>OX336396.1:303200870-304528370 GCA_946902985.2 Meconema thalassinum | reverse complement strand
ATGAATCGAACCCAGACTTATGCAGTGACAGGCAAGAATGAGGGGGATCAGGCCTCATTGAAACGGCGATTATCAAACACTTATGTTCTTTCACTACTTGGACATCGCACCTTCCATCTAGGTTGGTTGGTTGGTTCCTTAGTTTAGGGGCTGCGACAACGCGGTCATGTAGCCCCGTGTACTTTGGTGTGTGTAGAATCTGTCTGATAACCAGTGTTAATTGTGTTGACTGTATTAGTGTGTGTATCTGTTTTAATTCAAGTAAGGACTGCAGACAATAATTTCTAGTAGTTCCTAATTTTGCTACCAAATGCTACTGTCCACGACGCATAGCTTGCGGACTTGGCTACTAGATGGCATCGCAGTCAGAATCTGGCAGCGAACGTTGGAACTAATATAGCGTTATCAATTCAAACCTAAAAATGTTGGCTTCACAGAAGTTTACTGTAGTTAGTGGAAGGTTCTTTATCATGCCAAAAATATATGACATGGGTCCGCCGGCTTCACTTCCCTCCCGAAGGAAGGCATACTGAAGGATTTTTAACGCTCTTAAAAAATCCGACGACTTCGGCCGGGTTTGAACCCGCAATCTTGGGCATAGAAGCTCATCATGCTCCTAACTACGCCACCGAAGCCGCCCACCTTCTATCTAGTGACAACACTTGCTGCACACACTGTATCACTGCGCCATGCTGGGGGGATGTTTCATAAACTCATTTTCTCCGGAGGGCTGCTATTTCTATAGCACATGGGCGGGGGGCGGGGGGAGGATCACGGGGCATTGAAGCGAGCTGCACTATAAGCTATTCTAAATTCAAACTTTTCCACAGTGTGTCCCCCACCTTAAGTCCACCGATATTACCGTGGCCGCATTGACAAGCCGATTACATGGGTCCGTCTCATATGACACTGTATTGCAGCCTTTGATCCGCTGCGCTGGGCCGAGCAGGATCTGTTCAAACCTCCAACAAGTAATCGGATGCTTTATTTGTAATTTGGTAACTCTGCTGTTTCAGTTTCAGTGAATTGAACTTGCCAATTCAATCATTAACCCTTTATGGCAGTCATAGACAAAGTACGGCCCTTGAGCTAGTCTAATCCGGCCCGCGACATGGTTTCGAATTATACTACCTACAATATTAATTACACATAGGTCATATTTCCTGTTCTGTGAACCTAGAAGTGAAAAACTATTTCAATCTCATTGTGTTTATGCGTTCTGTGTAATATCTTTTTGTGCGAAAAATCTTCACGACGAATTTGAATGAAGACTTCAGGATTTCAAAGTTATTGAACATGCCATTAATATTGACTGTGGAACAGTAAAATCAGAGCAGCAGCTAGAACTGATTGAGTTACAATGTAACAACGAATTACAGCAACTATTCCTCAACGTTTCGAAAATTGAGTTCTACGAGGCCCTAACAAAATCAAGCTTCCAAAACTTGAAATATCATGCACAAAATATAAATGCCATGTTCGCAGGTGTTTTCTACATCGAAGCTTTGCAAAAATAGCGTCAGAAATAGATTGACAGACCACCATTTTGCTGCGTTACTAAGAATCAGCTCATCCCAGTTTCATACCTTTTAGAAGCACAGTCACAGTTTCACTTGTCACATACTCCTTCCTCTACTAACAAATAATGATAATGTGTTCCTTTTTCCTAAGTTTTCTACCATTGTAGCCTATAAGTGTTGTTTGATCTAAAATTCAGAAATAAAAAGTTCATAATCTATCTATAAACATAATGTTGTACTTTTTTCGGCCCGCGTAGATTATTTTGTATCGGATCTGGCCCTGCCCCTAAAAACTTTGCCCATGTCTGCTTTATGGGATAGTGGTAGTCTATGTATATTAACCACCTGTCATAAAGAGAGTTGAATCTTTCAGCCAAAATTTCGGAAAATTTTCTAAAAATCAAATACTATATACTTATCTACTTGAGGTAATGTGCTGGATACAATTTAAAAAGAACTAAGAACATTGGCAATTAAAGTGTAAAAAATATATAAATATAGAACTTCAGAGCAAAGTTACGACATTATGCCGCTGTGATCAAACCGGAAGCTCTTTATAGTTCTGAATGCCTTATTTTAAACAAAGAGGAGAAACAATGGAGTTAGAAAAGAAAGAACGAAGAATATTGGGGCCAGTACAGAGAGCAGATGGCGTATGGAGGAGACGGAGGAATAGTGACTTGTACAACCAGGCGGTGAAACTTACGGACACGATGCGTGAGAGAAGGATTAAATTGTATGGCCACCTCACACGAATGAGGAGCAATGGGTTAACCAAAAGGATATTCGCTTACATTAGGAAATTCAAGTCCACCACAAAATGGGTTGAGGAAACACGAGCAGATCTCAAAGAAGTTGGCATCACTCAAGAAGATATTCTCAACAAATCACTGAAATCACTGTTTCGAAGAAAGGTTGATAAATTTAATGAGTTTCAGGAAAAACCTAGCTCAAAAACCAAGGTCATCTGGTCTAAAGAAAGAAGTAGGAGACTCAGCGAACGCATGAAGAAATCTGGGAGGAGAAGAAGAGATTGGCCGATTGGTCAATGCTGTCCACAGTAGGCCAAGAATGGCAGAAGAAGAACAAATATAGAAATAACAATCATAATTAAAATTACAATAATAAAAGAAATATAAAAATGAAAATAAAAATATATAAATAATAATAACAATATATAACAAGAAGTTCCGTGACGAACTAAAGAGCCTACTTTTCTTAAAATTAAGATTCATGCCAATGATTATTCTACAGTATATGAAGCTATCTAGAATATTAGGGTAAAAATATAGACAGCATTTATTAACAGTTGCCAGCCCTGATTGCTCTTAACAATACTTATAGTCATATCTGTTGTGATACACATAGCACGTACGAAATTTGGATGAAATCCAACTAATAGTATAGAAGTTACATGTATTTAAAAATTGGTCCTATCAGCAGGCTTAGAATCATGTTGGTAGAACTGACGTATATACGTTACTCCAAATTAAACTCAAATGTCACGTACTATACGTGTGCATAGTTAAAACAGTCGGCTTGCATACTTTCTGATATATTGGTATTTGCATTAAAAAAAATAGAGATAGCATTTATCAATAGTTGACAGCCCTGGTGGCTCTTAAGAATACGCTCAGTCATATCTGTTTATGTACACATATTACATACGAAATTTGGTTGAAATCCAATTGTTAGTGTCGAAGTTATACAGTATGCATTTAAAAATTGGACTTATCAGAAGTCTTAAAATTATTTTGGCAACACTGTCATGCATGTCCTCCTGGAAATTAAACTGAAATAGTATGATCTACACGTATGCCAATTTTGGAATAGCTCCCATGCATACCTTCCAAGATATCCAACATAGAGCTCAAATTTCAATTGCGATTTTTCTGCAGTTGGTAGCACTGACATCATTTTCAAATATGGGCTTAAGATATTCCGCTATACATCTTTACTTAAATAAATTTGGTTTCGATTGCTGCAGCCGTTCAGCAGTTGATAGGGGGGGGGGGCACACACAGCCAGACAGCTAGACAGACAGACAGACCGACAGAAGGACAGCCAGACAGGCACACATTTTCCCGTATCGATCTCATTAGTCTACTTTTTCCTCATTTTTACAAAATGTGAAAAGTAGGCTAAAAATCAATTCACCATTAATTAATTAAGTTAATTACATTTAAAAATATCTGAATTAAATCTATAAGAACATAAATAAAAATGAAAACAAGAAGTTCCGTGACGAATTAAAGAGCCTATTTTTCTTAAAATTTAAGATTCATGCCAATGATTAATCTATATGGATCTATCTAGAATAATGAAGAAATTAAGTTGGTAATATCGAAATTTCTAATTAGTTCGAAATACTGTATACCTGCCATAATGTAGCTTAATAGAGCATTACAGTTGGCAGCCCTGGTGACTGAGTATATTCTTAGTTCCAACTCTTAAGGTACACAGTACAACAATTTTTTAAAGTCCAAAAGTTACATGCAGTTACACATTGGACTTAACAGTGCTCAAAAAATCATGTTGGCAACAATGTCATGCATGTATTGGTCAGAAATAATCTGAAATAATATGATCTATTGTTGTGCCAATTTTGAATGAAATCCATTAGTTAGTATAGAAGTTACATGCATTTTAAAATTGGACCTATCGGCAGGCTTAGAGTCATGTTGGCAGCACTGACGTATATTAGTTACTCCAAATTAATCTAGAATGCCAGGTACTATACGTGTGCAAAGTTCAGAGCTTGCATACTTTCTGATATATTGATATAGGGGTAACAAAATTAGAGACAGCATTTATTAACAGTTGGCAGCCCTGGTTGGTCTTAAGAATACGCATAACCATGTCTGTTATGGTACACAATGCACATATGAAATTTGGTTGAAAACCAATTGATAGTGTTGAAGTTATATGCATATAAAAATTGGACCTATCAGCAGGCTTATAATCATTTTGGCTACACTGCCATGTATGGCCTCCTGGAAATTAAACTGAAATATTATTATCTATAAGTGTTCCAGTTTTGCAATAGCTCCCATTCATACCTTCCAAGATATCCAACATGGAGCTAACATTTCAATTGCGATTTTTCAGCAGTTGGTAGCACCGACATCATTTTCAAATACGGCATTGAGATATTCAGGTATAGATCTTTGCTCCTACCAAATTTTGTTTCAATTTCTTCAGCCGTTTAGGAGTTGATACGGGGGGGTGGGGGGAGGGGGGACACACACAGAGACAGCCAGACAGACAGACACACACACATTTGCCCGGATCGATCTCATAAGTCTACTTTTCCCTCATTTTTGCAAAATGTGAGAAGTAGGCTAATAAATATATAAACATTAAAATTCGAGAAACAAAAAATAACATTATTAATAATGATAATAATAATAATAATAATTAAAATGGCTTAAATGTAAAAAACACATAAAACTAGAAAATAGTTTTGCCCTATAAAGGGTGCCTAGTGTGTGTCATATGCGGGAGCAACTGCAGCCCTGGGGAATCACAGAAGATAAGGGCCACTTTCACGGGCCAGGGACATCCCCTCTCCTACTGCCAGCAATCCTTACCGCCCCTCAACGCTTCACTTCCGCACGCTCCAGTCTTATGTGGCCCAATTCATAGCCCGCGTATACCTTCCGAACTGGATTCTGTTTTCTTTGCCTGAGCGTTGTGAAGAACAGGTGTCAATAAAATTTAGCATTATTAATGGATTAAGAAAGGCACTTCTAATGTAGAATTATCTGTAGGCCTATCTGTATCTGCTTCTTTTTCCCTATTTTCATTTAAAAACATGTAGTTCAGTGAAGAACTAAAGCCTATTTTCATATATCCTACTTATGTTAATTGTCTCTATCAACATACGAAATTTCAGTTTGATTGTATTAGATTCGTAGATATTGAGAACCGTCTAATATTTCGGATGGACGCCATGTTGGATTTTTATCCTATTTTCTATTTTGAAAAAAAAAAAAAAAGGCTTAAGAGATCACCTTTCGTCCGTGAGTGTGTGCGTGTGCGTGTGTGTGCGTGTGTGTGTGTGTAAGGTGTGTGTGTGTGTCCCTAATAACTTCTAAACGGCTAGAGCGATTTCAATGAAACTCGGTAAGTTCATAGCACTATTCTGGGCAACCCCGACCGTGCCCTTCAAATTTTGTTACGTCTTACCAATCCAACATGGCGGGTGTGCGAAATATTTAACCAGCATTCAATATCTCCGAAACTATTACCGATATCACCCTGGAATTTATTACGGCGATAAAGGGAGGAGCTACTAGAAGTTCACCTATGTGACTTTTGAAAAATTGGTAACTACAAAACCAACATGGCGGCCACGCGGATTTGCGACTTTTAAATAGACATTTCTCGCGATTTAACCAACCAAACGCAATAAAACTTTAAACGATATTTATCATATCAATATGACTCATTTTAACAGAATCAATATGAAATTGCGTGTTGGTTTGTGAATCATGAGGACCTGTTTATAAGGAATTTAAGGTTATGAGCGGTTTCGCGTCTATTAATCTAGTTGATCCATATCGTATTCTTTATTTAGGCTAGTGCTGGTGGAAGCTACAAATCATCTAATAAAATGAGTTCCGTATTATAAACTACAATATCTGTAAAACACTCCCTTTTACAATAGATTAATATTTGTGCCAATAATAGTATAAAATACCGGCCTATCAACAATTTCACGTGAGGTTTCTTCTATGTCAGATGTCACACAACATATGCGACTACTGTAAGGCTCGTATTTTGTTTTCAATGGCAAATGTGTTTGCATTCTATGAAGGACAAAGAACCCATACATTTAGAAGGAAGTAGGCTACATGTTCTATACCTACCGTCTTGTTTAGTCCTCACCGACACTGTTATTTTTCTCGTAATATAATAATAATAATAATAATAATAATAATAATAATAATAATAATAATAATAATAATAATAATAATAATCAAGTGGACGCAGATTGACTTGGAGAACATCCTAATTAGGACACGTACCGTCTTAACAAAACACAGATGTCTCCGCCCTAAGTCAGCTGTAGAACGATTGAAAATCCCGCGTCAAAGAGGTGGACGAGGGCTCACGGACATTATCCAGTTGAATGCAAGGCAAGTGAGGAACCTTCAGAGATATTTTCTGGACAGACATGACTCTCCAATACATCAAGCCGCTGTGAAGGCAGATGACAAATGCACACCGCTGGATCTTCTTCACGTAAGGGATATACAGTGTACGCAACTTAAGATGAAGTAATAGAAATAAACATATACTTACGTACGCAGCAGACGTCAGTGGAAACGTAGCTGAAGCTCTTCCCCTATCCCCGAAGAAATATAAAATAAAAATAAAATAGAAGAAAGAAAAACGGGGAGATCGCAGTCTTGTTTGGCTTTCGCTGGGCCCAAATTTTAAAAGGCAAACCAGAAAGCAATCCCAAAAGAAAGGGGGAAAGCTAATTAAAATTAAACTACAGTAAAATCCAAAGATGAACAAATTTAAATCAGAGGCCGTGTAGGTCGTATTAACGTCACAAGTACGCTAATAAGACCGACAAACCGAAATATAGCAAAAACCAGACAAAACTCGAAGAAGGTTACTAAAATTAAAATAAGACGTGACGCAAAAGCAGAGATACTTAGGCAAAGATAAAATGTATTTAAATAAGAACCACAATGTACAACGATTCCAGAGATATTAAAAGCAAGAAGAGAAATGACCAACAAATTAAACACAAAATTAATTTACCGCAAGAAAAAAATACAAATTAGGAAGAAAATCGAAAATATACTAAATTAAATTATATTAAAATGAAATAAAATAAGATAAGTTAAGGTAACGTGTTCAAGGCAAGATGAAACGATGACTAAATGTAAGTATGTCGCAATTAAATAAAAAAAGACAAAACTCAGAAACGACTACACTCTACGAAGTCAAGATACGTTCTCAAATTTAGACAAAGCGTGTCAAAAGGGATGAACAAAATAGGAGGGGGGTGCAATGGTTCAGAACGGGGTGGAGAGGGGTGAGAGGGAGGGGAGGAATGAGGAAGAAAGACGCGGAGGCACATGCAAGATCTAGTGAGTTACGAGAAAAATAGGAATTTAGACAAAAGGAAAAATTACATTAAATTATCGGCAAAGCCAAAAATATACTTTAAAAATTGAAAGTATGCGTAGGAGATAAGGGCACACAAAGACGACGAAAATATGTGATGCGCAAAATATGGACATTCACAGACACAAGAATATCACAGGTTAGGTCACCAGCAAAATAGCAAAGGCGAGACCTCCTTTTGTGAACTCTTTAAGATAAAGAACAAAGCATTACGGGAAGCAAGAAAAATAATATCCAATCCCGTTATGTTGTTCTACGATAAGATACACTCTGGATGACAGACCCAAAGATGCCCCCTACAAGGTAGGCAAACCCACCGTCAAGCACACCAGAGTAAAGCGAAGACAAGCCCACATACATAACTTTCAACCCTTAAAGTACAAAAACTACGTTATCAAAATAAATGAAAATAACACTATCATACAAAACAAAAACTTACCAGCAATTACACGCACACAAAGGGCGGAGGGAAAATATCGGGAGGGGGGGCAGGTACACGCGACCAAAAGAAAATAACACAGAAAAAGAGTTTTAAATTACCGAAATATGAAACAGAACTACAGTAAAGCAATTACTGATTACGACATACAGACACCTCGCCATGGTTTCACCTTGAACGCGGGCACTTTCCCTAGAATATCGGAATACGTCTAGCCTACTTGGCTGCAAGGAAGAAATGCCTCGAAACAAAGCAAATGACGACGCAACACAAAGGTAACTGCGTGCTAAAATTTGATTGGTCACGACCCCTTCCAAAATATAAATCACTGGCCAATAAGGGGACAAGATGCAGATATGTCCATATATGGTATTAAGACATCAGAGGGCTATTAATAGCTTCACAGCCAAGGTTTCACAAAGGCGTGCATTGATCACGTCAGATAAAAATGGTACAAAGGAGTAACTTATATATCTCATAAAAATGGCTCAAAATTCCCCCACTTCCTTGAAAAAAAAATGTTTACGAAAATACACACACAAAACATTCTTTTTGTATATATGGTATAAGATGCACTCTTGTTTCATTCATAAAATGGCTCGCAAGGAGAGAGTCTCATATCACACAAACACACGGAGTAGCTCTCATTAGAGTTCCAAACTCTTTGCCTTTCACAGAGGCTTGGTATAGCACAAGTCCATCTCTTTGAAGTATACATCAAACGCACAAGCAGTTAAATGAGTGAGGGGAATTTTGGCTAAGTAAACCTAGAAAAATGAAATTTAGGTGCAAAAACGCAACGAATACAAAATCCGCTGCCTAAAATGCCAGCGAAGCAGCGTCCCATGAGAGAAGGTGGTACCGACCTTATCACACAAAACACTCAATTCACTAAACACGTTGGCAGCAAATTTTGACTAGGGAGAAAAAAAAACATATAAGTTATGAGTTATCTCACAAGGAATAACATTTTTTTTTTGAAATTTCCGAAGAATAACGAGGAGTTGTAATCCAAAGGCCTGAAGATGAACAAGGGGGAACCCAGGACCATTGCAGTTGACGTCAAGGCTGCAGAGATTTTCCTTCCTCCCAATATTCCTAATATAGAAAAAAACAAAACAGTTACATTGTGGTATAAATGGTTAATAAAACTTAATCTGTGGAGCACCCTGTATTTCCAATGGAATGTTCTGTCGTCACAACCATTGATAAAATGATATTACACAACTTGGATGCGGTGTGGGGTAAGGGAGAGAGAAAGAAAACAGCGCGCGATAACACAGGCGGACGGTTAAGAGATACTGAAAACAATCATGGACACACTAAACTAAAATAAACAGGCAGGGATCCTGTAAAAACATCAACACTGGGATCGCCGCGTCAAAACACTGAAATAAATACATACTCTGGATAAACAAATAATTACACAGACACCACATCGTTCATGGTATTTCTTAAGATTTGCTACATGAGAAACAGAAATTAGTTGAGGATCGTCATCAGAAATCATTTCCACAGTCACGTTGTTCAGGAACCTGGTTATGGTCCTTGGTTCGGACCACCGCAAACACAGTTTACTGGAGATGCCGGAAGCTGCGTTACTAATAGGGTGTAGTCGTACCAAAACCCTATTTCCTATCTGAAAATGAACAGGTTTTCTACGCTGGTTGTACCGTGCTGAGACCTTCTGTCTAGCCCGCTTAAGGCTAGCGACGGCGGAATCCCATTTCTCTTGAGTAGAGACGGTTCGAGACGGGATAGACAAATACTCGATATTCCAACGGAGCATCAGGGGATCAACAAGTTTACGGCCTATAAACAATTCCGCAGGTGTGGTTTGAATAGACGAATGAAACGAGGTATTAAAACCTAAGGTAAAATAATGCAAGTTAACATCCCAATTGGATTGTTACACATTATGGAAGGCGGTTAGACAAGCTTTCAGATTACGATGAAATCTCTCTACCTGATTGCCTTGTGGTCTGAATGGCGCCAATAACACGTGATTAATGCCCCAACTGAAGGTCATAGATTTGAAAGTTTTGGACTTGAAGATGGTAGCATTATCGGTAACAAGGAACTTGGGCGGGCCAAATATAGCAAAAATATGCTTACATAATAAATGGACCGTCCCTTTTGCAGAAATGTCCTTAACAGGAAAGAGCCAGACAAACTTAGAAAAACCGTCGATCACTGTCAAAATCGCCTGATGACCAGACCTAGAACGTGTCATAGGACCGAATATGTCAATAAATAACCGTTCTCCAGGACGAGTAACAACATGAGCACTATGCAAACCTATCTGCGTATTTTGCGCTGGTTTAGAGCGTTGACAGGTGTGACATTTTTTTACAAAATCAAACACATCTGGTTTGATTGTAGGCCAATAGAATTCAGAGTCAATTTTGCGTAAAGTACGGTACATTCCAACGTGTAAGCCTATAGCCGAAGAATGATAGTATGTTAAGAGCATATTACGAACATTCTCAGGGGCGAAAATTCTGAAGGAGTTTGAACCAGGGAGGAGACGGCCAATTACATCATTACGGACACAAAATTCACTCACAGTTGGGTCCCTGTTGGTAATTTTCTCACGGAGTTCACGACAATAAAGATCATCTGCCTGAAACTTACGTATATCTACGAAGGACCATGGACTAAACTGTAATAAAAACACATTTTCAGGCATTTCCTGAGGTGAAGTTTCGACAGAAGGAGGAACAATCTGACTAGGAGCGGAAATAGTGGAATCCTCGAACATGCGCGAGAGACAATCAGCCACAGAGTTTTCACTACCTTTCACGTGTACAATGTCGAACTTGAACGACGATAGTCTCAAAATCCACCGATTGATACGACCAAGTTTCTTTACATGTGACATGCTCCATTTCAGAGCTTCATTATCGGTGTAGACAGTGAAATGGCGATGTTCTAGGAAACTCCTGAATTTCTCGCAGCCAAAGACAACAGCAAGGGACTCTTTTTCAAAGATGGAATAGCGACGTTCATGTTCATTAAGCATGCGACTAGCAAAAGCTACAGGCGCAAACTTCCCGTCCACGTGTTGACTTAAAACGCTTGACACAGCTAGATCACTAGCGTCGCAATGGAGGAAGAACCTAGACTCGAAATCTGGAGCTTGCAACACAGGGGCAGATATAAGACTCTCTTTTAAAGTGTTAAAAGCTTTATCTTGCTCTGGACCCCATATACATTTAGCGTTCTTCCTTTTGAGGGCATTCAATGGAGCCGAAATATCTGAGAAATGTCTGATAAACCTGGAATAAAACCCAAACATGCCCATGGCACGGCGTAGAGCTTTCACAGAGGTAGGCACCGGTAGATTCTTAATACATTCAACTCTATCAGGCATGACGCTAATACCGTTAGTCGACAGAACATGTCCTAAAAACTTGATCTGCGTGCGGGCCAAAGAGGTCTTTTCGGGATTGATAGTGAGTCCCGCTTTTCTGAGGCGAGAGAAAACTTCACGGAGATGAGTTACGTGCTCCTCGAAAGATTTGCTATAAACAACAAGGTCATCTAAATAATTGAAGACAAACTTAAATTTCAAGTCACCCAAGAGATCATCTAACACACGACTAAGAATTTGTGCTCCGACAGCGATACCCATAGGCAATCTATTGAAGTTGAATAACCCAAAAGGTGTGGAAAAGGCGGTAAAATCACGGCTCTCGGCGTCTAACGGAATTTGATAATATGAGGAATTGAGATCAATAATAGAATAATAGGTAGCTCCATGAAAATGCTGAAAAGCGCTGTCGAGTGTAGGTAACGGAAAATTGTCAAAAACAACCTTCTTATTCAGCTTCCTGTAGTCGACAACTAATCTATATTCGCCGTCTTTCTTGGGAATCAGAAAAGCTGGAGAACCATACGCCGACTTGGAAGGAACGACTACTCCTTTATCTTGTAACTCTTTGACATATTTTCTCATAGCCAACAGCTTTGGAGGTGAACATGCAAATGGCGGGGATCGAACCGGGACATTATCTGTGAGATCGATATGACATTCGTGACCTACCGCTGAACCTAATTTATCTGTGAGGACATCCGAGAATTCGTTCACCAAATCACTCAGCACATCACGCTCTTCCGAAAATAGAGACAGAGGCAGCTGGACAGAATGCACTGTGGACACTTCACTAACACGAGAGGTACATTCTTCGAACGGGAATTGTTTGTTGGAATGAAACAGAAAGCTAAAGGAATTACTCGCAAAATCTAATTGTAAACCTGTTTTGCGCATGAAATCTGTCCCTAAAAGGACTTGGGTGGATAAATTATCAACTACGTGGAACTGGTGATCCCATGAAAAACCATGGATCTTGAGATGACATAAAACAGTACCGGTAACGTTGATAGTAGATGAACCAGCTGACACGAACTTTCGCTCACGTCCATCCTCGTGAGGACAGATGCGCAGCGCTGGAATTTGTTCCGCCACAGAGCGAAGGATAAAGCTCTCCGTGGCTCCAGAATCCAAAATGGCTTGAGTTGTGATATGATGAAAAGATAATGTGACCCAAGTTTGCGATACAGAAGCAAAACAAAGATAAGGATCGCGATACCTGCTTTTAGGGCTGCCCGACGGGTCGAACTCAGGACAGCACTTCAACAGTTTTCCTGGTTGAAATTACAATTTGGACAGGTCAATTTAGTCACATCTGACATCCCACAACCGTAGCAGAACTTACGGGATCTAGCGGCACATTCACGGAAGTTATGACCGTGATTGTTGCAATTCCAACATAAGATATTTGCGGAGACTCGTTTGGTATCTGGAGGATTATTGTGGACACGGGAGGTAGAATGCGTTTGGCTGGCAGTGTGGCTATCACTTTGGACGTGATTTATGGGAGGACGAGAGGGGAGATTAAAAGAGACAGTCTTGTTTGAGATAACGGGATGGGCCACAGAAGTAAACGCATGCTGTGTGCTGGTCGCACAAGCTAGTTCAGGAAACATGACTTCGTGGGAAATAGGGGGTGGAACATAACTCAAACTCGACCGAGAATTGTTCTCATATTCGCGTCCATGTAGAATTATGTCCTCAATACAGCGTACCAAAATGCGACGTATGAAGTACTTATATATAGGATTTAAATTCCTATAAATAATTTCGAAAAGTTCCTGTGGGTGGAATGGCTGAGGCAAATTGGCTGTGAGGAGGCGTACAGCCGTGACATAATCGTCAATCTTCTCGGAGGGGCCTTGAGTTCGACCGTAGATTTCCTGTTTCAAAGCATACGCGAAATCTTGGGGAGTGAAACGGGCTTTTATGTTGCACACAAATTCGTTCCATGAAGTGTAATGGAATGGTGACACCCTGTACCACTGCAACGCTTTACCAGAAAGTAAAATTGGTAGGCAACGAACTATCTTATCGGGACTTATGTCATGGCACTGACACAGTTCCTCAATCCTCTGAATGAACCAAAAAACTGAAGATGTGTTATTTTCCCCGGAAAAAGTAAGATTCCACCTGCTCACAATGGATGCAACGTTGTCAGAATGACCACCACTGGTAGGATTAGAAACGTAGCCACTAGACAACGGGTCAAACATAAGTAAGTCCTTCGGTACACTAAAAAATTGGGGTTCTGGAATAGCCTTACTTGAAGAAATAGGTGCAGTCAACGACTCAAAATTATAGGACGGTAAACGAACTTCCTGCTTAATAGATTTATCCATGACGAAAAATATTAAAAACACAGCACGGTACACACCAACGAGATAAGAAAAAGGACTACAAAGACTACTAATTTCAAACTACTTCAAAAATATAAAAGGTATCTAAACAGTATTACGAGAAGAAATAAATAAGTGCACATCACATTACCGTAAGATGTTGCTTTCCCACGTGGTAATTTACTCACGGGCACCAAGTCGTCATCCTCACACGAAACATACTGTTTGCGGCTGTGTGTTTTTCAAATGTTGATAGACCATACCAGACCTTTCTCTTCTTTCATGAAATTCTCAGCACCTTAAAACTCAGAAAGACAACATTATACTATAGGTACGAAAAGTATGGAAACGTTTCACAATGCAATTCAGCTCGAAGTCTCAGGAACGATCAGCTGGAAATAAATTGTTAAATTAGAAAGGTGATTTTGTCTCAAAACCACGCTCTGAAATCCATTTGTACGCAACTTAAGATGAAGTAATAGAAATAAACATATACTTACGTACGCAGCAGACGTCAGTGGAAACGTAGCTGAAGCTCTTCCCCTATCCCCGAAGAAATATAAAATAAAAATAAAATAGAAGAAAGAAAAACGGGGAGATCGCAGTCTTGTTTGGCTTTCGCTGGGCCCAAATTTTAAAAGGCAAACCAGAAAGCAATCCCAAAAGAAAGGGGGAAAGCTAATTAAAATTAAACTACAGTAAAATCCAAAGATGAACAAATTTAAATCAGAGGCCGTGTAGGTCGTATTAACGTCACAAGTACGCTAATAAGACCGACAAACCGAAATATAGCAAAAACCAGACAAAACTCGAAGAAGGTTACTAAAATTAAAATAAGACTTGACGCAAAAGCAGAGATACTTAGGCAAAGATAAAATGTATTTAAATAAGAACCACAATGTACAACGATTCCAGAGATATTAAAAGCAAGAAGAGAAATGACCAACAAATTAAACACAAAATTAATTTACCGCAAGAAAAAAATACAAATTAGGAAGAAAATCGAAAATATACTAAATTAAATTATATTAAAATGAAATAAAATAAGATAAGTTAAGGTAACGTGTTCAAGGCAAGATGAAACGATGACTAAATGTAAGTATGTCGCAATTAAATAAAAAAGACAAAACTCAGAAACGACTACACTCTACGAAGTCAAGATACGTTCTCAAATTTAGACAAAGCGTGTCAAAAGGGATGAACAAAATAGGAGGGGGGGTGCAATGGTTCAGAACGGGGTGGAGAGGGGTGAGAGGGAGGGGAGGAATGAGGAAGAAAGACGCGGAGGCACATGCAAGATCTAGTGAGTTACGAGAAAAATAGGAATTTAGACAAAAGGAAAAATTACATTAAATTATCGGCAAAGCCAAAAATATACTTTAAAAATTGAAAGTATGCGTAGGAGATAAGGGCACACAAAGACGACGAAAATATGTGATGCGCAAAATATGGACATTCACAGACACAAGAATATCACAGGTTAGGTCACCAGCAAAATAGCAAAGGCGAGACCTCCTTTTGTGAACTCTTTAAGATAAAGAACAAAGCATTACGGGAAGCAAGAAAAATAATATCCAATCCCGTTATGTTGTTCTACGATAAGATACACTCTGGATGACAGACCCAAAGATGCCCCCTACAAGGTAGGCAAACCCACCGTCAAGCACACCAGAGTAAAGCGAAGACAAGCCCACATACATAACTTTCAACCCTTAAAGTACAAAAACTACGTTATCAAAATAAATGAAAATAACACTATCATACAAAACAAAAACTTACCAGCAATTACACGCACACAAAGGGCGGAGGGAAAATATCGGGAGGGGGGGGCAGGTACACGCGACCAAAAGAAAATAACACAGAAAAAGAGTTTTAAATTACCGAAATATGAAACAGAACTACAGTAAAGCAATTATTGATTACGACATACAGACACCTCGCCATGGTTTCACCTTGAACGCGGGCACTTTCCCTAGAATATCGGAATACGTCTAGCCTACTTGGCTGCAAGGAAGAAATGCCTCGAAACAAAGCAAATGACGACGCAACACAAAGGTAACTGCGTGCTAAAATTTGATTGGTCACGACCCCTTCCAAAATATAAATCACTGGCCAATAAGGGGACAAGATGCAGATATGTCCATATATGGTATTAAGACATCAGAGGGCTATTAATAGCTTCACAGCCAAGGTTTCACAAAGGCGTGCATTGATCACGTCAGATAAAAATGGTACAAAGGAGTAACTTATATATCTCATAAAAATGGCTCAACAGTTAGCCACTGATGAGGAATGTTCAGCCATCAAGCATTAGCAGTGGACGCAGAAAGCTCTGGACGGTCGTCATCCGTATGATCTCAACCAGAAACATGTCGACATTGATGCGTCGAATAGCTGGTTGACTCATGCGGACCTATTCACTGAGACTGAAGGATTCATGGTTGCAATCCAGGATCAAGTTGTGGCTACCAAAAACTATCTCAAATATATAGTTAGGGCAAATATTCAGGATGATAAATGCCGAAGATGCAACCTAGAACCGGAAACAATTCAACATATCACTGGAGGCTGCCAAGCAATCTCCTGTACTGATTAAATGAAAAGGCACAACCAAGTGGCCAAAATAATGCACCTACACCTTGCACAAAAGCGTTTATTATCTGATAATATTTTGCCTTACTATCAGTATGTTCCTGACGCCGTTTTGGAAAATCCTAGCCACAAGTTGTTATAGGACCGATCAGTTATTACTGATAAAACCATACCAGCAAACCGGCCAGATATCGTTCTTGTGGACAAGGTGCAGAAGAGAACCTTTCTCATTGATATTGCAGTGCCCATTTCCCATAATCTGCAACAAACCTGCTGTGATAAGATCACCAAATATCTGCCCTTGGCTGAGCAAATGTGGAGACAGGAAAGTGTAGTGGTTCTGCCCATCATAGTCTTTTCTTCTACCGGCATCATCCCTAAATCATTGGCTCGCAATGTTGAAATATTGGGAATACATCCTGGTCTACATATCACCATGCAGAAGGCCGTCATCTTGGAGAACTGTTCCATAGTTCGCTCGTTTCTCAATGTGCCACCCAAAATAAGTTGTCATACCGTCTTGCAAATAAGCCGACGATATGTTGATACGTCCCACTTATGTGGTGAAATGAATGTAGAAATAATAATATTAATAATAATAATAATAATAATAATAATAATAATAATAATAATAATATCGTATGGCCTTGGGTGCCGGGTGCAAGCATTGTTATTTAACGCCCTAAGGGGATTTTGCATGTGGAATTTTGTTGTTCCTTGGAGCACCATGAAAGTCACGTAGGTTAGATATTTAAGCTCTTTGACACTATAGCACTTTCTAGTAGAGAACTGAGGAACTTTGTGGTGGCGGAAAATCCCGAGATTAATTTTGCCATTGTGAATACGGCCTACTGAATTCAAATGGTTCTTTAACATGCCAAAAACGTATGACATGCGTGTCGTGATTTTTGTCGTCTTTCAAAAATTACTTACCATGGCCAGGAGCGAACCTGCAAGCTTGGGGGTAGTCCGACAGGATAACCACTCACCCACTGTGGCAAGCATTTCTCGTACTGTCAAATCAATTTAATAACCTTCGAAGTATTCACCCAAGATATCCACTGATCGTCCGCAGCCACGGAACAGTTGCTGGATACTATTCACAGCAAGTGAGGCGCTGCGCTGGCCTTCTTTGTTAGAAAATCATTTCCGCGCGTAATGGCTTGTCAAATTTGGGGATGACACAATAGCCACATGGGAATATAGCGGGTACGGTGGACCCTTCCATCACCACCGCTGCAAGCAAGTTGAACCCGTGAGGGTATGTTGGACCCGAGGATTAAATAATGCTCTATAGTTTCAGTTTGGTCAGCCCTTATTTCCTGTCGCTTACTGTACCTTCCTTCCTAGCCTTGAACTCCACCCTGAAAAAGAAACACTCAAGTTATTTCTATATTATTTACGGTCGGGTCAGATTTACCCATGGCGCCAGTCCTCACGTGACAATTTTTGGCTTACGTTAGTCGGGAGAAATCTGTAAAAAAAGATACGAGCCTTACAGTAGTCACATATGATGTGTGTGCTATCCTACTCGTATACTACACAGCTTGGACATTCTTAAAATGTTAATTTACACTCCATTTTCATACTGGTACTATGATGAATGTATAGATTGAATTCGAGATATGCTGCTGTCACACTTGTTTGAACAAATATCACATATTATATTGTAAATTAAGAGGAGGAATGGAACCATATCTCTAGCCTATCTATAGACTACTAGAAATAATGTCCAATACAATCAAATTTCCCAACTCCTACTTGGTGCAAACTATTGTAATTAAAATTAGATACATCGTAATTTCATGTAGATTCTGTTAAAATGGCGCATAATGTTATGATAGATATCGTTTAAATCGATAATCCGGTGGCAAAGATAATTGCCGGGACTGGGGTTCGAACCTGAGTCCTCATGATTCGCAGACCATTACAACCACATAAATTTAGAGTACAAGACAGTTACTCATTTTCACCTGCCGGTAATAATATGGAAGTATTTTTTTATGCTCCATTAATATTTTGCTTTTTTCGATAATGTTCCTGCGTGGAATTGAGTTTTAAATTAGTTATGAATACGCCTACTTGACAGTAAAGTGAAAGGCTAGCCCAGTTCGCGCATAAAAACATCTATATATTTATCACTGCATTACCGCAATGTGGGTTAATATCTCAATAGCCATTGTGCAGAAACATAATGCCGGCTTTGCCGACAAGTTACAATGTTTCATATTAAAGCAAATCATCATTTAAATACTGAGACGAAGACTTTTAACATGTGGTTTGTGTTTCTATCAGTTGACACCAGAGTTCACATGAGCGTTTACCGTTCAGTTTGAAGGTGTTGAGCAAAGTTACTCGGGGAGTGGATGCGCATCACTTTTATCCGGAGATTGAAAAAACAGACTTTTAATAAATCATAATTGTTTTCAGCAAATATGATATCATGAATATTTTTACACCAAAGAACGACAACGTGAAGATGATTTATTGTAGAAATATCTGTAATGGCGCCTAACAACCTTCAAGTAATCCGTAAGTGATATACATTCCACATGTTCTTACACACTTCCGTCCGATCCACTTCCGTCCCATTTTTCAAAATCACTCACACAAAAATAACCAGCAGCCGAGTGGAAAGATGTTACACTTCAACAATAAGGGGCAATATCCATCTATTTTGGTGAAGCACAATCACATAGCTCAAGTTGTCGTTGATCCATATTTAGGGTCTAGAACACCTTGGTCATCAGCTCCTTTTTTCAAAAGAACCGAAATGACTGCTTTACCGCCATTATCAAGACCAATTATACTGCATGTTAAATTTTGAAAAATATAAGTAAACCTCATTTTATATTGGAAATAGTTCATAGGAAGACAGCAGGTGAAAAATTACTCCATTAAAATCCGTACGACTACGACAAAAAGGGAGTGACACACTATAGGTCAAAATGACCCGGCGCCATTCCTCGTGTTATATTTTTTCACGCCAGTTCTCAAGGGTTAACAATGTCTACTGTGCACGGTATTGTTTTCCTCTGTAAGCGAGTAAGAATGAATCAATCCTAATGGCCGGGGTGATTTTCTTGATGACAATGCGGATTGTTTGATTGTGAGTAGACCTTAAGGTACGGTAAATGTTTTGGTGGAATTACATGAAAAACAATATTATGTTGAACTAAAATGCGGCAGAGGTGTCGCTGGGAGTGGACCTGGAGGTAATATCCAGTGGCGAAGCTGGAGGGGAATCTTTGAGCCTTAGAATACCCATTTCGTTTTCATGGAATATGCACACTTACATTTTCCTATTTTTCATTGGCATACGCAAATTTAATCTCTAGTTTGCGGTATTATTTTCTGTAGCCACGGTGGGATTGACGCCAGCTTCTCAGCGTGGGACTGAGCAGCCAGTGAGTCTCCTTTGATACAGGCTCAAGTCTCTGTGGGTAGAGAAGGCAATTGCGCATGCGCTAAGCGGAAGGTCGATAGCTGAATGCGTCAGCAGAGAGCCTAGACTCCAAACAGTGCATTCGTGAAGCGGGCGGTATTTCAGCATGTGCATTTTGGTTGTGAGTTTAAAACCATGGATCAGAGTAGTGATTTAATAGAGTATTTCAAATCAAGACCTTTTTCTTCGTTTTCTTCGTTCACTTTGACATACCGGTGTGTATTTTCTGACCAAACAAAGCACTTGCCTTGAACAACGGCCTAGAATAAATATATCAAGAAACAGTGCGCCTCATAAGACTGATTCTTACCTCTCCCGTTGCTACTGCCTTGTGTGAACGAAGTATGAGTGCATTGAAGAGAGTTAAGACATTTTTAAGGAACTCGTTAGATTCTAGACTGAGCAAATTGAGTAGTCTGGCTATTGAGAAGAGTTCAGTGAACTATCTTTCCAAGGGTGACATTTTCTAAGAACGCATCATTCACATCTTTGCTGAGTTAAAAACACAAAGACTGGAGTTTATCTACATAAAACTATAAGGTATGAACTTAAGAAAACCCAGTCTCCACTGGTAATATCTAACGACCGGAAGGAAGGTCGCTATTCATGTCCGCGCTTGTGGACACAAGATGGACACTGTCTACGACACATTGCTGGGATTTTTAATATGTTCCAGAGCCCAGTATTTACTCTCCACCGATATTACTAGTCACCAGGAGCGGAAGTCTTGTAGGCGAGGAATTAAAGAAAACATTAATAAGAGGCGATCAACTTCCGCCCCGTCTGCTCATTGGAGGTAGGAAAAAAATCTCCAAAGAGAAATGAAGGAAACATGAAAGCTAATCCCCGATTCCTATCATTTGACGTCATCAGCACAGAAGAGTGGGAAATGTGCTGAAGCAGTGTGGTATCAGGAGGAAATTGGAATGTTCCGGTGATGATAAACTGTCGAGTCACGGAGACAACATAACAAACAAACCCCCACGACTCACAACAGGGAACAAGCTAGCAAAGATGAGATCCACTGAACGGTTGCTAGGTAAACACAATACCTGAGCGGTGTAATAGGGATTGTCAATGCTACTTTACTTGTTGTCTTTGCCTTACTTTCTGTAAAATGCGTAAAATGTTTACCATTTTGGTTTGGTTAAAGTTGATCCGTATAGACTATCTATCTATCTATATAATATGCTAAGGCTAAGGTGTATCTATCTATCTTATGTATAAAAGTGAAAGTCTGTATGTATGTATGTATGTATGTGGATCTGTTCCGTATACAAATCTACACCGTTCCACCAATCTCAACCAAATTTTGCACACACATAGTTTAGGACCCAAAAGGAACCGCTGGCTACATGAATTTTCGATAGTCTTTCTCATT
This sequence comes from Meconema thalassinum, assembly GCA_946902985.2. NCBI lineage: Eukaryota > Metazoa > Arthropoda > Insecta > Orthoptera > Tettigoniidae > Meconema > Meconema thalassinum. The sequence continues at coordinate 304,507,134 of OX336396.1, read as the reverse complement.
CTTTTGATTTCGGCCCTTTTGGACTCAATCACAGGCTAATCAAATCATAAAATATACTCATGAAGGAATAGAATGCAAATACATTTGCCATTGTAAACAAATGTTTTAAATATCCGTATTGATGTTAGAATTAAACGTTTAAATTATACGCCAAATCAATACATAAACAAATATATATTTTATATATTAGTACATGTTTCGACCCACAGTGGGGTCATCCTCAGCCTAGAAAGAAAATCAATTAAGAATTGGAAAACTAAAATGGCATATGCGCCTTAAATCTAAATTAAAATGAAAATTAAAGATAATAATTGATAAAATATAGTAATAAAAATGGATATCCTTACAAAGTAGTATTAATTAAATAAATATAAGATTGGTCTTTTAACAATAATTTTAAAAAAGTAGTTAGAAATAAGAACTATTAGACGGTGAGTGTAAGAATGTTAAGCTTTAAATTTTTTATCAAAATATACACAAAATAATTTAGATAATCAATAAAATATTTCAGCTCGGCCCTTGAGTTAAATAACTTGAATCCTCTTCAATACGGAGACTATTAACGATTTTTAAAAGGTGCCAACCAGTATTATGATGACATGAAATAACCTCGTTGTATGGGATGTAGAAATTGGGAAATTCGTACAAGAATTTGAGTTGAAATGCCCAATATGGATATGTGGCAATTCAAATAAATGTCCAAAACGTTGAGAAGAGAAACCGGGATTCTTGAGATGGAATTGCGGTATCAGAAATTCCACTTTAAATTTGCCAAAAGTGGAACTTCTGATACCGCAATTCCATCTCAAGAATCCCGGTTTCTCTTCTCAACGTTTTGGACATTTATTTGAATTGCCACATATCCATATTGGGCATTTCAACTCAAATTCTTGTACGAATTTCCCAATTTCTACATCCCATACAACGAGGTTATTTCATGTCATCATAATACTGGTTGGCACCTTTTAAAAATCGTTAATAGTCTCCGTATTGAAGAGGATTCAAGTTATTTAACTCAAGGGCCGAGCTGAATTATTTTATTGATTTTCTAAATTATTTTGTGTATATTTTGATAAAAAATTTAAAGCTTAACATTCTTACACTCACCGTCTAATAGTTCTTATTTCTAACTACTTTTTTAAAATTATTGTTAAAAGACCAATCTTATATTTATTTAATTAATACTACTCTGTAAGGATATCCATTTTTATTACTATATTTTATCAATTATTATCTTTAATTTTCATTTTAATTTAGATTTAAGGCGCATATGCCATTTTAGTTTTCCAATTCTTAATTGATTTTCTTTCTAGGCTGAGGATGACCCCACTGTGGGTCGAAACATGTACTAATATATAAAATATATATTTGTTTATGTATTGATTTGGCGTATAATTTAAACGTTTAATTCATGAAGGAATGGCAAGGCAGATAGTTTCCATGGCAACATAGCTCAAGTCGAGACACGGCCGACTGGATGCCAGTTGCGCTCTGCACTACCGGTATTGAAAATGAGGATCTTTACTTGAAATCCCGTTAGTTACTCAACTGCTCACACAGCACTGTCAACCGAGTTTAGCATAACAAAGACTTGACACTATCTACTACATATTTGTCTAATACCACTCACTCACTCATTCATTCATCACGAAATCTCAGAAACCACCGAACGGATTGGAATGAAATTTGGTATGCAGCTTCCTCACGGGCCGCAAATGCCCGCTAAGAGATGCTTTTTGGATATTCAGGTTCTAAAGGGGTGTTAAGGGGGTAGACCTGCATTTCATTGAATAGCAATATCTGCCGATTGGTTTTATTGGCGGATGTGATACTTGGCATATAAACTCATCTTTAAAAATAAGCAGACATGTGTCTAAGGGTGTTTCGTTGTGGTGTATTATTATGAGGTGAAAGGGGTGAAAAGTGGGGGTTGAAGGATTCCTAACGGAGCGTGTAAGCCTATCTTTTAAACGGCATAGGCGAGAAATTTGAAAGCGAAAAAGAAATCAGCTTAAAAAGTAAGTAAATCGGTGTTCGACCGCTTTTTCATAAATTAATTTAAGGGGCCAATGGGGTGGGGTGAAATTCTGGGGGAAAAAATGAGAGAAAGTGTCCTAACTGACTGACTAACTCACTCACTCATCAAACTCAGCGGAAAAAAGACAGCTTAAAAATAAGTTAATAAGTGTTCAAGCGTTTTTTCATCAATCCAATTCAAGGGGCCCATGGGGAGGGGTGAAATTCTGGTAAAAATAATTGAAAGAAAATGTCCTGTGTGACTCACTCACTCATCACGCCAAGCGAAAACTATTAAAGTTGGAAACATGAAATTTTGGGAATATATTCGCTGTATGTCGAAAACGTCAACTAAGGAATCATTTTTGTTTATTCGGGTTTTAAAGAGGTGTTAAAGGGGTAAACGTGCATTTCATTGAATAACGATATCTCATGAGTTGTTTCTTTGCGGATGTGATATTCGGTATATAAACTTATCATTAAAAATAAACAGACATATATCTAAGGGTTTATCGATGTGGTGAATATTATGAGGTGAAAGGGGTGAAAATTGGGGGTTGAGGGATTCTTAACGGAGCGTGTATCTCAGAAACGACATAGGCGAGAAGTTTGAAATTCGGCGGGAAAAAAACAGCTTAAAATACAAGTAAATAGGTGTTCGACCGTTTTTTCATAAATCCAATTTAAGGGGCCATTGGAGAGGGTTGAAATTCTGGGGGAAAAAACAGGAAAGAAAGTGTCCTAACTGATTGACTCACTTACTCACTCATCAAACTCAAGGGGAAAACAGCTTTAAATAAGTAAATAGGTGTTCGACCGTTTGTTTCATAAATCCAATTTAAGGGGTTCATGGGAAGGGGTGAAATTATCAAATATAAATGAAAGAAAATCTCCTGACTGACTCACTCATCATCGCCCAGCCAAAATTATTGAAGTTAGAAACATAAAATGTTGGGGATGTGTTCATTGTATGTCGAAAACGCCTACTAAGGAAAGAGTTTTGGATATTCAGGTTCTAAAGAGGTGTTAAGGGGGGTAAACGTGCATTTCATTGAATAACAATATCTCACGAGTGGTTTCATTTGGGGATGTGATACTTGGCACATATACTAATCATTAAAAATAAGCTGACAAATGTCTAATGGTTTTTCGATGTAGTGTATATAATGAGGTGAAAGGGATGAAAAGTGGGGATTGAAAGATTCCTAACGGAGCGTGTATCTCTTAAACGACATAGGCGAGGAGTTTGAATCTCGGAGGACATCAATCAGCTTAAAAATAAATAAATAAATAAAATAAATAGGTGTTCGACCGTTTTTTCATAAACGCAATTTAAGGGGCCTATGGGGATGGGTGAAATTCTGGAAGTAAAACGTCCACTAAGGAAGGATTTTTGGATGTTCACTCTCATCGACCAACCAAAACTATTAAAGTTAAAAGAATGATATTTTGGGGATATGTTTGTTGTGTGTCGAAAACGTGTACTAAGGAGGGATTTTTGGATATTCAGGTTCTAAAGGGGTGTTAACGGGGTTAAACCTGCATTTCATTGAATAACAATATGACACGACTATGACGCGGGCGAAGCGAGGCTAAAAATTAGATGGTGTGTGTCTGTGTATTACTCAATCACGCAAGTACCACTGGTCCGATTTACATGAATTTTACATGGAAGTAGCTGATTTACCTGGTTAACATATAGGTTTACTTTTGATTTCAATACTTTGCACTATTTAAAGATGGCGACCATTTTAGTGACGTCACTACACCCTTTGGTTTCAAACTTTCATATTTCCATTTCAAATAAAAAGAAAACGCTAAGAAATAGCAAACTTTTGATGGCATATACGAGGTTTAAAATTACATTTTCTATCCGAAAGGTATCTCCAACGGTTAGCGAGTAAAACCTAAATTTGTGCTATAAAACACGGTCAACGCCGAGCGGTGTAGTTGGACAAAATGTTCCATCCTTAATCTCCCTCTGCGCAGCACCTCGCCTATCCCCTGTTTTAACTGTCACCTTCACATTTTAATTTATTTATGACGCGTAGCGAAGCACGGGTACTTCAGCTAGTACTTAATATAATAAAGCTGAAGAGTTTGTGTGCTTGTGTGTTTATGTGTTTAAACGCGCTAATCTCTGGAACTACCAGTCAGATTCGAAAAATTCTTTTTGTACATGATAGCCTGATTCATGAGGAATAGTTTAGGTTATGTTAAATTTCGGACAGACCACTCCATTCCCCGCATTTAGGCCCTTTTGCACAAGTCTACACCGTTTCACCGATCTAATAACTTGACAGACATATTATCGCTAGGCGACAATGACTAACACTGTATCATGATAGTCAACGCCGCACCATTGATGGACAGGTTGTCACTAGGCAACAACGATTTACTCTGTATCATGGTAGTCCGGTAAAATTTGCTAAACGACACATGGGAAAACTGACCGATTGATAATCAAGGTTTGTATTGGACTGTAGTATTCTCAATGCTATCGTGAGCACAGTTAATATTTCATTTGCGGGGCTTAGACATCGTGGTCATGTTGCCCCGTGTACATGGGTGTGTGTGTAGAATTTATGTGAGAACCTGCGTTATTGTGATTGTTTCACTAGCATGTGTAAATACAGTATAAAGCTCAATGTTGGTTTGTCTGTTATTTATACAAATCTACACCGTTTCACCGATCTGAACCAACATTTGTATACTTACCCTTTAGAACCCTGCGAGTAACACTGTTTACATGAAATTTCGGATAGACCACTCCATTCCCTGCATTTAGGCCCTTTGGCACAATTCTACACCGTTTCAGCGATCTCAACCACACTTAATGTACTTACCCTTCGAAACCCTGCGGGTAACACTATCCACTTGATATTTTGAACAACTCTCTCCATTCCCTACATTTAGAACAACAGGCAAAATGAACTTGAAAACTACGTTTTAAGGTCCTAGAACCATTCATGTCCGTATCGTGGAACTGTAAGAATATTTTAATAAGTCAATTGTTGGCTGGCAATGCGAGCTGGATCACGTCGCCCCTACCAGAATTGCGAAAATAGTTACAAATTGCGCTGCTTATAAATTGGGGTTACTGGGAGTAATTATTGCAAGAAGATTTCTTAGACCCCGTAAAAGGTTATCATCATGAAAATATTATGCCTCTGTATAAGTGCGATAGTAATGGCGCAGTACATAGAGGTTTTGGCGCTTTCAAATTTACTTTCATTTATTCATATCCTTATCCTTGAGCGCTATGTGGCGATAAATGACACTATTGCTACTTCAGGAGCTCTGGACAGCCGAAGTTTTCCAAAGTGCTCTGATTATTTTCCTATGGCACTATGTGACAAAAGATGACACTATTGATGTCTACTTTTCTAATAGCCAATGAGATATAGGCCCTAGGCAGTGTCTTTTATGTCACATACTCCTCTTTCTAATCATATTTTTCAATTCGTTTGTAAATTACATGTGTCAGTACTGTAGATAGTAAATAGCCGTTTCCCTATTCATTATTGTCATTATAATTACGGAAAAATGACCTGAATATTACGTCCTTTATACTGTACTACTTATCACCCCCCACTACCACCACCACCACCACCACCACAAAAAGTTATATTTTTAAAATATATTTTTCTGTTAAATATAAGTATTATATGCCAGTTATGTAGTAGTATTCATTATCATCCATAAAACAAAAAATCCGCCGGGCGAAGCCGGACACTATTGCAAGTGTTTTATAAAACTCAAGCTCCTAAACCAGAGGGAGTTAGAAGGCGTAGTTCGTATCAAAATCTTCCAAATCGTCTAAATAGTCCAGGATAAATCTTGCATTCCTTGAAAAGTCAACGGAAATGTATTTAATTGTTTATAAAATTATTTATAAAAAAAACAGACGATAGCCCCTGTCAGTACTGTGTCGCGTCGAGCCCGTATTACACTAGCGCTGGGCGGGTAGTCTGTACACATGGGGCGCACACAACCCATTATGCGAGAGTTCTCGCACGGGTCTGTTAGTTGGTAAATAATTTGTGATATATAATCCGTCTTGTCAATACTGAAATATGTAGTTCCTTAATATTCAAGCGAACATGTTTCCAAATACAATGATAACTCCTCCAGCGTTCTAAACAGCGTTTAACATTAATAAAATCAAAATGTATGTTCTTACAAATAATTTGAATTGAAATGAAAGTGACAAATACATAGATAACATTTTTCAAACATTAGAAAGTTTCCTTTCTAAACTTGAGTTGCAATGGATTGTGGTGAACTTGTAAATACTGATCCTTCTAACATGGACATCCGCAGTACTATTGTACTGCAAGCAACAACAGGTGGAGATCACTGGGAGCAAGATCAAGACATCAATTAATCTGCAGAGTTTGCCTGGAAGCTGTACGATCATCCACCGTATAGTCCTGATCTTGCTCCCAGTGATTTTTAGCCTATTTTCAATTTTGAAAAAATAGGCTTATGAGATCACCTTTTGTCCGTGTGTGTGTGCATGTGTGTATGTGTGTGTGTGTGTGTGTGTGTGTGTGTGTCCCCCTAATAAAATATAAACGGCTGGAGGGATTTCAATGAAACTCGGTAAGTTCATAGCGCTATTCCCGGCGACCTCGACCGTGCCCTTCAAATTTTGTTACGTCTCACCAATCCAACATGGCGGCTGTGCGAAATATTTCACTTGCATTCAATATCTCCGAAACTATTACCGATATCACCCTGAAATTGTGTACGGTGATAAAGGGCACTACTAGAAGTTCACCTATGAGACTTTCAAAAACCTGGTGACTACAAAACCAACATGGCGGCCAAGCGAAGTTGAGACTTTTAAATAGACTTTTCTCGCGATTTAACTATCCAAACGTAATGAAACTTGGTACAGCAATTGTTTATACACATTGTAATGCAATGGAGTCTAATTTAGTTCAATTGTTTACATAACCTCAATATGGCGTCTGTGCGAAATATTTTACTGACATTCTATATCTCCGAAACTATTACAGATATCACCCTGCAATCGTGTACGGTGATAAAGGGTACTGATACAAGTTTACCTATGTATATTTCATAAACCTGTAAAGTTCAAAACGAACATGGCGACCAAGCGAATTTGAAACATTTTAATAGACTTTTCTCGTGATTTAACTCTCTGAGCACAGTGAAATGTGGTACAGTAAATGATTTTGCAGATTGTAATGCACTGCCATCTAATTTAATTCAATTGTTTGCATAACCTCAAGATGGCGGCTGTGCGAAATTTTAAAATTAAGTTTTTATTTCTTGTGTCGTAATCATGCGATCGAAGTGAAAGTTTGAATAATGAACTTAGGCAATAATTGTCCTTGAATGGTACATAACTCTATGGCCTATACAAATAACAATCCTAAATGGCGAGCTTCCGAAATATTTAGACGGTTCTCAATATCTATGAATCTTTTACAGCAACCAAACTGAATTTTTTTTATGTTCATAGAGACTATTAACATATGTTGACCTATAGGACTTTCAGTAACCTGGTGAGCACAAATCCAACATGGCGGCGACGCGAAGTATAAATATTTAAATGGACGTTTCTCGCGAATTAACTATCCGAGTGCCGTGAAACGTTGCATTTTAAATGCTTATACAAATATTGATCCACTGGCATCTAATTTATTTCAATTGTTTGCATAATCACAAGATGACTGCTGTGCGTAATTTTAAAGTCTCGTTTTTACTTCTTGTGTTCTAATCATGCGATTGAAGTTTGAATACCACACGTACACAATAATCTTAATGTAATAGTACAAAAATAAAAATCCAACCTGGCGACCATCTGAAATATTTAGACGGTTCTCAATATCTGCGAATCTATTACAGCAATTAAACTGAAATTTTGTATGTTGATAGAGGCAATTAACATGAGCAGGATATATGAAAATAGGCTGTATAGTTCTTCACGGAACTACTTGTTACCTTTTCTTGCACGGTGGCTGAGTGGTTATCGTGTCGAACTACCAACCCCCCAAGCTTGCAGGTTCGCTCCTGGCCGTGGTAAGTGATTTTTGAAAGGCGACAAAAATCACGATACGCATCTCATACGATGTTGGCATGTTAAAGAACCCATTTGAATTCAGTAAGCCGTGTTCACATTGGCAAAATTAATCTCGGTATTTTTCCGCCTTCACCAAGTTCGTCATTTCTCTACTAGAAGTCGCTATAGTGTTCAAGGAGCTTAGATATCTAACCTCCTTGACTTTCAAGGAGCGATAAAATTCGACATGCAAGTTGCCCTCTGGGCGCAATTAACAAAGCTTGCACCCGGCACCCGAGGTCATACGATATTAATATTATTATTATTATTATTACTAGCATTACCCGTCGCGGCTTCGCCCGCGAATATTCTAGTTGTAAAGAGTACACTTAGCAAAATCTCAATCATGAATGCTATGACTGATTTATCCTTGGTATGAATAATCAGACTTTATTAATTCAGCTACTGGTGCAGTGGTTAGGGGTTTGCCATTCCTTCATAGGTATATCAGAGTGAAGTTAGTTTTCTGGGAATATCACAGACACTGTTAATTTAAGGGCCTTTAAATGTGGTTTTCGGAGACCCTTTATAGTCGGGTGAAAAAGACCTTTCGTACCACACTCACACATGGAAATTGCGTGAAAACATTCTAGAGTGCCCCTTCACCCCCTTAAGCGCATTATACTGCATGTATTGATGAATTTTACAGCTTAATTTGGTTCAGTGATAACCTTATAACCGTCTGGAAACTTTCACAGTAATGTAATAATTGGAATTGCATTGCGTCTTACAGGAATTGATGGACCTGTGAGATTCTGTTACCATGGTTACCGTGTTGCATTCTTTCATTGTAAATATACATGTTTTAAGGTATTTATTTAATTGTGAGGCATTTAAAGAGTATGTGAGGGCGTTTCGCTTACGCATTGGATTATGCTGAACCTGTAGGTACCCCATATGTGTAGGTTGGTGTTAATGGGACCTTATTTTCGGTACAAAACTGGAATGGCACCTTAGCAGAATAATATAGAGAGGGATTATTATTATTATTATTACCTCAAAAAATGTCTGTTCTCCGGTCAACATTTTCACATTGACGATCAACTGAAGACGCATATCACACGCCGGTTCCAGTCCCAGGCGCAGACTTTTATGACACTGGAATACAAAAGCTGACACCACGCTATGAGAAGTGTCTCAATTCGTTTGGTGGCTAAAATAGCTGGCACATTGCTGTACCTGTTGTCAATAAAGTTTTGCATATAACTATGTTCTTATTTTTTAATAGAGAAATTTACTTTTGCCAGTTAAAAGAAATGAAACGTTATACTTTGACAACAACCCTCGTACACCACCGGAGGCCGTTCAATGTTTGGTGAGTCAATTGTACTCAGAGAGAATATTATTTGATTGCTCGGAACTTTGTGCTAATTTGCATTACTGTTCATTTACGTGGCAATTATTTCCGCAGAATTTCCATGTAAATGAAAGCACCTGCTGGCATATCTGTAAATTACTTGGGCATACTAATGAACATAGAGTAAGTTTGATTTGTTCACATGCGGCATCGCAACCAACCCAACTAACTTGGTTCTATATCCCTTTGAGAGCCATTGAGGACCTTGGCTTATAAGCAATCACTGCTCGCCCATTATGGCTTGCAGGTCAGCGTGACGTGTTCCCTCGCCCATTAATTGAAGCGCTCGTTGTTGAAAGGCACCCAGTCCAATTTTTTAAGTTTTGAGCTAAACACAAAAAACTGTTTTTCCTCTGTTGTACTGAAATATGAGACGTATTGTTTTGCATGTTGAAAGTGTACACAATCGCCGATATAATAAAACCAAAATAGCATTGTTCCGTAACACTTTTATTCACAAAATACGTAACTGGACTTAGTCCATTTCAACATGGAACGAGCAGAACCTTTGAGCGGGCAATATCATCACACTCTTAGTTTATTTCCTTTATTTCCAAATGAACTTACGTATACAGAAGCCTGAAAAGAAGGCAACATCAATGTAATAACTGTTATTTTCTTCGTGTTGAAACGCACTCACTGCTCGACTAAGTTCCTGTCATCACGAAATAACTAACTTGACGAGTGTGGTAACAACACAAGCTCGGTAAAAGGGATTTGTCATAATGTGCACTTAGTGCCTTTCAACAACGAGCGATTCGATTAGAGTTTCTTGACCGCCAATGTCTACATTTAAAAAAGAGCTGATATCGTGTTTTTACTGTCGTCTCTGTTTTGATGCAGAACACAGTCGCATATATTGAATATTGTATGATACTCAGCTGTTAGCTGTCTTGCAGTTAGATAATAATAATAATAATAATAATAATAATAATAATAATAATAATAGTAACCCCCCCCGGGACTAACAACTTGTGGGACGTGGGTTAGTGACCAGGGGACCACAGCTGAGTCCGGCATTGCTTCCACTTACATGTGCCGGGCTCCTCACGGATACCTTTTCTTTCGGCCTCCTTTGATTAACCCCTTTTCTCTTCCGACCCCGACGGTGTTAGGGTATCCGAGGCCTAGGGAGTTGTTCACTTTCCCGCCTTAATTGGCCCTTGTCTCATCTTTCCTGACCCCTCATTCTTCGAGGGGTCAGTCCTCTTGTTTTCCTTTCATGTTATCTCCTGTTTTCTGCTCAAGGCCCTCAAGATGGCAGGGTGTATGTAGCCCCACCACTTATGGTGCACCCTCGATAGTGCTACACCCTCAAGGTGAGTTCGGGAGTTGGCGACCCTGAGGGATTCCAGAGCTGTGCCCGGGTTTGCTCTCTTTTTGCTTTGCCTCTGGGGTGGGCCCTCTCCTCTTTTCCTTTACTATCTGCCTTTCATGGCTCTCCTTCCTTCCAAGTCCCTCAATCCTCATTTTTAGAGGGTTGAGGGCGTTTATTTTCTTCCTGTCCTTTATCTTCCTTGTCCTTTATTTGTTTACCATTTCTTCTTCTAGTATGTAAGTTTGTAGTTAGTATTAGTTATAGTTTTCATTCTCATCTCATCTTTCACTATCACCCAAACCATTAGGGGCTGATAACCTAGATGTTAGGCGCCTTAAAGTAACAAATTATCATCATCATCAATAATAATAATACCAATTGCATTCTGAGACACAGGAGTAATACCAAATAAACTCTACACCAACTGAATCTACCAATTAACATCCATCCTAAGGCAGCAATACTGGACAGCCGTGATATTATCGGAAAATTCTTGAATGTTGATTGAGAACCAGCAAAGCTTCTTGTGTCACCCATCGACATTTTGCCGAACTGTGTTTAATGAACAATTTGTGATATAAATATAATAATAGACTAATAACAATAATAATAATTATCACGGTAATTAAACCAGAAGCCTTATATGCAGCCGAAACATTGTCTCTCACCACCCAGGGACCGCTTGAAAGGCTGGAGGTCAAGGAAAGAAATGGGTTGGTTCCTTAGTTTAGGGGCTGCGACAACGCGGTCATGTATCGGAGTGTATCTGATAACCGGTGTTAATTGTGATGGCTGTATTAGTGTGTGTTATATGTTTTAGTTCAACTGAGGATAGCAGACAATATTTTCAAGTAGTTCCTACTTTCGCTACCAAATGCTACCGTCCACGACACCTAGCTTGCGGACTTGGCTACTAGATGGCATCGCAGTCAGCACCTGGCGACGAACGTTGGAACTAATAGAGCGTTATCAATTCTAACCTACATATTTTGGCTTGACACACGTGTAGTTAGTGGAAGGTTCTTTTTATGCCATAAATCTATGACATGGACCCTCCAAAGGAAGGCATACTGAGGATTTTTAACGCTCTTGAAAAACCGACGGCTCCGGCCGGGTTTGAACCCGCGATCTTGGGCATAGAAGCTCAGCATGCTACCAACTAGGCCACCGAATCCACCCAAGGAAAGAAAGATATTACAAGTAATCTTATGCCCCGAATTCCATAACAACAAATAAATCCATGTCGGGAACGAAACTCTTTACCAAAATACTGAAAATCTCTCGGACATTATAGAAAAAAGGAGAATTGATTTTTATGGGCACATCCTCGGAATGAATTCAAATAGACTAACCAAAACGATCTTCGATTACTTTCGTAATAAAAAAAACAACTCTTTGGTCTAAGGAAAGTGACAAAGACCTCGTAGAACTCTAAATTACAGACATGAAAAAGAAACCAGCCAAAACCATCACCAAGGACAAAAAACTACGGTTCCAAGTTAAAATCAAACAAAAGCGTTCAATCCGCATGTCTGTCGAAGAAAGGGAAGCAAGGATGAGGCAATACTGGGCCCAAAGGAAAGCTCAAAACAATAAAAAAATATTGGTTTCATGTGCCCGAAAGTTGGGTGAAACAAATAAAGAATAATAATAATAATAATCCACATGAAGGGATCTCATCGGCACCAAGATGGACTACCAATGACAACCAAATTTGGCAAAATATCTGAAGTGCCTAAATTCAAATACATGGGAGAAGTCATCCAACCTGAAGAAAGGTAAGAAAGAATGCAAGTCTCATTTTAAAAGTAAATTTCTTGGCATGTCTCCGTATCATTAGAAGATTTTAAAACGCTGCGATCTAAACACGGAGGGACATAATTACATGAAGTCTTGCTGGTACCTGAGAGATAAACTCAAGACGACACCACCCGCGGCCCTTTCCACTGAAACTAAGTTACGGTACGTCTGGAACAATATTTGAGCAGAACAGAACTAACAAGTCTCGAAGTGGAGCTGTAAACCTGCGTACTTTATCCGTGATCTTAATGTGTGGACAATTCAACAGAGGGTCTTGATCTACGGTAACTTAACGATTCTCAAGTTTTAAACCCCGCTTCGGTATGTTGCTCCAAATATTACAATCGTAAGATTAACACATTGAGACGTGTTCTGACATATTGTTTCAAATATTGCGAGTACAATTGAGTCGTCCAGTTGTGAATAAGAATCATTTTCATGAGAAACGTTTCTCTGGGCTTTGCCTCGCGTATCTTTTGTGTTTGATGTTTTCTACTTTTTTGCTTTGTATTTTTGGTTTTTGGTTTTGTGTCTGAGTAGGGGAGTAAGGCGGTTTCTAACGCACAGCCTACTTTCCTGGGAACATTGCTGATATCTCTCGAACGCATGGTCCGATTTTGACAAATGAGGTGTCGTTGGACTCGGGCTGACGTCCTCTTTCCTATGGACCATGTATTATATTTTTCAAAATTTTTTTAAAATTTTTCGTTTTTGAAAATAGGCTATAGTTTGAAAACCAAACAGGATAGTACGTTGTGCCATGGCTCAAACGAATGGTCTTTATGACCTTTATATTTTGTAATAAAACATTTTTAATTTTTATGTTTTTTTGAAAACACTAGAATTTTGAAAATCCTATATTTTGGAAACTAGGAACTCTACAAAAAAAATTGTTTGACGTAAATCAATGGTCCCTACCCCCTCTACCCCCAAAATAAATTTCAAGTCTCTAGGATGAAAACCTGTTAGTAGTGGGATGATGAGAGAGCTGCTTCCAAAAGCAAGTGGTGAGCCCCTGCGACCTTGGAATGGAAGGAGCCATGCTAGGAGGGCGTGCTTGGATTCGTTTTTTTCGTCTCGTCGTGCTCTTTACGGGAATGTCGGTGTCGAAAATGTGAAAATCTGGAAACACAGTCTTTTTGGGGTAAAAACGTGATTTTAGACTTTTTGCTATATCTCACGAACCAATAACGCTAGAGGCGTGTTCGACAGGTCCAAGGACTCGGGGTAACGTCCTCTCTGCTATGGACTACTCGTTATAATTTTTAATAAAATTGGAAACTCGGTTTTGGGGTAAACACGTGTTTTTTGTGATTTTGTCGATATCTCACGAAGCAATAACGCTAGAGGCATGTACGATGGGTCCAAGGATTCGGACAGATGTTCTCTTTGCTATGAACTACTCGTTGTAATTTTAAAAAATTTTGGAAACGCGATTTTGGGGTAAACACGTGTTTTTTGTGCTTTTTGCCGATATCTCACGAACCAATAACGCTAGAGACATGTACGAGGTGTCCTAGGACTCGGGCTAACACCCCCTTTCAAATGTGGTAGATATTTTTTTTCAAAAAATAATTCACATGGGTCTAACGCCATACATGTTGAAAAAACGTTTTCTTTTTCTTTACCTGTTTATAATGTTTATAAAGCGTGGTGGTTGAGAGAGAGAGACGATACGGCTGGGTGTGTGTGTTTCAACGAACCTGTCGCTAACCACAAGGACCATGCTTAATAGAACAATCGCTATTTCGACGGGTCGGTGTATGACAGAGCGAGCGTGCGTTTTTCTGATATTTTACCTTTAACGTGTAAACGGTAATGAGAGCTAGGTTCTATGTTGGTCGAAGCGAGTAGAGAAAACAAACTTGCCGAGGAGGTGAAGGTCATTTGAGCTTATTGGAAGGCATTGATCTGACTTGACAACAAGTGCAATGGAAAAAATGACCAAGACGCTTGAAGGTGAAATAATCTGACCATCGTGGTGGCAGGGGAGTGTGAAAGGCATGCACACACATGTGTGAAACCAGATGTAGGCTAAACCAGTGACATCCTGTTTTGCTTCGTACGTGACAAAATGCAAGTTCATGTGAAATTTGATCTACCGCAGGTGTTCGCTTGGGACGTTATCAGTCCACGTGCGCGATAACTGTTAACAAGTCACATTCTGTTTTGCTTCGTACGTGACAAAATGCAAGTTCAGGTGAAATTTGATCCGGCACAGGTGTTCGCCTGGGACGTTAGCTGTCCACGTGCACGATAAGAGAATGTTCAAAGCGTGGGAATCGTTGAATCAGTAAAAAGTATGATGCAACTTGTCGGAATGATGTCACAACCAATAGAGAGGCAAGAGCTGCAAACAGCAGTGGTGGGAGGTGAAGGGAGGGAGAGGGGAGGGGGTGATGTATGAGAGAAGGGAGGGAGAGGGGAGGGGGTGATGTATGAGAGAACACAGGAGGAAAGGGAAAGACAAACATGTATGAACATGCATGAAGCGCGGAGCGCTGTATACATAGAGCTATAGGTGGTGTACAACATGTGTGAATAAATAAAAAGTACACAGGTTCACACAACGTGTAATTTATTGATCCAGGAATTAAACGTAGAGTTAAACCCTAACCATTTGACGTAGAGTTTATTTCCTTTTTGTTTCAACACTTTTTCCACAAGATAATGCTGAGGAAATGCTGTTTTCTGAAGTTCATGTAGATAAAATCTACCTTTTATGGGTTGATGGTTGAGGTCCTCGAGTAAATAGGTGACTGGACTGTCCAAGTAGACTCGACGAATTCGAAATAGTTCAGTCCCCCACTGAGGCGTGTAGCCCTTATTGAAGGCAGACTTAAATTTGCTCACACGAACAAAATCCCCAATGTTCAGTCGGTGACGTTTAGGATCGGCTGTTTTTATGGGGTTAAACAGTTTATCCAATCGCTGAATATTCTTAGTTACGAGACGTGGCTTGGTCCCAATCGTTCTATGTTTGGTGTCATAGTAACGTGATACTAGCTCAGGTAACATGTCCAACCAGCGATACGTGCCCTGAGCTGTAAACGCTTTCCACATATGGGTTTTCAATGTTCGGTTGAGCCGCTCGACCACACTGGCTTTCAGATTGCTGTACGTGGTGTAATGGTGAATATCCTTAGATTTGAGAAAACTGGAGAAATCCTTGTTGAAAAATTCTTTCCCCTGGTCGGTTTGTAGCAGCTGAGGTTGACGTTTGGAGTGTTGAATAATATGTTGAAAGGCCTTGGTAACTAGTGGGCCAGACTTGCGACGCACAGGTTCAACAAAGGCCATTTTGGAATAGACATCAATGACGGTCAACATATAGCGTACACCGTCGTTAACGCTAGCATAGGGTATCATTTCAACCAAGTCAGCCTGCCAAAGTTCATCCACACCTCGTGAAATCACCTTGAGTCGCGGATAGTGACGCCTAGCTGGGCGATGCAACTCGTGAGCAATACCCATTTTAATGGGTGAGGGCTTAAACAATAATTTTGGCATTTCGAAGTTCTTGTTCAATTTCTTGAATTTCCCAATCGTGACCGGTGTGGCCAGCTTGACGTGAAGCATGCAACAACTGTAGCCGCTGGACGAGCTTATTGGGATTGTGCCAGTAGGTAACATCCACAAGGGGTTTTAATGGTTTAAATGTCACTCCCGAAGCGGATGCTTTCCGACGAGTACTTTGAGTGGTGGGAAACATTTTTGCAATGATGGTTTTATATTTTTGAGATATATTGGCATTCACTTGTTGCGTGGGATCATACTGTCTTTTGTGAGCATGGGTATCCAATAAAATGGATTTATATTTGTCAAGGTCCTCTGACGTATAATCATGGGAAGAGGGGGTCCGAGAAAAGAGCAGCTTTAACAGTCCTGGCGTTAATTTATAGTTGATGTTTTTAATGACAGCTTTAGTACGAGCAAATTTAATGGATGAATCGCCAATTTTAAAACTATCATCCTCATAGCGAACACCATACGTGGTATCTGTGTTTCCAATAAATAGATCGGTGAAATAGGGTTCCAATGTTGATCCATAATATTTTATTAAAATGGTTTTCAGTTGTGCTTTATGTTGTGGGGTGGCCAAGAGTTGTGAAAACGGAGACGCTCTGGAAGGGCAAGGTGTTTCGACCATGGCCAAGGATTTCTTTTTTCTCAAAAACTCTGCAAGGGGTGCGGCCTTTTTTTGAGGCGTAAACACATGTTCCTCCTCATCCTCAACTTCGCTAACACTAGTCAAATCTTCCTGTTCCTCTTCCTCAGGGTCCTCGTGCAGCGTCTGCGTGGCTTGTGAAACGGTGGGTAGCGTTTCAGATGGCTTGAAAGAGGGTTTCAACATGGCTTTTAGTGTAGGTGCTAAATGTTGCTGAATAAACAAAGCATGATTGGCACGTGATTGTTTCAATTGACGAAACTTTTGGCGAATAGTATTTTTTGCTCTAATAATATGCTTTTTCAATTGACTCTCTGCTAACGCCATGGTGTCTTGACAAATGACTTGATGGGGAATGAGACAGGGCCTTAAATAGCAATAAAATGATCAAACCCTAAGCGATACCGTCCTTGGTTGAGTTCACTTTGTTTGTCAATCACTAAACAGGCATGACGTTGAGTGTTCCAGCACTTGGCACACAATTCTGTAAACATTTGAAAGGTCATATCCGGATTCACATGTTCATTATAAATGTGACGACTGTTCCTCTCGTCCTGGCGAAATAAAACAATGACATTGGCATTGTCACGAATCAACTGTTTGGACATTTTTGAATACGTTTGTCCAAGATAGAAGCAATCGATATGTTTGTGACGACCCATGCTGAAATAGCTTTGAATGATGCCTTGACGTTCAGTGGATACATCATCGAAAATCATGAGTGAATCAGGCTTTACCTCATCCGGTGAAATCACATTTTCTTGCATGGAATATGTAAAATAACCCATATTCTCTTTTTGTAATCCAGACATGACTTGATCCAGAAACACGTAGAGGGGTTGGTAGAGAGATTTTGCAAAAATATAAATATTTTGAAAACGCAGACCATTGGGCGCTGTAATGAGCGTTAGCAGAAGATTAGTCTTTCCACAGCCGGAAGGCCCCACAATGATGCAGCGAATGGAAGATGGAAACAGTGAACCATGGCGTTGTTCACGTGATGTGGGACAGAGATGGGAAACCATGTCCCCCACGGGGAATGACTCTTGCTGCTTAATAATCTTCATGTCAACTAAGGTTTAGACAGGCTAGCAGGCTGTCTATATACAGGACACCGAGCCTTGTCATAGAAACAGTAGACTGGTACTACAGGTTGACGATGGATGTCTTTGGACGTGCGTTGATGGCCAAAGGTAGGCCTGTCCCCATACATGATCCTAAACAGGAAACAGATCCTGCTAATAAACACTATGTGGATAGGTCAGTAGTGCCACGCACAAAACAGGGAGATTATGACTTTAAGGGAAAGCGGTTAACCCATGTAAAACATCCTCAAGTGTCTACAGACGTTACTACGAAAAAGTATGTGGATAACAAAGTATATGAGTTTTATGACAAAGTGCCACAGCTTATGGTGAATGGCTATAGCGCTAATCACCATCGGATTATTCACGTGGAAGACCCACAAGACGAAGACGATGTCTGTACCAAGCGTTACGTGACCCATGAAATGAAAAGGCTTTATAAATTTATCCCATGTGTATTTTTAGTGTATCTGACAAATGAAAAACCTTTGAATGAGAGAAACCATTTACCGCTAGTCCATGATCAGCACTCGACCTATGTGCTTGCTTCGGGTTTAAGCCACTATCGATTACACTATGATGGAACCATTCACATCAAATATGCCATACCTGATGAGAACCATTTACAAATAAAGATAAATGGTCATAGGATGTTGATCCATAACCATGAAATGGTCAATGCAGGGGACGAATTATCTCTTCATCTCATGTTGACATGGGATGAAAAGCAAGCGGGAAAAACCATAAACGATTTCCCACTTTATGTGGAATTGGAATATACAGCCATGAAATAACCATCTGACGTTAGTTGTGATTTAAACTTTCTTGTGAAAGGTTGTGGGTCATTATCATCATGGTGAAACAAAGGTATGCAGTGAGAAAGACTAAAAAAAGGACTTTGTCCTTGGCAAAGCCTGGGCTTACAACATTCGAGGACAAGCCCTTGCGAAAGAAAAAAAAGAAAAAATAATGTATTGACCATAAGGAAAGCCCTTCGAGCAGCACAGAGACATGTTATTCCAAAACGTCGGCGACAGGTTTCAAACCAAGGGCGAGTGATTCCCGTCCCAAAACGAGCTGGATTTTTACCTGCATTATTTGCTGGTTTGGCTGCTCTGGGTTCACTTTTGGGCGGTGCCAGTGCAGTGGCGAAAACCATTAAAGCCGCGCAGCAGGGCAAGCAACAACTCAAAGAAAGTCAGCGACACAATGAAACGATGGAAGCGATTGCCATGGGGGCTAGAAATGCCAATTTAAAGCCAGCCTTTTATCAACAAGGATTTGGGATTTCACCATTTCGAAATATTAAAAAAAAAAAAAATAACCTCAGCCATAGCGAGACATGCCCTGACGCATCAACAAGTGGAAAGCTATGCTAAACAACTAAAGCTTTCTCATTTTCGAGGTGTGTTTATGCGAAACCAATTACCCCCACGACCCTGGAAACAGGAATGTGCTGTTGTCAATTTGGATGATCACCGAGGACCAGGAACGCATTATGTAGCTTATGTCAAAGAGAGATCCACGGTATGGTACTTTGACAGTTTTGGGAATTTGCCCCCGCCCGTGGAACTAGTGACCTATTTTGGAAACAGGATCAAGATATATTATAATGTGAAACGTGAGCAAACGTTTAACAGCCAACAGTGTGGACGTTTGTGTTTAATTTTTTTATATAAGACGCAGCATAAGCAAAAACGCCACCAGTATGTCGGCAGAAAGTAAAACGTTTACAGTGCATGGACGTGGACCTGAAGTCAGCCTAGACTTTTACCCGCCTATCGAATTGAGTGAAAAACCCTATGGTTTAGGACTTGTTTCTCTTGAAACGTACAATCGAATATACAACATACGTGAAAATGTGAACAACAAGTTTTACTATGATGATTCTGTGCTCACCCTGAACTCTGGTGGATACACGATCGATGATATTTATGAACACATTTATGTGGTGTTGATCAATCAATATGGTTTAAAGTCATTTCTCGACGGAACGCACAAGTTTGAACTTGTAGGCAATACCAACACTCATCGCTGCAGTATTTTCTCCTCATTCAACATTGACTTTAAAACACACCCCGATTCCATTGGCCCATTACTAGGATTTAAACCACGTGTGTTGGAGCCCAACAAAAAACATGAATCAGACCATGAAGTGAAATTCATTGAGGACCATCATGTGTCGGTGACGTGTAATATTATTAGCCAAGTGTACACCAATCAGGAACCATCGCATTCACTTTATGACTTTATTGTGACATCGCCCAATGGCTATATTATTCGTGAAAACCCTCCAGTGGTGCTTTTTCATTCTGTGGCTGTTGATAGTATTAGTAATATAACATTAAGACTGATCAATAGAGATCAACAACTCATTGATCTAGATTCTACCACACCAGTGACTTACAAGTTGGTGCTAAAGCCACTATGAAGTTTGTGTATAAAGCAACAACACCGTCTAGGAATGGTGTTAGTTGTTTGCCACGTGAATACACGTTAACATCTCAGAACAAGCAGATTTTACAGCATTTGGGTTACCACGTCAACCCTCATGATGAATTCTATCCTAGAGATAGCGAACCGCATCGAGGAGCAACCAGGAGTGGTAAGAATTGATCTCCATTCCTATCAAGCTCAAACACCTGGACTCAATAACAATGATGAAATTCAATTTGTTATTAACAACCAAGATATTTACACCCTACCTCATGAAAGTGTCATTCAGATTGAAGGTCGGCTCACGAAAGCCGATGGCTCTACACCTACCACATCCAAGTTGGCCAACCATGGTTTAGCCTTTCTGTTTTCTGAAGTGCGGTATGTCATTAACGATATCGTGGTGGATAGCACTCGAAATGTGGGTATTTCCAGTGTCATGAAACTATACCCCTCTTATAGTGAGGAAGAAGGTAAAACACTTTGCATGGCAGGTTGGTGCCCTGACTCAACCAATGACTGGATGGTACACACCGATGGGACCTTTACTGGATATTTACCTCTTAAACTGATTTTAGGCTTTGCCGAAGATCACCAACGCATTGTGGTCAACGCAAGGCAAGTGCTTTATCTAGTGAGAGACAGGAGTGATAATAATGCACTCAAGGGGGCCGACAATGCCCCCATCGATTCAAAAATTCAACTACAACGCTTGCTATGGAAAGTGCCTCATGTGACCCTTGAAGATAGCAAAAAACTGGACATACTCAAAATGGTAAAGAGAGATATGCCGCTACCCATGGAATTTAGAAGCTGGGCACTCCATGAGTATCCGCTATTGCCCACCACCAACACACACAGTTGGTCTGTAAAAACAGCTCGCTATACAGAGAGACCTCTCTACCTGATCGTGGGTTTTCAAACGAATCGCAAGTATCAACAAACCAAAGATGCCACGCAATTTGATCACCTGCAATTGAGAAATGCACGTCTTTTCCTCAACGGAGCTGTGTTTCCCTATGAAGGACTGGATTTGGATTTTTCAAAAAATAAATTTGGCCCCCTGTACGACTTGTTTTCTAAATTTCGATGGTCGTATTATCAAAAAGAGAACGGCCCCATGCTACTACCCCAAGCGTTTAAGGCAAGAGCGCCACTGATTGTCTTTGACTGTTCTTACCTGGAAGAGTCTGTCAAGCCATCCAATATCGACATTCGACTAGATTTTGAAACGCATGACAATGTACCAGCCAATACGACGGCCTACTGTTTAATTATTCATCACAAACAAGTCAACTATTATCCACTGTCCAACCAAGTGACGAGTGTATAAATAACAGCTCAACCCACGTCAAGTCGCTCAGTCATGTCTTGCTTTAAAGCCTCAAGAGACGTTACATCCATGAATTTAAACTCTGAGGAACAACGTTTCAAGACTTTTGCCACGTGGCCAGTGCCTTTCATAAACCCTCAAGCCTTGGCGGCCGCTGGATTCTACTATTTAAAAACAAGAGATGAAGTGAAATGTGCCTTTTGTCCCATCATCATAGACCAATGGCAGGAGGGCGATGAACCCATGCAGGAACATCAGCGCTGGTCACCCACCTGCCCCTACCTGTGTAGAATGGAAGTGGGAAATATACCCTGTCATTCAAGCTATCCCTCACTTGTGTCACTGGGTGATGAAAAAAATACAAGTTACGATACGTGTGGACCGTATGGTATCCATGGTGCTTCGGTGAGCAGCTCACCATCAAAAACACCTAGTTTAGAGACATTGGGACATCATCGGTGTTATGGACGTTACAAACACAAGAGACTATATTGTTGTATCAGTTGCTATCGTCCTTATCCCAAAATGACAAAGGCCTGTAAGACGTGTAATGATAATAAAATGATGTAATTCTTAAATTCTTATTTTTTTGCTTTTGCCTCTGTCCTACCCTAACCTTCCTTTTTGGAACTAGCATGGCAGGTAAGTCCATGCCATGATCACACCTGATCGTCAGTCAGTCGTCAGTTGAACTTGGTCCAGACAAGCGTCAACATGTTGCGCACACTCATTGTGGATTGCCAAGGATTTAAAATTGGTGACAACAAATTTATATTTAAACAAGTGGCCGTGATCGATTGTACCACGTTTTGGATATCACAAGCTACGCATTTGCTATTTAAACCACCCCATGCTTTTGATTTGTTGTGTGAAAAAGACCGTAAACAAACCCAGTGGATTGAAAATCATAGGCAACTAGACTGGAATCAGGGAACCATTTCCTATAAATATTTGGATGTGGTTATGAAAGCACACTTGTCCTCGGCCAATGTGGTATTTGTGAAAGGTAATGAAAAACGTCAATGGTTGCAACCATTTTTAGCGTCTTACTGCCAATGTATCGACCTCATGGAGTTGGGCTGCCCCTCCCTGCAAACGCTCATGGATACTTGTTTCTGTGGCAACATTACCCATACAGCCCTATCGCATGCGTGGCATCTCATTCATTGGTTAACCACCCATGCCTGCTGGGAGTTGTTGAACAAAATTATAACTCAAGATTTACCTGTGAATGACGCCAGTGAGATTTCTACAAGCGACGTGTAAACATCTACAGCACGTGATACCATGGAGAAAGGCAATGCTACGGACAAAGCCATCGGCAAGTTCTTTGTGTGCAAAAAGAAACTAGACAGTTTTACCAAAGAGGAACTCTTGGCGCTGCCCAAGTCGTTCATTTATTATGTGGCCGCCAACGCAGTGAAAGAAATCTGGCAACATGTACCAAAATCATGGACTCAAGACCCTGTGTTGAGTGAATTGCAACCCTGTACGGATTACGATCACCATAAGCAAGTGGCCATGGCAAAAATACCGTCTATGCGTCAGTGTGCGACTTGCCAGCTAGTGAAACTGTATCACGGTCATAAAAGTCCATGTAAAGACTTTGTTGAATCATTCCACGAGTGTCATGGCGAGAAAAAGCAACAACAACAACAAACACAAACATCGTCCACAGAGGAGGAAGACCAAACCTTTTTACCATCGATGGAAAAGGATATGCCAGACCTGTACTGGCAATGGCGTCATTGACAAAGTGATTCAATACCTACCTTTCGAAATCCATCTTCCAGGTTATCGTTTTTGCGGCCCTGGAACTCGTCTCGAAAAACGTTTACAACGTGGTGATGTACCCATTAATCTTTTGGATCAAGCATGCAAGGAACATGATCTTTCTTATCGCCATAGTCATCCTGGTTTAAGACATGTGGCAGATAAATTGTTATTGAAGAAAGCTAAACAACGTTTCACATCCAGTGATGCCTCAGTGGGTGAAAGGATGGCAGCCCTAATTGTCATGAGTGCTATGAAAGGAAAGTTGATGATGCATGGGCATAAACATTGAGGAGTGAGGAATTGGGATTTGTTTGTATTCTATTTTTCTTTTGTCAATTCACTATGACTATGAAATAAAAACAAAAGTTTTCCAGAGCACGATGTTTTGTTATTTTTAATTTTAAGAAATCGTGATGTTGATGACTGATTTTTTCATTTTACACATTTCACACATGATGAATTCCACACACTGTCATTTATCATTTTGCAATTTACTGTTTTTGAAAACGTTCGTTTCAAGTTTAACGTTTTTGATGATATGGAGTTTTCCATTTTGCTGATGACACATTTTAAACAATGTCCGTTTGAAGTTTTTGAATTTTCAAATTTTACACATAGCCATTTCCAGTTTTTAAAAATGTCCGTTTTAAGTTTTGCTGTTTTGGTGATATGGAAACATGGAATTTCCATTTTGCTGTTTTCATATTTTTTCCATTTGGTGTATGTCGAAAGTTGAGATTTGACAATGATGTTGATGCAAGTGCTTGACCTTGATAATACTGCAATGTGTTGATGTGTGTTTGGAGAAACGTCGAGGTCTACGACTACTGCAGGTAAGACTGTTTTTACAAAAATAATGTCTTTTGACTGCCACATTTCAATGAAAAAACGAAACTATTGAAAACAAAATGAGTATATAAGTGACCATTTACCCCCTCCCCACCCACCCACCCTACCTCACCGTGTTTGCTCTGGTCAACCATACACATCAGCTTTCTCTTTCCACTCATACATTCACACCTGTCTTTGGGAACAAACACAACCACTTTATTTATTCCCAAAAGCACATTCTCGACATGCACACTCATCCCAAAAGAACTTTTTTTAGTTTATCATTTTACTATTTCAAAAAATAATTAAATACTAGTTATTAAAGTTACTAAAAATCTTACTTATTTCATATTTACAAAAAAAATCAATTTTGTACAGCGTTACAAGAATCACACTATTTACCAATCAAAAAATTTTTAAAAAATAAGGTTGCACACAACTTTTTTAAAGAGCAAAAGGTCCAAGTGGGTTGCCACTATTTACAAAATCTATTATTTACAATGACAAGAAAACAATATTTACAAAATACTAAATCTACAAGTTACATAAAGCTATGTCCCATAAACGATTAAACAGTGAAATCACACCTCCTCCTCCTTGCGATCATAACCCCAGGGCAGGCTGGTGAGCAGGTCATCAGCCCACACACGCTTGTTATCCATGGAGGCGAGGGTGCGTTTTCTCTGTTCCACAAGATACAAATGATGGTTGCTGGATTGTATCCTGCACTGTGTATGAGACATAGCTTTGCCAGTGCGTAAAACCGCTAGGTAATCGTCTACACGTAGCGATTTTACCACTGCCCTACCTACACCTTTTGCTCTTTTGGCTTCCTTACAGTCGAGTGTGCGATAAGCATACATTTTTGAAGCCAAACCTACGAATTCAGTCATAATGGAATCACCGCATTCATCTTTTAAAACGCCCATTTCCTTTTTGTTATTTATGGGCAGCTGAAACACGTTGTCAGCGCTATAGCAAGAGGTGTCGAACCAGTCACTATGTTGCCTCATGACGTCATAGGGGTTGCAGTGGTGAATGTGGTAAATGAATGAGTCCGTATCCATATACAAAAGAGAGACGTCCTCAAAATGGCGTTTGGCAAACTCATAGTGGAATCGATACATGACCGTTTTAGAAAAGTCTAAAATGACTTGACCCAAGTAAATGGGCTTATCCATGGTCACGCTGGTCTTACTCATTTCAATAGTAGCCAAATCCTCATCGATAATTTTGATCGATTTGAAATTTGGCTTGGCAATGTACCGCCGGGCACCCCACCGCCCCTCCCAGACATTCACTAATTTAATGTCACGGTATTTGCGGACATTCTCCATAGACTTGCCATAAATGCAGTT
This sequence comes from Meconema thalassinum, assembly GCA_946902985.2. Lineage (NCBI taxonomy): Eukaryota > Metazoa > Arthropoda > Insecta > Orthoptera > Tettigoniidae > Meconema > Meconema thalassinum. The sequence continues at coordinate 304,481,562 of OX336396.1, read as the reverse complement.
GTTCATTAATTTAAAAAAGTTAATTTCAAACTGCTGTGTTGCCATTTGTCGGTGCTCTGTGTTGAGTCGCATGTATGGCTCAAGCCATGCTTTTTGAGCAAAAGAAATACCCCTGTGGATTTTCTTCAACACCAAGCCTTGGGCGAGGCATTGCACCAACATTTGGATATGTAGCACATACCGATTTTTGTTGTAAAGTGTGCCCATGAGTTTTTCAATTTTCACTTTACTGTCAGGGGGAACCATTTGCTCAAGGCAGAATGGGAAATCGGCATGTTCATTATACAAGGATGAGGGATATTCAATATCCACTTCTAGCACATATCCACGGCCTGTTTCTTGGCTAGCCATGTTCACATCAAATTCTGACACTTGTTTGTCTGTCAGCCAAGCAAACTTGCCATAGGGCAAAGGCTGACTCATGGCGTAACCGTACAAATTATTCACGTCATAGTACATTAAGTACGATTCTTGTTTTTCCGGTGAATAATCAGGCATGTAGACATTGTTCGCTTCGGCATGGCGCTGGTTAAGTGACACAAAGCCGCCACGAATGCCCTTTTCAAAAAATAGAACCATGTCTACGTCAGTGAGTAAATCCAATTCCACTTGAGTGTATTTCAAAGCGGCATCGAACGAGAGCCCAGGACTCGTATAATAGTGAGCCGGGTCAAGACCGTAAATGTGTTGACACAACTCACGGAATTTTTCAAACACATCAGTGAGCAGCAATACACCCAGTTTTAGGTAATGCAAAGCATATTCACTTAGCGTCTTGATGCCAAACACTCGCCAAACTTGACATGCATGTGCATAGTCTTCATCGGAAACGGTACTGCGTGTTAGTTTCGAGTAAAATTTCTCTTGTGGTGGGAGTTTTCTTTGCTTTAACACGTCCCAGCTGTTGCAAAAATCATACGGGAATATACCTTTCCGAATGCACAACTGAAATTGCTCAGGATCATTAAAATGCATTCTAGTATTTTTTAATTCCTCCTCATTCAAGCCATTCACAAGGCTGTCTAGCGAGGATGCCATAAACTTAAAGGAATCCAAAAATCGAATGCTAAAGTCGCCCAACCACCATGTCAGGGCCGTAAAACGCTCATGGTTTTGGGGAATAATGGTAAACGAGCCCTTGTTGACATGGCCCAATTCACGAATCAAAAACTGAATGTCATAATTCGCCAGATTGTGGGAAAAGACAGCGATGAAACGAGGAGCTGGAAAGTTTAAGTTGCATTTACTATGCGCAGCTCCACGAAACTCCCCTGTAAAATGCGAGTGGTCTCTGACTTTTTCCTCTCCACTTAAAATAGGCTTTTCGCAGATATGGCATGTCATGGCATGCTCATACTGCTGCTGTTGTTCTGGAGATAGGCTCATGGGTACTGGGTGGTCCAGTAATTCCTGTACATGGTCGGCCAACTTGACAAGTTCATCCAAGAACCATTTAGCACAATCTGGCCCCTCGCGGTATTTGTAAACGGATTGTGTGGGGTCATGGGCACACATCACATTAAATCCTATGGCAAAGGGTTCATGTTTTTGAAAGGGTGTGGTTGAGCTCATGGAGGGATCTGGTTCACATCCCGCCATGGGTGTAGTGAGAGCTTCGAAATCTGCATACACCACATAGGGGACAGTGTCACGTTTGTGAATGTCTTTAAACTTTAACACAGCCTTGTCCCCTTGTGGCAATATCAATCTCACCGCTTCCTGAGTAACACAATCTACCCTATGACGTTCCAAAAGCGTAGGGGTTTTAAAATATTGCAAGCAACGGTCACAAATATGTTTTGGACGCTTGTCCTTTGACATTTGACTGCTTAGCAATCTACTCAGGCTTTTAATGAGGCAATAGTGATTCACTTCTCCTACAGATAAATATAAAAGATGAATGTGATGTCGTTTCGGTTCTTTTGTGGCATAAAGAGGACCCACAATCTCATCACCGTCAAGGCCATACACCATGAACGAAAAGTCCTGGTTGTCTCGTTCAAACCTATGGATCTCGGTTAAGTCCATAGGGAACGACACTCGAGTTAAATTTAAAGTATGTTTCAATTCGACAAACTTGGCCTTGTACATTCCTGGTCGACAACTGTCACGTTGTGCTGGCTGCAAATACGCAGCCACAGACCACAGAAAGCAATCATTGTCACGATTCTTTATATTCACCACAGCCTTTTTCAAAGCTATGGCTGGTGGTGTTTCAATATAGCTAGACCCAGCGTTCAACGGGTTGAATTGACAAATGTTGATTTGCAAATGATGAATTTTGTCTAAGGCAAGGCCACTCGGTCCTTGTTGCAGTTTATCAAATTTTGATAGCAAGGCATTCACCACGTGGGTTTCATACCACTGTTCCAAATTATGGGCTATGAATAACTCTTGCATTTTACTGCAAATATAAAATGTCTCTTTATGCTCTACGTCCTTCTTTTTATATATGAAATCGCACACCAGTTCTGTATTCACCTTTAAAGCCGTATGCAACCTTTGCGCTGTGCAAATTTCAATTTTGAAAATTTCAAAACAAGATTGTAAAAATTCTTTGGGAATCAAACTTTTTCTAACATTGACCACACGACCAGAGCACACACGTGATTTGAAACAACTGTTTAGGGGTTCCCAACTTAACGTATCCGCAGCAGTAAAAGACATTATTTTGAAAGAACACTCTCACATGAGTTTTCACCTGTAGACTGCTTGACAATGGTTCCACTCTAAAGCCACTTGGTTTTCAACTGTATTTGCTATAGCAGTGAACCCTTTTTTTTTTCAAATATCTAAAAAGAAATAAAATAAACCACCATAAGTATATCCATTCCATATAATTTATGCATTTCATTAACAAAACAAAATCAAACAAGTTATATATTAAAAAAAAACAAATCTCACCTTAACGTGTAATGCTTTGCTTTATTCCCGTCTCGTGGGCTAGTGTGGAAGTGGTTTCCTTCTCTAGCTGTCTGTCTTTCTCTTTCTTTAATATCGTTCTCACACACACTCATACAACAGGTAGGCTATACCGATTATCTGCAAACAAATAAATAAATAAAATCATTAATTACCTAATCCATAAATAATTGCATGTATTTATATAAAAATCAATAAATATATAAATAAATAAATATATACCTACCCCACAACAAGGTTAAGTATTTTCCACCAACACCAAAACTAATAAACAAGACCAGGGGTTTCTTGCAACGCAGTGTGTTCAAAGGTAGTCACCTAAGTGAGTGTGGAAATGATAACGACATGTCTTTATATATGCTACGTTGCATGTATAATCTTTTTTCCCATGCTTTGAACATTCTCTTATCGTGCACGTGGACAGCTAACGTCCCAGGCGAACACCTGTGCCGGATCAAATTTCACCTGATCTTGCATTTTGTCACGTACGAAGCAAAACAGAATGTGACTTGTTAACAGTTATCGCGCACGTGGACAGATAACGTCCCAAGCGAACACCTGCGGTAGATCAAATTTCACATGAACTTGCATTTTGTCACTTACGAAGCAAAACAGGATGTCACTGGTTTAGCTTACATCTGGTTTCACACATGTGTGTGCATGCCTTTCACACTCCCCTGCCACCACGATGGTCAGATTATTTCACCTTCAAGCGTCTTGGTCATTTTTTCCATTGCACTTGTTGTCAAGTCAGATCAATGCCTTCCAATAAGCTCAAATGACCTTCACCTCCTCGGCAAGTTTGTTTTCTCTACTCGCTTCGACCAACATAGAACCTAGCTCTCATTACCGTTTACACGTTAAAGGTAAAATATCAGAAAAACGCACGCTCGCTCTGTCATACACCGACCCGTCGAAATAGCGATTGTTCTATTAAGCATAGTCCTTGTGGTTAGCGACAGGTTCGTTGAAACACACACACCCAGCCGTATCGTCTCTCTCTCTCAACCACCACGCTTTATAAACATTATAAACAGGTAAAGAAAAAGAAAACGTTTTTTCAACATGTATGGCGTTAGACCCATGTGAATTATTTTTTGAAAAAAAATATCTACCACATTTGAAAGGGGGTGTTAGCCCGAGTCCTAGGACACCTCGTACATGTCTCTAGCGTTATTGGTTCGTGAGATATCGGCAAAAATCACAAAAAACACGTGTTTACCCCAAAATCGCGTTTCCAAAATTTTTTAAAATTACAACGAGTAGTTCATAGCAAAGAGAACATCTGTCCGAATCCTTGGACCCATCGTACATGCCTCTAGCGTTATTGCTTCGTGAGATATCGACAAAATCACAAAAAACACGTGTTTACCCCAAAACCGAGTTTCCAATTTTATTAAAAATTATAACGAGTAGTCCATAGCAGAGAGGACGTTACCCCGAGTCCTTGGACCTGTCGAACACGCCTCTAGCGTTATTGGTTCGTGAGATATAGCAAAAAGTCTAAAATCACGTTTTTACCCCAAAAAGACTGTTTCCAGATTTTCACATTTTCGACACCGACATTCCCGTAAAGAGCACGACGAGACGAAAAAAACGAATCCAAGCACGCCCTCCTAGCATGGCTCCTTCCATTCCAAGGTCGCAGGGGCTCACCACTTGCTTTTGGAAGCAGCTCTCTCATCATCCCACTACTAACAGGTTTTCATCCTAGAGACTTGAAATTTATTTTGGGGGTAGAGGGGGTAGGGACCATTGATTTACGTCAAACAATTTTTTTTGTAGAGTTCCTAGTTTCCAAAATATAGGATTTTCAAAATTCGAGTGTTTTCAAAAAAACATAAAAATTAAAAAAGTTTTATTACAAAATATAAAGGTCATAAAGACCATTCGTTTGAGCCATGGCACATCGTACTATCCTGTTTGGTTTTCAAACTATAGCCTATTTTCAAAAACGAAAAATTTTAAAAAATTTTTGAAAAATATAATACATGGTCCATAGGAAAGAGGACGTCAGCCCGTGTCCAACGACACCTCATTTGTCAAAATCGGACCATGCGTTCGAGAGATATCAGCAATGTTCCCTGGAAAGTAGGCTGTGCGTTAGAAACCGCCTTACTCCCCTACTTGTCTGCTTTGTGCTTTTGCTTTTGAATTTGACATTTTGCTTCTCTTTCTTTCTTGGTTTTGGTTTTGTGTTTGTTTTCTGCTTTGGTTTTTTTGAATTTTGCTTTTTGCTTTCTGTTTATTGTTTTTGTTTTCTACTTTTGCTTTTGTTTTGAATTTCGCTTTTTGCCTCATGTTTTCTGTTTTTGGTTTTGTGTTTGTTTTCTGGAAAATCAAAATAAAACAAAACAAAATAAAATAAACAAAACAAGATCAAAATAAAACAAAACAAAATATTGTTTTTAATTATAAAAAACAAAAAAGAAAACAAAAAACATCATAACAATTTAAAACAAAATAAAACGAAATGAAATAAAATGAAACATAATAAACAAAACAAAATCAAAATAAAACAAAAACAAATAAAATTTAAAAATAAAAATAAAACAAAACAAAAAAAAACAAAATAAAACAAGATGTTCAGTAAAGAACATATAGCCTACTTTCTCCTAAATGTATGAGTATAGTTATAACTCGTTGTTATTATCAAAGAGTATAATAGAACTATTCTTTGTTGAAGACCTTAGAAACGATTTACCTCTACCAAACGCCACAACCTAGATAAAAACTGCTACCATCATGGAAGAAAGAAAGAAAGATAAGAAGTATATCAAGAATGTTATGGATCTGGAGACATAATCGACCTGACTGGCTGCGTGGCTCAGCGGTAACGTTCTCGCTTGCTGGGCCCTAGGTTGCAGGTTCGTATCCTGGCGCAGTCAGCTGGCATTTGAGGGTGCACAAATGCGAGGGAGCCGTGTCAGTACATTTACTGGCACGTTAAAGATCCACTTCGGGCCAAAATTCCGGCACCCCGGTGTCTCTAAAAGCAGCAGTAGTTAAAAGGGATGTAAAACCAATAACATTATTATTATTATTATTATTATTATTATTATTATTATTATTATTATTACATATACGACCTGCCGTGGGCAACATCCAACTTTGAGTTGAGGCATGTCTTACACGTCTGGTTGTGCATGGCTTTCACAACCCTAATTGAATTAACAAATCTTTCCATGACCCTACAGAGACGTGTGTATACAAACTATGTGGATATTTTCGATTGCTATTTGCCTGAAATAAAAGTAGTAATTAATAACCTGAACTAACACCAACGCCTTGAATTCAGTTACTATGTGAAATCGTTTTGTTCTTTACTTCAAATAACATTTTCAAGTAACGCAAAATAGGCTGTTACGAACCCTTTAAAATAAAAAGTAAAAATGTATCGTAGTATCATCGTGTCATTCTTCAAATTCGATGCACATAGAATGCCAATGGTATAGTAATCAATGGAGCCCCACGTAGACCAGTCGAGACATCTGGTGGTGAAATATCGAACAATATAATCCTAACAGAGCGAGTGCATTCTAGCGGCCAGAAGAAGAAACTTTTCAATAAAATCTGGAAGTTAATAAGTAGGTCAGCGTGCAGTTACCTTTTTGGCAGCTAGATGTCTCGAGTAAATCTGCTGGCGAATTATGTTTTAATTAAATATATATTTTACACCATAATATGCACAATATAACGCTTAATTTTAAAACATCTGAGTCATTACAAAACAATAAACATATAACATTTCAAGCAAAAAACCTAGCTCTGATCGGGTTTGAACCATAGGCATTTGAGCGATAGGCTAACGCTCTACCACTTTTTTTTTATTAGCTCTTTACAGAATTACAGAATTTTCAGATATGATAAATACCATACTAATACATCACAAGAAATCCAGATAGTGTCCATATTTATCGTACAATTGTCCACTTTCACTAAGCTTCCAACGCTCTTTTTGCAGGTGATACCTGAGACCCAGGAAAGAGAAATGTTGATCATTGTCCATCACGAAGTGTACATATTGGCCCATTATCCACACAATGGCAGTCTGTTTAATTTGGGGGAAGGCGGTCACCGACAAACGAACCAACTTCCTGTCATCAAGGTCATCCGTGGGCACATTTAATAGTTGACATACTTTTCCCTTACACCACAGCCACGTGGAGGCAACTCGCGTGCATGATGTGAAGCGGTGTATCGCCGTATCAGTTTGACCACATATAGTACACCATGGGTAAGCTTCAAGATGGATGGTATATCGCCGTAGAGCGGTTGGGATGAGATCGTTGAGGAAGATAAAAACCTGGGAGTGTACAGCAGAAGAAATGGTCATAGCCCCAAAATTTTTCCAAACAGTGGGCCAATGGACGTAGAGGGTGGTGGCCTCTATTCGCGGTTCGGAGTGTACCACTTGCCGCAACATGTTATAGATACTTTTCGTCGTTGGAACAATCCCTGAAGGTATTTGGCGAACAGTTTCCAGAAGGTGCTGTTGATGGTCCCTAAATATCTTCGGCAAAGCTCTATCACAACCACGGGCTGTGTTTCGAATATCTTTGTATAGCGCTTTCGTAAAAGTGTCATGTTGGGAAAGAATGGTGATATCGTTCTTGCAGAGGAGTGCACGGCATTTCATGCCATGAGCTGTTAGCCCTAGCCCGCCTTGCCGGGATGGGAGATACAACTGTTCCCGTTGTACTCGGAACAAAAATCCTTGCCATATAAACCAACCTGTATATTTTGCCAATTGGCTCTCAAACATTTTGGGAAGTGGGAAAAGTTGTGCGACATACCATATTTTAGAGAGCGCAAACACGTTGAGGACCATGACCCGTTTCACTATATTGAGGTTTCTTTGACCAAATTGGATCAGGACTCCCCTAACTTTGGCAATGACCTTAGTCCAGTTTGCTTGCACTGTGTCCAGAAGCGATTGCTTCCAGGTAATGCCAAGAATTTTCACCTCATTTACTATCCGGAACCAGGGCTGTGGGGTAATCACTGAGTTAGTATTGAGCGGAAGCAAAGCAGTTTTCTGGGGGTTCGATTGTGCTCCAGAGGCGATATGGTAGAGCTGAAGGACGCTATCGATGTGGGAGATGTCTTCTTTATTGTGGATCAATATTGATACGTCATCAGCATAGGCGCACATTCCAAAAACATGTGTGGACAGTTTGTAACCCTGTAGCTTCACCTAGGTAGTCCGAATGAACGGTTCAAGGCCAATGACAAAAAGTAGCATAGAAAGGAGACATCCTTGCCTAACTGATCGTTGTATTGGAATCAGAGGGGAAAGAAAACCGTTGACGAGCACTCTAGACGTAGCATTACAATTTATCATACGAATGTAGTCAATAAGGATTTCTGGAAATTCGAAGTGTTGCAAGACCATGTACAAGTATTCATGACTGATGCGGTCGAAAGCTTTATCAAGATCTAAGGTGAGAAAACTCATTGGCTCAGTGGGGAGCATTTCGGCTTTTAGGTGTAGGTCCCGTAGTATCGCTAAGTTTGTTAACAGAGTTCTTCCAGGAATACTGCAACATTGTTCATCACCAATGATATCAGGTAGAACAGTCTTCAATCGGCATGCAAGTACTTTGGTAAGGACTTTATAGTCACTGCAGAGCAGAGTAACTGGTCGGAAGTCACCAACTGCCATGGGAGAGGATGTTTTTGGTATGAGGACTATGGTACCCTCGTGATGTGATTGACAAAGAGCACGACGTTGGAGAATGGTACGCAGGACATGACAAAATTCTTTGCCAATGAGAGGCCAGAAGTGTTTATACATTTCATATGGCAGTCCATCAATGCCAGGTGAGTGGTTGTTTGGGAGTTGTTTAACCACAGAGTGAATCTCTTCATCCGTAATATCCGCGCTGAGCAGAGTTTTGTTGTCCGGAGATAGTTGGGTACTGCAAGATGACAGCAATAGGGTCACCTGCTGTGGATCAATGGGAGCCTTAGCGTAGAACCGTTGATAAAATAATGATATTTCACGACGTATAGCGTCAGGGGAGGTGACGACACTTCCAGTACTGGTGCGGAGGCGGTGGATATATTTACGTTGCCGCTCACGTTGTCCTTTGGCGATATGGTATACACTTGCACTTTCGTCCGGGAGCACTGTACGATCTTTTAAAGCCACGTTTATATGAGCGAGCGTTCGTTGCTGTAGAGACAGGAGCTTGGTTTTAACTTCCCGGATATGGTCATATATACACTCCCCAGCATCAGATCTTTGCTGGAGCTGGCGAAGAACTCGATAGTAAAATTCAACTGTATCCCGTCTTTCCCGACCTCGTTGGTAAGTTATGTTCTTAAAGACGCGGCGGATCCCTGGTTTAACTAAAATATCCCACCAGTCTTTGCAGTCACGAAATTTGCATTTTTGTTGGACCCATCGAGTCCAGTGATGTCTGAAAATATCTTGGCATTCCTCCTCCAGTAACAGCGAGCAATTCAGCTTCCAATAACCTCTTCCTATGTGAAATATGGGATGGGGGTAAGAGATTGTACATACGACAGCATGATGGTTAGTGAAACTGGCAGGTATCACTTCATATCGTCTAGGCTGGATAAGTTCCTGTGAAAAGTAGATGCGGTCAAGTCGTGATGAGGAGTTGTGACTTATACAGGTGTAATGGGGCAGGGGCACCCTTAAACTATCCACAGCATCAATGAGGTGTAGGGAGGTAAGAAGGGTCCTGAGAGCCGGGTTGACACCTTGGTATGAGCTAGTGGAATCTTCTGGGCGTTGAATACAATTGAAATCCCCTGCAAGAATAAGTTTTTCCTTAACGTCGTGCAGATGAGGCAGTATACTCTGTTGAAAGAACATTTTCCGTTTCACACGTTTATTGGACCCGGATGGGGCATATACATTTATCAGGGTGGTATTGTTTATGTGTCCAGATATTATGCGTCCTGATGGATGACATTGCACACCTTCGAGTGGGATATCATGTCTTATGAGGAATCCGGTCCCTCTATTCGTATTACCGGTATTGATGTATTGTTTGTAGAAGGCAGATATGGGCAAACAGGGTATAGCAACTTCTTGAATGAAGGCAATGTCAATGTCTGCATCTCGAAGGAATCCCTCCAACAGTTGAAATTTCAGAGGGCATTCTATTACATTGATATTCACAGTGGCCACAGTGAGAAATTGCGCCATTAAGAGAAGTATAAAAGTTGTGCTAGACATACTGGAAGTTGGACTCGAGAAAAAAGAAAAAAGAAAAAAAAAGACACAGGTGAGAAATATACTGGTGCACTATGTCAAATTAGGTTGAGATAGTTCCTTTTGACTGCCATTCATAGGCCGGCTGTCAGCGGTTGAGAGCGTTCGTGGGTCCCTAGATGACGTAGAATGAAGATTTTGTTTCTTTTTCACAGCTGCGGGAACGTTTGTAGAGCCAGTTTGATTCTTCGGGGCTGGAACGGCAATCGAGGCATTTGTTTTAATCTTCTTAGAGACGTTCTCGGATCCCCGATCAACATTCTTAAGTGAGTCGGTAGGTACCAGCGAAGGTGGGGGCTGTGAAGACAAAATTTCTGTGGCAGCCTGTAGTGACGGCATAGTTGGTTCTAAGGCTGCGATACAGGTTGCCGATAGCACAGGGGCACTCTGTGGCTCGCAGCTCTGGTCAGGGCAAGGTACCAGTTCTGCGTCAGATGTATCCGAGATCACTTCTGGTGTTGTCCCAGCTGACTGATCAATAAGCATGTTTTCATATGACGTTTGCTGCGTCACAACTTCCGAGTATTGGACACGTCGTTGTTGTGTAGGAGTTATACCGAGGGGAATCATTTTCTTTGGGCAGTTAATACGTAGATGTGTGGTAGCATTGCAAATTAAACAGGTCTGTTTCTGTCCATTATACGTTATATAGCCAGAATGGCCACCAAAAGTCTCAGTGGAGGGGATATCTTGCTTGATTTCCATAGTGACGGCACGTATTCCATTATACACCGGGAACTGATAAGCAGAAGACCATTGTTCTTTCCTGACGTCACTCACAGTGCCATATTTCGACAGGACGGATTTGAAAATTTCAGGGGGTACTTCGAGTGGGACATTAAATATACGCACTGTGGTAAAATTGGAATCCGCTGTGGAGAGCACAACATTTGTCATTTCGCCTGAGTCATACTGAAATTTAATAGGATCTGCCAAAGTATTTAACAATTTCTGATAAATAGATATGCTGATTACCTTGATGTACATGGTTTTTTCGTGCGCATTTAACTGGATGGCTTCTACTTGGTCGACAGTCAACCGGAGGGTATCGCCAATCCAGCGGTGAATTTCTCCTGGTGAGGGGCGAGAACTCTGCCTGTCCCATTGGCAGCGTACGGTGTTTTTTCTCTGGTATCCGGACATGATTTTCAGCGGGGTTTTCTGGGTTTCTGGTTTTGTTGTCCTATCTGGAACACTACTTGAAAAAGTATTGTCCGAATGACACACGGAAGGTCAGTACACACGTGGAACTAAGGAAGCACCGGTATTAGGAACCGTAAACTCTTCCAATGCGGTCACACAGCGCGCACACACGTACCGCACTCGGCCACGACTAGTGACCAACTGCCACTGAGCTAATTGTGTCAACGAATATCGTTCTATATAAAATGACTTACATAGAACTTGTTAGCAAATAATGATTTATACTAAACGATTTCATCACTGGAGTATATTATTTATATATAAAGCATTTCATACAAAGTTTATTTATTTTGTATCAGTACGCTATATTGCATGCAATACTCAAATTAGTGAAATATAAGTCAGGCACAAGATATCCGCTGCCATCTTGTCTTATTAATGAATCAGCTCAGCTTTTTAAAATCACGTCTGCACTATAGTATTACAAAATAAAACTTTTAATTTCGAACGTGCCTCTTCCTTTAGAACAGTTAAAACGATTCTCGGCTCGATAATCGGAACTGGTGGGTCCCATGATATGGATTATAAAGTTTGCATAATTCGCACGGCCGCCATCCTGAAATGGAATGGCGGACGACCTTGTAGTTTGGTCACAAGACGCATCCTATACGAAGGTATGTTGTTACCAAATTTGGTAGAGATCGGATGATTTGGTTAGTCGTTATTTGATTTTACGTTTTGAACGTTTGAGTGGCCGCCATTCAGTTTTAGTAAAGATGGCGGCGATATGAAACATGACACTGAGGTGTCCTTTGCTAATGCTACCTTTGTACCAAATTTTGTTCAATTCGCATTCACCGTGTTCGAATTGATAGGGGGGGGACAGACATTCAGAGTACACACACTCACACACACAGACACACACACACACACACACACAGACTCACACACACACATACACACACACACACACAGACTCACACACACACATACACACACACAGACAGACACACTTTTTTCGCCCTGTGTTGATCTCATAAGTCTACTTTCATGTTTTGCAAAAATCGAAAGTAGGCTAAAAATAGACTATCAAAATAATTTAAAACAAAATAAAACGAAATAAAACGAAATAAAATAATATAAAATAAAATAAAATAGGCCTAAGCTAATTAAATAAATAATTTTATGTTCGACCCTGACTATTATATGTCAGAAAACTGTATCATAATGATGGTCATTATAACACTATTTAGGTAGATTTCATTAGAAAGCTAACTATTGCAATGGGTCCCATGTTTCGACTTCCGGAAAATTTTGACATATCTTCGCGTTTCACATCCCCCAGACCCCAAAACCACCGTCAGTTCAAAAGTTTATATATAATTTATGTATATATATATATATATATATATATGTATATCAGTTTCTTGTGGACACGATAACTGCCGTAATTTTGCACCAATCACTTTGAATTTTTTACCGAATATGTATACCTATAACATCTCGGTTGAGTTCGTTACTGGGCTAAATCGGTCGAAGGGGGTGAAAATGGGGGGCTTTTTTTCGGAAAAATGAAATATTGCTATAACTCTCTTAATATGTGAAATATCGAATCCGTTCAACGTTCATACTATGTGTCGGATAAAACCCAAAAATTTATGTTTGAAGAGTTTTTCTATAGCGCCAACCATTGACCAAAGGGGTGGGAAAAAGTGGGTTTTTCGGGAAACAATAATCATATCTCTCTTAATAGACACAATATCAAAACCGTACAAAATGAACAATATTCCCCTAATAATTACCTAAAACTTTTGTCTGAAAGAATTTTTGATATGACCCACCATTACGCCAAGGAATCAGAAAAAAGATTTCGGAATTATAAGAAAATGCCAAGAGCTATCAGAGGTTGCCATGGCAACACTACTAAATTGATGAGGGATGAGCCATCAGACGTTGCCATGACAACGCACTTGCACGAGATCAGATTCAGTATTTCCATCTGACTAGGTGGGAAGCGGCTTCGGTGACGTAACTGGTAGCATGCTAAATGTCTATGCCCAAGGTCGCGGTTTCAAAGCCGGCCGAAGTCGTCGGATTTTCTAAGAACGCTAAAATACCTCAGTATGCCTTCCTTTGGAGGGGAAGTTCCAACGTTCGTTGCGAGTTGCTGTTGGGGTGGCATCTAGTAGCCAAGTTCACAGCTAGGTGTCGTTGACGGTAGTACCTGGTAGCAACATTAGGAACTACTGCTTGAAATTGACCGTCTGCAGTCCTTACCTGAATTAAGACTAATACAGCCATTACAATTCACACCGTTTATCAGACAGATTCTACACTCACCCAAAGTACACGGGGTTAGATGACCGCGTTGTCGCAGCCCCTAAACTGAGGAACCAACCAGAGGTAGATTCCATTAGAAAGCTAACTATTGCAATGGGTACCATGTTTCGACTTCCGGAAAATTTCGACATATCTTCGCGTTTCACGTCCCCCAGACCCCAAAACCACCGTCAATACAAAAGTTTATATATAATTTATGTATGTATATGTATGTATATATATATATATGACCGCGTTGTCGCAGCCCCTAAACTGAGGAACCAACCAGAGGTAGATTTCATTAGAAAGCTAACTATTGCAATGGGTACCATGTTTCGACTTCCGGGAAATTTCGACATATCTTCGCGTTTCACATCCCCCAGACCCCAAAACCACCGTCAGTTCAAAAGTTTATATATAATTTATGTATATATTGAACCCATGTGCCATCAGGTCCATGGATGGTCGAATCCATGCATTTGAGGAAGAAATCAAAGAAACGTACAGTTTCTAATGTAACTTAAAGAAAGATCCAGCCAGGATGCTAGCCTAAGGTTGTGCAACCGACGAGGACCAGGTGTTCGAGAGGATGATATCATCCCTCTTAACATTCAGAAGGGAGCGAGTCATGCGTATTAATAACCGAGTGGAAATTTCCCAGGATTAAACAAGGAAGCCTGAGTCGGAAATCAAGCTGACGTTGCTGGAAAATGACAACACCGCTTATGCGCCAGAAGAGGAATAATTAAATTTAACCCGTTTACAAATATAATAATGAGTAAACAAGTACAGTACAGTGAATCATTTTGAATGAGAGATTTTTTAGTAAAGAGAAACCATTTAATAATTGCGCAGGAAAAAACTGCAAACGCAAGACGACGTCATTGGGGAATTACCAAGGCCTGTGTGGAGGGGAGAAAGCAAAAGAAATGCAACACCCACACAATTGAGGACGAGAAATTAATTAATATCTCCGAATTGCACGATCGATTCTTAGGGGCAATAAGATTATTTGACATTGAGAAGACGAGCTTTCGGAAGGTATAATTTTTATATTTGTGCCACAATTATTTTAGAAGTTGACCACAGAAAAGGCTAGAGTCTTATTTTTTTGTAGTGAAATAGTATAAAGCTTCGGGCTTCACCAAGCCAATCATGCAGTTATTCTGACAACCCGTGAGGGTGTTACTACGCACGCAGTTCCAACAGTCCGTGAGGGGCGTAAGACTACATCACAGTACATCAGTATTCAGACAGCCGTGTGGGGCGTAACTCTGCGTCATATCGAAGACAGTTACTAGTACTCCTTGAGGGGAGAAACGCTGTGTTACACCGCAGAAGTAATATCCGATAGCCATAGGCATCGCAGTATTAACAACTTGCTTGCCTCCATAAGGAGTGGTAAAGAAGAAATTTAAAGTATCGCCGTATTGAAATATTAGGAAAATCCTAGTTACAGGATTTAGGCCCGACTGTATACAAGTTATAGTGAAAGTTCGTAAGATATAGTCAGAGCAGGCTGCGAACGTCGGACTTAAAGGCGATAGGTCGTTAAATAGACGAACGAATATATCATAACGTACGGAAGTACTGTACCAGAAAGATAAACTGTTATCTAAATTAAAGAACCTAAAAAGGGAAGAACAGAATAAGGTTCGGAACGTATTTCAGAAACGTAGGAGTGCTAAAACCGATCAAATAAAGAAGCACGGAGACTATAAACACTATCTCCAGAAAGCAGGCGAACTATTCTAAAAGTACTAGACTTGAGAAGTACTAGCTGCTATAAACTAAATCTATAGGTCATCGAGGAGACCTCGATCCGAATAGACCTTTGTTGGGATCGATAGCCAGATCTACAAAGAAGCCGTTCAAGCTAGATAAATAGCCGGTCATCCAGGATAGGAGTAGAAGAATTTGGATTCCAGGGAACAGTAGATGTTTCGAGACTTTCGTATTCTGCAGGATAGGAAGCCGACATTGAATAAATTTCACCCTTGGAAACGGGAAATTAAGAAGGTCACGTGTGATAGGCTCAGAAATACGGCCTAGTGATCAAGAATTGTGAAGTGTAAATTTATCAAGATTGTGTGTTAAATTAATATTTTTAGTGTTTATTATGTGTTCAAAAGGGACACATCAGTGTATAAAAATGTCGTCAATGTTAAGTGTCTTAAATATATGTCAAGAAGTGTTTATACATAAGATGAATTCCTTTAATATGGAGTAAAAAGTTCAAAGTGGGTCCAAAATGAAGCACCGCACAAGAATAAAGATCATGGGACGATCTTAAAACATGTGAGTACTGAATTTCATTCTATTTGGTGTCAGAAATGGTTGTGTACAAATCCACCGGAGTTTTTGAGTAAAAGGGATGTGTTTTAAGAAATGAATACTGAATAAACAAGAACGCGGTCTGAACAATAATAAAAATTTTAGAAATTATAAATGATTATGTAAAGAGTAAATCCCGTAGAGGAAATAAGTGAATAAAATGTTAATGTATTTAACAAATGTCATAAGAGCAAGCGAAATATCAGTAATTATCATGAAAGATATTTAAATAAAGTAAAGTTGAGATATGAAAGAAATAGCTTTTGAGCTTGTGTAAAGAATAAAGATAATAATAATAACTAAGTATGGAAATATTAGATAAAGATCAAATAAATTGATGTGAACATAAGAGCGTTAAAGCCTTAATAAATGTGTAAGATATGATGTTCAAGGAAATGTTTTAAAAAGGGAGCGATTTATCGGCAACGGAAAAGATTAATCTAAGAATTAAAAAATAATATGAATTGTTACTAATGAGATTTATCAGTTCTTGGGAAGACATTTCGGCTTAAAAATAATGCATAGCGCAAAAGAGCGCAAATAATATTAAAATGTCACGCTAGGAACGCGTAGAGGTTACGAAAATACTTGGTAAATTACTTATGGAGGGTAGTTGATTGTAGTGAATTGATAATTGTATAAGTCCTCTATTTGTGACGTAGTATCACGAGGCATTGTGTATGTATTTGAAAGGGAGCAAAGTATATGGTATTGAGCGTAGGTCTATTTAGCCGTTGGCTGACCCTAAATCGCATTGTGTAAAGTCCTCTATAAGGGAATGGTTCCCGAGGCATGTGAAGAGATTCGAACCCAGAATCCTCTTATGGTAAAAGCCCCTTAATTCTTCGTCGTCGTATGTGTATTAATCTTCCCAATCAATGAGGACCCTCTCATAATTAATAAATGCCAAGGTCGCAAAGTGGTCTATGAACCAAAGAATAGTTGTTTGAATGAATACGGTACAGTAAAAGCCCGGTCTCTCCCCAGAACTGAATATAATGTGAAGGTTTGTTTTGAAAGCCTTGGAAATGAGCTGCTAACGTGGGTTAGACAGAGAGTCGCCCGTCACCCTCCGTGTCATAAATCGCGCCCGAGTAGAATGGCCTAGCTCTCTTAGAGTAAGGGTGGGCCGGAACCGTCTCGTAAGATGTTGAAAAGAGAAATGAATACACCAGGAGTGTTTAAAGTTGTTAACGACCCGGGCGTTGAACCGAGGTCCTTGTAGATTGATATTTTTCGTTTGCTTGTTCAGATCG
The DNA here is from genome assembly GCA_946902985.2 of Meconema thalassinum. Lineage (NCBI taxonomy): Eukaryota > Metazoa > Arthropoda > Insecta > Orthoptera > Tettigoniidae > Meconema > Meconema thalassinum. The sequence goes on along the minus strand of OX336396.1, from coordinate 304,464,339 downwards.
TAGTTTCTTATATGATAATGGTCTTATAAGACATAAGAGATAAATAACAATCCCTATTGTAATGATGTATGGACGTAGGATTCCACGAGTTAATTGAAGGCAACTAAGTTTCGGGAGTAACTATAGTTTTTTGACTGTGTCAAGTATCTTCACGCTCTGGAGTACACAATTGATTTCTTGATTACCTTAATATATTTGTGAAAATAAAGAGAGATGATAACAGCTGAATGTGTGGACATGCCCAAAAATATTGAGTTAGATGATTAACATAAATTTTAAATGTAGTTATACATTTGTTTTGAGAATTAAGAAAATATAAAGGATAGTATTTGAGGTGTACAAGAAGGACACCATTATTATGTAAAGCATGGAGCCAAAAGAGCTCGGAGTTATATAAGCTTACAGTTAATGCTTTATGGAAGTAAGACTAAGTAGGAATTGTTGGTTTAATGTGGAAACCATATGTTTTAAATACAATATTTGTTTTATTATATTTGTGATTCCTTGTTCATTTGGAACAAGTAGATGATTATGGGTCAGTAATTAAATTGTTAAAAATGTTTGTAGCGCCATTAATTTTATTAATTAAATGTGTTAAAAATAGGAGTTGATTTTGTTGTTATTTTTGCAAGTGTATCCTCTGATTAATCCAAAATATGTGAGTCACAGAGTGGGGGAACTTACCGCTGCCCCGAAAATTCCGAATTGAGCTACGCTGGTATACTGTGATTGGCATATTTCTTGCTAAAAGGGCACATGGGGGTCATATAAGTAATGTGCTGGATTAATAACTAGAGGAACACTTAAGACGGTCATTTCATGTAAAGTAAAGTAATGATAGGTGTAGCTACAACGTAAAATATTAACTGACCGCATGGGTCCCTAGAAATTCATACCGAGCAGCCCTGTATTATATTATCAACCCCCAACACTCATCTTTTTGGCGCCCAGTACGCAGGGCTGAGTTTTCCTAGGGAAACCCCGAGTTTTTCTCGAAAAATCAAAATTTTCATTTTTTTGAAAAAAATGGTTTTTCGAAATTTTGAATTTTAAATACTTCCATAAAGGTTTTATGAAATTGAATAAAAGTATCAAAAGGGTACGTTGTAAGTGAATACCCGTACCCGAGTTTTTCTCTAAAAATCAAAATTGTCATTAAAAAAAAAATGGTTTTTCGAAATTTTGAATTTTAAATACTTCCATAAAGGTTTTATGAAATTGAATAAAGTTATCAAAAGGTTACGTTGTAAGTGAATACCCGTACCCGAGTAAATTTTTGAAGAAATTGGGACACACTGATTCAGAGTATCATCTCTCAAACATGTCCTAGTGTGGTGGCATTAGTGGCCCACTGTATTCAAATAAGATGGTATTGAGTGAGGAATTGCAGGGGCTTTTGGAGGCGATAAAAGCCGATAGTAATGAAAAATTGGAGGCGATAAAAGTCGATAGTAGTGAGAAGTTGAAGGCCATAAACAATAAATTGGGAACAATAGACAATACATTGGGCCTCCAAAAGGATGAAAATAACAAAGTGTTCGAATTCATAAATGAGAGTTTGAATAAGTTGGACAGCCAACAGACTGAAAATAAAGAAGGGTTAGGATCTATAAATCAAAGTTTAGAGTCACTAAAAACTGATAGTGCTAATATGGGAACTAAATTAGTAGCTATCGAGGCTAACTGTGTAACAATGAACAATGAAGTAAAGGCTGAGATAGATAAAATAAATAACAAGTTCCAAGGTTTTGATACTACGTTTGAGGACAAGTTAACTGAGTTAAAAGGGGAAATCGCCAGTAAGATTAAAAAGGAAAATGAAGAATTTCATTTAGGATTGCAAGCCCAATTAGATACTATGAACACAAATATGGTAGATTCCCAAAATAAATGTCAAAATCATTTTAAGAGTATTGAGGGTAAAATTGGTACCATGGAAAATAAGTTTGGTTCTATAGAAACTAAATTAATTAACATAGAAACAAAGGGTGATGATTGTGAAAAGAAACTTGTAACCCAGATCCAAGGTGTGCAGGAAAAATTAGAAGCTCAGATAAAATCTAACAGTGATATTTGTGAGGCTTCCCGGGATGAAATAAAACAAAGCGTGAATAAGCTAGGAGATAGATTTGAAGGGGTTGAGAAAAAAATGGGAGAACTTGAGGGAAAAGTCAATGAAGTTCAAACCGAAGTAACTGAGTTGAAAAATCAAAATCAAAAGGATGTTAAGGGTATGAAAGATCAGATTGATCATTTTACTAAGCAGGTAGATGATAATTGGAAGACGTACGAAACGAAAATAGATCAAAGATTAGGTATCTACGAGGAGCATCTCCAGAATGAAAGAAAACAAAGAGAGGACGAAAATAAAGAAAGTACCCATAAGATAGATGAAATAAGTCAGGGTATTAGTGATGTTCAGGGAACCATCGGAACATTAAAGGTCGAAATAGGAAAAACTCATAGGGAAGTAGGCCAAATCCAAAATGACTTGATGATATTATATAAGAGTCAAGGGAAAACTGAGGAAAAACTGGAAGGAATTAAAGTAAACTTGGTCAAAGGACAAAGAGAGCTGGAGAAAAAGATAAAGGAAATACAAGAAGACCTAGATACCAGAGGTGACGTTAAACCAGAAATTATAACAGAACAGGTCATGGTCATCAAGAAAGAGGTAGAAGACCAACTAAATGTCTTCAGGGAAAGCTTCAGGAACGACAAAAACCAAATCAAACAAGAACTGGAAACCAGTAAGAAAAATCAGGAAAGAATTCAAAATGAATTAGGATCCCGATTGGAGAGGACTGAACATAAGAATAGTCAAATGGAAATCCAACTCATGGCAAATGAAGAAAGTGCCCGAAGAGAAAGGAAGTTAGAATTCGAAAATCAGGAGGAGTTTCCAAAGACAGGATGGGTAGATTCCCGTGAACAAGGCACAGATACGGAGAGGGACTTAGGAGGGGAGAGCCCTTATAAGAACCCAGGATATCCGATGGCGATGTCAACCCCGTACATGAATCAGACAAATGGCCAGATAATAAACATTATTAAATCCAATGAGGACAGACCAGTAAAGTTTACGGGTAATAACATGTCTATTATTCCAAAATACTGGCTAAAGGAAGTTGCAGAGTATCTAAACGAAATGAAAGTTCCTCAGGATCGGAGACTGAGAGCTATTGAAAAGCTGTTAGCAGGTGATTGTCTCACCTGGTTCAGAAGCTTCAGATACACCTTTGATACGGTGGAAGGCTTTAGGGAAGCATTTAAAAACGATATTGGGCAGCAGACGTCCAAGAGAATTTAAGGCTAGATCTGTACTCTAGGAAGTACAGCACAAATGCACCTACTAAATACTCGGAATTTTTCACCGCTCAGCTGTGTAAATTCCGCGAACTGGATATTGCTCCGGCAGAAAACGACCTGTGTGCCGCCATTGCAAGACAGCTTCCGTATGAGATTCAGAGGCTGTTAATCTCATCCAAAGCCAGAAGTGCTGTGGAAGTGGAGAGTGTATTACGTCAGTTAGATATGACGACTTCGCACGTAACTCCTCGGCATCAAAGACAAACTGAGCAAGTACACATGGCCAGCAGTCAGGAAACTGGAGAAAAACCAGCGACCAGGAATCAGTCCACCAGCACGGATACCCAAGGACTAGGTCGAGAGTATGGGCACCAGGAGCCTAGAAGGATACAGCCATACTACAGAGGAGGATATCGAGGAAGAAATCCTAGAACTACGGGTTATAGGCAACAAGAAAGCCGACCCTATAACAATAACCATCAAAGGCAAGAAAACAGAAAGAAATGGGAGAATTATCCCAGAAGGAATGTAAGGCCAGACGATAGGGATGATGAATATCGGGCCGAAATAGAAGAAAGATATCAGGAGAGTCTTCGTTATATGAACGAAAGACCAGATGAACCTGATAGGCAAAAAGTCCGTTGGAGTGAGGCAATCAAGAACCGGAAATCACCCGACCGACTAGATGGAGCTCAAAGCTTGGAACTACAAGCTCAGTTGAAGAATGAGGGAAAAGGGAACCCTCAGGATAAAAAAAAACTCCAAATTTAAATTGTCAAAAGTGGAAACATACCAGGAGCTGGGAGGAGGTAGAGATTGTAAATTGGATAGCCAGACCAGATGAGCTAATTAACGAGGATGTGGAAGGAATCCCACCTGTTAAAAGAGAATTACCTATAATTATGCTTAGGATAGAAGGATTACTGGTCAGAGCATTGATTGATACCGGATCCACAATAAGTCTAATTACACAAACCCTTTTAAATGAATTGGAAACAAGGGGCCGAGTATTAAAGATTCCCACATCAAGTGTAAAGATTAAGGGAATTATCCCTGAAAAATCTTTGACATGTAAATTTCAGGTATACATTGATCTGATCATGGGTAACGCTGAAATTTCGCAGTGCTTTTTGCTGGTAAATCAATTACCGTATAATGTCATATTAGGTATTGATTTTATCCGTGAGAACAAGGTCATCATAGACCTAGCGCAAAACTGCATTAGAATTCAAAGAGAGGATGTGGATGAACAAAACATTAACCTACAGGAACAGGATGCGAAAATAGGAGAACAGGTATGGCATATGGAAGAAGTGATTGAGGAAGATTATAAGGACATAGAAAAGATATTTGAAGTCCTAAACATAGAACTCGAAGATAATGTGGAAAATGAGTTCGAGACCAACCTGTCAGGAAAAGTGGAGGAAGCTAAAGTCAGCCTCGAAATTAAGGAACAGTTAAAGAAATTATTATTGGATTATAGGGACGTATTTGATTCCAAGCCAGGGAAGATTGAAAATTTTAAATACGCGTTCCAAGTCAATGATTGGGCACCGTTCAAACAAAAACCATACCCGGTTGCGGAAAAACATTACCCACAAACTAAGAAAACACTGCAGGAAATGATGAATGCAGGTGTTATAGAAAAGATGGCGACACCATATGTTAGTCCATTAGTGATTGTGAGTAAACCGGATGGCTCAGTAAGGGTGTGTTTAGATGCCAGAAATTTAAATGCAAAAATCATACCAGAAAATGATTCGGCACCACCCATAAAAGAAATACTGAGGAAGTTCAAAGGCAAGAAGATTTTTACAAATATTGACATGACTTCTTCGTATCATCACCTCGAACTGGAAGAGAAAACCAGCTTGTTGACTGGATTTCAGTTCGACCAACAAACATATTGTTTTAGAAGATGTCCGTTTGGATTGAAGACCGCAGGATCTGCATTAATAAGAGCGCTTGATCGGAACCTGTCAGAGGAAGTGAAAGATTGCACTATCCGATACGTGGATGACATTTTGCTTACCTCGGAGAACATTGAGGAACATTTAGAAAATTTGAAGAAATTATTGGAAGACTTAAGAAGGGCAAATTTTAAAATAAATTTAAAGAAATCGAATTTTTGTCAAAGGCAAGTAACATTTTTAGGGCATGTGATTGACAAGGATGGTGTTAAACCAAATCCATGCAAATTGGAATCGATAAGGGATTTTCCAAGGCCTTTGAAAGTGAAGAACGTTCGCCAGTTTTTGGGATTGATTGGGTTCTTCTCAGGACATTGTCCATCATACACCAAAACTGTTGCACCACTACAGGACCTTCTGAAGAAGGGGGGCAAGTGGAAATGGACGGAGGAAGCAGAAAAAGCATTCGTGGAGGCCAAGGAAATGCTCTTAAATTACGTGAAGCTAGGATATCCTGATTTTAATCAGAGATTTATCATTCAAACAGACGCATCCCAGATTGGAATAGGGGCAATGCTATATCAGGAGAACCCGGAAAACCCTGATAAGAAGAACTATCTAGCTTTCACAAGTAGGAGACTGAAACCACACGAGAAAAATTATACGATCAGCGAAATCGAGCTGTTAGCGATATTGCACGCGTTGCAATATTGGCGGAAGATCGTATATGGGTTTCAGGTCATTCTAAGAACAGATCATAAAGCCTTAACCTTTTTGATGAAGACTGATCTATCCAGTCAAAGGTTGATGCGTTGGGCTTTATACATTCAACAATTTGATGTCAAGATAGAGTACTGCCCAGGAAAAGAAAATATAGTTCCAGACTACTTAAGTAGACAGCCAGAGTCCACAGAAGAGGAAGTAATGGCTATAGATTTGGAAGACAGGGATCAACGTACTCTTAATGAGTTAAGAAGCATTAGTCAAAGACAACGGGAGGATCCATGGATGAACATGCTCATATCTTTCCTTGAGGGAAGCCTGATAAGAGGAACACCAGCGCACACGGAAGCGAATAAGATAGCTCAAGACTACACGTTTTATAATGGATTGTTATATAAGTTTGTGGACTCTGCCCATACAAAATTAAGGATTGTTGTACCTGCAATGTTGCAGAGGAAAATAGTATGGTTAGCCCATAGATCGTTCGGACATATGGGAGTCGACAAAACAGTCTCGATGCTGAAAGAAGCATTTGTATGGCCGAGACTGAGAGAAACTGTAAGGGACACGCTAAAGACATGTGATCTATGTCAAAGGATCAAACCTAATGCCTTTCTGATGAGACAGAAGCCTATACCATTGTTGCCCGAAAGGCCCGGCCAAATCATATCTATTGATAATTTTGGACCTTTGCCAAAGGCAAGAAGAGGAAATCGACACATAATGGTGGCTATGGATGTCTTCACTAAAATGGTTGTCCTTGCTCCCATACAGAAGACTAGTACCAAACAGGTGTTAAAACGACTTAAAGAAAAAGTGATACCGATTCTGGGGAAACCTGAGAATTTGTTGTCGGATCACGGCAGTTGTTTCACCAGTGTAGAGTTCAGACGAGAATTAGAAAGACTTGGAATACGTCAGATTTTGTCAAGTATTCGCCATCCTGAGGCAAATCCTGTAGAAAGAGTGATGAGAGAGACGGCCAAGTATTGTAGAATATACTGTGCCGAAGAAAATTGGAAGTGGATAGATATCTTGGATATTATCGAATTTTGTATAAATAATACAATCCATGAATCCACAGGAGAGATACCCATAACGTTACATCGGAATGAGCAACCAGAAAGACCTTGGAGTCTGGTCATTCCTAGGCCAGCAGACGCTCAGCCTGGAAGAGATGTACGCATTAGAAGAGCCTTTGAGCATCTAAAAGCTCAAGCCGACAGGAGGCAGAGAAGAAATAGGCATAAGAGGTATCATCGACCATTATTAGCAGGAGAAATGGTGTTAGTAAAAAGACCAGCCATTTCGGATCCAGGGAACCGTGTGTACAAGAAATTCCAGAAAATGTACCACGGACCATATCAAATAATCAGAGATTTGAGGAATAACGCATATAGAATTCGGCATTGTGAAACGGATCACGAAGTGACCATGAATTCAGCAAATTTGAAATTATATTACCCTCCCGAAGATTTTGATGAAGAAAATGAACAAGCCCTGGTTATGGAAACCTTTAGAGATGAATCCGCTTTTGACATAAACATGAACAAGGAAGAAATAGAAAATAGAGCTCAAGCATTCGAGTGCGAATGCGAATTGGAGAAATTATATTGGGAAATCAAAGAAATAATTGAATATATTGAAGAAGAAAATTCCAATTTGAGAAAGGAAAATGATGAAATAAGGAAACGGGTAGGGATAGACCACACCCGTAAGGAAGAATGAGGTTTTGGGGACTTAAAGTCCAGACGAATAAAGAAAGAAAGAAAGGGTAGGGACAGAGCATACCCGACCTACACAATTACCGGATACGACTTTAAAGAAGTAAAAACAACAGTAGATACGGACGACGTTATGATGGCTTCGACGAATAAAGAAATAAAATTTAATTGAAATAAATTTCCTCAAAAATTTTTCGAAAATTTATTTACCTAAGGAGGGGAGAGATGAACCCATGTGCCATCAGGTCCATGGATGGTCGAATCCATGCATTTGAGGAAGAAATCAAAGAAACGTACAGTTTCTAATGTAACTTAAAGAAAGATCCAGCCAGGATGCTAGCCTAAGGTTGTGCAACCGACGAGGACCAGGTGTTCGAGAGGATGATATCATCCCTCTTAACATTCAGAAGGGAGCGAGTCATGCGTATTAATAACCGAGTGGAAATTTCCCAGGATTAAACAAGGAAGCCTGAGTCGGAAATCGAGCTGACGTTGCTGGAAAATGACAACACCGCTTATGCGCCAGAAGTGGAATAATTAAATATAACCCGTTTACAAATATAATAATGAGTAAACAAGTACAGTACAGTGAATCATTTTGAATGAGAGATTTTTTAGTAAAGAGAAACCATTTAATAATTGCGCAGGAAAAAACTGCAAACGCAAGACGACGTCATTGGGGAATTACCAAGGCCTGTGTGGAGGGGAGAAAGCAAAAGAAATGCAACACCCACACAATTGAGGACGAGAAATTAATTAATATCTCCGAATTGCACGATCGATTCTTAGGGGCAATAAGATTATTTGACATTGAGAAGACGAGCTTTCGGAAGGTATAATTTTTATATTTGTGCCACCATTATTTTAGAAGTTGACCACAGAAAAGGCTAGAGTCTTATTTTTTTGTAGTGAAATAGTATAAAGCTTCGGGCTTCACCAAGCCAATCATGCAGTTATTCTGACAACCCGTGAGGGTGTTACTACGCACGCAGTTCCAACAGTCCCTGAGGGGCGTAAGACTACATCACAGCACATCAGTATTCAGACAGCCGTGTGGGGCGTAACTCTGCGTCACATCGAAGACAGTTACTAGTACTCCTTGAGGGGAGAAACGCTGTGTTACACCGCAGAAGTAATATCCGATAGCCATAGGCATCGCAGTATTAACAACTTGCTTGCCTCCATAAGGAGTGGTAAAGAAGAAATTTAAAGTATCGCCGTATTGAAATATTAGGAAAATCCTAGTTACAGGATTTAGGCCCGACTGTATACAAGTTATAGTGAAAGTTCGTAAGATATAGTCAGAGCAGGCTGCGAACGTCGGACTTAAAGGCGATAGGTCGTTAAATAGACGAACGAATATATCATAACGTACGGAAGTACTGTACCAGAAAGATAAACTGTTATCTAAATTAAAGAACCTAAAAAGGGAAGAATAGAATAAGGTTCGGAACGTATTTCAGAAACGTAGGAGTGCTAAAACCGATCAAATAAAGAAGCACGGAGACTATAAACACTATCTCCAGAAAGCAGGCGAACTATTCTAAAAGTACTAGACTTGAGAAGTACTAGCTGCTATAAACTAAATCTATAGGTCATCGAGGAGACCTCGATCCGAATAGACCTTTGTTGGGATCGATAGCCAGATCTACAAAGAAGCCGTTCAAGCTAGATAAATAGCCGGTCATCCAGGATAGGAGTAGAAGAATTTGGATTCCAGGGAACAGTAGATGTTTCGAGACTTTCGTATTCTGCAGGATAGGAAGCCGACATTGAATAAATTTCACCCTTGGAAACGGGAAATTAAGAAGGTCACGTGTGATAGGCTCAGAAATACGGCCTAGTGATCAAGAATTGTGAAGTGTAAATTTATCAAGATTGTGTGTTAAATTAATATTTTTAGTGTTTATTATGTGTTCAAAAGGGACACATCAGTGTATAAAAATGTCGTCAATGTTAAGTGTCTTAAATATATGTCAAGAAGTGTTTATACATAAGATGAATTCCTTTAATATGGAGTAAAAAGTTCAAAGTGGGTCCAAAATGAAGCACCGCACAAGAATAAAGATCATGGGACGATCTTAAAACATGTGAGTACTGAATTTCATTCTATTTGGTGTCAGAAATGGTTGTGTACAAATCCACCGGAGTTTTTGAGTAAAAGGGATGTGTTTTAAGAAATAAATACTGAATAAACAAGAACGCGGTCTGAACAATAATAAAAATTTGAGAAATTATAAATGATTATGTAAAGAGTAAATCCCGTAGAGGAAATAAGTGAATAAAATGTTAATGTATTTAACAAATGTCATAAGAGCAAGCGAAATATCAGTAATTATCATGAAAGATATTTAAATAAAGTAAAGTTGAGATATGAAAGAAATAGCTTTTGAGCTTGTGTAAAGAATAAAGATAATAATAATAACTAAGTATGGAAATATTAGATAAAGATCAAATAAATTGATGTGAACATCAGAGAGTTAAAGCCTTAATAAATGTGTAAGATATGATGTTCAAGGAAATGTTTTAAAAAGGGAGCGATTTATCGGCAACGGAAAAGATTAATCTAAGAATTAAAAAATAATATGAATTGTTACTAATGAGATTTATCAGTTCTTGGGAAGACATTTCGGCTTAAAAATAATGCATAGCGCAAAAGAGCGCAAATAATATTAAAAATGTCACGCTAGGAACGCGTAGAGGTTACGAAAATACTTGGTAAATTACTTATGGAGGGTAGTTGATTGTAGTGAATTGATAATTGTATAAGTCCTCTATTTGTGACGTAGTATCACGAGGCATTGTGTATGTATTTGAAAGGGAGCAAAGTATATGGTATTGAGCGTAGGTCTATTTAGCCGTTGGCTGACCCTAAATCGCATTGTGTAAAGTCCTCTATAAGGGAATGGTTCCCGAGGCATGTGAAGAGATTCGAACCCAGAATCCTCTTATGGTAAAAGCCCCTTAATTCTTCGTCGTCGTATGTGTATTAATCTTCCCAATCAATGAGGACCCTCTCATAATTAATAAATGCCAAGGTCGCAAAGTGGTCTATGAACCAAAGAATAGTTGTTTGAATGAATACGGTACAGTAAAAGCCCGGTCTCTCCCCAGAACTGAATATAATGTGAAGGTTTGTTTTGAAAGCCTTGGAAATGAGCTGCTAACGTGGGTTAGACAGAGAGTCGCCCGTCACCCTCCGTGTCATAAATCGCGCCCGAGTAGAATGGCCTAGCTCTCTTAGAGTAAGGGTGGGCCGGAACCGTCTCGTAAGATGTTGAAAAGAGAAATGAATACACCAGGAGTGTTTAAAGTTGTTAACGACCCGGGCGTTGAACCGAGGTCCTTGTAGATTGATATTTTTCGTTTGCTTGTTCAGATCGTAGTTTCTTATATGATAATGGTCTTATAAGACATAAGAGATAAATAACAATCCCTATTGTAATGATGTATGGACGTAGGATTCCACGAGTTAATTGAAGGCAACTAGGTTTCGGGAGTAACTATAGTTTTTTGACTGTGTCAAGTATCTTCACGCTCTGAGGTACACAATTGATTTCTTGATTACCTTAATATATTTGTGAAAATAAAGAGAGATGATAACAGCTGAATGTGTGGACATGCCCAAAAATATTGAGTTAGATGATTAACATAAATTTTAAATGTAGTTATACATTTGTTTTGAGAATTAAGAAAATATAAAGGATAGTATTTGAGGTGTACAAGAAGGACACCATTATTATGTAAAGCATGGAGCCAAAAGAGCTCGGAGTTATATAAGCTTACAGTTAATGCTTTATGGAAGTAAGACTAAGTAGGAATTGTTGGTTTAATGTGGAAACCATATGTTTAAATACAATATTTGTTTTATTATATTTGTGATTCCTTGTTCATTTGGAACAAGTAGATGATTATGGGTCAGTAATTAAATTGTTAAAAATGTTTGTAGCGCCATTAATTTTATTAATTAAATGTGTTAAAAATAGGAGTTGATTTTGTTGTTATTTTTGCAAGTGTATCCTCTGATTAATCCAAAATATGTGAGTCACAGAGTGGGGGAACTTACCGCTGCCCCGAAAATTCCGAATTGAGCTACGCTGGTATACTGTGATTGGCATATTTCTTGCTAAAAGGGCACAATATATATATATATCAGTTTCTTGTGGACACGATAACTGCCGTAATTTTGCACCAATCACTTTGAAATTTTTACCGAATATGTATACCTATAAAATCTTGGTCGAGTTCGTTACTGGGCTAAATCGGTCGAAGGGGGTGGAAAATGGGTTTTTTTTTCGAAAAAGTGAAATATTGCTATAACTCTCTTAATATGTGAAATATCGAGTCCGTTCAACGTTCATACTATGTGTCGGATAAAGCCCAAAAATATATGTTTGAAGAGTTTTTTTATAGCACCAACCATTGACCAAAGGGGTGGGAAAAAGTGGGTTTTCGGGAAACATTAATCATATCTCTCTTAATAGGCACAATATCAAAACCGTACGAAATGGACAATATTCCCCTAATAATTACCTAAAACTTTTGTCTGAAAGAATTTTTGATATGACCCACCATTATGCAAAGGGATGAGAAAAATGATTTCGGAATTATAAGAAAATGCCAAGAGCTGTCAGTGGTTGCCATGGCAACACTACTAAATTGATGAGGGATGAGCCATTAGACGTTGCCAAGATAACGCACTTGCACGAGATCAGATTCAGATTTCCATCTGACTAAGTGTGAAGCGGCTTCGGTGACGTAACTGGTAGCATGCTGAATGTCTATGCCCAAGGTCGCGAGTTCAAAGCTGGCCGAAGTCGTCGGATTTTCTAAGAGCGCTAAAAATCCCTCAGTATGCTTTCCTTTGGAGGGGAAGTTCCAACGTTCGTTGCGAGTTGCTGGTTGCTGTGGCATCTAGTAGCCAATTTCACAGCTAGGTGTCGTTGACGGTAGTACCTGGTAGCAACATTTGGAACTACTGCTTGAAATTGACCGTCTGCAGTCCTTACCTGAATTACAGACTAATACAGCCATCTCTAAGTACACGGGGTTCCATGACCGCGTTGTCGCAGCCCCTAAACTGAGGAACCAACCAAAATCTCTGCGGGAGTTATAATTTTGCGTGAAGAAGTAACAGACCGTTACATAGTTACACATCAGTGTCGAAACCTTGCATAAGGACAGTGTGAGCATAAGTATAACAAGTAGTTCCGTGAAGAACTATACAGCCTATTTTCATATATCCTACTTATTTTAACAGCCACTGTCAACATAAAAAAAATCTGTTTGATTACTGTAATAGATTCGTAGATATCGAGAACCGACTAAATATTTCGGATGGTCGCCATGTTGGATTTTATATATGTAGGTCCTAGAGTTATGTACTGTTACATGAAGATTATTGTGTACGAGAGCATTCAAACTTCAATCGCATGATTAGGACACAAGAAGTAACAAGGAGATTTTAAAATTTCGCACAGCTGCCATCTTGTGGTTATGGAAACAATTGAAATAAATTAGATGCCAGTGGATTAACATTCGTTTAAGGATTTACTGTACCTAGTTTCACTACACTCGGATGGTTAAATTGCGAGAAACGTCCATGTGAATATTTATAATTCGCGTCGCCGCCATGTTGGATTTGTGATCACCAGGTTATTTAAAGTCATATAGGTGAACTTATGCTCATAGCCCCTATGAACATTAAAACATTCAGTTTGATTGCTATACTAGATTCATAGATATTCAGAGCCGTCTAAATATTTCGGATGATCGCCATGTTGGATTGTTAAATGTATAGGCCATAGAGTCATGTACCATTAAGGAAAATTATTGCGTAGGTTCATTATTCAAACTTTCACTTCGATCGCATGATTACGACACAAGAAATAAAAACTTAATTTTAAAATTCGCACAGCCGCCATCTTGAGGTTATGTAAACAATTGAACTAAATTAGATACCAGTGCATTACAATGTGTATAAACATTTCCTGTACCAGATTTCATTGCGTTTGGAACATTAAATCGCGAGAAAGGTCCAATAAAATTTTCAAATTCGCTTGGCCGCCATATTCGTTTTGTAGTTAACCGGTTTTTGAATGTCTTATAGATGAACTTCCAGTAGTGCCCTTTAACTCCGTACAAAATTTCAGGGTGATACCGCTAATAGTTTCAGTGATATAGAATGCCGGTGAAATATTTCGCACATCCGCCATCTTGTGGTTATGTAAACAATTGAACCACGTTAGATGTCGGTGCATTACAATGTGTATAAACATATACTGTACCAAATTTTATTGCGTTTGGTTGGTTAAATCGCGAGAAACGTCTATTTAAAAGTCGCAACTTCGCTTGTGCGCCATGTTGGTTTTGTAGTTACCAGTTTTTCAAAAGTCACATTGGTGAACTTCTAGTAGTTCCCTTTATCACCGTAAATAATTCCAGGGTGATATCAGGATTGGTTTCGGAAATATTGAATGCTGGTGAAATATTTCGCACAGCCGCCATGTTGGATTGGTGAGACGTAACAAAATTTGTAGGGCACGGTCGGGGTCGCCCGGAGTAGTGCTATGAACTTACCGAGTCTCATTGACATCGCTCTAGCCGTTTAGATTTTATTAGGGGACACGCACACACACCTCACACACACACACACACACACACGCACACACACACGGACAAAATGTGATCTCATAAGCCTATTTTTTCAAAATGGAAAATAGGCTAAAAATGGACCCCAAATGACAAGAAGGTTACCGTTCCCATAATACAATAAAATGTTTAAAATAAGCATAAAATGACGAAAAACAAAGTTAATTAAGCTCCAATTATAAAATACCTTCTCGCAATAAATGAGGTCTGATCCTTCTACGAAAACCTGCATATTCTGCCTATTTTCGCCTATCCCCAAGTTTGTCCGGTGAAATCTACCTCCGCCTTCCGGCGTGCCGAGAGGACTTTTTTTCATTATGAAACAGTTTCTCCCACCAATCAGCGCTCAAGAAACAGTTGTTAGACCAATCAGGTGAGCATAGCAACGCATCTGCGCTGAGTTCCAAGGCCTTCTAATTTAAATTTCTCTGTCTGGCCTAGTGGCATAGTGAGGCAATCGAGTAGGCCATGGTCAAATACAAGGTATTCCCTGCGCTCTGTTCAGCACATAAAACTGGCGAAATCTCGACAGATATTTATGAATATTTATGTTCGAATATAAAACAGTTATAATAATTATCGTCGAACATAAACAGTCGTATGCAATAATGTACTATTACGACATGATCCTTATTCACAAGTTGATTAAACGAGTTTTGCAACTGGACGACTCAATTCCCAGTTAATAATAATAACTAGCGGTCCCGCGCGAGATCTCTCGCTTGTGTATAAACCTTTACTGTTATGCGGGCGTCTATAAATATTTTTATTTGTTTAAACGCACTTTTTAAACAAATTGTCGATATTTGTGAAATCAGAGACCAATTCGTCACTGCTGCTGGTTGTGTGCACCCCTTGTGTACAGACTACCCGCCCAACTATGCGGGCTGTACGCGACACAGTTCTGCCAGGGGCTATCGTATTGTTTATTTGTTTAAAAGCACTTTATAAACAAATAAATATATTTCCGTTGGTTTTTCAAGAAACGTAAGATTTTTTCCTGTACTATAGAAACGATTTGGAAAATTTTGATACAAACCGCACCTTCTAACTCTCTGGTTTAGGAGCTTGTGTTTTGTGAAACATACACCTTACCGTATTTATAGATAATAATAAGAATATTTATGGAGAAAATACCAGGAAGAAGACCACGATGAAGGGCCAGAAAGAGGTGGATGGATACGGTGAAGGAAAGCGTAGAGAAGAGAGGAGTAAAATAAAAAGAAGTATTGAAAGAAGGAACTGAATGGTGGAAGCAGAGACAACTGTGATGGTCCTTGATTCGCAAGCCGACCCAGGGAACTGGAAACGGGAAATGAAGATGAAGAAGAATACTGTAGATCCTTACTGACAAAGGAAATATACCTTCAGTCAGTAAAATTATTATTAATGTAATCTAAAGAACGGAAACGGTTTCGGTCACATCACGACTGTCATCAGCAAATACAACTAATATTTATGAAAAATGAAAATCCAAAGCCTGCTTCCAGTCTCCGACTGGGTCAGGAATGGAATGAATGAAGCCCCCATCTAGCGGCGAGGATGTGAACAGTGCCGGCTGCCGAGGCCTGACGCACTCCTCTGGGGCAATGATTAAATGAATGACAGATGAAAGGAAATGATAGGGGAGAGTGTTGCTGGAATGACATTTTGACAGGGAAAACCGGAGTACCCGGAGAAAAACCTGTCTGCCTCCGTTTTGTCCAGCACAGATCACACATGGAGTGACCGGGATTCGAACCACGGACCCAGCGGTGAGAGGCCGGCGTGCTGCCGCCTGAGCCACGGGGGCTTCCACAACTAATATTTATAAATATGTACAAGAATGACGTTGGAAGTTCGTGATGAAGGTAAAATAATATTTTTCTAAGTGTTTCTAATAATTTTCAACAAGTAATAATCAACTCTATAAAAGAGGAAATGTTCAATAATATATCCAAAATGACCTCTATCCAGATTATTTAAAAACAATAAAAAATAATAAAACCAGATCTGTTACAAATTTTGAACCCTTTAGAGGGCAAAACACTGGGTGTATATATTGTTTGCACATTTGTAATTGGGGGTGATAGGTGAGTAGAAATATGCAACACTTTTATATGTGTGGAATCTATTTTATGAAATATGGGGTGGGAAATTATTAACCCTCTGCACACACCCGACAGTATGTTTTCCTAATTGGGCAATGGGGTAATAATTCCCCACGTCCAAATTATGGTGATACTGTGTTTATCACTCAATAATGAGGTTTATTTAACATAATATAGTATACTGTATACAAAACACACATCACGCTCTATAAAGAACATAACTCCCACGCAACAAACGTTCAGTGACCTATGACATCTTTACCGAAAACTGCACAAAAAATGTAAAAGTGATTTAGGAATGTTAAAAGTTAGTATATTCGAAATATAAATCAATAAATTCAAAATAGTGTTTATTAAATACGGTGCGTGAGTGGTAATCGTGTCGGACTTCCAAACCCCCCCCCCCAAGCTTGCAGGTTCGCTCCTGGCCGTGATAAGTGATTTTTGAAAGGCGGCAATGGCATGTTAAAGAACCCATTTGAATTCAGTAGGCCGTGTTCATAATGGTAAAATTAATCTCGGGATTTTCCGCCAAGACAAAGTTCCTCATTTCTCTACTAGAAAGCGCTATAGTGTCAAGGAGTTTAGATATCTAACCTCCTTGACTTTCATAGTGCTTCAAGGAACAACAGCATTCGATATGCAAGCTGCCCTCTGGGTGTCAAATAACAAAGGTTGCACCCGGCACCCGAGGTCATACGATATTTTTATTATTTGTCTTTACTGAAAACACAGAAAATTAATTTTAAACAAGATGTTCAGTAAATAACATATAGCCTATTTTCTCCTAAAAGCATGGGTATAGTTATAACTCTTTGTCCTTTTCAAGGAGTATAATTGAATGTTAGTTGTAGTAGCTTGTTGAAATACAACGTGTTATACGGATATTAAACATGAACATGAAGTGCCTTTGCTAGTGCTACCTCTGTACAACATTTCATTCAATTCAGTTTCACCGTGTTTGAATTGATATGGTAAATCGATTTGCACACATACATGGCCGCTATCTACAAACTATTGGGCTGATAACATTGTAGTTCAGTCGAAAGATGCTTCCCATAAAAGGTATTTTGTTGCAAAATTTGGTGGAGATCAAATAAGTAGGTTGGTCGTAATTTGATTTAAGCTTTTAACATTTGGGTGGCCGCCATTCCGTTTCCGTCAAGATGGTGGCGATATAAAACACGACTCTGATGTGCCATTTGCTAGTGCTACATCTGTACCAAATTTCGTTTAATTCGGTTTTACCATGTTTGAATTGATAGGGGGAATCGATTTGCACACATACATGGCCGCCATATGTAAACTATTGGACTGATGACCTTGTAGCTTGGTCAAAGAACGCTTCTCTCATATAGGTATGTTGTAGCAAAATTTGGTAGAGATCAGATGATTAGGTTGGTCGTAATTTGATTTAAGCTTTGAACATTCGGGTGGCCGCCATTACGTTTCCGTCAAGATGGCGACGATATAAAACATGACACTGAGTTGCCTCTTGCAAGTGCTACCTCTGTACGAAATTTAGTTCAATTCGTTTTCACCCTGTTTTGCATATATACTGTACATGGCCGCTATCTGCAAACTAATGGGCTGATGACCTTGTCGTTTGGTCCAAATATGCTTCCTACTTAAGGGTATGTTGTTGCAAAATTTAGTAGAGATCAGATGATTAGGTTGGTCATAATTTGATTTAAGCTTTTAACATTTGGGTGGCCGCCATTACGTTTCCGTCAAGATGGCATCGATATAAAACATGACACTGTGTTGCCTTTTGCAAGTGCTACCTTTATACCAAATTTCGTTCAATTCGGTTTCACCGTGTTCGAATTGGTAATGGCGGGGTGCACACATTCAGAGTGCACACACTGACACACGACTCACACACACACACACACACACACACACACAGACACACAATTTTTCGCCCCGTGTTGATCTCATAAGTCTATTTTCATTTTTTGCAAAAATCGAAAGTAGGCTAAAAATATCCTCTTCTATGGCAAACACCCTAAACAGAATAATTATTTCCTTTCTAGCTGAAATATATTTACTCAAGTGACCAAAACCATTATATACCAACCTTTATGTTGGACGAGGTCGAAATGTAAACATCATGTGTCAGAAAACTGTATCATAATGAGGCTCATTATAACACTATTTTTCATTATGAAACAGTTTCTCCCACCAATCAGAGCTCAGGAAACAGTTGTGTGACCAATTAGGTAAGGATACCTTCGCGCATATTTCTGTGTTGGCGAGCAAAGTGAATGGTCTCTACTCTCCGAGTACCTTGACCCACGCATGCGCTCTGTTCAGTCAGCAAAGCCAGCGCGCCCTGTTCACTAACTGAATTAACTGAATCCCACAGATATTTATGAATATTTATGTTAAAACACATAATAAAGTTATAATTATCGTCGAACATAAACAGTCGTATGCAACTCGCCTATAATGATAATTAAGACCCTCGTATGGAATCTATAAAACTCACAATGCTCGTTTTATAAACATACTCATGTCTTAATTATTGCCATTATAGGCTCGTTGCATAATGTACTATTACGAATCTCCTATCTTCGATAAAGACACCTTCTTCTGTAAAACAATGGATTGCATTCACTCAGCACAACCGAACTGGCGAGCACGTGCACTGTGGATATATGCTTCCCACCTTTGGGTTCTGATGACAGTATACATCAAATTAGTGGGTTTTCAATATTTCTGTGCAGCTAGCTTGTGGATGCATGTGGAACTGCTTGAAATGAAAGGGATGGGAAGATTCTCTCCCTAACACAGTTCTGTAAATACATGGTGGGAAGATATTATCCCAACGACCTATGAAACGTTATGAAAAAATATTTCTCCAAAAGCAGCACAATGTAGGGATGCCAATGTTGTGAAACCTATGGATAAATACAGTAAAATATTTTGTTCTTGAGGTTGGAATAATGTGTATTTATTGCCATCGTGAAATCATCACTGTTTAGTCACGTTGCTGCAAAATTATTTTGTTGATGGATATTATTTTAATGTATTTAAGGTATGGATATATTACAACAATGTATAATAAAGTATAAAGTATATAACGAATATACAATAGCTCTGGTCTTAATGAGTGATGTTGAGTGAGTCCATCCATTCCAATACTGTTGGAGAGGCATTGATGACATCCTTCCAGTCAGTGGCGGTTCAGGAGTGAATCGGATGGTGACGCATTAATATACGCGAAAAAAATTGAAGAGAATAATTTGTATGCTTCCACGAACACATCGTCCATACTGTTTTACCATTTCAAATGATCTTGTCGACTTCGTCGTTATGCTTGGGTCCAACGTTATGCGTTACGGTTACGGCGTGTATGACGTCATCATATTGTTCAGTGTATATGCACCAAGTCTGAGTTTACTGCTGGGGTGTGGCGTTATGCGATACGGAGACGGCGAGTGTGTGACGTCAGACAGGAATACAGGGTGACTCCTAAAGAAGTGTGCAAGATGTCAGACAGGAATACAGGGTGACTCCTAAAGAGATGTACACGATGTCAGATAAGAATACAGGGTGACTCCTAAAGAGATGTACACGATGTCAGATAAGAATACAGGGTGACTCCTAAAGAGGCGTACAAGATGCCAGACAGGAATACAGGGTGACTCCTAAAGAGGTGTACACGGTGTCAGATAAAAATACAGGGTGACTCCTAAAGAGGTGTACAAGATGTCACACAAGAATACAGGCTGACTCCTAAAGAGATATACAAGACGTCAGATAAGAATAAAGGGTGACTCCTAAAGAGATATACAAGATTCCAGGTAAGAATACAAGGTGACTCTTAAAGTGGTGCAGAAGATGTCAGACAAGAATACAGGGTGACTCCTAAATAGGTGCACAAGATGTCAGACAAGAATGCAGGGTGACTCCTAAAGAGGTGTACAAGATGTCAGACAAGAATACTAAGTGACTCCTAAAGAGGTGTACAAGATGTCACACAAGGATACAGCGTGACTTCTAAGAGATATACAACATGCCAGATAAGAATACAGGGTGCCTCCTAAAGAAGTGTGCAGGATGTCAGAGCGAAATACAGGGTGACACTTAACGAGCTGTACAGTATGTTAGATTCAATTCAAATACAGGGTGACCATTAAAGTGGTATGGAAGATATCAGATTCAAATAATGGGTGACCCTTAAAGATTTGTAAAAGATGTCAGACTCAAATACAGAGTGACCCTTAAAGAGGTGCCCGCGCGGGAAGCCTAAGTTAATGGGTAATGGAGTCTGTTGAAAGAGTCCTGGGGCTTCGAGCGAAGCAAGAAGCCTTCCTGAGCCTTTCTAACATGTGTAGCATTTGTAGCATGAGTCATTTGAATTGATATAAAGTCTAGTCTCTCACACTGACTGTATCTTTTAGTTTGGGTATTTCATTAATGTTTCAATACTCATATTTTTGTATTTCTTATATTGGAATATCAAAATGTAAAATATATTACACACGCAACACGTCGCTATCTAATATACGAACTGCACAGTATCTGTTATAGTACAGGATAGCTTGAAATGAGAGCTATGTGGATGAGCAATCGCTGGTGAGAGACGACTCGCATCACGGAACTCCTGTTTCCGTGGTTACCGCTGACTTCCGTTCCCCCTCTGGCCATACTCAATCACCAAGGCAGGGACGTTCTTGCCAGCACATTCCTGTCGCATCAGGCTAGTTGAGCAACGCACGAGTAGATTCGCCACCGCGCCACCGTGCCATTGGAAGGTCGATGTTCATAGCTTAAAAGGTAACATCTAATGCAGTAAAAATCATGTTTAAAAGTCCTAATAAATGTCAAAATATTTATTTTTAAATAATTACTTAATAAAGCAGGTGACGCGGCGATTCAAACGCTTCAATGGAGAACCGCCACTGCTTCCAGCCACCACCGACACGTCTCTTGGGACATTCCTCTACAATAAGGTTTATGGTCTGCTCTGAAGCTTCACAGTCTCACAATGGGGAGTCTAAAGCCTCGTCCACACCGGCAGATTTGTTTGCAGACTGTATGCAAACTGTTTGAAAACTGTATGAAGACTGTATGTATACTACTTTAGAGTCTGGAAACAGTCTGCAAACAGTCTCCATACAAGTCTGCATACAGTCTGCAGACAGTTTAGAAACATTGTATCCTATACAAGTATGTTACTTGGTATGCGTCCACACCAGAATTAGACCTCTAGTCCACACAGTCAGTGCTTCTAGCGATGCCGAATGAAGAAGACGTACTTGCGTTTGCGACTTCTTGCAAAGCATCCCGCTTTTTGTACTCTAAACACGTCACGTCCCACAAACCAGGACGGTTGTGAAACTTTTCAATTAATTTGATTGTCTGTTCCTGATTCCAAGAACTCATATTGGGACTATCACCAGGAGCACAGTTTTTCTATCAAATATTAAAACTAAAAACCAAATATCTACTTTTTCCACGCACAATTCACGAACAATTAACTCAGCAGTATGACTCCATCCGCGCTGTGATCCGCTCGAAAGGCAACTGGCTACTGGATGCGTCAGTGGTTTGTATCCGCTCTCCAGTTTCAAAACACGTCCACACAGGAAGACTTAAGACAAAATACTTGTTTCTTGTATGCGTGTTTTCCATTTCGTTAGAAAACAGAAAAAAATGTATCTTGTCTCTAGAAACACGATATTTGTTTGTCATTTGTTTGTCATTTGTATGTCAATTGTATGCTGACTGTTTGCAAACTGTATTCAGACTGTTTCCAAACATCACTCGAGTATGAAATGTGTCTCCCGATTGTATGTTGGTTGTTTTCAAAAAGTCTGCGGGATGCATACAAATGAGAAACATTTGGGAAATAGTCTGCATACAATATTTCTGGAAACAAATCTGCCGGTGTGGACGAGGCTTAAGAGTCCCCTTTGTGCATGAAGTACTTAGTTCTTCCTTGTCTACACTGGATTCTGTTTAGTTGACACCAGGTTCATCTAGGCAGTTGCAATCCTGATATATGTGTGGGGTCATAGATGTAGGCCTATAGTGGCACTGTTTTTTCATGTTTCCTTCCACACATCTTCTATCTTGAGTGTTTGTATCTCAGGAGTTGTCCAGACTGGTGTAGACAACCTCCAAGATGGCGTACTCCGGGCAACTGACTGCAAAAACAGGACGCCTGAAAGTCTACAGAAATGGAAATCGAACTACATCTCGTATCTCTCCCGGCTACAATGATTTGTTAATGGTTAATTTGACCGTGGACAATGAGGTTCCTAGGTACTTCCTCCGTTTGGAAGGTCGTTTCTTCGTTGATCTTGAATTTGTTCTCCTTGATTCTGATGGCAAAATTATCCTTTGCATTTTGGACCTGATCTTTGTTTGTTTCCCCAACAAAGATGTGATCTGCATAGACGATGGGATTTGTTGGTTGGTTCCTCAGTTTAGGGGCTGCGACAACGCGGTCATGTAGCCCCGTGTACTTTGGGTATGTGAGAGTGTGAAGAATCTGTCTGATAACCGGTGGTAATTGTGATGGCTGTATTAGTGTGTGTTATCTGTAATTCAGGTAGAAGGACTGCAGACGATCAATTTCAAGTAGTTCCTACTTTTCCTACCAAATACCGTACTACTGTCAACGTCACCTAGCTACTAGATGCCACCGCAACTTGCACCTAGCGGCGAACGTTGGAACTGGTAGAGCGTTAAATCAAATCTTGGCTACAAATTTCAGTTTCACACAATAGTTAGTGGACGGTTCTATTACATGCCATAAATCTTCCCCTTCGAAGGAAAGCATACTGAGACTACATTATTTATTCCTAAACAATACTACCCTGTTCTTAATCATGGAATATGTATTAATGCATTTTGATATTTGTTTCTGTTGAATCTGCATGACCCTTCTTCTTCGTCCTCCTCGGGAGATGAATTATATTTATTGACCTCAACCATATCTGATCGATTAGATTAGCAGTTTGCCTTTTCTACCACTACGATTGTGATTCAATACAGAGTTTCTCTTAAGACCTTATAACTACTTCCGATGTGAAGAATTAAAAAAGCACGCTGAGTGTATTGGACCAAGGAACACATTAAAGAAAGAATTGTGTAGCCTAATCAAGCTAATTTGGCCAGGATTTGAACCAAGAACAAAATGAGTAAAGTAAACAAGCGATTTTAGGCTGTTTTTCTGGAACTGCATTCAGACGGGAAGAGACTTTCGAAATTTGGGTTTTAGCCTATTTTCATTTATGAGATCACCTTGTGTGCGTGTGTGATGTGTGTGTGTGTCCCTAATAAAATCTAAACGGCTGGAGCGATTACAATGAAATTCAATAAGTTCATAGCACTATTCCGAAAGACCCCGACCGTGCCCTTTAAATGTTGTTACGTCTCACCAATCCAACATGGCGGCTGTGCGAAATATTCTATCAGCATTCAATATCTCCGAAACTATTACCGATATCACCCTGAAATTATTTATGGTGATAAAGGGAACGACTAGAAGTTTACCTATGTGACTTTTGAAAACCTGGTAACTAAAAAACCAACATGGCGGCCAAGTGAATTTGCGACTTTTAAATAGACGTTTCTCGCGATTTAACCAACGAAACGCAATGAAACTTGGTACATTATATGCTTATACACATTGTAATGCACCGACATCTAACTTTGTTCAATTGTTTACGTAACCTCAAGATGGCCGCTGTGGGAAATATTTCACCGGCAATTATTACCGGTATCACCCTGAAACTTTGTACGGAGATAAAGGGCACTACTGAATGTTCACCTATGAGACTTTCAAAAACTAGTTAACTACAAAAGGAGTATAGCGGCTAAGCGAAGTTGAAAGTTTTAAATAGACGTTTCTCGCGATTTAATGATCCAAACGCAATGAAACTTGGCACAGAATTTTTTTATACAAATGTTAATCCACTGGCATCTAATTTATTTCAAGTGTTTCCATATCCACAAGATGGCAGCTGTGCGAAATTTTAAAATCTCGTTTTTACCTCTTGTGTCCTAATCATGCAATTGAAGTTTGAATACTACACGTACACAATTATCTTGATGTAATCTTCTAAGACCTACATATATAAAAATCCAACATGGCGACCATCCGCGATATTTTGTCGGTTC
The DNA here is from genome assembly GCA_946902985.2 of Meconema thalassinum. Classification (NCBI taxonomy): domain Eukaryota; kingdom Metazoa; phylum Arthropoda; class Insecta; order Orthoptera; family Tettigoniidae; genus Meconema; species Meconema thalassinum. Next base: position 304,439,793 of record OX336396.1, on the reverse strand, counting down.
TCAGTATCTACGAATCTATTACAGCAATCAAACTGAAATTTTGTATTTTGATAAAGGCAATTAACATACGTAGGTTATATGGAAATAAGCTTTAATTCTTCCCGGAACTACTTGTCTTTTTGTTTGGTAGAGCTCTCCAAGACTCCAAATTTGAAAGCTTTCCGAACCATTTAGCCCTTCAACGTTTGGCACAATTGAGGCTAACCATTCGTAAATCTTACGACCTGTGATTGTATTAGAAATTAGGCTGAAAAGTTAAAGAACGTTGTTTATCTGTTGCGAACTTTCATTTTATTAAACATACTGCATATTGACTTGATAAAATCTTGATTAGATAATCAACAAATTATTTTACATAGTTATTTAGAATGTATCTACATGTTCATGTGATACTGTCTTAAAATAAGATATTTGACACAAGAAATGTTTGGAAAATTTTTACTTTTGTGTCCAGTGAGTAAGCAAGTGTACACTTTTATATGAATATGAAAAATATGAAATATGAAAACATAACCACACAACACCATGCCTAAACTCGCGTTAAAGCTAATCGCCCGTAAAAGTTACGATCGCGACTGAGTAACGGAGCACACATACAGCATACTGAAGAGTGGGGAGTAAGCGAGGAAGGTACTAAGACGCTTGGCGCTATCAAGCGGCCCGAATATGAAAAACAAGTAGTTCCGTGAAGAACTATACAGCCTATTTTCATATATCCTGTTCATATTAATTGCCTCTATCAACGTACAAAATTTCAGTTTAATTGCTGTAACAGATTCGTAGATATTGAGAACCGTCTAAATATTTCAGATGGTCGCCAGGTTGGATTTTTATTTTTGTACTAATACATTAAGATTATTGTGTACGTGTGGTATTCAAACTTCAATCGCATGATTAGAACACAAGATGTAAAAACAAGATTTTAAAATTACGCACAGCAGCCATCTTGTGATTATGCAAACAATTGAAATAAATTAGATGCCAGTGGATCAACATTTGTATAAGCATTTAACATGCAACGTTTCATGGCACTCGGATAATTAATTCGCGAGAAACGTCCATTTAAATATTTATACTTCGCGTTGCCACCATGTTCGATTTGTGCTCACCAGGTTACTGAAAGTCCTATAGGTGAACATATGTTCATAGTCTCTATGAACATAAAAAAATTCAGTTTGGTTGCTGTAAAAGATTCATAGATATTGAGAACCGTCTAAATATTTCGGAAGCTCGCCATTTAGGATTGGTATATGTATAGGCTATAGAGTTATGTACCATTCAAGGACATTTATTGCCTAGGTTCATTATTCAAACTTTCACTTCGATCGCATGATTACCACACAAGAAATAAAAACTTAATTTAAAAATTTCGCACAGCCGCCATCTTGAGGTTATGTAAACAATTGAATTATATTAGACGGCAGTGCATTACAATCTGCAAAATCATTTACTGTACCACATTTCACTGCGCTCAGAGTGTTAAATCACGAGAAAAGTCTATTAAAATATTTCAAATTCGCTTGGTCGCCAGTAGGGAAGCAGGGGGGGTTCTGACTCAAATACCGTTATTTATGCAAATGAAGGGGGCGTGGCAAGGTCAATGACCTTGAGATCGGTCATGATCAATGACCTTGAGGTAGGTCATTGACCCCCAAGGTCGCCGGGACCCCGGAAGGTAAACAAACCTTGGAGGGTCCAGGAACCGGTTTGAGGGGGTGTGGGTGGAGGGGGAGGAGTGGGTGTGGGGGTGGGGGAGGGGGTGGTAGGGTGTAGGAGTAAGGTGCGGGGGTGGGGTTTCAATGAACTGGAAGGTAAACAAAGGGGCGATGGGAGAGGGAGGGGGGGAGGATTGAAGAGGATCTGCTTGAGAGACCCTCTTTGGTCCAGCCTGTTGGTCGGATGAACAACTGCTCTGCTGGTCACTTGTCTTATATAGCTTTGTGTTGTAGCCGATTGGTTCCGAATGCAGCCGAGGGATTCCGATTCTCCATTTGTGCTGACCCGGGAGATTTGAATGGCTTACATTCACGTGTCAGACTAATCAGATTTGAATGGTCAACCGGTGTGTGACGTCACAGCGGAGTTGACCCCTGAGCTAATTTTCAAATTTGCCTTTATTATTATCATCACCATGTTGTTTGTGGGAGAGGGTTTGAATGGCCTCAAAGGTAAACAAACATGACTGATGCTGGACAGGGTTTTATTGAATCTAATGAACAGGGATGTGGAACTATGTGGTAATTGAACTAATAAGCCGGAGTTGGCACAGGGGCAAGTGGGCAAGATGGTCGCTGTACGCAACTCCCTCATGTTGTTCTTATGGAGGGCGAGGTAAAGCTAGAACAGTGGCTGCTGGGCAAGATGGCAGACATAGTGGCAAGTGGGTAAGATGACTGCTATGCGCAACTCCCCCATCTTTTTTTTAATGGAAGATGTAAAGCCGGCTCAGGGGCTACAGCGCAAGATGGCCACCATGTCCAGAGATAGTAGGATGACGTCATCAATAACGTTTACAAGGAGACTGATTTTTTTGTGTGTGTGTGGCCTCCTCAGAGGCCGAGTGCAGGTCTTTCTATTCGACGCCCGTTGGCGACCTGCGCGTCGCGATGAGAGATGGAAAGGATGAAGATGAATGAAACTGGGTAAGGATGTGGAAGGAAGCGGCTGTGGCATGTTAGAAGGTACCGTCCCAGCATTTGCCTAGTGTTGAAAATGTTAAACCACAGAAAACCATTTCAAAGACGGCCGAAAGGAGTCTGATGACCTAGTAGTTGATTAATCGGAGGATAAGGTAAATCTAGCACGCGTTCATGGCTGACAATCTGGAGATCTGGGTTCGATCTCTTACTGCTAAGAAAATAAACGGGTTACACACAGCCTTGTAAGATGAAAAACTGATGATGATGATGATAATTGTTGTTTTAAGGGGCCTAACATCCAGGTTATCGGTCCCTAATGGTTTGGGTGATTGTGAAGATGATAATGAAATGTAAACTATAATTAAAACTAACTACTAGCTTATATACGAGAAGAAGAAATAGAAGACAAAAGGAGAATAATGCAAATAAAGCACAGGAGGAAAAGAAATGCCCTCAACCCTCGAATAAGGCGGATTGAGGAACTAGGAAGGAAGGAGAGCCATAAAAGGCTGATAGGAATGGGAAAGAGGAGAGGGTCCGCCCCCAGCTCAGGAATCTTTTGGGGTCGTCAAGTCCCGGACTCACCAGCTGTGAGCCCCTGAGGGTGTAGCAATATATAGGGTGCATCCTGCCTCTTTAAGGGCCTTGAACACAAAGCAGAATGTAAAAGGAAATGAAAAAGAAGGCTGACCCCTCGCAGAAGGAGGGTATCAGAAAAGGTGAGACAAGGGCTAATTAAGGCGGGAAAAGAAGAGACACCCTATGCCTCGGATACCCTAATACTGTCGGGGTCGGAAGAGAACAAGAGTTGACCAAGTGAGGTCGACAGGAAAGAAGACGGAGAGGAGCCCGGCACAAGTAAGTGGAACCAATGCCGGACTCAGCTGGGGCACCGTGGTCGCCAACCCACGTCCCACTAGATGTGAGCCCCTGGGGGGGGTGATGAAAAACTGAGCAACAATAAGCAACAACAACAACAAGTCCTTAAAACCTGAGTGTTAGGTATTAGCCATTTTGTTTGTGGATGTTGAGAATTGTATATAATTTTATTATTTAATTATGGGCCAATCTCAAATTTTTGGTTGGAACATTAAGCTCTTTTGACTGTGTTTGATAGGAAAATATAAGGTGCAAGGAGTAAGGAAGGTTGAAGCGTTCTTTAAGAAATCCTTTACAAGAAGGAATAACTTGTGCTGTCTTTTGACAGTGGCGGGTATTGGGAGAACAGAAGCTTGTAGCAAGCAAACCAGATCTGTAACTGCGAGCGAGCCTTCCAAGTAGGTCACTGGCCATGAGAAAAAGAGAGTGCTTTTGAACACTCACGTGAGGCCAGGGAGCTGTATAACATTGACGCACATGGCTGCGCTGCTTTGTAATACACGTACAGTGTCTTAGAATGTTGTTGTATTAGTAACATTTGAGAGAGAAGGGTTTTGATATTGAGTTTATTCAGCCCTGTGCACTTGGGTGTGTTACAGTTTTGATTGATAACCTGTGTTATTGTGATGGTTTTATTAGTGTGTGTGTTGCTCACAAGGTCAAGTGCACCCCGTTCTAACCTTCAGACTAGAATTACATTTCTTGGCAGATTTTGAAATCAAACCTTGACTTCCAGGATAGATCCTATGTTAAATAGTCTGTTTATAACCACCTTGAGGTTTAGCGGCTAGTATAATTGGCACTCGCCTCTTAGATACGGGTTTGATACTTATTGGGATCATTCATCCTTGTGTACTTGGGTGTGTTACAGTTTTGTTTGATAACCTGTGTTATTGTGTTGGTTGTATTAGTGTGTGTGGTTTACAAGTTTGTGTGTACCCTGTTCTAATCCTCAGACTGAAATTACATTTCTTGACAAACAGTACATTCAGCCTTGCGAGGTAAAACTGAGAAGAGGTGGGTTCATTCCACTCCTCATCTATTCTGGAACTGATTTTCCATGGTTTCACGTTTTTACGCCAGGCGAATGCTAGGATGGTTTCCAACTTTAGGTTATCACTGTTTCTTTTTTCTCTAATCCCAAGTTACAAATACACACACTACTACAGACACCAGAGTAACACATGTTACCAATAATATCGGACATACAGTACATCATTTAGACCTAAATGCTAATAAGATAAGATAATTAAGTGCAATAACTTGTAAATGTTAGTCATTAGTACAATAACATGTGTTATCATGCAAAAAAAATTACAAACACCCAAGTACACAAGGGTGAATGAACATGATATGGCACTGGGGTACACTCAGCCTCGTGAGGCAAAAACTGTGTAGATGTGGGTTTGATTACCATTTAGGCTGGCTGTATGGCTTAGCGGTAATGTTCTTGCTTGCTGGGCCCAAGGTTGCAGGTTCGTATTCTGGTGCAGCCAGCTGGCATTTGAGGGTGCGCAAATGCGAGGGAACCGTGTCTATAGATTTACAAGCACGTTAAAGATCCCCTTTGGGGTGAAATTCCGGCACCTAGACACTATAACGCTTTCTAGTAGAGAAAGGAGGAATTTTTTGTGTTTTGGCGGAAAATCCCAAGATTTGTTAGTTAGTTATTGTTGTTTTAAGGGGCGGAACAACGAGGTCATCTGCCCCTTAAATCCCGAGATTAATGTTGCCATTATGAACATGGCCTACTGAATTCAAATGTTTTTTTTAACATGCCAACAACGTATAAGAAGAGAAACTGCAAGCTTGGGGTTGGTAGCCAGATACGGTAACCACTCACCCACCGTGGCAATTATGAGATTATCTTTATCCTAAAATACGTTCTTAAGTATTTGGCAACCTCCTAGTGTAGCGGTTAGCATTATTGGCTGTCGCCCGCAGAGGTCTGGGTTCAATTACCGGCTCTGCCAAGAAATTAATTCTGTTTTGAGGGCTGGAACGGGACAGCCTCGTGAAGCAAAACTGAGAAGAGGTTGGTTCGATTCCCACCGCAGCAATCCTTGAAATGGTTTTCTGTGGCCTCCCCACTCCTACTCGAGGCAAATGCTGGATTGGTTCCTAACTTAAGGCCACGGCCGTCTCCTTCCCAATCCTCTCTCAAATTACAAATACACACAATAACATAGGTTATCAGACAAACACGCACACTCGCACGTCTAAAATACACAGGGCTAAATAACCACTGTGTCCAAGCCACTAAAATGAATTAACAACTGAAGTATTTTGGCTGAAACATAGTCATGTATAAATGTATTGTCTGTTCTGAATCGTTTTTAATGTAGGAGGAGGAAGTTGTTGTTGTTGTTTCACTGAGGGGCTAGGATATTGTGGTCATTTCAGACTTGTGTACTTTGTGTGTGTGTAGATTTTGTCTCATAACCTGTGTTATAGTGGTTTCTGTAGTAGTGAGTGTCCACGTTGTGTAGCGGCTAGCATTCCTGGTTGTCGCCCCGTAGGTCCAGATTCTATTCCTGACTCTGCCAAAAAATTTAATTCTGATCTCAGGGCTGGAACGGGGTGCACTCAGCCTCATGAGGAAAAATAAGAAGAGGTGGGTTTGATTTCCCTTCATCCATCCTGGAAGTGGTTTTCTTTTGTTTCCCACTTCTACTTCAGGCAAATGCCGGGGTAGTTTCTAACTTGAGTGCATGGCCGTCTCCTTCCTAATCGTCTCTGAAATTACAAATACACACACTACTACTACTACTGCAGATACCATAATAACACACGTTACCAGACAAATTAAAATACAGGAAAAAAGTCTCCTTGTTGCGTAGTGGCTAGTATTCTTGGCTGTCATTGTGGAAGTGAGGGTTCAATTGGCTCTGCCAAGAGATTTGAATTCTGATCTGACAGCTGGAATGGGGTTTGATTCCTACCTCTGCCATCATGTGTAATTCATGTGAGGATAGGGAAGAAGGTGGTTATAAGGACTTAAGTGAAGAACTATCCTGTCATTTGCCTAGAGTAGAAGTGGGAAACCACAGAAAACCACTTCCACAACTATTGAGGTGGGAATTGAAACCGCCTCTTCTCAGGTTTACTTCACAAAGTTAAGTGTACCCCGGTCTGACCCTCAGACCAGAATTAAATTTCTTGACAGAGCTGGGAATCGTAGTCAAAACGCTTGCCGCTACACCACATGATGGACAGCATTACAAATAAGTAAGGCCCATTTTTTAATCTCTACACAGTATAAAGCAAAGTCCCCAATTCTTGGATGCAAGGGGCAATCCCGAGAACCATTAGATGAATATTTGTGTGTTTTTCATCATTCTGTAAAAGATTTCTCGAGGAAGGTTTCTGTAGAAAAACGTTCATTTATGACTGAGCAGTAGCCTAACAATTTCAGTGAATCAAGTTGAAGTAAAACCTGCTGTCTGTGCGTTTTTTTAAGCTTACGCTGGGTAAACCGTTAAAAATATGGAATAATAACTTACTGTATGTACTATCTATTGGCTGAATAGATTTTATGAAATAAAATGTACACTTTTCACCGCAAGCATTGTAACCCTTAGTTTCTGATCACACCTTGCAAAAACAGGGAAACATTCATACACGTTTAGTTTCTAACTATGATTTGAAACTGGAAACTTTTAAACAATTTGATTCATCTTGCTGTTATACGTTACATCTTACTTACTCGCAACTGATGAGTACAACCATCTCTGATGCGTTCGAACTGGTCCACACAACTGATTCTATGCAACAAGGATGTTGCTATTTATACTACTTTTAAACCGGGTAACGCCCAGCTAACGTCTAGTGAAGGGTAAACAACTTTCATTTTCTCAAGGGTATGTCAATGTATAAAAGATTGTCTACCGCTAACCATCATTCGCCAACTCATCAACCGTAAAAATATGCACATTTGATCACACTGAAAGAAATATGTTGACCGCCTCATGGTGTAGTGATTAGCATTCTTGGCTATTACTGCAAAGGTCTGTGCTAGATTTCCGTCTCTTTCAAGAAATGTAATTCTAGTCTGAGGAATAGGACGGGGTTCACTCAACCTTGTATGTCAGAACTGAGAAGAGGTGGGTTCGATTCAAACCACATTCAAACCTAGAAGTGTTCTTCCATTCTTTCTCCCCTGTACTACAGGCAAATTTCCAGAATGGCTTCTAACTTAATGCCATGGTCGCGTTATTCCAAAGTTGAGCTCCACATAACATTGTTACTAATACTAAAAACAACAATAATAGGCCTACTTGTTAACACATAACTCATATAAATATCCAAGTACGTGTAACTCATATCCCTGACGTCCAAGCCCCTAGAAATAAAAATATACAGGAGATGACTTTCACATCCACAATTTATTGCAAATTTCAAGTGATTTACTTATCTGCTGAAAAAAAATACTGTAGTTCTATTGTGCACGTATTTTACGATGTTTGAATCTGGTTTGTTGGCAAATAAGTTGATTTGTTTGTCTCTTCAACTACAACTGCCTATTTTCTTTCAGATTTCTTTAGTTTTCAGCTTCAAATGCTTCTCCTGTGATTGCTTTCAGATTTCTTTAGTTGTCAGCTTCAGATGCTTCTCCTGTGATTGCTTTGATTAATCTCATTTCTGTAATGACCTGAAAGAAGTCATGGTTGGTTGGTTCCTCAGTTTAGGGGCTGCGACAACGCGGTCATGTAGCCCAGTGTACTTTGGGTGTGTGTGGAATCTGTCTTATAACCGGCGTTAATTGTGATGGCTGTATTAATGTGTGATATTAGTTTTTAATTCATGTAAGGACTGCAGACATTAGATTTTCAAGTAGTTCTAACTTTTGCTACCAAACGCCACCGTCAACAACCAACTAGTTCGGAACATCGTTACTAGATGCCACCGCAAACGGCTTCTGGCGACAAACTTTGAAACCTAAGAGCATTAGTCAAATATAACCTATAATTTAACTTCACACAAGTGTAATTAGTGGAAGGTTTTTATCATGCCATAAATATAGTAATGACCTGAAGGAAGTCATGGTTGGTTGGTTCCTCAGTTTAGGGGCTGCGACAACGCGGTCATATAGCTCCGTGTACTTTGGGTGTATAGAATCTGTCTGATAACCGGTGTTAATTGTGATGCCTGTATTAGTGTGTGTATCTGTTTCTAATCCATGTAAGGACTGCAGACATTAGATTTTCAAGTAGTTCTAACTTTTGCTACCAAACGCCACCGTCAACAACCAACTAGTTCTGAACATCGTTACTAGATGCCACCGCAAACGGCTTCTGGCGACAAACTTTGAAACCTAAGAGCGTTAGTCAAATATAACCTATAATTTAACTTCATACAAGTGTAATTAGTGGAAGGTTTTTATCATGCCATAAATATAGTAATGACCTGAAGGAAGTCATGGTTGGTTGGTTCCTCAGTTTAGGGGCTGCGACAACGCGGTCATATAGCTCCGTGTACTTTGGGTGTATAGAATCTGTCTGATAACCGGTGTTAATTGTGATGCCTGTATTAGTGTGTGTATCTGTTTCTAATTCATGCAAGGACTGCAGACATTAGATTTTCAAATAGTTCTAACTTTTGCTGCCAAACTCCACCGTCAACAACCAACTAGTTCAGAACATCGTTACTAGATGCCACCGCAAACATTTCATGGCGACAAATGTTGGAACCTATGAACGTTAGTCAAATATAACCTATAATTTATTTTCACACAAGTGTAATTAGTGGAAGGTTCTTTATTATGCCATACATTTCTTACATTTACTTCTCCTCCGAAGGAAGGCACACCAAGAGATTTTAACGCTCTTAAAAATCTGACGACTTCGGTCGGGTTTGAATCCGCGACCAACTACGCCACCAAAGCTGCTGAAATAAGGCATCCACTAACAACTTCTTAATTTACACAATTATTCTGTAATCCAAGAAATGGCTTTTCACGAACACAAATTATACAAATGAAGAATTTCAGCTATTTGTTTTATGTTGTTGTTTCATTTGAGGGCCTTGGGTATCGTGGTCATGTAGCCCTGTGTGTACTGTGATATATGTACTAGTTTGTGTATTTGTAATTCAGGTAGCATTTGGATAGGAATTGTCCGTGGCCTTACGTTAGGTGTCAGCCCGGTATTTGCCTGGAGTTGAAGTGGGAAATCACAGAAAAACACTTCCAGGATGGCAGAGGTAGGAATCAAACCCCATTCCAGCTGTCAGATCAGAATTCAAATCTCTTGGCAGAGCCAATTGAACCCTCACTTCCACAATGACAGCCAAGAATACTAGCCACTACGCAACAAGGAGACTTTTTTCCTGTATTTTAATTTGTCTGGTAACGTGTGTTATTATGGTATCTGCAGTAGTAGTAGTAGTGTGTGTATTTGTAATTTCAGAGACGATTAGGAAGGAGACGGCCATGCACTCAAGTTAGAAACTACCCCGGCATTTGCCTGAAGTAGAAGTGGGAAACAAAAGAAAACCACTTCCAGGATGGATGAAGGGAAATCAAACCCACCTCTTCTTATTTTTCCTCATGAGGCTGAGTGCACCCCGTTCCAGCCCTGAGATCAGAATTAAATTTTTTGGCAGAGTCAGGAATAGAATCTGGACCTACGGGGCGACAACCAGGAATGCTAGCCGCTACACAACGTGGACACTCACTACTACAGAAACCACTATAACACAGGTTATGAGACAAAATCTACACACACACAAAGTACACAAGTCTGAAATGACCACAATATCCTAGCCCCTCAGTGAAACAACAACAACAACTTCCTCCTCCTACATTAAAAACGATTCAGAACAGACTATACATTTATACATGACTATGTTTCAGCCAAAATACTTCAGTTGTTAATTCATTTTAGTGGCTTGGACACAGTGGTTATTTAGCCCTGTGTATTTTAGACGTGCGAGTGTGCGTGTTTGTCTGATAACCTATGTTATGGTGTGTATTTGTAATTTGAGAGAGGATTGGGAAGGAGACGGCCGTGGCCTTAAGTTAGGAACCAATCCAGCATTTGCCTCGAGTAGGAGTGGGGAGGCCACAGAAAACCATTTCAAGGATTGCTGCGGTGGGAATCGAACCAACCTCTTCTCAGTTTTGCTTCACGAGGCTGTCCCGTTCCAGCCCTCAAAACAGAATTAATTTCTTGGCAGAGCCGGTAATTGAACCCAGACCTCTGCGGGCGACAGCCATAATGCTAACCGCTACACTAGGAGGTTGCCAAATACTTAAGAACGTATTTTAGGATAAAGATAATCTCATAATTGCCACGGTGGGTGAGTGGTTACCGTATCTGGCTACCAACCCCAAGCTTGCAGTTTCTCTTCTTATACGTTGTTGGCATGTTAAAAAAAACATTTGAATTCAGTAGGCCATGTTCATAATGGCAACATTAATCTCGGGATTTTAGGGGCAGATGACCTCGTTGTTCCGCCCCTTAAAACAACAATAACTAACTAACTAATCTTGGGATTTTCCGCCAACACAAAAAATTCCTCCTTTCTCTACTAGAAAGCGTTATAGTGTCTAGGAGCTTATATATCTAATCTCCATAACTTTCAGAGCGCTCCAAGGAACAACAAACTTCGACATGAAAGCTGCCCTTTGGGCGTCAAATAAAGAAGTTTGGACCCGACACCCAAGGCTATACAGTATTAAAATATATCTAATAATAATGTTATTGGGCTTTGAGCGACGCCGGGGTGCCGGAATTTCACCCCAAAGGGGATCTTTAACGTGCTTGTAAATCTATAGACACGGTTCCCTCGCATTTGCGCACCCTCAAATGCCAGCTGGCTGCACCAGAATACGAACCTGCAACCTTGGGCCCAGCAAGCAAGAACATTACCGCTAAGCCATACAGCCAGCCTAAATGGTAATCAAACCCACATCTACACAGTTTTTGCCTCACGAGGCTGAGTGTACCCCAGTGCCATATCATGTTCATTCACCCTTGTGTACTTGGGTGTTTGTAATTTTTTTTGCATGATAACACATGTTATTGTACTAATGACTAACATTTACAAGTTATTGCACTTAATTATCTTATCTTATTAGCATTTAGGTCTAAATGATGTACTGTATGTCCGATATTATTGGTAACATGTGTTACTCTGGTGTCTGTAGTAGTGTGTGTATTTGTAACTTGGGATTAGAGAAAAAAGAAACAGTGATAACCTAAAGTTGGAAACCATCCTAGCATTCGCTTGGCGTGAAAACGTGAAACCATGGAAAATCAGTTCCAGAATAGATGAGGAGTGGAATGAACCCACCTCTTCTCAGTTTTACCTCGCAAGGCTGAATGTACTGTTTGTCAAGAAATGTAATTTCAGTCTGAGGATTAGAACAGGGTACACACAAACTTGTAAACCACACACACTAATACAACCAACACAATAACACAGGTTATCAAACAAAACTGTAACACACCCAAGTACACAAGGATGAATGATCCCAATAATTATCAAACCCGTATCTAAGAGGCGAGTGCCAATTATACTAGCCGCTAAACCTCAAGGTGGTTATAAACAGACTATTTAACATAGGATCTATCCTGGAAGTCAAGGTTTGATTTCAAAATCTGCCAAGAAATGTAATTCTAGTCTGAAGGTTAGAACGGGGTGCACTTGACCTTGTGAGCAACACACACACTAATAAAACCATCACAATAACACAGGTTATCAATCAAAACTGTAACACACCCAAGTGCACAGGGCTGAATTAACTCAATATCAAAACCCTTCTCTCTCAAATGTTACTAATACAACAACATTCTAAGACACTGTACGTGTATTACAAAGCAGCGCAGCCATGTGCGTCAATGTTATACAGCTCCCTGGCCTCACGTGAGTGTTCAAAAGCACTCTCTTTTTCTCATGGCCAATGACCTACTTGGAAGGCTCGCTCGCAGTTACAGATCTGGTTTGCTTGCTACAAGCTTCTGTTCTCCCAATACCCGCCACTGTCAAAAGACAGCTCAAGTTATTCCTTCTTGTAAAGGATTTCTTAAAGAACGCTTCAACCTACCTAACTCCTTGCACCTTATATTTTCCTATCAACCACAGTCAAAAGAGCTTAATGTTCCAACCAAAAATTTGAGATTGGCCCATAATTAAATAATAAAATTATATACAATTCTCAACATCCACAAAAAAAATTGCTAATGCCTAACACTCAGGTTTTAAGGACTTGTTGTTTTTGTTGCTTATTTGTTGCTCAGTTTTTCATCTCCCCCCCCCCCCCCCCCAGGGGCTCACATCTAGTGGGACGTGGGTTGGCGACCACGGTGCCCCAGCTGAGTCCGGCATTGGTTCCACTTACTTGTGCCGGGCTCCTCTCCGTCTTCTTTCCTGTCGACCTCACTTGGTCAACTCTTCAAATTCAAATTTATTTATTTATACCTTCAACAGAGGTTAGGCTCCAATTACAGAAGGCGTACATAGCACTATATTGAATAGTTACAGATTTAACAAACGAAAAAGTTACATACTAGGTCTATATTACAAACAAAAATGGAAAGAAGTTTTAGAAGAATATTTGACAATGGTACATAAGTCACACTATAGCTCTTGTTCTCTTCCGACCCCGACAGTATTAGGGTATCCGAGGCATAGGGTGTCTCTTCCTTTTCCCGCCTTAATTAGCCCTTGTCTCATCTTTTCTGATACCCTCCTTCTGCGAGGGGTCAGCCTTCTTTTTCATTTCCTTTTACATTCTGCTTTGTGTTCAAGACCTTTAAGGAGGCAGGGTGCACCCTATATATTGCTACACCCTCAGGGGCTCACAGCTGGTGAGTCCGGGACTTGACGACCCCAAAGGATTCCTGAGCTGGGGGCGGACCCTCTCCTCTTTCCCATTCCTATCTGCCTTTTATGGCTCTCCTTCCTTCCTAGTTCCTCAATCCGCCTTCTTCGAGGGTTGAGGGCATTTCTTTTCCTCCTGTCCTTTATTTGCCTTATTCTCCTTTTGTCTTCCATTTCTTCTTCTCGTATATAAGCTAGTAGTTAGTTTTAATTATAGTTCACACTTCATTATCATCTTCACAATCACCCAAACCATTAGGGACCGATAACCTGGATGTTAGGCCCCTTAAAACAACAATTATCATCATCATCATCAGTTTTTCATCTTACAAGGCTGTGTGTAACCCGTTTATTTTCTTAGCAGTAAGAGATCGAACCCAGATCTCCAGATTGTCAGCCATGAACGCGTGCTAGATTTACCTTATCCTCCGATTAATCAACTACTAGGTCATCAGACTCCTTTCGGCCGTCTTTGAAATGGTTTTCTGTGGTTTAACATTTTCAACACTAGGCAAATGCTGGGACGGTACCTTCTAACATGCCACAGCCGCTTCCTTCCACATCCTTACCCAGTTTCATTCATCTTCATCCTTTCCATCTCTCATCGCGACGCGCAGGTCGCCAACGGGCGTCGAATAGAAAGACCTGCACTCGGCCTCTGAGGAGGCCACACACACACAAAAAAATCAGTCTCCTTGTAAACGTTATTGATGACGTCATCCTACTATCTCTGGACATGGTGGCCATCTTGCGCTGTAGCCCCTGAGCCGGCTTTACATCTTCCATTAAAAAAAAGATGGGGGAGTTGCGCATAGCAGTCATCTTACCCACTTGCCACTATGTCTGCCATCTTGCCCAGCAGCCACTGTTCTAGCTTTACCTCGCCCTCCATAAGAACAACATGAGGGAGTTGCGTACAGCGACCATCTTGCCCACTTGCCCCTGTGCCAGCTCCGGCTTATTAGTTCAATTACCACATAGTTCCACATCCCTGTTCATTAGATTCAATAAAACCCTGTCCAGCATCAGTCATGTTTGATTACCTTTGAGGCCATTCAAACCCTCTCCCACAAACAACATGGTGATGATAATAATAAAGGCAAATTTGAAAATTAGCTCAGGGGTCAACTCCGCTGTGACGTCACACACCGGTTGACCATTCAAATCTGATTATTCTGACACGTGAATGTAAGCCATTCAAATCTCCCGGGTCAGCACAAATGGAGAATCGGAATCCCTCGGCTGCATTCGGAACCAATCGGCTACAACACAAAGCTATATAAGACAAGTGACCAGCAGAGCAGTTGTTCATTCGACCAACAGGCTGGACCAAAGAGGGTCTCTCAAGCAGATCCTCTTCAATCCTCCCCCCCCCCCCCCTCCCTCTCCCATCGCCCCTTTGTTTACCTTCCAGTTCATTGAAACCCCACCCCCGCACCTTACTCCTACACCCTACCACCCCCTCCCCCACCCCCACACCCACTCCTCCCCCTCCACCCACACCTCCTCAAACCGGTTCCTGGACCCTCCAAGGTTTGTTTACCTTCCGGGGTCCCGGCGACCTTGGGGGTCAATGACCTACCTCAAGGTCATTGATCATGACCTATCACAAGGTCATTGACCTTGCCACGCCCCCCTCATTTGCATAAATAACGGTATTTGAGTCAGAACCCCCCTGCCTACCTACTGTCGCCATGTTCGTTTTCTACTTTACAGGTTTATGAAATATTCATAGGTAAACTTGTATCAGTACCCTTTGTCACCGTACAAAATTGCAGGGTGATATCTGTAATAGTTTCGGAGATATAGAATGTAAGTGAAATATTTCGCACAGCCGCCATTTTGAGGTTATGTAAACAATTGAACTAAATTAGACTCCAGTGCATTACAATGTGTATAAACAATTGCTGTACCAAGTTTCATTACGTTTGTATAGTTAAATCGCGAGAAAAGTCTATTTGAATGTCTCAAATTCGTTTGGCCGCAATGTCGGTTTTGTAGTCACCAGGTTTTTGAAAGTCTCATAGGTGAACTTCTGGTAGTGCCCTTTATCACCGTACACAATTTCAGGGCGATATCGGTAATAGTTTCGGAGATATTGAATGCTAGTGAAATATTTCGCACAGCCGCCATGTTGGATTGGTGAGACGTAACGAAATTTGAAGGGCACAGTCGAGGTTGCCGGGAATAGCGCTATGAACTTACCGAGTTTCATTGAAATCGCTCCAGCCGTTTAGATTTTATTAGGTTGGGGGACACACACACACACCTCACACACACACACACACACACACACACACACGCACGCACACACACACGGACAAAAGGTGATCTCATAAGCCTATTTTTTTTCAAAATTGAAAATAGGCTAATAACCGAAAACGTTTCCTTGCTCGTAAAATTTGCGAATGGTTATCATTCCAGGGTTAATTTTACGTTTTTGCTAAGATGGGCTAAGAAATGTTTTCAACATTAAGAAGTTGAAAGTTAACGAGGGCATTGTTGTGCCCCTTAATAGAAGCTGATATTTTATTATTTCAAATCCTATTTATAGTAGAAACAAAAGGTGATCAGTGTTGTTTGCTTTGTATGTTCAAGATTGATTCTTTACTAGAGTTCTTATGGAATTAGTTAGCTGACTGTGACACTCCCCGGGAGAAAGTGGATTAGGGGAACAGCATTCAAGTTATTAGACTCCCAACATTACATTTATACTTTTCACGGTTTAATGCACTAAATATGTTTGCAAGGCGGTGAAATTCCTTCCAATGGTTAACCAAGAGTCTTAATTATACACACATCAAAAAAAGTTTTGCATCACCTCGGTTCCAAGAGTTCCGGAACCGTTAAATACAAAGGGAATAGAGATCAACACAAACAACATTTCAGCTCGTTTTATTGCTCATGAGACCCACACATTGCATGTTGTACCATCATACAGCTAGACTTTCAGCATTTGTGGTCCAGATTGCAGTACACACCACTACCTCTAATACCCAGTAGCACGTCCTCTTGCATTGATGCATGCCTGTATTCGCCGTGGCATACTATCCACAAGTTCATCAAGACACTGTTGGTCCAAATTGTCCCACTCCTGAACGACAATTCGGCGTAAATCTCTCAGAGTGGTTGGTGGGTCAAGACGTCCATAAACAGCCCTTTTCAACATATCCCAGGCATGTTCGATAGGGTTCATGTCTGGCGAACATGCTGGCCACTGTAGTCGAGCGATGTCGTTATCTTGAAGGAACGCATTCACAAGATGTGCACGATGAGGTCGAGAATTGTCGTCCATGAAGACAAATGCCTCTCCAATATTCTGCCGATATGGTTGCACTATGGGTCGGAGGATGTCATTCAGGTATCGTAAAGCCGTTTCGGAGCCTTCCATGACCACCAGTGGCGTACGTCGGCCCCACATAATGCCACCCCAAAACATCAGGGAACCACCACCTTGCTGCACTCGCTGGACAGTGTGTCTAAGACGTTCAGCCTGACCAGGGTGCCTCCAAACACGTCTCCGACGATTGTCTGGTTGAAGGCATATGCGACACTCATCGGTGAAGAGAACGTGATGCCAATTCCGTGGGGTCCATTCAGCATGTTGTTGGGCCCATCTGTACCGCACTGCATGGTGTCGGGGTTGCAAAGCTGGACCTCGCCATACACGTCGGGAGTGAAGTTGCGCATCATGCAGCCTATTGCGCACAGTTTGAGTTGAAACACGACGTCCTGTGGCTGAACGAAACGCATTATTCAACATGGTGGCATTGCTGTCAGGGTTCCTCCGAGCGGCAATCCGTAAGTAGCGGTCATCCACTACAGTAGTAGCCCTTGGGCGGCCTGAGCGAGGCCTGTCATCGACAGTTCCTGTATCTCTGTACCTCCTCCATGTCCGAACAACATCGCTTTGGTTCACTCTGAGACGCCTTGAAACTTCCCTTGTTGAGAGCCCTTCTTGACACAAAGTAACAATGCGGACGCGATCGAACTGCGGTATTGACCTTCTAGGCATGGTAGAACTACAGACAACATGAGCAGCGTACCTTCGTCCTGGTGGAATGACTGGAACTGATCGGATGTCGTACCCCCTCCGTCTAATAGGCCCTGCTCATGCATGGTTGTTTACATCTTTGAGCAGTTTTAGTGACATCTATGAACAGTCAAAGGGACTGTATCTTGGATACAATATACACAGTCAACGTCTATATGCCGGAGATCTGGGAACCGAGGTGATGCAA
The DNA here is from genome assembly GCA_946902985.2 of Meconema thalassinum. Lineage (NCBI taxonomy): Eukaryota > Metazoa > Arthropoda > Insecta > Orthoptera > Tettigoniidae > Meconema > Meconema thalassinum. The sequence goes on along the minus strand of OX336396.1, from coordinate 304,422,209 downwards.
AACTTTTTTTGATGTGTGTATTTTCTTTAAGAAACTCAATGTAAACATGTAGTTTTGTGAAGAACTATACAGCCTATCTTCATATATCCTACTTATGGTAATGGCCTCTATCAACATTCAAAATTCCAGTTTGATGGCTGTAATAGATTCATAGATATTGAGAACCGACCAAATATTGCGGATGGTCGCCATGTTGGATTTTTATATAAGTAGGTTTTAGAGTTATGTACTGTTACATGAAGATTATTGTGTACGTATAGTATTCAAACTTCAATTGCATGATTAGGACACAAGAAGTAACGAGATTTTAAAATTTGGCACAGCTGCCATCTTGTGTTTAAGGAAACAATTGAAAAAAATTAGAGACCAGTGATTAACATTTCTATAAGGATTTACTGTACCAAGTGTCACTGCGGTCGGATGGTTAAATTGCCAGAAACGTCGAATATTTTTATTTTACGTCGCCGCCATGTTGGATTTGTGATCACCAGGTTATTAAAAGTCCTATAGGTGAACTTATTAAAAAATTCAGTTTGATTGCTGAAATAGATTCATAGATATTGAGATCCATCTAAATATTTCTGATGGTCGCCATGTTGGATTGTTATATGTATAGACCATAGAGTCATGTACCATTAAAGGAAAATTATTGCGTAGGTTCATTATTCAAGCTTTCACTTTGATCGCATGATCACGACACAAGAAATAAAAAACTTAATTTTAAAATTCGCACAGCCGCCATCTTAAGTTTATGTAAACAATTGAACTAAATTAGACACATTGCATTACAATGTGTATAAACATTTCCTGTACCAATTTTCATTATGTTTGGATCATTAAATCGCGAGAAAGGTCTATTTAAAGCTTTCAAATTCGCTTCGCCACCATACTCGTTTTGTAATTAACCGGTTTTTGAAAGTCCCGTAGATGAACTTCCAGTAGTGCCCTTTACCTACGTACAAAATTTCAGGGTGATACCGCTAATAGTTTCAGAGATATAGAATACTGGTGAAATATTTCGCACAGCCGCCATCTTGAGGTTATGTAAACAATTGATCGAAGTTAAATGTCGGTGCATTACAATGTGTATAAACATATACTGTACCAAGTTTTATTGCGTTGGGTTCGTTAAATCGCGAGAAAAGTCTATTTAAAAGTCACAACTTCGCTTGGCCACCATGTTGGTTTTGTAGTTACCAGGTTTTCAAAAGTCACATAGGTGAACTTCTAGTAGTCCCCTTTATCACCGTAAAATATTCCTGGGTGATATCGGAAATGGTTTCGGAGATATTGAAAGCTGGTGAAATATTTTGCACAGCCGCCATGTTGGAGTGGTGAGACGTAACCTAACAAAATTTTAAGGGCACGGTCGGGGTCGTCCGGAATAGTGCTATGAACTTTGCGAGTTTCATTGGAATCGCTCCAGCCGTTTAGAAGTTATTAGGGGGGACACACACACCATCAGACACGCACACACAGACACACGAACAAAAGGTGATCTCATAAGCCTATTGTTTCATAAATGAAAATAAACTAAAAATAAGATTTTTTAATATTTCCCTTAACAGAGGAGCTTTGCTACTGCACAATACCAGACGTTTCGTTTTGATTACTTCACTCTGCTTTTCGTGTGAATGCAGAGCTGAGGGATTTGGAGTCATTTTACTGATGATCTGGCCTTGAAATGATGCATGAATACTATGGATTGAAATTACCTGACTTAGAGGGTATATTCTAAAGCCAACGAAGAAACAGAAAACGTGTCAATTTCAGGTATCCCTCGTAATCCCCAATTCTGAAAGTTTCCAGACACAATGGGAAAAGGTGTAAGTCGATAAAGGAGAAAACATTGCTAACGAGGGAAGTACCCCAGCTCGAACGGCTAAAACCGACTGACAGTGCGCTTTACAAACGAAGATATGTTTGTTATAGTACTCTTCAGGGCCATTTATCTGTAAAACCCCGCATTAGTGCACAATCAATGTTTGGAAATTACGGAGTCCAAAGATTGCAGAAACACAATTCTCAGCAGAAACTACCGTGCGACAGGCAATTCAGACGATTATATTAACAAGAAACAGATGTGGTGCAGTATCATGTGGCAAAAGGTTGAACACTTGCTTGCAACAAGAAATCTTAACACATGCAGTACCGTGCTGACATAGTCATCTTTCCCACAATAGAAGATACTGTGTTGTCCTTCATTCGACGTCGAAGTGTAAATGTGGAGTTTCCATGAAGTGATTAAAACACAGCGGAATTGAACAGTACGCACACGTAACAAGGGCAACATGTAGACATACTCCATTATTTACGATGTTCCCTCATTGCAATAGTCCAAACTCAAATGCCACGGTGATCACATTATCACATAACTTACTCAGATGGCGCTGGCGACCAAACACGCACTTTTACAGATGAATGGCATTGATAGCTATTGACATAGGTACAACTCATACTTTATACCCACTTTCAGTCGGTTTTCGCCGTTCGAGCTGAAATACTTCCCTCGAAAGTAGGGTTACAAAGGACGCCAGCAGATGGGCAATAAAATGATTTTGAACAAAAAATTGTGACTGATTTGAATTCTTCATTTGATTCTAGTAATTTGCAACCCCTGTAATGTGCTTAATTACCCCCGAGATCCGGGCTTCTATTCAGGAGAGTCCTTTCTTTATCCATTAATGTTGGTCGTTGGATTTGATTTGAGAACTTTAATTAGCAGTGTCTGACGATATTTGTTTGATATTCCATAAAACTGAAGTTCCGCAACGATCGCGGGAGGAAACTTTGTGGAGTCAATCATAAAGAGTGTCTTGTCATTAGAGAATATGTGGATAGAACACGGGAAATGCGTGACATCACACAGGCAGGGGTGGTCAAGCTATTTTGAGCTTGGGCCAAACAAGCTGTGAGGGAAACCCTCAAGGAAGCCCGAGGATTTCAGGAAGAACCTCGGAGGAAAGATACCCCCTGCACAGTGGAACGAAGGAAGTTGGATCGAGAAAATATGTGTCAATATATGGCAAAGATTAAGGTCCAACAGTTAAACAAGTGTGGTCCAAAGTAGGCCTATTCGAAATAACAATAATAATAATAATAGGTCCTCTATGCAGCTGAAACCCTAACCATCAAAGGGGCAAAACAGATGCAGAAACCAGAGGTCAAGGAAAGAATTATCTTCAGGAAGATCTTAGGCACAAGGTTCATAAATGGAGAAAGGCGGTGATCTATACCTAAATCAAGAATATCTAATGGACACAATCAACAAGAGACGCCTCCAATTCTACGGACACCTTGAGAGAATGAACGAGTCAAGATTGACCAGTGTAATCCACAAAGCCAGCTCCTGCAAGAAATCAACATCATTGTGGCACCAGCAAGTTAAACAACATCTGCAAACCGAGGTTCTTCCTGAAATCCTCGGGCTTCCTTGAGGGTTTCCCTCACAGCTTGTTTGGCCCAAGCTCAAAATAGCTTGACCACCCCTGCCTCTGAATCCGTTATAAAAGACGGACGAGCTTTCCGGAAAATGTTAAAAGAAGACCCACAGATTAAACTTAAGAAAGGGCAGAGACCAAAGAGGTCAGAAGCAGCTAAACAACTACAAGGAGATATGGGCTAGGAAGAAGACTCTTAAGAACGTGAAACCAATCCCTACTCATCAAGCTGAAAACCATTTTGGTTAACCTACGTAGTCCATAGTTGGCTCGTGCGAAGAAAGAACAAGAATATGGGCATCCAATTAGTTGCTCTTCACTTTAACACAGTGCTTCATTAGGGTCGAAGGTCAGTACAACATCTCGCTCAATCGAAATGTTGTGGAGTGCCTTGAAGCTATGTTTATTGCAGCCGCTGTTTGCTTTAGAAGAGTCATTACGGAAAGAGGTTGCTATCCTGTGCGATATCACTGTAGCCCGGCAACAGCGATGTTGCATTAAAAGTTAGGTAATTAGAGCTGGACAAATAACGTCCCGTCATTAGTGATGTCTAATTAATGATCTGCGGTGGAGCGACAGTGTGGGCTGTGCAGACTATTCCGTCAGGTTGGTACAGAGGAGCTTCAAGAGCAGTAATCGCAAACACTGGAAATGGAGCTCGTAGGTGTCTTAGCCCAGGAATATTAGGTCAAAGATCGGCTTAAGGTGAGAATAACTAATGTAAAACTATCTTTCTTTGACAGTGGTCCTATCTGATGTGCTTAACAACATTAAATGTGTATACGTCAGACATGTTAAATTGATAACTGTTTTATCCGTATTGACTAAGAAGTCACCTCATTATCCACTTGGAAGCGGCGTCTTCTTCTGCTACTTTAAAAATAGTACATTATGCAACGAGCCTATGAAGGCAATAATTAAGACACGAGTATGTTTATAAAACGAGCGTATGCGAGTTTTATAATTCCATACGAGTGTCTTAATTACCATTATAGGCGAGTTGCATACGACTGTTTATGTCCGACGATAATTATTATAACAATTTTATGTTCGAACATAAATATTCATAAATATCTGTCGAGATTTCGCCAGTTTTATGTACTGAACAGAGCGCATGAGACGCAGAGAATGCCTTTTATTTGACCATGGCCTCCTCGATTACCCTACTATGACACTTGGCCAGGCAGTGAAATTTAAATTATAAGGCCGTGGAACTCAGCGCATCTGATTATCTAATTGGTCAAACAACTGTTTCATGAGCTCTGATTGGTGGGAGAAACTGTTTCATAATGAAAAATAGTATTATAGTGAGCCTCATTATAGTACAGTTTTCTGACATATAATAGTCAGGGTCGAACATAAACCTATTTAAAGGAATGTGACTTAGGCAGTTTCGAAAGGTAGATTTCTAATTTTTTAGCCTACTTTTCACATTTTGCAAAAATTAGGAAAAAGTAGACTTATGAGATCGATCCGGGCAAATGTGTGTCTGTCTGGCTGGCTGTGTGTGTGTCGTCGTCGTCCCCCCCTATCAACTCCTAAACGTTGCAGCAATCGAAACAAAATTTGGTAGGAGTAAATAATTATATCTGAATTTCTCAATGCCGTATTTGAAAATAATGTCAGTGCTATCAACTGCTGAAAAATCGCAATTGAAATTTGTACTCCATGTTGGAAATCTTGGAAGGTATGAAAGGGAGCTATTTTAAAATTGGCACACGTATAGATAATAACATTTCAGTTTAATTTCCAGGAGGCCATACATGGCAGTGCTACCAACATGATTCTAAGCCTGCTGATAAGTCCAACTTTAAATACATGTAACTTCTATACTATCATTTGGATTTCAACCAAATTTCGTATTTGCTATTTGTACCATAACATATATGACTATGCTTATTCATAAGAACAACCAGGGCTGCCAACTGTTAATAAAATCTGTCTCTATTTTTGTTACCCTGATATCAATATATCAGAAAGTATGCGAGCCAATAGCTCTAAACTTTGCACACGTATAGTACCTGGCATTCTAGATTAATTTGGAGTAACTAATATACGTCAGTGCTGCCGACACGGATCTAAGCCAGCTGATAAGTCCAATTTAAAATGCATGTAACTTCTATACTAACGAATGGATTTCATTAAAATTTGGCACAACAATAGATCAGATTATTTCAGATTATTTCTTACCAATACATGCATGACATTGTTGCCAACATGATTTTACGCACGCTTTTAGATTCAATGTTTAACAGCATGTAACGTCGATTGGACTTCAACCAAATTTTGTATTCTGTACGTTAAGAGAACTAAGAATATATTCAGTCACCAGGGCTGCCAACTGTAGTACTCTATTAGGCTAAATTATGCCAGGTATACAGTGTTTCGAACTAATTAGAAAATTCGATGTACCAACCGAATTTCGTCAATTATTCTAGGTAGGTGCGTATAGATTAATCATTGGCATGAATCTTAAAAATTAAGAAACATAGGCCCTTTAGATCGTCGCGGAACTTCTTGCTTATATATACATTTCACCAGTATTATTTGTAACTTCATTTTTAGCAGCAACTTTTTTCTAGTGAGTATAATTTAACTTTTACGTGAACTTTTCATTATCATACCGAGATATGTGACTTACTTTCATGTTCGACCCTGGCGAAATATAAATATTATATGTCAGAAAACTGTGCTATAATGAGGCTCATTATTGTACAAGTTTTCATTACGATACAGTTTATCCCACCAATCAGAGCTCAAGAAACAGTTGTGTGACCAATTAGGCAAGGATAGCATCACATCTGCGCTGACATCCACGGCCTCCTATTTTAAATGTCACTGCGTGACTATGACATAGTCACATTCGAGGGGGCCATGGTTGAATACAAGGTATTTTCTGCGTCCCATGCGCTCTGTTCAGTACATAAAAATCGACAAATATTTATGAATATATTTTATGTTCGAACATAAAATAGTTATAATTATCGTCGAACATAAACAGTCGTATGCAACTCGCCTATAATGGTAATTAAGACACTCGTATGGAAATTATAAAACTCGCTTTGCTCGATTTATAAACATACTTGTGTCTTAATTATTGCCATTATAGGCTCGTTGCATAATGTACTATTATAATATATTTTACTGAACATCAATCCATAGTATTGATGAGACGGATTATACGTTACGTAATATATTCTTAACAACGTATTCAACGTCCCTAACTTTCCTTGAATTTCAGGGCCTGGAACTTCTGGAGTCCCGGACAGTACAAGTTCTCACTGGTATTGGTTTTTAATGCGAATGGTTGTACCGAAATCGACCGGTAATTAGTACAGTCATATTAGGGCAAAATTTGGCCGGATACGGAAAAAATTAAATGACAACGAAATTCTTCAAAAACGTGTTCTGATCATCTCCAGAAAAATCGCCAAAAATGGGGCTTGGGGAACACCCCTACATTTTCAACAAATAAAAACCGCCATCTTGGATTTTTCAAAAAACTGCTATAATTTATGAACGAAAAGTAGAAATAAGGTGCGGTGTTCGCCCAAAGTTGTGTTTCGACTTCTAGGTGTTCAACCTACTATGAAAACTCACATTCAAGTCGGGGACCGTCTTTAATTTTGAAAAAAATAAAAACAAGATGTTCAGGAAAGAACATATAGCCTACTTTCTCCTAAATGCATGGGTATTAGTATAACTCTTTGTCCTTTTCAAGGAGTATGATTGAATGTTGGTTGTAGTAGCTTGATGAAATACAACGTGCTATAGGGATATTAAACATGAATATGAGGTGCCATTTGCTAGTGCTACCTCTGTACCAAATTTCGTTCAATTCGGTTTCACCGTGTTTGAATTGATAGGGGGAATCGATTTGCACACATACTTGGCCACTATCTGCAAACTATTGGGCTGATGTTCTTGCAGTTTGGTCAGAATATGTTTCCCACATAAAGATATGGTGTTGCTAAATTTGCTAGAGATCGGATGATTAGGCTAATCGTAATTTGATTTAAGCTTTGAACATTTGTGTGGCCGCCATAACGTTTCCGTCAAGATGGCGGCGATATAAAACATGACACTGAGGTGCCCTTTGCTATTGCTACCTCTGTACCAAATTTCGTTCAGTCGGTTCCACCGTGTTCGAATTAATAGGGGGAATCAATTTTGACATAAAGATGGCCGCCATCCGCAAACTATTAGGCTAATGACCTATTAGATTGGTCAAAGGATGCTCCCTCCATAAATGTATGTTGTTGCAAAGTTTGGTAGAGATCGGATGGTTATGTTAGTCGTAATTTGATTTAAGCTTTAAACATTTGTGTGGCCGCCATTACGTTTCTGTCAATATGGCGGCGATATAAATCATGACACTGAGATGCCCTTAGCTAGTGCTATCTCTGTACCAAATTTCGTTCCATTCGGTTTCACCGTGTTTGAATTAATAGGGGGAATCGATTTTGACACAAAGATGGCCGCCATCCGCAAACTATTAGGCGAATGACCTATAAGATTGGTCAAAGGATGCTCCCTCCATAAAGGTATGTAGTTGCAAAATTTGGTAGAGATCGGATGATTAGGTTAATCGGAATTTGATTTAAGCTTTGAACATTTGTGTGGCCGCCATTACGTTTCCGTCAAGATGGCGGCGATATAGAACATGACACTGAGGTGCCTTTTGTTAGTACTACCTCTGTACCAAATTTCGTTCCATTCGGTTGCACCGTGTTCGAATTAATAGGGGGAATCGATTTTCACACAAAGATGGCTGCCATCCGCAAACTATTACGCTGATGACCTACTAGTTTGGTCAAAAGATGCTCCCCCCATAAAGGTATGTTGTTGCAAAATTTGGTAGAGATCGGATGATTAGGTTAGTCGTAATTTGATTTAAGCTTTGAACATTTGTGTGGCCGCCATTACGTTTCCGTCAAGATGGCGGCGAAATAAAGCATGACACTGAGGTGTCCTTCGCTAGTGCTACCTTTGTAACAAATTTCGTTCAATTCGCATTCACCGTGTTCAAATTGATAGGGGGGGACAGACATTCAGAGTACACACACTCACACACACACACACACAGAGACTCACACACACACACACACACAGACAGACACACTTTTTTCGTCCTGTGTTGATCTCATAAGTCTACTTTCATTTTTTGCAAAAATCGAAAGTAGGCTAAAAACACGTATTATCTACTTTTAAAAAAGCTTTCTCTTAAACGAAAAGTGATAAAAAAAAGGTGCTGTTTTCGTCTATGTAAATAATTTAACTTTCAGAACTTCTGTTTATTATATTACTGCGTATGTAAGATGGGGAACGTCCTTAAATTTCAAGAAAGAAGCCCGATTTCTTGAATATATTTTTAAATTTTGTGACATACTAAGTAAACCTAAAAATTGCGTTTTTTGTCCAAGTGTTTACGTTTTTCTTTTGATTTGTTAAATAATATATTACTATTTTTTGAAAGTAGGGAATTGTATTAAATTATAAGGGGGGAAATCGCCACATTTGTCAGAGAAAAGTATGTCCCCCAAAAATAAGGTAATGGAAGAAACGGATCTGTTCTTAAAACACGGGAGTGTTTGTTATCAGGAATGAATGTACATAGACCTCTTAATAAGCTACACTTTTTAGCCTACTTTCGATTTTTGCAAAAAATGAAAGTAGACTTATGAGATCAACACAGGGCGAAAAAAAGTGTGTCTGTCTGTGTGTGTATGTGTGTGAGTCTGTGTGTGTGAGTGTGTGGACTCTGAATGTCTGTCCCCCCCTATCAATTCGAACACGGTAAACACGAATTGAACGAAATTTGGTACAAAGGTAGCACTAGCAAAGGACACCTCAGTGTCATGTTTTATATCGCCGCCATCTTGACTGAAACGTAATTGCGGCCACACAAATGTTCAAAGCTTAAATCAAATTACGACTAACCTAATCATCCGATCTCTACCAAATTTTGCAACAACATACCTTCATGGGGGGAGCAACCTTTGACTATACTAATAGGTCATCAGCCTAATAGTTCGCGGATGGCGGCCATCTTTGTGTGAAAAACGATTCCCCCTATTAATTTGAACACGGTGAAACCGAATGGAACGAAATTTGGTACAGAGGTAGTACTAGCAGAGGGCTCCTCAGTGTCATATTTTATATCGCCGCCATCTTGACGGAAACGTAATGGCGGCCACACAAATGTTCAAAGCATAAATCAAATTACGACTAACCTAATCATCCGATCTCTACCAAATTTTGCAACAACATACCTTTATGGAGGAAGCATCCTTTGACCATATTAATAGGTTATTACAGTAATAGTTTGCGGATGGCGGCCATCTTTGTGTCAAAATCGATTCCCCCTATTAATTCAAACACGGTGAAACCGAATAGAACGAAATTTGGTACAGAGGTAGCTCTAGCAAAGGGCACCTCAGTGTCATTTTTTATATTGCCGCCATATTTACAGAAACGTAATGGCGGCCACACAAATGTTCAAAGCTTAAATCAAATTACGACTAACCTAATCATCCGATCTCTACCAAATTTTGCAACAATATACCTTTATGGAGGGAGCATCATTTGACACCGTCACTCTAAAACAGAAGGATCAAGTGACATCTTTCGCTGCCATAAAGAAGACACTCGTGATCAACAAGGAACTGGTCGCTGTAAATCGCAACCAATTGTTCCACCGCAACGCCTGTGTCGTCAGAACCGAGGAGGAGTTGGACGACTGCTTACGGCTTACTGCTGGCGCCATACCCCTAAGCTTTGTTCGACAACGTTGGGCTCCGTGCTGGGCTTAAGTCGAAGATACTGTATATCAGGCTATAGACCAAGTCTGCAAGGTGAGCAGTCAGATGCCTGATAACCACAAGTTCGTTCTATACGGTGGCGATCTTATACACCGCGTGCATTGGTCTCGTGCAGCAACCTACGACGATGTGTTCAATGCCAACAAGGACTACGTACGAAGGCATTGCGGGGAAAGTGTCATTAGGGTGTTCGACGGCTACGAGGCGAGCACGAAAGACGCTGCACATGGTCGCCGTTGCATCGGAAAGTCGTCAGCTAGGGTAGAAGTGACATCTTCCAACATTTTGACTGCACCAAAAGAACAGTTTTTATCCAACGTTGACAGCTAAACGAATTTCGTAAACCTTCTAGGAGCAGCATTTCAGGCAGCATACATCCCAGTGAGGCGGATGTTTTGATTGTAAAAACTGCAAAAAAAAGAGGCCAAATCTGGGGAAAGAGCAGTCGTAGTCGGCGCCGATTCAGATCTTCTTGTTTTAATAGCAGCCTTGACGCAGCCGGACCATTCCATCTATTTGTTAGTTCCGGGTACCTCAACCAACTCCCGAACGATTTTAGTAAGGAGCTGCTTCAAGGTCTCGGAGAAATGAGAGCTCACTTATTGTTTGTCCACGCAATGATGGGATGTGATACCACCCCCGCCTTTTATTACAAGAGTCCGTTGGTAGGCTTCAATAAACTGCACAACGACTAACACCTCCGTAAAACAGTCGCTGTTTTCCTGGACGAAACCGCAACACAAGATAAAATTGTAGCTGCAGGTAAATGAGTTCTTTTCTTTCGAACTTGTTCTTATAATACCGGTATGATCTTTTAATTCTCTGACTACTAGAAGTCGGTATACTTTACATTACCTATGTTTTGTTTGATTCAGGACAGGAATTTATCATCAAGCTCTACGGAGGCAAACCAGGAGAGGGCCTTGACAAAGCACGATTTAAGAAGTACATCTAAACCGTTGGAAAGAAACCACCAAACTTCGTCAGGAATCTTTCTAGCCTTCCTCGTTCTTCCGCTGCGGCACGTCAAAACTGTTTGGTGAATTGTTGCGACGACACGCAAAGCATTTCAACAAAGTCCCGTATGCATTCATATACCATTCGTCCGATAGCTATGAAAATTGCGCAAAATGTTGTGTACACTTCAGGGAAATTTTCTGGCTTAGTAAATCCACTTTACAATAGGCAGCGCACGAGTAGATTCAACAAATGAGCTACGACGCGCGAAGCATTTCAACAAAGTCACGTATGCGTTCATATACCATTCGTCCGATAGCGATGAAACTAGGCTGAGATGTTGTGTGCACTCCAGGAAAGGTTTTTGGCTTAGTAAATCCCTTTAAAAGTAGGTAGGGCACGAGTAGAATCAGCAAATGAGCGACGACGCGCGAAGCGTTTCGACAACGTCCCGTATACGTTCACATACCATTCATCCGATTGCGATGAAACTTGGGTGAGATGTTGTGTACAATCCAGGGAAGGTTTCTGGCTGAGTTCATCCATATTCCAATACATAGCGCAAGAGTAGAATCAACAAATGAGCGACGACACGCGAAGCGTTTCAACCAAGTCCCATATGCATTCATATAGCCTACCATTCGTCCGATAGCTATGAAACTTGGGTGAGATGTTGTGTACACTTCATGGAAGGTTTCTCGCTTACTAAATCCACTATACAATAGGCAGCGCACAAGTAGATTCAACAAATGAGGGACGACGCGCGAAGCGTTTCAACAAAGTCCCGTATAAGGTCATATAGCCTACCATTCTGCCGTTAGCGGTGAAATTTGGGTGAAATATGGTGGACACTCCAAGGAAGGATTCACATTAGGTAGCACACGAGTAGATTCGACAAATGAACGATGACACGCGGAGCGTTTCAATACAGTCCCCGATGTCTTCATATCCCATTAGCGTTTCAACAAAGTCCCGTATAAGGTCATATACCATTCTGCCGTTAGCGGTGAAACTTGGGTGAAATATGGTGGACACTGCAAGGAAGGTTCCTGGCTCAGTGAATACATTTCACAGTAGGTAGCACACGAGTAGATTCGACAAATGAACGACGACACGCGGAGCGTTTCAATACAGTCCCCTATGTCTTCATATCCCATTAGTCCGATAGCGATGAAACTTGGGTGAGATGTTGTGGACACTTACGTGACGGTTTCTAACTTAGTAAATACATTTTACAGTAGGTAGCGCACGAGTAGTTTCAACAAATGAGTGACGGAGCGCGAATCGTTTAAACAAAATCCGGTATGCGTTCATATACTACTCATCCGATTGCGATGAAACATTGATCAGTTATTGTGTACACGCCAGGGAAGGGTTTCGACTTAGTAAATCCATTTCACAATAAGTAGTGCAAGAGTAGACGCTACAAATGGGTGACGACGCGCGAAGCGTTTCAACAAAATCCCCTATGCGTTCATATAACCTTCTTCGATTGGGATGAAACCTTGATGAGTTATTGTGTGCACGCCAGGGTAGGGTTTCGACTTAGTAAATCCATTTCTCAATAGGTAGCGTACGAGTAGAATCAACAAATGAGTGACAGCGCACGAATCGTTCAAACAAAATCCCGTATACGTTCATATGCCATTCATCCGATTGCGATGAAACTTTTGAAAGTTGTTGTGCACGCTCCCACGAATGATACTAAATTAGAAAATCAATTTTACGATAGATTAGAGGCAATTAACGGAAATTGAAAAACATGTTGTGTATCCAAGAGCACTTCAAGAAACAGAATTTCAACGCCAACACTTTCTTTGATAGGCATTGCAACGCATGCCGGGTACAGCTTGTACAAAATAAAAGCGTGTGTGATATTGAAATTAGGGCCACGCAGAAACGATGCGCATGCTACCAGTTATATGCTCGTGGCTCAGTCTCTCTTGATGGAACGAAAATAAATGTACACCATATTATTATAATAATCATTATCAAAATCGTGTAGCTTATTGTTCGTAAATCATAGAAGCCGTGCATTTGACATTTCTTAAATTAAACTCCCGTGATGCGTTGCAGGAAGATGCCATCTCCCGGGAGGAGTCTTGTTCACTGATACTCAAAGTTATAATTATATTCCAGCAGATGCTTTCTCGATGTAATGGAGACAAAGGTCGTGTATCAAAAGCTATTTAGTATATCACATGGAAAATGCTTTTAATAGCCGGCGGAGCTTTTAATGGAAAAGACTCCACCGCTTCCTTGGTCTCCCTAGTGATCTTCTTCCTATGGGGATGAAATCCAGTAGCTTCCGTGGCCATCTGTGGTCTTCCATCCGGGCTTCATGCCCAGCCACCACCATCGTAATGTACAGGCCATCATGCAGCGACTCTGACGATTGATCAGCTGATCGGTAGGGTGGTAGTGATGACGACCATTTTGCTTTGTGGTGTGTTGTTTATACTTTTTATGTTCAACCCTGGCGAAATGTAAATATTATATGTCAGAAAACTGTTCTATAATGAAGCACCATAACTTCCTTTTTAAAAACGTGATAAATCCCATTATATGAGTCAGAAAACTTTTATTTTTTATACAATGTAGGCGCATACATAAAGTTTTGTTTAACTTACTTTTGAAGCTCAATCAGGTAGGTGACGTCTCCCATTCTCCATACACTGAGAAAACCGCTATCTGGCGTTTGTCATGACTCTTGCCAGCAAATCAGGCGTTATGTTGGTAATTTCTTCCCAGATGTTGGTCTTCAAATCTTGTAGGGTCCTTGGACGGTTCACATAATCACGGGATTAAAAAAAAAAAAAAAAAAAAAAAAAAAACAGAAAACATCTCAAGGGGACAAATCGGGAGAGTGGGCCGGCCACTCCAAATCGACCCTAAGTGATATGGGGTGCTCCGGGAAGTGTTCCCTCAATATAGCCATCGTTGCGCTTTAAGTGTGTGCCGTTGCACCGCCTAGTTATAACCAAATGTTCCCTAAGTCGAACTCATCCAGCCGTAGGAAGAAAAAATCCTGTAACATGTTTACATACCGGTCCGAATTCACTGTAACTGTGACTGCATTTTCCTCAAAGAGCCAGGGACCAATAATTCCAACTGAGGGCAGTGCACACCACACTGTGACTTTAGGCGAATGCAAAGGCCTTTGGTGCAGTTCTCGAGGATTGGTGGCAGCCCAGAAGCGCTTGTTTTGTTTGGTAACGGATCCACACAAATGAATATGGGCTTCATCACTAAAGGAAATAGCGTCCTCAGGAACGACTTCGAGAAGAACCTCACACGCGTTCACCGACAATTGAAGTCACGTTCAGAAAGTTCCTGCGCACTCGCCATCTTGTACGGATGGAAATGAACATCAGCATAATAAAGAATTCTCCTCACAGACCTATCGGAGAGTCCAAGGGCAGACGCCTTGGTGATAGCAACACTGAAGCTCTCACTGCCTTAATGCTCTCAGGAGATCAAATAGGCCGAGGGACTCCAGTTCTTCGTCCTGTCACACTTCCAGTTCGTCTGAACGTAGTGACGCACGTAACAATTGATTTCCGGTCCACGACAGGGGCCAACGGGGCCAAATTAAAACGCCTCCGAAAGGCGCGCTGGGTTGCGATCACAGGACATCCGCTCGAAAAACAGGCCTCAACGGTAAAAGCACGCTTCTCCCTGTTCCTACGCATTATGATTCAGTTTTTCCCACCAAGCAGAGCTCAAGAAACAGTTGTGTGACCAATTAGGTTAGGATAGCTTCGCACATGCGCTCAAAATACAACATGTCAGACATGAATTACATGATTTGAAAGTTCAAATTGGATATCGTATCAACCATTGTAGTTACAATCCCAAACATAAAGACAAAATCAGCACGAACCTTTACGGTAACAAGAAAATACTATGACATATGCAAGAAATTTATGAATCTACGTCCAGAAGTTAGCAACACAGCATCCTTCTATATAAATTACCGACATGGGAAGTGCACCGTCCCATACGTTCGCGTAAATAAACTGGCGAATATGAGACAAGAAATAGCACTGTACCTTAATATCCCCAACTCCAATTTCTACACAGCGCATTGCTTTCAAACGACTTCGGTGACAATATTAGTGAATGCTAGAGCTGGACGGTACTAGGCATCATGCAGGCTGTAAACAATAGCATTGCCAAGCAAAGTAAATGGTCTCTGCTTTCAAAGTTCTTTGACCCACGCATGCGCTCTGTTCAGTCAGCAAACCACCCAGCGCGTTCTGTTCACTAACTGAAGTTACTGAATACCACAGATATTTATGAATATTTATGTTAAAACATATACGGTAATAAAGTTATAATTATCGTCGAACGTAAACAGTCGTATGCAACTCTCCTATAATGGTAATTAAGACACTCGTATGGAAATTATAAAACTAGCTAGGCTCGTTGCATAATGTACTGTTATGAATGAGTATCCGCATGAAAAGTGATACTTGAGAACGCTTCTACTTACGTCATCCACAATGAGGATTATTTAATTTCTGAAACAAATGTTCATTTTGTAGGTAGATTGTTGTATGTACGCAAATTTCGCGTTGCACGTTTGTGATCAGACTAAAAGTTTTGTTTTAGTTAGGACATGCATATCACTTATTATTTCGACTCATACAAACGCGCTAACGCGTGTCTCGCTGGCATCGGGAGAGTGTGGATGTATGAAAATAGGCTATTTAGTTCTTCACGGAACTACTTGTTTCACTACTGCGATAATACAGGATAGTCTCATTTGATAAAGAAGCTTGACTTGTAATTCTGGTTGCAGATACTGCAAGATGAAGTTGCTGGCGGCCTTCATGTTTGTCGTCCTCGTCAGTGAAGCGACCTCACTGTTAACAGCGATGGACAGCTGTTTGCTCCGCATCGTCCACAAGTACTTCACTCATGGTCAACTGCTATTGGTAGGATCAACAAGTAGGGTGGCAGATCGTGTGGTAAGCGCTCTTCAAGGTGCAGCTCTGTGGCAGATGGTGTCTTCAGGTGATCGGAAGCTGCGCAACACATCTCCTTACCAACAACATATCGCCAACTACGTGGTCATCATCACTAGTATCGACAACTCTCACAGTCAGATCGACTCTGTAGCACATCACCCTTCATGGAACTCAAGGGCTAAGTTCATCATTGCAGTAACAGACAACGCAAGTTCCGACACGGCCATGGAGAGAATCTTCTCCCAGCTGTGGAAGAGGAAAGTCGCCAATGTCATCCTCTTGTTACAAACTCTCGACATCTACTCGTGGCAGCCATACACCTCATCGTCCAACTGCGGAGGAGGTGTTCAGGGTATCGTGCGGACAGGTCAGTGTCTAGACCAGAGTGATTTCAATCTCTTCCCAGATAAGAACCCCAAGAATCTTCATGGCTGCATGGTTGATGTCGGCACATTCACTTGGCTGCCGTATGTATTCGAACCCGTTAACGTGAGCGCAGAAGAACTTAATCACACTGGAAATCATAGCTCGAAGCGGTATGTCAAAGGAATAGAAGTTAACTTGTTTGACGCGATATCAAGAGCGGCTAACTTTAGAGTTAACTACAAGGCTATAACTCAGCCCGAGTGGGCGGCTCTGGCGAAAGATGTGATCAATGGGACGGTGGAAGTGGCTTTCGCGGCGTACCCACCACACTTGGACATGTCTCCTCAGACAGACGCTACTGTGCCGTATATGCGACTAACACTCTGCTGGTTCGTGCCCACAGAGAGACCAATTGCACAGTGGAAGAGCCTGGTCCGAGTGTTCCAGCCTCGCTTCTGGCTGTTGGTAGTCCTCAGCTACGTGCTGGCGAGTGCTACCCAGTGGGTGTTGGGTTCTCAGACACGGTCAGCTGAGCGGAGGATGTATCGAGAGCCACAGACAAGCCTGATGACTACTCTATCCGTTGTGCTCGGAGTGTCAGTGACACAGCCTCGCACACATCTGGTGAGAATGTTCTTCTTCATTTGGGTGTTCTACAGCCTTCAGGTAAGGATGCCAACATGCATTCACCTTTCAGACTACTTTTCGTGCTTTACAAGAATATTGCGAAGTAGACTCATCAGGTCAATCTACTCAACCCCCAATCAACTCGTAAACAGCCGCAGCTATCGAAAAAAATTTTTGTATGAGTGAAGTTAAGCCTATTTTAATTTTTTGATGAAAAATAATAATAGGCTTATGAGATCACTTTTTTGTCTGTGTGTGTGTCCCTCTAATAACTTCTAAACGGCTGGAGCGATTTCAATGAAACTCACAAGGGAACGGATTGCGGTGTAAAATACCAATTTGGTTGAAATTTAGTACACAATATTCCTACAAAGTTGTACAATGACGTAGTGAAAACCGCACGGGCCAATTTCAATTTTAACGCCAATAGTGATCGCCGAAAACCTGCTGGGCGACGACATGAGCGCGGATGTGAGAAGAGATAAAGCTGAGCTTGAATTCTAGCAGCACGCGATGGCTCGCGGCCACCAGCCAGCGACTTCCCGTGCTGCGTTGCATTCCCCACCTTAAACGTTCCCCTCTCTCTTCTACCTTCTTGATTAGAGTATACAATATTAAATTGTAAAAAATATAAATCAATCAATACATTAATTCAAATGTTTCGACCTACAATGAGGTCTTCCTCAGCCCAAATCAAGAATTACAATCCTAACTCCTCGCTCAGGCCGTCGCCCGGCAGGTTTTCAGCGTTCAATGTTGGCGTTCAAAACTGAAAGTGGCCCGCGCGATTTTCACTACGTCATTGTACAACTTCATAGCAGTATTTGTGTACTAAATTTCAACCAGATTGGAATTTTACACCGCAATCCGTTCCCTTGCCAGTAAGGTCATAGTACCATTTCTGCCAACCATGACTGTGCCCTTCAAATCGTATTACGTCTCACCAATCCAACGTGGCGGCTGTACGAAATATTTCACCAGCATTCTATATCTCCGAAAGTATTACTTGTATCACCCTGAAATTTTGTACGGTAATAAAGGGCACTTCTTGAAGTTTGCCTATGAGACTTTCAAAAACCTGGTAACTACAAAATCAACAAGGTAGTCAAGCAAAGTTGAGACTTTTCTCTCGATTTAACCATCCAAACGCAATGAAACTTGGTACAGCAAATGTGTATACACATTGTAATGCACTGGCATCTAATTTAGTTCGATTGTTTACATAACCTCAAGATGGCGGCTGTGCGAAAGGTTTCCAGGTTAAAGATATAATAATATAAAATTTAATAACTTGAGAAATAATGGACATATTAATTGGCGGTTTGTTTCTACAACTAGGGTAACTCAAAATGTTTTCTGTGTTCACTTGCGGTGGTACCACATGCGCATGCGCGTAACTGCATTGTTCACGAGAAGCGCGCCAGTAGCCATGTGGACTCCACAGCAGAAGGTGTTCTGTGTGCTTGTGCTCGCGGAGCTAAAATGCGTTACTCTAGTACAACGTAGATTTCGGCGTGAGTATGGACTTTTACCAACTGATGATGTTCCAACTTCCATAACAATCAAAAAATGGGACAGTCGCCTTCGAGAATCTGGGAACTTGCTGTCGATGTCGGGCCGCCACGCCAAGCACGCAGTTTCAGAGGCTACTTTTGATTTAATCTGCGAGTCCTTCAAGTGGAGCCCTCGTAAGTCAATTCGACAAGCAAGTAGGCACTTACAGTTAACTCGTTCGACAGTACACCATGTTGTCCACAAAAGATAGTTCCTCCGGGCGTACAAACTGCAGTTTCGTTAGAAAATCAAACCTCAGGACAGGCCGCTACAGAAGGCATTCGCGGAGACAATTCTGTCAAAAATTGATGGAAACGAGGAATTCCTCGATTCGGTCTGTTTCTCGGACGAGGCTACATTCCATATTTCCGGCACGGTAAACAAGCACAATTGCCGTATATGGGAAACTGAACTCCCATACGTAGTAATAGAGTTGTAACGGGACTCTCTGAAAGTGAATGCGTGGTGTGGATTGTTGAAGGCCAGTGTTATTGGCCCATTCTTCTTCTTGGAGCCTACAGTTATCGGAACACGTTACCTAGACATGTTGGAGCAGTATATTGTGCCACAACTTCCTCGTGACGTGATATTTCAGCAAGATGGTGAACCATGGCATTATGCGGAACTTGTGAGGGATTTCTTGAATCGTGAGTTCCTAGATCGCTGGATTGGGAGCGGTAGTCCATCAACCATATCGAGATGTATTAGGTATGTAAAAAACATTTTGAGTTACCCTATTCGTAGAAACAAACCGCCAATAAATATATCCACTACTTCTTAGGTTATTAAATTTTATATTATTATACTTTTAACCCAGACACCTCCTATTTCACTGGCATTCCATATCTCCGAAACTATTACCGACATCACCCTGAAATGTTGTACGGTGATAAAGAGTTACTACTACAAGTCCATCTACTGTATGTAACTTTCAAAAACCTGTAAAGTACAAAACGAACATGGTGGCCAAGCGAAGTTGAAACATTTTAATAGACTTTTCTCGCGATTCAATCATCTGAGGGCAGTGAAATATGGTGCAGTAAATGTATATACAGATTGTAATGGACCAGCATCTAATTTAGTTCAATTCTTGACATAATCTCAAGATGGCGGCTGTGCGAAATTTTAAAATTAAGGTTTCTTTTTTCCTGTCGTAATCATGCGATCGAAGTGAAGGTTTGAATAATGAATCTACGCAATAATTTTAATTTAATGGTACATAACTCAATGGCCCATACATATAACAATCCAACATGGCGATCATCCGAAGTATTTAGGTGGTTCTCAATATCCACGAATCTATTACAGCAATCAAACTGAAATTTTGTATGTTTATAGATGCAATTTTACAGTTGTTGCTGCTGGAGATGGCAGCACTAGTCACGCATGCAGGCCACGCAGCCTGGCAGTGAGAACGCCCACGATATCCAAACATATGGCGCAATACGCAGGTGTCACCAAGTAGTAGCCGCTGTCACAAAGTTGTCCCGGTTTACGGTACATATTTTGGCTATATAAGCCTCCGTGGCTTAGGCGGCAGCACGCCGGCCTCTCACCGCGGGGTCCGTGGTTAAAATCCCGGTCACTCCATGTGAGATTTGTGCTGGACAAAACGGAGGCAGACAGGTTTTTCTCCGGGTACTCCGGTTTTACTTGTCAACAATTTCATTCCAGCAACACTCTCCACTATCATTTCATTTGTCATTCATTTAATCATTGGCCCAGGGGAGTGCGACAGGCTTCAGCAGCCGGCACAGTTCATATCCTCGCTGCTAGATGGGGGCTTCATTCATTCCATTCCCTGACCCGGTCGGTCAACTGGAAGCAGGCTGTGGATTTATTTTTATTTTTTTCATTTTGGCTATATCCCAGATTTACATAAAACGTCTTCTACATCTGACTGCTTTGAGCTCTCGCCTTTGCTACAAACACAAGTGACTTACGATAAGGAGCATATGTTGGAGCTCCATAATCACTGCGATGAAAATGCTGTCCATATGTACTGACTAGCCTTCGTATGCTGTGTTGTTACAGGTTTATTTAATTATCCGAGACCAAAACACATACATATATACATATAAATTGCACTAAATTTAATTTCTCCAGTGTTCAACTGTTAGAATGGGACTGTCATTAGCTTATATCAAGTCCTGCATATCACATGGTCTTGGTAACATTCTGCAATTCAGAAGGTGCTCAGGGTCTTGTTTTTCACCACAGTCAGAAAGTTCTTCAGTACTGTATTCCCACTTCTTCAAACTGCTTTTGCACCGACTCACACCAGTTCTCAGTCTGTTTAGCGTCTTCTAAGATCCGTATTGTAAATGGTAGCCTGCTGCCGACTTCTCCTTCATTTCCCTCGATCCTCCGGTGATTTTGTTTTCCAAAGTTCAATTCGGCGAGCTTCAGCTCTTTCTTGATTTTAGCCTAGGTGGATGGACATGGACATCTGTTTCTTGCTTTTTCTTCTCAACTTCTGCCACTACTTGTCTTGTTACAGGTGAACACAGCGTACCAGTCCATGCTGATTGTGGTTCTGTCCCGTGTTGGTTATGAACCACCTATCCTGACCATCAGAGATCTGCTGGACTCCAAGCTGAAGCTCCAGGTCACGCCGAGGGTCCTAGATCTTCTAAATGACATGAATGAAGGACAGTACACAGAGGTGATACAGCGACACGTCCTATGCACTGACTATGAACAGTGCCTTAATAGGCTTGCCTTTCTGGGAGATAGAGCCTTTGTGACGGTCAAGGCCTACGGAGACTTCTTGCGTGAGACTACCTATATCCGGGATGGCAAGGCGCTGATGAAACCTCTCCCAAGCGATGTGTTCGTCACCTATGTGCGAATGATCCTGACCAAAGGTAGCCTTCTGCTGGATCGCTTCAACACTGTCATCAGACGGGTCGTGGAGGGAGGAATGCTGGTGAAGTGGTGGGCCGACCTCAAGGACACAGCAGCAGCTGAACACAGGAAGAAGGAACGACTAGAAGGGGAGGTAGAGGAGGAGGATGGTCGAGCAGTGGTCCTTACACCGCAACACCTGCAGTCCGCATTCTACTTGCTGTTCATAGGAGTCAGCGCTGCAGCTGTGGCATTATTCGCTGAGATAGTGTGGCACAGACATGAGCATCGCAAATAGTCAAGATGTGTTCAAGCATCGCCGTCTATAATTCTCAAGCCGTGCAGCTGGTAGAAATGGCAACACTGAGTAGAGTCCTTAAGTTCTATAAACACGTAGGATCAAATTGTACGTTTTGTTCATAAATATTGTTACGTGTTGCCCCTAGTGGCAAGTTCGTTAACTGGATTACGGTGGATAGAAGCACAACACAATTGTTCCTTTTAAGAAACGTTTGCTTTACCAGTCAGAAATATACACCGTACAGGGGTTAATTTTTAGCCTACTTTTCACATTTTGCAAAAATGAGGAAAAAGTAGACTTATGAGATCGGGCAAATGTGTGTCTGTCTGTCTGTCTGTCCTTCTGTCTGTCTGGCTGTGTGTGTGTCCCCCCCTATCAACTCCTAAACGGCTGCAGCAATCGAAACAAAATTTGCTAGGAGTAAAGATCTATACCTGAATAACTCACGGCCATATTTGAAAATGATGTCAGTGCTACCAACTGCTAAAAAATCGCAATTGAAATTTGAGCTCCATGTTGGATATCTTGGAAAGTATGAATGGGAGCTATTTCAAAATTGGCACACGTACAGATCATAATATTTCAGTTTAATTTCCAGGAGGCCAAACATGGCAGTGTTGCCAAAATGATTATAAGTCTCCTGATAGGTCCAATTTTTAAATGCATATAACTTTTACACTATCAAGCGGAATTCAACCAAATTTCGTATGTTGTATGTGTACATAACCAGATATGACTGAGCGTATTCTTAAGACCTACCAGGGCTGCCAACTGTTAATAAATGCTCCTAATTTATTTTATCCAAATACCAATATATCAGAAAGTATGCAAGCCGACAGCTTTAAACTATGCACACATATAGTACCTGACATTCTATATTAATTTGGAGTAACTTATATACGTCAGTGCTACCAACACGATTCTAAGCCTGCTGACAGGTCCAACTTGAAATACATGTAACTTCCATACTATCATTTTGATTTCAACCAAATTTCGTATGTGCTATGTGTACCATAACAGATATGACTATGCGTATTCTAAGGAGCAACCAGGGCTGCCAACTGTTAATATGTGCTGTCCCTATTTTTGTTACCCTAATATCAATATATCAGAAAGTATGCAAGCCAATAGCTCTAAACTTTGCACACGTATAGTACCTGGCATTCTAGACGAATTTGGAGTAACTAATATACGTCAGTGCTGCCAACATGATTCTAAGCCTGCTGATAGGTCCAATTTTAAAATGCATGTAACTTCTATACTAACTAATGGATTTCATTCAAAATTGGCACAACAATAGATCATATTATTTCAGATTATTTCTGACCAATACATGCATGACATTGTTGCCAACATGATTTTACGCGCGCTGTTAGATCCAATGTTTAACTGCATGTAACGTCCATGCTATCCAGTGGACTTCAACCAAATTTTGTATTTAGTACCGTAAGAGACGGAACTAAGAATATATTCACTCATCAGGGCTGCCAACTGTAGTGCTCTATTAGGATACATTATGCCAGGTATACAGTATTTCGAACTAATTGGAAATTTCGATATTAGCAACTTAATTTCGTCATTATTCTAGATAGGTTCATATTCTGTAGAATAATCATTGGCATGAAAAGTAGGCTGTATAGTTCTTCACGGAACTTCTTGTTTGCCTTTGAAGTTAGGAAATTATGTATATGTATAGAAACAATTAGCTGTCTTACAGAAGCTACCTCCTTTATGGAGCTCGACTCACCCTTTCACTCGGTCTTGCAGTTAATCCTCTCGCTAATGAAGTAGACCCGAGTCCTGGCTGGAAATAACTGCACTTAGTCTTTCACTCACTGTGTCTCAATACCGTACTACACACTGTTTCGCAATTCACCACAATGGCCTCTGTCGCACTGGAAAACACACACTCTTCAAATACACAATCCCTCCGTATGATTCACACTCCTCCGCTGTCAAGAGAATCAGCCTCACTTGGGTTTCGTAATTTCACGCGTCACGTCACCAACTACTGTCGCACTCGCTCAAGAACACTGTCCCTGCCTCGCTGGCCAGGTCGCTTTATATAGCGAGGCTGGTGACTCGATGGATGTTTCCAGAGTTGACCAGGGTTCACACATTCTCGAAAATTCCAACACCAGTAGGGCCACGAATATTCGAGACGGTCTCTTTGTACTGCCTGTCTTCTTGTTGCGCAAATCGCTGGTAACACACAGTCAGGATAGCCTGGGGCGGCATGAGTCACGCGCGGGGCGACGACGCTGTTTAGCATTCGTAAAAATATCGTTTATTTTGATATGACAGCATTTAAAAGCAGTTCCTACTAACTATTTCAACACCCGTGAAATTCCTCGTGGTAAATCAGACCTGCTGAAAGTTGTACAAGTGAGCATTTTCCGTATTAAGTTGCATGTGTAACCAATACCTACTAATGAATTTAACCAACAAATTCTTCATTAATATTTCCTTAAACTATTTTACATGCCTAGGAAGTGCTTGTGCCTGACAGTAAGTCAAATTATGGCAGCACTATTAAAATAGCTGGTTATATCATTACGTTTTGATCACTAGAGCGAGGTGGACTTTCAGTGCCTACTAATTAAGTTTTGGTATATATCTTCATGTGGCCTCTATATTCAAGTACATTATGAAACGTACTCAGTTGCAAGTGCTTTTAGGTAGATTCCACTAGAAAGATACATATTTTTAGCCTATTTTCATTTTATGAAAAAAAAAAGGCTTATGAGATCACCTTTTGTCCGTGTGTGTGTGATGGTGTGTGTGTGTGTCCCTAATAACTTCTAAACGGATGGAGCGATTTCAATGATACTCGGTAAGATCATAGCACCATTCTGGCCGACCCCGACCGTGCCCTTCAAATTTTATTGTGTCTGACCAATCCAACATGGCGGCTGTGTAAAGTATTTCACCAGCATTCAGTATCTCCGAAACTATTACCGATATCACCCTGAAGTTGTGTAGGGTGATAAAGGACACTACTAGAAGTGCACCTATGAGACTTTCAAAAACCTGGTAACTACAAAACCAACATGGCGGTCAAGCGAATTTGAGACATTTAAGTAGACTTTTCTCGCGATTTAACCATTCAAACGTAATGAAACTTGGTACAGAAAATGTTTATACTCATTGTAATGCATTGGTGCCTAAGTTAGTTCAATTGTTTACATAACCTCAAAATGGCGGCTGTGCGAAATATTTCACCGACATTCTTTATCTCCGAAACTTTTACAGATATCACCCTGAAATTTTGTACGGTGATAAAGGGCACTGGTACAATTTAGTTTAGCCTATGTAACTTTTATAGTCCTGTAAAGTACAAAACGAAAATTGCGGCCAAGCGAATTTGAAACATTTTAATAGACTTTTATCGAAATGTAACTCTCTGAGCGCAGTGAAATGTGGTACAGTAAATGATTATACATATTGTAATGCATTGGCATTTAATTTAGTTCATTTGTTTACATAATCTCAAGATGGCGGCTGTGCAAAATTTTAAATTATCGTTTTTACTTCTTGTGTTCTAATCATGCGATTGAAGTTTGAACACCACACGTACACAATAATATTCATGTAACAGTACATAAATACAAATCGAACCTGGTGACCATCTGAAATATTTTGACGGATCTCAATATCTACGAATCTATCACAACCTTCAAACTGAAATTTTGTATGTAGATAGAGGCATTTAACATGAGTAGGATATATGAAAATAGGCGGTATAGTTCTTCACAGAACTACTTGTTAAATTAAGTGACCAGTGGAACATTATTGTTAGACTGTCAACATTAAGCTTGGAGGCCTATTGTGACTATGCTGAGTGCATCTGGTGACAAAAAGCGAAGGATTCATTAACAAAGGCAGTCTCTAAGTTAGTAAGAATAGTCTTAAATATATTTTCTGAGCGCGTCAATGACGGCAGTGAGCATAGCAGGAAGAAAAGAGAACTTGAGACATTGGGACATTGAGGTAGGCCTACAGTACCGGTACATCATTTTATTATTACCTTATTGGGAATTTACAGTACATACTGTAGTATTATAATATGTACCCTTTATTTGTGATATTTGTGCGTAGATTTAGCGGTCGTTATGTTCTGTTGTATTTTCGGTAACAATTTGCGTCAAAATCTATGTGTTTACGCTGTGTTAGCAATTACCATGTGCTTGCGCTAGACCTCCCAGATGACAGATGGGTGGCGATGCCAAACCTTATGACACGGCTTGAGAATTGTAGACGGTGATGGTTCAAGTGAAATATAACGGCAGTTCATGAATTGTCCGTCCAGAATTAAAAGTAAACTACAGCTCTTATGGTACAAATGTATTTGCGCATCTATGGTACAGCACTCATCACGAGTATCTACGACACTGATTACACCAATGATGAGAAGCTTGCCATCTACAACACACCAGGCATCTTCAACTTATAATGACACGTAGACTAGGAAAACACAAACTCCGAAAAAGAAATGAATAAAATGCTGCAAGTCCCATCAGACACACTTAAATTATGGAAATTAAGTGAACAAACGGAAAACCAAAGTAATAGTACGAGTAGCGGTTTTTAAGTAATACCCGTTGTGATATTACGCCATTGCAGCACTGTGGTTGGCATTCCGTACAGGTGCGCTGTGTACCTGCATCTGTTGCCAAGGCTGAGACGCCATTATGGCAACAGTCGCCCATGTGTGGGTGTGTTGACAAGCTTTAGAAATGGCATCGTCGATCATGAGTCCCGCCGACTCGTAGACAAGAGAGACAATTCGTGCTTACTCAGGAGAACAGGAGGTCTCTTAAGCTTATACGTAATTTGCCTGACAGTGGTGGCCAAATTGCAGCATATCTTACAGGGGAGTTTTCTCTGTTGTCTACGAGTCGGCGGGACTCGCGATAGGCGATGCCATTTCTAAAGCTTGTCAACACACCCACACATGGGCGACTGTTGCCGTAATGGCGTCTAAGCCTTGCTAACAGATGCAGGTACACAGCGCACCTGTACGGAATGCCAACCACAGCGCTACAATGGCGTAATATCACAACGGGCATTAATTAAAAAACGCCCATCGTAGTTCGGAAAAAATATGGAAGAAATTAAAACGAATATAAAAATTGATGAATTGAGAATTAAACAAGTGAAACAATTTTGTTATCTCGGTAGTAAAATCACAGAAGACAATAGATGCCTAATGGAAGTGGAGAGAACGATTTCTTTGGCGAAACAGGCATTTGTGACTAAGAAAACCATTTAATCCAGCAAACATATGAATATATATGTAAGAAAATCCTTTGCAAAATCATTTGTATGGAGTACACTGCTCTGTGGAAGTGAAAGTTGGACTCTGGGTAAATTGGAAAAGAATCGACTTGAAGCTGCTGAAATGTGGATATGGCGGAAAATGACAAGAACGGGCTGGATGGAAAGAAAACCCAACCTGGGAGTCTTAAGGGAAGTCAAAGAAGACAGAAGATTAATGAAGGAAATGGGAAAGAGAAAAATACAATTTATTGGGCATGTCATCAGACACAACACTTTCATCGTTAACATTCTGAAGGGAAAATGCTGTGGAAAAAAGGAAGAGGACGGCCTATGATAAAGTATTTGGAAGACATCAAGAATAGAATGGGATGTGACAATTACATGGAACTGAAACAAACCGCCAACGACAGAAGAGTGTGGTAGCATCGACAAGGCCTATGAGTATGAATATGATGATGAGAAAACCCTAATGGAACATCAGGCGTGTTCATAAATACTACTTACCTCAATGAAAGTCGCTATTATTGTTTATTATGCAGACCACTCACTACTCTTTTTTTAATTTATTTTTTATTTTTTAGCGTATGGCTTTTAGTGCCGGGAGTGTCCGAGGACATGTTCGGCTCGCCAGTTTTGTAGCTGCTTCGAGACGGACACCCAATGGGTGAGCTACAAGTACCGTTGGGGAGGGAAGTTGGAATGGAAGAACGAGGAGTTGGAAGGTAGCGGCTGTGGCCTATAGTTAGGGACCAACCCCAGCATTTGCCTGGAAGGAAGATGGGAAACCACACAAGACCATCTTCAAGGTTGCCGGCGGGGGGATTCGAACCTCCTGGCCTCCCAGATGTGAGCGACTGCCAGCAGTCATGCCGTAACGACCGCGGCTAACTCACCCGGTACTCACTACTCTCGAACTTCTCAACACACTGTTTGAATTGTCTTGGAGGCAGTGGTGGATCCAGAGGTTCACCTCGGATTGGACACTCTAGGATTTTAGAGTAGCTAGAGAAAATATGTAATAAAATTACTAAATTTCTATTTAATCTACACACACTACTCATAACATTCAACCACCGGATTGTATAATTCTACAAGAAATTTGTTATATTGAAATGGTTTATTGGTTTCAGTTTCATTAACACAAGTCATTGTCATTCTACAGAATATGTACATCTCCACATTACACAGTCAAATATGTATTAAAACATTCGCAATCATAGTGACTATCTGAAGATAATATACAAATGTACTCCACAAATGTTACAAAATATGTACATAGAACCAACATTGTCAGTCACTGAGTGACTACTAGTGAAATAAATATAAATACAAGAAACAATTGTATTGAATACTGATAGGCATTCTATTTGGTGACTATCCTAGGCGAAATACACGCCTATTACAAAATATGATCCAGGGCGATCCTTCATTTAACCCCTTTAGAGAAACGTTCTACAACTTTTTCAACGTCAACATTATATCACGGTGAACAAATAACAGACACAAGCCATTCGGCCTTTCCTCTGTCATTCGCGTTCGTAGCCATGATTTGACAAGTTGCAGGCTGCTGAAAGATCTCTCTGCACTTGCATCACTGTCGCAGTAGTGAATATATTAACAGTGTTGCCATTACATACGATATGATATCAACCATTGACCACATTCATGAATGCAGGCAATACAGCAAAGATTTTACTTGCAGTGCAGTTTACAGAAACAATAATTTTTATCGGCTATATCAATGTAGCAGACAACTGTTTTGTTGGGCGGGGGGGGGGGGGGGGCACTTGCCCCTGGTGCCCCCCTCTGGATCCGCCACTGCTTGGAGATTATCGTGTTGGAAACCATTTTCAGTGTTGCCTTAGTAAACGAAGTAATCGAAATGCAATACTTTTCAGTCTGAAGAGTATTACACTTAGATTGTCCTGGAGAGTTGCACACTCGTGCATGGAGTGGAACTCTAAGCTACTGTCAGATGAATTACAAAACCACACAGAATTATGAAAATGTGTGAATTACGTATCACAAAATGAGTGACCTGGGTCGTGTAGCATACTATCCGCACGTGACCAAAAAGCTTTTACATTAAACAGTGCCTCAGGCTCACCGACTGTTACTGCGCAACCGGGGCTGCCCGGCCAAAAACCGTAGCGTGAACTGTATTGCAGAGTCGTTATTTGTGGTAAGTACACAGTAATAGTACATTATGCAACGACCCTATAATGGCAAAAATTCAGACACGAGTATGTTTATAAAACGAGTTTTATAATATCCTTTCGAATGTCTTATTTTCCATTATAGGCGAGTTGCTTGCGACTGTTTATGTTCGACGATAATTATAACTTTATTAGGCCGATATGTTCTAACATAAATATTCATAAATATATGTCCATCCTGAAGTAGCACCAACAGCGTACAGGTATTATGTTGTATCATTTTGTTATTTTGGTCAAATAACACAAAATAGGGTGTTATAAACGCTTTAAAATTAAAATGTATCGTATTATCAACTAGTTATTCTTCAAATTCGATGCGTATAGAATGTCAACGGAAGGCAAATCAATTGAGTCCCGAATAGAACAGTAACGGATAGCTGGCGGAAAAGTTTCACATGAGAAATCCGTTTACAGAACAAAGAGCTGGATTATAATTTCCGTAGATGTAATGTCATACGCTTCCTTCCTCCATGACGTTCTGGTGTGTTTATGTCAACAACAGCATTCACTAAAATTATCGGTGAAATCTTACGAATGTGTAGAAATTGGGGTTGCGGATATTAAGGTACAGTGCTATTTCTTTTGCAATATTGCCCAGGTCTTTATGCATTGTACCTACAATCGTTGATCCAATATAGGCTACATTGTCAACTTTCAAATCATGTAGTTCATGTCCGACATGTTTGATTTTGAGTGCATGTCGGATGCTATCCTTACCTAATGGGTCTATGAATGAAAGTATTGAGCTCTGATTGGTTGGAAGAACTGTGTTATAATGAAAAGTAGTACTTTAATGACACCTATTATTATACAGGTTTCTGACATAATATAATATTTACATATCGACATCGTCGAATATAAAGCACATTATGGCTCTCAAGAATTGCACAAAACACGAAATAGCTGGAAGAAATGAGAGTTTTACAACCACCAGTACGTTCAGTAAACAGCATATAACCATCTCCTAAATGTATAGGTATCCCTCCCTATATTATTCTGCTAAGGTCCCATTCCAGTTTTGTACCGAAAATAGGGTCCCATTAACACCGACCTACACATATGGGCTACCTATAGGTTCAGCATAAGCCAATGCGTAAGCGAAACGCACTCACTTACTCTTTAAATGCCCATAGTCAACCCCTGGCACTATCCAGCCCATGACGGGCTAAGGCCGACCAAGCGACCGCTGCCCAGCCATTTGGCCTGCAGATATTGGGGTGACGCGTGATCAGCGCGTCGGGTCCCCTCGGCCGTTAATCTTGGTATTCGTGATCGGGGCGCTGTCTCACTGTCAGACAGCTACTCAATTGTCCTCACGAGGCTGAGTGCACCCCGTACGAAACCCTCACGTCAGTTTTAAAATCCCTGACGGAGCCGGGGATCGAACCCGGGGCCGCCGGGAGAGAGGCAGGCGCGCTACCCCAACACCACGGGGCCGGCCTTTAAATGCCCATGGTAAGAGAATCTCACAGGTCCATCTATTTCTGTAAGACGCAATGCAATTCCAATTATTACATTACTGTGAAAGTTTCCAGACTGTTATAAGGTTATCACTGAACCAAATTAAGCTGTAAAACTCATCAATACATACAGTATAATGCTCTTAAGGGGGTCGAGGGGTACTCTAGATTTTTTTCACGCAATTTTCACGTGTGAGTGTGGTACGAAAGGTCTTTTTCACCCGACTATAAAGGGTCTCCGAAAACCACATTTAAAGGCCCTTAAATTAACAGTGTCTGTGATATTCCCAGAAAACTAACTTCGCTCTGATATACCTATGAAGGAATGACAAACCCCTAACCACTGCACCAGGAGCTGAATTGATAAAGTCTGATTATTCCTACCAAGGATAAATCAGTCATAGCATTCATGATTGAGATTTTGCTAAGTGCTCTTTACAACTAGAATATTCGCGGGCGAAGCCGCGACGGGTAATGCTAATAGTTTTAATTCTTTGTCCTCAGCATGGAGTATAATATTGGTGTATTGTTTGTATGTTATACTATGCTAAAGAATTTCCTTATTTCCAAACATTACTGCTTCCTGGCTCTATTATTATCGACTGAGTAAGTCAATGTGGTGCTTTGGTCGAGTGGTCTAGATGCTTGGCTCTCACCCGTGTAGCCAGGATTCGAATCATGAAATGGTTGTGTTTCTAGACTATATTTCAAATATTGCAAACATTATGAAAGAAAAGTCTTATGAGATCACCCGGGCGTAAGTGTGTGTGTCTGTCTGTCTGTACGTGTGAAGTAAAGATCTATACCAGGACAACTCACGGGCATACTTGAAAGTGACGTCAGAGGTACTAACTGCTGAAAAGTCACAATTGAAATTTCGGATAATTGTTCCAATTCCAGATTAATTTTCAGGACCTCATAAATGACAGTGTTGCCAACATGATTCTACGCCTGCTGATAGGTCCAATGTGACTGCCATACTATCGATTCGATTTCATGCAGTTTCATTGGCGTAGTTGGTAGCATGCTGAGCTTCTATGCCCAAGGTCACGGGTTCAAACCCGGCCGAAGTCGTCGTCAGATTTTTAAGAGCGTAAAAAATCCTCAGTATGCCTTCCTTTGGAGGGAAAGTAAAGCCGGTGGTCCCATGTCATATTTTTATGGCATGTAAAGGAACCTTCCACTAATTACACTTGTGTAAAGCTAAATTATAGGTTAGATTTGATTAACGTTCTAAGGTTCCAACGTTCGTCACAAGGAGCCGACTGCGATGGTATCTAGCAACCAAGTTCAGAACTAGTAGTCGTTGACGGTGGTGTTTGGTAGCAAAAGTAGGAAGTACTTGAAAATTGAATGTCTGCAGTCCTTACTTGAATTAGAAACAGATAACACTAATACAGTCATCACAATTAACACCGGTTATCAGACAGATTCTACACTCACCCAAAGTACACGGGGCTATATGACCGCGCTGTCGCAGCCTTTAAACTAAGGAACTAACCGATTCGATTTCAACCAAATTTGGTATGTGCTTTGTATAGCATAACAGATATGACTATGCGAGACGCGAATACTGGGAATTTACCTCGCTGATAAGTTGTGGAACGAGGAATGATGCATTTATCCAAGAGAGACCTCATGAAAGACACAAAATAGGAGCATGTCTGTATTGTTTGAATGGCTCAGCTACCGTCACTTGTTAATTCCCAAGGTACCCACCAATAACATTCCGCGCAAGGTGCACTTCGCAATATCGGGCGAGTGAAGCGGTAGACAATCAGATTACCGCAGCAAACATTGGATGAAAGAAACTCTTTCTTCGCTTTGTCTCCGAGCGAGGCACGTTCAGCTCAAGACACATCAGGGACTAAAGGTTTTCTTAAAGTTTCTTTGTGGTTCTGCTGGGAAGAGATTAATATTTTACAACACTGCCAAGTGTCAAATTCTCCCCAGGGGCTCACATCTATGGTGAGGTGGGTTGGCGACCACGGGACGCCAGCTGAGTCCGTCATTGCTTCCACTTACTTGTGCTGGGCTCCTCTCCGTCTTCTTTCCTGTTGACCTCTCTAGGTCAACTCTTGTTCTCTTCCGACCCCAACAGTATTAGGGTACCTGAGGCCTAGGGGGTCTCTTCCTATCCCGCCTTAATTGGCCCATCTCTCATCTTTCCTGATACCCTCATTGTTCTAGGGATCAGCCTTCTTTTTCTCTTCATTACAGTTCCTTTTGTCTTTTAAGATTCCCGCCCTGTTTTTATGAATTGGCTCCCCGTGTCTGTAAATTATATTTTTGTGAGTATTTTGAATCTGACCAACATTTTGTCAGTATTTTCAATCTATATTGCATTTTGTCTGAACAGTATTTTGAATCGCGGGCTTCTCTTGAATCTAAACTACATTTTGTAAGTATTTTGAATTTCAATTGCATTTTGTGAGTATTTTGAATCTGGTAAAGCATTTTCAATCTAAATTCCATTGCGTATTTTCAATTTCAATTGCAATTTGTAAGTAATTTGAATTTCAAATGTATTTTGTCAGTACAGTATTTTGAATCGCGGGTTTACACATATTGTTAGTATTTTGAATCTAAATTACATTTTGTAAGTTGAATTTCAATTGCATTGTGTTGAGTATTTCCACTCTCCATTTTGTGAGCCATTTCAATCTGAGTTCCATTTTGTAAGTATTTTCAGTCCAGCTTCATGTTCGTTATGGTTTCCATTTCATTGTCATTTTCGCTATCACCCAGACCATTAGGGGCCGATAACCTAGATGTTAGGCCCCTTAAAACAACAATTATCATCATCATATGTCAGATATATCTCGCCCATGGGAACTGATCAGCAGAATACATAGTTACCGTAATTGTTAACAGTGAGGACGACCAGCTAGCGGCCTGGGTTCGATTCCCACCTCATTCATACTGGAAGTGGTTTTCCGTGGATTTCCCAACTTCTTCTCCAGGCAAATGCCGGGATGGGTCCTAACTTAAGGGGAAATGTAGGCAGAAAACATACAAATTTTACAAAAGGATATTATTGGTTGATATTTTTTTTAACCTATATTGGAGATTTATAAACCATTTATTTTTACCTTAAGTCAATATTTATTTCATTGAAACTGTACCGGTTTGGGTCACATTGCGACCTTCTTCAGCTGGTATATGATGAGTTTAAGTTCATTTTCCTCAAAATCTAGTGAATGGATATTAACAAACTTTTACACATTTATACTCCTAACTATTGTGAACATTTTGATGGAACGGGATTTTAATACAATGCTTAAAACAAATTGTGCTTGAAAATGTCCATTTTTTCTCTTGAAAATTTTTCTTAAAGTTCAAAATTTCACAGAAAATCAGTGAAATCCTTACCCAAAAATTTGCTCCATGTGAATGTTTTGTTCCAAACACAGATTTGTTCTATGTACGAAAATTCACACTTCATAACAAAATGTAGGAAAAAATTGTACCGAAAAACAACAGTGTACAAAAAAATGAAATGACGATAACTCTTTTATAAGTTACAAAGACATTCTCAAAAACAAACAAAAAACAAAAATAAATCTCTCAAGGGATTGTTAATATGTGTACTAAATTTCAGTGTGATGTGATGAAAATTGTAGGAGTTAGGCTACAGGTATGTGAATTTCGTACTGTAAAGCTGCACGGACGGCAGGTCCCAGACTCAATTTAGAAAAGCCGAGGTGAACAGTGAAACTCCAAACACATATACTCTTCTCCGAAATCTTAACTCGACACGACTCAACAGATTAATGCTGGCCGAAGCTGGGGTGATAGGCTTCTAAACTCGCTCCGAAGCTAGTAATTTTAATTTCCACTGAATGAAGATTGTTGGAAGAAATGGGAACGTATAACACATTAAAAGTTGGCGATGTATTAAAGATAGAAATATGCTCTCACGGAATTTTTTTTGAACTATTCATGCTGAACAATTCTTACACTCATAGTATTGTACTCATTTGATGGGCATGGAGGTTCGAACCAATGATATTTAAATTCAGAAAGAGAAAATATTCATAAGATATTCGCAGTCATATGGACTAAGAGTAAGGCCTCGTGGAGCAACTCATACAGTGACACAACGCAATTAATGTCCGTTATCTTGATACATTACATACAGGCCGTGTTTGACTCACCAAAATTCAAGCCAGTAAACAGGAAGTGAATTTCCCCCTCTGAATGCAAACTCAGCATTAAAACGACAACCCTGGTGGCGATACAACACTGCATTGTGGTGAAATATCTTTTTTTCATGGAAATTACGCAAAAGTGTTATAATATTTTGGCATCAACCAGAATAATCCAGGGAATTACGATTTAATCAAGACTAAAATTTAGTAACTTATGCACAGGGAAAAAGTGCTTACGGAGCAAATAAGTCATTTAGGCGGGGTCATTAAGCGGTCCTTGGTAGGAGAGAAAAATACCACTTCGACTACACAGCTGAGGACCCTTGTGGATTTAATTTAAAATAAGTG
Organism: Meconema thalassinum; assembly: GCA_946902985.2. Classification (NCBI taxonomy): domain Eukaryota; kingdom Metazoa; phylum Arthropoda; class Insecta; order Orthoptera; family Tettigoniidae; genus Meconema; species Meconema thalassinum. The sequence continues at coordinate 304,386,868 of OX336396.1, read as the reverse complement.
GACGATCGATTTTCGGAAAACAAGATGAGAATGTAACGTTTAGGTCGTAAAGAACAAAATGGTTATTATTAAAAAATCGAGTGACGTTTAGTTCAAAAGATAGCTCCAAGAAGGGGACCAAATTGATTCATTTTTGAAAGTTTCCAATATATAGCCGAGCTTCTAGGCAGAAAGTATTCAGTCTCCAGAGTTCTGTTGGACGTGACGCTGGAACACATTGTTCAGACCTCCAACACGAGTCGTCATTAAGCCAAGTTGGTCCCATATCAGGGCAAAAGAACAATCTTCAGTATATTCAGTTTACCGTAGGTACCAGAGAGCAGTATTCAGTTTGGTGTCCGCCGTGGCGGGACATACTGTTTCGAAGTCATCATAGGACGTGTTGCTGGGCCTCCAAAGTAATCAGTCAGTTTGAACGGGACTTGATTCAACGTAACTAGTTCAGTACATCGAACATGAAAACCTCAGAGAAGGGCCATGTAGCTTCGGACAGAATTATAAGTCTTCTAGATCACAAGTAAGCTGGTTCGAGACCAGGCAGAAGTTGCCGAAAGCAGAAAGAACTCCGCATATATAAAGTTGTGAGGATAAAACGAACAGTACGCTACAGAATTGAAAATTAGGTCCGGGTGAAGCCAAACACGATAGCTAGAAACAAGTGTCGCAAGTGTTAGAATCATCTAATGGTCTTTGAAGGAGAGCCATTGAGATTATAGGGCGTGTAGCGAAAGCAAAAGTAAAGACGCAGTCAAGTATAAATCGATGCGCGGTTAAAAGTGGAAAGTACCAAACATTGTCAAAAAGAACATTTCGAGCCCTGTTGAAGTCAAGGAACAGGTCGATAATTACATAGTTTCACAACATAACGTTGTTGTGAGAGAAGCCAGGTTAAGTTAATAAACCGGTGGGTTTAAACCGTGGAAAAACGACAGAAATTTGATTCGAGACCTAAGGGGTCAGATCCAGAAGTCGTCATAGGATAGATCGTGTGGCTAGATCCAGGGGAGAAGTCGTCATCACGGAACAATCGAAGGCCATCGATTGCGTCCTGAGATACGACAAAAACAATTACACAGTGTGTAATCAATTGTAAATAGATAAAAGAATAGGACAAAACCCAAGGGTTAACACGTGTGAAGTGTTATATAGTGAATAAGTGAGAAAAGTTTAAACGTGTGAAAAGGTATATTGTATTCGTTTAAAGGATAATATAAATTTATGTGAAAGTGTTCTCTAATTGAGATTCATTATGTGTAGAAATATAAATATGTCATATCAGGTCATAATCACGTGTGTTAAAGAGAAAGGAATTATGTGTTGCCATATTGTTGAAAAAATGTACTAATTACAACAATGTGGGTTAACTCCTTCACAACGGGGGATCCTGAGTTGGTGAGTACCAAAATGATTAAACATATTGAGCCATTGTGGACCCATAATTTGAAATGTACTATTGTGAAATGATTAATGATAAAGGGATAACAGTGAACAGTGCTCTAAAGTGTCACGTCGTAATGAGGAAGTCCGAAAAAATGAGGCCACGTATCGAGTTAAATATTGTACGGATAACACCCAAGTGCGTGTAAGCATATAAATTAGTTAATAAAAGGTTGGAACCAAATTATTGTCGAAAGAAATAAGTTAAGTAATTGAAATCAGTAACATGTGTTATACAAAGTAAACGCAATAAAAGTTGAACGCAACTTAAGTTAATAAGACATTGAAAAATTAGGAAAGTTTAAAATAATGCAAAGAAAATCAAAGTCAGTGATAAAAATAATAAACAAACCCTATACGGTTAAATGATATAAATTAAAAGTAATTGCAAATGACCTTAGCATCACAAGTAAAGGCAATGAACGGCCTAAGGAAAATAAATGTAATAATAAAAGACCACAAAAATAACGTAACGGAAATAATATAATAATGTCAAAGTAGGTTCATTATCCTCGCCAGGATATCTGGACTACAGTCATAAAGAATTGAGTATCCAAGAAATGTATTATTGTCGCCAACAATAGGCTAGACCAAATGTAAGCTTAGGGCTTTGAAATATTGAATTAACGTGCAAGTATCGGATAATTACTATAGTCTATGGGAAATTCGTCGGTTGGCCAAGGTAGGGTCTTATAATTTGTTGGAGTGAAAGAGTAAATGCTCACTCAGGTATTATGTAATTCTCATGTAGCCAGGGAGCACATGAATGAAAAGGTATCGTAAGACTGGATAGATGATTATTGTTTAGGCGAGTAGCCGGAAGCAGGGTGAGATTGATTCCCTCCTACGAGCTATGCCGACCTCCGCAGCCAGGTGGGACATAGCGTTCCTAGGTTGGTTAGCATTTGTATTTGGAATGCCTATCACAGCAGACTCGTATGTTGGCCACAACGGGCATAAGAATACGTTTGTTTTGGTCATCCTAATAGCCGAGAATAATTATCCCAAAAGAATCACGAATAAATGTGAATAATTAGACTGAACACAATCCATATGAGGAATAGAATGAAAACGCTTGGATTCTCAATGTAGAGGTGGTCTCTCTTTGAATGTTAAAACATATGGTTGGTTAAATAGTACGCTAGGTCAGGAGGGACGGAGTTGTTTACAAAAGGGTCGTTACTCCAGTCTAGACGAGGGAAAGTTAATGAGGGTCGCGCTGCCATCGGGGACCATAAACATGTTGTCACTGTGTTAAGACAGAACGAAAGGGGAACCTTGTGATTTTATTTGAAGAGACGAATTACAGGAGAAGTTATTGCCTGCTAAATAATTGTTATCATGCATGGATTATTTATCCCTTATTAATAAGAACCATAACGATATGATCAAAGCAATGAGAAATAATAATAATTATAATTGCATTTTTGAAAATTTAAAAATTTGGTTCCATGACCTTAAAGAAAATTGAAAATGGGTATTGAAAAAGCACTAAAATGGGACTTTGTGAAGTTCGGGCTTCATAAACATGCTATTTTGGGGAACACAATGGCTGCAATAAAAATAATTGGCATGAAGGGGGAGAAGTAAATGGTACTCAAGTGGAAATAATATTATATGTTTTTGGGGATAATTTGTATTTGGAATGTGTGGAGAAAAGAGAATAAAAGGATAAAAATAAATGTAAAGAATAATAAGTTCAGATTATAGCTAGATGAAGGCATTGTAATAATAAAGGTAAATATCCTGGGTTCGAGCCTGACCAGGCGAAACTCACTTGAAGTGACTGGAAACCCTCATTTTTGGCGATATGAGATTTAGAATATCTAAGACTAAAGTATCAGTGTAAACAGATGGATCATGAATGAATCCATTGGAAATGAAGCAAGATAAACTAAGGGTCATTATTTGTTTATTATGTTTGAAGGTAATTTCAACCAATAGTGTTGTGACTTTATATTATGAAATATTGGAGTGAATTAAATATATCAATGTAATGTAGTTGGTGTTATAGTATTTTTGCAGCTTGTCCTTCCTATAGTTGATATTCTGAGTACATGGTCAGACAGTGGGTATAACTGTACACGCCCTGAGCTGAGCATAGTCGGATGATGACCTGTATTTCCGTTTTCCTAAACGGGCACAGCAGGGGTTTATAAATTAGTGCTGAGTGTGAACATGGGTTGACCAGAAAGACAGATTAAGGAGATTAAGTTTAAGGAGAGTAGTCACAACCAATAAATTAGTGACCGCATATATTAAAAACCTGCTCTAAATAAATTACAATATAACACCCCTGGCAAACACATATCATTATATGGCGACCATCTTCGGGGCAGGTATTTCGGGAAAAACCATGAGAAAACTCGGAAAACAAAGAATGATTTTTGTAAATTTTTGAATTTGAATTTTTCTTTTGAAAAATCTTGCTTCATGTTGAACTTTGAAATTGGAAAGTATTAAACGGGTATGAGTATAGCCTACCCATATTGAAATAGAATCTCTTGAGTAAGAACTCCCATATTCGGCATACTTATCTGTTAATATGTGCATGGATCCTGTGTGTGAGGGAAAGTAGCCCATAATATCTCAGATCTAGAAATGGCTTTGAATGAGGAGCTACAGAGGCTCCTGGAGGGTATGAACAAACAGTTGGAGGCTTTAAGGGCCGATGGTCAACAAAATAAAGATGCCCTGAACGAGAAATTGGACACTAGTTGTAAAGCGATGGACACTAAACTTCAGGAAAACAAAGAGGACCTGAACAATAAATTTGAAAACATGAACACTGAGTTGGATGATAAGTTGAACATAAAACTCGGGGAGTTAGATACTAGCTTTGGCAGTAAGATGGACAGTACGTTCAGTGATGTTAACAGTAACTTTGAAAACATGAACACTAAAATGGATGAGGTTAACACTAAGCTTCAGAAAAGCGAGGAGGCTGCTAAAGTATCCCAGTTAGAGTGCGAAAAGAGATTTTAGGGTTTGGACACTAAAGTTGAGAATAAATTTAATGCTATAAATATTATTGTAAGCTGTATCTCAGAAACGCAGACAAGGGCAGACGAACGTTTCGGGAAAATAGAAAATCAGCTCGAGACCATGGAAACGGAAAATAAAAATCAGTTAGACCTCAAATTTGAGTCAATGGTAGAAAAATTGAACAATAAAATAAGTAGTGAAATAAACGTGATAAACGAAAATGTCGCTAGAATAGAAACGGATGTAATAAATAAATTAGCTCAACATTTAGAGATTTGCGAAAAGTCAAAGAACGAGATGGGCGAAAAAATTGACAAATTATCAACTGAGTTATCGAACCATATAGATGGCATAGAGATACAACGTCAAGTGGATGTTAAGAGGTTAGAGAATCAGAAAGAAATTGTCACGATTCAGATAGAACAGAGGTTCAAAGAGAATGATGAAGCATGGGAGGTTAGGTTGAATAAGTGCACCAAAGAAGTGGATCAACGATTTAAGGGACACTAGGGCTGAGTTTTTAGGCAAATATGGCAAAATAACTGTTTTTTTGTTTTTGCCATATATTTATCTGATGGACCCCTGCGGATCATTTCAGTAAAACAGTTTTCATGCATCGCCATTTTCAAAGGCTCAGCGACATTTTTAAATCTCCTCTGCGTAAGACTTTAAACGCCCCCTTCAAGCTCTCTCAGTGATTGTACTTCTATACATCCATTACTGTGTGGATTTTTTCGATTTATTTTGAAGCCATTGCCAACATCTATGTGGGTACTGATTTGTGCTGCTATCTAGTGTCTAATATTAGAACTACATAGGCCTAACCAATATAAACACTAAAATCTAATGTGAAACTTTTACGGATTGATTTGTTTGAAAGTATATTTTGCCATATAACTTCCTACATTTATATTGTCCTATACATTATTTTTATTATATAATTAACTTATCTTTACGTACAGTTACATATTATCAATTGAACAGGTAGTAACTTCCTGTGTTTATGTTTAAATTTTATTGTTTACATCAGTGCATGTGGCTTGAAATTTGTGATTATAATGGATGTAGTAAGTTCACGTTGGCGTGTTTCGAAAGGAAGATGTACCAAGAGAAAAAGAAAAACTTCAGCGGCAATAGAAGCTCGTAAAAAGAAGCAAGAAGCTAATATGAATGAGACAGCTTCTAGGCCTATTTCATTAGTGGTGCCTACAGAAGAGGTTAGTGTTTTACAAACTGTACAAATTAATTCCCAACAAACTGTAAACAGTAGTGCTTGTTCAAATCCCAGTAATACCGAGTTTGTAAATAAATATAAATCAGGAGATGTTAGTAATTCTGACAAGACTAGGTCTGAATTAAAACTGTCCTCTTATGCATCAGTGTCATTAGCTACATCAGATGAAAGTTATATATTACTGCACACTAGCACATTTCCTGATTTATTAAAAAATTTGAAATGTCCTCACTGTAGCCAAGCTTCCCTAAATGTGGTGATAAACGAGCAGCATGGATTTGCTAATAAACTACATGTAGTATGCAAATCATGTGGACACTGTGCAGGTCAGGCATACACAAGTCCTCGGGTAAAAGCAAATGAGGGCAAAACAGAAAGAGCTCCATTTGAAGTAAATAGAAAGGGTACAGAAGCTTTCCTAAATCTTGGACTTGGTCACAGGTACATGCAAATATTTTGTATGGCTATGAAAATGCACTGCATGAATTCCAAGACCTTCACCAGTCACATGCACAACTTAGCAACAGAAGTTGATTGTCTCAAGGAGAAAATGCTGAGTGAGAGTCGAACTGTAGTTCGTAACGCACATGAATGTGTAGACCCATCCCTCATAGAGGCTAATGTTATTGATATCGCAGTTAGTTTTGATGGAACGTGGCACCGCAGAGGTCATGAATCATTGTATGGGATTGGCTTAGTTGTAGATATCTTGACAGGTCTCGTTATTGACTATGAAGTCTTGTCAAAATTTTGCCATTATTGTGCCTTACTTGGCAATGAACTGGGTACAGATACACCAGAGTACATGGTATTAGCTGAACATCATGAAAGAAGTGGGGAATGCTGTAAAAACTATGATGGGTCTTCAGGGGCAATGGAAGTACACGCTGCTGATATAATGTGGAAAAGATCAGTTGAGAAGTGTGCAATGCGATACACAACTGTACTTTCTGATGGAGATGCAAAGACTTACCAGCATCTGAATGGAATTGCAGTGTATGGCGAAGGAATTAAAATAAAAAAGAGGAGTGTATCAACCATGTCGCTAAACGAATGACCACTGGGCTTCTGAAATTGAAAAAGGATACCAAGGACACAAATTTGGGGGGTCGTGGTCGTGGAACTTTGAAAATGGACACAATAAAGAAGTTGTCCAGTTATTACAGACAGTCAATTCAGATACGTGTGCCTGATGTTCAAGCAATGAAGACTGCCATTTATGCCACTCTGTATCATTACAGATCCACAGATCAGAAACCACAACATCAGAAATGCCCCAAAGGAACTGACTCGTGGTGTTTCTATAATAGAAGCACTGCTCGGGGTGAGACACCTGAAAGCCACACTAAGATGTCAGTGCAATTTTCAGAAAAAATGGTCTGTCGCATTGCCCCTGTGTATCAGAGACTGGCCAGCAATGAGCTTTTAGCCAGATGTAGCAGGGGAGGAACACAAAATTCAAATGAGTGTGTTCACTCTGTTATTTGGAAGAAATGTCCTAAAGAAATTTTTATATCGAAGAAGCGACTGGACATGGAGACATACACTGGTGTTTCTGAGTTCAATATGGGCTGCTCTGCGACACAGGAACTGAAATGTGAAGTAAGAAATGAAGAAAGTTCAATGGTTTCCTCAAAAATAAGTGAGCGTTGTGATCAAATGAGAATTTATGAAAGCAGAAGGAGCTCGATGCAGGTGAAGAAGACACGACAGGGTCTGCAGTTGAAGAAAACACAACAGGAAGCTGCCAAGGAGAAGTTGGAAGGCAAATCATATGAATCTGGGGCATTTTGATTCATTAGGTGAGCCAAACTTGGTAATATAGCATGCGATTTTATAAAAATGCTTTTATCTCCAAACAACATTTTTAGGTAATGAAAATACTCCATGCGCATGATATATTCACCAATTTTATTCAAAATATCACTGGATATTCAGAAATACATGTGTTGTAAGATGACATTGCAATATCTTAGGTCACTTTGTAAATTACAGACAAAAAAAGAAAAAAACTATGAAAAATTATCAGAATTTATAAAACATGGTGGTACATAAAATGAAATTAATCTAACATCATACATGTATCACTTTTCTGAAATGTCTCAATGTTATAATATTTAGAATAGGTTTCTGTATATGCAATTTAAAAATCAAGCGTTTTTCACAATTTCTAATGCGCATGGAGCATTTTGATCGCACGTTATATTTTAATAATAAAATTAGTAAAAAATCAATTAAATTTCATCCGATTGTTTTCAAATTTGGTATGTGACTTAGTATTACTAATCTTATTGTGCAGTTTAAATTTCAACGCATTCTGATAACAAATGTGGAAGTTCGAAAATTCACCCCTAGTGTCCCTTAAGAAACTGGACCAACAGATGTACGATCAAGGGGAAGAAGTGATGAAACTAGGTGATCGAACGAATGGAATACAGGAAAGTATAGCTCCATTCAAAACAGGTATGGGGGAAATTAAGAAAGACCTAGATCAGACCAAAATGGATCTCGCGAAATTGAGACAGAACCAGGAGGAGAACGAAGAAAAAATAGAAACAAATCAAAAAAACATAGAATAGGTCGGGAAAGAAACAAATCAGAAAATAGGTCTTGCGCAGATAAATATTGAGTCCGAAATACAAAATAAAATGGACGAGAGGGATCAGAAAAACTTAGAATTTAAGAAAGAAACAGAGGAGAAAGTAGATTATGCCATAGAAATTTGCAGAGAAGCCAAGAAAGAAATACATAGAATTACAGAGGATAGTGTTCACAAAAAGGATAAGGCTCAACAGGAAACAGTCATCCGTTTGGAGAGGCTAGAAGGGAGAACGAACCAGAGCGATACTAGGATGATTGCTTTAGAGGAAGCCACTTTAAGAAACAATCAAAGCAATGTAGGGTGGAAGGAGAACTTAGGTCGAAATGAATGGGAAGAATCGGAGCAACCATACATATATGGGAACCTAAATTGAGGTGAAAGTCAATATAGATCGCCAGGGAGACTATTAGCCGCATCAGCCCTGCATGATAACGCTAACCAAAACCAGGCAATAACAATAATAAGGCCAGACGCTGATAAGCCTAAGAAATACTCAGGAAATAATGCTTCCATAACACCAAAGTATTGGTTGAAGGAAGTCTTCGAGTATTTAAAAGATATGAGGGTTCCTCAAGAAAGACAATTACGCTCCATCGAGAAACTTTTGGATGGTGACTGTTTAGCATGGTTCCGTGGTTTCTGGTATACATTCGATACCGTTGATGAATTTAAGGAGGCATTTCTCAAAAGATACTGGGCGGCGGATATCCAACAAAATTTGAGGCTGGACTTATACTCTAAAAAGTGTAGTACTAACACCCCGACCCGCTATTCAGAGTACTTTACGGCACAGTTATGTCGATTCGGTGAGCTAGATGGCCCTCCTAGTGAAAACGACTTATGCTTAGCCATAAACAAGCAGCTTCCGTGTGAAATCCAACGACTGTTGATTTCATCTAACGCGAAGACAGTCACAGAAGTCGAAAGTGACTTAAGACAGTTAGATATGACCACATCACACTTGCAACTAAGACAAGGGCGAGCGGTGGAACATACACACATGACTGATACACAATCATAAGTTATTAGGGAGTCCAGTACGAACCAGTCAACAAATACAGAGAGGTATGACAGAGGAGGAAATTATCCAAGGAATGATTCAAGAGGATGGCAAACGACCGATAGAGGGAATAACAATAGAGGAAGAGGTGCGAAGCAACGTTGGAACCAAAGGAGGTCAGAAGAAATGGGACAACCTTACAGAAAGCCATACCAAGGAAGAAGTTCAAACCATTGGAACCAAAGAAATGGACGACCTGATTATCAAGACCAGGATTATCATGCGGAAATAGAAGAGAGACGTCGAATAACACAGAGATGGTATGACGAACGTGGAGAGGAACAAAATGTAAAACCACAAGTCAGATGGGGGGATGCGATAAGAAATCGGACATCACCTGACATCCATGACAAAAGAGGTGCGCAGAGTTTGGAACTGCAAGCATATAATATGAATGGCGTAGGATCTGAAATGGAAGATCCGGATTAAAAAAACGTCAAAATTTGAAGGGCTAAAAGGGAAACAAATTGGAGGATGGAATGCTGTACAGGTAGTAAATTGGGTCGCGAGGCCGGAAGAACTAACAGAAGAAATTAAGGAAGGGCCATCAGCAATAAGATGAGTGCTGCCTTTTATTATGACAAGAATTGATGGGATTCTAGTTCGTAGTCTGTTAGACACTGGGTCAACCATAAGTCTTGTTACACAAACATTGGTAAACGAACTTGAAATAAGGGGAAAAGTAATAAAAATTCCCATATCCGCAATACAAATTAAGGGCATCATTCATGAGAATACATTAGCTTGCAAATATCAAGTATATTTGGACCTGCAAATAGGGGATCTCGTGTTGTCACAGAACGTCTTATTAGTTGGCTGACTACCCTAGAATATCATTTTGGGTACTGATTTCATTATTGAACATAGAGTGGTTATAGATCTTTCACAAAATTGCGTTCGATTTCGAGAAGAAAATTACACTCAAGGAGAGGACATTACATTACATAAAGCGGAACAAAGAAATGGGGAACAGATAAGGCACATGGAGAAAGAACAACGTCAAGATATGATAGGGGAGGAAATGCGAACCCTAGAAAAGGAATTAAGCACACTTGTTGTAGACATTGAGAAAGAAATGGAACCAGAATTTGAAGCTTGTTTGTTAGAAATACTTGAAGAAGCGAAAATCTCAGGAGACAGAGAAATGCTGAAAGAAATATTGATGAAGAAAAAAGATGTATTTGACTCTGAACCCGGAAAGATTAAAAATTTTCAATACGAGTTCCAGGTAAACGATTGGACTCCATTTCGACAGAAGACATATCCCGTAGCTGAAATAGTACATTATGCAACGAGCCTATAATGGCTATAATTAAGACACGAGTATTTTTTATAAAACGAGCGTATGCGAGTTTTATAATTTCCATACGAGTGTCTTAATTACCATTATAGGCGAGTTGCATACGACTGTTTATGTTCGACGATAATTATAACTTTATTATATGTTTTAACATAAATATTCATAAATATCTGTTGAGAGTCAGCTACTGGAATTTTGTGATCGCAGAGCGAGCGTTGGGTGTTATACCTTCGTCTTTCAAGAGCTTTGAACGGCCGACGCATGCGCTCTGTGGGCTCTCAATGCCATATGCAGCCATATGTTTACATCAGCCGTCCCTCAGTAATATTGCCACCGTAGTCATTTGAAGACAATGCTCTGTGTAGAAATTAGTGTTAGTGATTTTAAGGTACTGTGCTATTTCTTGTCTCATATTCGCCAGTTTATTTACGCGAACATATGGACGGTGGATATTCCATGTCGGTAATTTATTATAGTTCGATGTTGTGTTTATGTCCGACATGTTGGATTTTGAGCGCATGCGCGAAATAATCGTTTCCTAATTGGTCAATGAACGAGCTCTGATTGGCTGGAGAAACTGTATCGTAATGAAAAACGGTGTTATAATGACCATCATTATGATACAGTTTTCAAACACATAATAGTGAGGGTCGAACATAAAACACTTTAGGCAAACGAAAGAAACTTTGCAGAAAATGATGGAAGCTGGGGTCATTGAGAAGGTAGCTACGCCTTATGTCAGCCCTTTGGTGGTAGTAAACAAGCCTGACGGTTCAGTACGAATGTGTCTGTACGCCAGAAACTTGAACCAAAGAATTATCCCCGAAAATGATTCAGCACCCCAATAAAGGAAATGTTAAGAAAGTTTAAGGGAAAGAAGATCTTTACAAATGTCGATTTGACAAATTCGTATCACCACTTAGAATTGGAAGAAAGAACAAGCCTCTTAACCGAATTCCAATTTCAGCAACAGACACTATGTTTCCGTAGGTTGCCATTCGGTTTAAAGACAGCTGGGTCAGCCCTTATCAGAGCCTTAGATAGAAATTTATCAGAAGAAGTAAAAGCATGTACCATTAGGTATGTCGACGGCATCCTATTGTCATCAGAGTCGGTACAAGAACATTTAGAGAATTTAGAAAGGTTACTGAAGGATTTGCATCAGGCCAATTTTAAGATAAACCTTAAAAGTCAAATTTCTGTCAACGACAGGTAACGTTTCTAGGTCATGTTATAGACCAGCATGGAGTCAAGCCAAACCCTTGTAAGCTTCAAGCTAATAAAGAGTTCCCGAGGCCAACCAAAGTCAAAAATGTAAGGCAATTTTTGGGCCTAATTGGATTTCTTAGCAGTCATTGTCCTGCATATACTAGCACCGTCTCACCCTTACAGGATTTATTAAACAAAGGGGGAATATGGAAGTGGACGGAGGAATGCGAGGAAGAATTCATGAAAGCAAAGGAGATGTTACTAAATTTTCTTAAATTGGGATATCCAAATTTTGAAGAAAAGTTCATTATTCAGACAGATGCGTCACAAATCGGCATAGGAGCCATGTTATTTCAGGAAAATAAGGATCAACCAGGGGGAAGAAATTATATTGCATTTACATCAAGAAGGCTGAAGCCGCATGATAAAAACTTTACGATAAGTGAAATTGAACTTCTAGCGATATTGCACGCCTTGCAATATTGGCGAAAGATCGTATACGGCTTTGAGATAAGCTTAAGAACAGACCATAAGCCATTAACGTTTCTTATGAAGACAGAGTTGTCTAGCCAACGGTTAATGAGATGGGCACTGTATATTCAACAATATGATGTCGAAATTGAGTACTGCCCAGGGAAAGAGAACATTGTCCCGGATTTTTTAAGCAGAAACCCTGAAACAGTAGAAGAAGTATTGACCATCCAAATAGCAGATGAAGATCGAGAAACGATAGAAGAACTCCGAAATTTAAGGGGAAAACAACGTTAAGACCCATGGATGAGGATGATGATTACCTTCCTCGAGGGAAAGCTTTATCGCATATCACCTGCATACCATGAGGCAGAGATTCTGTCAAGAGAATATAGTTTTTATAATGGACTCTTAAGTGAATTCACAGATGCAGATCATACCAAAATTAGGGTTGTCGTTCCTGCAGACTTGCAGAGGAAATTGGTTTGGTTATCACACCCCACGTTCGGACATATGGGTGTCGATAAGACTGTAATAATGCTGCAGGAAACGTTTGTTAGGCCGAAGATGAGAGACACTGTCAGAAATACTCAGAAAACATGCGACATGTGTCAGAGAATTAAGTCAAATTCATATCTAATGAGACAAAAACCAATTCCATTGTTATCAAAAAGACCATGCCAGATAGTGTCAGTGGACAATTTTAGACCACTTCCTAAGGCTAGGAGAGGTAACAAGCACATCATGGTCGCAATGGACTTATTCACAAAAATGGTTGTGCTTTACCCAATTCAGAAAACGTCCACGAAGCAAATTGTAAAGAGGTTAAAAGAGAGAGTGATTCCAATATTAGGGAAACCGGAAAACTTGCTGTCCGACCACGGAAGTTGTTTCACAAGTGCCGAGTTTTGTAGAGAATTGAATCATTTAGGCATACGACAAATTCTTTCAAGTATAAGACACCCAGAAGCGAACCCCGTTGAAAGAGTAATGAGGGAGGTTCAGAAATACTGTAAAATCTATTGCTCCGAGGAGAACTGGAAGTGGACAGATATTTTTCAAGTGATTGAATTTTGTATAAATAACACCGTGCATGAGGGAGAAGTACCCATTAGAATCCATCTAGATCAACGACCTGAAAGGCCGTGGGATCAGGTAATACCCATACCTACACATGCCCAATTAGGAAGAAATTTAAGGATTCAGAAAACCTATGAGTGTTTGAAAGCCCAAGCGGAGAAAATGCAGCAAATAAACCGAAAATAATGATACCATAGACCACTATTGGTGGGGGAATTGGTCTTAATTAAGCGTCCAGCGATATATGACCCAGATAATCGCCTATATAGGAAATTCAGGATGAACTACCACGGGCCCTATAAGTTCATAAGAGACCTGAAAAATAACGCTTACAAAGTGCAGCATTAGGAAACCGAGCAGGAAATGATCATGAATGCAGCAAATCTAAAAGTATACTATCCTCCAAAAGAGTTTGAAAGAAGTGATGAACAGGCCCTTGTCATCATCGTAGAAAGAACAGACGAAGATAAGAGAGAGAGAGAAGATGCAACAGTTGGACTGTAAATGTGGACTGAAGGAAATTTACAAGGTGTTAAAGGAAATAACCGTGCAAGCTAAATTTGAAAATGATCAATTAAGAAGGGAAGGAAGGGAACTGAAAATGAAGACAGCTGATAAAATATAGATTGAAGACAATTGAAATAAAATGATCAAACGGGTAGGAACAGTCCGCACCCATAACGAATTAAAGAAATAAAAAATTAAAGTAATGAAAATTAAAAGGTTAAATGGATGAAAATTGACATTTTATCAGACGGGTAGGGACAGTCCGTTCCCGGAAAGGGGAGGAAAGGAAATGATAAATTTAAATTGAACAAGGTCATGAGTTAAAGAGGATGAGAAGGATCATAGGTTCGAAGCTGGAACGCATATGATATATTCCAGGAGTGAAAGTTGAATAAATTTCCTTACACGTTCGAAAATTTATTTAAAACTAGAAAGGGCCATTTGTGCCCATTTGATGGGCACGGAAGTTCGAACCAATGATATTTAAATTCAGAAAGAGAAAATATTCATAAAATATTCACAGTCATATGGACTGAGAGTAAGGCCTCATGGAGCAACTCATACAGTGACTCAACGCAATTAATGTCTGTTATCTTGATACATTATATACAAGCCTTGTCTGACTCACGGAGAGCGCGTAGTCACGCAGTATCACCTAAATAATGTCATGCAGTTGGAAAAATTCAAGCCAGTAAAGGGGAAGGGAATTTTCCCCTCTAAATGCAAACTCGGCATTAAAACGGCAACCCTGGTTGCGGTACAACACTGCATTGTAGTGAAATATCTGGTTTTATGGAAATTACACAAAATTGTTATAATATTTTGGCATCAACCAGAATAATCCAGGGAGTTACGAATTAATCAAGACTAAAATTTAGTAACTTATGCACAGGGAAAAAGTGCTTACGAAGCAAATACGTCATTTAGGCGGGGTCATTAAGCGGTCCTTGGTAGGAGAGAAAAAACCACTTCGCCTACACAGCTGAGGAGCTTTGTGGATTTAATTAAAAATAAGTGGACGATCGATTTTCGCAAAACAAGATGAGAATGTAACGTTTAGGTCGTAAAGAACATAATGGTTATTTCTTCAAAATCGTGTGACGTTTAGTTCAAAAGATATCTCCAAGAAGGAGACCAAATTGATTTATTTTTGCAAGTTTTCAATATATAGCCGTGTTTCTAGGCAGAAAGTATTCAGTCTCCAGAGTCCAGTTGGACGTGACGCTGGAACACAGTGTTCAGACCGCCAGCACGAGTCGTCATTAAGCCAAGTTGGGCCCATATCAGGGCAAAAGAACAATCTTCAGTATATTCAGTTTACCGTAGGTGCCAGAGAGCAGTATTCAGTTTGGTGTCCGCCGTGGTGGGACATACTGTTTCGAAGTCATCATAAGACGTGGTGCTGGGCCACCAAAGTAATCAGTCAGTTTTAACGGGACTTGATTCAACGTAACTAGTTCAGTACATCGAACATGAAAACCTCAGGGAAGGGCCATGTAGCTTCGGACAGAATTATAAGTCTTCTAGATCACAAGTAAGCTGGTTCGAGACCAGGCAGAAGTTGCCGAAAGAAGAAAGAACTCCGCATATATAAAGTTGTGAGGACAAAACGAACAGTACGCTACAGAATTGAAAATTAGGTCCGGGTGAAGCCAAACACGATAGCTAGAAACAAGTATAGCTAGTGTTAGAATCATCTAATGGTCTTTGAAGGAGAGCCATTGAGATTATAGGGCGTGTAGCGAAAGCCAAAGTAAAGACACAGTCAAGTATAAATCGATGGGCAGTTAATAGTGGAAAGTACCAAACATTGTCAAGAAGAACATTTCGATCTTTGTTGAAGTCAAAGAACAGGTCGATAATTACATAGTTTCACATCATAACGTTGTTGAGAGAGAAGCCAGGTTAAGTTAATAAACCGGTGGGTTTAAACCGTGGAAAAACGACAGAAATTTGATTCGAGACCTAAGGGGTCAGATCCAGAAGTCGTCATAAGATAGATCGTGTGGCTAGATCCAGGGGAGAAGTCGTCATCACGGAACAATCGAAGGCCATCGATTGCGTCCTGAGATACGACAAGAACAATTACAAAGTGTGTAATCAATTGTAAATAGATAATAGAATAGGACAAACCCAAGGGTTAACACGTGTGAAGTGTTATATAGTGAATAAGTGAGAAAAGTTTAAACGTGTGAAAAGGTATAGTGTATTTGTTTAAAGGATAATATAAATTTATGTGAAAGTGTTCTCTAATTGAGATTCATTATGTGCAGAAATATAAATATGTCACATCAGGCCATAATCACGTGTGTTAAAGAGAAAGGAATTATGTGTGGCCATATTGTTGGAAAAATGTACTAATTACAACAATGTGGGTTAACTCCTTCACAACGGGGGATCCTGAGTTGGTGAGTACCAAAAATGAGTTGAACATATTGAGCCATTGTGGACGCATAATTTGAAGGGTACTATTGTGAAATGATTAATGATAAAGGGATAACAGTGAACAGTGCTCTAAAGTGTCACGTCTTAATGAGGAAGGCCGTACAAATGAGGCCACGTATCGAGTTAAATATTGTACGGATAACACCCAAGTGCGTGTAAGCGTATAAATTAATTAATAAAAGGGTGGAACCAAATTATTGTCGAAAGAAATAAGGTAAGTATTTGAAATCAGTAACGTGTGTTATACAAAGTAAACGCAATAAAAGTTGAACGCAACTTAAGTTAATAAGACATGGAAAAATTAGGAAAGTTTAACATAATGCAAAGAAAATCAAAGTCAGTGATAAAAATAATAAACAAACCCTATACGGTTAAATGATATAAATTAAAAGTAATTGCAAATGAACTTAGCATCACAAGTAAAGGCAATGAACGGCCTAAGGAAAATAAATGTAATAATAAAAGACCACAAAAATAACGTAACGGAAATAATATAATAATGTCAATGTAGGTTCATTATCCTCGCCAGGATATCTGGACTACAGTAATAAAGAATTGAGTATCCAAGAAAAGTATTATTGTCGCCAAAAATAGGCTAGACCAAATGTAAGCTTAGGGCTTTGAAATATTGAATTAACGTGCAAGTATCGGATAATTATTATAGTCTATGGGAAATTCGTCGGTTGACCAAGGTAAGGTCTTATAATTTGTTCGAGTGAAAGAGTAAATGCTCACTCAGGTATTATGTAATTCTCACGTGGCCAGGGAGCACATGAATGAAAAGGAATCGTAAGACTGGATAGATGATTATTGTTTAGGCGGGTAGCCGGAAGCAGGGTGAGATTGATTCCCTCCTACGAGCTATGCCGACCTGCGCAGCCAGGTAAGTCATAGCGTTCCTAGGTTGGTTAGCATTTGTATTTGGAATGCCTATCACAGCAGACTCATATGTTGGCCACAACGGGCTTAAGAATACGTTTGTTTTAGTCATCCTAATAGCCGAGAATAATTATCCCAAAGAAGCACGAATAAATGTGAATAATTAGACTGAGCACAGTCCATATGAGGAATAGAATAAAAACGCTTGGATTCTCAATGTAGAGGTGGTCTCTCTTTGAGTGTTAAAACATATGGTTGGTTAAATAGTACGCTAGGTCAGGAGGGACGGAGTTGTTTACAAAAGAGTCGTTACTCCAGTCGAGACGAGGGAAAGTTAATGAGGGTAGCGCTGCAATCGGCGGCCATGAACATGTTGTCACTGTGTTAAGACAGAACGAAAGGGGACCTTGTGATTTTATTTAAAGAAACGAATTACAGCAGAAGTTATTGCTTGCTAAATAATTGTTATCATGCATGGATTATTTATCCCGTATTAATAAGAACCATATCGATATGATCAAAGCAATGAGAAATAATAATAATAATAATAATTGCATTTTTGAAAATGTAAAAATTTGGTTCCATGACCTTAAATAAAATTGAAAATGGGTAATGATAAAGCACTAAAATGGGACTTTGTGAAGTGTGGGCTACATAAACATGCTATTCTGGGGAACACAATGGCTGCAATTGAAATAATTGGCATGAAGGTGGAGAAGTAAATGGTACTCATGTGGAAATAATGTTATATGTTTTGGGGGATAATTTGTGTTTGGAATGTGTGGAGAAAAGAGATAAAAAAATGTAAAGAATAAAAAGTTCAGATTATAGCTAGATGAAGGCATTGTAATAATAAAGGTAAATATCCTGGGTTCGAGCCTGACCGGGCGAAACTCAGTTGAAGTGACTGGAAACACTCATTTTTGGGGATATAGGATTTAGAATAACTAAGACTAAAGTATCAGTGTAAACAGATGGATCATGAATGAATCCTTTGGAAATGAAGCAAGATAAACTAAGGGTCATTATTTGTTTATTATGTTTGAAGGTAATTTCAACCAATATATTAGTGTTGTGACTTTATATTTTGAAATATTGGAGTGAATTAAATATATCAATATAAAGTAGTTGGTGTTACAGTATTTTTGCAGCTTGTCCTTCCTATAGTTCATATTCTGAGTACATGGTCAGACAGTGGGAATAACTGTACACGCCCTGAGCTGAGAATAGTCTGATGATGACCTGTATTTCCGTTTTCCTAAACGGTTACAGAATATAGATATTTTTGATGGTTTACCCATCGTAAGCTTAAAAGGCGCACGGGCGGCAGATATTCCTTCTACTCGATGCACTTAAATCGTTACTGGTCGGCTTTCTTTATTCATAAATGAATGTTTTTTTACAGAAACCTTTTTCAAGAAATCCTTTACAGAAGGGTGAAAACCGCATCAAAATCCATCAATTGGTTCTCGGGATTACCCGTTTCATCCAAGAATAGGAGACTTTGTTTTATACTGAGTAGAGATTAGTTAGTGTTGTTGTTGTGAGGGGCGAAACTACGAGGTCATCTGCCTCTGACTTAGAGATTCATTGCAGAGTAGAGTTGGGTAGATTATAGGCTAGGGAATAACCCACCCACCAAGGGAAGATGATTAAGAGAAGGAAGTAGATTTGGGATTGGAGAAAAAGGATAGAAAAATAGGAGGAGAGTCCCACAAAATTAATAAGTTGAGATTTAAATACCCTTAGAAGCAGTTTCCAATGGAAATTAACTCTCGGATACCTAAAGTAGGTACGAGCTTGGTCGAGGCTAACGGGAACCGCAGCTAGGACTTGGGCGGTTTGCAAGAGAGAGGCTTTAGTACATTTCCTCCCAAGCATGTATAAAAGTACTATGGGGAAGGGTGATGGTCTGGCAAGACTTAGAGGAACAAATTCACTGTATGTCTTCTCAAAGAAATTAGGTTTTACAAAGTAATTCGAAGAATGCCAATGATTTAACTCAAGCTTGGTATTTTCAATTTCCAAAATTATGGAGTTCCTGTAAGGGCGACCAAATGTCTCTAAGAAGGAATATGATAAAAGATTATGTCTTATTGGGTAATCTTGGTAAATGAACCAATAGTTGCATTGGACAATGGCTAAGCTTTTACTCAGCGAGGAGCCGGCTAAAAGTTTAGACAAAAAGAAACACTTATCTTTTAGAAAACTGACCATAAGTTTTCGGAGAGGGTCTCCACAAGCAGGTAGTTGGCTTAGCGAACTTTACTTGCCTTACTGGCCAATTAGAATTAGCTTTTAAAGCTAAAAAGAACTTTAGTAAGGTGAAAATTAAGAGTTCTTGCTCAAATGCAACAAATGGTGAAAGCTCTATTAATGATTTTAATATCATTGAGAGAGGAGAGTCAAGGAAGACAGGATTTTGCCTAAACTTTATATTCGAAAATGAAAAAGCGAAGGGAAAAGATTTGTTTATTTTACAATTAGAAAAAGTTTGAGGAAATTAACAATTATGCAATATAATTTGGACAAACATAGTTCATTTGAACTTTTTAACAAATAGGGTCGCAGACCTCTCAACATTAAACGGTTGCTCCAGGCAATTGACAATTTACAAGGTTTCAAACCTTACATGTTTCTAAAATCTTTATAAGATTTAAACCAATAAACAATGAAATAATTAAAGCTTTAACGTGAATTGGAGTACAAAAAGTGTACTTTAAGAAATTCTTTAGAGAATGTTCTAGAGAAAATGACAACTTTGAAAATGACGATAATAACAACGTGAAAAATAAGATAGAAGTTCCTACAACTTCTTATATTTATACAGAATTACTTTGTGAAATTTATACAAGGAGAGCAGGTCACTTACTGTGAACCTGAAAAGTTAATCAGAAGGAAGGTTCTAGACCTCTTATACTTTGAATAAGACTCGCCAGTCAAATGAGGCAGTTTTCATTTAGCGAGACCAAAAAATAACTCACTCAAGAGTTGAGAGAATTGTTTTCCCTATGTATAGGAAAGGGACAACGTGATTTAAAACTTGTATCACACAAGCAATTATGCAGAATTTAATTAATGTTAAACTAGCAAAGTTGGAAGGGCACTTCGTAAGTAACACCTTATAGAAAGTTACAATTTCATAAATAATGGTTGTTAGTAGAAGGTTGAGGAAAGATCATTAGGATATAGGATCAATGTTCATGGCCGTATTTAATATAACCGGACGATCGCGACGCGGTAGAAAAGTGGAGCAAGCACTGATTATCACTATAGTCTGTAAAGATGGATGCAAAGTTCACTAGAGAAACACTGAAGTTTATGAGAAAAAAAGTTATTGCAATTATGGAGATAACTGATTGCACTAGGTAGGTGAAAGTCTATTTCTCGAAAAAGTTGTGATTTAAAATTAAATGCGCCATAGAATGTTCCAGAGGTTCCAGCGGAGGACGAAAATTCACTATTGTAGTGATTTAGTTTTAAACAGAATTCTCCCAAGTACGTGAGAAATACATGATGGCAGGACTCGCAAATAGAGAACAAGTTCTAGAAGGTTCCAGAACGACCTTAGCAGAAAATGGGGTTTGAAAAAATCCAACGGAGGAAATAGTTTCAAAATTATAGGCAGCGGGTATTAGATAATATCCCACGTAGCGAGAGGGTTTCTCGTTTAAATAGCTTAAGAAAAGCTCCTTTTAGTAAGGTTGGCTTATACAAGAAAAAAGCTCAACATTGCAAATCCCACGAAGAGTGATTATTGCCCCAAAGTAAATAGTTTCACACTGCCTATAATTAAAAGCACTTGAAAGTTAAAACCATGAAGATGAGGTTAAAACTTTTTAAAAATGGTACTTATCTCGATTTCATGTTGAAGTCGGAGTTCCTTAGGAAGACTATCTAGCCAACATGGCGTAGGAGAGTGTGTGCCTCTTGGTTTGAGGAGGCTAAGCTCGAGCGGAGCTTTGACTGAACGAGTCAACTGCAGACGTAGAAGTGAGTGAAGCTCAGCGGAGCACACAGAGACCACGGAAGGGGGAGAGAGTGGGGGTAGGAAAACAAAAGGTATACATATCAGCATAACCAACTTTACAACAAAAAATTGATCTTCTCTTGCTGAGCTGGTCTTCAAGGAGTTGACAACAGTATCTGGTAGCCAAATGGATGTGGAATTCCTCTTGCGCGAGGAAGAGTTGAAGAGCTTCAGAGATTTGTTGTCATATGACGCTAGGTGGATCACAGAATATATATCTGAAACATACTCACACAAAATATAAGAAATTTGAACATAGAGGAGAAAACAAATGATCACTGTTGGTGTTTGACAAAAAGGAAGGAAAGAACGTGCAAAAGCATTCAAATTTGTAATCTCAGGTACCGTGCATTCCAAGAATGCACCATACTGGGAGGGCCAGACACCAACAGGGAACAAATAAGCAATTAAACATTTAAGAGTGATACAGTAATTAAAGAAAAGTGGTCTTGTGATCTGACCATTATTGGTCAAGACTCTGAATACCCTGACTCTCCTATCTCTTCCAGGGCAACACTTAGTCACTTCTCCAAAAGGCCCGACTAGGGGGGGTGGAACATCCCTAACCAAGACCAAGTCTCCTACTTGAATGTCGGGACCGGAAAGAAACCACTTCTGTCTCCCCTGCAAGGAAGTTAAATATTCCAAGTTCCACCTCTTCCAAAAAGAATTACTGAGGGCTTCAAGTTTCCGCCAAGTGATAGGTAGATTAGAATCCCTGTAAGAATTAGGAAGGGGAGGATGGGCAGAGAGAGAAGTGCGTGTAAAGAAGCGACCAGGTGAAAGTGGAAGGAGGTCATCAGGGTCATTGGAAAGCGGAGTTAAAAGGTGAGAATTAACGACACTTTCAATCACGAAATAGCTGGAAGCCGAGAAAAATAAAGCACTAGTAAAGATTGCGATACGATGAGAAAGAAGAATTAGCAAGTTTAAACAAAGCGTATAGGAACAAGTACATCTATTCAGGACAAGAATATACCAAATAAACAAAGGAACTATGCGAGTAGAAAGCAAGAACGCCATAGGTAACAAACTAGTAGCCATAAACAATGACCTCAAGTTATAATGAGTATCAAAGGGGTTACTCAGAAAAATACTTAAGTCAGCAAAAAACGGGACATGACAATCATGGATACAAAAACACATCGAATGTGACGTCGAGAAAAAACAAGTTTGTTCATCAATGAACATTAAGATCGCAAAATATGCAAGCAAATTGCAATACATAAGCAAAGTGGAATACATGAACGCGTGAGAAATACGCAACGAAGTTTTGAAACAGGGATCGAAACAATTGTAAGATACGAGCGTGGGTAAGCGGAAGACGTAAACAAGTACAGCCTTGACACACATAGTACAACGAGATAAGACATATAAATAGCTGACAGAGTCCTTAAGCGGAACGAGTTTATTTTGGAAACTAAGTGAACGGCTTCCGTACTTGAAGTAGCAACTCGCTAGACAATCGTTGGCAGTCAGCCAAAGTTGAGATAAGAGAAACTTGTTTTGAACTGTGTCAATCATACAGGAAATAAACAACAACTTGGCATTCCTCAGACTGGTATACACACGAGTCTCAAAAACAAGCAGTTCAAAGTGCACACACACTAATTGAGTCAGCTGTAACTTAAAGCAGAACGAGTTACACGACATGCAGTCAATCGTAACTTGGACGTGAAAAAGCAATTTAAAGCTATATGAAATAAAGTAGGAAATCAATTTCGCATAATTGAGAGGATCACGAAATCGAACAATTTTCAACAAAAAGAAGCTTAATTCTTCCGAGCAAAGAAGACAAGCTGGGACATTGAGACGAAGGTTATGCATAAGAATAGTTATTCTAGATGCTATAGAATTCAGAGTTTCAATCGGTTTCATGAGCGACTTCCAATTGCGAGGAAGGGGGGAGGAGCCGGCCGTGGCCATCCTTCTACATAACGAAAGAAGTGAAACATAGCGTACAGCAAAGTGATGGTGACTGATAGCCATGGTTTTACACAAGGGGAAGATAGTTTTCGAGGAATAGTTTAAGCAATTAACTGCTATAAAAAATGACATAAGAAGATAAACGAAATAACACAAAGCAAGGCAAACTTGAATGGCCATCTTGTGCGGGAAGAAGGAAAAACCATTTAAACAACTTACAGAGGTAGCGCAGTTGTTCACGATAAGACATCGTTTCGACAAGTGGTTTTCAAAAATATTGAGATCTGAAGTATGAGCGTTCTCTTTTTCAGAAATGAGATTTATGTCAGCTGTGACGAAATGACATTGCGCTTTGGTTTGAACACTGGTATGTTTGATTTCACCAGTAATAACCCAACCAAAATCGGTGTCTCTAGCGACCACGGTTGAAGATAACTTGCGTGTTTGTTTGCGAATGCAATTCCAAAAAACATTGGCACTGAAAAGCACATCAATGGGACCTTGAGCATTAAACTGAGGATCGGCTAACCTTAAGTGCGAAGGAATCTTTAATCCGGAGGTATTGATAGAGTGACTTGGAGTGTCCTTGCCAATACTGGTAAGAATGAGACAGTTTAAATTAAGATTGGTGTTTCTTTGGCAAACGTCTCTGATTTTCAACTTTGAAGACTGCAAAACTTGAGTTTTCAAATTGTCAATGCCGGTCACATTGATAGAAGTAGGCGATGACGAAAGACCTAGTTTTTTAATCAACGATTGCGAAACAAAGTTGTGCGTTGAAGCGGAATCGAGAAGACCACGGGTTTTGAACCAATTTCCAAATCTATCTTGGATTTCAAATTGTACAGTGGTCAACAGGGTTTGCGCACTGTGAAAAGTGTCGGCGTTGGAAATGCAGGAAGAAGCATTAGTTTGTTCGGAGCGGCTCTGCAAGGAGCTTAAAGAGGCAGGTGCTGATGACCTCGATTTATCGTGAACGTGCAATAAAGAATGATGCGGTTTTTTGCAATGAAAACAGAGATTTGATGACGTACAGTTCGAAGAAGAATGCTTAGGTGATAAGCAGTTGAAACAATGTTTGCTATTCAAGACAAACTTTCTTCGATCTTCGACAGACAATTCTTTAAAGGATTTGCACAAATACAATGTGTGAAGCTTTTTACAGAGCGTGCATTTTAATGATTTGTTAAGCGGCCTGATATCTTCTCTTGCATGATTGAAAGAAGAACGGGTTTGCTTGTTTTCGACAAATGGGGGCTGATGTCCCTTTGAAGAAGCAAGTTTTTTTTCAAAAATTTGACACCGAGGATTTGTTTCGACTTTTTCGCACTGAAATGCGAGTGCTGTAAGGAATTGACATCGACTGTTGAGAAACGAGATAAGGTGTTCGAACGAATGTTCCTTGTTGCAGGTGAGTTCGATCTCCCAGGCCTTCAGTGTCGAAAAATCGAATCTTGATGTAGCTAGGTGAATAAGTATGGTGTCCCATGTTTGGACAGGCTGTTTTAGCTGGTATAACGCTCTGACATTTAACTGCATAGAATCTAAGAGGTCTCTTAAGGAGGTGACGTCATTAGGTTTGACGGCAGGTAAGTTGAAGAGACAACGGATATGACGAGCTACACTCAAACGTAAATTGCCATATCTCTCTTTAAGGAGATTAAAGGCGATGTGGTAGTTGTCTGCGCTTAAAGGCAGTGACTCCACCAAGGCCAAGGCCTCAGATTCCAAAGAAGTGCGGAGGTAGTAAAATTTATGTATGTCTGGGATCTCGATATTTTCATGAATTAAAGAGCAGTAAAGTTCGTAAAAAGAATACCATTCACCTTCCTTGCCTGAGAAGTGCGGTAGGCTTATCTTGGGAAGTAACGGTTTCGGTTTGTTCTCGTGAACTGAAGCGGGTGCTAACTGAGCCGGATTGATGACCCTAGTGTCCGGTTCTGAGATATTGCGAATCAGTTGGTGGGCCTTTGCAATTCCTTCAAAGTACAAGGGTTCGACCTCATCCCGGTCCAATTGCAGTTCTGGACAAGCGGATTCAATCTCGGTTTGAATTT
This sequence comes from Meconema thalassinum, assembly GCA_946902985.2. Taxonomy (NCBI): domain Eukaryota; kingdom Metazoa; phylum Arthropoda; class Insecta; order Orthoptera; family Tettigoniidae; genus Meconema; species Meconema thalassinum. The sequence goes on along the minus strand of OX336396.1, from coordinate 304,361,646 downwards.
GGTCATAATAATCATAAGACCGTTCGTACAACTTAAGGCGATGAGTCAAGATATCTAAATCACACTCGGCGGGATTTAATTTGCTGATGAAATTTCGGAATCTAGTGAGTTGCCCTTTATAAGAAGAACGTCTAGCAATAAGAGTTTCATCTTTTTCGGCAGGAGCCATGACAAAAATAATAAATTGAAATACAACTCACGAAACTGTAGAACCTTGGAGATGCTGTCAGGTTTGCAGCAGAGAATGGATAGCAAGAACGGGACACACCAAAGGAGACAGGAGCGGCCTCTTTCCCGTTCACAGGCTTTGCATGACGTAGATATAGCTGAAAGATCCAAAGGAGATATTAAAAATTTGCAAAGTATTGTCAAATGACACTTGACAAACAATAGAAATAACAAATGGACTCTCCCGGGTTTCGGCACCAAATTTTGGGTAGATTATAGGCTAGGGAATAACCCACCCACCAAGGGAAGATGATTAAGAGAAGGAAGTAGATTTGGGATTGGAGAAAAAGGATAGAAAAATAGGAGGAGAGTCCCACAAAATTAATAAGTTGAGATTTAAATACCCTTAGAAGCAGTTTCCAATGGAAATTAACTCTCGGATACCTAAAGTAGGTACGAGCTTGGTCGAGGCTAACGGGAACCGCAGCTAGGACTTGGGCGGTTTGCAAGAGAGAGGCTTTAGTACATTTCCTCCCAAGCATGTATAAAAGTACTATGGGGAAGGGTGATGGTCTGGCAAGACTTAGAGGAACAAATTCACTGTATGTCTTCTCAAAGAAATTAGGTTTTACAAAGTAATTCGAAGAATGCCAATGATTTAACTCAAGCTTGGTATTTTCAATTTCCAAAATTATGGAGTTCCTGTAAGGGCGACCAAATGTCTCTAAGAAGGAATATGATAAAAGATTATGTCTTATTGGGTAATCTTGGTAAATGAACCAATAGTTGCATTGGACAATGGCTAAGCTTTTACTCAGCGAGGAGCCGGCTAAAAGTTTAGACAAAAAGAAACACTTATCTTTTAGAAAACTGACCATAAGTTTTCGGAGAGGGTCTCCACAAGCAGGTAGTTGGCTTAGCGAACTTTACTTGCCTTACTGGCCAATTAGAATTAGCTTTTAAAGCTAAAAAGAACTTTAGTAAGGTGAAAATTAAGAGTTCTTGCTCAAATGCAACAAATGGTGAAAGCTCTATTAATGATTTTAATATCATTGAGAGAGGAGAGTCAAGGAAGACAGGATTTTGCCTAAACTTTATATTCGAAAATGAAAAAGCGAAGGGAAAAGATTTGTTTATTTTACAATTAGAAAAAGTTTGAGGAAATTAACAATTATGCAATATAATTTGGACAAACATAGTTCATTTGAACTTTTTAACAAATAGGGTCGCAGACCTCTCAACATTAAACGGTTGCTCCAGGCAATTGACAATTTACAAGGTTTCAAACCTTACATGTTTCTAAAATCTTTATAAGATTTAAACCAATAAACAATGAAATAATTAAAGCTTTAACGTGAATTGGAGTACAAAAAGTGTACTTTAAGAAATTCTTTAGAGAATGTTCTAGAGAAAATGACAACTTTGAAAATGACGATAATAACAACGTGAAAAATAAGATAGAAGTTCCTACAACTTCTTATATTTATACAGAATTACTTTGTGAAATTTATACAAGGAGAGCAGGTCACTTACTGTGAACCTGAAAAGTTAATCAGAAGGAAGGTTCTAGACCTCTTATACTTTGAATAAGACTCGCCAGTCAAATGAGGCAGTTTTCATTTAGCGAGACCAAAAAATAACTCACTCAAGAGTTGAGAGAATTGTTTTCCCTATGTATAGGAAAGGGACAACGTGATTTAAAACTTGTATCACACAAGCAATTATGCAGAATTTAATTAATGTTAAACTAGTAAAGTTGGAAGGGCACTTCGTAAGTAACACCTTATAGAAAGTTACAATTTCATAAATAATGGTTGTTAGTAGAAGGTTGAGGAAAGATCATTAGGATATAGGATCAATGTTCATGGCCGTATTTAATATAACCGGACGATCGCGACGCGGTAGAAAAGTGGAGCAAGCACTGATTATCACTATAGTCTGTAAAGATGGATGCAAAGTTCACTAGAGGAACACTGAAGTTTATGAGAAAAAAAGTTATTGCAATTATGGAGATAACTGATTGCACTAGGTAGGTGAAAGTCTATTTCTCGAAAAAGTTGTGATTTAAAATTAAATGCGCCATAGAATGTTCCAGAGGTTCCAGCGGAGGACGAAAATTCACTATTGTAGTGATTTAGTTTTAAACAGAATTCTCCCAAGTACGTGAGAAATACATGATGGCAGGACTCGCAAATAGAGAACAAGTTCTAGAAGGTTCCAGAACGACCTTAGCAGAAAATGGGGTTTGAAAAAATCCAACGGAGGAAATAGTTTCAAAATTATAGGCAGCGGGTATTAGATAATATCCCACGTAGCGAGAGGGTTTCTCGTTTAAATAGCTTAAGAAAAGCTCCTTTTAGTAAGGTTGGCTTATACAAGAAAAAAGCTCAACATTGCAAATCCCACGAAGAGTGATTATTGCCCCAAAGTAAATAGTTTCACACTGCCTATAATTAAAAGCACTTGAAAGTTAAAACCATGAAGATGAGGTTAAAACTTTTTAAAAATGGTACTTATCTCGATTTCATGTTGAAGTCGGAGTTCCTTAGGAAGACTATCTAGCCAACATGGCGTAGGAGAGTGTGTGCCTCTTGGTTTGAGGAGGCTAAGCTCGAGCGGAGCTTTGACTGAACGAGTCAACTGCAGACGTAGAAGTGAGTGAAGCTCAGCGGAGCACACAGAGACCACGGAAGGGGGAGAGAGTGGGGGTAGGAAAACAAAAGGTATACATATCAGCATAACCAACTTTACAACAAAAAATTGATCTTCTCTTGCTGAGCTGGTCTTCAAGGAGTTGACAACAGTATCTGGTAGCCAAATGGATGTGGAATTCCTCTTGCGCGAGGAAGAGTTGAAGAGCTTCAGAGATTTGTTGTCATATGACGCTAGGTGGATCACAGAATATATATCTGAAACATACTCACACAAAATATAAGAAATTTGAACATAGAGGAGAAAACAAATGATCACTGTTGGTGTTTGACAAAAAGGAAGGAAAGAACGTGCAAAAGCATTCAAATTTGTAATCTCAGGTACCGTGCATTCCAAGAATGCACCAAGAGTGGACGGCATGCCAATCAGCAATTCATGAGGAAGAAATATAATTATGAAATGCTTTATTAAAATGCCAGATGAAGAAATTTAATTGGTTGTTGTTGTTGTACCATTTGAGGAGGTTGGGCATTTAGTTCATCAATTCATGTGTACTTGTAATATTTGTCTGATAAGCTGTGTTATTGTGATGTTTCTTTATAGTGTGTGTATTTGTAATGAATTCGAGGTTTGGGAAGGAAGTGACCGAGGTTTAAGTTAGGTACCATTCCCGCATTTGCCTCGAGTAGAAGTTCGAAACCACGGAAAGCCACTCCGAGGATGGTTGTGATTGGAATAGAACTCTACTTTTCTCAGTTTTGCCTCGCGAGGCTGAGTGCACCGCGTTCCAGCCTTCAGACCAGAATTTAATTTCTTGCCATAGCCAGGAATAGAATTCGGACCTTAGGGACGACAGCCAAGAATTCCGGTCGCTGCACCAAACTAAATCGCAGCAGGTGGACTATTTAAATTAAGTAGTGGAGTAGTGACAGTTCTATTACCCCACCACCACCTCTCCCTCTGACGTCACATACTAACCCGCAATACATTCAGGGGCAAAGTCAATATCTGGCCAAACCGTGGTCCGATTTTGACAAATGAGGTGTCGTTGGACTCGGGCTAACGCCCTCTTTCCAATGGACCACTCATTTCAACCCCTAAATAAAACCTACCCCTACTAGGGGGAGAAATTGTAATTTATTTTTGTGAAAGTCTTTTTTCAAATGCGACATGTGTAAGGTGCGCTGCTAAAATGAACTTAAACGTTGTTGCTCATATAGCGCATGCGTTTTTCTGTCTACCGCTATGGATCAACAATTTTGTTTTTGTCTTTAACGCATGCGCACATGGGATTTTTGTAAGAGGGCGAGCTCTTTGAAAAAAATGATTGATAAGAAGGGGTTTTGATGGTGAGGAGAGAGCCAGATAGTCGCCTACTTTCCTGCGAAGTTTGCCGATATCTCTCGAACGCAAGGTCGGATTTGGACATGTGACGTGTCAAATCGCTTGTCTCGAAGCCCTATATATGTTATTAATAGGTTAAACTTTTGAGAATGAGGGAAACAGGCTTTTTGGGGGTAAAACCATGATTTTAGACTTTTTCCTATATCTCACGAATGCATGGTCGGATTTGGTCCTATGACGTGCCAAATGGCTTGCCCCGAAACCGTCTTTATTTTGGTAATAGGTTAAAGTTTTTGAGAATGAGGGAAACAGAATTTTTTGATGTAAAACTGTGATTTTAGACTTTCTTATATATCTCACAAACCAATAACGCCAGAGACGTATACGAGGGGTCGTAGGACTCGGGGTGAGGCCCTCTAATTCCCCCCCCCCCCGCCCTCTTTCGAATATAGTATTTATTTTTTAAAAAATGCAAAAGGGTCTAACGACACTTTTGTTGAAAACATTTTAGTTTTTAAAACTTTGTTTTAAGTCTGTCTAAATTGTTCATGAAGAGTGGTTGTAGATAGAAAGAGACGATACCACTGGGCACGTGTTTCAACGAGGCTATTACTGGCCACGGTGGTGATTTACCAATACAGTATTCGCTATTTCGATGAGACGGTGGGTCGAGGGTTCGTTTTCCGATTTTTCCTATGATGGAATTCCTAATTCCTAAACCCCCTGAAGGGGGTCTTTAACATGTAAACGATTATGAGTGACATGACAAATGATAATTCCTTTATCAGATGAAGTTAGCTTTAGATAGAACAAACAGAACTTGGTTATATGTTGCTTGAAGTGAGTCTAGAAAACAAACTTGCTGGGGCAGACTGACAGGATGTGGATGTTATTTGAGCTTATTGGAATGCATTGACTTGACTTGACAACAGGGCAATGAAAAAGGCACAGAGATGCTGAGGATACTTGAAGGTCAAACGATATGGCAACTATGGTGGGAGGGGGAAGCGAGGATGATGTCGCCGATTACGTTCAATGTTCAATAGATGAATTTATATTTTGAGAAGCATTGTTCGGAGAGGGTCATGTGACGACTTGTTTTAAGGGTATTTATTTTTCCGATCTTTCCTATGGTGGACTCATTGATTGAAATAATCCAAAAGTGCTATGGCATGGCCTTGAGATTTTATAAACTGATAATGGAATTTTGACATACAAGGTCCACTCAGAACTTGACATGATATCATTCTTTTTATGGCTTATGAATTTCCCCAAAAAAAGACCCAAAACAACAAGATCATAGACTTTTGCTTTTCTTAATATATTGCAAACCCATAATGTTAGATATTTACTGTGAGTGACGAAACCTAGCTAGGTAAAGAAAGAATTATTGTGGGCTGCATGTATGGTGACTGACACGTCTTTGACCATTGGAACTTGTTTTCAGATCTGACTGTAGTACATAGGGAGTATAGGTTGTAGGTATGGCTTGACAAACAGTGTACACAAAATTCAATTTATCGATTCAAGAATTAAGATTAGACTATCATTAATTAATTGGTTAAAGAGTGTAGCTAAAAATAAAAAATGGTGACTACATTAAACTAAACTGAACCAAGTCGAGTCAAACCCAACTGAACCAAACCAAGCCTAAAGCAAACCAAACCTAATCAAGAACAAGCCAAGGGCTTAAGTGTAAAACTTGTGGGGGAATGCAGTCATTGGCAATGTCCAAAGAAAGGGATAACGCTCTACCTTTAGAGGGTAAGGTGAAGCTAGCGCATGGTGCTAATGCATATTCCCAAGTATATGAACCACACACACACACACACACAACTATTATATGCTGTTTTCATGAGTTGACTGTTAAAACTTACTCAGTGGTTACTGAGCAAGATGGACGCTACACACAACAAGCTTTAAATACTTGAGGCTAATAATCTATACACACACACACACACACACACACACACGCTTGTTCTAAACTAAACTGTCTTGCTGGCAATGCTCACACAGTAGGAAAATGACAGAAATGCTTGGCTAACAGAAATACAATCATTTTCGGTTGTCTAATGTTACCAGCTAACCATTACATGCTATAGTGGTGAGCACATGTGCCTCTTGCACTGGAGATCGTAACTCGATTTCTAGCTCTAGCTCTAAAAGAAAGAATGGTATGGTGACGCAGTGGTTAAACTGTTAGCCTTTCACTAAGGTAGACTAGGGTTTGATTTTAGGTTAATATACATGTCATAAAGAAACAAACAAACAAACAAACAAAAAAAGCGGAGATAATGTTTAAAACCGATTACACTTGTCTCTTTTCAAATTATTACTTAGATTACAAATACTAAGGTGGACTGGGTTTGATATAGAGTTAATGCTGCCTATCGCATACTAGCCTGTAAGAAAGCCAAACAAGCAAAAGGCGTAGGTAGAGCAGTGGTAAAATCGCTATGTGTAGAGAACTACCTAACGGTTTTATGAACTGGCAATGGTATGTCGCATAAACAGTGCAGGATACAATCCAGCAACCATAATTTTTATCTTGTGGAACAGAGAAAACATATATAGAGAGAGAGATATAGAAAGCTTGTGTATGTATGGGTAGCATTGATTATTTGACTAGAGAAAATACAGTGAGGTAGGGTGGGGAGAGGGAGAATTAACACTTATATATGAATGGTATTTTTTTCAATAGTTTTGTTTTTCAAATACAGTGGTAGATAGCCGTTATTTTGTAAAACATTCTTACTTGCAGTAGTAATAAGCCTCTGCGGTTCCGCTAACACACATAGACTGTACTATTGCCATGGTCAAGCACTCACATTAAGATCATTTACAAAAACATAAAATGAAAAATAAAAAAACCTTGTTTTCGAAATATCGTTTTTCAACAGACACAAATTAATAAAAATGTGTAAACAGCAAAATGGAAAATCCATGTTTCCATATAGACAAAATTTAAAAACCATAAACGAACATTTAAAAAATATGTATAAATGGGAAATTGACAAATGCGTGAATACGAAAATGGAAAATCCATGTTTCCATATCATGAAACTGAAAAAACATCATACTGTCATTTAAAAAAATGCAAATGGCAAATTGACAAATTGCAAAGTGGGAAATGTGAGATTGAACAAATGGCTATCATTATTTAAAAAAATAACACAGTGCCTTATTGTTGAGGTGTGAATCAAACCCTCTCTACTTATTTTGGACCATCCGAGACTGAGTATACTTGTTTTAATCCTCATATCACTTTTAAAATTTTGTGTTAAAGCTAGGAATTGAACCCAAGAGCTTGTAGGGGGAGACCAAGGTTAGAATATGTTAAACAGATAGTCTTAATTGTAGGGTGTGGTAGCTATATAGAGATGAAACGATTAGCTCGGGACAGAGGCATTGAGATCTGCAGCAAAACAGTCAAACGACTAAAGACTCAAACAATAACATGTAAGCTCACCAAAATAATGTTGTGTAACGGTAAATGTTAGTCAACGAACAGTAATGCATTACTAAAACCCATGACACGATACATAAGAGCTTTTCTAAAGTTATTTTAAAATGCCTTTAACCCTATATTAAACACCCAGTTCACAATATCCATAACTGCAATGTTATGGTAAAACAAAACAAAATCTATATTTCAAAACAAGCAAGTGGTTTAGTCAATGTCTACTGGGAAATGTTTTGTAAACACTCAAGTCCACAAGACTAATTAAATTAGTAACTGTCAGGTCGGCCGAGTGGTTAAGGTGTTTGACTTAAGATCAGATTTCCTGTACAAGGAAGCAAGGGTTAGAATCCCTTACCTGACCTAACTATTGCCTTAACATGGCTTGTCCACACTGAATTATTTTGATACTCGCTACACAAACCATAGACAGAGTGTATTGTTTAAGGCACTCTCTTTATGAACATAGTCAGAGACTGTTGATGGTTAACAATTGCATTAATAGTGGGACATGGGGATAGCAATTAAGAAAAACAGCCAATACCCATACAATATTTTTATTCATTTAGTTTTTTTAAATAGTTACACAGTGAATACAACTTTTTATCTTTTTATCATTGTTTGATATAGATTTTAAACACAACGCTTGTTGTAGATCCTTTTATAACATTCTCCAGGTACTCTTGTTCTTCAAAACTGGGGAAGCCGCAATGGTTTTATAGATATTAAATCCTCATCCTCTTCTTTTTCATCATCATTATCATTGTAAATATTATCATTATAATTATTATAGTCTTTGTCACCAACATCATCATCATCATCATCATCATCATCATCATCATCATCATCATCATCATCATCATCATCATCCTCAACATCACTAGAACTATCCAAATCCTTTTTTTCCTTTTCAAAAGGGACCTCTTGAAGAGTCTGTGTTGCTTTTGATAGTGTTAAGTGTTTTTTGAACGTTGACAACTGTCCTAACATGACTTTTTGAGGAGATGATAATTGCTTATCAACAAACAATGCACTATCTTGAGCAGCAATATCATTTTCTTGAACTTGCTTTTTAGCATTTTCATGATATTTTGTTGACAGCAACAGTGTTTTATCTGGTACACAACATTGATGATTACCCACACTTAAGACCTTACCATTCTTACTTTTTAGATGAGCTAAACATTTTGTTGTCCTTTGTTTTGAGCAGTGCCAAGATATGATTCCATTCACATTTTGCCGCTTATAGTTATAGGTATAGCCATGATACAGGGCACGTGGTTTGCCTTTATTGGTTATAGTATATTCCATAGTAGTAACTGACTTGTAAAGTTGATCTACCTACTACAAAGTTCAGAACAATTCTGTGAAAGGGTGATTTTGTGTTGACGTTTTATATAGGATGATGTTGGTGGCTTATGCTGGTGGCTTATACTGGTGGCTTATGTTGGTGGCTTATATTGGTGGCTTATGTTGGTGACTTATGTTGGTGGCTTATATTGGTGGCTTATGTTGATGGCTTATGTTGGTGGCTTATATTGGTGGCTTATGTTGGTGGCTTATATTGGTGGCTTATGGTGGTGGTTTATATTAATGGCTTATGTTGATGGCTTATGTTGGTGATTATATTGGTGGCTTATATTGGTGGCTTATGTTGATGGCTTATGTTGGTGGCTTATATTGGTGGCTTATGTTGGTAGCTTATATTGGTGGCTTATATTGGTGGCTTATGTTGATGGCTTATGTTGGTGGCTTATGTTGGTGGCCTATGTTGGTGGATTATGTTGGTGGCTTATGTTGGCGGCTTAGATTGGTGGCTTATGTTGGTGGCTTATATTAGTGGCTTATGTTGACGGCTTATGTTGGTGATTATATTGGTGGCTTATGCTGGTGTCTTATATTGGTGGCTTATGTTGGTGGCTTATGCTGGTGGCTTATATTGGTGGCTTAAATTGATGTCTTATGTTGGTGGCTTATATTGGTGGCTTATGTTGGTGGCTTATATTGGTGGCTTATGTTGGTGGCTTATGTTGATAGCTTATGTTGGTGATTATATTGGTGGCTTATATTGGTGGCTTATGTTAATGGCTTATGTTGGTGGCTTATATTGGTGGCTTATGTTGGTGGCTTATGTTGATGGCTTATATTGGTGGCTTATGTTGGTGGCTTATATTGGTGGCTTATGTTGATGGCTAATGTTGGTGGCTTATATTGGTGGCTTATGTTGATGTCTTATGTTGGTGGCTTATATTGATGGCTTATGTTGGTGGCTTATGTTGGTGGCTTATGTTGGCGGCTTATGTTGGTGGCTTATGTTGATGGCTTATGTTGGTGGCTTATGTTGATGTCTTATGTTTGTGGCTTATGCTGGTGGCTTATGTTGGTGGCTTATATTGGTGGCTTATTTTGATTGCTTATGTTGATGGCTTATATTGGTGGCTTATGTTGGTGGCTTATGTTGATGGCTTATGTTGGTGGCTTATGTTAATGCCTTATGTTGGTAGCTTATTTTGATGTCATTTTTTGTTATATAATGTATTTTTTCCATTCATTTATGACGTCATAGCCAGTCTTAAAGCAAGTCCAAACTAGTCCGACATGTTGGATTTTTTGTTCATGTGTGAAACTATCAAGTACCAATGATCATAAGCCACCAATATAAGCCACCAATGTAAGCCATCAACATAAGCCATCAAAATAAGCCACCAATATAAGCCACCAACATAAGCCACCAGCATAAGCCACCAACATAAGCCACCAACATAAGCTGCCAACATAAGCCACCAACATAAGCCATCAACATAAGCCACCGCCATAAGCCATCAACATAAGCCACCAATATAAGCCACCAATATAAGCCACCAACATAAGCCACCAACATAAGCCACCAACATAAGCCACCAACATAACCCATCAACATAAGCCACCAATGTAAGCCACCAACATAAGCCATCAACATAAGCCATCAATATATGCCGCCAACGTAAGCCACCAACATAAGCCGCAAACATAAGTCACCAATATAAGCCACCGACATAAGCCACCAAAAAAGCCACCACTATAAGCCACCAACATAAGCCATCAACATAAGCCACCAATATAAGCCACCAACATAAGCCACCAACATAAGCCATCAGCATAAGCCACCAACATAAGCCACCAATATAAGCCACCAACATACGCCACCAGCATAATCCGCCAACATAGGCCACCAACATAAGCCACCAACATAAGCCATCAATATAAGCCACCAATATTAGCCACCAATATAAGCCACCAACATAAGCCATCAATATAAGCCGCCAATATAAGCCACCAATATAATCACCAACTTAAGCCACCAACATAAGCCACCAACATAAGCCACCAGCATAAGCCACCAACGTAAGCCACCAAGATCATCCTATATAAAATGTCAACACAAAATCACACTTTCACAGAATTGTTCTGACCTTTGTAGTAGGTAGATCAACTTTACAAGTCAGTTACTACTATGGAATATACTATAACCAATAAAGGCAAACCACGTGCACTGTATCATGGCTATACCTATAACTATAAGCGGCAAAATGTGAATGGAATCATATTTTGGCAGTGCTCAAAACAAAGGACAACAAAATGTTTAGGTCATCTAAAAAGTAAGAATGGTAAGGTCTTAAGTGTGGGTAATCATCAATGTAGTGTACCAGATAAAACACTGTTGCTGTCAACAAAATATCATGAAAATGCTAAAAAGCAAGTTCAAGAAAATGATATTGCTGCTCAAGATAGTGCATTGTTTGTTGAAAAGCAATTATCATCTCCTCAAAAAGTCATGTTAGGACAGTTGTCAACGTTCAAAAAACACTTAACACTATCAAAAGCAACACAGACTCTTCAAGAGGTCCCTTTTGAAAAGGAAAAAAAGAATTGGATAGTTCTAGTGATGTTGAGGATGATGATGATGATGATGATGATAATGATGTTGGTGACAATGACTATAATAATTACGATGATAATATTTATAATGATGATAATGATGATGATGATGATGATGATGAAAAAGAAGAGGATGAGGGTTTAATGTCTATAAAACCATTGCGGCTTCCCCAGTTTTTAAGAACAAGAGTACCTGGAGAATGTTATAAAAGGATCTACAACAAGCGTTGTGTTTAAAATCTATATCAAACAATGATAAAAAGATAAAAAGTTGTATTCAGTGTGTTACTATTTAAAAAAACTAAATGAATAAAAATATTGTATGGGTATTGGCTGTTTTTCTTAATTGCTATCCCCATGTCCCACTATTAATGCAATTGTTTTAAACAAGAGAGTTCGTAGTATTTCTAGATGATGCTAAAAGTCGCAAAAGGAAACTAAATAATGGTCTACGCCAAGGTTCAGTTTTGGCCCCAGTTCTATTCAATCTATACATTCATGACTTGCCATCAACAACTGCTACAAAGTTTATTTACGCAGATGACATTGCACTGGTAGCTCAAATCAGAACTTTTGAAGAGGCACTCTTACAACCGATCTGGAGAAAATGTCAACGTTCTTCAAGTCCTGGCGACTGATCCCAAGTATGTCTAAGACAGAGGTTTCATGCTTCCATCTTGCCAACCGACTAGCAAACTACAAGCCAAATGTTGTATTTCGTGGTGAAAAACTGAAATACAACCCATTCCCGAAATACCTAGGTGTCACGCTGGACCGAACTCTGAGCTACAAAGAACACCTCACCAAGCTCCCTCAAAAAATTTCCACCAGAAATAACATCCTGCACAAGCTTTGCGGTAGTTCATGGGGAGCCACGGCGGACTGCTTAAGATTAACGGGTATCAGTCTAGTCTATTCTGCAGCGGAATACTGTGCTCCAGTATGGTTGGAAAGTGCACATGTGCATAAAGTGGATACCAAGCTGAATGACACTATGCGTTGCATAACCGGCACCATAAAATCAACCCCTCGCCACTGGCTACCAGTACTCAGCCACATTCCTCCACCTCACCTGAGGAGGAAGGAAGCTCTGATAAGAGAAGCAAAGAAGATCTATGCTTCTCCCTCATTACCAATACACCAGGAATTCTGCCACCTACCACCGAAGCGACTTCATTCGAGGAGACCAACCAGTTTATTGGCCGACCAACTTCTGGCAAATCGATTCAACCTAAACCAATGCTGACAGGACGAATGGTCAAACTCAACGTCTGGAACTAGTGCCCAGGAGATCAACCCAACGGTGAAAATACAAGGATTTGACCTTCCTAGAAAATTATGGTGTCGCCCCAATAGACTGAGAACCAGGCACGGCCGTTGCAATTACCTATGCCATAAGTGGGGTTGGATAGATTCCCCATTGTGTCAATGCAATGAGGAGGAACAGACCATGGACCATATCATCCAGCGCTGCCCTCTACACGCCTACTCCGGGAGCCCTAGTGATCTGTTTCATCTTCGAGAATGTACTGTGGAATGGCTCCAAAACTTGAACTTGGATTTGTGATTTGTTTTTATGTAATTCACCATACGATTAAATTTAAAAAATGCAATTGTTAACCATCAACAATCTCTGACTATGTTCATAAAGAGAGTGCCTTAAACAATACACTCTGTCTATGGTTTGTGTAACAAGTATCATAATAATTCAGTGTGGACAAGCCATGTTAAGGCAATAGTTATGTCAGGTAAGGGATTCGAACCCTTGCTTCCTTGTGCAGGAAATCTGATCTTAAGTCAAACACCTTAACCACTCGGCCAAACTAACAGTTACTAATTTAATTAGTCTTGTGGATTTGAGTGTTTACAAAACCTTTCCCAGTATACATTGACTAAACCACTTGCTTGTTTTGAAATATAAATTTTGTTTTGTTTTACCATAACATTACAGTTATGAATATTGTGAACTGGGTGTTTAATATAGGGTTAAAGGCATTTTAAAATAACTTTAGAAAAGCTCTTAGGTTTCGTGTCATGGGTTTTAGTAATGCATTACTGTTCGTTGACTAACATTTACCGTTACACAACATTATTTTGGTGAGCTTACATGTTATTGTTTGAGTCTTTAGTCGTTTGACTGGTTTGCTGCAGATCTCAATGCCCCTGTCCTGAGCTAATCGTTTAGTCTCCCCTACAATTAAGACTATCTGTTTAACATATTCTATCCTTGGTCTCCCCCTACAAGCTCTTGGGTTCAATTCCTAGCTTTAACACAAAATTTTAAAAGTGGTATGAGGATTAAAACAAGTATACTCAGTCTCGGGTGGTCCAAAATAAGTAGAGAGGGTTTGATTCACACCTCAACCTTAAGGCACTGTGTTTTTTTTTAAATAATGATAGCCATTTGTTCAATCACACATTTCACACATTGCAATTTGTCAGTTTTCCATTTGCATTCTTTTTAATGACAGTTGGATGTTTTTTCAATTTCATGATATGGAAACATGGATTTTCCTTTTTCATATTTACACATTTGTCAATTTCCCATTTATATATATATTTTTAAATGTTCGTTTATGGTTTTTAAATTTTGTCTATATGGAAACATGGATTTTCCATTTTGCTGTTTACACATTTTTATTAATTTGTGTCTGTTGAAAAACGATATTTCCAAAACAAGGTTTTTTTTATTTTTCATTTTATGTTTTTGTAAATGATCTTAATGTGAGTGCTTGACCATGGCAATAGTACAGTCTGTCTATGTGTGTTAGGGGAACCATAGAGGCTTATTACTACTGCAAGTAAGAATGTTTTACAAAATAACGGCTATCTACCACTGTATTTGAAAAACAAAACTATTGAAAAAAAACAAAGATACTATTTACCATTCATATATAAGTGTTAATTCTCCCTCTCACCACCCTACCTCACCGTATTTTCTCTAGTCAAACCATCAACGCTACCCATACATACACAAGCTTTCTATATCTCTCTCTCTATATATGTTTTCTCTGTTCCACAAGAAAAAAATTATGGTTGCTGGATTGTATCCTGCACTGTTTATGCGATATACCATTGCCAGTTCATAAAACTGTTAGGTAGTTCTCTACACATAGCGATTTTACCACTGCTCTACCTACGCCTTTTGCTTCTTTGGCTTTCTTACAGGCTAGTATGCGATAGGCAGCATTAACTGTATATCAAACCCAGTCCACCTTTGTATTTGTAATCTAAGTAATAATTTGAAAACAGACAAGTGTAGTCAGTTTTAAACATTACCTCCGTTTTGTTTGTTTGTTTGTTTGTTTGTTTGTTTGTCTGTCTGTTTACGACATGTATATTAACCTAAAATCAAACCCTAGTCTACCTTAGTGAAAGGCTAACAGTTTAACCACTGCGTCACCATACCATTCTTTCTTAGTTTTATTCGTTCTAGGCCTTAGAGCTAGAAATCAAGTTACGATCTCCAGTGCAAGAGGCACATGTGCTCACCACTATAGCATGTAATGGTTAGCTGGTAACATTAGACAACCGAAAATGATTGTATTTCTGTTAGCCAAGCATTTCTGTCATTTTCCTAGTGTGTGAGCACTGCCAGCAAGACAGTTTAGTTTAGAACAAGCGTGTGTGTGTGTGTGTGTATAGATTATTAGCCTCAAGTATTTAAAGCTTGTTGTGTGTAGCGACCATCTTGCTCAGTAACCACTGGGTAAGTTTTAACAGTCAACTCATGAAAACAGCATAGGATAGTTGTGTGTGTGGTTCATGTACTTGGGAATATGCATTAGCACCATGCGCTAGCTTTACCTTACCCTCTAAAGGTAGAGCGTTATCCCTTCCTTTGGACATTGCCAATGACTGCATTCCCCCACAAGTTTTACACTTAAGCTCTTGGCTTGTTCTTGATTAAGTTTGGTTTGCTTTAGGCTTGGTTTGGTTCAGTTGGGTTTGACTCGACTTGGTTCAGTTTAGTTTAATGTAGTCACCATTTTTTATTTTTAGCAACACTCTTTAACCAATTAATTAATGATAGTCTACTCTTAATTCTTGAATCGATATATTGAATTTTGTGTACACCGTTTGTCAAGCCATGCCAACAACCTATACTCCCTATGTACTACAGTCAGATCTGAAAAATCGTTCCAATGGTCAAAGACGTGTCAGTCACCATACATGTAGGCCACAATAATTCTTTCTTTACCTAGCTAGGTTTCGTCACTCACAGTAAACATCTAACATTATGGGTTTGCAATATATTAAGAAAAGCAAAGGTCTATGATCTTGTTGTTTTGGGTCTTTTTTTGGGGAAATTCATAAGCCATAAAAAGAATGACATCATGTCAAGTTGTGAGTGGACCTTGTATGTCAAAATCCCATTATCAGTTTATAAAATCTCATCTCCATGCCCTAGCAGTTTTGGATTATTTCAATCAATGAGTCCACCATAGGAAAGATCGGAAAAATAAATACCCTTAAAACAAGTCGTCACATGACCCTCTCCGAACAATGCTTCTCAAAATATAAATTCATCTATTGAACATTGAACATAATCGGCGACATCATCCTCGCTTCCCCCTCCCACCATAGTTGCCATATCGTTTGACCTTCAAGTGTCCTCAGCATCTCTGTGCCTTTTTCATTGCCCTGTTGTCAAGTCAAGTCAATGCATTCCAATAAGCTCAAATAACATCCACATCCTGTCAGTCTGCCCCAGCAAGTTTGTTTTCTATACTCACTTCAAGCAACATATAACCAAGTTCTGTTTGTTCTATCTAAAGCTAACTTCATCTGATCAAGGAATTATCATTTGTCATGTCACTCATAATCGTTTACATGTTAATGACCCCCTTCAGGGGGTTTAGGAATTAGGAATTCCATCATAGGAAAAATCGGAAAAGGAACCCTTGACCCGCCGTCTCATCGAAATAGCGAATACTGTATTGGTATATCACCACCGTGGCCAGTAATAGCCTCGTTGAAACACGTGCCCAGTGGTATCGTCTCTTTCTATCTACAACCACTCTTCATGAACAATTTAGGCAGACTTAAAAGAATGTTTTAAAAACTAAAAAGTTTTCAACAAAAGTGTCGATAGACCCTTTCGCATTTTTTTAAAAACATAAATACTATATTCGAAAGAAGGGGGGGGGGGATGAGAGGTCCTCACCCCGAGTCCTACGACCCCTCGTATACGTCTCTGGCGTTATTGGTTTGTGAGATATAACAGAAAGTCTAAAATCTCAGTTTTACATTAAAAAATTCTGTTTCCCTCATTCTCAAAAACCTATTACCAAAATAAAGACGGTTTTGGGACAAGCCATTTGGCACGTCATAGGACCAAATCCGACCATGCATTCGTGAGATATAGGAAAAAGTCTAAAATCATGGTTTTACCCCCAAAAAGCCTGTTTCCCTCATTCTAAAAACTTTAACATATTAATAACATATATAGGGCTTCGAGACAAGAGATTTGACACGTCACACGTCCAAATCCGACCTTGCGTTCGAGAGATATCGGCAAGCTTCTTAGGAAAGTCGTCAACTATCTGGTTCTCACCTGACCACCAAAACCCCTTCTTATCAATCATTTTTTTTCAAAGAGCTCGCCCTCTTACAAAAATCCAAAGTGTGCATGCGTAAAAATCAAAAACAAAAATGTTGATCCATAGCGGCAGCCAGAAAAACACATGCGCTATATGAGCAACAACGTTTAAGTTCTTTTTAGCAGCGCACCGTATACATGTTGCATTTGAAAAGAGACTTTCACTAAAAAAATTACAATTTCACCCCCTAGTAGGGTAGGTTATATTTAGGGGTTGAAATGAGTGGTCCATTGGAAAGAGGGCGTTAGCCCGAGTCCAACGACACCTCATTTGTCAAAATCGGACTAGGGGTTGGCCAGATATCGACTTTGCCCCTGAATGTATTGCGGGTTAGTATGTGACGTCAGAGGGAGAGGTGGTGGGGGGTAATAGAACTGTCACTACTCCACTACTAAAGTACTTGGGAGCCACCTTGTCAAACACCTTAAAAATGTTTAATATTTAAATTAATACGTACATATTTCAGTATACAATGATACCCTCGTCAGCGTAGATTGAAATAATAAAAGAATCATAAATACTATGTTAACAAACACCAAAGTGAAAATGGATATCCTTACAAAGAACACTTTAAAGTTTTAATAAAATGAAAGGTCACAAAAGAACATAATGTAAACAAGGCTAAAGTTAATATAAATCTACCTTAATAGATTGTCTATATAAGATTTCTTCGTTATGGTTCAATATAATGAATCGGATCTCCTGTTGATTGCAAAAAGATGTTGTTTCCACATATAAAGAATTGTTGAAATGCGTAACAATTATTCATTGAAATTCGGTTTTACTCCTTATAACTTGCTTGCCACGGTGGGTGAGTGGATATCGTGTTAGTCTACTAACCCCAAGATTGCAGGTTCGCTCCTGGCCGTGGTAAGTTATTTTCGAAAGGCGGCAAAAATACGATACGCATGTCATACGATGTTGGTATGTCAAAGAACCCATTTGAATTCAGTAGGCCGTGTTCATAATGGCAAAATTAATCTCGGGAGTTTTCGCCAACCCAATGTTCCTCATTTCTTTACTAGAAAGCGCTATAGTGTTCAAGGAGCTTAGATATCTAACCTCTTTGACTTTCGTAGTGCTTCAAGGAACAACGAAAATCGACATGCAAGCTACCCTCTGGGTGTCAAATAACAAAGCTTGCACCCGGCCACCGAGGCCATACGATATTTATTTTTATTTTATTTACTCCTTATAACTTTGTTTCCGCTCGGCATCTTGGATCGTTGTTTCAATCCCATCACATTTACACTTTGAATGTCGTTATTGTCACATTTGCGTATTCCTTGTTGGTGCCCACTGTTCCTTGAAGATACTTAGTTGAGTTTATTCTCAACTTATCCATATATTTTGGCCCATCAATGTCCAAGAAAAAAATTCAACGTTTGAGGCCTTTAAGATTAATATTAACTTAAGTCTTGTTCCTTTTATGTATGTTTCTGTATTTGTGTGTGTGTGTGATCCTTCATTGTATTTAAATTTTAAAGTGATCTTTGTAAGGATATACATTTCTACTTTGGTATTTGTTAATATAGTTTTTAGTTTATTTTTTCTTATTTCAATGTACGCTGACGAGGGTTTCATTGTATACCGAAACATGTACGTATTAATTTAAATATTAAACGTTTAAGTTGTCGACAATGCGGCTTTATAATTTTAGATTAATATCAGTCAACACGGATTCTACAGAATGGTTAATGTCTATGTATTTTAATAGTATTAACAGTCAGTCACTGTATTCTGCTGAAATGACGATAAGGCAGCGAAGAAACACTCTCTATATCGTCTAGTAATTAGACAGACGTTGCTATATGGAACTGAGAACAGGATTGACTCGGGATAACTCGTACATAAGCTAGAGGCAACTTGATATGAGGGTAGCAAAATTATTGCTGGGACAAATAGATGGGAGCAATGGCAGGAAGGTGCTCGTACTGAAGATATAAAGACTCAGAAATTAACACTCTAGAAGAAGCTGTTCGTATGAGCCGACTCAGATGCACAGTGGGTCATGTGTTGAAAATGGGGGAGTGGAGAAGGTCAATGAACTCAGCTATAGAGGGTAACAGAAGCAGAGTGCTAACTGCCAATAGGGGATCTTGAGGCAACTCGTTCAATAACCGAGTCCTAAAGTCGAGTTCGGTTGGTTGGTTCCTCAGTTTAGAGGCTGCGACAACGCGGTCATTGTAGCCCCGTATACTGAGGGTGTGTGTAGAATCAGTCTGATAACCGGTGTTAATTGTGATGACTGGATTAGTGTGTGTTATCTGTTTTTAATTCAAGGAAGGCCTGCAGACATTCAGTTTGCAAGTAGTTCCAACTTTTGCTACCAAACGCAACGTCAACGACCAACTAGTTCTGAGCTTGGCTACTAGATGCCACCACAGTCAGCTTCTGGCGACAAGCGTTGGAACCTAAGACCGTTAGTCGAATCTAACCTATAATTAAGCTTTACACAAGTGTAATTAGTGAAAGGTTCTTTATCATGCCATACATCTATGACATGGGACCGCCGGCTTTACTTCCCCTCCGAAGGAAGCCATACTTAGGGATTTTAACGCTCTTAAGAAATCCGTCGACTTCGGCCGGGTTTGAACCTGCGACCTTGGACATGCTCCCAACTACGCCACCGAAGCCGCCTTACAGTCAAGACTGGGTGTTAAAAGGCAAAACAAAGAAATGAATGAATTATTAAATTAATGATTGACTTGAGCCGTCAGAAAGCCAATAATCTGCGCGCACTGTGAGCGGGGCTGCTTTACATAGAACACACTCAGATTAAACCAATTTGTGTTCTCCTTGCATTCTAATGCGCCAAGAGGTGCTCCTCCATTCCAAGATGTTCATCATTATCGTTCCTAATTCATTTTTTGACTATTTTCATTGATGAAGAAAAAACAGGCTTATGAGATGACCTTTTGTCCCTGTGTGTGTGTCCCTATAATAACATCTAAACGGCAGGAGCGATTACAATGAAACTCAATAAGGTTATAGCACCATATTGGCCGACCCCAACCGTGCACTTCAAATTTTATTACGTCTTACAAACCCAACTTGGCAGCTGTGCGAAATATTTCACCAGCGTTCTATATCTCCGAAAATATTACTGATATCACCCTGACATTTTGTACGGTAATAAAAAGTACTACTAGAAGTTCATCTACGAGACTTCTAAAAACCCGTAAAATACAAAACGAACATGGCGTACAAGCGAAGGTGAAACATTCTAATAGACATTTCTCGCGATTTAACCATCTGATCGCAGTGAAATATGGTACAATAAGTGTTTATACACATTGTAATGCACTGGCATCTAATTTAGTTCAATTGTTTACATAACCTCAAGATGGCAGCTGTGCGAAATTTAAAATTAAGTTTTTATTTCTTGTGTATTAATCATGCGATTGAAGTCAACGTTTGAATAATGAATCTACGCAATAATCGTCATCTAATACTACATAACTCCATGGCCTACATATAACAATCCAACATGGCGACCATTTAGGCGGTTCTCAATATCAACGAATATTGCAGCAACCAAACTGAAATTTTGTATGTTGATAGAGGCAATTAACATAAGTAGGTTATATGAAAATAGGCTTTAGTTCTTCACGGAAATACTTGTTAAGGTGTGTGCCATCTTGGTTATCAGCCGAAAGATTTAGAAAAAAAACAAAGACAGAAAAGAAAAACGGAAATTCTATGAAGACTTTCAAAGAAAGTAGAGATGTTGGAAAACCCGAAACTACCATAAATATATAATAATAGTGTTGCCTATGCCGATGGAAAGTATGACAAGGGTTACCAAATATTTAACGCTCATATCCCTAAAAAAACTCCTTATAAATGGCATGTTCCTTCAATAATGGATTTGCTCGGAGAGTCCGTCGATGTTACTGAGCTGGTAGGAAAAGCTTTTTAAAACAAATAGTTCCGTGAAGAACTAAATAGCCTATCTTCATATATCCTACTTATGTTAATTGCCTCCATCAACATACATCATTTCAGTTTGATTGCTGTAATAGATTAGAGGACATTGAGAACCGTATAAATATGCCGCCATGTTGGATTTTTATTTATGTAGACCATAGAGGTTTGTGTTATTAGATGACGATTATTGCGTAGGTTTATTTTTCAAACGTTGACTTCGGTCGCATGATTAGGACACAAGCAATAAAAACGAGATTTCAAAATTTAGCACAGTCGCCATCTTGAGGTTATATTAAAAATTGAACTAAATTAGATGTCAGTGCATTACAATGTGTATAAACATTTGCTGTACCATGTCTCACTGTGCTCGGATGGTTAAATCGTGGGAAAAGTTTATATAAATGTTTCAACTTCGCTTGGCCGCCATTTTAGTTTGTACTTAACAGGTGTTTGAAAGTCAGTTAAGTGAACCGTAGAAAATTTCAGGGTGATATCAGTAGGCCTAATAGTTTTAGAGATATAGAATACCGGTGAAATATTTCGCACAGACACCATGTTGGATTGGTGAGACTTAATACAAATTTTAAGGGCACGTTCGGGGTCGGAACAAGTGGTAGTTTTATGACTTTACCGAGTTTCATTGAAATTGCTCCAGCCATTTCGATTTCATTACGGAGGGGGGACACACACACGGTGGGTGAGTGGTTATCGTGTCAGATTCCTAATCCCAAGCTAGCAGGTTCGCTCTTAGCCGTAGTAAGTGATTTTTGAAAGGTGGAAAAAATCACGATACGCATGTCATATGATGTTGGCATATTAAAGAACCCATTTGAATTCAGTAGACTGTGTTAATAGTGGCAAAATTAATTTCGGGGTGTTCCGCCAACACAAACTTTCTCATTTCTCTACTAGAAAGCGCTACAGTATCAAGGAGTTTAGATATTTAACCTCTTTGACTTTCATAGTGCTTCAAGGAACAACAAAATTCGACATGCAAGCTACCCTCTGGGTGTCATATAACAAAGCTTGCACCCGAGGCCATACGCTATTATTATTACGGTTGTGTCCTGATTGCGGTCACTTATCTTGGGAGACCGGTCCTTGGTTTATAGCTCTTCCCCAAAATGAAAGTGACCGCAATCTGGACTGATAATTAGGTGAACGCAATCTGGAATGACCGCAATCAATAAGACACCATTATTATTACGGCCAAAAAATTGATCTCATAAGCTAAATAGGCTAAAAAAATTAACACTCTAGTTAGTTATTGTTTCAAGGGCGGAACAGCTAGGTAATCAGCCCATAATAAATACTCTACAGGTATCTTTATTCCACAGTACATCCCTAAAGCAAAAGCTACAGTGAGACACGGTCGTGAAGAACTCTCTCTGTGCCTCAAGGCGCGCCGCACGAAATGAGATTACCTGAGTAAATAGCAGAGAAAAGAACATATTCCTTTATCTGTGGACCTGCTTAATTCTTTCTCTTTCTTCTGATGTAATCAAATTGCGACCCCCCCCCCCCCCCCCCCCATCCTGCAGTGCGTCGTATAAACGAGAGTCTCTCTGGGATAAACCCCAGGTTATCACAGGACGTGAGTTCATGACCATGAATTGTACGCTCTTTCACTTTTCTGTTAGCCTCCATCGTCAACTGTCGTTCTCTTCTAACCCCGAACATGTGCTGTCCTTTGTTACTCACATTGCAACAAAAAACCTATTTGGAATTCAATAAATTTTCCTATTGCTGTGTACCTACAAACGTTCCACTGTACGTGTTTAGCATACGACAAGCCCCATGATATATCATATATAGTAAACTTTATGCAATCACAGATGCATAAAGGTTACACTGAAGGGTACAATATACTGTTACGTGCCACCCCCTAGTGGCACTTTTGTTAACTGGATTACGGTGGGTAGGAAGCACAACACCATTTACTGCTTAAAGAAATAATTAACTTTATTGTGGCCAGAAAATTACACTAATCAGCAAATACAAGCAATTAGGAGCCTTCTCCAGTTTCCTCAAGTCTCTTCCTTATGCGCTCTTGGCCCCTTTCACTTGCAACAGACCACAGAAGTTAATCCGTCCTAATGAGTCCGGTGGCCTTGGCAGAAGCTACCTGCCCCTCTTCCTCAGGTACAACAAATACAGTTACTTACGAGCACTTGATGTACGCTGTTCACAAGCTGGGAGAAACAATGTCACAGGATTTCGTAACTCGCACAGCACTTCGTAACCACACTTCTGTCGCTCACGATAATCGCTCACACTAGCTCGTAAAACACAACAACAACCACTGCTTGACGGGTCACTCTTATATAGCCGGCCGGTGACTCAATAAATGCTTCTAGATCCATCCAGAGTCCACGGCTTCTCGAGGTTTCCAGCGCTGGTCCAGTCACGAATGTTCTGGACTATCCCTTTGTCCTAGTAGCCCTGTTGCATAAGGCGCGCGCAATACAGGAGGCAGGGCACAGCCCAGCCCTGGGGCAGTTGTGACTCACGCGGCGACTGATGACACAAACTCACAGCCGTAACACCACCCCCTTCCTAAAAAGGCTGAACGTCCCGATCAATCATTGGTCCGTCTGTGTCCCTCCGTAGGCTGCCAGGCGATCTCGATGCACGATCTTCATCTTCGCCCTCGGGCCCCGCTGGATCCTGTAGACGACATCGTTGATCCGTTTCACGACTCGGTACGGGCCCTCCCAGGACTTCTGCAGTTTGGATGACAGGCCTTTCTTCCGTAATGGGTTGAAGAGCCAGACCAGGTCGTCCTCGTGGAATCCGCCGGCATCCGTCTGCTGGTCGTATAGGGTCATCATTCGGTCGGTCTCGATCCGCAGTTTCCTCCTCGCGAACGCGTGTACGTCCTCCAGTTGGTCGACCAGTTCTTGACAATACTGGCTTACCGGGATCGGATCATTCCCAGGTCGGCCGAAGGCAAGATCGACAGGTAGACGGAGCTCCCTCCCAAACATGGCCCGGGCTGGTGTGCACCCGGTGGCTTCATGCACGGCGGCGCGGTAGGCCAGGAGAAATAGTGGAAGATGCTTGTCCCAATCCCTCTGGTGCTCGCTGACGACTATTCGGAGATGGTTCTCGACGGTGCGATTGAATCGCTCTACCATCCCGTCGGACTGAGGGTGTAGCGGCGTTGTCCTTGTCTTCCGGATCCCCAGCAGCTGGCATAGGTTCTGGAACACCTGCGACTCGAAGTTCCTCCCTTGGTCGGAGTGCAGCTCCAGGGGTACTCCGTACCGGCTGACGAATTCGTTCACCAGGGTCTCTGCGATCGTCGCGGCTTCTTGGTTAGGGAGCGCATACGCCTCCGGCCATTTGGTAAAGTAGTCGCTGACGACTAATATGTAGCGGTTCCCTGCCTCGCTTAACGGGAATGGCCCAGCAACATCGATGGCCACTCTCTCCATGGGGCCGCCCACGTTGTAGGTCTTCAGTGGACCCCGTCGTCTTCGTCCTGGGCCCTTGCTAGCTGCGCAATCGTGGCACCTCGCGCAGTGGTTCTCTACGTCAGTTCGGCATCCGATCCAGTAGAACCGCTCTCTCAGCTTTTCCAGGGTCTTCGTTATCCCTAGGTGTCCACCAGATGATCCTCCATGGACTTCCTTCAGGACTTCCTCCGTCATAGCCTTTGGAACGACGACTTGTTCCCGAGATGTCTTCCCGTCGGTGCTCTCCCAGGTACGGCGGATGAGGCCATCCCTTACAATCAGCGAGTCCCACTGTGCCCAGTAGGACTTAAACTTTGGGCTGCAGTCACTCACAATGTTCCACCCGGGTCTGGGGACACAGGCCCTCTTCCATTCGGCTATCAGTCCCAGGTCATCATCTTCCGCTTGCGCCCGCGTGAATGATTCGCGGCTCCAGCTCCCTTGAAGTTCCACGGTAGTCCTTCGGCACTGTATCCCGGTGTTCTCCTCCCTTCGGGCACAGAAGGTGCAGTCTTCGGGGCACGGTCTTCGTGACAGGGCGTCGGCGTTAGAATGCAGTTGGCCTTTCCTGTGTTGAATCTCAAAGTTATACTGTTGAAGCCTCTCTAACCACCGCGCGAGTTGACCCTCGGGCTGCTTGAAGTTCAGGAGCCACAGCAGGGATGCATGGTCGGTCCTGATGAGAAATTCTTGCCCGTACAGGTACTTGTGGAAGTGTTCAATGGTCTTCACGATGGCGAGCAGCTCCTTCCTGGTGACGCAGTAGTTCTTTTCTGGCTTTGACAAGGCCTTGCTGAAGTAGGCCACTACTCTCTCCTCGCCGTCCACTACCTGCGACAGGATTCCCCCTATGCCAAAGTCGCTGGCATCGGTATCGACGATGAACCTTGTTCCAGGTCTGGGGTAGGCCAGAATAGGCGCGGTGCACAGAGCCTGCTTGAGTTGTTCGAAGGCACTGTGGCATTCTGCTGTCCACGTGAAGAGTTGGTCCTTCTCAGTCAGGCGATGTAAAGGTTTGGCGATGTCGGCGAATCCCCTCACGAAGCGACGGTAATAAGTGCAGAGTCCCAGGAAGCTTCGTAGTTGGGACTTGTCCTTCGGAACTGGCCACCCCCTCACAGCTGCGGTCTTCTCTGGGTCGGTGCGCACCCCTTCCTCGGAGACGATATGCCCAAGGTACTGGACCCGCTTCTGGAAGAGCTGACACTTCTTGGGGCTCAACTTCAGCTGGGCAGCCCGTAGCTTCATCATGATCTCCTTCAGGTTGCTGTAGTGCTCCTCGAAGCTTCTCCCCAGAACGATGACGTCGTCTAGGTAGACCAGGCAGGTCTTCCTGTGTAGTCCCCTCAGAATGGACTCCATTAGCCTTTCGAAGGTCGCAGGGGCGTTGCACAGACCGAATGGCATGACGGTGAACTGCCAGAGCCCGCTGCCCACAGAGAACGCCGTTTTCTCGCGGTCCTTAGGGTGGACCTCCACCTGCCAGTAGCCACTCTTCAAATCCAAGGTGGAGAACCATCTTGACCCTGATATGGTGTCCAGCGTGTCGTCGATCCGGGGTAGAGGGTAGCTGTCCTTCTTCGTGACGTCGTTCACCCGCCTGTAGTCCACGCAGAACCTGGTGGAACCGTCCTTCTTCTTCACAAGCACGACCGGAGAACTCCAAGGACTATGTGATGGCTCGATCACCCCTTGCTCCTTCATCTCTTCTACCATCCGGTGGACTTCGGCTTGCTTGGCGAGCGGGACACGTCGGAATGGGGCCCTAATCGGTGCGCTGTTCCCAACGTCAATTCTGTGCTGGACCAAGCTTGTCCTGCCAAAGTCTTTGCTCCCCACGGAGAAGACATCCTGGAATTCGCGTAGCAGGTCCTGAAGTTGGCGTGATTGTTCCTCGTCTAAATGGTCCTGGGATCCTTGGTACAGCTTCTGTAGTTCTTCTGGCAGTGTGCGTCTTCTTCGGTTGTCCGTCTGCAGGTGTCCGTCCGTCGTGTCGGTGATGCGGGAAATCCAGGTAACGGGCTCGCAGACTCCTAGGTTGGTGTCCCGGTGAACCGTAATGTCGTAGTCGTTCAGGTTGGACAAGCGGACGTACGGCCGAGACGTCGTGTTGATGGGGGTCTTGGCAACTAGCAATCCTTTTGTCAGGATGTCCTCATATTTTGGCTCGATGACAGCCGCCACTTCCTCAGCAGTTCCGTCGACAATTACGGCAGCGCTGACCTCCGTCCTGGCGGGAACGATGACGTCTTCTCTCAGCCTTACTCGTCGTGCGGTGATGGACTCGTGCGCAGGTTGCAAAGCAAGTTCCTCACCTCCGAAGTGCAGAGTGTTGGTACTCAGATCCAAGATGATGTTGTTCTGGTCCAGGAAGTCCAGTCCGATGATCACTTCATTTGATACGTCAGCCACAAGCACTGGATGCTTTATCGCCCGTCGACCAATGACGAACTCCAGTGATGCTTCGCCATGTACCGGTGCGGTCTCTCCGGTCGCGGTTATTAGCTGGAGGTTCCTTTGTGTGGGTTGAACTCTCCACTTCGGGATCACGGTGGGACTGACGATGGTCCTCGATGCTCCCGTGTCGATTAGCATGGGCCAGCTCTCTCCGTTGACGACTCCGTCGACCATCAGGCTGCTATTATCCCTCCGTAACTGCGTCACACGAACTTGGACTGCCGGGGCTTGACGACTGTCACAAGCCAACCTTTGCCCCCCTAGGCTGGCTGATACTTGCTTTCCTGGGCTGCGCGGTTTCCCTACGACTGACTGTCCCGACGGAAACCCTTGGCGGCGGCGATCACCGCAGTCCTTGCTCAGGTGGCCTCTCTTACGGCAGGTCCAGCAGGTCGGTAGTCCTCTTCCGGGCCGCCTTTCCGGATGTCCTTCGGCTACGTTTTTGTTGGTGGTACTGCGATTCTTGAAGAAACGGCTTGGCGCCTCCATCATTTCGTCGGCCCGGGGCTTGGTCTCGTTGGTTTTTACTGGTTCGTCGACGTCCACTTGACGCACCCGCGCGTGCATTCTGGATGCCTGTTTTGCCGTCTCGAACTCAAGTGCGTGGCTCAGCGCATCTGCCAGGGTCTTATTGCGCGCGAGTCGCAGCGCCTGTTGAGTGTCCGAGTCCCGTAGTCCGTCGGTGAAAGTCTGCGTCGCTATCTGCTCCAGAAAGTCGGCCGGCGCTGTTGGGTAGGCGAGCCTTACGAGGCGTGCGATGTCCATCTCGAACTCCTGCAGGGTTTCCGCGTTCTTCTGTACCCGGGTCCGGAGCTGCATCTGGTAGGCCTGCTGAAGATGGCTATCTCCATATCGGGACTCCATATGGGCGATCAGTGAAGCGTAGTCCTGGGATCCAGTCGGGATGGCCTGAAGGACGTTAAGGGCGTCACCTCTCAGCGCTACAATGAGAGCTGTAGCCTTTTCTGTGTTGTTCCAGTTATTTATGGAACAGGCCGCCTCGAACTGACGTAAGTAGGTGCTCCACGGGACCTTTCCGTCGAAGGTTGGGGGCGTCACTCTGCTATGTCCCGTTCCTGATATTCCCGGTGTAACGGTGGGCGGGCGTTGGCGCAGCTCGGCAACTTCCTCTTGTAGGGCTTTGACTCTCTCATCCACCCCGGTCGGCGGGCGTCGGCGCAGCTCGGCGACTTCCTCTTGTAGGGCTTTGAATCTATCTTCCATCCCTGTCGGCGGGAGTCGGCGCAGCTCAGCAAATTCCTTTTGTAGAGCGTTGAATCTCTCTTCCACCCCCATCAGCGGTCGTTGGCACAGCTCGGCAACTTCCACTTGCAAGGCGTTGAATTTCTCCTCCGCCCCCATCAGCGGGCGTTGGCGCAGCTCGGCAACTTCCACTTGCAAGGTGTTGAACTTCTCCTCCACTGCCGCGACTTCCTCACGTAGGCCCTGTTCTAATTTCCTTTGGATCTCCTCTAATTTCGTCAGCAGTCACTCTTCCAGATTTTTCTGGCCATCCAGAAATTTGGCGGTTAGGTCCTCTGCTAACTTATTCTGGCTGTCTTCCATCTGCTTCAGGTCCTCCGCTAACTTATTTTGGCCTTCTTCTAACTTGGAAGTTAGGTCTTCTGCTAACTTATTTTGGCTGTCCGTCAGGTCTTCTGCTAACTTCTTCTGGCCATCCTCCATCTTCTTCTGGCCGTCTTCCATTTTGGCAGTTAGGTCCTTGGTTAAATTCTTCTGGCCGTCCTCCATCTTGGTTTCCATGCCATTTAACTTTTCTAGCAGTGCTGCCAATTTCTCCTCCATTTTAGTTGTTTGTCTTGTAAAGGGCATGCACTCACAGGAAAATTAGAGAAAATGACCTGCTCGGGTTTTGAAACCAGGACCGTCAGGTGTTGTGCTTGAGTTCGTAATCCGGCTTCTGACACCAGTTGTTACGTGCCACCCCCTAGTGGCACTTTTGTTAACTGGATTACGGTGGGTAGGATGCTCAACACCATTTACTGCTTAAAGAAATAATTAACTTTATTGTGGCCAGAAAATTACACTAATCAGCAAATACAAGCAATTAGGAGCCTTCTCCAGTTTCCTCAAGTCTCTTCCTTATGCGCTCTTGGCCCCTTTCACTTGCAACAGACCACAGAAGTTAATCCGTCCTAATGAGTCCGGTGGCCTTGGCAGAAGCTACCTGCCCCTCTTCCTCAGGTACAACAAATACAGTTACTTGCGAGCACTTGATGTACGCTGTTCACAAGCTGGGAGAAACAATGTCACAGGATTTCGTAACTCGCACAGCACTTCGTCACCACACTTCTGTCGCTCACGATAATCGCTCACACTAGCTCGTAAAACACAACAACAACCACTGCTTGACGGGTCACTCTTATATAGCCGGCCAGTGACTCAATAAATGCTTCTAGATCCATCCAGAGTCCACGGCTTCTCGAGGTTTCCAGCGCTGGTCCAGTCACGAATGTTATGGACTATCCCTCTGTCCTAGTAGCCCTGTTGCATAAGGCGTGCGCAATACAGGAGGCAGGGCACAGCCCAGCCCTGGGGCAGTTGTGACTCACGCGGCGACTGATGACACAAACTCACAGCCGTAACAATACTGTATTATTTCTGCAGTATAGGTCCCTCCTGCAGCGATCACAAGCGACCGATCGTCAAAAATGAGCATTCCAATGAAATTACCAGTGGCGCATTGCACTCTAATTTCATTAAATATCTATAATTTCTTTAACAAATGACTTAAAAAGCTGTACGAAGTGTGCGATTTGCAGATACTGTTTGTGCAGGAAGATACGCTCCATAATTGCTGTCCACTTCACATTTTGGCCGCTGTGACGCCTGTTTCATATCATTTTAACATTCTGAGGTCTTTCTTTATTATTTTGCATGAATTTCAGAAACAGTCACTTAAAGGAATGCGTACTCAAATCGTATAATTTCGTAAATATCGAATAACCGGTGAGTGTTACAGCTAAGCTGTTAATAAATGGACTCAGCACACACATGGCATTTGCAGTGACGAATTGCATTCCAATAAAATATGTAAACATTTAGCTATATGACAATGGTAATAAGAAATTACGAGCCTTACAGTAGTTGCATGTGATGTGTAACATGTGACATGTTATCCTACTATGTGTGTCCTGGGAGCGCAAATCCCTTGTTAACAGTGAACTCTGTTGGTCATTGAAATAACTACTTGTAAAACTCCTGTGCCAAATCCTTTCAGCAAGTATGATATAATGAATATTTTCACACCAAAGAACAACAATTTGAAGATGATTTATTGTTGGAATATCTTTAATGGGGCCTGCAAAACTTGAAGTAAACCGTATGCGATTTACATTCCTCATAGCCGTATGGCCGACAGTACGCAGTGGTACCAATCTCCGCCACCGCTCGCCCTCGTTGTTTCCGTAGCATTGCCGTCCCATTTCCGTTTCATTTTTCAGAATCACCCGCACAAAAAAATACAGCAACCGAGTGGAAAGATGTTACACATCAATAATAATTAATTAATACAATTTATTGCAGCCAATGGCCGTACAGTAAGTGTGTGCACCCAATCAGGTGATACGGTGGGCAGTGTAGACCGCGCGTGGGTTTTTTACCACATAAATTAATTGATTCTGGACATAAGAAGTACAAAACAGTTCCTTCTGGCGGTTGGTTACTGTGCACTCTGCAAAAAGTGGGAAAATATCGTTTTCTGTGGCTATTTTGCTGGGTCCTTGTATACCAGTGGTTCCCAACAGGTGGTCCGTGGACCCCTGGGGGTCCGCAAGCCATGCCGAAGGGGTCTGCAGATATTAGAGTAAAATATATTTGGTTCAGTAACAGATTTTCAGTATTGCAGCTTTCTGAGTACCTTAAAAATACTAACTTTTGCTTAAAAATGTGCCGGAATTGCTGGAGCTGCTCCAACAATTGAGCAGTTCCGGCTTGATGTCTTGGAGCATCTCATCAAACGGAAGTGGTTCAGAACAGTGTCAAGAGTCGGAGTCACTGGCGCTGCCACCGGGTGCCTAGTGCTGGGCCGGTAGCCCGTGGGGTTGACAGTTGAACAGGGGGTGTCAACCAGATAGGGATCATTTGGCACCATCGGTGTAGTAGCACGTGCCAGTCGTATGGAGCGCTGTATATCGTGTATATCGTGTTGCCAACATATGCATGATACAACGTTGTAATTAAATTGCAAACATATCACTATATTTAGTCAATAAATATACACATAATTCCTAATTGACATTTCCTTGCAATTATCTTCCTCACAGACGATAATTACGGCACTTATCATTAAATAAACATTATTTCTACTGGGTTGGCGGCACTGACCATGCCATGGCGGCTCTGTTTATGCGTTGTATGTAATAATATTGGCCGTATACAAATAAGCTAAATAAGCTAATGTTGTTGTCTAGCTCATCTTTCTTATATCAAATTGTCTTCGTGGTAATGAGAAGTGAACAGTTCTTCTTCTGCTACGCCAAGTAAGTACGCTTATTTTAAGAATTTAAGTAAAAACGTGTTTCTGCGAGTGCAAAATATACCGTAGCCTAGTTTTGAATATATATTAGACGCAGTGTACAGTTGACATATTAATTAACTTTCACTATTATTTATCCCACAGGTAGACCTACCAAATTCTGGGAACAAACAAATCGTAAATTTCTGTTCTCGAAATAGCAGAGGAATGTGGCAATTAGGCCTACTCTCCTTAGAAATGACCAGGTAAGAGTCTATGTTTCCGTAATATTTTCAACTTGATTACATCTTGCAGAGATACGTCCAGTAGCATGAGCCTATTGCATATGTGTACTCAAGTTCTTGAGGTGTGTTAATAATTCATTTTACATTGCGGTAGATTAAAAATGTCATGATATTTTCCCCTTCTTGAATTTCAAATTATTATTGGTACCGTATTCAAAAAAGATCAGTTCTTGTACATGTTAGCTACTGGTGCTGTGGCATGTACCTATTCAATTGGTAGAATAGGTAGTAATGCCATTACTGATGTAGAACTGTAATGTTCTGCGACCCAAATACCATTCAAATGCACCTGTCCTCCTCTAATAAGCCAAGAACAAACAAATGTGTGGATGTGTTTCCTTGCTTATTCATGCTATGGGCACTTTGTATTTATTTTTGTAGATACACAGGAAAATAAGCTGTACGGTTTATGTTATGGTAGGAATGCAGTGTTTGGGCTGGGTGTTCAGTTGGTCGAATTGGTAGTAATGGCAATACTGATGTAGGACTGTAATTACAGGTTATTAAAACTTAACATTCATCCCCATGGTCTAATAGGTTTAATGGCCTAGGATCATATAGTCTTACCAATGTGTAACTATATACATTAAGATAATGTGTTCTTGTCCTGTAGAACGAAGTCCAACGTGAATATACTTTTGCTAAGTCATGGTGCTAAAGTAGTCGACTCGTGTAATGTTCTGCGACCCAAATACCATTCAAATGCACCTGTCCTCCTCTAATAAGCCGAGAACAAACAAATGTGTATATGTGTTTCCTTCCATATTCATTGTATGGGCACTTTGTATTTATTTTTGTAGATACACAGGAAAATAATTGTACGGTTTATGTTATGGTAGGAATGCAGTGTTTGGGCTGGGTGTTCAGTTGGTCGAATTGGTACGGTAGTAATGGCAATACTGATGTAGGACTGTAATTACAGGTTATTAAAACTTAACATACACCCCCATGATCTAATAGGTTTAATGGCCTAGGATCATATTATAGTCTTACCAATGTGTAACTATGTACATTGTGTTCTTGTCCTGTGGAACTAAGTCCAACGTGAAAATCCAATAAAACCATGGAACCATTGGCCCGATAACCCCACCCTTATCTGCCAATTTTTATTTTATACTCTTGGTAAGTTAATAAGTGTTAGGTTCTGTCGATGATATTCTGTAACAGTGAGATAGATACAAGACAAATATAATTGATTTATTGTATGCCAAAATAATGTTTGATATACCTATAGGTAGTATTTTATTCCCACACGTTATTTACAATATTTTTCAACACGTAGGATGCCAATGTCTAAGCTTACATGGAGGGATTTTTTCATCAATTGATTCTGTAATAAGATCACCTTGTGGTGTGGTTGCTGCCACTCCTGAGGTCCTGGGCTAGTTTCCAAGCTTGATTAAGTAATTTAATTCTGGTCTGACTGTTGGAACGGCGCACACTCATCTGTGTGAGGCAGAACTGAGAAGAGGTAGGTTCGATTCTCACCTCGGCCATCCAAGAAGTGGTTTTCCAAGGTTTCCCCACTTCCACTCCAGGCTAACGCTGGGATGGTTCCCAACTTAAGGCTACGGCTGCCTCCTTTCCAGTCCTCACCTGAATTACAGGAAGTATACACACTACTACAGATACCACAATAACACAGATTATCATACAAATCATACACTCCCCCAGGGGCTCACATCTAGTGGGACGTGGGTTGGCGACCACGGGGCCCCAGCTGAGTCCCGCATTGCTTCCACTTACTTGTGCCGGGCTCCTCTCTGTCTTCTTTCCTGTCGACCTCACTTGGTCAACTCTTGTTCTCTTCCGACCCCGACGGTATTAGGGTATCCAAGGCCTAGGGAGGCTATTCCTTTCCCGCCTTAATTGGCCCTTGTCTCATCTTTTCTGATGCCCTCCTCCTGCGAGGGGTCAGCCTTCTTTTTCTTTTCTTGTTATCTCCTGCCTTCTGCTCAAGGCCCTCAAGGGGCAGGGTGTATGTAGCCCCACCACCTTTGGTGCGCCCTGGATATTTCTACACCCTCAGGGGCTCACGGCTGGTGAGTTCGGGAGATGGCGACCCCGAGGGATTCCTGAGCTGGGTCCGGTTTTTCCCCCTTTTTCCATTGCCTCTGGGGCCTTTCGTGGCTCTCCTTCCTTCCAAGTCCCTCGATCCTAATTCTTCGAGGGTTTGAGGGCATTTCTTTTCCTCCTGTCCTTTGTTTGCCTTATTCTCCTTTTGTTTTCCATTTCTTCTTCTAGTAGCCTATATACGTTTGTAGTTAGTTTCAGTTATAGTTTACATTTGATTTTCATTTTCACGATCACCCAAACCATTAGGGGCCGATAACCAAGATGTTAGGCCCGTTAAAACAACAAATATCAACAAATCATACACACTTCCAAATACATGGGGCTAAATGAATATGTTATCGAAAGCCCTAAATGAATTAATATAAAAAACACAATGATTCTTTTAAAATGTAGTTAACTTACAGTAGGTGCAAACATACACATGTCAGCAAATTCAAGTTCCCCGTTTCAAGCATTAAGTTAGACATTTATTAAGTTTACTGTTTCAACATGCACACTGGTATGTGTTGTAGGAATTTGCGGTTCATCGGAGTCAGCCATTACATCAAGGAGGAACTAGGTCCATTATTATGTTCTGGTCCCTACTGTTATACTTTGGCAAGAAAGAAGAAAGGAACATGCCTCAACACATACTTTTAGGAGGACCAGATTTGATTACTGTATTTTTGCTAAGTTTGATCTTGGCTCTTGCTGTTATCTTCTCTTCATTGACAACTTTTTAAATAAAACATGATGAATTCTAGCAGTATTAAGTGTTATTCTTGTATTTCATTGATAGTCCTATTTCTCCTTTCCCCTTAACAGCACGTCATGGAATGTACTGTATTAGTGTGCGATGTTAATTTTTGATGTAGCCTACTTACTGCATTTCACCCTTCAAAATTTTTAATTGGATATATTTTAAAGGGCATATGAAATGAACTACTGTATAGAAATTTTGTGATATCCAATTCTTTTTCTGTCCCCTAATGTATTTGGCACTAATTACACTAACAATTTTAGTGTGATGAGGATCTGGTTACACCACCTGATTCCTTAGCATTCTCTCTTAAAATTTTACTGTTATTGCTAACAGCATCAAGCATTTTAAAATATGAATTTTCTCCCTTCCCAGTACTTTTCCTTTGTAGTTTTTTCTAATAACTAATTGGTTATAGGCCTAATTGGGCCATTTTTAAGCTGAGTAATAATATGCTGCAGGCCCTGTAGTAGCCTAATTTTTGTCACCAATGCAATATGCTCCAATTGCAACTGAAAGAAATTTAAACATGTATATTGGTGATGAGGTTATGTTCTAAATGCTGTGATTGTTCATTTCAAAGTTCTGAAATTCACAATTTCCCACTTTGTTATTATTTTTATTAATTTTTTCTGTTATTGGTATTTTGAATGTGATTTATTTCTTGTAGATCATATTATTATCTCCACACTTAAAAACGTGCCATAAGTATTGGGAGATTGTGATTTTCGGAACATTGAAGTGGGCAGAGCATTTAAGACGGTAATATTTAGCGGAACGAGGGGAAGGGGCAGGTTGGAGGGGAGGGGGCGGGAGGGTTAGTGTTTACGAGATCTGCTCATAGGTGGCGCTACCGGTCGACATGTTGCTAGTACATCAGTCAACCACCAGACAGCGCTGAAGTCTTAGGTACCAAGAATTAGCATGGCTGTTGGCCATCTGTAGTAGTAGGTAATCTGTGCAGTTGAATGAGTGAAGAGCGGTGGAGGTTCGTGATCCAGCCACGCGCAGCGCTACTGAACTACGTAGTTTACCGCTCGTGCCGAGGGGGCGCACCACTGTTTGCAGCCGACAAGTGAGTCACTTACACAGCCAACTCGCATTTCAGACGACAGTCGTCCATTGTTAGTTTATTGCTAGTGCTGTCACAGAACGTGTTGTTTACATGAGTGTTTTCGTAAAATAGTTCGTGTTTGTCAAGCTATGTTTTTGCGGAAAGTTAGAGTAAGCGAACGGTGATTAAAAGTGGATCGTTGGTTGAAAAGTGGATCGTTAAAACGAGATAGGCCTACGGATGAAGACGAATTTGATGTTGAAGTTAATAAGTCAGTGACTCTCGAACCGACCTTGTTAGTGTCTCTTGAACCCAACTCTCCACCGTCTCTTGAACTAAACTCATTTAAGGTCAGTGTTAAGTCTACTGCAAAAATTAGAAAGTACAACTCTGATTACTTGGAAATTGGCTTCACTTTCACTGGACCTGAGCATCAGCCTAAACCTCAATGTGTTATTTGCTACGAAAGCCTTTCAAATGAGTGAATGAAGCCAGCAAAACTCCGTCGACATCTTGAAACAAAACATCAAGAGCACAAGAATAAGTCATTAGATTTTTCAAAAAGAAATTAGGAGAACTTAAAAGATCTCGTGAAAACATTACTAAACACTCTGTTGTAAATGTAAATGAAAATGCAACCCTTGCATCTTATGAGGTATCTCAACTTGTCGCAAAATGTGGAAAAAACCATACAATTGCTGAAGAACTTATACTGCCATCAGCAAAAATTTTATGCAAGAGAATGTTAGGTGATGCAGCTGCTGAGCTAATAGGTACTGTTCCGCTCTCTAACAATACTGTCCAACGACGAATTACTGATATGGCCAATAATATTGAAGAAACGTTGCTGGTCAGACTTTGCATGAGTGATATGTATGCTCTACAATTGGATGAAAGCAGAGACATATCAAAAAAATCAATAATGTTGGTTTTCACACGATTTTTGTGGAAGGACCAGATATTCGAAGATTTTCTTTTTTCGTGCGAACTACTTAACACAACATCAGAAGATATTTTTACTGCACAGAATGATTTTTCAGTAAACATGACATCTCCTGGACAAAGTGTGTGGGCTTGTCTACGGATGGAGCAAAATGAATGGCTGGCAACAAAACGGGACTTCAAGCTCGTATCAAAGCAGTAGCTCCTGAGGTGAAATGGGCACACTGTTGTATTCATCGTGAAGCCTTAGTAGCCAAAAGATTGCCAGAACTTTTGCAGAAGATAACGAAGTGGTTCAAATCATTAACTACATTAAAACTCGTCCTCTGCAATCCAGATTATTTTCTTTGTTATGCAAAGAAATTGGCACTGAGCATGAACAGCTTCTTATTCATACGGAAGTAAAATGGCTCTCTCGAGGTAGGATCTTGACAAGATTCTTTGAACTTAGAGATGATGTTCGTATCTTCCTTCTTGACACCAAGTACGCAGATTTTCTCACTGACTTTTCTTGGCTTTGCTCAACTGCCTACTTAGCTGATGTCTTTGAACACTTGAATGTGTTAAACTTAAGTTTGCAAGGGAACAATGTAGATATGTTCAAAGTAGAAGATAAAATTATTGCTAGGGTAAAAATGTGTCAGATCTGGGCGGCACGGATTGAAAAAGAGTCATTTACTAACTTCCCTACTTTGAAACAATTCTTGGAGTCTTCAGAGGAGAGTTTGCCTGACCATATAAAGAGCAACATAGCCGAGCATCAGTGCAGCCTAGCCACTACGTTTAGGGAATATTTCCCTGAACCTGACCCTGACGATAGTTGGATTCGAAATCCCTTCAGTTGTCAAGTAATAGAAAAAATCCAAGACCTCACAGAAGTAGAACAAGATCAACTTGTGGATATGTCGAGCTGTGGTACAATGAAAAACAGTTTTAATGTTGAAAGAATTGCAGACTTCTGGGCAACAGTACGCAAAGACTACAAAGAACTTGGAGATATGGCAATGAAAAAGATCCTTCCATTTGCAACAATCTATCGTTGTGAAAAAGCATTTTCCTCAATGTGTTATATGAAAAACAAATACAGGAATCGGCTCGACATGCAGTCGGATTTCAGAGTGAAAATATCAAATTTGGAACCAAACATTTCAGAAATAATGGACTCAAAGATTAGATTCAACTCATTTCATTAAGAACTGAAAATTAAAACTGTGTACCGATGGACATAATATGCATTTCCACAAATAAATCATAATTTTGTATAAAATTAGTTTTTACTTATATTCTCCATTTTTTTTTTCTAAATTCATGCAATTTTAATTGCAATATTCTTAAAAGAGCAATACACTCCGAGGTTTTATTTTTTTCTTAAATTTTCAATTCAAACTCCAAATTGTTTTAAGGAATTTGTCAGCAAAAACCTACATTTGAAAAAAAAAAACTTGAGCAAAAATCGAGAATTAAACAATAACAATAAAGGCAAGACTGAACAGAAAATGATAAGCTTAATCTTTTTTCTCAAAATGTCAACCTTAATTTCCAAAACAATTAAAATAATAAAACTCTTAATTAGGCTCTTTTTAAGTGATATGAAATAGCAAGGTCCAAATATAGACCATTTGTATTACATTGAATTAGCTCATTAGCATTAAAGACTATATAGTATAGGTTTAGGAATTAGTGGGGGTCCTTCTCATTATAGCTACTGGAAGAGGGGGTCCTTGGGATTTTTTTGTTGGGAATCTCTGTTGTATACTATGAGCTATTTGCTAAATCTAAAATGCATTTAGGAAAAGGTAGACTTATGAGATCGATCCGGGCAAATGTGTGTCTGTCTGTCCCTATCAACTCCTAAACAGTAGCAGCTATCGAAACCAAATTTGGTATGAGTAAAGAGCTATGCGTGAATATCTCACGGACATATTTGAAAATGACGTCAGTGCTACCAACTGCTGAAAAATCACAATTGAAAATTGAGGTTTATGTTGGATACCTCGGAAGATATGCATGGGAATTGATCCAAAGCTGACACACATATAGATAACATTACATCAGACTAATTTACAGGCGTCCATAAATGAGAGCGTTGCCAACATGATGGATGGTTCATGAAAGCCTTTCCTATTTCAGATGCGATGATGAAACCCATGTATTGCGCCTCTCGTGCAGATGTGGCGAAGCTCAAAGTTTGCTTCTTTCCATTCTTAGTTGATCATGGCCGGGGTTTGATAGAACTCCGGGTTTATTTCTTCTGTATTCAGGAGTTGTTCATCTAGGAATTTTGTGGAGGCTGGGGTTGATGCCAGGTTGTGGGTAGTCATTACATCTTCCATTAATCCGTGTTGACTGATAGTAGTCTACTATGTTCTTCAAAACCGTCTTGTCAAACACTAAATAATGTGGTTTAATTACTGCTTACACGTACATGTTTCGGTGTTCAATGACACCCTCGTCAGCGTGAATTGAATTAAATTAATCTTGAAACTAAGTTTACAAAGACAAAAGGGAAACTGGATATCCTTACAAAACACTGTTAGGAATTTAAATAAAAAGAAATAAATATAAATTTTTGTAAGAACTGTGCGATTTGCAAGAACTTGGAATTCTAACTGAAATGTAAATAGAGTTCTATAATCATTTGGTTGAAATAAAAACATAACATCCTTTCTCCTTAAGTCTCTCATTATAAACCTATTGGAATATGCTGAGTTGTGTCTCTAATCTCACTTCTTCATTAGAGGGGATTTCTCAAAACATAATTAAGAATTTGAGATGAGTTACAATAATCCCCGTGGTAAACAACTTATTTTAATCTTAATAAGTCTTTTAGGATTAAGAGCGATGGAAAACAATCTCGTGTTAGCGGCGGGGACATGATGATGGTTTGGCGGCCCGGGCTATTAAAGGGGTGCTTCCAGAACACCGTGGATAGTTAAGATTCTAATTTTCACAATTTCCATCTCGTGGTGTAGGGGCTGTCACCTCGGAGATTCGGGTTTGACTCCCGGCTCTGCCAAAAATGTAAATTCTGGTGTGAGGGATGGAACGGAGTACACTGAGCTCCGTGAGGTAAAATCGAGAAGAGGTGGGTTCGATTCTCACCTTAGCCATCCTGGCTTTCCATGGTTTCCCCACTTGCTCACTTGCCGCAAAAATCACAAGTCCCTATAATAGAACTTAGTTTATCAGCATTGCTCGCTTGTAACAAAATGACAGCAGTCATTCGAGCTGAAGGACATGAGAGAGAAGATGGTATTCAGAAAGGTGTGGGTAGTTTATTGGCAGAGGAATAACCCACCCACCAAGGGAAGATGATTAAGAGAAGGAAGTAGATTTGGGATTGGAAAAGAAGGATAGAAAAATAGGAGGAGAGTCCCACAAAAGTTATGAATTTGACTTTCAATACATTTAGAAGCGGTTGCCACCGCAAATCCGTGCTCGGTTACCTAAAGTGGGTACGAGCTTGGTCGAAGCTGACGGGAACCGCAGCTAAGACTTGGGCAGTTTGCCAGAGAAAGGCTTTAGTGTATTTCCTCCCAAGCACAAATAAAAGTACTATAGGGAAGGGTGATGGTCTGGCCAGACAGATAGTAAAAGCTTTATTGAGTATGAACGAGGGCATAAACCTAGGAAGAGCTAGGAAAGCCAGGATCCTGCCTAACTGTAGTATCAGAGAAATGATGAATCCAAAAACAAATATTTAATTTATTTAACAATTTAAAGAAGTTAATATTTTTGACAATTAAATATTTTGCAATCTTGTTAACAATTTGGGGTCGCAGACCTCCAACAACATTCAGAAATTGCTCCAGGCAAATAACAATTCTTAAGGTTTTAAACCTAGTACTAAAACCTTGATAAGATTTTAAAAAGGCAATGAAATGATTAAAGTTTAAACATTAAATTGAGTACAAGGAGTGTACTATAGGAAATTTCTGAACGAATATTCTAGAGAGAATAACAACTTCGAAAATAACAATAAGGAAAACATAAAGCATACAATAGAAGTTACTACAACTTCTTATATTTAAATAGAATTACTTTATGAGAATTATACAAAAGAGGGCAGGTCACTTACTGTGAAACCTGAAGAGGTAATCAAAAAGAAGGTTCTAGACTTCCTATGTTTGAGCAGGAGTCACTAGCCAAATGGGACAGTTTCCATTTCGTGAAACTGAACATGACTCGCTCAAGAGTTTAAGGAATTGTTTTCCCTGATTATAGGAAAAGAACAATGTGATTTGAAACTTGTATCACACAAGCAATTATGCAGAATTTAATTAATGTTAAACTAGCAAAGTTGGAAGGGCACTTCGTGAGTGACACCTTATAGAAAGTTACAATTTTATTAATAATGGTGGTTAGTAGAAGGTTGAGGAAAGATCATTGGGATATAGGATCAATGTTCATGGCCGTATTTAATATAACCGGACGATCGCGACGCGGTAGAAACGTGGAGCAAGCACTGTTTATCACTGTAGTCCATGAAGATGGATGCAAAGTTCACTATAGAAACACTAAAGTTCATGAAAAAGAAAGTTATTGCAATTATGGAAATAACTGATTGCACTATATAGGTGAGAGTCTATTTCTTGAAAAAGTTGTGATTTACAATTAAATGCGCCATAGAATGTTCCAACGGGGGAAGAAAGTTCGCTATTGCAGTAATTTAAGGAAGATTCCTCATTTTAGCTAGTATTTTCACAAGTGCGTGAAAAATACTTGACGGCAAGACTCGCAGATAGAGTACAAGATCTCGAAGGTTCCAGAACGACCTTAGCAGAAAATGGGGTTGAGAAAATCCAACGGAGGAACTAGCTTGGTGAATTATAGACAGCGGGTATTAGATAATATCCCACGTAGCGAGAGGATTTCTCATTTGAATAGCTTAATAAAAGCTCTTTTTTAGTAAGGTTGGCTTATACAAGCAAAAGCTCAACATGGCAAATCCCGCGAAGAATGTTTGCCGCCCCACAAGTAATCTCACGCTGTCTATAAAATAATCAATAAAAGCATGTAGATAAAATTGATGAAGATGAGGTTAAAACCTTTAAAATGGTACTTATCTTGATTTCATGTTGAAGGCGAAGTTCCGTACTACTTTGCCAACATGGCGTAGAAGAGTGTGTGCCCCTTGGTTTGAGGAAGCTAGCTCGAGAGGAGCTTTAACTGATCGAGTCAAGTGCCGACTGAGAAGTGAGACCTGCTCAACGGAGCACGGAAAGACCAAGGAAGGGGAGAAGAGTGGGGGGTAGGAGACAAAAGGAGAACATATAAACATTGCCAACTTTAAAACAAAAAATTGATCTCTTGCTGAGCCGGTCTTCAAAGAGTTGACAACAGATGATACCAGCGCAGCATGGTGAGTAAAAGAGTAGACGCAGCTCTCTTGCTCATGGAGATAACAGCTGGCGATGGCAGTAAAATCTGGTAGCCAGATGGAGAAGGAATTCCTCTTGCGCGAGGAAGAGTTGAAGAGCTTCAGAGATTCGCTGTTATATGACGCTAGGTGGGTCATAGAATATATATCTGGAACAGACTCATACAAAATATAAGCGACCTGAACCCCTAAGAGAGAACAAAAAATCACTGTTGGTGTTTGACAAAGAGGAAGGAAAAAACATGCAAAAGCATTGAAAATTATAATCTCTGGTACCGTGTATTCCAAGAATGCACCATACTGGGAGGGGCAGACACCAACAGCGAACAAGAAAGACAAGTACAGTAATAAGCAATTGCGGAGAAGTAGTCTTGTGATCTGACCATTAGTGGTCAAGACTCTGAATACCCTGACTCTCCTATCTCTTCCAGGGTAACACTCGGTCACTTTTCCAAAAGGCCAGACTAGGGGGGGTGAAACATCCCTAACTAAGACCAAGTCTCCCACTTTAATGTCGGGACTGGAAAGAAACCACTTCTGCCTCCCTTGCAAGGAAGTTAAATATTCCAGGTTCCACCTCTTCCAAAAGGAATTGCGGAGGGCTTCAAGTTTACGCCAAACAATAGGTAAATCAAAATCCCTGAAAGAATTAGGAAGGGGAGGAGGGGCAGAGAGAGAAGTGCGTGTAAGGAAACGACCAGGTGTAAGTGGAAGGAGGTCATCAGGGTCATTG
The DNA here is from genome assembly GCA_946902985.2 of Meconema thalassinum. NCBI lineage: Eukaryota > Metazoa > Arthropoda > Insecta > Orthoptera > Tettigoniidae > Meconema > Meconema thalassinum. The sequence continues at coordinate 304,318,950 of OX336396.1, read as the reverse complement.
GAAAGCGGAGTTAAGGGGCGAGAGTTAACAACACCTTCAATCACAAAATAACTAGAAGCTGAGGGAAATAAAGCACTAGTAAAGATTGCGATACAACGCAAAAGGAGAATTAACAAGTTTAAACAAAGCGTATAGAAACAAGTACATCTATTCAGGATAAGAATATACCAAGTAAACAAAGAAACTATGCGAGTAGAAAGCAAGAACGCCATAGGTAACAAACGAGTAGCCATAAACAATGACCTCAAGTTATAATGAGTATCAAAGGGGTTACTCATAAAAATACTTAAGTCAGCGAGAAACGTGACATAACAAGTATGAATACAAAAACACATCGAATGTGACGACGAGAAAAAACCAGTTTGTTCATCAATGAACATTAAGATCGCAAAATATGTAAGCAAAGTGAAATACATGAGCGCGTGAGAAATACGCAACGAAGTTTTGAAACAAGGATCGAAGCAGTTATAGAATACGAGCATGAGTAAGTGGAATACAAAAGCAAGTGCGGCCTTGACCCACATAGTACAACGAGATAAGGCATATAAATAGCTGAAAGAGTCCTTGACTAGAACAAGTTTATTTTGGGAAATAGGTGAGCGGCTTCCGAAATTACGGTAGCGGCTCGCCAGACAATGGTTGGCAATCAGCCAGAGTTGAGATAAGAGAAACTTGCTTTGACCTTTGGCAATCGTACAGGAAATAAACAACAACTTGGCGTTATCCAGGCTTGTATACAAACAAGTTTGAAAAACAAGCAGTTCAAAGTACACAAACACTAGTTGAATCAGCTGTGACTTAAAGCAGATATTCAGGTTGTAAGGCATGCAGTCAATCGTAACTTGGACGTGAAAAAACAATTTAAAGCCATATGAAATAAAGTAGGAAATCAATTTCGCATGATTGAGAGGATAACGGAATCCGACAATTTTCGACAGGAAAAAGCTTGATTCTTCCGAAATAGGAAGTGAAGCCGGGACATTGAGAAGAAGGTTATGCATAAGAATAGTTATTCTAGATGCTATAGAATTCAGATTTTCAAGCGGTTTCAAAAGCGGCTTCCAATTGTGAGGAAGGAGGGAGGAGCCGGCCGTGGCCATCCTTCTAAATAAGGAAAGAAGTGAAACATGGCTTACAGCGAAATGATGGTGACTGATAGCCATGGTTTTACACAAAGGGAAGATAGTTTTCGAGAAAGAGTTTAAGCAATTAACTGCTATAAAAAATGACATGAGAAGGTAAACGAAATAACACAAAGCAAGGCGAACTTGAATTGCTATCTTGTGCGGGAAGAAGGAAAAACCATTTAAACAACTTACAGAGGTAGCGTAGTTGTTCACGATAAGACATCGTTTCGGCAAGTGTTTTTCAAAAATATTGAGATCTGAAACATGAGCGTTCTCTTTTTCAGAAATGGGATTTATGTCAGCTGTAACGAAATGACATTGCGCTTTGGTTTGAACACTGGTATGTTTGATTTCACCAGTAATAACCCAACCAAAATCGGTGTCTCTGGCGACCACGGTTGAAGATAACTTGCGTGTTTATTTGCGAATGCACTTCCAAACAAGAAGTTCCGTTAAGAACTATACAGCCTACTTTTCATGCCAATGATTATTCTACAGAATATGAACCTATCTAGAATAATGACGAAATTAAGTTGGTAATATCGAAATTTCTAATTAGTTCAAAATATACCTTGTATAATGTAGCCTAATAGAGCACTACAGTTGGCAGCCCCGGTGACTGAATATATTCTTAGTTCCATCTCTTAAGGTACAGAATACAAAATTTGGTTGAAGTCCAATGGACGTTACTTGCAGTTAGACTCTGGATCTATCAGCACGCGTAAAAGCATGTTGCCAACAATACCATGCGTGTGCTGGTCAGAAATAATCTGAAATATTATGATATCTTGTTGTGCCAATTTTGGATGAAATCCATTTGTTAGTATAGAAGTTACATGTATTTTAAAATTGGACATATCAGCAGGCATAGAATCATGTTGGCAGCACTGCCTTGTATTAATTACTCCAAATTAATCTAGAATGTCAGGTGCTATACGTGTGCAAAGTATAGAGCTGTTGGCTTGCATACTTTCTGATATATTGATATTAGGGTAAAAAATATAGACAGCATTTATTAACAGTTGGCAGCCCTGATTGCTCTGAAGAATACTTATAGTCATATCTGATATGTTACACATAGCACATGCGAAATTTGGATGAAATCCTACTGATAGTATAGAAGTTACATGTATTTAAAAATTGGCCCTATCAGTAGGCTTAGAATCATGTTGGTAGAACTGACGTATATAAGTTACTCCAAAATTAATCAAACATGTCAGGTACTATATGTGTGCATAGTTTAAAGCTGTCGGCTTGCACACATTCTGATATATTGGTATTTGGATAAAAAAATAGAGAGAGCAATTATTAACAGTTGGCAGCCCTGGTGGCTCTTAAGAATACGCTCAGTCATATCTGTTTATGTACAGATATTACATACAAAATTTGGTTGAAATCCAGTTGATAGTGTAGAAGTTATATGCATTTAAACATTGGACCTATCAGAAGGCTTAAAATTATTTTGGCAACACTGTCATGGTTGGCCTCCTGGAAATTAAACTGAAATAGTATTATCTACATGTGTGCCAATTTTGGAATAGCTCCCATGCATACCTTGCAGGATATCCAACATGGAGCTCAAATTTCTAGTGCGTTTTTTCAGCAGTTGGTAGCACTGACATCATTTTCAAATATGGACGTGAGCTATTCCGGTGCACATCTTTACTCATACTAAATTTGGTTTTGATTGCTGCAGCCGGTTAGGAGTTGATAGGGGGGGACACACACACAGCCAGACAGACAGACAGAAGGACAGACAGACAGACAGACAGACAGACGGACAGACAGACAGACAGACAGACAGACAGACACACATTTGCCCGATCTCATAAGACTACTTTTTCCTCATTTTTGCAAAATGTGAAAAGTAGGCTAAAAACATTGGCACTGAAAAGTACATCAATGGGACCTTGAGCATTAAACTGAGGATCAGCTAACCTTAAGTGCGAAGGAATCTTTAATCCGGAGGTATTAATAGAGTGACTTGGAGTGTCCTTGCCAATACTGGTAAGAATGAGACAGTTTACATTAAGATTGGTGTTTCTTTGGCAAACGTCTCTGATTTTCAATTTTGAAGACTGCAAGACTTGAGTTTTCAAATTGTCAATGCCGGTCACATTGATAGAAGTAGGCGATGACGAAAGACCTAGTTTTTTAATTAACGATTGCGAAACAAAATTATGAGTTGAAGCGGAATCGAGAAGACCACGGGTTCTAAACCAATTTCCAAATTTATCTTGGATTTCGAATTGTACAGTGGTCAAAAGGGTTTGCGCACTATGAAAAGTTTCGGCGTTGGAAATGCAGGAAGAAGCATTAGTTTGTTCGGAGCTGCTCTGCATGGAGCTTGAAGAGGCGGGTGCTGATGACCTCGATTTGTCATGAACGTGCAATAAAGAATGATGCGGTTTTTTACAATGGAAACAGAGATTTGATGACGTACAGTTCGAAGAAGAATGCTTAGGTGACAAGCAATTGAAACAATGTTTGCTATTCAAGACAAACTTCCTTCGATCTTCGACAGACAATTCTTTAAAGGATTCGCACAAATACAATGTGTGAAGCTTTTTACAGAGCGTGCATTTTAACGATTTGTTGAGCGGCCTGATATGTTCTCTTGCATGATTGAAAGAAGAACGGGTTTGCTTGTTCTCGACAGATGGGGGCTGATGTCCCTTTGAAGAAGCAAGTTTTTTTTCAAAAATTTGACACTGAGGATTCGTTTCGACCTTTTCGCACTGAAATGCGAGTGCTGTAAGTACTTGGCATCGGCTGTTAAGAAACGAGATTAAGTGTTCGAAGGAAAATTCTTCCTTGCGAGCGAGTTCGATCTCCCAGGCCTTTAAAGTTGAAAAATCGAATCTTGATGTAGCCAGATGAATGAGTATGGTGTCCCATGTTTGGACAGGCTGCTTGAGTTGGTATAATGCTCTGACATTCAACTGTATAGAATCTAAGAGGTCTCTTAAAGAAGTGACGTCATTAGGTTTGACGGCTGGCAAGTTGAAAAGACAACGTATGTGGCGAGCTACACTCAAACGTAAATTGCCATATCTCTCTTTAAGGAGATTAAAGGCGATGTGGTAGTTGTCTGCGCTTAAAGGCAGTGACTCCACCAAGGCTAAGGCCTCAGATTCCAAATACGTACGGAGGAAATAAAATTTATGTATGTCGGGGATCTCGATATTTTCATGAATTAGGGAGCAGTAAAGTTCGTAAAAAGAATACCATTCACCTTCCTTGCCTGAGAAGTGCGGTAGGCTTATCTTAGGAAGTAACGGTTTCGGTTTGTTCTCGTGAACTGAAGCGGGTGCGAACTGGGCCGGATTGATGACCCTAGTGTCCGGTTCTGAGATATTGCGGATCAATTGGTGGGCCTTGGCAATCCCTTCAAAGTATAAGGGTTCGACCTCGTCCCGATCCGATTGAAGTTCTGGGCAAGCGGATTCAATCTCGGTTTGAATTTGATCATAATAATCATAAGACCGTTCGTACAACTTAAGGCGATGTGTCAAGATGTCTAAATCACACTCGGCGGGATTTAATTTGCTGATGAAATTTCTGAATCTAGTGAGTTGCCCTTTATAGGAAGAACGTCTAGCAATGAGAGTTTCATCTTTTTCAGTAGGAGCCATGATAAAGAGAATAAATTGAAATACAACTCACGAAACTGTAGAACCTTGGAGATGCTGTCAAGCTGGCAGCAGCAAATGGGTAGAAAGAACAGGATACACCAAAGGAGACAGGAGCGGCCTCTTTCCCGTTCACAGGCTTTGCATGATGTAATTATAGCTGAAAAATCCAAAGCAGATATTAATAATTTGCCAAGTATTGTCAAATGACACTTGACAAACAATAGAAATAAAAATGGACTCTCCCGGGTTTCTGGTACCAAATTTTGGGTAGTTTATTGGCTGAGGAATAACCCACCCACCAAGGGAAGATGATTAAGAGAAGGAAGTAGATTTGGGATTGGAAAAGAAGGATAGAAAAATAGGAGGAGAGTCCCACAAAAGTTATGAATTTGACTTTCAATACATTTAGAAGCGGTTGCCACCGCAAATCCGTGCTCGGTTACCTAAAGTGGGTACGAGCTTGGTCGAAGCTGACGGGAACCGCAGCTAAGACTTGGGCAGTTTGCCAGAGAAAGGCTTTAGTGTATTTCCTCCCAAGCACAAATAAAAGTACTATAGGGAAGGGTGATGGTCTGGCCAGACATATAGTAAAAGCTTTATTGAGTATGAACGAGGGCATAAACCTAGGAAGAGCTAGGAAAGCCAGGATCCTGCCTAACTGTAGTATCAGAGAAATGATGAATCCAAAAACAAATATTTAATTTATTTAACAATTTAAAGAAGTTAATATTTTTGACAATTAAATATTTTGCAATCTTGTTAACAATTTGGGGTCGCAGACCTCCAACAACATTCAGAAATTGCTCCAGGCAAATAACAATTCTTAAGGTTTTAAACCTAGTACTAAAACCTTGATAAGATTTTAAAAAGGCAATGAAATGATTAAAGTTTAAACATTAAATTGAGTACAAGGAGTGTACTATAGGAAATTTCTGAACGAATATTCTAGAGAGAATAACAACTTCGAAAATAACAATAAGGAAAACATAAAGCATACAATAGAAGTTACTACAACTTCTTATATTTAAATAGAATTACTTTATGAGAATTATACAAAAGAGGGCAGGTCACTTACTGTGAAACCTGAAGAGGTAATCAAAAAGAAGGTTCTAGACTTCCTATGTTTGAGCAGGAGTCACTAGCCAAATGGGACAGTTTCCATTTCGTGAAACTGAACATGACTCGCTCAAGAGTTTAAGGAATTGTTTTCCCTGATTATAGGAAAGGAACAATGTTATTTGAAACTTGTATCACACAAGCCATTATGCAGAATTTAATTAATGTTAAACTAGCAAAGTTGGAAGGGCACCTTGTGAGTGACACCTTATAGAAAGTTACAATTTTATTAATAATGGTGGTTAGTAGAAGGTTGAGGAAAGATCATTGGGATATAGGATCAATGTTCATGGCCGTATTTAATATAACCGGACGATCGCGACGCGGTAGAAACGTGGAGCAAGCACTGTTTATCACTGTAGTCCATGAAGATGGATGCAAAGTTCACTATAGAAACACTAAAGTTCATGAAAAAGAAAGTTATTGCAATTATGGAAATAACTGATTGCACTATATAGGTGAGAGTCTATTTCTTGAAAAAGTTGTGATTTACAATTAAATGCGCCATAGAATGTTCCAACGGGGGAAGAAAGTTCGCTATTGCAGTAATTTAAGGAAGATTCCTCATTTTAACTAGCATTTTCGCAAGTGCGTGAACAATACTTGACAGCAAGACTCGCAGATAGAGTACAAGATCTCGAAGGTTCCAGAACGACCTTAGCAGAAAATGGGGTTGAGAAAATCCAACGGAGGAACTAGCTTGGTGAATTATAGACAGCGGGTATTAGATAATATCCCACGTAGCGAGAGGATTTCTCATTTGAATAGCTTAAGAAAAGCTCTTTTTTAGTAAGGTTGGCTTATACAAGCAAAAGCTCAACATGGCAAATCCCGCGAAGAATGTTTGCCGCCCCACAAGTAATCTCACGCTGTCTATAAAATAATCAATAAAAGCATGTAGATAAAATTGATGAAGATGAGGTTAAAACCTTTAAAATGGTACTTATCTTGATTTCATGTTGAAGGCGAAGTTCCGTACTACTTTGCCAACATGGCGTAGAAGAGTGTGTGCCCCTTGGTTTGAGGAAGCTAGCTCGAGAGGAGCTTTAACTGATCGAGTCAAGTGCCGACTGAGAAGTGAGACCTGCTCAACGGAGCACGGAAAGACCAAGGAAGGGGAGAAGAGTGGGGGGTAGGAGACAAAAGGAGAACATATAAACATTGCCAACTTTAAAACAAAAAATTGATCTCTTGCTGAGCCGGTCTTCAAAGAGTTGACAACAGATGATACCAGCGCAGCATGGTGAGTAAAAGAGTAGACGCAGCTCTCTTGCTCATGGAGATAACAGCTGGCGATGGCAGTAAAATCTGGTAGCCAGATGGAGAAGGAATTCCTCTTGCGCGAGGAAGAGTTGAAGAGCTTCAGAGATTCGCTGTTATATGACGCTAGGTGGGTCATAGAATATATATCTGGAACAGACTCATACAAAATATAAGCGACCTGAACCCCTAAGAGAGAACAAAAAATCACTGTTGGTGTTTGACAAAGAGGAAGGAAAAAACATGCAAAAGCATTGAAAATTATAATCTCTGGTACCGTGTATTCCAAGAATGCACCAAGGTGTAATGCAAGGCTGCAACTTATCACCCATACTTTTCAATCTTTGCATTGAACAAGCAATGAAGGAAATTAGAGGAAAATAAATAAAGTGGGAGTGAAGATTCAAGGAGAAATAATTTCAACTCTGAGATTTGCCGATGCCATCGTCATCTTGGCCGACACGCCTGAGGATTTGAATGAGTTTTTGAATGGTATAGACTCCGTCATGAGGAAATAATTCATGATGAAAATCAATAAATGTAAAACAAAAATATTGGAATGCATCCGAAAAAAATCAGAAACCTCTATGGACATCAAATTGACAGGTGAAAACCTAAAGGAAGTAGGAGCCTTCTGATACTTAGGAGGCAAAATAACCAGTGATGGACGAAGCAAAGAGGATATAAAACGTAGGTTGGCCCAGGCAAAAAGGAATCTGTTGACATCGAATATAGATTTAGGTATTATGAAGTCATTTTTGAAAGCCTTTGTCTGGAGCGTGGCGCTCTATGGAAGTGAAACGTGGACTGTTGGTGTTACAGGAGAATAAAGAAGATCAAATGGGTAGATAGGGTGACAAACGAAGAGGTATTAAGACGAGTGGGAGAGGAGAGATGTTTCTGGCGACTGCTAATGAAGTTAAGAGATAGGTTGGTAAAACACATACTAAGACACCCACGAATAGCAAGCTTAGTTATGGAAGGAAGGGTTGAGGACAAGAACTGTAGGGGTAGACCAAGGTTAGAATATCTTAAACAGATTGCCACGGATATCGGGTGTGGTAGCTACGTAGAGATGAAACGATTAGCTCAGAACAGGGAGGCATGGAGCGCTGCATCAAACCAGTCAAAAGACTGAAGATCAAACAACAACAACAACAACAACAACAAAAACACAAGCCCCTACAATAGAACGCAGGGTAATAGCATTGCTCGCTTGTCGCGAACAGTACAAGTCGCTATAATGGAACCCATAAAGGGCCTAGACCTAGCAAGGTGCAGTTTTCATGACCGGGGCGCTGCCTCACAAAGCACCCGGGGTCACTGAACCAAGTTGCACAGTAGCCAATCTGCAAAGTAAAATGCTATCTTGCCCTCAAAAAAGTACAAAGTTCTGTCCCTCATGCTAGAATCACTCACAGACCCGGGAATCGAATCCGGGACCTCGGAACCAAGCGACACAGCTGCAATCTGCAAAGTAAAATGATACCTTTCCCCCCAAAATCTACAGCCCTCACGCTAACCGAGCAAGGAATTGAACCCGGGATCTTTCCCCAGTCAGAACAGCACATTAAAAACAAATAGTTCCGTGATGAACTAAACAGCCTACTTTTCTTTAAATTATAGAGACAATATATCAACCGTTGGCAGACTTGGTGACTCTAAATATATTCTTAGTTCCATCTCTTAAGGCACACAATGCTCATGATGTTTATATACATTGTAATGCACCGACATCTAACTTCGTTCAATTGTTTACATAATCACAAGATGGCGGATGTGCGAAATATTTCACCGGCATTCTATATCTCTGAAACTATTAGCGGTAAACCCCTGAAATTTTGTACGGAGATAAAGGGCACTACTGGAAGTTCATCTATAAGACTTTCAAAAACCGGTTAACTACAAAACGAACATGGCGGCCAAGCGAATTTGAAAATTTTAAATAGACCTTTCTCGCGATCTAATGTTCCAAGCGCACTGAAACCTGGCACAGGAAATATTTATACACATAGTAATCCACTGGTATCTAATTTAGTTCAATTGTTTACATAACCTCAAGATTTTATTTATTGTGATGTAGTCATGCGATCGAAGTGAAAGTTTGAATAATGAACCTACGGAATAATTTTCCTTTAATGGTACATGACCCTATGGCCTATACATTTAACAATCCAACATGGCGACCAACCGAAATATTTAGACGATACTGAATATCTACGAATCTATTTTAGCAATCAAACTGCATTTTTAATGTTCATAGGGGCTATGAACTTAAGTTCACCTATAGGACTTTAAATAACCTGGTGATCACAAATCCAACATGGCGGTAACGCGAATTATAAATATTCACATGGACGTTTCTCGCAATTTAACCATCCGCGTGCAGTGAAACTTGGTACAGTAAATCCTTATACGAATGTTAATTCACTGGCATCTAATTTATTTCAATTGTTTCCATAACCTCAAGATGGCCGCTGTGAAAAATTTTAAACTCTCCTTGTTTTTTCTTGTGTCCTAACTATGCGATTGAAGTTTGAATACTACACGTTCACAATAATCTGCATGTAACAGTACATAACTCTAGGACCTACATATATAAAATCCAACATGGCGACCATCCGAAATATTTAGTCGGTTCTCAATATCTACGAATCTATTACAGCAATCAAACTGAAATTGTGTATGTTGATAGTGGCAATTAACATAAGTAGGATATATGAAAATAGGCTGTATAGTTCTTCACGGAACTACTTGTTACAAAATGTGAAAAGTAGGCTAAAATGCATTCTAGATTTAGGAAATAGCTCATAGTATAGAAGGACCCAGCAAAATAGCCACAGAAAACGATATTTTCCCACTTTTTGCAGAGTGCACAGTAACCACCCGAAAGAAGTAACTGTTTTGAACTACTTATGTCCAGAATCAATTAATTTCTGGGGTAAAAAACCCATGCGCGGGCAAATTATCTTATTCAGTGGCATCTTTTGTTTAGGCTTCGATCACATTGGAGACACGCTTGTGCAAGTAATATGGTGGCGCGCGCGTGCGTAAGTGACAGTCAGTCAGAAAGACTAGACTTTGTATCATTTTAGATGCTACAAATTCTGATAAATGCTAGAAAGGCTGGACTCTTGACATGTTAGAAAATTATCTGCATAATACTTATCTTGCTTTATAATACTTTACCTTGTTTCAAATTACTCGCGAACGGCAAGTGCAAACCAAGGGCAAAGCAAGGTCAAGAACGCGGGATGCCGTCACGCTCATCAGAGCGCGTGGGGACGTGCCCCTTCCATCCAGTCTAAAAACACTCATAGTGGGCGATGTATTGAAGATAGAGATATGCTCTCACGGACTTTTTTTGTAAAACTTTCCATGCTGACCATTTCTTACGCTCATAGAATATTGGTATTTTTAACGGTTTGCCCAGCGTAAGCTTACGAAGCGCACGGATGCCAAGTTTGTTTTCGACTTTTTCACTGAAATCGTCACTGCTTGGCTTCCTTTAATCATACATAAATTATTTTCTACAGAATATTTCCTCGAGATATCCTTTACAGAATGGTGAAAACCGCATCAAAATCCATCCAGTGGTTCTCCAGATTGCCCATGACATCCAAGAATCTGGGATTTTTGTCTTTTACTAACGAAGTAGAGATTGTCGGGGAACACATGAACCAAGCGGAACTATGACGTCACACACCTCAGTGCATCTGGGTACATTTCGTCCCGTCACCGTAACGTAACGCCAGACCCCAGCGTTACGACGATGTCGACAAGATCATTTTAAATGATAAAATCTGTAGGAGAGCAACAGAAACAAGTGGTGACGTGTCCATCGCCGCTTACACTGCCCGCCACAAGCAAGTGCACGCTTGCGCAAGCTTGATCCGACTCCACTTCGAAACAAAAATATTTGTTTTGTAGTTGCAAGCGTGCGTGAACTCTGCTGATTTCAGACCATCGAGGCAGTGACAGTCTAGTGTTGTGGAGCTCCTGATTTGTGTGTTTACTAGTATATGATGGATACGGAAACGCTCATCGATGCCGTGATAAGAAGTAGACCGATTTGTGACGCATCGTTAAAACTTCACAGCAATATGAACCGTATCAAAGTCACCATCAGCTTCTCTTCATGTGATACACACTTTTGGAAATTAAATTGCCTCCTTATTCTAGGTGTTATTTTGTCCAGCATATAGTAGAAAGTGTCTGGTATCATTCTGAAGTATTCATAAAACATATCAGGCTGTCTAAGAAAATCGTTGAATATTCGTGCATACTCTGCATCTTCCTCTCTGTCCAAAAATACTCGTTCACCCACTCTTTCCTGATTTCCTGCTCATCCAAAAATAAAAACTTTAAAACACCATTTTCCAAAACAATGTCCTCATCGTCGGACATCTCCATTTCGACTGACCTGTTTATAATAATTAACTTGCACCTGCTTGCATTTAGTGTGAGCACATTGCGCACGCGCGCGCCACCAAATTGCTTGCACAGGCGTGCCTCCAATGTGATCGAAAAGGCGTTCTTACCAGAAGACAGGATAATAATAATAGTGCCGGTGTATCGAGTGTGGTCTGACAGAGTAAAAGTACGTGTGCAGAATGTCTTCCCGAGGGAGGGTCCAGTAAGTGGGCCCCGGTCACCGAGCTATTGTCGCAGAATGAGAATCAATTGCCAGAAGCTCGCTCTCGTGAATGGAAACTGCTGAGAGATGCATCGGTTAAATCCCTTCGTCAGACATGCATGGTTAACCAATTCTACTGAACACCAGCTTCCAAAAATTGTAACCCTTCTTTTGCATGCGCTTTGCTATAGTAGTTGCTGTTGGAGCTTGGGACATCTTGGTCATTAGCGCCATGCACTTGTGTGTGCTGATAACTTGTGTTGCTGTGATGACCAGGGGTGCACAACCCGCGGCAAACAAAGTCAGTTTATGCGGCCCATGGATAAATATTCTATACTATTGAAAACGTGAATCTGTACCTAGTATAAAACGAAGTCCCTGATTCTTGGATGTCACGGGTAATATCGAGGACCACTGGATGGATTTTGATGCGGTTTTCACCATTCTGTAGATGATATCTCTAGGAAGGTTTCTGTAGAAAATTATTTATTATGATCAAAGGAAGCCAAGCAGCAACGATTTCAGTGAAAATGTCGGAAAAATAACCTGGCGTCCATGCGCTTTTTAAGCTTACGCGGGGCAAACCATTAAAATATCAATATACTATGAGTGTAGAATTGTTAAGCGTGAAAAATCCTACAAAAAGTCCACGAGCATATCTCTATTTTCAGTACATCGCCCACTATAACTTTTCAACGTTTTCATGATTCCAACAATCTCCATTCAATTACTGAGGCAACAGTTTACGGGATAGCACATAACGCATTCATAACTGTTCCCGGGCGAAGCCGGGGCGGGTTGCTAGTATATATATTGTGAATGGTGAGATGTTCCCCATTATTGTAGGCCCTAGTTGAAATAAGAAAATTATAACTATGTTTCGTTAAAAACAACTTAAGAAGTAAACAATAAATTGGACAGATGTTAAGTCTTGCATAACCAGACTGACTGTGGAGTCACTCTTGCAATACAAGTGGATGTGAGCTCGGGACTCACGTGAGCATCACATTAGGCTACTACTTGATTTGGTGGTCAGTTTCACGATATATTGATTTTCATTTTTTTAACAATTCTGATTTTTGTAAAAATAAAAATTTCACAACCTTGTGATACTATTATTTTATTTAATATACCCTTAAACGTGAGTCTTAGTCCACCAATGGCTCATCAATTATTCTATTTTGTAATTTTTCAATTAAATTTATTTTTTAGAAGCTGTACCCGGCATGCGTTGCAATGCCAATCAAAGAAAGTGCTGGCGTTTTAATTTTGTTTTTGAAGTGCGTTAGCATACACAATATGTTTTCGATTTCCGTTAACTGCCTCTAAACTATCGTAAAATGGATTGCACAACAACTCACCAAAGTTTCATCGCAATCGGATGTATGGCATATGAACGAATACGGGATTTTGTTTAAACGATTCGTGCGCTGTCACTCATTTGTTGTTTCTACTCGTGCGCTACCCACAGTGAAATGGATTTTCTAAGTTTGAAACCTTCACATAAGTGTACACAACAACTCATCAATGTTTCATCGCAATCGATGAGTGCAATACGGGATTTTGTTGTAACGCTTAGCGCGTCGTCACACATTTGTTGCATCTACTCGTGCGCTACCAATTGTGAAATGGATTTACTAAGTCGAAAACCTTCTCTGGCGTGTACACAACAACTCATCATAAGTTTCATCGCAATCGGATGAATGGCAGATGAACGCATAATGGATTTTGTTTAAACGACTCGTGCGCTTTCACATATGTGTTGAATCTACTCGTGCGATACCTATTGTGATATGGATTTACTAAGTTAGCAACCTACACATAAATGTACACAACAACTCATCAATGTTTCATCGCAATCGATGAAAGGTATATGAACGCATATGGGAATTTGTTGAAACGCTTCACGCGTCGTCACCCATTTATTGCATCAACGCGTGCGCTACCTATTGTGAAATTGATTTACTAAGACGAAAACCTTTCCTGACGTGTACACAACAACTCATCAAAGTTTCATCGCAATCGGATGAATGGCATATGAACGCATATGGGATTTTGTTTAAATGATTCGTGTGTTGTCACACATTTGTTGAATCTACTCGTGCGCTGCCTATTGTAAAATGGATTTACTAAGCCAGAAACCTTCCTTGGAGTGTACTCAACATCTCTCCCAAGTTTCATCGAAATCGAAAAAATGGTATGTGAATGCATACGGTAATTTATTGAAACGCTTCGCGCGTCGTCACTCATTTGTTGAATCAACACGTGCGCTACCTATTATAAAATGGATTACTAATCCAGAAACCATCCTTGGGGTGTACTCAATATCTCACCCAAGTTTAATCGCAATCGGATGAAAACTATGTCAACGCATACGGGACTTTATTGAAACGCTTCGCGCATCGTCGCCCATTTGTTGCATCTACTCGTGCGCAACCTATTGTAAAGTGGATTTACTTAGCCAGAAACCTTCCTTGGAGTGGTGTTCACAACATCTAACCCAAGTTTCATCGCTATCGGACGAATGGTATAAGACCGCATACGGGAATTTATTGTAACGCTTCGCGCGTCGTCGCTCATTTGTTGAATCTACACGTGCGATGCCTATTCTAAAATGGATTTACTAATCCAGAAACCTTCCTTGCGGTATACTCAACATCTCACCCAAGTTTCATCGCGATCGGATGAATACTATGTGAACGCATACGGGACTTTATTGAAACGCTTCGCGCGTCGTCGCTCATTTGTTGAATCTACTTGTGCGCTACCTATTGTAAATTGGATTTATTAAGCCAGAAACCTTCCTTGGAGTGGTGTACTCAAGATCTATCCCAAGTTTCGACGAAATCGAATGAATGGTATGTGAACGCATACAGCACTTTATTGAAACGCTTCGCGCGTCGTCACCCATTTGTTGAATCTACTCGTGCGTTACCTATTCTAAAATGGATTTACTAATCCAGAAACCTTCCTTGCGGTGTACTCAACATCTCACCCAAGTTTCATCGCGATCGGATGAATACTATGTGAACGCATACGGGACTTTATTGAAACGCTTCGCGCGTCGTCGCTCATTTGTTGAATCTACTTGTGCGCTACCTATTGTAAATTGGATTTATTAAGCCAGAAACCTTCCTTGGAGTGGTGTACTCAAGATCTATCCCAAGTTTGGACGAAATCGAATGAATGGTATATGAACGCATACAGCACTTTACTGAAACGCTTCGCGCGTCGTCATCCATTTGTTGAATCTACTCGTGCGCTACCTATTCTAAAATGGATTTACTAATCCAGAAACCTTCCTTGGGGTGTACTCAACATCTCACCCAAATTTCATCGCAATCAGATGAATAATATGTGAACGCATACGGGACTTTATTGAAACGCTTCGCGCGTCGTCGCTCATTTGTTGAATCTACTTGTGCGCTACCTATTGTAAAGTGGATTTATTAAGCCAGAATCCTTCCATGGAGTGGTGTACTCAACATCTCACCCAAGTCATCGTAATCGAATGAATGGTATGTGAACGCATATGAGACATACCCACCCACCCACATACAAATTATCTCGTACATTTATTTATATATATTGAACCCTTGCAAAGAAGCATATGAGACTCAGTTTCGGGGGGGGGGGGGGGGGGGGGTGTAACAGTCCATTTCGTTAAGTTGTTGTTAAGCGCTTCTTGTAACATGCAGGGTACCATATAACAAAATACCATGCAGGAAAAAGTGAATACAGGGTTAAAACATATGAATTTAATAACAGATCAACTATTTACAATAAAAACAAAACAAACAAGGTCTCCCAAATGACTCCCACTTGAATTAATAAACTGCCAAACTTAGGCCTAATCTCAGGAGAGATTGTAAACAGCTGGACCAAATGTCCCAAATTACTACAATGACAATGTGCGTGTGTGGCTGTCCAACATGCGTTACGATGTGTACAAATTAATGCGATATTCGTCACCATCCAGTAAACCTTCAGAAGACGAATCTGCATTGTCTAGAGCTAGACAGACACGGGGAACCAACTAAACACAAATTAAATTAATCCGACACTTCCTACACTAAATAAAACAACAAATAATTTCCGCATGAAATTGGAATCAAGGAACTGCCGTAGCAAACAACATTAACGCCTAAACTTAGGACTTTTCAAATCAACACAAATAAATTAACACGTGACCAAACAAGAAAAATACACATTTGGCCGCTTGCCATTTTTACAAGAAAATACACAAGTACACCCAATGGTGTCACAACAGACAAATCTAACATGAAATGAGTCATAGAAATCACTAGGCTCAAAGCCAACATTTACATCATAAAACAATATTTCATTCATACGATATGCGGTAATCCGTAACGGGCATGGCGAACTCCCAATTAATTATGGTCCAATGACCATCACAAAAGAACAGGTTTGCTACTGATAGCTTACAGGGGTCAGTCGGTCAGCTGGACTGCCTAAAAGATGAATCACCAGACATAGACGGGCCCTAAGTGGAATCTGCACATCTGTCAGCCCACGTGTCAATAACCTCAACCTGCCATGGCACTGGTTCGAGTCTCGAAGAAGCGTGCTCCCAAAAGCACATAATATACGTGTGTGTGTCAGAATAAAATATCTCAGCATTTACCCAGGAAATCCAAGAATCAGCACTGGACAAGGTACAGTAGCCTCTGAGAGTGCTCTGCCATAAAATACAACCACAAAATTTGAGGGCGGTAGCGCCTTCTACCCCTCATCACGAAGAATCAATTCACACACCTGACACAAGAACACACACAGAATCACACGTATGGGTTTGACAGAAACCTGAAATAAATGACATAAATATTTTCCACCAACTTGCGCTCCCAATCTAGTCCGTGACTAAAGAACCTGAAAAGGACTAAAAAAAACTCAAAAAAATAGAACTAAGGTGTTTTACGGTGACATCTTAAATTGTTGCGCTCGGCAACCCTAGTATGAATAAAAACCTGTTCGCAAACATCTTACAATAATTACCCCCTTTTGCTACAAAAAAAAAATGAAATTGAATAAAGCACCACTTGTCGACCGTGACGAGTTTCGTATTCGCATGGATAAAATCAAATACACACGCCGTGTACACTAAATATGACTCTTAAGAAAAAGTATACAATCAAAGAACACTTTGGCCACGTGCCAACGTACATTTAAATATAATAGTGTCGGCATACAAAATATCTAAATACAAGAAAAACAATGAATAAAATATTTACAACGTTCCCGCGTCGAATCTAACCACATATTGAGTAGATCAATGGTTTGTACATCACCGTTGCAGCTTGTAGAACTTAACCTCCATCCCATAGCATTTCCCTACGGGAAATCTACTCGTCCATAGTCGACGTATTGGTAGAGGCGATGCACTTCATTCCATCACACAATCTTTCAGCAGACATCTTGGCGTAGCTTCTTGGAAAGAAATGTTCAAAGTTATTAGTTTGCCTAGCTAGAATCGCTATGAGCTACTACTTTCACTCACAATAATGTCCTAGGCGATTACTTAACGTAGAACTGGCCCTATCTCAGCATTTGCTTATCACACGCACATATACCTCTCTCAAAATAATAACACAAAAATTTACATAAATTAGACTCAACAATCACCACGCAACTGGCTTCTAACAAGTCTCAAATATGTCTACCACGTAGCGCTTATCTCGACTAGAGATCTCCACCGCTAAGCGTGAACTCTGCTCCCATGAGCACAAGATACAATGTTTGTCAAACAGACGTGAAGTATGCTCACTAGAGCTTGATAAATCGTGACGCAGACTAGCGTGAACGTTGCTCACCAGAGCTCAATAAAGTTGTGCCCCAAACAGCTCATCACCGATCAATTTATTTGAAACTGACAGAATGGGGTAGGGTGGGGGCAAATTGTGAAAATAATCTGTAGTTTTCACCTCACAGACTTGGGACTAGAATCAATCTTCTTCTTTTCATTCAAACGTCTCAATGGACTTATGCGGAATTATATCTTATCGGCGGATCTTTAGATACGCGTTTTCGCGCCTTTTTCTAAGGTACGCGATCCACCGCGTAGCTTTGGCTTCCTCTCTCCTGATTTGCTGATTCAATCGTGGATCGGTTGAAACTTCACTTCTGACACTCCCATATTGACGCCGATTGAGGTGCGCGTTCGTCCAGAATTTGTCCTTGAACTCGGCTTAACCGGTCATATTCAGGAATAACTACCAAGCTGCTTCTGTTGTAATCGTTGCGACACACTGCCTGACTCCCTTTTGTCAATTTTAACATGTTCTGCCTGGGCATCAGTAATAATAATAATAAAAATCATTAAGACTTATTGATCGGGAAATCAATAAGGGTTCAATATATAGATTCGTTATTTGTATTTTTTTGTATTTTGATTTTTTGTTTTAAATTTTTTATTTCTAATGTTTTTTTTTAAATTTATTTTCCTTTTTTAATCTTTATTCTCTGTTTTTTTTCTTTTCGCATTAGGAGTAAGTTGATTGTAAATCAGTAATTTGATAACTTAATAACTCAATTTGCCAATACACTTCAGAAATGGATTTATACCATTCAGAGGACACATGTTTAGTCTACTGGTAAAATAGGTTATTCAGATAACAGTAACATTAGCTTTAGCGGTAGGGTTTGGCAAGTGTCTATTTGGAAAGGTAACTTATTATGTAACAAGTAGTTCCGTGAAGAACTATACAGCCTATTTTCATATATCCTACTTATGTTAATTGCCACTATCAACATACACAATTTCAGTTTGATTGCTGTAATAGATTCGTAGATATTGAGAACCGACTAAATATTTCGGATGGTCACCATGTTGGATTTTATATATGTAGGTCCTAGAGTTATGTACTGTTACATGCAGATTATTGTGAACGTGTAGTATTCAAACTTTAATCGCATAATTAGGACACAAGAAGTAACAAGGAGATTTAAAAATTTTTCATAGCTGCCATCTTGAGGTTATGGAAACAATTGAAATAAATTAGATGCCAGTGGATTAACATTCGTATAATGATTTACTGTACCAAGTTTCACTGCACGCGGATGGTTAAATTGCGAGAAACGTCCATGTGAATATTTTTAATTCGCGTCGCCGCCATGTTGGATTTGTGATCACCAGGTTATTTAAAGTCCTATTGGTGAACTTAAGTTTATAGCCACTATGAACCATAAAAATGCAGTTTGATTGCTAAAATAGATTCGTAGATATTCAGTATCGTCTAAATATTTCGGATGGTCGCCATGTTGGATTGTTAAATGTATAGGCCATAGAGTCATGTACCATTAAAAGAAAATTATTGCGTAGGTTCATTATTCAAACTTTCACTTCGATCGCATGACTACATCACAAGAAATAAAAACATAATTTTAAAATTCGCACTGCCGCCATCTTGAGTTTATGTAAACAATTGAACTAAATTAGATACCAGTGGATTACAATGTGTATAAATATTTCCTGCACCAGGTTTCAGTGCGCTTGGAACAGTAAATCGCGAGAAAAGTCTATTTAAAATTTTCAAATTCGCTTGGCCGCCATGTTCGTTTTGTAGTTAATCGGTTTTTGAAAGTCTTATAGATGGACTTCCAGTAGTGCCCTTTATTTCCGTACAAAATTTTAGGGAGATACCGCTAATAGTTTCTGAGATATAGAATGCCGGTGAAATATTTCGCACATCCGCCATCTTGTGATTATGTAAACAATTGAACGAAGTTAGATGTCGGTGCATTACAATGTATATAAACATATACTGTACCAAGTTTCATTGCGTTTGGTTGGTCAAATCGCGAGAAACGTCTATTTAAAAGTCGCAAATTCGCCTGGCCGCCATGTTGGTTTTGTAGTAACGAGGTTTTCAAAAGTCACATAAGTGAACTTATAGTAGTTCCCTCTATCACCATAGAAAATGTCAGGGTAATATCGGTAATAGTTTTGGAGATATTGAATGCTGGTGAAATATTTCGCACAGCCGCCATGTTGGATTGGTGAGTCGTAACAAAATTTGAAGGGCACGGTCGAGGTCGCCCGGAATAGTGCTATGAACTTTCCGAGTTTCATTGAAATCGCTCCTGCCGTTTAGATTTTATTAGGGGGGGACACACACACGAATCACACACACGCACACACACACACACGCACACACACACGGACAAAAGGTGATCTCATAAGCCTATTTTTTCAAAATTGAAAATAGGCTAAAAATAAACTTGGCCCCCACTTATAAAAAGGTTGTACACCCCTGGTGATGACTATAATAAGATGTATGAATATAATTATAGTAGATGCCCTGAAATAAGATATCTTCCCAGTATTTAGCCAATCGGGAGAGAGAATGTAAACTCCGGGAAGAAATATAACTCAGTATAATCAGTACCGGTAAGTTGTAGAGCTCTGGAAATTCTATCTCATCCCACCCAACTAACGCACTCGCTACTCGGCTTTATCGATATCTCTCGAACCAATAATGCTAGAGACTTGTGTGTCGGATCGTTTTAATGGGCCGTCACACAAGTCTCTAGCATATTGGTTCTTGAGATATCGGGTTGCCTACCGTCAGGGACTCACCACTAGCCTTGCCTCCTGAGCAGCGCCGGGTGGCCTGAAATACCTAGCTATCCCTCTTCATCTCCCTTCCCCCTTCCCGCTTAGGGGTATATCCATGTTGAAATAGCTATCAGTACAGCTCAATCAAATAAATATGTTAGCTAAAAACGAAGCAGTTACGCACTTTTGGCAAAATCTAAAATTATAATAATAATAATATCGTATGGCCTCGGGTGCAAGCTTTGTAATTTGACACCCAGAGGGTAGCTTGAATGTCAAATTTCGTTGTTCCTTGAATCACTATGAAAGTCAAGGAGGTTAGATACCATATCTAAGCTCCTTGAACACAACTGGGTATAGCGCTTTCTAGCAGAGAAATGAGGAACTTTGTATTGGCGGAAACTCCCGAGATTAATTTTGCCATTATGAACACGGCCTACTGAATTCAAATGGGTTCTTTGACTTGCCAACATCGGATGACATGCGTGTCGTATTCTTGCCACCATTCAAAAATCACTTACCATGGCCAGGAGCGGACCTGCAATCTTGGGGTTAATAGACCGACACGCTATCCACTCACCCACCGTGGCAATCTAAATCTAAAAATAAAAAACAAGAAGTTCCGTGACGAACAAAAGAGCCTACTTTTCATGAAATTTAAGATTCATGCCAATGATTAATCTATATGGATCTATCTAGAATAATGACGAAATTAAGTTGGTAATATCGAAATTTCTATAGTTCGAAATACTGTATCCCTGGCATAATGTAGCCTAATTGAGAACTACAGTTGGCTGCCCTGGTGACTGAATGTATTCTTAATTCCATCTCTTAAGGTACAGAATACAAAATTTGGTTGAAGTCCAATGGATAGCATGGAAGTTACATGCAGTTAAACATTGGATCTAACAGCGCGCGTAAAATCATGTTGGCAACAATGACATACATGTATTGGTCAGAAATAATTTGAAATAATATGATCTATAGTTGTGTCAATTTTGAATGAAATCCATTAGTTAGTTTAGAAGTTACATGCATTTTAAAATTGGACCTATCAGCAGGCTTAGAATCATGTTGGCAGCACTGGCGTAGGCCTATATTAGTTACTCCAATTTAAACTAGAATGCCAGGTACTATACGTGTGCAAAGTTTAGAGCTATTGGCTTGCATACTTTCTGATACATTGATATTAGGGTAACAAAAATTGAGAGGTATTTATTAACAGTTGGCAACCCTGGTTAATCTTAAGAATCGGCATAGTCATATCTGTTATGGTGCACATAGCACACTCGAAATTTGGTTTAAATCCTAATGATAGTATAGAAGTTACATGTATTTAAATTTGGACCTCTCAGCAGGCTTAGAATCATGTTGGTAGCACTGACGTATATACGTTACTCCAAATTAATATAGAATGTCAGGTACTATACGTGTGCATAGATTAAGGCTGTCGGCTTGCATACTTTCTGATATATGGGTATTTGGATAAAAAATGAGATCATTTATTAACAGTTGGCCGCCCTGGTGGCTCTTAAGAATACGCTCAGTCATATCTGTCTATTAACATATAGCACATACGAAATTTGGTTGAAATCCAATTGATAGTGTGGAAGTTATATGCATTTAAATTTTGGGCCTATCAGCAGGCTTATAATCATTTTGGCAACACTGCCACGTATAGCCTCCTGGAAATTAAACTACAATATTATTATTTATACGTGTGCCAATTTTGAAATAGCTCCCATTTATACCTTCCAAGATATTCAACATGGAGCTCAAATTTCAATTGCGATTTTTCAGCAGTTGGTAGCACTGACATCCTTTTCAAATATGGCCGTGAGATATACAGGTATAGATCTTTACTCCTACCAAATTTTTGTTTCGATTGCTGCAGCGGTTTAGGAGTTGATAGGGGGGGACACACACACAGTCAGACAGACAGAAGGACAGACAGACAGAAGGACTGATAGACAGACAGACAGACAGACAGACAGACACATATTTGCCCGATCTCATAAGTCTACTTTTTCCTCATTTTTTCAAAATGTGAAAAGTAGGCTAATGAATGAAAATCCACAGCCTGCTTCCAGTCTCCGACCGGGTCAGGAATGGAATGAATGAAGCACCCATCTAACGGCGAGGATATGAACTGTGCCGGCTGCCGAGGCCTGACGCACTCCGCTGGGGCAATAATTAAATGAATGACAGATGAAATGAAATGATAGTGGAGAGTGTTGCTAGAATAAAATTTTGACAGGGAAACCGGAGTACCCGGAGAAAAACCTGTCTGCCTCCGTTTTGTCCAGCACAGATCTCACATAGAGTGACCGGGATTTGAACCACGGACCCAGCGGTGAGAGGCCGGCGTGCTGCCGCCTAAGCCTCGGAGGCTTACGAAAAGTAGGCTAATAATAAATAAAAGTTATATAAACAATATAAGTAATCAATAAGTTCACTGATACCGAGCGTATGAGACGATTGAATTTTTTTGCTCACATCTGCGGAATGGACAACACCAGATATGCGAGAAGCTACTTGATATAATTAATGCAAAGAAAGTCTAAATCAGTTGGTTAGAAGAAATCAAACAGGACTTAAAAGAAATAAACATTACAGACGATATCTTCATGAATCGTAAGACCTTTGGAACTCTAGTTACAAATTACTCTTTTACGGAAAAAGCTAAAAAGACCACTGGAAAAAAACTGGATGGGGGAACGTAAGAAGGGGCATAGTGAGTTCATGAGGAGATTTTGGGAGGAGGAAATAGGAAAACGAGTCAACAAGTTCAAACGCGCTCCCTAAGTGGGCAAAACGAAGAAAGAAGAAAGATAAAGAAATAATTAAATAAACATTTAAAGAAGGGGTTAAACCAAATTTGCCAAAATGTTTAGTTAGGCCCTTTTGCAAAATTTGGGGAAATAAATAGCCTACGGTAAAGAGAGCGTAATCCCGAGTAATTTGACACCACACACAAGTCTCTAGCATTACTGGTTCGAGAGACATTGATAAAGCCGAGTAGCGAGTGCGTTAGTTAGGTGGGATGAGATAGGATTCCCAGAGCTTCTCTACTCCGGTATAATCTCGGTAAGGACCAGGATTCGAAGCTTCGATCTGCGAACTTCCAGCTATCCCTTGCAGCTGCACAGCTACTCTTTGGGGCTTCCTTTTGGCTGACGAACTCAGCCTTCTCTTTTCAATACTTGCTAATAATCTACTCATCAACGATAATCACTACACTCGGCAGCAATTACAGATGCATACATAGATTTAAATTACCAGCTGCTAAAAAGTTAATAAAGTATTTGTGTGGTCCATTGTTCTACAATATCGATACACAGAAATCGAGATTGAATGCTTTTCAGTCGGTCAACATGGTTGTAACCAATTGTAATGTGCGTTTCCCCAATCTTGCAAAACATACAAGAGATTAATCAATACACTTGGATGACCAGTTTTGATCGTCAAGTGATCATTTTCAGATCTATTCCACTCAGGCTATAAAATCTACTAGCATTACCCGTCGCACCTTCGCTCGCGATTATTCTAGTTGTAAATATTTCACTGAGCAAAATCTCAATCATGAATGCTATGACTGATTTATCCTTGGTATGAATAATCTGACTTTATCAATTCAGCTACTGGTGTAGTGGTTAGGGGTTTGTCATTCCTTCATAGGTATATCAGAGCGAAGTTAGTTTTCTGGGAATATCACAGACACTGTTAATTTAAGGGCCTTTAAATGTGGTTTTCGGAGACCCTCTATAGTCGGGTGAAAAAGATCTTTCGTACCACACTCACACGTGAAAATTGCGTGAAAATAATTCTAGAGTGCCCCCTTGGCCCCCTTAAGCGCAATATACTGTATGTATTGATGAATTTTACAGCTTAATTTGGTTCAGTGATAACCTTATAACAGTCTGGAAACTTTCACAGTAATGTAATAATTGGAATTGCATTGCGTCTTACAGAAATAGATGGACCTGTGAGATTCTGTTACCATGGTTACCGTGTTGCATTCGTTCATTATTTCATTGTAAATATACATGTTTTAAGGTATTTATTTAATTGTGAGGCATTTAAAGAGTGAGTGCGTTTCGCTTACGCATTGTGTTATACTAAACCTGTAGGTACCCCATATGTGTAGGTTGGTGTTAATGGGACCTTATTTTCGGTACAAAACTGGAATGGGACCTTAGCAGAATAATATAGGGAGGGATGCCTAGATTTGATAGCACAGGCCACAATGCTAAGTCCAGAATTGGAAGTTTGAATAGAGCGCGCCGAACCTTCTAAGAAGGAAATGGAAGCTTTGTGCAGCCAAGAAATGGTTAAGTGACGTAGGCGAGAGCGCCATAGTCGAGGCTAAATTGACATTAAATATTTCCCGATGGAGTAGAATCTTGAGACTAACATCAGATTACTGGCACGGACAAGGGAGGAAGAATGTGCTTTATTTCGAGGAAATTTATTGAGCGGAAGCTGAGATATGAGATGTTTTAGTTTCAGCATATTTCACGCATTGACCTCGAGGAGTCCGCTTGCGGGGTATATAAAGCCTGCGTGCCAGAGCTAAGTACAGTCATTCCTTCGTAAGCGCTCAGCCGCTAAACACTTTACGTCGCTCCGAACACTGTTATAATCTTCGTGCATATGGTTGCAAAATCTACGTTATTACCAACACACAGTTGCTGGGACTTAGTGATTTCGACGACAGTACATTGTTACTGGTCTTATAAAAGTGTTTAACATTATAGTGATCTTCGAACTTTTCAAAAGTTATCACTGAGGTGATAGACTTTGTGGCATTGGTAATAATTTACTGCTACAATGGACATATGAATAGACTTAGTCTATATTTTGCTTTCCACTGTCCACTAAAATTTAACTTGGATTATTTCTTCCAAACAACCAGAATATGTTTTGGACTTAATAACTTCCGACCAACCAAAATAAGTCACCTACCAGTCAAGCACAGTTCAGTTCACTAGCCGACATAGGGAAACCGGCATGCATAGCATTGTCTGGAAAGTGAGAAACTCTGCCCAGGGGACAGATCTTCAGAACTCGAACATGTGTTGCATAAGATTGTAAGAGTATTGACAGTATTGAAGGCATTACAGTTGGGTCGAGTTAAAACTGGTAATTTTTCATCATGGATCTTTTCGATCTAACCCCAGTCAAGATTACGTCAGCTGTTGAAGCAGCACATTTTACGAACTATTTTCATCAAGATATTCAGGCTACAATAGTATGAATACCGCTATGTCTGACTAAGACCATTGCGGGTATAAAATGGAGGCCAATACAAGATTATAAATACGTGTCCTGATGGGGACAAGAAGACTGAAATAATCTGGTTCAGACCAGATTACCAGCATCAAGATCTACAGGAATGTAACCTACAATTTGCATTATTTTTATGCGTAGTTAGCTGGAATTTCTCAAATTTTCTACAGTCTTACCAACACATATTTTCTTTTCATCGATGTCTTTGCTGTTGCTTTTTTTTTTTTTTTTTTTGCAATAGAAGCTTTGATCTGAGCAGTTTTTACACTCAGAAGTCAATAATTCGAAATTTATGGACGAGCAGAACGAGAATTTATTTAATTATGATATTTTTCTAATCACGGTCATCAGCCGTCTTAACTGAAAATTTAATAATAAATTTAAGTTGAGGAATGGATATTTATGCATTATTAGGAAGTCGAGGATGATATTCCCCGAACAGTTTAACAACTTTAAATCCATTTGTTGAGGAAATAATAATAATAATGTTGATTTAATAATAATAATTATTTTAAATTTTCTGAGATAATATTAATATTTGTGATTTCTAATAATCAATATCATGTAGTGTGATTTATACATTTGACATTTAAAACAATTTTCCTAAGATCGGATATTTGTTGATTCCGAAGGTTAGTTGGTTAACGCATGTCCACAAACAAATAACATTCAGTGGAAGAATTTTACGCTTGCATTATGCATTTAAATCTTTGAGAAGACACGGAAAGTAATGATACGGGAAGCTAAAAGCATGTCTAAAACAGGTTTTTTGCTAGAGTTTGTATAAATATAAAATCATTATTGAGCTACTTCTTTTGATAAAACGTTTGGCTAAAGAATAGACACGGTGTGGAGTTATTCATGTTTTAAACTGATGGTAAAATTATTATTGTAAACTCATTGGGGGAGTTTACTAACTTATAAATCTTCCAGTTGTCGTAACAAGCAAAGGCTTGATTATTCTGTATAATTTGGGAAGAAATAATTGTTGTGTGTGCAAAGAGTTAAATATGCCATTCTGATTGTGCAATTAAGTCGCAGGAATTGTAACATGTTTTTCTAGGGGGTTTATGCCACTAACACAAGTTAGTTGGACTAGTATCATATTTGTTAAACGCGGCAATAATCCGGCCAAGTTAAATTATTTCAGTTTATTCAATTTCATATTATTATTATTATTATTAATAATAATATTTATAACGTCATTTTTTGGAGCTTTTAAATTTGGAAGATTACAGATAGGATTTCTACTAGTAGAAATCCGTATCTATATTGGATGATTCCAATATAATGATGCACGGCAAATCATTTCATACGTTAAGTCGGGATTTTATTCATTAGGGGTAAGAGAGAGTGGTGTGTGACTCACTGGGTATTTCAATACAAGAATAGAGTGGAGTACAATGGAATTATGAAATCCGAGGGAACACTTCAAAGCAAGAAAACGTGTATGATCTACGTCTTGCCCGGATATGGAAATTTAAATACGGGGAGGCAGCCTCATGGCGGGAATAGCCACGGGAGGTGACCAGCCAATCAAGGAAGAAGGAGCAACGTAGCTGGGGCATGGGGAGATATGTGAAGCACGCGGATTGGTCGAAGCAGCGAGGGCGCAGTGTTGAGCTAGACCCTGGTGGGAGAAGATTGAAGATATAGTGGACGCGCGGTGTGAGTGAAGAAATTGATTAAGACATTACGCTTGGAGCAGTAAGGAGGTACTTTGTTCGTTAGTCCCAAGTGGGACAATTTAATTCACGCTTACTCAGCTGATCACATCAGATCATGAGTTCCACGCGTCTTGGAGTGTTTAGCCAGACGACGTGTTGTGGTTCATGGAATAGACTCCACCACAAGTTGTAACGATTACTTTTGATCAACGAGGAAGAATCTGACGCCGTCAACACCAATGCAGAGCGTCCGACGCTGGGAGACTTCAACCACGTGGAGACAATGTTTCCGTTGGTAAGCACAAGTGATCTACGACGCACACTCTCTGTTTTTCAATAGGGCTATACAAAATCTTTAAGCATTAATTTGGAAATAAGTTAAATTCACGTTATTCTCCCGACTGGCGTATTAAGTAATTTTGTTCGTGGCAATGTTTAAAGTAGTGTGCTCCGTTAACAGTGTTAATTTTATTCATGTTGCCATCAGATTTTCTAAGTGTATTAAATTCAATTATTACCAAGTAGATTCTTTAATTCCAGTAGGTAGCAATAGTTATAATACCTCATCCTTCTCCACAATCAAATGTT
The DNA here is from genome assembly GCA_946902985.2 of Meconema thalassinum. NCBI lineage: Eukaryota > Metazoa > Arthropoda > Insecta > Orthoptera > Tettigoniidae > Meconema > Meconema thalassinum. The sequence goes on along the minus strand of OX336396.1, from coordinate 304,291,057 downwards.
GTCTGGGTTGATGATTCAATCATCCCACGGCCTAGTCATTAAGAGTCTCTCATATGTTCTACTCACGCTATGGGTCGATATTAAATATATAAATTTAGCTTGGAACACAGTGTATCCAGCTTGGCGCCCAACATAGATCAAACTTAGCAGTAGTATTTTCTGGCGAATAGTCCGCCCAGGTAGAAAACATTACATGTCGCTACCAACATGGGGCATTAATAACCATTACATTTGTCGCTACCAACAAGAGTCTTTAATTAACATTACAGAATGAGGTTGTTGAAATGAAGCTTCAACCATATTGTAGGTTGGATGTCTTTGAAATTAGTTGAGGAGTCGAATTTAGCCACACTTTCGTCGAGATATAGCCAAAGGTTATTTTGATGAGCCATCATTGTCAATTCACAGTTTACCCACGTGTTCTAGAAATATTCCTAGTAAGTGCTAGTCCGAAAATGTTATTGTTAAACTAGTACCTTTCATTATGAAAAGACTTTACCGTTATCTAACCGGGTGAGTTAGCCGAGGTCGTTGCGGCATGACTGTTGGCAGTCGCTCACATCCGGGAGGCGAGGAGGTTCGAATCCCCCCGACGGCAACCTTGAAGATGGTCTTCTGTGGTTTCCCATCTTCCTTCCAGGCAAATGCCGGGGTTGGTCCCTAACTATAGGCCACAGCCGCTACCTTCCAACTCCTCGACCCTCCCATCCAACATTCCTCCCCAACGGTACTTGTAGCTCACCCATTGGGTGTCCGTCTCGAAGCAGCTACAAAACTGGCGAGCCGAACATGTCCTCGGACACTCCCGGCACTAAAAGCCATACGCTAAAAAAAACCGTTGTCCAAATGCTAATTATGATCATGTGATTTTTGACGCATTTAAATCGAATGGGCCGATGCTGTAAATTATTTAAAACTGTTACTTCTTAACAACCACTACAAACTGAGAGGATTTTTGTGATCCTGTAAAAATATAAACATTTTGCAAATAAATTTAATGATTAACAGTAGTGTGTTTGTGAGAGTTCTACAGCCACCTCCACCTCCCCACCTCACAAGATGGCGGCAGCTCGATAACTCCCGAACCCGTGGTCGGATTTTGACGAATGAGGTGTCATTGAATTCGGGCTGATACCCCCTTTCCAATGGACAACATATTTCAACCTCAAAAATAAAATCTACCCTACTAGGGGGTGAATTTGTATTTTTTTTAGAGAATCTCTCTTTCCAATTGCAACATGTGAGAGTTTGAATGCCGATATGGATTTAAACGTTGTTCTACAAAAAGTGCATGTGTTTGGTGGATAGCCACTATGAATTAACATGCTTGTTGTTTTTTGTTTTTTTTGTTTTTTATGCATGCCCACTCATGGCTTTTGTAAGAGGGTGGGGGAGTGGATCCCTGTGGATGGGTTATTGTTGACAGGTCATTGTTGGCAGGTCATTGATGACAGGTCCTTGTGGACGAGTCCTTGTGGACAGGTCCTTGTGGACGAGTCCTTGTGGACAAGTCCTTGTGGACGAGTCCTTGTCCCTTTGGACTGATACCTTTGGACGGGTCCCTTTGGCCTGGTTCCTACGGACTAGCCCATGAATTTATTTAAATTATGTCAAAGGGCCTAACTACATTTGTGTGTGTTGAATTGACGTTGTTCACTAATCCCCCCCACTACTATAATGGGATAACGATATGAAAGGAAAGTGACGAAATACATGTGAACATACAAGGGATCTAACTTGGTGGATGGATGTGTTCTAACGAGTCATTTGTAGTTGAAAGAGAATAATACATGTTCTTAAGATGTTAAAACTGAGGAGATGGCACGTGCAGTAGGACGTCTTGTTACTTCCTGTGTCATATTACAGACATGACATAGAGCGCGCAGATCTGTTGCTATGACTAACACTGCAGTAATTTGAAATCGCAAGTGTTCATTAAGACAATGGATGATGATCATGCAAAGTTAGCAGTTATTGGATATTACGCAAGGTGTTCCTTCCGGTGTCATGTTGCTGACATACCAGAGAGCGCACACTGCTGTTGCTATGACTGACGCTGCAGTAATTTGAAACCCCATGTGTTGATTAAGACAATGGGTGATGGTCATGCAAGGTCAGCAGTCATTGGATACCACACAGGTGTTCTTAGTGTACTTTGGACTCTCAGCTGTATTGGGAAAGGAATTGCAATGATCTGCAAAAAACTGCTGACACGAGCGATGAGAGTTTATATAAGAGAGGTGTCATATATCTCCCTACTGCCAGTCTTTATTACTCGCTTTGAGTGAACAGTGCTCTATTACTGCTCAAGAGTTGTAAAAAAAGCCGTTTTGGTAGAAAATCATTAAATTATTTTGCAAGGTAAGTACTTATTATTAATGGATTGTAGTCTTTTATTACTAATTGATGTTGAAGTTACTGATTGGAATGTATTTATTGATTGATTGATTTGTTTACAGATAATTGGGTACCTGTAGGATACCAGATTCCTACAATCTGTTCATTCAGTGACAGCAGTTGATAAATTATAAGAAGGTAGGAAGGTAAGCTAATTTTATAGGTTAGATTTTGATTACCACTCTATTAAGTCCTAATGTTCATTGCTAGGTGTCAGTGACATAGGGAATATTCAAAGTCTTAACCTCAGTTCACTTAACTTTACCTAACTTAACCTTGTCATGTGATATGTTTTACATGTTTAAACTTGTTTTAAGACTGGCTATGACGTTACACTTAGCTCACTTAACTGGCGACCGCTGGTTTCTATCACGTGACATGTTCTACAAGTTTAGACATGTTTTAAGACTGGCTATGACGTTACACTTAGCTCACTTAACTGGCGATCGCTGGTTTCTATCACGTGACATGTTCTACAAGTTTAGACTTGTTTTAAGACTGGCTATGACGCCACACTTAGCTCACTTAACTGGCGACCGCTGATTTCTATCACTCTATCATGTTCCAATGTTCACCGCTAGGTGTCAGTGACAGTGGTATATAGTAACCCCCAGTTAGAACTACATGAAGTTAGACTTGCTAGGAGTTCACAGATGATCGATTTAAATACCCTGCTATAACCATTGACTGAAATGTAATTAAACTATTTATATTGTACTTTTTGTTTATCATTTATTAACATTTATGATTTATTTCTTTTATAGGTAATTTCGAAAGGAGTCATCATGTTCAAGTGTGGTGACTGTAAGAAACAGTTCTCAAGACCTTACAGCCTTCAACGACACGCAAATGCTAAACATGACATTAAAATGTTTGTGTGCAGTCATTGTGCTACCACATTTAACAGACAAGATAATCTTGCACGTCATGTAAATTTAATGCATGTTAGTTCAGCACCATTTTCATGTTCAGTTTGTGAACTTGGTTTTTCTGCTGTAAAGCGATATCAATCCCACATGGTTGAAGTGCATGGTGAACAACAAGAATTAAAAACTGTAAAACCAACAACTAGCACGGAACCTTTAAATGAATGTAATGCTCAAAAGCTTAAACGTTCTCAAGATTGTGAAAATAGTTGTGCAACAAAAAGAAAGAAGAATAGTGAACCTTCGATAACACATTGTAATGTATGTAATATTGATATACCTTCTTCATTCATTCATGGACATTTACGCAGTATTCATCATAAAAATAACGCTTGCCATGAAAGAAATTCTGGAAATGTTCAACAAATTGGTAGTGCATTTAAAAGTCGAATTGCTAGTTATAGACTTTATGGTAAAGAAAAAACTCAAAGTATTGAATCATTTTTAAAAAATGTTCAACCAACTGTGTTTGGCTTAGTAGAAAATGTTTTATTAGAGCATAAAACATTTAAAATGAATTTTGAAATTTTTGGCCTCTATGTAAAAACTGGGAGCGAAAGTGAAATTACGGATATCAAATCTTTTAATACAAAAAACGTAATTGTTAGTGAATCAACTAATATTAGTGATATATATCAAAATATTTCAAGTGCTATCATCGTGAAGAGTGAAGAGTTCCAGGAAAGGGAATCGGGCTGGGCATTGGTTGAAGTACTTTATTTAGAAACCAACATGAATAAATATAATCCCCTTCGAGCATCATCATACATTGATTTGCCTGCATGGATTAAACGGAAGAAAGCTTGTGTAAACGTTATGAATAGTGACCATGCATGTTTTGCATGGGCTGTAACCTCAGCTCTCCATCCAGCAGCGATGAATGAAAAGAGAACGTCATCTTATCCTCACTATTCTTCAGTGTTAGATTTAAAAGAAATAGAATTTCCTATGGCGATAAAAGACATTCAACGTTTTGAAGAGCTGAACAATGTAATTATTAATGTTTATGGAATTGAAAATAAGAGTATAGTTGGTCCTCTATATTACACTCAGGAAAAAAAGGATGCTCATGTAAATTTACTGTACATAACTGTAGGTGAAAATGCCCACTATTGTTGGATAAAACATTTAAGTAGACTTGTCAGTAATCAGGTTTCAAAACACAATGGTAAAAAGTGGTTGTGTGATGGTTGTTTGCAACATTTCCAGAAAGAGGACCAACTAATTCAACACCAAAAATGGGGGTGTAATCATGTTTGTACGGTATTACCTACTCCTAAAAATAACATTCTAAAATTTAAGGATTATCAGAAACAGCTTCGAGTACCATTTGTTATATATGCTGACTTTGAAGCTTTGCTAAAACCATTTAATACATGTTCATCGAATCCAGCCCAACCTTTTACCAACACTACTCACATTCATGAACCTTTTAGCTTTGCATATTATATTAAATGTAGTTACGATGACTCTTTAAATAAGTTTGAGCTCTATAGAGGACCTGATGCACCTAAAGTTTTTATGGAAAGACTTGAAAAAGATGCCATCCGTATATCCTCTATTTTAAATACGATCATTCCAATGGAGCCACTAACTTCATCAGAGCATATGAATTTTGAAACTGAAACTAATTGTTTTATATGTGGTGAATGTTTATATACAGACAGGGTTCGCGATTATGACCATTTAACAGGAAAATATCGTGGTGCTGCTCACCAAGAATGTAATTTAAATTATAGAGTAAGTAAATTCATTCCGGTCATTCTACATAACGGTAGCAAATACGATAACCACTTTATCGTTAAAGAATTTGGAGCTTCAGATGTGAAAATTGATGTGATTGCAAATAATAAGGAACAATACATATCGTTCACAAAATACATCAAAACTGACAATAAGAAAACGATAAAACTGCGATTTTTAGATTCATTCCGCTTTATGCCGAGTAGTCTTGATAAGCTGGCTAGTAATTTAAAATCAGATCAGTTTCATGAAATTCAACGTGTCTTTCCTAAAGAAGATGATTTTAATTTAATTCGTCAAAAGGGTATATTCCCTTATGAATATATTAGCTGTGTGGAACGTCTTGAGGAGTGTTCTTTACCATCAAAAGATGCATTTTACAGTTCCTTAAACACAAGTCATATCAGTGATCAGGAATATTTACATGCACAACGTGTATGGACACAGTTCCACATTCAAACTTTAGGAGAATTTTCAGACATATATTTGAAGACAGATGTGTTATTATTAGCAGATGTTTTTGAAAATTTTCGAAATGTTTGTATGAAAACTTATGACCTTGATCCTTGTCAGTATTTCACAGCTCCTGGGTTAAGTTTCAGTTCAATGTTGAAAAAAAAAAACGAAAGTAAATTTAGAATTAATGACTGATATAGACATGATCAATTTTATAAAATCATCAATTCGAGGTGGATTAAGTCAATGTAGTGGACGGTACTCTAAAGCAAATAATAAATACATGCCTAGCTACAACCCTTTTGAAGAGTCAAAGTATATTGTCTACCTCGATGCAAATAACCAATATGGTTGGGCTATGAGTCAATATCTACCACTGAAAGATTTTCGCTGGCTGACACAACCTGAAATTGATGTCTTACATGTTGACACTCTTAATGATAACGATGATAAAGGATATATTTTAGAGGTAAATCTTGAGTACCCTAAAGAGTTACATGATGATCATAATGATTTACCATTTTGTCCTGAGAATATGAAATCTCCATACATCACATCACGAACAAAAATGTTAATTGCTAATGTAAATAATAAATGTAAATATGTAATACATTATCGAAACTTGAAACAGTGTCTACAGCATGGATTGAAATTAACTAAAATTCATCGCGTATTGCAATTTCATCAGTCAGCATGGCTCAAACCGTATATTGATCTAAACAATAATTTAAGAACACAGTCAACAAACGCGTTTGAAAAAGATTTTTATAAACTCATGAATAATAGTGTTTTTGGAAAGACTATGGAGAATGTTGATAAACGAGTTGATGTAAAGCTGATAACAAAGTGGGAGAATGATGGTAAAAGGTATGGTGCGAGCAACTTAATAAGCAAGCCTAACTTTCATAGCTGTTAAATTATTCATGAGGATTAATTGTAATACAAATGAATCGTCTTAAAGTAACTTACAACAAACCCATATATGTGGGTTACACCATTCTGGAATTAACAAAAACACTTATGAATGAATTTCACTATGATTATGTAAAGAAAAACTATCTTGATAATGCTAAATTACTCTACACAGACACAGATTCTTTTATTTATGAGTTTAAAACTGATGAATTTTATGAGGATATCAAAACTGAGCTAAATAGGTTTGATACAAGTGACTATCCCGAGGATAATATTTACCATTTACCTCTAGTAAACAAAAAGGTTCTTGGGAAATTTAAGGATGAATGTGCTGGTGTTATTATAGACACCTTTGTAGGCACAAAATCTAAATCATACAGCTATATGACAATTGATGATGTAGTAGTAAAAAAATTAAAAGGAGTGAAAAAGAATGTTGTTAGTAAAGAGTTAGATATAAGTGATTATAAAAACTGTGTAGTTAGTAACCCACCTGTATTATATAAGAAAATGAGTGTATTCAGAAGTAAAAATCATGAGCTACATACCAATTTGCTGAACAAAGTTGCTTTAAGTAATGAAGACAACAAACGATTCATTATACCCAACACATTTGATACTTTTGCTTGGGGAGACAGTCGCATTGACGACTATTACTTTACTTAAGTCTAATGATCACTATATTGTAATATTTGTAGTGTGTTTTATATTGTAATATTTTTTTGTAAAAAACTGTAAGTAGAATGTATAATGTTAGGCTACTGTAGTTTAGTAAAAATACGATAAGTAATACATTTTAGTGTAAAATGTTTGCTTTTGTATATTACGAAAAAGATTTTTAAAAAATGTACAGAATGTGTGAACTAAACAAGGGAAATGTAAAAATGTAAAGTGGAAAATTGTAAATATCCATGTGTGAAAAAGTGAAATATTTATCACCATTTTAAAATTAAAAGACACTGTGATCTGGTAAACCTTGTTTTTATTTCACAACAACAAAAATGTACAGAATGTGTAAACTAAACAAGAAGAATGTAAAAAAATGAAAAGTGGAAATTGTAAATATTCATGTGTGAAAAAATGAAAAGAAAGAAATGGCTATCACCATTTTAAAATTAAAAGAAATTGTGATCTTGTAAACCTTGTTTTTATTTCACAACATATATGGCTTTACAAAATAGAATACAAAGAAATACCATTTCCTCAATCCTTTTCAATGTTCATGTCCACTCATCATTAACTTCCCTTTTATAGCAGTAATCACAATGAGGGCTGCCAACCTCTCCCCCACTGAGCCATTATAGGATGTCAAACGTTGCTTAGCTTTTCAACGATACTTTATCCACCACAAGTATTAAAGCATAATGACTATGACGATAAGAAAGGTCGTGTTCTTTACATGCTTAATCCAAAGAAATAATAGGTATTTACTTAACGCAGGGTCTTGAGTCCATGAGTTTGGTACATGTTGCAAGATTTCTTTCACGGCATTGACTGTCACAAAATAAATGAAAACTTGGAGAGCATCAATAATTCTTCTTTGGTAAAACTATCTGCATATCGATGACAGATAACCTTTTAGTTCCACCCTTAAAACAACAACACTACCTCTTGCATAATCTGCGATGTTGATGGCTCTTGAGACGTGAAAGATGGATTAAACATAACTTTTACATCAACAGGAGTTAGACTTTGCTCAGTAAACAATGCACTGTCATGAGCCACAGTATTTTTTTTCTTGGACTTGCTTTTTTCTTTTCTTTATAAGTGTTTGAAACGGTGTATTAAAAGAGAATGATTAACATCCAAAGGGTAAATAGAGTAACAAATAAAGAGAAATGAAAATGATACTTCCATATCAATTGTCAAGCATGAACTAATCTCTAGCAAAGTTCACTCAATACTATAAATAATAGTTTAAAGTGGGTGCAAAAGTGGGTGCAAAAGTGGGTGCATAAGTGGGTGCATAAGTGGGTGCAAATGTGGGTGCATAAGTGGGTGAAAAAGTGGGTGCATAAATGGGTGCAAATATGGGTGCATAAGTGGGTGAAAAAGTGGGTGCATAAGTGAATGCAATAGTGGGTGCAAAGGTAGGTACAAAAGTGGGTGAAAAAATGCCCTCCCCCCCTTTTTGAATCTCGCTAACGCTTTTTTAATCTATTTTTTTGAAATTTTGACAAAGGGTCTAAGTGCACTTTTGTTAATATCTCGCGAACCAGCCTCTGTTGACGGGTCCTTGTTGACTAGTCCCTGTGGGCGGGTCTCTTTGGCATAATTTGGATAAAATGCATGGGCCAGTCCATAGGGATCAGTCCAAAGGACCCGCCCACAGGGACTAGTCAACAAGGACCCGTCAACAGAGACTGGTTCGCGAGATATTAACAAAAGTGCACTTAGACCCTTTGTCAAAATTTCAAAAAATAGATTAAAAAGGGGGCGTTAGCGAGATTCAAAAAGGGGGCATTTTTTCACCCACTTTTGTACCTACCTTTGCACCCACTATTGCATTCACTTATGCACCCACTTTTGCACCCACTTATGCACCCACATTTGCACCCACTTACGCACCCACTTTTGCACCCACTTTTGCACCCACTTTAAACTATTATTTATAGTATTGAGTGAACTTTGCTAGAGATTAGTTCATGCTTGACAATTGATATGGAAGTATCATTTTCATTTCTCTTCATTTGTTACTCTATTTACCCTTTGGATGTTTATCATTCTCTTTTAATACACCGTTTCAAACACTTATTAAGAAAAGAAAAAGCAAGTCCAAGAAAAAAAATACTGTGGCTCATGACAGTGCATTGTTTACTGAGCAAAGTCTAACTCCTGTTGATGTAAAAGTTATGTTTAATCCATCTTTCACGTCTCAAGAGCCATCAACATCGCAGATTATGCAAGAGGTAGTGTTGTTGTTTTAAGGGTGGAACTAAAAGGTTATCTGTCATCGATATGCAGATAGTTTTACCAAAGAAGAATTATTGGTGCTCTCCAAGTTGTTCATTTATTATGTGACAGTCAATGCCGTGAAAGAAATCTGGTAACTTATACCAAAATCATGGACTCAAGATCCTGGATAGTCTTACCAAAGATGAATTATTGGTGCTCTCCCAGTTTTCATTGATTTTGTGACAGTCAATGCCGTGAAAGAAATCTTGCAACATGTACCAAACTCATGGACTCAAGACCCTGTGTTAAGTAAATACCTATTATTTCTTTGGATTAAGCATGTAAAGAACACGACCTTTCTTATCGTCATAGTCATTATGCTTTAATACTTGTGGTGGATAAAGTATCGTTGAAAAGCTAAGCAACGTTTGACATCCTATAATGGCTCAGTGGGGGAGAGGTTGGCAGCCCTCATTGTGATTACTGCTATAAAAGGGAAGTTAATGATGAGTGGACATGAACATTGTAAAGGATTGAGGAAATGGTATTTCTTTGTATTCTATTTTGTAAAGGCATATATGTTGTGAAATAAAAACGAGGTTTACAAGATCACAATGTTTTTTAATTTTAAAATGGTGATAGCCATTTCTTTATTTTCATTTTTTCACACATGAATATTTACAATTTCCACTTTTCATTTTTTTACATTCTTCTTGTTTAGTTTACACATTCTGTACATTTTTGTTGTTGTGAAATAAAAACAAGGTTTACCAGATCCCAATGTCTTTTAATTTTAAAATGGTGATAACTATTTCACTTTTTCACTCATGGATATTTACAATTTTCCACTTTACATTTTTACATTTCCCTTGTTTAGTTCACACATTCTGTACATTTTTTAAAAATCTTTTTCGTAATATACAAAAGCAAACATTTTACACAAAAAGGTATAACTTATCTTATTTTTACTAAACTACAGTAGCCTAACATTATACATTCTACTTACAGTTTTTTACAAAAAAATATTACAATATAAAACACACTACAAATATTACAATATAGTGATCATTAGACTTAAGTAAAGTAATAGTCGTCAATGCGACTGTTTCCCCAAGCAAAAGTATCAAATGTGTTGGGTATAATGAATCGTTTGTTGTCTTCATTACTTAAAGCAACTTTGTTCAGCAAATTGGTATGTAGCTGATGATTTTTACTTCTAAATACACTCATTTTCTTATATAATACAGGTGGGTTACTAACTATACAGTGTTTATAATCACTTATATCTAACTCTTTACTAACAACATTCTTTTTCACTCCTTTTAATTTTTTTACTACTACATCATCAATTGTCATATAGCTGTATGATTTAGATTTTGTGCCTACAAAGGTGTCTATAATAACACCAGCACATTCATCCTTAAATTTCCCAAGAACCTTTTTGTTTACTAGAGGTAAATGGTAAATATTATCCTCGGGATAGTCACTTGTATCAAACCTATTTAGCTCAGTTTTGATATCCTCATAAAATTCATCAGTTTTAAACTCATAAATAAAAGAATCTGTGTCTGTGTAGAGTAATTTAGCATTATCAAGATAGTTTTTCTTTACATAATCATAGTGAAATTCATTCATAAGTGTTTTTGTTAATTCCAGAATGGTGTAACCCACATATATGGGTTTGTTGTAAGTTACTTTAAGACGATTCATTTGTATTACAATTAATCCTCATGAATAATTTAACAGCTATGAAAGTTAGGCTTGCTTATTAAGTTGCTCGCACCATACCTTTTACCATCATTCTCCCACTTTGTTATCAGCTTTACATCAACTCGTTTATCAACATTCTCCATAGTCTTTCCAAAAACACTATTATTCATGAGTTTATAAAAATCTTTTTCAAACGCGTTTGTTGACTGTGTTCTTAAATTATTGTTTAGATCAATATACGGTTTGAGCCATGCTGACTGATGAAATTGCAATACGCGATGAATTTTAGTTAATTTCAATCCATGCTGTAGACACTGTTTCAAGTTTCGATAATGTATTACATATTTACATTTATTATTTACATTAGCAATTAACATTTTTGTTCGTGATGTGATGTATGGAGATTTCATATTCTCAGGACAAAATGGTAAATCATTATGATCATCATGTAACTCTTTAGGGTACTCAAGATTTACCTCTAAAATATATCCTTTATCATCGTTATCATTAAGAGTGTCAACATGTAAGACATCAATTTCAGGTTGTGTCAGCCAGCGAAAATCTTTCAGTGGTAGATATTGACTCATAGCCCAACCATATTGGTTATTTGCATCGAGGTAGACAATATACTTTGACTCTTCACAAGGGTTGTAGCTAGGCATGTATTTATTATTTGATTTAGAGTACCGCCCACTACATTGGCTTAATCCACCTCGAATTGATGATTTTATAAAATTGATCATGTCTATATCAGTCATTAATTCTAAATTTACTTTCGTTTTTTTCAACATTGAACTGAAACTTAACCCAGGAGCTGTGAAATACTGACAAGGATCAAGGTCATAAGTTTTCATACAAACATTCCGAAAATTTTCAAAAACATCTGCTAATAATAACACATCTGTCTTCAAATATATGTCTGAAAATTCTCCTAAAGTTTGAATGTGGAATGTGTCCATACACGTTGTGCATGTAAATATTCCTGATCTCTGATATGACTTGTGTTTAAGGAACTGTAAAATGCATCTTTCGATGGTAAAGAACACTCCTCAAGACGTTCCGCACAGCTAATATATTCATAAGGGAATATACCCTTTTGACGAATTAAATTAAAATCATCTTCTTTAGGAAAGACACGTTGAATTTCATGAAACTGATCTGATTTTAAATTACTAGCCAGCTTATCAAGACTACTCGGCATAAAGCGGAATGAATCTAAAAATCGCAGTTTTATCGTTTTCTTATTGTCAGTTTTGATGTATTTTGTGAACGATATGTATTGTTCCTTATTATTTGCAATCACATCAATTTTCACATCTGAAGCTCCAAATTCTTTAACGATAAAGTGGTTATCGTATTTGCTACCGTTATGTAGAATGACCGGAATGAATTTACTTACTCTATAATTTAAATTACATTCTTGGTGAGCAGCACCACGATATTTTCCTGTTAAATGGTCATAATCGCGAACCCTGTCTGTATATAAACATTCACCACATATAAAACAATTAGTTTCAGTTTCAAAATTCATATGCTCTGATGAAGTTAGTGGCTCCATTGGAATGATCGTATTTAAAATAGAGGATATACGGATGGCATCTTTTTCAAGTCTTTCCATAAAAACTTTAGGTGCATCAGGTCCTCTATAGAGCTCAAACTTATTTAAAGAGTCATCGTAACTACATTTAATATAATATGCAAAGCTAAAAGGTTCATGAATGTGAGTAGTGTTGGTAAAAGGTTGGGCTGGATTCGATGAACATGTATTAAATGGTTTTAGCAAAGCTTCAAAGTCAGCATATATAACAAATGGTACTCGAAGCTGTTTCTGATAATCCTTAAATTTTAGAATGTTATTTTTAGGAGTAGGTAATACCGTACAAACATGATTACACCCCCATTTTTGGTGTTGAATTAGTTGGTCCTCTTTCTGGAAATGTTGCAAACAACCATCACACAACCACTTTTTACCATTGTGTTTTGAAACCTGATTACTGACAAGTCTAATTAAATGTTTTATCCAACAATAGTGGGCATTTTCACGTACAGTTATGTACAGTAAATTTACATGAGCATCCTTTTTTTCCTGAGTATAATATAGAGGACCAACTATACTCTTATTTTCAATTCCATAACCATTAATACTTACATTGTTCAGCTCTTCAAAACGTTGAATGTCTTTTATCGCCATAGGAAATTCTATTTCTTTTAAATCTAACACTGAAGAATAGTGAGGATAAGATGACGTTCTCTTTTCATTCATCGCTGCTGGATGGAGAGCTGAGGTTACAGCCCATGCAAAACATGCATGGTCACAATTCGTAACGTTTACACAAGCTTTCTTCCGTTTAATCCATGCAGGTAAATCAATATATGATGATGCTCGAAGGGGATTATATTTATTCATGTTGGTTTCTAAATAAAGTACTTCAACCAATGCCCAGCCCGATTCCCTTTCCTGGAAATCTTCACTCTTCACGATGATAGCACTTGAAATATTTTGATATATATTTATTTATTTATTTATTTATGCTGGTTTACAACAGGGTCGTTAACCCCAGTAACAGTAAACCTACAAAATTTTAACAGTAATTCTAATTTTTGTCATAACTTAATTCTAATATTAGCATCTAAATTAATTACATAATAATATTATGTATAGCTTAACCTTAATGCTGTTACATATTCTACCTTTTTGTTAATTAATTACACTCATGGCAATGTGGTCATAAATACCTTTACAAATTTTTGGAGACTAAGATCGATGTCTAGACTTTTATTACACACTACAGCTTTATTGTAATTACTGCAGAGTCTATAAAGCGGTGAATGTTTGTGTGACATGGTGCATGTTTTCTTATTCCTAAAAGTTGTCCACGTTCTTGAAGATAGACGTGGAACATTGAAATTCAGCAACGATAAAAAATAAGAGTTATCTACCGTAGAATTTACAATCTTGTGTAAGATCTTGGAATCATTTATTTTCCTACGATCTTCCAAAGCAATAATTTTTAGATTATTCGATAAGATTTTATATGGGACCATATATGGGTAATTTCCGCTCATTTTATAATGTATAAATCTGGCGAATCGCTTCTGTACTCCTTCTAGTAATCTTATGTATTTTTTACGCCACGGATTCCATACTACGCTTGCATATTCTAATTTCGCCCTTACGTAAACATTAAAGAGTGTAATGGCCGTTTTCACCTGCCGAAAAGGTCTTACATTTCTAATGACGAAGCCTAGTGCTCGGTACGCCTCACTTGTTACCTTGTTGATGTGAGGAGCGAAAGTCAAACCTTTATCCAGTTCCACACCAAGGTCACTTACACCATTAACCTCCCGCAGCGTATTCAACCCCAGCTTATACTGGAAACTAACTTTATTCTTCCTTCAGGTAAATGACATTGTGACACATTTCGTTAGATTAAAATTAAGTTTATTTTTCCTACTCCATTCAAAGATGTTGTCCAAGTCATTTTGTAGAAGATAGCAGTCATGAGCAGAGGATACAGGACGGAATATCTTAAAATCATCAGCGTATAGAAGACATTTAGAGTGCTTAATACATTCAGAAATGTCATTGATTGCTATCAGAAACATAATTGGTCCAAGGTTCGATCCCTGGGGAATTCCGGAATTTACGGTATATTCCATTGATGAATTTCCGAGAAAGTATACATATTGCTGTCTACCAGACAGATACGAGCTAAAAAATCGTAAATTTGCTTGTGAAAAACCGAAATTGTTTAATTTTGTCAACAGAATATCATGATCTATACTATCGAATGCCTTTTCAAAATCCGTGAAAATAGCATCCATCTGTCCTCCGATATCCAACTCAGATGAAACATCGTGGGAGAAATTCATCAGATTTGTGACTGTGGATCTCCGTTGCATGAATCCATGTTGTTGTTCTGATATGGCTGGCGCTACATGAGTAACAATTCTGTCATGTAAGATAAATTCAAATATCTTTGCAACAGCTGATACTATACTCACGGGTCGATAGTTCTTTATTAATGTTTGGTTACCTGATTTTAAAATAGGACAGACGCGAGTTTTTTTCCAAATATCTGGGAATGTATTTGTACTAATTGCTAGGTTATAAAGGAAATGAAGGGGATCTTTTAAAATCTGTGAGCAACCCTTAATTACGTAAGGGGGTATTTGGTCCGGGCCCGCTGATGTTTTTGGTCTCAGTTTTTTTAACGCTCTATCAATTTCCGCCATTGTTACTTCGCTTATGTGCAGGGTTACTGGCGTATTTGCCTCATCTTGCGATATTCTGTAGGAAGAAGGGTGTTGTGAGTACACCGACTGGAAGTATTTTGCAAAACCCTGAACAACCGCTTCCCCGCTTTTTAGCTCTTCCTCATTGTATTGCATTATAGTACATGTACCATTGGCCCTTCTCCTGCTTTTCACGTACGTCCAAAAATTTTTACAATCACTATTAATGTTATTTTCAACTGTTGTTATATATTCTTTATGAGCTAGTTTGATGTCTGCTTTGGTCTTGTTTCTTAATTGTTTGTATCTCAATTTGCTATATTCAGAGTAGTCTTTTCTTTTTGTGTGGAAGTCTTTATCTTTCAAATCATTAATTATTTGTTTTGTAAACCAAACAGGGTATTTACTGGTTTTAAAAGGCATTAATACCGGGACAGTATTTTGGAAAACTTCGTAAACTTTATCATTAAAAAAATTAACTGCTGAATTTATTTCCATAATTTTGTAGAGATCGTCCCAATTTGTGTCTCTTAAACCGAGGTACAGTTCATCAAATTTAGCTTTTTTAAAATTAAATTTAGTTTGCTCTTTAATTCTGAAGGTGTTTTTGGCTCCATTGAGAGGTACAGTTAAATCCAGTGCGGGATGGTGGGCATCTTCGGCTAAAAGAGGAGTATTATGTCTTACAAGATTTAGGTTTGTGTAGTTAGTGAGTATTAGGTCAAGAGTTCTTCCATTCGAATTCTGAATGTTGTTGTAAGTCTTAAGTTGAAGTAGGTTCATGAAGTTATACAGTAACTGTGAATGGCTATTTTTATCTACATCATTAATTTCTGTACACGTTATTGTAGGAATGTTAAAATCTCCCGCTATAATGATGTTATTATTGTACATTTCATAATGGCTCTCTATCCACCCTAGCATTTCACGGTAAGATTCAAGGTCCGAGACTAATATTAGTTGATTCACTAACAATTACGTTTTTTGTATTAAAAGATTTGATATCCGTAATTTCACCTTCGCTCCCAGTTTTTACATATAGGCCAAAAAGTTCAAAATTCATTTTAAATGTTTTATGCTCTAATAAAACATTTTCTACTAAGCCAAACACAGTTGGTTGAACATTTTTTAAAAATGATTCAATACTTTGAGTTTTTTCTTTACTATAAAGTCTATAACTAGCAATTCGACTTTTAAATGCACTACCAATTTGTTGAACATTTCCAGAATTTCTTTCATGGCAAGCGTTATTTTTATGATGAATACTGCGTAAATGTCCATGAATGAATGAAGAAGGTATATCAATATTTCATACATTACAATGTGTTATCGAAGGTTCACTATTCTTCTTTCTATTTGTTGCACAACTATTTTCACAATCTTGAGAACGTTTACGCTTTTGAGCATTACATTCATTTAAAGGTTCCGTGCTAGTTGTTGGTTTTACAGTTTTTAATTCTTGTTGTTCACCATGCACTTCAACCATGTGGGATTGATATCGCTTTACAGCAGAAAAACCAAGTTCACAAACTGAACATGAAAATGGTGCTGAACTAACATGCATTAAATTTACATGACGTGCAAGATTATCTTGTCTGTTAAATGTGGTAGCACAATGACTGCACACAAACATTTTAATGTCAAGTTAAACATTTGCGTGTCGTTGAAGTCTGTCAGGTCTTGAGAACTGTTTCTTACAGTCACCACACTTAAACATGATGACTCCTTTCGAAATTACCTATAAAAGAAAGAAATCATAAATGTTAATAAATGATAAACAAAGAGTGCAATATAAATAGTTTAATTACATTTCAGTCAATGGTTATAGCAGGGTATTTAAATCGATCATCTGTGAACTCCTAGCAAGTCTAACTTCATGTAGTTCTAACTGGGGGTTACTATATACCACTGTCACTTACACCTAGCGGTGAACATTGGAACATGATAGAGTGATAGAAATCAGCGGTCGCCAGTTAAGTGAGCTAAGTGTAACGTCATAGCCAGTCTTAAAACAAGTTTAAACATGTAAAACATATCACATGACAAGGTTAAGTTAGGTAAAGTTAAGTGAACTGAGGTTAATACTTTAAATATTCCCTATGTCACTGACACCTAGCAATGAACATTAGGACTTAATAGAGTGGTAATCAAAATCTAACCTATAAAATTAGCTTACCTTCCTACCTTCTTATAATTTATCAACTGCTGTCACTGAATGAACAGATTGTAGGAATCTGGTATCCTACAGGTACCCAATTATCTGTAAACAAATCAATCAATCAATTAATCAATAAATACATTCCAATCAATAACTTCAACATCAATTAGTAATAAAAGACTACAATCCATTAATAATAAGTACTTACCTTGCAAAATAATTTAATGATTTTCTACCAAAACGGCTTTTTTACAACTCTTGAGCAGTAATAGAGCACTGTTCACTCAAAGCGAGTAATAAAGACTGGCAGTAGGGAGATATATGACACCTCTCTTATATAAACTCTCATCGCTCGTGTCAGCAGTTTTTTGCAGATCATTGCAATTCCTTTCCCAATAGAGCTGAGAGTCCAAAGTACACTAGGAACACCTGTGTGGTATCCAATGACTGCTGACTTTGCATGGTCATCACCCATTGTCTTAATCAACACATGGGGTTTCAAATTACTGCAGGGTCAGTCATAGCAACAGCAGTGTGCGCTCTCTGGTATGTCAGCAACATGACACCGGAAGGAACACCTGCGTAATATCCAATAACTGCTAACTTTACATGATCATCATCCATTGTCTTAATGAACACTTGCGGTTTCAAATTACTGCAGTGTTAGTCATAGCAACAGATCTCCGCGCTCTCTGTCATGTCTGTAATATGACACAGGAAGTAACAAGACGTCTTACTGCACGTGCCATCTCCTCAGTTTTAACATCTTAAGAACATGTATTATTCTCTTTCAACTACAAATGACTCGTTAGAACACATCCATCCACCAAGTTAGATCCCTTGTATGTTCACATGTATTTCGTCACTTTCCTTTCATATCGTTATCCCATTATAGTAGTGGGGGGGGGGGATTAGTGAACAACGTCAATTCAACACACACAAATGTAGTTAGGCCCTTTGACATAATTTAAATAAATTCATGGGCTAGTCCGTAGGAACCAGGCCAAAGGGACCCGTCCAAAGGGATCAGTCCAAAGGGACAAGGACTCGTCCACAAGGACTTGTCCACAAGGACTCGTCCACAAGGACCTGTCCACAAGGACTCGTCCACAAGGACTCGTCCACAAGGACCTGTCATCAATGACCTGCCAACAATGACCTGTCAACAATAACCCATCCACAGGGATCCACTCCCCCACCCTCTTACAAAAGCCATGAGTGGGCATGCATAAAAAACAAAAAAAACAAAAAAACAAGCATGTTAATTCATAGTGGCTATCCACCGAACACATGCCCTTTATGTAGAACAACGTTTAAATCCATATCGGCATTCAAACTCTCACATGTTGCAATTGGAAAGAGAGATTCTCTAAAAAATTTACAATTTCACCCCCTAGTAGGGTAGATTTTATTTTTGAGGTTGAAATATGTTGTCCATTGGAAAGGGGGTATCAGCCCGAGTTCAATGACACCTCATTCGTCAAAATACAACCACGGGTTCTGGAGTTATCGGGCTGCCGCCATCTTGTGAGGTGGGGAGGTGTAGGTGGCTGTAGAACTCTCACAAACACACTACTATTAAAATTTTTGACATTTTGTCAAATAATTATAATTTTGATAATAACAAATGATATTGTTTTATGATAAATTTTCTAAATAATATTTCCAAGTGATAGTTAATTGATTGAATGGTTGAATCCATATTGAATTAAATTTATATTTTGTTAATAATAATATTTTGACCATTATATTGATAATTGAGTCAAGAGCTCTGAATAGATTTTGGATCGAGAACAGATGATTCAATAAATATTTTCTGTTTTTCGAAGTTCGTCGAATCCAAATGCTCGAGTGTCCGTGTAAATGATATTGTGTTGTATTCCTTGTTAATAACTTTGTATTTGAACAAATCTTGAGATAACTGAATCCTGAAGAGTTAGTTAATTTGCTACTATAATTTTTGAAAACTGGAACAGTGATATATTTTTCATCGAGTGATAAATTCTTTTTCATTTCAATATGTGAATACTCAAATAAGATAGGAATCAGGAAGGACAATTAAATTTGCACTGACAAAACCCTACTACTGTAAATAATTCTTTTGAGCGAAGTCAGCAGGACTATTAATTTGACCTTCGTCTCAATTGCCAAGTGTTCATGTGTTGGTGGAATTGTAAATCTTGTATA
The DNA here is from genome assembly GCA_946902985.2 of Meconema thalassinum. NCBI lineage: Eukaryota > Metazoa > Arthropoda > Insecta > Orthoptera > Tettigoniidae > Meconema > Meconema thalassinum. The sequence goes on along the minus strand of OX336396.1, from coordinate 304,271,434 downwards.
TAACGTATGATTCGTCATGCATCTCTTATGCTATTTTTGGCATGCCTTCAGTAATTTTTAACGTTATAAATAAAAAGAGATAATTTTACATCTTTAATGGTTTAGACGTTATTTCCGTGTAACATCTTAGGTGAATTACCCTATTTATTCTACAAGTTACAGGAAATGAATAGAAATGTACGCAACCATCTGTTGAATCGTCCCATTATTCCAAACATTAAGTGACGGAAGAATTTATTAGGCAACAAATGAGACTTCATTCTTCTATTTCTTTTCATCACTGATTTACATTTCCCAAAATACCAAACTTCGATAATAACGACTACGATTCTGATTACAGGACATTCATTTTGTTTTGAAACAGACTACACCTGTGACGCTATTTGAGTGCACCAACAAGCTATGTACTAGCCATTCGCTCTCACACAACGCGTCACCGAAAGAAGGCGTGGCCTAGCCCAATTTTCAAATCATCGATGTCTCAAAAAGTACTCGTCCGATTTTGGGAAATATTAACACCGTTGAATATGTCTTCGTGAAATCATCTAGCCTGTATGCAAAAATTGGTATAGTTCCATTAAGAAAAACGAAAAAAAGAAGCTTGTAGTTTAACGTGACCGTTAATCTAGAGATCATGAGCCACGGGACCTCCTTTTTACGTGGAATCCGAACCACAGGACGTGGCATTTCACTTCGAAAATCTCACATGCATTGACCGGGAATGGAACCCGGACTGCCTTGGTGAGAGGCATACAGCTAGACCGCTGAGCCACCACGCCCCCTTAAGAAAAACGAAGTTGGTACCAATATCTCAGCTATTCACAAAGAAAGGAAAAAACAGTATAAGTTAATGTATGAGCCCCTTAGCACCATTTCCAAAAGTGAAAACAGAATGTTGATATCTTTAACGGTTTAGAAGATATTGGGGAGTAACATCTTAGGTGAATAACCCAGTATACACTTACAGCAGTTATTATAAATTTGCGCTACTTTTTAGCATTTGTTAGTTATGTATGATTTATTAAAAAAGTTTGATGCTTTTCAGTGTTTTTTTTATTAATCTCATGTAATTTCTTCAGGGTTAGGGAATAACCCATCTCATTTGGGTACAATCGTGTTGACCGACTGAAAAGCACCAAACTTTTGTTTACTTAGGCAACACTGAAGAATGGCTTCAAACACCACAATGCGTGATTTATTGCTAGTGGTTATTGACCTTAGTGTGATATCAGTGAACGGTCAGGTATTGGGATGGATTAGGAACTTAGCTGATTGTTTGTGTGCTAACACATCCACTGTCTACATTCCTGGTGTAGGCTGCAACCTTGATATCTCTCTCCCCTCCGTAGACGTTCCCCACATTCCTACCTGTAGGCTATAAAGGGTGTCCCAAAATTACGTCGACAAACTGAAACTAGAGGTTGCGGCCCTTATCTGAAGCAACTTGAGATAGGTCACTTATGGCTGGAAACGAACCGTTAAAAATCTGTTCGACGTTAAACTTTTAACGAGGCAGTTCGATTGTTATATGTATAGGCCATACAGAGTTATGTACCATTAAATGAAAATGTTTGCGTAGGTTCATTATTCAAACATTCACTTCGATCGCATGATTAAGACACAAGACATAAAAACTTAATTTTAAAATTTCGCACAGCCGCCATCTTGAGGTTATATAAACAATTGAACTAAATTAGATACCCGTGCATTACAATGCGTATAAACGTTTACTGTACCATATTTCACTGCGCTAAGATGGTTAAATCACGAGAAAGATCTATTTAAAAGTTTCAACATCAATTGGCCGCCATGTTCGTTTTGAAGTTAACAGGTTTTTGAAAGTCCCATAGCTGAACTTCTAGTAGTGCCCATTATCACCGTACAAAATTTCACGGTGATATCATTAATAGTTTCAGAGATATAGAATGCCGGTGAAATATTTCGCACAGCCGCCATCTTTGATTGGTGAGACGTAATATAATTTGAAGGCCTCGGTCTGGGTTGGCCAAAATTGTGCTATGACCTTACCGAGTTTCATTGAAATCACTCCAGCTGTTTAGAAGTTATTAGAGGGGGACCCACACACACATTCACATACCCGGACAAAAGATGATCTCGAAAGCCTATTATTTCATGAATGAAAGTAGGCTAAAAATCAGCTTTAGACAAGTATTAAGAGAATGGAGTATTGGGAGATCTGTTGAGAACATTACAATTTCATACTGATTAATTTCGTTTAATTACCACCATATGTGTGTTAATCTCTTCGAGGTGCACATATGTCTGTCATGAAATGAAAATCCACAGCCTGCTTTCAGTCGACGGACCGGGTCAGGGAATGGAATGAATGAAGCCCCCATCTAGCGGCGAGGATATGAACTGTGCTGGCTGCCGAAGCCTGTCGCACTCGCCTGGGGCGATGATTAAATGAATGACAGATGAAATGACAGTGGAGAACGTTGCTGGAATGAAATTGTGACAGGGAAAACCGGAGTACCCGGAGAAAAACCTGTCTGCCTCCACTTTGTCCAGCACAAATCTCACATGGAGTGACCGGGATTTGAACCACGGACCCAACGGTGAGAGGCCGGCGTGCTTCCGCCTAAGCCAGAGAGGCTCGCATATATGTCTGTCATATTTCTCGGTAATTGTATTTTTTGCCTATTTTCATTGTATAGGCTTATGAGATCACCTTTTGACCGTGTGTCTGTCTGTGTGTGCGTGTGAGTGATGGTGTGTGTGTGTGCCCCCCCCCCCTAATAAATTCTAAACGTCTGGAGCTATTTCAATAAAACTCGGTAAAATCATAGCACCATTCTGGCCGACTCCGACCGTGCTCTTCCAATTTTCTTGCGCCTCACCAATCCAACATGGCAGCTGTGCGAAATATTTCACCAGCATTCAGTATCTCCGAAACTATTACAGATATCACCCTGAAATTTTTACGGTTATAAAGGGAAGTACTAGAAGTTCACCTATGAGACTTTCAAAAACCTAGTAACTACAAAACCATCATAGCGGCCAAGCGAAGTTGAGACTTTTAAATAGACTTTTCTCGCGATTTAACCATCCAAACGTAATGAAGCATGGTACAGCAAATGTTTATACCCATTGTAATGCACTGGCGTCTAATTTAGTTCAATTGTTTACATAACCTCAAAATGGCGGCTGTGCAAATATTTCAATGGCATTCAATACCTCCGAAACTATTTAAGATATCACCCTGAAATTTTGTACGGTGATAAAGAGCACTACTACACGTTTATCTATGTAACATCAAAAAACCTGTGAAGTACAAAACGAACATGGAGGCCACGCGAATTTGAAACATTTTAATAGACTTTTCTCGTGATTTAACCATCTGAGCGCAGTGAAATGTGGTACAGTAAATGATTATACCACATATTGTAATGCACTGGCTTCTAATTTAGTTCAATTGTTTACATAACCTCAAGATGGCGGCTGTGCAAAATTGTAAAATTAAGTTTTTATTTCTTGTGTCGTCATCATGCGATGCAAGTGAAAGTTTGAATAATGAAGTTACGCAATAATTTTCTTTTAATGGTACATAACCCTATTGCCTATACATATAAAATCCAAAATGGCGAGCTTCCGAAATATTTTGACGATTCTCAATATCTTCGAATCTTTTACAGCAATCAAACTAATTTTTTAAATGTTCAAAGTGGCTATGAACGTAAGTTCACCTACTGTATATGACTTTCAGTAACCTGGTGAGCACAAATCCAACATGGCGGTGACGCGAAGTATAAATATTTAAACGGGCATTTCTCGTGCTTTAACCATCCGAGTGCAGTGAAATTTTTGCACGTTAAATGTTTATACAAATGTTAATCCACTGGCATCTAATTTATTTCAATTGTATTCTTAACCACAAGATGGCTGCTGTGCGAAATTTTAAAATCTCGTTTTTATTACTTCTTGTGTCCTAATCATGCGATTGAAATCTGAATACCACGCGTACACAATAATCTTCATGTAATAATACTTAATAAAAATCCAACCTGGCGACCATCTGAAATATTTAGATGGTTCTCAATATCTACGAATCTATCACAACAATCAAACTGCAATTTTGTATGATGATAGAGGCAATTAACATGAGTAGGATATATGAAAATAGACCGTATAGTTCTTCACGGAACTACTTGTTTGTTTTCGGAAACTGAAGGTTGGTTAACGCGGAATACAAAACACAGGTTATCGGACTATCACAATACACGTGTGTGATGATCAACATGTCCCAAACGCTGAAGAAGAGCAGTGAATAGACCTGTCTGTTCTGCTTTAGACCTCATCTCATCCCAGGCACGCGTGCGACGTGCTCCTCAACAATGTGTTCGCTACTTCACTGCTGATTCGCTCGGATAACAGCAATTCTTCCTCTTGCCTGCTCATGAGAAGTTCCTTTACTGCTTGTATCAATTCGCTTCCAAGGAAACGAATAAAGCCTGCCCACAATGACAGCCTTGCCGTAAATATTGCCAACTTACTAGGATCTTTCTTGCAAGGAACAAACATTATCTACCGACGAGTACAGGTTGTCCAAGTTAACGTCCGTAGATGGGTTGCGCGTCATACCCATATTGCAGTGAATTAGGGCACGGTTGGTTCCTTAGTTTAGGGGCTGCGACAAAGCGTTCATGTTGCCCCGTGTACTTTGGGTGTGTGTAGAATCTGTCTGATAACCGGTGTTAATTGTGATGACTGTATTAATGTGTGTTATCTGTTTTAATTCAAGTGAGGACTGCAGACGATAATTTCAACTAGTTCCTATTTACGCCACCAAATGCTACCGTCCACGACACCTAGGTGTGAATTTGGCTACTACTAGTTACAATCGTAACCAGCGCCTGGTGATGATTAGAACTTAGGAGCATTAATCAAACCTAACCTACAAATTTCGCTCCACACAAGTTTAGTTAGTGGAAGGTTCTATTTCTTGTCATAAATCTATGACAGGGGACCGCCGAATTTACATCCCCTCCGAAGGAAGGCATACTGAGAAATTTTTAACGCTCTTAAAGGAATCCGATGACTTCGGCCGGGTTTGAACCCGCGACCTTGGGCATAGAGGCTCAGCATGCTACCAACTACGCCCATTGAAGTGAATTAGAGCTCTCTGTTATACAAGAACAACAACAGGGACTGTACTCATACCGAACCTAATGTACCAAGAAAGGATACAGTTCCTTTCAAGAAAATTACCTCTGTGTACGTTGGCAATATTTAACTCATGACGAATCAGATTGTGCCGCAATGGGCATTGCCTACAATCACTGATGATGAGTAAAAGTACTCGGATTACATAAACGATAATCTTAATTGCCCAGGTTTTTCCACACTCCTTCCAGACAAATGACAGGATAGTAGGCTACCGTACTTAAGTCCCTAATACAGTTACATACACTACTACAACCATCACACACATACAGACAAGTTCAACACACACACCTAACTACACGGGGCTGATGTCCAAGATGTCAAAAGCCCCCAAAATGAATTGTTAACAAGAACAAAGTTTTTAATAAACGAGTGTTTGTCATCATCAAGTAGGCCTAACTTCATTCGAAAACCACTTGATGCTTTAACAAATCCCCTAAAGCTGAATTCTCATTGTTGTTGTGTAGCGGCTTCGGTAGCGTGCTGAACTTCTATGCCCAAGATCGCCGGTTCAAACCCGGCCGAAGTCGTAGGATTTTTTAAGAGCGTTAACATCCTTCTGTAGTATGGCATCCTTCGGAGGGGAAGTAAAGCCGGTGGTCCCATGCCATAGATTTATGGCATGTAAAAGAACCTTCCACTAATTAAACTTGTGTGAAGCCAAATTTGCTGGTTAAATTTCGTTGAAAAGCTATATCAAAGTTCCAACGTTCACCACTAGATATCAGTGACATGTGGCAGCGAAAGTTGGGACTACTTGAAATTGAACGAAACTTGTAGCTCACCCCATGGGTGTCCGCATTGAAGCAGCTACAGACTCTGGCAAGCCGAACATGTCCTCGGACACTCCCGGAACTAAAAGCCATACGATAAATACGTAAATAAATACTGTGGTGTAGTTCGCAATATCCCTACAAGTGCATTTTGCTGGAGACTTGGAGAACTACTATCACCTGCCCAAGTAAACTCTCGGTCTTGTGTATCTCGTAGGCAACAGCTCCACTCAATCTAAGCAGGTAATTGTCAGCTCCCTGTGTTCTTTGCTCTCTATTGTTATTCACCCGTGAGTTTGTATCGGTGTTGAGGACCTCATGTTGACAACAGCTACTTTTGGCTTTTCAATTTTTACAAGGAAGGTTATTGAAAAAAAAGACTAGACTTTATATCAATTTGAATGCTACAAATGATGAAATATGCTAGAAAGGCTGGAGGCTTCTCGCTTCGTTCGAAGCCAAAGACTCTTGACATGTTAGATGAACAAGAAACAATCAGAACGCTAGAACGTCATGAGGGAGCTGGAGCGCGCGGTGAAAGGAGGGAGCTGGCTGGATGACGTCACGCTCGCCGTGTCGTTGCTGCCTCGTAACTCCAGAGCTCACCAGTGAACTCAGTCCACTTGCACCAAGCGGTACTATGACGTCACACACCTCAGTGCATTCTCGGTACATTTCGTGACGTCACCGTAACGTAACGACGAAGTCGACTGTTGTTGTTTGAGTCTTCAGTCTTTTGACTGGTTTGATGCAGCTCTCCATGCCTCCCTGTCCTGAGCTAATCGTTTCATCTCTACATAGCTACCACACCCTGCATCCGAGGCAATCTGTTTAACATATTCTACTGTAACCTTGGTCTACCCCTACAGTTCTTGTCCTCGACCATTCCTTCCATAACTAAGCTTGCTATTCCTGAGTGTCTTAGTATGCGTCCTACCAACCTATCTCTTCTCTTCATTAGCAGTCGCCAGAAACATCTCTCCTCTCCCACTCGTCTTAATACCTCTTTGTTTGTAATCTTATCTACCCATCTGATCTTCATCATTCTCCTGTAACACCACATTTCAAATGCTTCAATTCTCCTCTTTTCTGCTGCACCAATAGTCCAAGTTTCAGTTCCATAGAGCGCCACGCTCCAGACAAAGGCTTTGAAAAATGACTTCCTAATACCTAAATCTATATTCGATGTTAAAGGATTCCTTTTTCGTAGAAATGCTTTCCTTGCCTGAGCCAACCTACTTTTTATATCCTCTTTGCTTCGTCCATCACTGGTTATTCTGCTTCCTAAGTAACAGAAGTCTTCTACTTCCTTCAGCTTTTCACCTGCCAATTTGATCTTCATTGAGGTTTCTGATTTATTTCGGCTGCATTCCAGTATTTTTGTTTTACATTTATTAATTTTCATCATGAATTCTTTCCTCAAGACGGAGTCCATACCATTCAAATCCTCAGCTTGTCGGCCAAGATCATTTAAAATGATAAAATATGATTTATGATTCTCAAACCTTTCTGGGAGTCATCAGAAGTTGATTACAAATTGAATTATCACTGCCACACCGGAAATATTTTGTTTTATTACGTAAATACATGATTTTACTTCTTGCTCATTCGACGACAACCGCCATGACAAATCGACATCCTACACGACGTCATACCCGTTGCCAACATGCCCGATACAAAATACACCACACGTAACTTTGTAATTATGTGAAAAATGAAATAAAAGGCCATAACCATTGGCCTGGATAAAGATTATTCAGGCGCGACTACCCCCAATGTGCGTGACAAAAGCCAGGGGTGTTTATATCAGCTAACAATTATTGGTCTGTGTGAAAAACATTAGTCTGCCGGATGCGATCTAGTACCGAATGTGTGGGGTTGGCAATACTGAACAGCGTGTTTCACTTGAATGGAATGTGGGTTGCCTACCACCTGCAATAGAGTTGCGAGAAGTTCTTGCTCGCTATTCGTCTGTCTCTGGTCTCTGTGCCCTGGTCTTTTCTGTTCTTTCGTTTCAAAGACTGTCGCGGTGGCTCAGACGTTCAGACGCTAGTCGATGGAAATAATCGTTCAGTGGATGACGCTTTCCTGGATAGCGAAGCCGCTTCACGACTGTTTTCGTGACATTGTGTATAAACTGCAATCAAATCGTATTTTTCTCTATTCGAATATAGTTGTCGCCTGTCTCCATCTCCCTCCGACATTTCTTGTAGGACTTAATTCGGTAATTGACGGCCACTCACGTCAGAACCGAATACCAGGTTAAAGTGATGTGTTGAAGCTGAGCACGCATCCGATAGCAAACATCCTAGCAAATTTATCCCCTCCTCCCGACCCCTGACATCCCGAAGGTGGCCCAAACTGACACATGAACCTAGTCTTCGGGTCAACAGATGAGGGGAGTGAAGAGAGGAAAGCACTGTTCTTCCATTTACTGTTTTGAGCTTATCATTAAAAACAATTGTGCCACAGTCGAGATTCGAACCTTGGACCATAGGCTCCGCAGTCTCTCGCTCTAGCGTCTGAGCCACCGTGACAGTTTTCGAAAGAAAAGACAGAAAATCCCAAGGCACAGGGACCAGAGACAGACGAATTAGCGATCAAGAACTTGTCGCGGCTCTATTGCAGGTGGTAGGCAACCCACATGCGCGTTGTGTATTCAAGTGTAACACGCTGTTCACGTTGCCATAAATGGCTGAGTCTGCAGGAATTTCGCCTATAAATAAGTAGTGTTCATATTTGGGACGGCTGGACGGGTCACAGACAGTCAAGAAGTAACCATCTATTACTACATCATCTCCAGATATTATCCCGACTATTAATTCAGGTATTTTGGTTCATTTCAGTACTTTAAGAATTTTCTCCCATAAAGTTGCTCTTGCCAAGTTTTACCCTCGTGTTACAGTCGAATCTGAACTGAGTGGGTTAGACCTAAAGCGCAGTACATCAAAGTGTACTTTACATGTAACCGAACGAGTGATATATTAGAAATACATTGCAGACGTACAAATCGTCTTTTAAAATGGAGACGAGACACACGAGGAACGTGGCAGCGAATTTAGGAACTCTAAAAGCGTCTCCCGTGGTATTTATTGTCTATAAAATAAATCTGGTGAATTTATAGCAGCAAGTAGGAGCGCTCTGCCAACAGAAATATAGCGTTACTTTATATGATTCCGTGAATAAGGCAAAACAGCACCATCACAGAACTCAAACTGGAATACAAGCAATATGAGTTTAGGCAATGGAGCAAAATAATGTTCATAAGCTCTCCTTGCAATGAACCTCAACGCAAAGAGAAAGTAAACATCTAACTTCGGACACTCTTGAGAGAAAAATACATTCAACGTTTTCATAAGCAATATAAACATTTCGGTACGAGTCCAGCAAGTTTGCTTGTAGGACACTTGCGAAGTTCAGCTGTGTCCAAGCACAGTTCTTTTATGAATATCTATGACTTTAGTCATAATTCTAAATTTTCCCGTATTGATTATTTTTTATTAGCCTACTTTCAATTTTGAAAAAAATAGGCTTATGAGATCACCTTTTGTCCGTGTGTGTGTGCGTGTGTGTGTGTGTGTGTGTGTGTGTGTGAGGTGTGTGTGTGTGTCCAACTAATAAAATCTAAACGGCTGGAGCGATTTCAATGAAACTCGGTAAGTTCATAGCACTATTTTCGGCGACCTCGACCGTGCCCTTCAAATTTTGTTACGTCTCACCAATCCAACATGGCGGCTGTGCGAAATATTTCACTAGCATTCAATATCTACGAAGCTATTACCGATATCGCCCTGAAATTGTGTACGGTGATAAAGGCTACTACTAGAAGTTCACCTATGAGACTTTCAAAAACCTGGTGACTACAAAACCAACATGGTGGTCAAGCGAAGTTGAGACTTTTAAATAGACTTTTCTCGCGATTTAACTATCCAAACGTAACGAAACTTGGTACAGCAAATGTTTATACATATTGTAATGCACTGGAGTCTAAGTTAGTTCAATTGTTTACATAACCTCAAAATGGCGGCTGTGCGAAATATTTCACTGACATTCTATATCTCCGAAACTATAACAGATATCACCCTGCAATTTTGTACGGTGATAAAGAGTACTGATACAAGTTTACCTATGTATATTTCATAAACCTGTAAAGTACAAAACGAACATGGCGACTAAGCGAATTTGAAATGTTTTAATAGACTTTTCTCGTGATTTAACTCTCTGAGCGCAGTGAAATGTGGTACAGTAAATGATTTTGCAGATTGTAATGCACTGCCATCTAATTTAATTCAATTGTTTACATAACCTCAAGATGGCGGCTGTGCGAAATTTTAAAATTAAGTTTTAATTTCTTGTGTCGTAATCATGCGATCGAAGTGAAAGTTTGAATAATGAACCTAGGCAATAATTGTCCTTGAATGGTACATAACTCTATGGCCTATACATATAACAATCCTAAATGGCGAGCTTCCGAAATATTTAGACAGTTCTCAATATCTATGAATCTTTTACAGCAACCAAACTGTTTTTTTTAATGTTCATAGAGACTATGAACATATGTTCACCTAAAGGACTTTCAGTAACCTGGTGAGCACAAATACAACATGGCGGCGACGCGAAGTATAAATATTTAAATGGACGTTTCTCGCGAATTAACTATCCGAGTGCCGTGAAACGTTGCACGTTAAATGCTTATACAAATGTTGATCCACTGGCATCTAATTTATTTCAATTGTTTGCATAATCACAAGATGGCTGCTGTGCGTAATTTTAAAATCTCGTTTTTACTTCTTGTGTTCTAATCATGCGATTGAAGTTTGAATACCACACGTACACAATAATCTTAATGTAATAGTACAAAAATAAAAATCCAACCTGGCGACCATCTGAAATATTTAGACGGTTCTCAATATCTACGAATCTGTTACAGCAATTAAACTGAAATTTTGTATGTTGATAGAGGCAATTAACATTAGCAGGATATATGAAAATAGGCTATATAGTTCTTCACGGAACTACTTGTTTTTTATTGTTTTATTTAGTCAATTTACCCTCTAGGTATCAGCGAGGGAACTCACCACTACCGCCTCTATGGGCAGTGTCCTGGAGCTTGGAACATCTAATCGGAGGGGATACAACTGGTGAGGTGTGATTGGCACCTGCAAAGGGAACAGGGGCCTCATGAGGGAAGGTAATGGAAGGTCAGGATGAAGAGGCAAGGAAGAGGGAAGGAGGCGGCCGTGGCCTTGAAGAAGGTACCATCCTGGCATTTTCCCGAAGACGTAGTGGGAAACCACGGAAAACCACTTCGAGGATGGCTGAGGTGGGAATCGAACCCCCTCTACTCATTTGGACCACCCGAGGCTGTATAGACCCCGTTCCAGTCCTCATACCACTTTGCAAATTTTGTGGCAGAGCCGGGAATCAAACCCAGGACCTCCGGGGCGGCAGCTAACCATGCTGACCGCTACGCTACGGAGGCGACTATTGATTATGATATAACCTATTATAAGAATATCCACTTTACAATACAATTTTTAGCCTACTTTTCACATTTTGCAAAAATGAGGAAAAAGTAGTCTTATGAGATCGGGCAAATGTCTGTCTGTCTGTCTGTCTGTCCTTCTGTCTGTCTGTCTGGCTGTGTGTGTGTCCCCCCCTATCAACTCCTAAACGGCTGCAGCAATCAAAACCAAATTTAGTGTGAGTAAAGATGTGCACCGGAATAGCTCACGTCCATATTTGAAAATGTTGTCAGTGCTACCAACTGTTGAAAAAATGCACTATAAATTTGAGCTCCATGTTGGATATCCTGCAAGATATGCATAGGAGCTATTCCAAAATTGGCACACATGTAGATAATACTATTTCAGTTTAATTTCCAGGAGGCCAACCATGACAGTGTTGCCAAAATAATTTTAAGCCTTCTGATAGGTCCAATGTTTAAATTCATATAACTTCTATACTATCAACTGGATTTCTACCAAATTTTGTATGTAATATCTGTACATAAACAGATATGACTGAGCGTATTCTTAAGAGCCATCAGGCCTGCCAACTGTTAATAATTGCTCTCTCTATTTTTTTATCCAAATACCAATATATCAGAATGTGTGCAAGCCGACAGCTTTAAACTATGCACACGTATAGTACCTGACATGTTTGATTAATTTTGGAGTAACTTATATACGTCAGTTCTACCAATATGATTCTAAGCCTGCTGATAGGGCCAATTTTTAAATACATGTAACTTCTATACTATCAGTTGGATTTCATCCAAATTTCGCATGTGCTATGTGTAACATATCAGATATGACTATAAGTATTCTTCAGTGCAATCAGGGCTGCCAACTGTTAATAAATGCTGTCTATATTTTTTACCCTAATATCAATATATCAGAAAGTATGCAAGCCAACAGCTCTATACTTTGCACACGTATAGCACCTGACATTCTAGATTAATTTGGAGTAATTAATACAAGGCAGTGCTGACAACATGATTCTATGCCTGCTGATATGTCCAATTTTAAAATACATGTAACTTCTATACTAACAAATGGATTTCATCCAAAATTGGCACAACAAGATATCATAATATTTCAGATTATTTCTGACCAGCACACGCATGGTATTGTTGGCAACATGCTTTTACGCGTGCTGATAGATCCAGTGTCTAACTGCAAGTAACGTCCATCGGACTTCAACCAAATTTTGTATTCTGTACCTTAAGAGATGGAACTAAGAATATATTCAGTCACCAGGGCTGCCAACTGTAGTGCTCTATTAGGCTACATTATACAAGGTATATTTTGAACTAATTAGATATTTCGATATTACCAACTTAATTTCGTCATTATTCTAGATTGGTTCATATTCTGTAGAATAATCATTGACATGAAAAATAGGCTGTATAGTTCTTAACGGAACTTCTTGTTTATTACACGAAGTCCTAATGAACTATGAATCATAGTCTATGATACATGTTTCGACTCATTTTGAGCCATCTTCAGTCAGTAGCACGAATGAAATTCTCACAAAACAGTCTAGGGTTGGCCAGTGTGACCTCTTAATAAAATTTGTTAATTTTGTTTATAAGATTTTCACATCGTCATGGCAATTATAACATAGGACATAGGTAGACAAGGTAGACAAGCAACGGCGGACATAAACACATTCGTCGTATTCCTTTCAATATGTGATGTGACAGTTCTGGTCTCCAAACTACGGGTGATGAACACAAGTTGTAAAATTTATTAATCAAGCAACTTCCGTATTTTCGTCTCTACCAGGATAACAAATACACGATTGTTATACAAGACGTCTGCACAATGGAGTCCCTTATTTGGAAATTATGATTTCAACGACGATGTGCCCACGCCTTGAATTTTACACAGTTTTTTTAATTCTTTAAGCATTTTATGTCCAATGTTTTAATTGCCATGACGATGTGAAAATCTTATAAACAAAATTAACAAATTTTATTAAGAGGTCACACTGATCAACCCTAGACTGTTTTGTGAGAATTTCATTACTGCTACTGACTGAAGATGGCTCAAAATGAGCCGAAACATGTATCATAGTTCATAAGGACATCGTGTGATGTTAGAATATGTTAAACAGATTGCCTCGGATGTAGGGTGAGGTAGCTATGTAGAGATGAAACGATTAGTTCAGGACAGGGAGGCATGGAGCGCTGCATCAAACCAGTCAAAGGTCTGAAGACTCAAACAAAACACGTACAGTTCCTTTAGAACATCCAGCTAACACGAGTATTTATCGCAAATTCATTCAGTGAAGAAAGGGATTCTATTATAGTTATTGTTGTTTTAAGGGGCGGAACTACGAGCTCATCTGCCCCTAGGAAAGAGAGACTGGGATTGAGTGTCCACTCAATAGCCCAAGATGATCAAGAATGCGACTGGGTGGAACCTTCTTGGTGCAACTTGTTTGTGCGAAGACCAGGAGACATGGAGAAGAGTAAACAATATCTTCCTCAGGATCGAGGGATCGATATAAGGTGATGATATTAATGTAATATTGGAATGCAGCCGAAATAAATCAGAAACCTCTATGGACATCAAATTGGCAGGTGAAAAGCTAAAGGAAGTAGGAGACTTCTGTTACTTAGGAAGCAAAATAACCAGTGATGGACGAAGCAAAGAGGATATAAAAAGTAGGTTGGCTCAGGCAAGGAAAGCATTTCTACAGAAAAAGAATCAGTTGACATCGAATATAGATTAAGGTATAAGGAAGTCATTTTTGAAATCCTCTGTCTGGAGCGTGGCGCTCTATGCAAGTGAAACTTGGACTGTTGCTGCAGCAGAAGAGAGGAGAATTGAAGCGTTTAAAATGTGGTGTTACAGGATAATGATGATGATCAGATGGGTAGATAGGGTAACAAATGAAAAGGTATTAAGGCGAGTGGGAAAGGAGAGATGTTTCTGGCGGCTGCTAATGAAGAGAAGTGATTGGTTGGTAAGACACATACTAAGACACCCAGGAATAGCAAGCTTAGTTATGGAAAGAATGGTTGTGGACAAGAACTGTAGAGGTAGACCAAGGTTTGAATATGTTAAACAGATTGCCTCGGATGTAGGGTGTGGTAACTATGTAGAGATGAAACGATTAGCTCAGGACAGGGATGCATGGAGGGTTGTATCAAACCAGTCAAAAGAATGAAGAATCAAACCACAACGATGATAATGTTGAACTCTAATTTGGGCGCTGTCTCACGGATAGAATTCTGGAATGGTCTCGACACTGTTAAATGAAGTGAACTTCAATTTGTGCGCTACCAAGGAGTTCTCCATCAAGTAAGGGAGACAAATGATCCACCATCATTTTCTGCGGTTACTTCTCATTATATTTTAATTCTCTCGCCTCAGAATTCAATAAGACTACATTTTATAATTTGCTTCTCTTGACTTGAGTCTTGAGAAGGGAAGATTTATGAGTCCAGTGTTCATCAGACTGCACCCTCTTCTGCTCTCCATATTTCAGGTGAAACCCACAAAATATATTTGACTAACACTTGATAGTAACCTATCTTCTGTGAATGGGTCCATTCGACCCAGATTTGGCTTTTATATAGCCATGCGTACTGACACAAAGGTTCTGCGATACACAGTCCTGTGAGACAGAAGCCACGTCAGTGGTTCAGAAGTTGAAGGAAACGGAAGGAAGCTTGTACGGGGTCATTATGTATGCGCGCCCCGATAAACACGGCAAACTAAGCCAGGTGTGACTGGCGCAGATCGCGGGCGTGGTTCAGCCGGTGGTGGCGCACTCCACTGACTCATATCGTTAGTTCACACGCGTTTTGTAATTCATATGGACGTGTATCTGCAAAGCTTGGACGATAGTGTTGCACGTGTAGTGAGTCTTGTGATTACTGTGATTGTTGGTCATGCCTAGACACCAATTCACCTTGTGCGAATGTGTGTATATCCATAATTCGTATATGAAAAGCAGAAAATCTGAAACGAGACGAAAATTTTGAATCAAGTTTCCAGAAAGGCCTGTGCCTAATGCCAGTACAATTAGGAGGCTCGCTGAACAATTCAAGGAAACCGGCTCCGTAAATAATAAAAGAGTTGACAGACATTCTTTCATCAGAAGATGTCAGGTGTGTGTTACAAGAGAGGGAGGACATTTTCAGCATCGCCTATGAGCACTGTAAGTACACATTATTGAACAAGTCTGGTAAATGTGTGAAAGTGCACGCCTACCACCGCTTTCTGCGCCAGTCTCAGCCGGCTTAGCTTGCCGTGTTTATCGGGGCGCGCATAGTTAACGCAGAGCCTCCGTGGAGTAGGCGGCAGCACGCCGGCCTCTCACCGCTGGGTCCGTGGTTCAAATCCCGATCACTCCATGTGAGATTTGTGCTGGACAAAATGGAGGCAGAAAGGTTTTTCTCCGGGTACTCCGGTTTTCCCTGTCACAATTCCATTCCAGCAACACTCTCCCCTATCATTTCATTTCATCTGTCATTCATTTAGTCATTGCCCCAGGGGGGTGCGACAGGCTTCGGCAGCCGGCACAGTTCATATCCTCGCCGCTAGATGGGGTCTTCATTCATTCCATTCCTGACCCGGTCGGAGACTGGAAGCAGGCTGTAGATTTTCATTCACATAGTTAACGACCCTCTAGTTTTACGTGACCGTTAATCATGTGAACATGACCCACGGGACCTCCTTTTTACGTGGAATTCAAACCACATGACATTGCATTTCACTTAGAAAATCTCTCATGCATTGACCGGGAATCGAACCTGGTCCACCTTGGTGAGAGGCCAACAGCTTGACCGCTGTGCCAACACGCCCATCCCTCCCCGGTTCAGAAGTTGCTGTGCATTGCTTCCGACAAATACCGCGATGAGGCTTATATTTAGGCCACGGCCGGCTCGTTCCCAATCCTATCAATTACAAACACACGTTCTTCAGCCAACACAATGATACAGGTTATTAAATAGATCCACCCAAGTGCACGGGGCTACATGACTACGATGTCGTTAATTCCCTAAATGAATCATCATCAACAACAATCTATTCAGATACTGACATTTGTTGAGAGATTCGAACTCTTCCTTCTTCAATTACGTAACGTTAGTAAAGGAGTTTTATTTATTTAGCGTTTGGCTTTTAGTGCCGGGAGTGTCCAAGGACATGTTAGGCTCGCTAGAGGCTGTAGCTGCTTCAATGCGGACACCCATGGGGTGAGCTACAAGTTCCGTTCAATTTCAAGTAGTTCCAAATGTCGTTACCAGATGTCACTGACACCTAGTGGTGAACGTTGGAACTTTGATAGAGCGTTACAACGAAATCTAACCTAGGAATTTAGCTTCACACAAGTTTAGTTAGTGGAAGGATCTTTTACATGCCAAATTCAAAAAACTTACAAAATGCAAATGAAATTGAAAATACACAATGCAATTTAGATTGAAAACACCCATTTCGAATTCAAAGCACTCACAAAGTTCAATTGAAATTCAAAATACTTACAAAATGTAATTTATATTCAAAATACTCTCAAAATGCAATTGAGAATCAAAATACTTACAAAATGCCCACCATGCAAAATGCAATTTAGATTGAAAATACTTACAAAAAGCGGTTTAGGTTGAAAAGACTTACAATATGCAACTTAGATCACTACGATATTCCGCGCCTTACCCGCAAGCACTATCTGCCAAGTCACAGATGTGAGCGCTCAGCCGAGAGGTTCAGTATGAAGCGGAGGGACCAGGAAGCTGATAAATGTCTGAAGAAAGTGCCCGCTCCAAATCACATTTGTCTATGGCGAAAGAAAATGGCCGGGTGCCTTAAGGTCACTGCAGCTGGATTTACTTTGACACTTGACTAATACAAGATCGCTGACTGCTAGATGGCAGCTGCACTGGATTCATAGAGATTATTTCTCAATCCCTCAATATTCGCGTTCCTCGGGGATCGGGGACGAGGCGAGGGTGGATAGTTTTTATCGGTCAGACGTCAGTAGTAGTGTGTTTTGGATGGTTCCGCAGCCACCACCACCGCCACCGCTGGAATACTAAAATGGCAATATCTCGCGAACCGATCAGGCTAGAGACTTGTACGAGGTGTCAAATTACTCAGGCGAACACTCCCTTTCCAATGGACAACATATTTCAACCCCAAAAATAAAACCTACCCTACTAGGGGGTGAAATTGAATTTTTTAGAGAATCTCTCTTTCCAATTGCAACATGTGAGAGTTTGAATGCCGATATGGAATGTAACGTTGTTCTGCAAACCAATAATCAAAGAGGGGCATGTTAGGCCTTGAGGTGAGAGCCCCTGTTATTGTTGACGAGCCCCCTGCTGTCGGGCCCCTGTTGATGGGTTATTGTTGACAGGTCCTTGTGGACGAGTCCTTGTGGGCAGGTCCTTGTGGACAGGTCCTTGTGGACGAGTCCTTGTGGACAAGTCTGTGTGGACAGGTCCTTGTTGACAGGTCCTTGTTGACAGGTCCTTGTTGACAGGTCCTTGTGGATGAGTCCTTGTTGATGAGTCCCTTTAGACCGATCCCTTTCGACTGGTCCCTATGGACTGGCCCATGGTCTCTAATGCTATGATGAAATTAAACGTTGTTCCACATGAAACGCATGTGAAGAGCCGATTGCTACTATGAATTAACATGTTGTTTTTTTTTGTTTTTACGCATGCGCACTTGGGGTTTTTGTAAGCGGGCGGGCTTTTTGAATAATGATTTATAGATGAGTTATTTTTTTTTTCAATTACCAAAAGATCCAAAACTAATATTTCATGAATTAATAAGGCTAGGGACCTGTATGAGAGGTCGTTGGACTTGAGGTGACATTCTGTTTTTGAATATATTATTTATTTATGTCAAAAGGGCCTAACTACACTTTTGTTAATATCTCGCTAACTAATAATCAGAGAGGGTCAAGTGAGGTGTCATAGGACTCAGGATGGTCAACCCTTTTCCATGACCAACGAATTTACCCAAAAGATCTAAGGTCATTAGCTTTATAATATCTCATGAATCAATAAGGCTAGGAACCTGTATGAGAGGTCGTTGGACTGGAGGTGACATTCTGTTTTTGAATATATTATTTATTTATGTCAAAAGGGCCTAACTGCACTTTTGTTGATATCTCGCTAACTAATAATCAGAGAGGGTCAAGTGAGGTGTCATAGGACTCAGGATGGTCATTCCTTTTCCATGACCAACGAATTTACCCAAAAGATCTAAGGTCATTAGCTTTTTAATATCTCATGAATCAATAAGGCTAGGGACCTGTATGAGAGGTCGTTGGACTTGAGGTGACATTCTGTTTTTGAATATATTACTTATTTATGTCAAAAGGGTCTAACTGCACTTTTGTTGATATCTCGCTAACTAATAATTAGAGAGGGTCAAGTGAGGTGTCATAGGACTCAGGATGGTCAACCCTTTTCCATGACCAACGAATTTACCCAAAAGATCTAAGGTCATTAGCTTTTTAATATCTCATGAATCAATAAGGCTAGGGAACTGTATGAGAGGTCGTTGGACTTGAGGTGACATTCTGTTTTTGAATATATTATTTATTTATGTCAAAAGGGCCTAACTGCACTTCTGTTAATATCTCGCTAACTAATAATCAGAGAGGGTCAAGTGAGGTGTCATAGGACTCAGGATGGTCAACCCTTTTCCATGACCAACGAATTTACCCAAAAGATCTAAAACAGCAAGGTCATTGACCTATGATTTTATAAACTAATAATCAGAGAGGCTCAAGTGAGGTGTTATGGGACTCAGGATGGTCAACCCTTTTCCATGACCAACGAATTTACCCAAAAGATTCAAAACAGCAAGGTCATTGACCTAATATTTTATAAACTAATAATCGAATATCAACATGTGAGGTGTTATAGGACTTAGAATGGTCAACCCTTTCCCATGGCCAATGAATTTACCCAAAATACCGAATACATCAAGGTCATTGACCTGAGATTTTATAAACTAATAATCGGATACGAACACGTGAGATGTTTACCATGTGTGATGAAACATAGCTAGGTAGAGAAAGAATTAGTGTAGGCTACATGTATGGTGACTGACAAGTCATTGAAACTTGATTTTCAGATCAAACTGCAGTATAGAGAGAGTATAGGTTGCAGGTATGGGTTAATAAATGACGAACGGTGTACACAAACTTTGATTTATCGATTCAAGAATTAAGAGTAGACTATCTTTAATTGATTGGTTAAAGAGGATAGCTAAAACACAAAAAAATGCTCAGTGGTTACCGGGGCAAAATGGTCGCTACACACAACAAGCTTTAAATACTTGAGGCTAATAATCTATACACACACACGCTTGTTCTAAACTAAACTGTGTTGCTGTCAGTGCTCAGACAGTAGGCTGATGACAAAATGCATTGCTAACAGAAATATAATCATTTCCGGTTGTATAATGTTACCAGCTATCCATTTTGTGTTGCAGTGTTAAGCACTTTTAGCTCTTGTACTGGTGGTCTTAACTCGATTTCCAGGACTGAGGCCTAGAACGAGTCAAACTAAGGAACAAGGGCATGGTGGTGTAGAGGTTAAGCTGTTAGCCTTTTCACCAGGGCTCGATTTCAGGTTAATATGCATGTCATAAACATATTAAACAAAACAAAACAGAGATAACGTTTAAAACTGATTACATTTGTGTCTTTTCAAATTATTACTTGGATTACAAATACAAAGGTGAACTGGGTTTGATATACAGTTAATGCTATCACACACTAGACTGTAAGAAAACCAAATAGCAAAAGGCGTAGGTAGAGCAGTGGTAAAATTGCTATATGTAGAGGACTACCTAGCGGTTTTATGAACTGGCAAAGCTATATCGCATAAACAGTGCGGTATACAATCCAGCAATCAAATTTGTATCTTGTGGAACAGAGAAAATGCACTTTTACCTTGATGGATAGCAAATGAGTGCAGATGAATGACCTATGCATTAGCCTACCATAGGGTTATAACCACGAGGTGGAGGTGTGACTTCTATATTTTATTGTTTAGAGACCTGTGCTTTTTTGTAACCAGTAGATTTAGTATTTTGTAAATATTCACTTTGTAATTGTAAATAGTGGAAACATTTTTTTTGTAATAGTAAATGTTAAATGTATAACTAAAAGTTATTTGGGATAAGTGTACATGTCAAGGATAAATAGCGTGGTTCTATTTGTTTTTAAGACAGGTATGGTTGTGTGAATGTATGACTATAGATAGAATGATAGAGAGAGAGAGAAAGCTTGTGTGTGTGTGTGTGTGTGTGTGTGTGGGTGTGTGTGTGTGGGTGTGGGTAGCATTGATTGTTCATCCAAAGCAAACACGGCAAGGTAGGATGGTGGGGGGGGGGGGTAATTAATGTATATATAGCAAATGGTAAATAGTATAATGTATTTTTTTTAACACTTGTGTTTTTTTTAATGCAGCGGTAGATAGGTGTTATATTTTGTAAGACAGCCTTACCTACAGTAGTAGTAGTGGTAGTAGTAGTAGTAGTAGTAGTAGTAGGCCTATATGTTTTTGGAAACAAACAGAAAGAGAATGCACTATTGCCATGGCCAAGCACTTCCATTAAGGTGATTTCAAGAAAATTTAAATCATCAAATATGTGTTTAACAAAAACTAAACTTTCAGCATGGACTAAATCATAAACGTGTCGTCTGTGATATGAAAAAAATATAGGAAATCCATGTTTCCATATCAACACAATTTAAAAACTTAAAACTGTCATTTAAAAATGTAAATGGGAAAATTGACAAATGTGTAAACAACAAGATGGAAAATTCTTGTTTCCATATCATGAAATCCAAAAACTTTAAACTGACATTTTCAAATTGTGTACATGGAAAATTGACAAATGGCAATATGTGAAATGTGAAAATGAAAAAAAAATGAACAAATGGCTATCATTATTTAAAAAAATTAAAAACCGTCGTGTTCTATCGTTAAAGTGTGAATCAAACCACATCTACGTATTTGAATCACCCGAGACTTAGTAGACCTGTTATAGTTCTAATATACTTTTAAAATTTTATGTTAAAGCTCAAATTGAACTCAAGAGCTTTAGAGTGCCAGCTAACTATTATAACCGTTACGTCACAAAGACAACTTTACACTACTCTTAATGAACAATAATAAGAAAAAGATGAATAAATGTTGAAGTTTTTCAGACATTGACAACTGTCCTAACACGACTTTCTGAGGAGATGATACATGCTTCTTAACAAACAATGCACTATCTTGAGCTGCAATATCTTTTTCTGGGACAAGTGTTTTAGCATTTTGAAGAGTTTTTTTAAACAGCAACGATGTTTTATCTGGTACACTACATTGATGATCACTCACACTTAAGACATCACTATTTTTACTTTTCATCTCACCTCGACACTGTTTTGAACGATGTTTTGAACAACGCCAAATAACAGTTCCATTTTTATTAGTTCGTTTTACAATATATGTATATCCTTTATAGAATGCGTATGGCATACCATTGCTATTTGTTGATACTTCCATGTCAATTGTCAAGCATGAACTAATCACTAGCAAAGTTCACTCGATAATATAAATAATAGCTTAAAGTGAGAGGAAAAGTGGGTGCAAGAGTGGGTGCAAGAGTGGGTGTAAGAGTGGGTGTAAGAGTGGGTGCAAGAGTGGGTGCAAGAGTGGGTGCAAGAGTGGGTGCAAGAGTGGGTGTAAAAGGGAGTGCAAGAGTGGGTGCAAAAGTGGGTGTCACTTATAGTAGGCATGAATTTTACTAGAATGTGATTTGAGTAAATGTAATTTCTAAACCCAAGTAGTGAATAGTCAGTTGGTTTTGATCTATGCAAGCGTAAACATGTCACATACACTGGTGATGGATACTTAAGGCTTTAAGGTCAACGAAAACAAGTACAGTATATATTTAAAGAGGTGGCTATCATTGATTGCACAACACGCGGGTTACCATATCTTTTTTTCGGACTAGTGTTTTAATATTTGAAGTATTTTTTTTAAACAGCAACGATGTCTTTTCTGTCACACTACATTGATGATCACTCACACTTAAGACCTCACTATTTTTACTTTTTAGTTCACTTTGACACTGTTTGAAACGATGTTTAGAACAACGTCAAATAACAGTTCCATTTTATTGGTTCGTTTTGCAATATACGTATAACCTTTATAGTATGCATATGGCTTACCATAACTATTCGTTGATACTTCCATATCAATTTTCAAGCATAAAATAATCTCCAATAAATTTCGCTCGATAATAGAAATAATAGTTTAAAGTGAGTGCAAATGTGGGTGCAAAAGTGGGTGCAAAAGTGAGTGTAAAAGTGAGTGCAAAAGTGGGTGCAAAAGTGAGTGCAAAAGTGAATGTAAAAGTGAGTGCAAAAGCGGGTGTAGTTTAAAGTAGGCATGATTTTTACTAGAATGTGATTTGAGTAAATGTAATTTCTAAACCCAAGTAGTGAATAGTCAGTTGGTTTTGATTTATGCAAGCGTAAACATGTCTCATACACTGATGATGGATACTCAAGGCTTCATGGTCAACAAAAACAAGTATATAGTTAAAGAGGTAACTATTATTGATTGCACAGCATTGAATCTATTTTTTGAAATTTTGACAAAGGGCCTAAGTGCACTTTTGTTAATATCTCGCGAACCAATAAGACTAGGGCATTGTATGAGGTATTGTTGGACTTTTTGCCGAAGACTGCTGGTAAACACCTATGTTCCCACGACCTTTTTAAAGATGGCGGCTAACCCACGAGGGGTGATTAAAAAGTAATCCAAGCGGCGCTTGTCGATAAGCAAACCAATAATCAAAGGGGGGGTATGACAGAGCTTGAGGCGATAACCCCCTTTTGATTGATCCCTGTTGATTTGCCCCTTTAGACTGGCCCCCGTTGACTACTCCCTCTGGACGGGTCCTTTTTGAAGGGAGTCATTTTGGACGGGCCCCCTGCTGACGGGTCACTGTGGACGGGTCCCTGTTGACAGGTCCTTTTGACTAATCCCTTTGGACCGGTCCCTTTGGACTGATCCCTATGGGTTGATCCCATGCATGGACCCGTCCCTTTGACATAATTTGGCTAAATGCATGGGTCAACCCATAGGGATCAGTCCAAAGGGGCCGGTCCAAAGGGATTAGTCAAAAGGACCTGTCAACAGGGACCCGTCCACAGTGACCCGTCAGCAGGGGGCCCGTCAAAAATGACTCCCTTCAAAAAGGACCCGTCCAGAGGGAGTAGTCAACGGGGGCCAGTCCAAAGGGGCAAATCAACAGGGATCAATCAAAAGGGGGTTATCGCCTCAAGCTCTGTCATACCCCCCTTTGATTATTGGTTTGCTTATCGACAAGCGCCGCTTGGATTACTTTTTAATCACCCCTCGTGGGTTAGCCGCCATCTTTAAAAAGGTCGTGGGAACATAGGTGTTTACCAGCAGTCTTCGGCAAAAAGTCCAACAATACCTCATACAATGCCCTAGTCTTATTGGTTCGCGAGATATTAACAAAAGTGCACTTAGGCCCTTTGTCAAAATTTCAAAAAATAGATTCAGTGTTGTGCAATCAATAATAGTTACCTCTTTAACTATATACTTGTTTTTGTTGACCATGAAGCCTTGAGTATCCATCATCAGTGTATGAGACATGTTTACGCTTGCATAAATCAAAACCAACTGACTATTCACTACTTGGGTTTAGAAATTACATTTACTCAAATCACATTCTAGTAAAAATCATGCCTACTATAAACTACACCCACTTTTGCACTTACTTTTACATTCACTTTTGTATTCACTTTGGCACTCACTTTTGCACCACTTTTGCACTCACTTTTACAGCCACTTTTGCACCCACTTTTGCACCCACATTTGCACCCACATTTGCACTCACTTTAAACTATTATTTCTATTATCGAGCGAAATTTATTGGAGATTATTTCATGCTTGAAAATTGATATGGAAGTATCAACGCATAGTTATGGTAAGCCATATGCATACTATAAAGGTTATACGTATATTGCAAAACGAACCAATAAAATGGAACTGTTATTTGACGTTGTTCAAAACATCGTTTCAAACAGTGTAAAAGTGAACTAAAAAGTAAAAATAGTGAGGTCTTAAGTGTGAGTGATCATCAATGTAGTGTGACAGATAAGACATCGTTGCTGTTTAAAAAAAAAATACTTCAAATATTAAAACACTAGTCCGAAAAAAAGATATGGTAAACCGCGTGTTGTGCAATCAATGATAGCCACCTCTTTAAATATATACTGTACTTGTTTTCGTTGACCTTAAAGCCTTAAGTATCCATCACCAGTGTATGTGACATGTTTACGCTTGCATAGATCAAAACCAACTGACTATTCACTACTTGGGTTTAGAAATTACATTTACTCAAATTACATTCTAGTAAAATTCATGCCTACTACAAGCGACACCCACATTTGCACCCACTCTTGCACTCCCTTTTACACCCACTCTTGCACCCACTCTTGCACCCACTCTTGCACCCACTCTTGCACCCACTCTTACACCCACTCTTACACCCACTCTTGCACCCACTCTTGCACCCACTTTTCCTCTCACTTAAAACTATTATTTACATTATCGAGTGAACTTTGCTAGAGATTAGTTCATGCTTGACAATTGACATGGAAGTATCAACAAATAGCAATGGTATGCCATACGCATTCTATAAAGGATATACATATATTGTAAAACGAACTAATAAAAATGGAACTGTTATTTGGCGTTGTTCAAAACATCGTTCAAAACAGTGTCGAGGTGAGATGAAAAGTAAAAATAGTGATGTCTTAAGTGTGAGTGATCATCAGTGTAGTGTACCAGATTAAACATCGTTGCTGTTTAAAAAAACTCTTCAAAATGCTAAAACACTTGTCCCAGAAAAAAATATTGCAGCTCAAGATAGTGCATTGTTTGTTAAGAAGCATGTATCATCTCCTCAGAAAGTCGTGTTAGGACAGTTGTCAATGTCTGAAAAACTCCCAACATTATCAAAGGCAACACAGACTGTGCAAAATGTGGTATTGCAAAAGGATCAAAAAGGACTATATAGTAATAGTGATGAGGATTATAATGATCATGATGATGATGATGATGATGATGATGATAATGATAATGGTTATGATGATGATGATGTTGATGATGAAGATAATAATGATAATGGTAATGCTTTGTTTACACCTAAAAAATCATTTGTTAAATTTGTCTACTGGAACAATCCAAGTAAGCTAATCCGGCGGCTTCAGCAACTGCATGTCTATAAACAGGCTGGTTATACTGAATATGAGGAAGAACTATTGGATATAGAAAATGAGCTTCGTCGTGCTAAAATTATTATGTAATGGATCCACATAACCGCTTAAACTATTTCTTAACAATACATGTTATATTTTCTACCACTATGCTACCACTTTGCTCTCACTTTTGCTGTCACTTCAAACTGTACATATTAAATATAAAAGCCTAAGCTAAATGATTTTATTATCAGAACAGTTATAACCATTGTAGTGAGCAAATCATACTAACAGGTTAGTTGCTACTATGGAACTTACTACAACTAACAAAGGTAAACAACGTGTACTCTATAAAGGCTACTCTTATAACTATAATCGTCAAAATGTAAAAGGTATAATATTTTGGCAATGCTCAAAAGATAGGTCAAAAAAATGTCGAGGCAATCTAAAAAGTAGAAATGGTAAGGTTTTAAGTGTGAGTGATCATCAATGTGGTGCACCAAATGAAACACTGTTGGTGTCAACAATTAATCATGACAATGCTAAAAAAAGCTAGTACAAGAAAAAAATGTTGCTACTCAAAATAGTGCAGTGTTTATTGAGCAACATTTAACCCCTGCTGTACAAGTTATGTTTAATACATCTTCCACATCTCAAGAGTCATCAACATCACAAACTATGCAAAAGGTTGTGTTGTTGTTGTTTTAAGGGGCTGAACTACAAGGTTGTCTACCCTTCATATGCAAGAGAATCAAAAAGGACTAAATAGTAATAGAGAAAAAAGAAATGTATTTTGAATGTAACTATTGTACAAGTACTTATATTAAAATAAATAAAAATATTGTATGGGTATTGTCTGTTTTTTCTTAATTGCTATACCCACGTCCTACTATATTAATGCCATTGTTAACCATCAACAATCTCCACCTATGTTGAGAAAGAAAGTGATCTTAAACAATACACTCTATCTATGGTTTGTGTACCGAGTATCATAATAATACAGTGTCTTCAAGCCATGTTCAGGCAATAGTAATGTTAGGTAAGGGGTTCGAACCCTTGCTTCCTTGTACAGGATTAGTTTTTACTCAACAGCAACCCATAATACTATACTTTGAAACATGTCACATTTCATTGCAAAATGTCAACTGTATCGTTTTCTAAGACCCCAGCTGCTGGCTAGAAGCTAGCAGACTGTGCAACAGAAACAGTGTCACCATGTTCATCCTTTAAAAAAAAATTCAACATTTATTCATCTTTTTCTTATTATTGTTCATTAAGAGTAGTGTAAAGTTGTCTTTGTGACGTAACGGTTATAATAGTTAGCTGGCACTCTAAAGCTCTTGAGTTCAATTTGAGCTTTAACATAAAATTTTAAAAGTATATTAGGACTAAAACAGGTCTACTCAGTCTCGGGTGATCCAAATAAGTAGATGTGGTTTGATTCACACTTTAACGATAGAACACGACGGTTTTTAATTTTTTAAAATAATGATAGCCATTTGTTCATTTTTTTTCATTTTCACATTTCACATATTGCCATTTGTCAATTTTCCATGTACACAATTTGAAAATGTCAGTTTAAAGTTTTTGGATTTCATGATATGGAAACAAGAATTTTCCATCTTGTTGTTTACACATTTGTCAATTTTCCCATTTACATTTTAAATGACAGTTTTAAGTTTTTAAATTGTGTTGATATGGAAACATGGATTTCTTATATTTTTTTCATATCACAGACGACACGTTTATGATTTAGTCCATGCTGAAAGTTTAGTTTTTGTTAAACACACATTTGATGATTTAAATTTTCTTGAAATCACCTTAATGGAAGTGCTTGGCCATGGCAATAGTGCATTCTCTTTCTGTTTGTTTCCAAAAACATATAGGCCTACTACTACTACTACTACTACTACTACTACTACTACTACTACTGTAGGTAAGGCTGTTTTACAAAAAATAACACCTATCTACCGCTGCATTAAAAAAAACACAAGTGTTAAAAAAATACATTATACTATTTACCATTTGCTATATATACATTAATTACCCCCCCCCCACCATCCTACCTTGCCGCGTTTGCTTTGGTTGAACAATCAATGCTACCCACACCCACACACACACACCCACCCACACACACACACACACACACAAGCTTTCTCTCTCTCTATCATTCTATCTATAGTCATACATTCACACAACCATACCTGTCTTAAAAACAAATACAACCACGCTATTTATCCTTGACATGTACACTTATCCCAAATAACTTTTAGTTATACATTTAACATTTACTATTACAAAAAAAAAGTTTCCACTATTTACAATTACAAAGTGAATATTTACAAAATACTAAATCTACTGGTTACAAAAAAGCACAGGTCTCTAAACAATAAAATATAGAAGTCACACCTCCACCTCGTGGTTATAACCCTATGGTAGGCTAATGCATAGGTCATTCATCTGCACTCATTTGCTATCCATCAAGTTAAAAGTGCATTTTCTCTGTTCCACAAGATACAAATTTGATTGCTGGATTGTATACCGCACTGTTTATGCGATATAGCTTTGCCAGTTCATAAAACCGCTAGGTAGTCCTCTACATATAGCAATTTTACCACTGCTCTACCTACGCCTTTTGCTATTTGGTTTTCTTACAGTCTAGTGTGTGATAGCATTAACTGTATATCAAACCCAGTTCACCTTTGTATTTGTAATCCAAGTAATAACTTGAAAAGACACAAATGTAATCAGTTTTAAACGTTATCTCTGTTTTGTTTTGTTTAATATGTTTATGACATGCATATTAACCTGAAATCGAGCCCTGGTGAAAAGGCTAACAGCTTAACCACAACACCACCATGCCCTTGTTCCTTAGTTTGACTCGTTCTTGGCCTCAGACCTGGAAATCGAGTTAAGACCACCAGTACAAGAGCTAAAAGTGCTTAACACTGCAACACAAAATGGATAGCTGGTAACATTATACAACCGGAAATGATTATATTTCTGTTAGCAATGCATTTTGTCATCAGCCTACTGTCTGAGCACTGACAGCAACACAGTTTAGTTTAGAACAAGCGTGTGTGTGTATAGATTATTAGCCTCAAGTATTTAAAGCTTGTTGTGTGTAGCGACCATTTTGCCCCGGTAACCACTGAGCATTTTTTTGTGTTTTAGCTATCCTCTTTAACCAATCAATTAAAGATAGTCTACTCTTAATTCTTGAATCGATAAATCAAAGTTTGTGTACACCGTTCGTCATTTATTAACCCATACCTGCAACCTATACTCTCTCTATACTGCAGTTTGATCTGAAAATCAAGTTTCAATGACTTGTCTGTCACCATACATGTAGCCTACACTAATTCTTTCTCTACCTAGCTATGTTTCATCACACATGGTAAACATCTCACGTGTTCGTATCCGATTATTAGTTTATAAAATCTCAGGTCAATGACCTTGATGTATTCGGTATTTTGGGTAAATTCATTGGCCATGGGAAAGGGTTGACCATTCTAAGTCCTATAACACCTCACATGTTGATATTCGATTATTAGTTTATAAAATATTAGGTCAATGACCTTGCTGTTTTGAATCTTTTGGGTAAATTCGTTGGTCATGGAAAAGGGTTGACCATCCTGAGTCCCATAACACCTCACTTGAGCCTCTCTGATTATTAGTTTATAAAATCATAGGTCAATGACCTTGCTGTTTTAGATCTTTTGGGTCAATTCGTTGGTCATGGAAAAGGGTTGACCATCCTGAGTCCTATGACACCTCACTTGACCCTCTCTGATTATTAGTTAGCGAGATATTAACAGAAGTGCAGTTAGGCCCTTTTGACATAAATAAATAATATATTCAAAAACAGAATGTCACCTCAAGTCCAACGACCTCTCATACAGTTCCCTAGCCTTATTGATTCATGAGATATTAAAAAGCTAATGACCTTAGATCTTTTGGGTAAATTCGTTGGTCATGGAAAAGGGTTGACCATCCTGAGTCCTATGACACCTCACTTGACCCTCTCTAATTATTAGTTAGCGAGATATCAACAAAAGTGCAGTTAGACCCTTTTGACATAAATAAGTAATATATTCAAAAACAGAATGTCACCTCAAGTCCAACGACCTCTCATACAGGTCCCTAGCCTTATTGATTCATGAGATATTAAAAAGCTAATGACCTTAGATCTTTTGGGTAAATTCGTTGGTCATGGAAAAGGAATGACCATCCTGAGTCCTATGACACCTCACTTGACCCTCTCTGATTATTAGTTAGCGAGATATCAACAAAAGTGCAGTTAGGCCCTTTTGACATAAATAAATAATATATTCAAAAACAGAATGTCACCTCCAGTCCAACGACCTCTCATACAGGTCCCTAGCCTTATTGATTCATGAGATATTATAAAGCTAATGACCTTAGATCTTTTGGGTAAATTCGTTGGTCATGGAAAAGGGTTGACCATCCTGAGTCCTATGACACCTCACTTGACCCTCTCTGATTATTAGTTAGCGAGATATTAACAAAAGTGTAGTTAGGCCCTTTTGACATAAATAAATAATATATTCAAAAACAGAATGTCACCTCAAGTCCAACGACCTCTCATACAGGTCCCTAGCCTTATTAATTCATGAAATATTAGTTTTGGATCTTTTGGTAATTGAAAAAAAAAATAACTCATCTATAAATCATTATTCAAAAAGCCCGCCCGCTTACAAAAACCCCAAGTGCGCATGCGTAAAAACAAAAAAAACAAACATGTTAATTCATAGTAGCAATCGGCTCTTCACATGCGTTTCATGTGGAACAACGTTTAATTTCATCATAGCATTAGAGACCATGGACCAGTCCATAGGGACCAGTCCAAAGGGATCGGTCTAAAGGGACTCATCAACAAGGACTCATCCACAAGGACCTGTCAACAAGGACCTGTCAACAAGGACCTGTCAACAAGGACCTGTCAACAAGGACCTGTCCACAAGGACCTGTCCACACAGACTTGTCCACAAGGACTCGTCCACAAGGACCTGTCCACAAGGACTCGTCCACAAGGACCTGTCAACAATAACCCATCAACAGGGGCCCGACAGCAGGGGGCTCGTCAACAATAACAGGGGCTCTCACCTCAAGGCCTAACATGCCCCTCTTTGATTATTGGTTTGCAGAACAACGTTACATTCCATATCGGCATTCAAACTCTCACATGTTGCAATTGGAAAGAGAGATTCTCTAAAAAATTCAATTTCACCCCCTAGTAGGGTAGGTTTTATTTTTGGGGTTGAAATATGTTGTCCATTGGAAAGGGAGTGTTCGCCTGAGTAATTTGACACCTCGTACAAGTCTCTAGCCTGATTGGTTCGCGAGATATTGCCATTTTAGTATTCCAGCGGTGGCGGTGGTGGTGGCTGCGGAACCATCCAAAACACACTACTGTCAGTCTCATTACCACTACCCCATTTTGTCGTGTGTACCGACTCTTTGAGTTCATTGCAGTCAATAGGGCTTATGAGAATCTTATCCGCCAGATGTCATGACTGCTCTATGTGGAACTCCATTGATATACCTACTGTTGGCCGAAGCCGTCGGATTTTTAAAGAGCGTTAAAAATCCTTCAGTATGCCTTCCTTCGGAGGGGAAGTAAAGCCGGTGGTCCCATATCATAGATTTATGGCATGTTAAAGAACCTTCCACTAATTGCACCTGTGTGAAGCTAAATTGTATAGGTTAAGAATGTAAACAACGCTCTTAGGTTTCTACGTTCGTTGCCAAGAGCCGACTGCGGTGGCGTCTAGTAGCTAAGTTCTGAACTTGGCCTAGTAGTCGTTGACGGTGGCACTTAGCGGCAAAAGTAGGAACTATTTGAAAAATTCTAAGTTGCAGTACCTAAATTAAAAAAACAGATAACACACATTAATACAGTCATCACAATTAACACCGGTTATCAAGCAGATTCTACACACACCCAAAGTACACGGGGCTACATGACCGCGTTGTCGCAGCCCCTAAACTTAAGAACCAACCAACCAACCTACCGTTGGAATTCTATACGCATTGAATTTAAAGAATGCCAAGTTGCGTTTGAAAAGGGAAGACTCTGCAGCTGAGAAGCTGTGTTCACAGTTGTCCACATTTTAATCGTGTGTGAGTGGATTTAGAAGGTCTATGAAGGAGACCTCTATGCCAGAGATCTTATGGTAGCCATTGGATATTTTGGAGATAGCGTCTTAACCTTTCATGCAACATCTAACCAGAAAAGAGCCAGTGCTATTTAAGGTACAGATCCAGCTGCCATATGTCTACCAAATAAGTTTTCAAGTGTAGTCTACAGTATGAAGTGCAGATCGCCATAACCCAAATAATATTACAACACAGTGCACACCCAACGTATAAATATTAGAAATATTTGGATTTAGCGTATAATTGATATTCCTTTTAGTTAAAAGCGATAGAAGCCATTTTTCAGTCTTGTCTAATGCTTGCCACGGTGGGTGAGTGGTTATCGTGTTGGACTACCAACCCCAAGCTTGCAGGTTTGCTCCTGGCCGTGGTAAATGAATTTTGAAAGGTGGTAAAAATCACGACTCGCTTGTCGTACGATGTTGACATGTTGAAGAACCCATTTGAATTCGATAGGCCGTGTTCATAATGGCAAAATTAATCTCGGGATTTTCCGCCAGCACAAAGTTCCTCATTTCTCTATTAGAAAGCGCTATAGTGTTCAAGGAGCTTAGATATGTAACCTCCTTGAATTTCATAGCGCTTCAAGGAACAACAAAATTCGACATGCAAGCTGCCCTCTGCGTGGCAAATAATAAAGCTTGCACCCGGAATCCGAGGCCATACGATATTATTATTATTATTATTATTAGTGTTGTCTAAAACTATTAAAAAACACAACAATTTGTGTTGACCGACTGAAAACGATTTCTAATAAAATAATAATAGTAATTCCTTTAAGTTGTAAAAATTGGAAATTCTTTGATTTTAAATCTTGAGGGCAACACTCATTTGTGTAATTTTTTTAGAAGACAATTCACACTTGGGGCGGGGGGGGGGGGGGCGTAGCTGGTAGCATGCTGAGCTTCTACGCCCAAGACCGCGGGTTCAAACCCGGCCTCCCCCAAGGGGCTCACATCTTGTGAGACGTGGATTGGCGTTGCTTCCACTTCCTTGTGCCGGGCTCCTCACCATATTCTCTCCTGTCGACCTCACTTGGTCAACTCTTGTTCTCTTCCGACCCCGACGGTATTAGGGTATCCGAGGCCTAAGGAGTCTCTTCCTTTCCGGCCTTAATTGGCCCTTG
Source organism: Meconema thalassinum (assembly GCA_946902985.2). Lineage (NCBI taxonomy): Eukaryota > Metazoa > Arthropoda > Insecta > Orthoptera > Tettigoniidae > Meconema > Meconema thalassinum. The sequence goes on along the minus strand of OX336396.1, from coordinate 304,238,398 downwards.
TCTCATCTTTTCTGATACCCGCCTTTTGCGAGGGGTCAGCCTTCTTTTTCTTTTCATGTTATCTCCTGCCTTCTGCTCAAGGCCCTCAAGGAGGCAGGGTGTGTGTAGCCCCACCACTCCTGGTGCACCCTGGATTGTGCTACACCTTCAAGGGCTCACGGCTGGTGAGTTTGGGAGTTGGCGACCCCGAGGGATTCCTGAGCTGGGTCCGGATTTCCCCCTTTTATCCATTACCTCTGGGACGAACCCTCTCCCCTTTCACTTTCCTATCTACCTTTAATGGCTCTCCTTCCTTCCAAGTCTCTCAATCCGCATTCTTCGAGGGTTGAGGGCATTTCTTTTCCTCCTGTCCTTTATTTGCCTTATTCTCCTTTTGTTTTCCATTTCTTCTTCTAGTATATAAGTTAGTAGTTTGTTTTAGTTATAGTTTACATTTCATTATCATTTTCGCGATCAACCAAACCATTAAGGGCCAATAACCTAGATATTAGGTCCCTTCAAACAACAATTATCATCATCAAACCCGGCCGAAGTCGTCGGATTTTTAAGAGCGTTAAAAATCCCTCAGTATGCCTTCCTTCGGAGAGGAAGTAAAGCCGGCGCGGCGGTCCCATGTCATAGATTTAACGCATGTTAAAGAACCTTCCACTAATTACACCTGCGTGAAGATAATTACGTTAAAAATGTAAACAACGCTCAGGTTCCTACGTTCGTCGCCAGGAGCCGACTGCGTGGCGTCTTGTAGCCAAGTTCTGAACTAGTAGTTGTTGACGGTGGTGTTTGGCGGCAAAAATAGGAAATGCTTGAAAAATTCAAAGTATGCAGTCCTTACTTGAATTAAGAAACAGAAACACACACTAATACAGTCATCACAATTAACACCGGTTATCAGACAGATTCTACACTCACCCAAAGTACACGGGGCTACATGACCGCGTTGTCGCAGCCCCTAAACTGAGGAACCAATCACCCAACACTTTTTGGGTGAATAAATTTATGACAAATCTGATTTCGATAGTTAGTCGGTTGGTTCCTCAGTTTAGGGGCTGCGACAACGCGGTCATGTAGCCCCGTGTACTTTGGGTGTTTGTAGAATATGTCTGATAACCGGTGTTAATTGTGATGACTCTATTAGTGTGCGTTATCTGTTTTAATTGAAGTAACTACTGCAGACATTGAATTTTCAAGTAGTTCCTACTTTTGCTACCAAACGCCACCGTCAACGACAACTAGTTGTGAACTTGGTTAGTAGATGCCACCGCAGTCGGCCCCTGGCGACGAAAAATGGAGCCTAAGGGCGTTAGTCAAATCTAAGCTATAATTTAGCTTCAAACAATTGTAATAACATTGAATACCATCATAAGAGAGCAATAGCAAAAAGAGAAGTTCGAAAGAAACACAGGGAAAGTTGGGAAAACTTTGTTTCGTACCTGGAGACTGACATAACAAGACCACAACCACAAACCTATAAAATTTTGAAAAAACTAAATAGGGAAGTAAAAGAAGATGTAAAAATTAATGCAATATCTCACAAAGAATGGCTTGGGTATTTTCAGAGCCTTTGGTTGAGTCCAAATATTTAACAACTTGTTTTACAAGCATCTAACAACAAGTCTTCGGAAAATATTACACTCGAAGAATTAGAACAGGTCTTGAGGAAACTTCGGATGGGAAAACACCTGGAGAAGATTCAATAAATGCAGAAATGTTGAAATATTCAGGCGATGCCTTCAAGAAAAGATTTCTCAGATTATTGAATTTAATCTGGACGGGTAACAGGCCTCCAGATGATTGGCAAAAGGCAATAGTAGTTCCTCTTCATAAGAAGGGAAATATTAAAGATTTGGAAAATTATAGAGGAATAAGTATACTTAACTCTGGATACAAAATTTTTGCAAATATTGTTAAAGAAAAAATACTGAAACATTACTCTGAGGTGATAGGGAATGAACAACATGGGTTTAGAAAAGGTCGCACATGTGCAGTTGCCTACTTCACCTTATAAATTTTGATCGAAAAACGCAGGGAGTTCAATTTGGAAACACACATATCATTTGTTGATTTTAAGAAAGCCTTTGATTTTGTTGACAGAAACAGACTTATTGACATATTGGCCAGGGATTGTGTCCCCCAACAGTTAATTGATAACATTTACAACATGTATAGTGGTACTCTTATAGCAGTAAGGTTAAGTAATCATAAATCCGAGTGGAAGCCAATCAGCAGAGGGGTAAAACAAGGCTGTGGACTCTCTCCATTGCTATTCATAATCTACATGGATGCTATAATAAAGGAATGGAGGTGTGAAAGGCATGGTTCAATACCTATGAGCAGGCATCTAAGAAATTTAGACGCTATACTATTTGCTGATGATGTTGCATTGGTAGCAGCATCTGAAGATGATCTGCAGTGGTCAGTATTCAACCTCCAGAAAGTGGCATCAAAATTCAGCATGTGCATTTCTACTGAAAAGACTAAAGTAATGGCCTTTAAAGGTAAGGACCCTATCCCCAGTAAAATTTGTCTGGATGGTAACATTTTAGAAAGAGTTAACGAATTCAAGTATTTAGGATATAATTTATCTTTTCAAGAAGAACGAGACATAACTGCAAAAATAACTAATTATACCAGAACAACAGGAATCATCAATCACGTCATGAAGCCATCTCTTGTCCAAAGGCATACACGCTTGCGTTTGTATAACACATTAGCCAGACCAACCCTATGCTATGGCAGCGAGGCATGGACAATAAGATGTCAGGACATCTCCAGACTCACAGCACGCGAAATGACCTTTATGCGCCGAACAGCAGGCTGTACTAAATGGGATCATAAGAGAAACGAGGATGTGCTGAAGGAACTAAAAGTGAAACCAATAACTACATACATTTGTGAGTACCAAGAGAACTAGAAGCGTCATGTCCAAAGGATGGAACCTGGAAGATTACCAAAGGAGATCCTTCGCTACCAGCCACGGGGAAATAGATCGATAGGACGTCCGATGAAGAGATGGAGGGAAAGTGCAAGACCGTAACGGGACATTTGGCCCAATACTTGGAAGGAAGATGATGATGATGATGACAATTGTAGTTAGTGGAAGATTCTTTAACATGCCATACATCTATGACACTGGACCGCCGGCTTTACTTCCCCTCCGAAAGAAGACACACTGAGACCTTGGGCATAGAAGCTCAACTACGCCACCGAGGCCGCTGATTTCGATAGTTTGGAATATTTTATGAGCATCTCAAAAATACAACATACCGTATATGTTTTAAACGTTTCTCACCACAACTTAAGATTGCTGCTGATGACCGCACTGTTATATTAAACAACTTATAATAATATATTTATTGACTGTTGGAGGTTTTATATAATACCATTTAGATTTGAGTTATTGTGAATGTACGTAGACTTTCTTAAGCTACCAATTAAGTTCATTCTTTTCGAAATATTTTTTTGTTAGAATGAAATGCACATAAGTCGTGTACAAGTTATACGTTCCATAAGTATTGTTGGTATCTTTGTATCCCACATTTGTATGCCTTGTTTGTTGTTGTTGTTTGAGTCTTCAGTCATCTAACTGGTTTGCATATTCTTATCTTGGTCTACCCCTACACTTCTTGTCCTCGACCCTTCCCTCCATAACTAAGCTTGCTATTCATGGGTATCCTACCAACCTATCTCTTATCTTCATTATCAGTCACCAGAAACATCTCTCCTCTCCCACTCGTCTTAATACCCCTTCGTTTGTAATCCTATCTACCCATCTGATCGTCATCATTCTCCTGTAATACCACATTTCAAACGCTTCAATTCTCCTCATTTCTGCTGCACCAATAGTCCAAGTTTCACTTCCATAGAGCTCCACAATCCAGACAAAGGCTTTCAAAAATGACTTCTTAAAACCTAAATCTATAATCGATGTCAACAGATTCTTCCTTTAGATTTTCAGCTGCCAATTCCATGTCCATAGAGGATTCTGAATTATTGTGGCAGTATTTCAATATTTTCGTTTTACATTTATTCATTTTCAGCATGAATTTTATTATTTCCTCAAGATTGAGTGCATGCCATTCAAAAACTCATTCAAATCCTCTGGCGTGTCGGCCAAGAAGACGATGTCATCAGCAAATCTCAGAGTTGAAATGATTTCTTCTTGAATCTTCACTCCCACTTTAAACTTTTCTCCAATTTCCTTCATTGCTTGTTCAATGAGAAGTTTGGAAAGTAAGGGTGATTCATTGTTTATTATACACAAAAGTCTAACGGGGATTTTTACAACTGGTCACGTGGTAACGGTCCCAGGGTTGATCGCACAATTCACAAACACAGTTATTCCTGGCGTCGTGAAAACACTTCGTCTTGGATACTTTGTGTTGGTATCCATGCACACCTATTGAGGTCACCAGGTGTCGGAGTTCATGATTTGTGTCTGCCCAGGATATATTTATCATGGCTTCTGTTGTATAAAAGTCCAGCCAAATCTCATTATTTTCTTTTCTCTTTCAAGGAGCAGTTTATTCGAGCTGAAATGTTTGTAAACTCAAAATTTCCTAAATAGAATATTAGAGCTCACTGCGACAAATTGAATATCAGCGACATGGAGATACTTGGAAAGGTGAAAACTAGATTCCTGAAAGTAGCAATAGGAGCAGGGAAATACGCCCCAAACAGGATGATGAATGTCCTAACAAGAGAAACCCTCCACCTAGAGGGGCAGATGACCTTGTAGTTCCTCCCCTTAAAACTACAATAACTAACTAACCTCTATCTAGAGGACTTAAGATTCCAACTGCAATCGTATACCAGACAGTGATAACCAGACGAGAAAAGAAACAAGAAGAGATCATCGAGGACTTCTTTGGAACAGATCCTATGATTAATAGAGAATGGACCAAAACCACGGAATGTGTACAAACAAGAAAATCCATCATGAAAATGATCAGTGCATTTGTAAATTCTGTGAACAAAAATGTGAACAGTACTACTTTTCATGGTGCAAGAAAAGAACTAAATCTCTTACTGATTACAGTAAAGACAATAGTAGAAAATAATCTCTTACTGTTGTAAGATGTTGTAAATGGCCTTTCGGCTGCAATAACACTTATATATAATATTAGAGCTCAGGAGCAAAGGTCCTAGATATCCACCCCCAATCCAGTTCTACGAAGAAACCGTGTGGTAACTGACTTGTTGTGCACACCACCAATTTTGAATATTGCTGTGGTAAACAAACTTCAAAGAGTAAAGCAATTCACTGAGAAGGCTTGAGTGATGAACACATCAATTGAATAAGGCTCGGATCCTCAGCTTGTTCCATAATGGCGAGAAGAGGGAAAACTCATTAAAGGTCATGTTGTGCCAAGACGTCACGCCACGCATGCGCACAAAGAAGCAGCGCTCTTGAGTGCTTTTCGATGTCGTTCTTTTGACAACATATTTACCACCTGGTGATGTATGCCATGACTCTCTGTCATTTAACCCATTTTAATGCTACTCAGTGTCGATCGATAACCTAAGACGCTCGGCACATTGATCCTTTCTCACATTTGAATGGAGACAGTTTCCAGTCACTCGAGTTCTTTATACCTGGTGCATAGCTGCAGCCAATGATCTTTCTCCAGGGCTCCCAACAAAGGGCCGGAGTCCTCTCAACTCATTGTCAGTGGCCAGCCGATCCATGATATATTAAAAGGTTGTTGATGATGATGATGATGATGATAATTGTTGTTTTAAGGGGCCTAACATCTAGGTTATCGGCCCCTAATGGTTTGGGTGATAGTGAAAGATGAGATGAGAATGAAAACTATAACTAATACTAACTACAAAGTAACATACTAGAAGAAGAAATGGTAAACAAATAAACGATAAAGCCAATAAAGGACAGGAAGAAAAGGAATGCCCTCAACCATCGAAGAATGAGGATTGAGGGACTTGGAAGGAAGGAGAGCCATGAAAGGCAGACAGGAAAGGGGAAAGAGGAGAAGGCCCGCCCCAAAGTCAGCGGAAAAAGGGGGAAAACGGACCCAGTTCAGGAATCCCTCGGGATCACCAACTCTCGAACACACAAGCCGTGAGCCCCTGAGGATGTAGCAATATCCAAGGTGCACCGGAATTGGTGGGGCTACATACACCCTCACCCCTTGAGCAGAAGGCAGGAGATGACATGAAAAGAAGGCTGACCCCTCGTAGAAGGAGGGAATCAGAAAAGATAAGACAAGGGCCAATTAAGGCGAGAAAGGAAGCGACTCCCGAGGTCTCGAATACTCGAATACCGTCGGGGTCGGAAGAGAACAAGAGGTGACCAAGAGAGGTGGACAGGAAAGAAGACGGAGAGGAGCCAGGCACAAGTAAGTGGAAGCAATGCCGGACTCAGCTGGGGTACCGCGGTCGCCAACCCACGTCCCACTAGAAGTAAGCCCCTGGGAGGCTATTAAGAGGACAGATGGTTCTGAGCGCACCATACCACATTTCTTGCTGTTTCTGACTAATATACTACTGGTAAAAATGCAAAACCTTCACCATGTCGAGTCAAAGCCCTGATGATTCCAATGAATTGCAATTTATTGGAATTGAGCTTCTCGTTTTCCCTAAGCACTTTTATTAAATTGTGTAATGTGTGGTTGGTTCCGCTGCGACAACGCGGTCATGTAGCCCCGTGTACTTTGTGTGTGTGTAGAATCTGTCTGATAACCGGTGTTAATTTTGGTGGCTGTATTAGTGTGTGTTATCTGTTTTTAATTCAAGTAAGGACTGCAGACATTCAATTTTTAAGTAGTTCCTACTTTTGTTACCAAACGCCACTGTCAACGACTACTAGTTCTGAACTCGGTTACTAGATGCCACCGCAGACAGCTCCTGGTGACGAACGTTGGAACCTTAGAGCGTTAATCAAATCTAAGCTATAATTTAGCTTCACATAAGTGTAATTAGTGAAAGGGTCTTTTACATGCCATTAATCTATGACATGGGGTCGTCGGCTTTACTTCCCCTCCGAAGGAAGGCATACTGAGGGATTTTTAAAGCTCTTAAAAATACGACGACTTCGGCAGGGTTTGAACCCGCGATCTTGGGCTTAAAAGCTCAGTATGCTACCAACTACGCCACAGAAGCCGTTGTGTAATGGTTCAAATTGTTATTGTAACATGTCGTTATGTTGGTACACTTTCCAGCTAAAGTATTCATACCACATCATCCTCATTTTTCCACACTTTAAATACATTCACAGCTATATGAAAGTCTAAAATATTGAATGTAGCTATCACATTGTACTACTTATAAAACATTTATGTTGCTAAAAATTATATACAGTGAAACCCCTCAAATCCGAACTAATAGGGGCTGTAGCGTGTTCGGATTAGCCGAAAAATATCAATAACATAATAACCAGCACTCGTTACGGTGTAGGACAGACAATGTGACTTATCCTGAAGCTGCATCTGCTCTGGACATCGCTTTGTGCTTCGTAGAACAACACGCAGCAGCTACGCCAGACGATGTCATCGTCATGCAACGCTGGCGCGCAATTAGGCCTACCTCCGCGGGAGAGTTTTCGTTACTTCGATAATTGAAGATAACTGATTTCAAGTGAAATTTTGTGTGTTTCTATGGTTATTTCATTGTTTTTGCAAAGTGATTAGTCTAAGGAATTACAATAACCAACTTTCCGTTTTTCAATCCAGGATGAGATAAGTAGGCCTTTGTAGGAACATTTACACTTTGTTAGGTATGCCTTCTTTGTTAATTTTTCAACAAATTATGTAAAATAAGGTTATAATGTAGATTATATAATTGTTTTATGACTAAATAATCATGTTTCTCTTTTTTGCGTGGGTTTTTCAAACTTGAAATTGTCGGGAAAAAAAAAGAAAAAAAGCTCGTGCGGATTACTCGGAATTTTGGATTTCCGGGGTTCGGATTTGAGAAGTTTCACTGTATTTTGTAATCAAATTTCAATTTATTAGTGAATGATCAAATAACAAATGAAAAAGAATTCTAGGTGGGCGCACTTCACAGTTCACATTAGACTACTTGTAGATCTCCTGAATTCTTACAAGCAAAGAGACACTCCTCAAACCTGTGGCTATCGGCAGTACATCTGGGCGGTGCTAGAGCCGTGCAAGACCACACGGCGAGTGCGCCTATACTGTTGGTGTGCTTCACAGTTCACATACTAATAGATCTACTTTTACAGGTATTCTTACCATTCATGACGTTTATAATCCACTCTATCGCAGTTTAACAGTGTTTAGGCCTATGTGTGATTTAGGACTTAACTATCAATTATTCAAGAATATGTTATTGGAATCTCTTAACCTAATATTTCAAGAGATAACCAATTTACACAAAACCCTTCCCGAGCGGATGCTTTTATGGCTCTTGAGTGGATTTGTTTTTCAAAAATTCAGAATATGTAGATTGTAATTTTCATGCACTAAATTTAATTAGAACTCACATATATTTCGTATACCTGTTGTTATATGAAGTTTGAGTAGCATCTGAAGGTTGTAAAGTTAATTAATTATTGTTATTAATTAATTAATTATTATTATTTTATTAATAATCCAGTGTGGAAACATTTCAAACCATCACTCAAATCCAAAGCAGACACTATATCTTCATCATTCCATAGCCTTTTCCGTGAAATTATGCTCCCATCACCAAATAAACAATACAAAAATACACTTACTTTACCAACTACGCAATAAGACACGTGCGTACCTGTCTGCGAGTATTTGTGAAGTCAAAGAGTCTCTAGAGGTGACGTAATTGACTGTCAAACATGTGTCTGCATAGTGGTGCCATCTCCTGGGTTTAACATTAACTATTTTGACTGAAAACGGTACCAGATCACAGATTACCTACTACTACAGATGGCCAACAGCCATGCTAATTCTTGGTACCTAAGACTTCAGCGCTGTCTGGTGGTTGACTGATGTACTAGCAACATGCCGACCGGTAGTGCCACCTATGAGCAGATCTCGTAAACACTAACCCTCCCGCCCCCTCCACCCTGCCCCTTCCCACCGTTCCGCTAAATATTCTCGTCCTAAATGCTCTGCCCACTTCAATGTTCCGAAAATCACAATCTCCCAATACTTATGGCACGTTTTTAAGTGTGGAGATAATAATATGATCTACAAGAAATAAATCACATTCAAAATACCAATAACAAGAAAAAATAATAAAAATAATAACAAAGTGGGAAATTGTGAATTCCAGAACTTTGAAATGAACAATCACAGCATTTAGGACATAACCTCATCACTAATATACATGTTTAAATTTCTTTCAGTTGTAATTGGAGCATATTGCATTGGTGACAAAAATTAGGCTACTACAAGGCCTGCAGCATATTATTACTCAGCTTGAAAATGGCCCAAGTAGGCCTATAACCAATTAGTTATTAGAAAAAACTACAAAGGAAAAGTACTGGGAAGGGAGAAAATTCATATTTTAAAATGCTTGATGCTGTTAGCAATAACAGTAAAATTTTAAGAGAGAATGCTAAGGATCAGGTGGTGTAACCAGATCCACATCACACTAAAATTGTTAGTGTAATTAGTGCCATATACATTAGGGGACAGAAAAAGAATTGGATATCACAAAATATCTATACAGTAGTTCATTTCATATGCCCTTTAAAATATATCCAGTTAAAAATGTTGAAGGGTGAAATGCAGTAAGTGGGCTACACTAAAAATTATCATCACACACTAATACAGTACATTCCATGACGTGCTGTTAAGGGGAAGGGAGAAATAGGACTTTCAATGAAACAAAAGAAAAACACTCAATACTGCTAGAATTCATCATGTTTTATTTAAAAAGTTGTCAATGAAGAGAAGATAACAGCAAGAGCCAAGATCAAACTTAGCAAAAATACAGTAATCAAATCTGGTCCTCCTAAAAGTATGTGTTGAGGCATGTTCCTTTCTTCTTTCTTGCCAAAGTATAACAGTAGGGTCCAGCACATAATAATGGACCTAGTTCCTCCTTGATGTAATGGCTGACACCGATGAACCGTTAATTCCTACAACACATACCAGTGTGTATGTTGAAACAGTAAACTTAATAAATGTGTAACTTAATGCTTGAAACGGGGAACTTGAATTTGCTGACATGTGTATGTTTGCACCTACTATAAGTTAACTACATTTTAAAAGAATCATTGTGTTTTTGATATTAATTCATTTAGGGCTTTCGATAACATATTCATTTAGCCCCATGTATTTGGAAGTGTGTATGATTTGTTGATATTTGTTGTTTTAACGGGCCTAACATCTTGGTTATCGGCCCCTAATGGTTTGGGTGATCGTGAAGATGAAAATCAAATGTAAACTATAAATGAAACTAACTTATATAGGCTACTAGAAGAAGACATGGAAAACAAAAGGAGAATAAGGCAAACAAAGGACAGGAGGAAAAGAAATGCCCTCAAACCCTCGAAGAATGAGGATCGAGACACTTGGAAGGAAGGAGAGCCACGAAAGGCCCCAGAGGCAATGGAAAAAAAGGGAAAAAACCGACCCAGCTCAGGAATCCCTCGGGGTCGCCATCTCCCGAACTCACCAGCCGTGAGCCCCTGAGGGTGTAGCAATATCCAGGGTGCACCAAAGGTGGTGGGGCTACATACACCCTGCCCCTTGAGGGCCTTGAGCAGAAGGCAGGAGATAACAAGAAAAGAAAAAGAAGGCTGACCCCTCGCAGGAGGAGGGCATCAGAAAAGATGAGACAAGGGCCAATTAAGGCGGGAAAGGAATAGACTCCCTAGGCCTCGGATACCCTAATACCGTCGGGGTCGGAAGAGAACAAGAGTTGACCAAGTGAGGTCGACAGGCAAGAAGACAGAGAGGCCGGCACAAGTAAGTGGAAGCTATGCGGGACTCAGCTGGGGCCCCGTGGTCGCCAACCCACTTCCCACTAGATGTGAGCCCCTGGGGGAGTGTATGATTTGTATGATAATCTGTGTTATTGTGGTATCTGTAGTAATGTGTATACTTCCTGTAATTCAGGTGAGGACTGGAAAGGAGGCAGCCGTAGCCTTAAGTTGGGAACCATCCCAGCGTTAGCCTGGAGAGGAAGTGGGGAAACCTTGGAAAACCACTTCTTGGATGGCCGAGGTGAGAATCGAACCTACCTCTTCTCAGTTCTGCCTCACAAAGATGAGTGTGCACCGTTCCAACAGTCAGACCAGAATTAAATTGCTTAATCAAGCTTGGAAACTAGCCCAGGACATCAGGAGTGGCAGCAACCACACCACAAGGTGGTCTTACTACAGAATCAATTGATGAAAAAATCCCTCCATGTAAGCTTAGACATTGGCATCCTACGTGTTGAAAAATATTGTAAATAACGTGTGGGAATAAAATACTACCTATAGGTATATCAACCATTACATTGGCATACAATAAATCAATTATATTTGTCTTGTATCTATCTCGCAGTTACAGAATATCATCGACAGAACCTAACACTTATTAACTTACCAAGAGTATAAAATAAAAATTGGCAGATAAGGGTGGGGTTATCGGGCCAATGGTTCCATGGTTTTATTGGATTTTCACGTTGGACTTAGTTCCACAGGACATGACGTCCGAAACGGGGGAGGAGCTTACGGTCAGCTGTTTGCAATTTGGCGGCGAGATAGTGACGAGACGTAAGCAAGACAGTGATAGGGTGTGCGTTTGTTATGGATTCTAATTTATGATGGCAAAATACTACATATTTTCTTTTATTGATAGAAATATTTTTATAATCAATTTAAATGCAGTGCTTAATTACTACCAGTTAAAAATATTACCCACCTGTAGATAGTTAATTTACTGTCTGCCGTTACATTTATGAAGCCTGTACTTGGGAGCCTAGCGGTGTCGATGTTTTTATTAATTTCACAATATATATCTCCAGGGGCGGATCTGGGGAGGGCGACCGCCCAGGGCTCCGCGGTCTGGGGGCCCCGCGCCAAGGATTTTTAAAATTTAATTAATTAATAAATTATACGTTTCAATCTTTTCAAACTAAGTTATAATTCATAGTCTTCTTTTCAGTGCAGCTATGCCCTCCCGTGACCGTTTAGCAAGTTTAGATTTCAGTGAAATAATATAAGACTTCAGCCGGGAAAAGAAGTCGCAAAGTGATATTTTAATATTTCATAGTTTACATAATCTTCATCAAGGGGACATAAAGGTTTCTTTCATTTTCTTAAAATAATGTACTGTAGTGTATTCAAAGTATGGTAACTATTCTTTATTTTATTATTATTGCAAAACTATTTTCCATTTGATTTGATTTTTTTTATTATTACCTATTGTTGTGGGCTCCACCTTATCATATCGCCCAGGGCCCCGCAAGGCCTGGATCCGCCACTGTATATATCTCACATAACACAAAGGACGACTCCCTGATAATAAATTGAATCCAGCAACCCTGAATTTGTATGAATGTTTTGGGTTCAAAGAAGCGTTACTTGGGATGCTCAAATCATACTTCAATATTGCTAATATTGACCTACATACTTGCTGTTCAAAGGCAAGAATATAAATTTATTAATCTCTTGCCACAGACAAGTTAAAATGGAGACATCCTCTTTATCAATATATTTAATTAAATATTTAAAATACAGATATTTAACAAAGCTGGAGTCTCCATTTTAACTTGTCATAAGCAAGCGGAACAGATCTTAAACTACACTTTAAGCTAAATCAAATTCACTCCCCAGCTCGACATAAACCATAATACCAATTAAAACCTATACAAAACATACTCTCCTTACTGTTGTACAACTTTCAAACCAACTATTCGCACTCAAAACTGAAAAACCTTGAAATGGAAACTAATTAAAGTTAGAATAGCCTAGGCCGATCAGGTCTCCTGCTACATTACCGCATATGTATACTTAAAATCACTACAACTTCTAAATTACGGCTAAGTGACCTATCTGTCTGAGTAGTATAGGTGTTACCGGCCTGCCTGGGATGATGGGTTTCCAAACCGGTACTTAAAACTAAGATTTTACACATTAATTAACTAAATTCAACAGTAAGGAGATCATAGACAAAAACACAATTTAAGCCAAATAATACTTCAATATTGCAAATATTGAGCTACATAGGCCTACTTGCTGTTTAAAGGCAAGAATATAAATTCTCTGGCAAATTAAGGCTAGGGACAGCATTTTTCTTAAGTTTTCTAACCATTCGACTATTGTCAATCGGAAGAACCCCTAAAATAAGTTTGCGAAGAACGGATTACATTCTATGTACGACACAGAAGTATTAGGCTACAAGTTTATCAGTATTTTTGATGTAGCTAAATCCATGTGAATACAAATTAGAGACAATAACTATCAATAATCAACAGTATCGGTGCTTAAGCTGTGGAAAGAAGTCGTCTTCACAAAAATTCAGACTGCACACTGTCATGTAACGTGTAACACGTTTTCCAATTGACAGCGCCGTATCCCATCTTTCTCTCTGAACTATTTGTACAGGAAAGTAGTGAAGAGATTTCGTACCCATTTTATACGATTTGCAACTGTATACAGAGCAGTACCTCCTTGAATTTGACAAATTCCTTTCTGTTTCCATCAGGACATCAATGTTTCACCATGAAAATAAACCTCACCAGTCACAATGTTACAGCTTCAACATTCTACCGCGGGGCTGCGCCATCCAACTTTTCTGACGTCAATAGTTACACATTGGTAAGACTATAATATGATCCTAGGCCATTAAAACTATTAGACCATGGGGGTGTATGTTAAGTTTTAATAACCTGTAATTACAGTCCTACATCAGTAATGCCATTACTACCAATTCGACCAACTGAACACCGAGCCCAAACACTGCATTCCTACCATAACATAAACGTACAGCTTATTTTCCAGTGTATCTACAAAAATAAATACAAAGTGCCCATAGCATGAATATGCAAGGAAACACATCTACACATTTGTTTGTTCTTGGCTTATTAGAGGAGGACAGGTGCATTTGAATGGTATTTGGGTCGCAGAACATTACACGAGTCGACTACTTTAGCACCATGACTTAGCATAAGTATATTCACGTTGGACTTCGTTCCACAGGACAAGAACACATTAATCTATATAGTTACACATTGGTAAGACTATATGATATAGGCCATTAGACCTATTAGACCATGGGGTGTGTGTGTTAAGTTCTAATAGCCTGTAATTACAGTCCTACATGGCATTACCACCTATTCTAACTGAACTGATCTGTTTTGAATACTGTAATAATTTGAAATTCAAGGAAGGGGAAAAATTAAAGCTTAGACACGTTGTCATGAATCATGAGATTTAGATTCTATTGCAATGTGAAATTAATTAATTGATTATTCACACTCCTCAAGATCTTCAGTAGCCTACACACATGCAATAGGCTCATTTAAATATTTCTGCGAGTTGTAATCAAGTTGTTGCAATGGTTTATGGAACCCAACCTTATTCATCTTGTACTCTACCGTAGGTCTACATTATAGGCCTATTAAAAAAATCCATTACGAGAACCCACAGTACCTAGTTCCACTACCCACTGCCAAAACATTACGGTAACACAGACTTCTTACCTGGTCATAGACTGGATCATTTCTTAGGAGAGTAATTGCCATATATTCCTCTGCTATTTCGAGAACAGCGATTTACGATTTGTTTTTTTCCTTCTTCCGGTGATAGGCACAGTTCACAGAATTTGGTAGGTCTACCTATGGGATAAATAATAGTGAATGTTAATTGATATGTCAAGTAGAATGTTACCTGAGTCTAATATCAATTCAAAACTAGGCCTATATTTTTCACAGCCACTACAGAAACACAAAACTTAAATTCTTAAAATAAGCGTACTTACTCGCCGTAGCAGAAGAAGAACTGTTCACTTCTCATTACCACGAAGACAATTTGATATAAGAAAGATGAGATAGAACACAACATTAGCTTATTTAGCTTATTTGTATACGGCCAATATTATTACATACAACTCATAAACAGAGCCGCCATGGCATGGTCAGTGCCGCCAACCCAGTAGAAATAATGTTTATTTAATGATAAGTGCCGTAATTATCGTCTGTGAGCAAGATAATTGCAAGGAAATGTCAATTAGGAATTATGTGTATATTTATTGACTAAATATAGTGATATGTTTGCAATTTAATTACTACGTTGTATCATGCATATGTTGGCAACACGATATACACGATATACAGCGCTCCATACGACTGGCACGTGCTACTACACCGATGGTGCCAAATGATCCCTATCTGGTTGACACCCCCTGTACCAGATTTAAATGTAGGAATTTTCCGCTCCCGGCTGAAAATTACGCTCCGGATATATCCGTATTTCGCTCGGGAAGAGTTAATGTTGTCATTGATTCGCTTATTGCGGTAAGTAAGCTTAAACGTACAGTTTAACTCTCCTTATCTTACTGTATACTGTAAGCCTCCGTGGCTTAGGCGGCAGCACGCCGGCCTCTCACCGCTGGGTCCGTGGTTCAAATCCCGGTCACTCCATGTGAGATCTGTGCTGGACAGAACGGAGGCAGACAGGTTTTTCTCCGGGTACTCCGGTTTTCCCTGTCACAATTACATTCCAGCAACACTCTCCCCTATCATTTCATTTCATCTGTCATTCATTTAATCATTGCCCCAGAGGAGTGCGTCAGGCCTCGGCAGCCGGCACAGTTCATATCCTCGCCGCTAGATGGGGGCTTCATTCATTCCATTCCTGACCCGGTCGGAGACTGGAAGCAGGCTGTGGATTTTCATCTTACTGTATACTAGCATTTTATTAATTTTCTTTCTTTCTTTCTTTCTTTCTTTGTCTTTCATATCTTCTACTGAGCGTTAAAAATTCCTCAGTATGTCTTCCGAGGGGAAGTAAAGCCGGTGGTCCCATGTCATAGATTCATTGCATGATGAAGAAGCTTTCACTAATTACACTTGTTTTAAGCTAAATTATAGCTTAGATTTGACTAACACTCTTAGGTTCCAACGTTCGTCGTCAGGAGGCGTTGGCATCTAGTAACCCAATTCAGAACTAGTTGGTCGTTGGCGTTTGGTAACAAAAGTTGGAACTACGGTACCAGAAAATGGAATGTCTGCAGTCCTTACTTGAATTAAAAAAGTGACAGTCAGTCTGAAAGACTAGACTTTGTATCATTTTAAATGCTACAAATTCGAAAAATACTAGAAAGGCTGGAGGCTTCTCGCTTCGCTCGAAGCCAAAGACTCTTGACATGTTAGAAAAGTATCTGCATAATACTTATCTTGCTTAACCTGTTTCAAATTACTCGCGAACGGCAAGTGCAAACCAAGGGCAAAGCAAGCTCAAGCGCGCGGGATGCCGTCACGCTCACCAGAGCACGCGGAGACGTGCCCCTTCCATCCAGTCTGAAAACACTTATAGTGGGCGATGTATTGAAGATAGAGATATGTTCTCGCGGACTTTTTTGTAGAACTTTTCATGCTGACCAATTCTTACGCTCATAGTATATTGATATTTTTAACGGTTTGCCCAGCGTAAGCTTAAGAAGCGCACGGACGCCAAGTGTGTTTTCGACTTTTTCACTGAAATCGTTACTGCTTGGCTTCCTTTGATCATACATAAATTATTTTCTACAGAATCTTTCCTCGAGATATCCTTTACAGAATGGTGAAAACAGCATCAAAATCCATCCAGTGGTTCTCGAGATTAACCGTGACATCCAAGAATTGGGGATTTTTGTCTTAAACTAACGAAGTAGAGATTGTCGGGAACACATGCACCAAGCGGTACTATGACGTCACACACCTCAGTGCATCTGGGTACATTTCGTCCCGTCACCGTAACGTAACGCCAGACCCCAGCGTAACGGCGAAGTCGACAAGATCATTTAAAATGATAAAACAGATATCACACACTAATACAGCTATCACAATTAACACGGGTTATCAGACAGATTCTACACTCACCCAAAGTACACGTGGCTACATTACCGCGTTGTCGCAGCCCCTAAACTAAGGAAGCAACCAACCAAGTTCTTGAGGCTCTATTCTAAATGACACAGTCGTGCTATGAGGCAATGTACTACTCCCTTTAGCACTGGTGCTGCGAGGTTAGTTACCAACTTGTGGAGTTACAAGTTAGCCACCTTAACGAGTTGATGACATACACGTGAGCTAACCTAGTTGACCGCACTGGAATATGTGAATATTCATATCGGCACGATTCAAATTTAAGTTGGAAATGTAATAACAGCGAGGCCCACTGGCCAGGATGGAAATACCTCTCGCCGGAACTGGTTGGAGGCAGACAGCAGAGGTAATTTAAGGGCATTCGCTATAAGAACAATTGCATTACATGGTATATTGGCTTTCACGGCCAGTGAATTAAAACTCAGCATTTCTTCTAGGTTTGTGCCGTGTCTTGTGTGGGTTTCGCCTAGGACACCAAGCTGGCTCATCGGCGGGCTCTTGGTGTCCCCGCCCGGACCCCCACAGGAGTGACGAACTGCGCACCACCTCCCTTTATATTAGGTGCAACTGCACCACTTGACTGCGAGAACTAAAAGCTCAAGCAGCCTTAACCTCCCTATGAAGGCTTCCAAAAAGATAGTATATTGGCTTTCACGGCCAGTGAATTAAAACTCAGCTATTCTTCTAGGTTTGGAAGCCTTCATAGGGAGGTTAAGGCTGCTTGAGCTTTTAGTTCTCGCAGTCAAGTGGTGCAGTTGCACCTAATAAAAAGGGAGGTGGCGCGCAATTCGTCACTCCTGTGGGGGTCCGGGCGGGGACGCGAAGAGCCCGCCGATGAGCCAGCTTGGTGTCCTAGGCAAAACCCCACACAAGACACGGCACAAACCTAGAAGAATTGCTGAGTTTTAATTACATTACACGTAACTTTCTTTACTTTCACAGCAATATGATTAGTTGCAATTCCGAATTTAATATGTATAAGGGTGTCTTAATTATTGGAAGAGTTCCTCGATTGAAGATTTCACAGTAATGCTGTAGATCAAGGGTTCCCAACCGGTGGTACGCGTACCACTCGTGGTACGCCTGGGTGATACGAGCGATAAGCTAGTATGGGACTCTGTGTGCGTGAGCACGCAAACTTTACCCTGCTACCCCCATTTTTAGAGGAAAATTAAATATCTCCAATGCCAGATGTGGTTGCTGATATCATTGTTCAATTGGAAACTTTTCAAAAAAGTTTTAATAAATATTTCTCCGACGATTATTCCAAATTTGACTGGATCAGAAATCCTTTTTCAGAAACCTCACAAAATAAGTTGAAATTATGAAAGTTTTATCGATCTAACAGAAGACACTTCCATTAAAGACAGTTTTAAATATAAATGTTTAATTTCTGGATCGGATGTAAAACCGAGTACCCAATGATCTTCCGGCAAGCTCTGCTATTTTCTATGCCATTTGTAACAAGTTAACTTACTTGTGTGAGAGTGGTTTTTTCTGAACGTTTGTAGATCAAAGGTAAACATAGAAACAGTGAAGAGTGAACTTAAGTTCAATTACTCCTCACATTGATATTTTAATCACAGGCAAACAACAAGTTTCGCACTGTAAAAGTAGATTTTGGATGACGTTGATGTGATTCTTTTTGCTCAGTTTGTACTCATTATATAAAATTGTATAGTTTTAGACAAGAGTAATAAATAAAACTGTAATTTGCAATAATCGTTTTATTTTTCCTTTATTATAAAAAATATTAATATACGGTACATAGCCTAATATCTCTGTATATTTTTAAATAAAAATTAGCAAGATGAAATTGAAAAAAACTCTATATATTTATTGTTGTCTTGATAAAGGGTTGAAAAAATCGAAATACAAGTGCATTAATAATTAAATAAGAATTTTTCTAAGTAATTTAATTACAATAAAACAAGCCATTGGGCACTTTTCCGACTGTAAATATATGACTTTAGAACTTAAATAGTACATTATGCAACGAGCCTATAATGGCTATAATTAAGACACGAGTATTTTTATAAAACGAGCGTATGCGAGTTTTATAATTTCCATACAAGTGTCTTAATTGCCATTATAGGCGAGTTGCATACGACTGTTTATGTTCGACGATAATTATAACTTTATTATATGTTTTAACATAAATATTCATAAATATCTGTTGAGAGTCAGCCACAAGAATTTTGTGATCGCAGAGCGAGCGTTGGGTGTTATATCTCTGTCTTTCAAGATCTCTGGACGACCGACGCATGCGCTCTGTGGGCTTGCAATGCCATATGCGGGCCATATGGTTACATCTGCCGCCCCTGAGTAATAATGTCACTGGAGTTGTTTCAAGACAATGCGCTGTGTAGAAATTATATTAAGGTACAGTGCTATTTCTTGTCTCATATTCGCCAGTTTATTTACGCGAACATATGGACGGTGCGTATTCCATGTCGGTAATTTATTATAGTTCGATGTTGTGTTTATGTCCGACATGTTGGATTTTGAGCGCACGCGTGAAGGTATCGTTACCTAATTGGTCAATGAACGAGCTCTGATTGGCTGGAGAAACTGTATCATAATGACCATCATTATGATACAGTTTTCTGACACATAATAGTGAGGGTCGAACATAAAGGTTCATTCTGGTTCCGTGTTGATAAACCAATTAGTATAAACAGGTTAAAGGTTCCGCCAGATCAATACTTTTATTAATTATGATCACTGTGTGATCATTGG
This sequence comes from Meconema thalassinum, assembly GCA_946902985.2. NCBI lineage: Eukaryota > Metazoa > Arthropoda > Insecta > Orthoptera > Tettigoniidae > Meconema > Meconema thalassinum. Next base: position 304,218,685 of record OX336396.1, on the reverse strand, counting down.
TGGGACATGTTTCGAGGCCTAATTATTTGTTTTGGCCCCTTCATCAGCCGATATGTCAGAGAACGATACAAGAATATTTTTTGGCGTAGCACTTAAAATTCCCTTAAAATTGAAACTTGTATGCTGCACTCATATTAGGCGTAAAATGTTTCAATCTCTCTTTATGGTGCACCATACAAGTTTCAATTTTAAGGGAATTTTAACTGTTACGCAAGAAAATATTCTTGTATCGTTCTCTGTCATATTGGCTGATGAAGGGGCCAAAACAAATAATTAGACCTCGAAGCATGTCCCACTAATGACCACACAGTGATCTTAATTATAAAAGTATTGATCAGGCGGAACCTTTAACCTGTTTATCTTTATATATATAATTCTTCGACACGTGTGTATGTGACTGAACTCCTCCTAAACGACTGAACCGATTTTGATGGAATTTGGTATGTATATTAGGGTGGGTCCATGTATGGTTTAGATTCACAATCTGACCCAGTAGGGGGAATGAACACAATTTTAGAATCACAATTTACACACAATTTTAGAACCACAATATACAGTCAAAAACAGTCGTCATGGAAACCACTAGCCTTGGCCTTCGTGAAAGCTGATGTCTTTGGACGGTTTGTCTCTGCACGTTAGAGCCACCTGGTCGCAACCTGTGCAACTACCGCCATTAGATACACTCTGCCCGTGGCGAAAAGTTGTGTTTTATACCAAAGGTGGCAGTGATGTCGAATTCTACTGTTTGTCTCTGCACGTTAGAGCGTTTCAAAGTCCCGTATGCGTTCATATACCATTCATCCGATTCCCATGAAACTTGGGTGATATGTTGAGTGAGCTCCAGGGAAGGTGTTTGGCTTAGTAAATCCATTTTACAATAGATAGCGCACGAATAGATTCAACAAATGAGCGATGACGTGCGAAGCGTTTCCAAAAGGTCCCGTATGCGTTCAAATACCATTCGTCCGATAGCGATAAAACTTGGGTCAGATGTTGTGTACACTCCAGGGAAGGCTTCTGGCTTAGTAAATCAATTTCGCATTAGGTAGCGCACGACTAGATTCAACAAATGAGTGACGACGCGCGAAGCGTTTAAACAAAATCCCGTATAAGTTTATATCCCATTCATAGATTGAGATGAAACTTTGATGAGTTGTTGTGTACACGTAAGTGAAGGCGTCTAACTTAGTGATCCATTTCACAGGAGGTTGCGCACGAGTAGATTCAACAAATGAGCGGCGACGTGCGAAGCGTTTCAACAAAGTCCCGTATGCGTTCAAATACCATTCGTCCGATAGGGATGAAACTTGGGTGAGAGGTTGTGTACACTAACGTGAGGTTTCTAACGTAGTAAATCCATTTTACAATAGGTAGCTCACGAGTAGATTCAACAAATGAGCAACGACGCGCGAACTTTTAATCAAAGTCCCGTATGCGTTCATATACCATTCATCCGATTGCAATGAAACTTGGGTGAGATGTTGTGTACTCTTACATGAAGGTTTCTAACTTAGTAAATCCATTTCACAGGAGGTTTCGCACGAGTAGATTCAACAAATGAGCGACGACGTACGAAGCGTTTCAATAAGGTCCCGTATGCGTTCAAATACCATTCGTCCGATTACGATGAAACTTGGGTGAGATGTTGTGTACACCCTACGGAAGGTTTGTGGCTTAATAAATCCATTTTACAATAGGTAGCGCACGAGTAGATTCAACAAATGTGTGACGGCACGCAAATCATTTCAACAACGTACTGTATGCGTCCATATACCATTTATCCGATTGCGATGAAACTTTGGTGAATTGTTGTGTACACTCCAGGAAATGTTTCCGTCTTAGTAAATCCATTTTTTAATAAGTAGCGCACGAGTAGATTCAATAAATGAGCGACGGCGCGCGAATCGTTTCCACAATGTCCCGTATGCGGTCATATATCATTCATCCGATTGCGATCAAACCTTGGTGAATCATTGAGTACACGCCAGAGAAGATATCAGACTTAGTAAATCTATTTTACGATAGGTAGCGCATGAGTAGATTCAACAAATGAGTGACGGCACGCGAATCGTTTAAAGAAAATCACTTATGCGTTCATATGTCATTCATCTGATTCCGATGAAACTTTGATGAATTGTTGTGTACACGCCAGGGAAGGTGTTCAACTTGGTAAATCCATTTTACAATATTGGTAGCGCACGAGTAGATGTAACAAATGAGTGACGACGCGCGAAGCGTTCCAACAAAATCCTGTATGCGTTCATATACTATTCATCGATTGCGATGAAACTTTGATGAGTTGTTGTGTACATTTACGTGAAGCTAACTTAGTAAATCCATTTCACAGTTGGCAGAGCACGAGTAGATTCAACAAATGAGTGACAGCGCACGAATCATTTAAACCAAATCCCGTATGCGTTAAATGCCATTTATCCGTTTGCGATGAAACTTTGGAGAGTTGTTGTGCACGCTCCCACGAATGTTTCTAAATAAGTTAATTCAATTCACGATAGTTTAGAGGCAGTTAACAGAAATTTTAAAAAATATTGTGTATCCAAAAGCACTTCAAGAAACAAAGTTACAACACTTTCTTTGATTGGCAGGACAACGTCTGCCGGGTCAGCTTGTACTGTATATATATATATATATATATATATATATATATATATATATTTCTAAAAGAATATAGAACTGTTGGAACGCCAAAATTTCTACAAATTTCAAGTGGTACGCAGTTGCTAAAAGTTTGGAACCCCAGCTGTAGAACATGTGTTCCCGTAGGAGCTGGGAGTGGTACTGGTTCAATCAAGCTTTGATGTTCAGAGAGAGTTATTAGGTAGTTAGGTAGTTGCTGCCTCTGAAAAGGCGCACAAATATATCCCATACGGCATACACTCAATATTTAAAATTAATTAGTTATGCATTAAATGTTATGGTAGTTTGATACAGTTAAACATTGAACCTATCAACACGCATCAATACTGATTATGTTGGCAACGCTGGGTTGTTTGAAAATAATTATGTAATATATGTTCTACTATCGGACCCGTGCGAGACATCTCGCATGTTCATAAACCACACTTTCCCCAATAGGTTTATAATGGGGGACTCAAGGAGAAAGGTTGTTATGGTGTTATTTCAATCAAATGATTATAGAACACTATTTACATTTCAGTTTGAATTCCAAGTTCTACGTTCCCTAACTTTGACAATCACTGAATATTGGATCATCATAACACTCACCGGTTATTCGATATTTATGAAATTATACGATTTGAGTTCTCATTCCTTTGACTTACTGTTTCTGAAGTCCATGCAAAATGATAAAGGAAATACCGTACCTCAGAATGTTAAAATGACATGAAACAGCTGACACAGCGGCCAAAATGTGAAGTGGACAGCAATTATGGAGTGTATTTTCCTACAGCAACAGTATCTGCAAATCGCACACTTCGTAAATTTTTTAATATCATTTCTTAAGAAAATTATAGATATTTCTGAAATTAGAGTGCAATTCGCCACTGCTAATGTATATTCTCTTTCATTTGAATGCTCATTTGTCACGATTGTTCGCTTGTGAGCGCCGCAGGTGGGATCTATACTACTGAAATAATATATGTGATGATAAGTTTGCGAAATTTACATCTGTTGGCCTGCATACATCAAGACTAGCGTTCAAAAATATGAGGAGCATTTATCAACAGTTGGTAGACCTGAGACATAGCCTACATTACACATACGAAATTAGGTTGAAATTAATTTATTAGTATGTATTTTACATGCAGTTGGACGTTGATCCTATACGCTAGCACATATTTATGTGGGTAGCACTAACTTTTACAATCTAAATATCTATAAAGCATCTTGAACTTACAGTTTACTAAATTTGAAGTATGTTCCGTACACATACTCCAAGATATTTAATCTAGAGTTCAAATGAGTTCATTATACACAATTGGTAACTCTGCTGATTTTTATATTAAGCACAATAATATGTCCTAACGCTTACATTTCACATAGCCTATGGAATAAGGTTGAATACCATTCGTTAGTATGCAAGTATCGACTGTGTCCCAACTTGTTCTTGTTGTCGGTATTTATTCGCTCATTCGTTCATTGCTATTTGCATCTTTTGGAATATAATGGGAACTTACAGTATATCCGTAGCCCTTTTATTTATTTATTTATTTATTTATTTATTTATTTATTTATTGTGTGATAAATACAGGGTCTTTCATATAAAGTAAGAACTGCGAGCGGCGGATTTGTTATCGCTGCTGTAGTGGCCTTGACCGAGCTTGTGGCGCGCCACGGCCCCCTGCTGTAGTATTGAAAGCGCGCGCATAGTATATACTTGACCTTGCAATAAGCGTGCAGGTGTTCAGTCGCCAGTCTGAACCTCAGATGCTAACATGGAGAGACAGTTTTCATTACAACATCGTAATTTTGTATGTACAACTTATTTTAAGTACGAGTCGGCTCAGCAGGTACGTGATGCATTTGTTCAGCAATTTCCTGATAAAGTACCACCTTCACTAGCACAGATTCACGTGATTGAAAAATTTTGACACTACTGGCTCAGTGCTCAATAAAAAACATAAATAGAAGATCAGGAACATTACAGTGGCAGAACTCACTCGTGTCAGCCAGAATGCGGTTACCAGATACAACGCCTGTATAACCCAGGAAGGACGACACTTCCAGCATCTTTTATAAAGTAATATATCATACAGGATTGTACACACGCTTAAATCAGGGGGCCGTGGCGCGCCACAAGCTCGGCCAAGGCCACCGCAGCACTGGATAATAAAACCGCCGCTTGGCGCTCTTACTTTATATGAAAGACCCTGTATAATGTACAATATATACGAAGAAAATGTGCACACACAAGTTCATACCAATCTCACAGCTCAAGGTCAAGTTCCCTGACCCATTCAACGGCCTCAACTGATGCTTGATGGACATCCGTCAACGTTCCATGGAAAGCTCGGAGAGGGCAGTCAGCGACAATGTGTTGGATTGACTGTAAGGAGGCACCACAGTCACAAACTGCAGAGTTAGACCAGCCCCATTTACGCAGTGAACACGCACTTCTGCCCTGTCCTGTGCGTATCCGATTTAAGATCCTCCATTGGCGTCTGGGAAGATCAAATCCATGTACCCGTTCAAAAGGGTTCCCAACTAGATGCGTGTTGGTTACTGAAGAATGCTCCCACTGGACCTTGCAAGAGTCATTCACATTAAAGGATGATCCCTCAAGGCTAACTGCTGTGCGCCATGGTGGTTTCCTTGACTTCAGACGTTGGTGTACTATTCGTGCAATATCTTTATGAATGGGCAAATATGGATTCTGCTGGATTTTCTTCCATGTTTTTAAGAGTGCCTCTGATCTTCTCAGGGCTAGAGGAGGAATGTTGCAGAGGACAGGCAGCCAAAGTGTGTTCGTGCTCCGAATATAAGCTGTAAATATACCCGTTGCTTGGTTGAGCTGAACATCTATTTTCCTTGTGTAAGAGCTATTAATCCAGGTTGAACAGCAGTATTCAGCCCTCTTGTAGCCGTAAACTAATGTACGAGGGCCGTCTTTTTTAAAATCAACCGAACATTTTATTTTGAAACCACATTTATTTTTAGGTTTTACATAACTTCCTCTATTTTTCTAGATAGAAGCCTTGTTTATTTAGGCACTTGTCATACCTTAAAAGTAATTTCTAAAATCCCTCTGCATAAAAGTTTGCCGCCTGCTCTGACAACCAAGAATTCACACTTGAGGAAAATCCATTGATAGAGTGGTTATCATGAATCTTCGGTCCTCGTGAATTTTCGTGTCAATTGCAGTCACCAAGTCATCTGTGATCACAGACCTGAGCGTTCATCGTCATGAACAATTTCACGGCCACTTTTGAACTCGCGTAACCATTTTCGTACTTAACCTTCCGTCATTGCATTATCGGCTTACACGTCACAAAGCTGACGATGAATGTTTGCAGTCGACATGTTTCTTGCACTCAAAAAACGTATCAAAGATCGTACCTCACACGCGGCAGGCGAATCTTACAATCTTACAATCTTGAACATTGTAAAGATGCACAATTCAGCGTACAGGTTAGCTACAACTGACGCCTGCTTGTTTGCAAAGGATGCTTGTTACGGCGTGCGCACTAAGGCTGTTTCTCAATGGTACAATTTCAGCCGTAGTGAACTAGATAGTCGACTACTTTACCGGATGTGACGTCAGAAGTCGTGTTCCAATACTGCTTAGCACATAGCAATCAAGTCTGTAGTTGCTAGTGAACGAAAGTACTTGCTAGATTGGCCGACTACGTCAAGGAACTTATAGAAATTGTAGCTTATCGGTATTGTAGGTTATGTAAATTGTAGGTTGTCTTTGACTTAAGCCAAACACAAACCATAATTAGGGCTCGGCTAAAAAGTGTTCATCTTGGCGCATACATGATCGTATCGTTCAGGTATTGTTTATTTAAAGCAGCTGATGAAAGCGCAAAGAGCTTACAAGGAGTAGCAGATCACCGCCATCTTGAGTGTTGGTTTGGCACCAGCATGTAAGTCCAGTGCGTTTCACACCACAAGTCTATGAAGGAGGCTGTGATCAAGCAGACATGTCCCAAATCTCCGTAGTGCATAGCAGCTAGCAGACAACTTGAGTATTGGGACACGGCCTAACTATGGGCTTAAAAAACGGCCCTTACTTAAAAAACAGCCCTCGTACTTTGTTTTTTTAGCGTCTGGCTTTTAGTGCCGGGTGTGTCCGAGGACATGTTCGGCTCGCCAGAGTTTGTAGCTTCTTCTAAGCGGACACCCATGGGGAGAACTACAAGTACCGTCGCGTGTGGAGTGTTGTCTGGGGAGGAAAGATTGAATGTAAGGACGAGGAGTTGGAAGGTAGCGGCTGTGACCCCAGCTTTCGACAGGAAGGGAGATGGGAAACCACAGAAGACCATCTTCAAGGTTGCCGGCGGGGGGATTCGAACCTCATCGCCTCCCGGATGTGAGCGACTGCCTGTAGCCACGCCGTAACGACCACGGCTAACTCACCCGGTTTTGTTTTTACTAATTTGGTATTCCAACAATGAGTAAAGCTCATTAAACACGAACAACGCCCTGTTGACTCATGCAATAAACAACACAAACTGTCACCACGTGTTTAGGGGCAGATGCCCCCGTAGTTCCGCCCCTTAAAACCACAGTAACTAACTGTCACCACGTGGAAAATTATCCTAGTTAGTAAAATTCTCATGTTCACCGCTCGATGGCACATCAAATAGCTGGAGTAGTCACCACGTTCGTGCTTTACGGACTAAGCATTGTAGTGACTAGAACAGTCAAACAGGACATTCTACAGCCCTAGTTCGATCCAATTGTGTTTAAAGTTCAGTTGGTTGGTTCCTCAGTTTAGGGGCTGCGACAACGCGGTCATGTAGCCCCGTGTACTTTGGGTGTGTGTAGAATCTGTCTGATAACCGGTGTTAATTGTAATGGCTGTATTAGTGTGTGTATCTGTTTTAATTCAAGTAAGGACTGCAGACGATCAATTTTCAAGTAGTTCCTACTTTTGCCGCCAAACGACACCGTCAACGACTACTAGTTCAGAACTTAGCTAGCAGACGTCAGCGCAGTCGGCTCTTGGCAACGAACGTAGGAATCTAAGAGCGTTGTTTACATTCTTAAGCTATACAATTTAGCTTCACACAGGTGTAATTAGTGGAAGGTTTTTTAACATGCCATAAATCTATGACATGGGACCGCCGGCTTTACTTCCCCTCCGAAGGAAAGCATACTGAGGGATTTGTAATGCTCTTAAAATATCCGACGGCTTCGGCCGGGTTTGAACCCGCGATCTTGGGCATAGAAGCTCAGCATGCTACCGACTACGCCACCGAAGCCGCCTTTAAAGTTTAGTGGGGTATTATTAAGTGAGAACGCTTACGCCACGCTTCTACAAGAGCTGGAATGTTCTCCTCGCCAGTGACGTATCACGAGCAGGCGACAGGTGAAGACGAAATTACATTTTCCGTCGCTCAGGAAGTTCACACATTCTCCCCCTCTGATTCATTTTCCATTCGACTCGAGGATGTTGTACAGTACATGTGCAGCAAACATGATCCCACTACAGATATACTGTCGACCAAAGTATTATGTGTACTCGAGCTTGAAGGTTGTTTGTGAAGTAACCAATAAAATCCAATACCATCAACATTTTCGTCGTTCTATTTTACGTTAGTTCATGTAGGTTTGGATTTTTAATTCATATTTTAATATTTTTTATCGCAGTTGGAACACAAAGAGTGCACGTTTTTAAGCGTGTTTCAACCATGCGTCACACTTAAGAATTATTAACTCAAAAACCCGTCATCAGATCGAATCCAAATTTTAACACAATATGCATTGGAATGTTGTATAACTGGTTTATTAATTTCACAATTGTGTGTGTCCAAGAAAAAAAGTTGTTATCATTGTTGTAAGGTAACTTTTTCTCGGCTCGGGGTGGTTGGAAAATGTAGTTCTTAGTTGCGTTGTAATCGTTATGTATCAAAAAGTTATGCTGTATGACAGTGAAATACGTAAATTAATTCACTTATTTTATATCGGTTTGTATTTCTACGGGGAAATAACACATGTTTCACCTGCTAGCCGCTCCAGCAAAAGCTGTACAGGGTTGCTGAGAAGGAGCCCATCACTTCCGAGCGAGACGCGCCATGAAGCGTGTGGGCACCATTACGGCAACGCTGTACAGGTTTTGCCGGAGTGGCTAGCAGGTGAAACATGTGTTATTTCCCCGTAGAAATACAAACCGATATAAAATAAGTGAATAAATTTACGTATTTTACAGTCATACATTTCGATTTATAAGGATTACAATGCAACCAAGAACTACAATTTCCAACCACCCCAAGCCGAGAAAAAGTTACCTTACAAAAATGATAACAACTTTGTTTCTTAGACACACAAAATTTTGAAATTAATAAAACAGTTATACAAAATTCCAATGTATATTGTGTTAAAATTTTGATTCGATCTGATGACGGGTTTTTGAGATAATTATTCGTAAATGTGATGCATGGTTGAAACACGCTTAAAAACGTGCACTTTTTGTGTTCCAACTGCGATAAAAAATATTAAAATATAAATTAAAAATTCCAAACCTGCATGACCTAACGTAAAATAGAACGACGAAAATGATGATGTTATTGGATTTCATGTAGGTCTATTGGTTACTTCACAAACAACCTTTAAACTCGAGTGCACATAATACTTTGGTCGACAGTAGTCTGCACATTAAAACTCAGCAATTTTTCTAGGTTTATGCCGTGTCTAGTGTGGGGTTTAGCCTAGGAACACCAAGCTGGCTTATCGGCGGGCTCTTGGTGTTCCATTGGCCGTGAAAGCCAATATACCATCTTTTTGGAAGCCTTTCTATGGAGGTGAAAGGCTGCTTGAGCTTTTAAGTTAGAGGCGCACGTGCGCATCATAAAAAGGGAGGTAGTGGACAGTTCGGTACTCCTGTGAGAGTCCGGGCGGGGACAAGAAGAGCCCACTGATGAGCCAGCTTGGTGTCCTAGGTGAAACCCCACACAAACCTAGAAGAATTGCTGAGTTTTAATTCACTGGCCGTGAAAGCCACTATACCATCATTTTGTGTGCACATTGATTCATTGGCCTCTCTCATTCAAATCTTTGTCGCTAGATGATATGACTGTTGTCGATTCTTTAAGGGCTTTGCGACATCATGGTCATGTAGCCCCGTGTACTTGGGTGTGTGCATAATTTGTATGATAACCTGTTTCACTCTGATGTCGGTACTAGTGTGTGTATTTGTAAATGGGGTAGGATTTAGGTAAGAAGCAGCCATGGCCTTAAATTAGGAACGATCGCGGCATTTGCCTGGAGAGGAAACCACGGAAAACCACTTCCAGGATGACTGAGGTGGGAATTGAACCTGGCTCTTAATAGTTTATCCTCATGAGGCTGAGTGCACCCTTTCGGGTGCAAATGGACGTAGGCTATTAGTAATCATTGTATGCATTAAGCTCATTTCTTACCTCAAGCTCTATGGCTTTCAAAATCACCGCACATTCGCAACCTGTCATTTTTTTAGCTTTTTTGATGACGGCAACGTTAGATTCTCACGCCTATGGGGCGGGACCTCACATATTTCCCTTTCCTATCTGCCTTTCATAGCTCTCCTTCCTTCCAAGTCCCTCGATTCTCATTCTTCGAGGGTTGACGGCATTTATTTTCGTCCTGTCTTTTATTCACCTTGTCCCTTCATTCTTGTTTTCCATTTTTCCTTCTAGTAAACAAGTCTTCACTATCACCGAAACCATTTGGGGCCGATAACCTAGATGTTAGGCACCTTAAAATAACAATCATCAGCAATTAATGACAAAGAAAATTTTATCGTGAATGACAAATAGGTTGAGACTTGGGGAACATTTTAACCGAGTGTGTGGATCTTGCAGACTTACGAAGAATCCTTTGTTTGCAGACGACACTCAAACTTATATTAGCCGATGTCGCGGTGGCTGCTGATCGCGTCACCCGCTTTATAAGTGAGAGTGGGTTATTTACTCAAAGAAGCATGCTGAGCTTCTATGCCCAAGGTCGCAGGATCAAACCTGGCCGAAGTCGTCGGATTTTTTAATAGCGTTAAAAATCCCTCAGTATGCCTTCCTTCGGAGGGGAAGTAAAGCCGGTGGGCCCATGTCATAGATTTATGGCATGTAAAAGAACCTTCCACTAGCTAAACTTGTATAAAGCAAAATTTGTAGGTTAAGTTTGATTAACCTACACTCAATTTCCAACGATCGTCACCAGGCGCTGGATGCGATGACATCTAGTAGTAGCCAAGTTCGCAGCTAGGTGTCGTGGACGGTAGCATTCGGTAGCAAAAGTAGGAACTATTTGAAAATTGAATGTCTGCAGTCCTTACTTGAATTAAAAACAGATAACACACACTAATACTTCTTCTTCTTATTCTTCATTTTCCGGTTCCAGTGATCTGGGTCGGGGTGTGAATCAAGGACCTCCATACTCTTCTGTCTCTCCACCACTCTCGTCCCTCTTCCAGTACATCCTCCACTTTCACTCCTCTTTTCTCAACACTCTCCCTCACTGCATCCATCCACCTCATCCTCGACCTTCCTCTTTGGCGCCTTCCCGTGACTTTCTCTTCTCCCATTCGCATCATATGTCCATACCATTTTAGCTCACTGATCTCGATTTTGTCTTGTAACTTTGGGAATCCTGTTTTCTCCCTAATTTCCTTGTTTCTGATTTTGTCTCTGCGGGTCTTTCCATTTATACGTCTAAGGAACTTCATCTCTGCTGCCTGGATTTTACTTTCTTCCCGTTTAGTTGTTGTCCATGTGCCTGCTGCATACGTCAATATAGGTGTGTAATATGTTCAAGACAAGATTCTTTTACATTTCCCCGGAACTTCCTAGTTCCACACCAGACCCCTCACACTCTGATAAAACCCATTTGCTTGTTGGATCCTCTTACCAACTTCCTAACTTATCCTTCAATCGTCTGTTAGGACACTTCCCAAGTATAAAAAGCTTTTCACAACTTGTAATGGTTTTCCATCTACTGCAATATTCCCCCTACCATCTCGCACATTTCTTGTCATCACTATCGTCTGACTCTTCTCCACACTGATTTTCATTCCATGCTCTTCTATCTCCTGGTTAGTCATCACAATTAACTCCGGTTATCAGACAGATTCTACACACACCCAAAGTACACGGGGCTACATGACCACGTTGTCGCAGCAATAAATTAAGGACCCAATCAACTCAAAAACCTTTTTCATTTTTGAAATTCAGATTTTTGTTTTTAGGTACATTTTGTTTATTATTATATTTTTTTTGTGTTATTAATTTTTTAGATTGTTTTTAATATTTTGGCTTCGACCTTAAAATTTCAATATTTGTTCCAAATTTGTATAATTTAATCTGTCTTAAGAGGGGCAGATTACCTCGTAGTTGTGCCCCTTAAATCAACTATAACTGACTAACTAGACTTAAACATTATGTGATGATCAGAACCGGTAACTCCTCTCTTTTATTTTGTTGCTTACAGTTCCAACAATGTTACACCTCGCAGCTCCAGCAAGTCCGGATATCGTAGTGTTTGGTGTTAGCCCTTAGCAGCACGTTCATTTAATAGGATCACAGTAGGTAGAAAGCACAACACAATTGGCCCTTTAAAGAAATATACGTTTTATTGCAGGTCTAGAAAGTTACAGTACACCACTCAATAAACACTCAGAAACCAATTAGCTGTCTTAGTCAAGTTCGCTCCCTTATGGAGTACACTCACTCTTTCACTCACTCACTGAAGTTAATTCCTCGCTAATGAGGTAGACCGGTGCGCTGGCTAGAAATAACTGTACCCTTCCTCTTGTCAATAAACCACAGTCTGACACTCACTTGTTCTTGAGTACACACTATCTCGCCGTCTGCAGGCTAGGAAAACAGTCCACTCCGTTTCGCAATCCACACGGCACTTCGCCTCGGTACTGTCGCACAGGTAAAAGCACGCACTGGCTCTGAGCACAGTTCGTCGCTCGCTGGCCAGGTCGCTTTATATAGCGGTCTGGTGACGCAATGGATGTTTCCAGAGCAGTCCAGGATTCACAGCTTCTCGAGAATTCCATCACTAGTTAGGTCACGAACATTCTGGACGGTCTCTTGTTACTGCTGTCTTCTTGTTGCGCAAATCGCTGGTTACCAGAGAGGCAGGGGGTAGCCCGAGGCCGACTGTGACTCACGCAGCGAGGTGATGAACTAACCGCGCAGCCGTAACAATAGGTTCAAATCCCGGCGCTGCCAGCAACTGTTGCTAGTGCGCTTCAGACAAATGCCGGGATCGTAAGTCCCGAGGATCCTATTCCTAACCCGCGAGGACTGGCGCATGGGTGGTTTTGACCCAAGGCTTAAATAATGCTCTATATTTTAGTTTTGGTCAGCCCTTATTTCCTGTCGCTTACTGTACCTTCCTTCCTAGCCTTGACCTTCACCCTGAAAAAGTAACATGTCCATTACCATGTGAATACCCAAGTTATTTCTATATTATTTACGGTCGGGTCAGATTTACCCATAGCGCCAGTCCTCGCGTGACAATTTTTGGCTTACGTTAGTCGGGACAATCTGTAAAAAATAAGAGGTTAAATCCCCCTAGTTTGGTGCAGCACAATCACATAACTCATGTTATTGTTGATCCATCAAGGCCAATAATACTGTGAGGAAAATTATTGTCATCCTTCTGCATTTTAAATCTGAAAAATAACGAAAAATAAACTTCATTTTATAGTAAAATTACTTTATTATAATACGTGCGACTACAACAAAATGGGAGTGACAGTCTGCCTCCCCCCCCGGGGTTCACAACGTGTGGAACGTGAGTTGGCGACCACGGGACCCCAGCTGAGTCCGGCAAAGCTTCCACTTACTTGTGCCGGGCTCCTCTCTGTTATCTTTCCAGTCGACCACCCTTGATCAACTCTTGTTCTTTTCCGACTCCGACAGTATCAGAGGCCTAGGGAGTCTTTCACTTTCCCGCCTTAATCGACCCTTGACTCATCTTTCCTGATCCCTCATTCTTAGAGGGGTCAGACCTCTAGTTTTCTTTTCATTGTATCATAATGTAACCGTACGTTTTTTCTTTTGGGGTTATGGTGGATTTTGGGAGCCGTGTGTGTATTCACACTAAGGATGTTTAGTTGAAATAAGGTACTATTTCCTTTTATATATATCTAGTTACATATTGACATACACATCACGACATGGTCTCTCTCTCTTTTTCTCAATCTAATTCTCCAAATTTTATATCCACTTCATTCATTTAAAAAACATTTCCATTTTATTTCCTCTTACGTCTCATCAACCATCCAACCAACCTTAATTATTTGCAACTTTCTTCATCTTATCAACAGCCATCTCAATAGCCCATCTTTCATTTATCACACCACATTCCAATCTAACAAAGAAGCCCAATAATCTCTCCAACACTTATTCCCTGTCATAGAAGAAGCAATACAAGAATACTGCAAAAACAAAACAACATCATAAATAGATACTCTTAAACAGATATGCAATTCAATAAATCATGGCCTCTTTCCACTTCTATACCATCAAAGAATAGCCATGATCCTAACCTTAACCTAAAAATGAACACTGACATATGACCACTGTAAACACATGTTACACTGTCGACCTCCCTTGATCAACTCTTGTTCTTTTCCGACTCCGACGGTATTAATGTATCCGAGTCCTAGGGAGTCTTTCACTTTCCCGCCTTAATTGGCCCTTGTCTCATCTTTTCTGATCCCTTAGAGGGGTCAGACCTCTAGTTTTCTTTTCATTATATCTCCGCCCTTCTTCTCAAGGCCCTCGTGGAGGCAGGGTGTGTGTAGCCCCACCACTTATGGTGCACCCTGGATTTTGCTACACCCTCTAGGGCTCATGTCTGGTGAGTTCAGGATTTGGCGACCCCAAGGGCTTGCTGAGCTGGGTCCGGTTTTCTCCTTCTTCCATTGCCTTTGGGGCGGGCCCTCTCCTATTTACCTTTCCTATCTCTCCTTTCTTCCAAGTCCCTTAATTCTCATTCTTCGAGGGTTGAGGGTATTTCCTTTCCTCCTGTCTTTTGTTTCCCTTATTCTTTTTTTGTTTACCATTTCCTCTTCTAGTCTGTAGTTAGTATTAGTTATAGTTTTCATTCTCATCTCATCTTTCACCATCACGCAAACCATTAGGGGCCGATAACCTAGATGTTAGGCCCCTTAAAACAACAATTATCATCATCATTATGCCCGGATGTTGACGACATGTCATCTTTTTACAGAGCTGTCTAAAACAATGCTGAAGTCCATAGCAACTCCAGACGGGGCATCCCGTCTTCAAGTATGTCATTTTTATTTTGCATCTTTTTGCATTATTTGCTATTTTTCCAACTTACGGGCATTTTGTAAAGTTTGGTAGATTGTTAAGGTCATATTTTCGAGAAATCGGCCTTTTAAGGTATTTTTTTCCAATTTAGTCATGTCACAGTCTCTCAGAGAAGAAGCTAGTAGCTGATACAAGATAATTTAAAATATTGAAATTAAATATTTCGGTATTGCTATTAGTAGATATATATATATATACCGTATCTTGGATGCAGAAGAACGGTACCGTAGGTATTCAGATGCTCTTGTTTTCGTCGCAAACCAATTATAAGCGGAATTGAATGTTACCTGCTCTGTTGGCCAAGGTCAGCTGTGGCGGGGTAGAAAGGGGAAGGGGTGTATAATCCAGTGGCGATTCCCCCATGTAGGACGTGAGGATCATCCTACAGTCAGCTCTCAGCTGTAACTGTAAAAAAAAAAAGTTTTGTAAAATAGTCCTTGGAGCCACCTTGTGCGCCCTCTCGATATGCTCTGTCTCACTGTCACTGTCAGTACTTGCAACTAGTTCTACATTTCACCCGTAGATGGGTGAAGTGTGACCTTCACCGTCCGGAGTAGAAAGCTGTGAGGAAGTAAGCCTTGCATCCTCAAAGCAAGTGTTTATAGCCTTTGAAATGTTTGGGTAGCTCCTGAGGGGGAAGGGGAAGGTTTGGTCTGTTTAATGGCACTCTGAGGACGTCGACTGAGATCCTCAAGTCTCGCTATTGGTTGAATTTTAAACAAAATACTACGGGCTTATTGGTTACGATTTCGCGCGGTCAGAATGGATAGTCTGTTTTCAGCGTGTGCACATCTTTGGAGTGGTATTCGATTGTATTGTATTGAGTAATGTGCTCGTAATAGTGCTGTGCGACTGAATAATTAATATTAGACTGAGTCTAATATCTCAATTTGGCCCAGCTATAATAATTATCTTAAGTTAATAATTAGCCTATCTTATTACGTCGTACACATTGTGAAAATTAGGAGTCGCCACTGGAATCTTGTCTCAGTTCATTATCTCCATTTTATAGTGCATTTTTCGAATTTTTAGGTCATTTATTTCAGTCATTTTGGAAAATTTTAAGTGCATTTATTGAACATTTTTACGTCATCAATATCCGGGCCTTAATCATCATTGGGGGTCAATGTGACCCAGCGCCAGCCCTCGTATTATATTTTTTCACGCCATTTCTCAAGGGTTAATATTTATAATTACACAATTACAGTATTTCGAAACATCGGACAAATTGAACACACATCCTAGTACACGTGGCTGAAGGCCCTAATGCGAATTAACGAGAACAAGAGCATAATAGCGTGTGAAATGCCAGCGCTCGAGTCTGTTCAGGAAGTGGAGCGCTCTAGGTGGGCACGCTGTGAACTACGTCACGCTATCAGCTCGTATCTTGTTCGCGTGCTGCTCGACTCTTCACGCTGCGCCTACACGTTAAAGATTTCTAAACGTCA
This sequence comes from Meconema thalassinum, assembly GCA_946902985.2. Classification (NCBI taxonomy): domain Eukaryota; kingdom Metazoa; phylum Arthropoda; class Insecta; order Orthoptera; family Tettigoniidae; genus Meconema; species Meconema thalassinum. The sequence goes on along the minus strand of OX336396.1, from coordinate 304,202,268 downwards.
TGATAGACCGATACTTCAGATATATTCCCGTGTGGGTTTTAAACGTAATATTTGTTATTAGAGCTTCGTCACGCTCCCTCGTGTTTGGATAATGGATGTCATGAAGGTTTAGGAGACTGCGTATTTTTTATTTATTTGTTTAGTCTGCACGCGTCTACATCCAAACAAATAATAATAATAATGACACGGTCAATAATATAATAATATCGTATGTCCTCGGGTGCCGGGTGCAAGCTTTGTAATTTGACACCCAGAGGGTAGCTTGCATGTCGAATTTCGTTGTCCCTTGAATCACTATGAAAGTCAAGGAGGTTAGATTTCTAAGCTCTTTGAACACTATAGCGCTTTCTAGCAGAGAAATGAGGAACTTTGTGTTGGCGGAAACTCCCGAGATTAATTTTGCCATTATGAACACGGCCTACTGAATTCAAATGGGTTCTTTGACATGTCAACATCGTATGACATGGGTGCCGTATTTTTGCCGCCTTTCAAAAATCACTTACCATGGCCAGGAGCGAACCTGCAATCTTGGGGTTAGTAGACCGACACGGTATCCACTCACCCACCGTGGCAAGCTACACGGTGAATATCAAGGAGTAATAAGGAGACACCCTGTCAGCGCTATAGCATGCGGAGAGTTGAAGCAGTGACCAGGCCCCCATAATAGGTGGATTCAGCGGTAAATGGAATCTACCGTAGACTTATATATTAGTAGGATTTAACTATGATTGCCGGTAAAAGAATCGGGAACACGTATTGTACGAAGTTCTAAGATATGTCGATGGAAATCAAGGAATATTTGTGAAACGAACGGCAGTCACAATACTTTTCGCCGCACTCGAAAATCATGTAAACAGCCGTAAAACGTTTAATTTTACAACATAAAGTAGAGAAATACACCGATCTGAAGTATAATACAGTATTTGGTAAATGAATGCATTATATCGGTATGCAGTTTTTATAACTTGTAATTATTGTGGGCCTTCTGGCAACCAGACACCCACCACTCTATTCTTAACTTTTAGCAAATAATAAGCAAATAATTACGGAGATACCTGTAGGCCTGCCATTATATTCACGAATGCGTATTAAATACATTTGAAATATTAAGCCATATGAACTGAGTGGGTGGTGGCGTTATTTATTTTATTGCCCGATAGAAAAAAAAATAGGCCAGACCAGTTTGGGTACCAGAATAAACAAGGCTTGGGCTGAGGTTTGAATTGGTTGGTTGGTTCCTCGGTTTAGGGGCTACGACAACGCGGTCATGTAGCCACGGGTACTTTGGGTGTGTGTAGAATCTGTCTGATAACCGGTGTTAATTATGATGGCAGTATTAGTGTTTTTAATACAAGTAAGGATTGCAGATATTCAATTTTCAAGTAGTTCCAACTTTTCCTACCGAACGCCACCGCCAACGACCAATAAGTACAGAACTTGGCTACTAGATGCCCCCGCAGTCGGCTTCTGGCGACGAACATTGGAACCAAAGAGCGTTAGTCAAATCTAACCTACAATCAACTTCACACAAGTGTAATTAGTGGAAGGTTCTTTTTCATGCCATAAATCTATGACATGGAACCGCCGGCTTTACTTCCCCTCCGAAGGAAGGCATACTGAGGGATTTTTAACGCTCTTAATAATCCTACGACTTCGGCCCGGTTTGAACCCGTGACTTTGGGCATAGAAGCTCACCATGCTACCAACTACGCCACCGAAGCCACCAGGTTTGAGATTAACACGCTAACATATTCAAATAATGGCACATCAATCTTTTAACACCCACGATCAATAAATCTAGAGCTCAAACCACTTTAAAAATAGATTGGGGTAATTGAGTTAATACCGTTCAGTAATTGACAAGCAGGAACTATTTCCAGAAACGAACGAAAGAAAATAACCGTAATTAATTCCTAACAATCAAAATACTTATATTTGTGGGCACATAAGCCACTATTTGAACATTTAACGAATGATACTACAAGGCCATTATCTATGTGCACCCCGATAAACACGGCAAGCTAAGCCAGCTGTGGCTGACACAGATCGTGGGTGCGCGTATGCGGTTCAGCAGGTTAGCGCGCTCCGCTGACTCATATCGTTAGTTCACACGTGTTTTGTCATTCATATGGACGTGTATCTGCAAAGCATAGACGTTGGTGTTGCACGTTTAGTGAGTATTATGATCACTAGAGCTCGGATATTTAGGTGCTAAAAATCGGGAAAATATTTATATTTTATGTATTATAAATACCTGAAATATGTGACGAAAAAGTAAAAATATTTAATTATAATTTAATTTATTAATGTGAATGTAAACAATATGCAGTACTCATGAATGCAATTTATTCTATGTCTCACTGACTGCTGAAGCATTACAATACACAACGAGATACATCTTCAGGTTGTCCATCACAAATGGCCGACGGTTATCGCGAAACACTTATTCTGAAGGCGCCCTTGAGGTGTTGTGCAACTTGAGATCCCAGTTCAGCCATGAATGCTTTCCCATATCGTCGGCAGAACAGAACGCCCCCATCAGAAATAAAATGTTCTTTAAATTCTGCAACTGACGATAACTTGTAGTTGTTTTTACTTTAGGCATCGTAGAACTGCCTTACGCTTCACAGTACCAGAAATGATCTGCACGTGAGTAACAATGGTTCCATGTAGCTGGGGGAGGGTGTCTAGCACATGGTGCAATATGGCTATGTACAAGGAAATCCCCGGCTTCCACAGTGAGTGGCACGGGGCGACAAGTTAAGAATTACACAGTTGCAAGCTGACATACGCTCTGCATGAAGATTAAATAACTCGCAGGCTCTTCCCCGTTGAAGTAAAACAGAACAAAAATGAAATAAACTCAAGCATACTGATTTAAAAAAATGTAAATATTATGTCTTTTTATGTGCTAATAAGTGAAAAGCAGGAATTTATGTATTTATAGAAAAATGCTCAAAATACGTATTTACATAAAAAATATTTATTTACCTAAAAATCCGAGCGTTAGTGATTACTGTGATTGTTGGTTATGCCTAGACACCAATTCACATTGCGCGAACGTGTGTATATCCATAATTCGTATATGAAAAGCAGAAAATCTCGTTCTGAAACAAGTTGAAAATTTCGAATCATGTTTCCAAGAAGACCTGTGCCCAATGTCAGTACAATTAGGAGGCTCGCTAAACGATTTAGGAAAACAGGCTCCGAAGATAATAAAAGAGTTGACAGACATTCTTTCATCAGAAGATGTCAGGTGTGTGTTAAAAGAGAGGGAGGACATTTTCAGCATCGCCTATGAGCACTGTAAGTACACATTATTGAACATACTTGGTAAAAGTGTGATAGTGCGCGTCAATCACCGGCTGAACCATGTACGAGCGCCCGCGATCTGCTCCATTCACAGCCGCCTTAGCTTGCCGTGTTTGTCGGGGCGCTCATAGATAATGAGCCTGTAGCAGAGTAAGGTGGCATTTACTTGCGAAATAACGTTCCTTTTGGCAGGTGGGAGTTCTGTTTGTGCAATAATATGCCACTCACGCGAAATATCACCACTTTTTGGAACATATGTCACACCATCCCATGCTATTCTTAGGAGCCTAACGCAATGTTTCCAGCACAAGAGAAGGGTTACCGTGTGGCTTCACTTCCTGGCCGCTAGGGCCTCTTCTTATTAGGCCTACTCCTTGATCAATATTGACTAAATATCATCAATACTGTAAACTTGGCAGTGGCGTTACTAGGGTTTGCTTCTGAAGGGGGATGAGATGGGGGGAACAGGGGGTGGGGCTGTGAGAACTGTGACATCATGAAAAATAATAAATGAAAGTTAACCCCAGTCTTTGTGGAAGGAAGAACACTACCGTACGTAAAGGAATATATATATTCGGAGCAACTTATCTCATTCAAGGACAAGACCGGAAAATAGATAAAAGGAAGAATTGCCTTAGCGTGGAAAACATTCTGGTCACTACAATTCATACTCATGGACAGGAAGCTGAGCAGAAGATTGAAGTTTGAGACACTAGAATCATGCGTCTTCCCAACACTATAATATGGAAGCCAAACGTGGTCAGCTACGAGCAGACAGATAAACACACTTCAAGGAAGTCAAAGAACGATAATACGTAAGATAGTTGGAGTAACAAGGTCAGACAGGATATCAAATGAGAAACTGGCACAAATGTCATCAACGACGGATATCGCAGAAAAAGCCATGAGACAAAAATGGAAATCGGGAGGCCACATCGCGAGGATGGGAGACGACAGGTGGACATACACAGCTACAATTTGGGACACATGGATAGGTAAACGACAGAGAAGAAGACCGAGGTGAAGGCAGAGCGCAGGCAGGCCCACAGTGGACGGGAGAAGCAAGAAGTAGAACTGAGTGGAGGACCATGGAAGACAGACTATAGGGCAAGTCAAGTGCATCGCTAGGAAAACTGGGAGAGAAAGTCAAAGTGTAACAGTACAAAATAAGACAAAGCAAACCTTAGCCTACAATTATCATGCACAATCCTAATGTGACTAGCTCACCACATTAGTGAAAACGAGCTACCCTTTTATAGGAGGCCTTTGCCCTTTCAAGGCTGTCCTTTATTCTTTATTATTAATATACGATCCCGAAGTTTTAAAATCTCCTATCTTTTTTTTAAACTTGCGAATTAACCACTTACAGTAGGATCACGCTACAATTTCCCTGTTTTAGTTGTAATTTCCTTTCATACGATCGGTGTGCTGCTGCCGTTGTTCGGCCGGCCAAGCTCTTCTGGTCTTTGTAGCTCGTCTCATGTCATGAAACCCTTCCAAATTGAGCATACTGTTTCAAAACGTATCTCTTTCCCACATTTGGACCTCTGGGATGTTAAAACTTTCAAGGGCTTTCCGAGTTTCTTTAATCCATGATGTAGTTGTCGTTTTGTTCCAGAAGTAGTCGAATAACTGCATGTACCCGAGAAATATTATCCGTTTCCTCATGGTCCCTGAGATTGTTGCTCCGAAGTTTCCATCCGGTTTCCGTCTGGATTGGGCCCATGATTTTCCGTAAGATTCTCGTTTCCAGGAGTTCATTGAGAGACATTCACCGGCGTACAGGCATTCTGTTTGGACTAAAGTGTTGTAGTGCTTTATTTTGGCGTTCCAGGAAATGCATTTCTTGTTATAGTTGTTTTTTGTAAACCATACGCTCTTTCCATATTTGAGATCCTATCGCCTACCGCAGCTTTCTCTAGACCATTGTTCTGTATCGTTTCACCTATCTATTAGTTTTAGCCTATTTTCATTTATGAAAAATAGGCTTATGAGATGACCTTTTGTCCGTGTGTCTGTCTGTGTATGCGCGCGTGTGTGTGTATGAGGATTTTTGTGTGTACCCTTTAATAACTTCTAAACGGCTGGAGCGGTTTCAAAGTAAGTAAGTAAGTAAGTAAGTAAGTAAGTTCATAGCACTATTCCGGGCGACAACGACCGTGCCCTTCAAATTTTGTTACGTCTCACCAATCCAACATGGCGGCTGTGCGAAATATTTCACCAGCATTCCATATCTTCGAAACTATTACCGATATCACCCTGAAATTTTGTACGGTGATAAAGGGAACTACTAAAAGTTCACCTATATGACTTTTGAAAACCATGTAACTACAAAGCCAACATGGTGGCCAAGCGAATTCGCGACGTTAAAATAGACGTTTCTCGAGATTTAACCAACCGAACGCAATGAAACATGGCACAGTATAAGTTTATACACATTGTAATGCACCGACATCTAACTTCGTTCAATTGCTTACATAACCTCAAGATGGCGGCTGTGCGAAATATTTCACCGGCATTCTATATCTCTGAAACTATTACCGGTATCATCATGAAATTTTGCACGGAGATAAAGGGCACTACTGGAAGTTCATCTATGAGACTTTCAAAAACCGGTTAACTATAAAACGAACATGGCGGTCAAGCGAAGTTGAACATTTTAAATAGACTTTTCTAGCGATTTAATGATCCAAACGCAATGAAACTTCGTACAGCAAATATTTATACACATTGTAATGCACTGGTATGTAATTTAGTTCAATTGTTTACGTAACCTCAAGATGGCGGCTGAGCGAATTTCGAAAATTAAGTTTTATTTCTTGTGTTCTAATCATGCGATCGAAATCATCATTTGCATAATGAACCTAACCAATAATCATCAAGAGTTTAGTGCTTTTCAGTCGGTCAACACGAATGTACCCAAAAGAGATGGGTTATGCCCTAATCCTGAAATAAATTACATGAGATTAATAAAACACTGGGATGACCAGTTTCGATCGTCAAGCGATCATCATCAAATCCATTACACTTAGGCTATAAAATCTATGTTTGAAATACAGGTGAAAATATTTACAATATGTACAATTATTTAGTTGCAGTACCCATACTACTAAATGCAGTATATATGATGTTAGGTGAAATGCTAAATGGTGATAGCTATCCGGAGTTTGTACTTTGGAGGGATTATATGTTGTAAAAATCAACTATGGTTAAACTATAAAATTATAGGCTAACTACTTATCTGATTGTCTTCCTTACTACAGCTACTCGCAGTTTTCGTGCTCACTGTAACTCACGGTGCGGTCGACTGCGGTGGTTATCTTAACGACTGGTTTTTTCCTGCCTTCTCCCCCCTGCCCATACGTGCTGTGGGGAGTCATAGCGATGTGTTAATGTGAGGTGTTACCAACCTGGGAGAGTCTGGACCATCCACCAGACAGTCCGCCCCTAGTGATTCCCACATTTTTGGTCCGCTGAAGAAGTTCCTGGCAGAACAGCGATTCACGTGCAACGATGACGCCAAGACAGCAGTCCGACGATTGTTCCACAGTCAGTCGGATGAATTCTAACACAGGAGCATCTCAAATGTAGTTCTGCGATGGGAAAAATGTCTTAACAAATGTGGAGACTGTGTGGAAATATAGTGCGTATACTTGTAATTACCGGTATGTATTATTTATTTTGCTAAGAATTGGGGCAAAGACTTTTCAATCCACCCTCCTATTTTTCGTTTTTTGTTGTTGTTGTCGTGTGGCCACCTGAGAGGTCGAGTGCAGGTATTTCTAGTCGACGACTGTGGGCGACCTGCTTGTCGGGATGAGAGATGGAATGGACGTAGATGAATGAAACTGGGCAAGGATGTGAAAGGAAGCGGCCGTGGCATGTCAGAAGGTACCGTCCCAACTTTTGCCTAGTGTTGAAAATGGGAAACCACGGAAAACCATTTCAAGGATGGCCAACGGTGGGGCCCGACCCCCACGCGTGTACCGACTCAGCCGAGAGCTTGGCCCCATGACCTAACGCTGCGCTTTAGCCAGCGTAGCCACTGCTGTCGGATTTTTAGCCAACTGTTCACATTTTGCAAAAATGAGGAAAAAGTAGACTTATGAGATCGGGCAAATGTGTGTCTGTCTGTCTGTCTGTCTGTCTGTCCTTCCGTCTGTCGGTCTGTCTGGCTGTGTGTGTGTGTCCCCCTATCAACTCCTAAACGGCTGCAGCAATCGAAACAAAATTTGGTAGGAGTAAAGATCTATACCTGAATATCTCACGGCCATATTTGAAAATGATGTCAGTGCTACCAACTGCTGAAAAATCGCAATTGAAATTTGAGCTCCATGTTGGATATCTTGGAAGGTGTGAATGGGAGCTATTTCAAAATTGGCACACGTATAGATAATACTTATGCAGTTTAATTTCCAGGAGGCCATACATGGCAGTGTTGCCAAAATGATTAAAAGCCTGCTGATAAGTCCAAATTTTAAATGCATATAACTTCTACACTATCAATTAGATTTCAACCAAATTTCGTATGTGCTATGCGTACATAAACAGATATGACTGAGAGTATTCTTAAGAGCCATCAGGGCTGCCAACTGTTAATAAATGCTCTCAATTTTTTAAATCCAAATACCCATATATCAGAAAGTATGCAAGCCGACAGCTTTAAACTATGCACACGTATAGTACCTGACATTCTTTATTAATTTGGAGTAACTCACATACATCAGTGCTACCAACATGATTCTAAGCCTGCAGAGAGGTCCGACTTTAAATACATGTAACCTCTAACTATCAATTGGATTTCAATCAAATTTCTTATGTGCAATGTTTACCATAACAGATATTACTATGCGCATTCTTAGGAGCAACCAGGGCTGCCAACTGTTAATAAACGCTGCCTCTATTCGTTTTTCTTAATATCAATATATCAGAAAGTATGCAAGCCAACAGCTCTAAACTTTGCACACGTATAGTACCTGACATTCTAGATTAATTTGGAGTAACTTATAAACGTCAGTGCTGCCAACATGATTCTAATCCTGCTGATAGGTCCAATTTTAAAATGCATGTAACTTCTATACTAACTAATGGATTTCATTCAAAATTGACACAACAATAGATCATATTATTTCAGATTATTTCTGACCAATACATGTATGTCATTGTTGCCAACATTATTTTACGCGCGCTGTTAAATCCAATGTTTAACTGCATGTAACGTCCATGCTATCCAATGGACTTCAACCAAATTTTGTATTCTGTACCTTAAAAGATGGAACTAAGAATATATTCAGTCATCAGGGCGGCCAACTGTAGTTCTCTATTAGGCTACATTATGCCAGGTATACAGTATTTCGAACTAATTCGAAATTTCGATATTACCAACTTAATTTTGTCATTATTCTAGATAGATCCATATAGAGTAATCATTGCCATGGACCTTTAATTTTAAGAAAAGTAGGCTGTTTTGTTCGTCACGGAACTTCTTGTTTCTGGTTATTTAATCGTATTAATAGTTCATAATACATAATACAAGCCACGTCGCGACCAGATTTGCAACTCACGGATTCCACTTCAAAGTATGCATGAGAAGAAATACAGTGAGTCCGGGAATGTTCTCCGCAGCGTCTACATGCGTCTGGGAGAGCTAGCTACAGTGAGTCCGGGAATGTTCTCCGCAGCGCCTACATGAGTCTGCGAGAGCTAGCTACAGTGAGTCCGGGAATGTTCTCCGCAGCGCCTACATGAGTCTGCGAGAGCTAGCTACAGTGAGTCCGGGAATGTTCTCCGCAGCGCCTACATGCGTCTGGGAGAGCTAGCTACAGTGAGTCCGGGAATGTTCTCCGCAGCACCTACATGCGTCTGCGAGAGCTAGCTACAGTGAGTCCGGGAATGTTCTCCGCAGCGCCTACATGCGTCTGCGAGAGCTAGCTACAGTGAGTCCGGGAATGTTCTCCGCAGCGCCTACATGCGTCTGGGAGAGCTAGCTACAGTGAGTCCGGGAATGTTCTCCGCAGCGCCTACATGCGTCTGCGAGAGCTAGCTACAGTGAGTCCGGGAATGTTCTCCGCAGCGCCTACATGAGTCTGCGAGAGCTAGCTAAAGTGAGTCCGGGAATGTTCTCCGCAGCGCCTACATGAGTCTGCGAGAGCTAGCTACAGTGAGTCCGGGAATGTTCTCCGCAGCGCCTACAGGAGTCTGCGAGAGCTAGCTACAGTGAGTCCGGGAATGTTCTCCGCAGCGCCTACAGGAGTCTGCGAGAGCTAGCTACAGTGAGTCCGGGAATGTTCTCCGCAGCGCCTACATGAGTCTGCGAGAGCTAGCTACAGTGAGTCCGGGAATGTTCTCCGCAGCGCCTACATGCGTCTGCGAGAGCTAGCTACAGTTAGTCTGGGAATGTTCTCCGCAGCGCCTACATGCGTCTGCGAGAGCTAGCTACAGTGAGTCCGGGAATGTTCTCCGCAGTGCCTACATGCGTCTGCGAGAGCTAGCTACAATGAGTCCGGGAATGTTCTCCACAGCGCTTACATGCGTCTGCGAGAGCTAGCTACAGTGAGTCCGGGAATGTTCTCCGCAGCGCCTACATGAGTCTGCGAGAGCTAGCTACAGTGAGTCCGGGAATGTTCTCCGCAGCGCCTACATGCGTCTGCGAGAGCTAGCTACAGTGAGTCCGGGAATGTTCTCCGCAGCGCCTGCATGAGTCTGCGAGAGCTAGCTACAGTGAGTCCGGGAATGTTCTCCGCAGCGCCTACATGAGTCTGCGAGAGCTAGCTACAGTGAGTCCGGGAATGTTCTCCGCAGCGCCTACATGCGTCTGCGAGAGCTAGCTACAGTGAGTCCGGGAATGTTCTCCGCAGCGCCTACATGAGTCTGCGAGAGCTAGCTACAGTGAGTCCGGGAATGTTCTCCGCAGCGCCTACATGAGTCTGCGAGAGCTAGCTACAGTGAGTCCGGGAATGTTCTCCGCAGCGCCTACATGCGTCTGCGAGAGCTAGCTACAGTGAGTCCGGGAATGTTCTCCGCAGCGCCTACATGAGTCTGCGAGAGCTAGCTACAGTGAGTCCGGGAATGTTCTCCGCAGCGCCTACATGAGTCTGCGAGAGCTAGCTACAGTGAGTCCGGGAATGTTCTCCGCAGCGCCTACATGAGTCTGCGAGAGCTAGCTACAGTGAGTCCGGGAATGTTCTCCGCAGCGCCTACATGAGTCTGCGAGAGCTAGCTACAGTGAGTCCGGGAATGTTCTCCGCAGCGCCTACAGGAGTCTGCGAGAGCTAGCTACAGTGAGTCCGGGAATGTTCTCCGCAGCGCCTACAGGAGTCTGCGAGAGCTAGCTACAGTGAGTCCGGGAATGTTCTCCGCAGCGCCTACATGAGTCTGCGAGAGCTAGCTACAGTGAGTCCGGGAATGTTCTCCGCAGCGCCTACATGAGTCTGCGAGAGCTAGCTACAGTTAGTCTGGGAATGTTCTCCGCAGCGCCTACATGCGTCTGCGAGAGCTAGCTACAGTGAGTCCGGGAATGTTCTCCGCAGTGCCTACATGAGTCTGCGAGAGCTAGCTACAGTGAGTCCTGGAATGTTCTCCGCAGCGCCTACATGGGTCTGCGAGAGCTAGCTACAGTGAGTCCGGGAATGTTCTCCGCAGCACCTACATGAGCCTGCGAGAGCTAGCTACAGTGAGTCCGGGAATGTTCTCCGCAGCGCCTACATGCGTCTGGGAGAGCTCGCTACAGTGAGTCCGGGAATGTTCTCCGCAGCGCCTACATGCGTCTGGGAGAGCTAGCTACAGTGAGTCCGGGAATGTTCTCCGCAGCGCCTACATGAGTCTGCGAGAGCTAGCTACAGTGAGTCCGGGAATGTTCTCCGCAGCGCCTACATGCGTCTGCGAGAGCCAGCTACAGTGAGTCCGGGAATGTTCTCCGCAGCGCCTACATGAGTCTGCGAGAGCTAGCTACAGTGAGTCCGGGAATGTTCTCCGCAGCGCCTACATGCGTCTGGGAGAGCTCGCTACAGTGAGTCCGGGAATGTTCTCCGCAGCGCCTACATGCGTCTGGGAGAGCTAGCTACAGTGAGTCCGGGAATGTTCTCCGCAGCGCCTACATGAGTCTGCGAGAGCTAGCTACAGTGAGTCCGGGAATGTTCTCCGCAGCGCCTACATGCGTCTGCGAGAGCTAGCTACAGTGAGTCCGGGAATGTTCTCCGCAGCGCCTACATGCGTCTGGGAGAACTAGCTACTGCAGTTACGTTGGTAGTATGGCTGCCGCTTGCAACATCTCTACTTAGTATTGAACCCATGTGCTGTTGGTTCAAGCGCCGAATCCATCATTTGTTGGTAAAAGAAGGGAGGAAAAATACAGTCCTTAGAATGACTTAGAAAGATTTTATGCAAGAGGACTGGTACAACGTAAGAGACCAGGTGGCCCCAGGAAATGATATCATGCGTGACGCACCGATAGGGAGCCGATCATAACTATAAATAGAATGATAAAAACTTTCCACTGTGTGTAAGCGAGAAGAGGTTTCGGAAATTAATCTTACGCAGCAATAAAATGGCATCCTCGCAGTTGTGCAAGAAGAGGAATAATTAGATTTAAGTCATTTGCGAGAATATAATTAACAAAAGAAATACATCATTGTGAATCATTTTGGAATAGAGATTTTTGTGTGGGGAAAAGGGTTATAATAATTGCACAGGAAAGAAGTGCAAACGCAGCATTACGTAGTTAAAAGTTCCCCGAGACCAGAGGTGGTAGGGATTGAAAATAAACCTCAACACCCAGGTATCTGAGGAGCAAATTTTATTTAATATCTCGGAATTGTACGATCGATTTTCATGTGCAAAGAAGTCAGTTTACGTTTAGAAAACGAGCTTTCCAGAGATATAAGTTTCAAAAGTATGCGACTATTGATTCAAAAGTTAGTTATGAAAAAGACGAGGACTTTATCTTTTTGTAGCCGATTTGTATAAAAGCCCTGGCCGAACCAGTATTTACCAGACCTCGAGAGGTCGTGATACGCTGTATCACCAACGAGCAACCCGTATGGGAGTGGCCGAGAAGTATCGCCGTGTGAAGACATAGTAAAATCCTAGTAAAGGATTAATTTCAGTAAGCCTCAGTCTTTATTGTGAAAGTTCATTATTACAGTCAAAATTAGGCTGTGAACTTGAAGAAAGAACAGGCGATAGGTCTTCGAATAATAGTTCAGTTAAAAGACAGAAAGTATCGTAAGGTTTCGAAGTACCAACGGAAGTGAAACAAACATTTCTATCAAAATTAAGGAACACGATCAGGGTCGGACGAAATAAGTAACGCCTAGTGTGCCGAAAAGATAGGGACGAGAGCGCAGAACAATAAGAATTGAGAATTTAATCCAAGGCGTTGTCTAAAGGAGACAAACGAACAGTAAAAAGCAATAAGCTACGAATGGAAGGAATAGCAGTAAATGCTAGGGAATCATTAGGTCACCGATAAAGTATTCGAGAGGCCGTAAACAGGACAGACTTTAGCTAGACCAACTAAATAGTATCTAGGAAGAAACGACATCGAGCTAGTAAAATAGAAGCCGATAGTCAGAAACCGGATCTGAAGATTAACCGTTCCAGGGAGGGGTAGATTGATCGAGACTTTCATCATCTTACCAGGTTAGGGAGCCGACGTCTAAGAGTGTCACCCTTGGAAACGGGGAAGAAAGAAATCACGTGTGTAAGGCAAAATCAAAGCCTAAGTGATTAAAAGCAGTGTAATAATTTTAGTGAATTTATTTGTGTATGATAATCGAATACAAAATGGTATTCAATATGTTACAAGTGTTTAAGGTAAATAATGTGTATGTGTTTAAAGAAGTGTCATTGTGTGAAATGGTATCAATGAAGAAGGCTTAAATGCAGTAAGTGGGCAAAAATGAAACATCGCTGGAGAATTCGGTCGATGACCATACAATCATGTGAGTAACCATTTCATTATGTTATGTGTTGGGAAAGGTTTGCGTACAATCCACATGAGGAAGAAAGAATAGGGATGTTTGAATAACAAATAAAGGAATATAGTGCGATCTGAACGATTAAATTTGAGAAAGTATAAAGTAATTATGGGAAATAAATAAATCCCTTGGGGGAAATGTAAGAAAGAAAATATCAGTGTAGTTGATAAATGATTTAAATATGTGAAAGCAAGCGTGATAATAATAATAATAATGATATAAATGAATGAAGATTATGATGAATTAAATGAAAAGTAGTAGCTTCCGAGCTCCTTTAAATGAATTAATACATGTTATGAAACATGTTCTTAAAGTAAAGCGATTGTTGTCAAGGGAGAGGAGTAATATAGAATTGAGATGTACACTAAAATGTTGATTTTGAATTTATCAGTTCGTTGAAGGCAACGTGGCTCAGTAATGTGTAAGCACCATGTAGTGCATAGAATTAATTTGTCACGCTAGGAATGCGTTGAAAAACTCGGTAAAACTAATTATGAGGGGCAGTTGGTCGTGGTAATTGAACTATGGTAAGTCCTCTAAATAGTGACGTGATCACGAGGCCGCATGTGTATTGTATTATAAAATGGTGCTAATTATTATATTATGAGCGCGGGTGTAAGGCAATGAGGCCCGCTATAAGTCGCTAATGTTATAAGTCCTCCAGTGTGGGATATGGTTCCCGAGGCATTTGAAAGGATCGAACCCAGATTCGTCCATGTTTAAGCCCCTAAATATTTGTTGTTGTATTGAATTATTCTTACCCGCCAATGAGGACACTTCATAATTAATAAATGCCGAAGTTATGAGAATAGGTTTGTTGACCTTAAATATGTTGTTATAAAAAGTAGTATGAAAGCCTTGCCTGTTCAAAGAACTGCATTTAAGAACAGCTGTATAAAAGCTGAGGGTAGCTCGTCTCTTGTGAAGCAAGACAGTGAAGTCTCTGCCTCCCTGCAATAAATCACGCTAAGTAGCCAAGGCCTGGCCCTTACCATTGATAGAGTGTGGTAGGTCTGGGAACTGTCTGTTGAATTATAGTACACAAAGTGTTAAGAGTTTGTTTTAACGACCCGGTCTTCGAACCGAGGTTCTTTTAGATGAATGTTACCGCTTGCAAAGTTCAGATCGTTGCTTTCTTATGATATAATGGTCTTTTAAGACAAATAATAATAAATCCCTAATGTTATGATTATATGATGTAGTGATTCACGAGTTTTAGTGAAGACAATTAGATTCCGGGAGTGATCTTAAGTTTTGACTTGTTCAAGTAGTCTTCTGTAGCTCGGGAGTGCGCAAATGTTTCCCAATCACGGTAGTGAATTGTTGACTTGAGAGAGAAATGGTAAACTGAGAGCATTGTGGAAGTCCAAAATGTTAAGTAAATGAGTAACAGTACTTTGTTAAATTAGATATTTTTGGATTAGAAGATATACTCATGTAATAGGAAGTGATGTGTTGTAAATGGATAACACAGTATGTGTAAAAGTATCGAGCCTATTGGAGCTCTTGATTTTATTGAATTTTAAAAGGACACTATGGAAGTGAAAATTAATAGAAGTTTGTTGGTTTATACAAAGCCATTTATTATGATTTAATAGTTGTTTAAATATGATTTCCTTGTTCACTTTGAACGAGTATGAATTAAAGGGTCAGTATTTTATTTGTTTATTTTTGTAGCGCCATAGATTTGAATAATTAAATGTTTTATAGTAGGAGTTGATTTTGTTTATTTTTTTATGGAAGTGTATCCTCTATTTAATCCAAATTGTGTGAGTCACAGAGTGGGAGAACATACCATGAACCCCGATACTCCCGATTGAGCATTGCTGGCAAACTGTGATTTACATATTTCATGCTGAATGGGCACAGTATAAATCAAAGTCCCCGATTCTTGAATGTTACGGGTAAACTCGAGAACCACTGGATGGATTTTGATGCGGTTTTCTCCATTCTGTAAAGGATATATCGAGTATGATTTCTGTAGAAAATAATTGATTTATGATCAAAGGAAGCCGTGCAGTAACGATTTTAGTGGGAAAGTCGATAAAATACCTGGTGTCCAGTGCTTTGTAAGCTTACGCTGGGCAAACCGTTAAAAATATCTAAATAGTATGAGTGTAAGAATTGTTCAGCATGAAAAGTTCTACAAAAAAGTTCGCGAGAGCATATCTCTATCTTACATACATCGCTCACTATAAGGGAACAACTGAAGCTTGTTTCTTACAGCTCTATGTGCTGTCGACTTAGATTCCTGTTTATTGAGCTAATTTTCGTGTTGATTTACTTGGACCACGCAGCATTATATCGGAGATTTCATCAAGTTCTTCGTCTGTTAAAAGCGTAGGCCTGCCTGTTCCCGGTACATCGTGAACTGAGCCAGTCACACGGAATTTACTTACCAAATCCCGAACGGTATCACGGTTTGGACACTTTGAATTAGGAAACGGCGCCTGAAATCTTAATTTTACATTTTCTGTTAACCGATCGCCTTCGCGAAAAACGTATTCCACCAAAAAAAAAAAACTCTCTCTTCAGTAGTAAACATTACCGCCTATATACTGTTGCACTTTCCAATAATAATCTATCTGAACACTCGCTGACGCTGAAGACATGCAGGTAGGCGCGCTTATCGCGATACACATCGACAGCTCACACGGGGAAGTCCCGCTTTGAAGGACACAGTGCAGTGCAGCCAACTAAAACTCATGACTCAACCACTCACAGCTGAACGTACCCACTGCGGAGAACATTCTCGGGCGCCCTGTACCACCAATCAGCCCCACAATATGTATGCTCGTGGTGCGGAGAGAAGTGTGATAGATACCCCGCAATGTGGTGTGAACAGAGGCAACTACGTATCTATTACATTTAACACATATTTAGCGCTGTATGATTTACCATTTGTTTAATAAATCTACCTTTATCATAACACATTTTTAGACTACATACAAGAAGTTCTAAAGTTGGTGCCACTGATGACATTTTAGTATTTGGCGGGAGTCTACTGCCAGGTGCCAGGAGGCAGTAGACAATTTTCTTTTCAAAATTGTGTATAGAAAGCTCTAATTTTGTAATATGTCATGTTAGAAACAATATCTCTATTTCATTTTCCTACACACAAACACATATCTTTTCTTCACGATTTTTGATGATTATATACAAAGTAGATGTGTATTTGAATCAACACGTCTTTAACAGCTTCGGTGGCGTAGTTGGTAGCAATCTAAATTGCTGTGCCCAAGATAACGGGTTCAAACCCGGCCGAAGAGCGTTAAAATCCTTCAGTATGCCTTCCTTCGGAGGGGAAGTAAAGCCGGCAGTCCCATGTCATAGATTTATGGCATGTAAAAGATCCTTCCACTAACTAAACTTGTGTGAAGCTAAATTTCTAGGTTAGATTTCGTTGAAACACTCCATCAAAGTTCCAACGTTCACCATTAGGTGTCACTGATATCAGGTAGCGAAAGTTGGAACTACTTGAAATTGAACGGAACTTGTAGCTCACCCCATGGGAGTCCGCATTGAAGCACCTGCAGCCTATGGCGAGCCAAACATGTCCTTGGACACGCCCGGCACTAAAATCCATACGATAAATAAAATAAAATAAAATAAATCTATAAAATAATGCACTTTCCGACACATGAACACATATTTTTCTTCACGTCATTTGATTATTATACGGAAAGTAAATGTTTATTTGAATCAACACGTCTTTTAAAATATAAATTATCGACTAAAGCTACATTAATTTACAATTATGCAATTGTAGAGGAGCAAGGGCAGTTCTTCCGCATGTGTGCCTTAATACTCATGGCTATCTCGCGAACCATTTATCGGAGAGGGTCATGTGACAGATCGTTTAAAGGGTATTTTTACTTATCATTCCTATTTACTCTAATAACCCAAAACTTTTGTTTCCCCCGATATCTCGTGAACCCATAATCAGAGAAACCTATGTGACGGCTTGTTTTATTCTTGGGGTATGTCTTCTCGTTTTTCTTCAATGAAGTTAGTAGTTTATCCGAGGCTCTGGTGTTTGGTAGAGGTAAGCAACAATAAGAGACGATTCTCGTGCCAGGATGTAAAGGAATCGTGACCTGGTAGTTTTTGACACTCCGATTGCTTTCTTTATGAATAATGCCTTCACTCTTTCTAGTGAGTAATAGTACATTATGCAACGAGCCTATAACGGCAATAATTAAGACACGAGTTTGTTTATAAAACGAGTGTCTTAATTACCATTATAGGCGAGTTGCATACGACTGTTTATGTTCGACGATAATTATTATAACTATTTTATGTTCGAACATAAATATTTATAAATATCTGTCGAGATTTCGCCAGTTTTGTGTACTGAACAGAGCGCATGAGACGCAGAGAATGCCTTGTATTTGACCATGGCCTCCTCGATTACCCTGCTGTGACACTAGGCCAGGCAGTGAAATTAAATTAGAAGGCCGTTGAACTCAGCGCATCTAATTATCTAATTGGTCAAACAACTGTTTCTTGAGCTCTGATTGGTGGGAGAAACTGTTTCATAATGAAAAATAGTGTTATAATGAGCCTCATTATAGTACAGTTTTCTGACATATAATAGTCAGGGTCGAACATAAAAGTTATTTTCTGTTAGGTGTTGGCAAATGACTTGAATGCCATATATTAGAATGGGCATGATTTTATTTCTGAAAAGAGCTATTGCTGTCTCTAAGCTGAAGGTTCTCAAGTATCTAATTCCATGCATTGCCCGTACCGCTAGCGTTTATTTCTCTATCATATGATATGTAAAACATGTGTATCAAATTGCAATAAGTCTCTGTTAAAAATAACATAAATAACATACATAATACGTGTATTTACCGCAAGGTACAAGATTTAGAATATGTCAGCCGCGAATAACGCTGGTAGTCAAAGGTTAGTGCAAATTGTGGTATTGATAAAAAAAACTCGACTTTTAGTGTTTTATGGAAAATTGTTATTTGGGATTTCCTCTTTAATTTGATGGTTGATTTTGGTTGACTGTAAGCAATTCTATATGTTATTGCTCAAGTTCTTCGATAGATTTTGTGAGTACGGTAGATGTTTAGTTAAGGGGACCGTGTACCCTACAGGTTTCAAATATGTGTTTGTTTTAAATTGTTTAGCCTGATTACAAACACACATTTCTGAATAAATCTACGTTCGTTTAAGAAAAATCAGACTTAGTTTTTTATATATGAAATATTTTCTTTTAGTGTGCGTGTGGGAGGTCACTTCTAGTTGTGTTCTAATTGTAACAGAGACTTATTACAATGTGTGTAACATGTTTACATATCATGTGATAGAAAAATCAACGCAAGCGGTACGGGCAATGCATGAAATTAGATACTTGAGACAAAAATGGCTCTTTTCAGAAATAAAATCATGCCTATTCTTATATATGGCACTGAAGTTATTTGGCAACACCCAACAGAAAAGAACCTTTCCTGACTAGAAAGAGTGAAGGCATTATTCATTAAAAGAGAGCAATCTGAGTGTCAAAACCTACCAGGTCACGATTCGTCTACATCCTGACACGAGAATTATTTCTTATTAATGAACTTAGGAACTATTTACCTCTACCAAGCACCAGAGCTTCGGAAAAACTACCAACATCATTGAAGAAAAACGAGAAGACATACCTCAAGAATGTTATGGAAGCGGAGCCATGATCGACCGGACGTGGACAACAGCCAACATTGAGTTGAGGCTTGTGTTTACACGTCTGGCGGTCCATGGTCTTCAGCACCTTATTTGCATTAGCAAATATTTCCATGAACCTACAGTGACGTGAGTATGCCAACTATGTGGAGAAGCATGTGATCGCTCCCACTTAGAGCTCTGTAGGAAAAGGACAAAAGCAATAAAAGACTATGCAACTAAAAGAGCGCAATTTTAGTGTACATGTTTATACTTAATTTTCGATGGCTATCTGGCTGCAATGAGAGTATTATTATTATTAACCATTGAATTGAAGTTACCATACAAGTGATTCTCTAGGTACATGTTTCTTGAGGGCTGTAACTTACACAGTTTACTCTTTATACACAAATAATACAAGTAGCGCAGATTTATGACAATCTGTTTCGTACAAGGGAAAATACGTGAGTATCAAGCACTAACAATTTGGTAGTTATTTAAAAGAAATGAACCGTATTAATATTTAATTTATATCTAAGAATTCATCAGAGTTAATGTCTTCTTCTTCTTCTTCTTCTTCCGATTCGGCCATCAAAGGACCACGCCATTTCAACTGCTTCTTGCTGTATCGAGCTTTAACGTCCTCCCAGTACTTTCGCATTAGTTCTCGATGCTGTTGTTTCCTTTCTGCAGTCCACTTCTTGCCAGTTGGAAGCTTAGGCTTTTCTTGCAAACATCTGTGTGCTATTAGCTTTTGCTTAAGGGGGCACGTTCCCATATATCGTCAGTGGCGGCTCGCATATCTCGCAGTTGGTGGGGCTGCATGCTCAAGCATTAACTTACCTTATTCGTAGATCAGCTTCAGGCGTCGAGTCTTGAACGTGACGAATTTTTCGATGACGAGGATATTGAAATTCGGTTTGCTGTTAATCAGACCCTTCTCAATAGACAGCATTCCAAGTGCACTAAGTATTTCTTGTCCTATGGCTTGAACCACTTTTCATGAATTTATAGTTATTATTATTATTATTATTATTATTATTGTTGTCATGTGTTGTGACATCTCTATATTACGCCTCGATGGTTTAAGTGTGCGCAAATTATCTGTATGTATCACTCTGTCTAACGTTGTGCAACCCCTAGCTAGATACTACCTAGTTCTCTCGTATTGGCTAGTGTTGTTGCTTACCTTGCATTTTGTTGTGCAAGTTATTCTGCTATTGGCTCTGCCAATATTTGACGTGAGTTTGAGCCACTCCCAAACTACGCATTTTATATTTCTGGGAGGCTTCTCCCCTCTCTGGGGGACAGAAGCTTATTCAGTCTTGGACGTGCCGAGATGTAGTGCGAACGTGTGTATTCGGGCAGAGGCCCACTCTCGTTAGGCAACGGGATGTGAGTACGGCTCAATGTATTTCTATCTAACGCAAATGTAATTGTTTTGTTCAGTGTTTCTTCTTTTGCTTAATTCTCTTTGCTTTTCAAGATGTTACTGTTAGTATTATAATCCTTGAACCAGATCTCCGAGACCTTGCTTAATGTCATATGACGGAGTTCTTTTTGTTGCTTCTGTTATGTACCCTCCTCACAGTTTTATTATTTTGGTTAATACCTGTAAGATTCGAAAGTATTGCGTTTCTGCGTCTTGGCTTATGTATATTTCCTGTCGGGCCTTGGTGCTCGTCTTTTGCGTCGGTGTCTCTTTTGTACCACAAACGTTTCGTTTGATTGGTAGCAATTGGACCTTTGTTTGCGGACAGTATATGTGAGGTAACGGGACTTATGTCCAACGTCTCCCACTAATACGTGTCCCTTTTGTTTATAGAATATATGTGACGGTGGTTAACTGGGATTTCTCCAGCTCCGATGTCATATTATTCATTTTTTATATGTCGCGTTGGGGCGGCATTATGTTGGAGTATAAGCCTATTTTATTATAGCGTGCTTTCGATTTTTAGCCTATTTTCAATTTTGAAAAAAAAATAGGCTTATGAGATCACCTTTTGTCCGTGTGTGTGTGCGTGTGTGTGTGTGTGTGTGTGTGTGTGTGTGAGGTGTGTGTGTGTGTGTGTCCCCTAATAAAATCTAAACGGCTGGAGCGATTTCAATGAAACTCGGTAAGTTCATAGCACTATTCCCGGCGACCTCGACCGTGCCCTTCAAATTTTGTTACGTCTTACAAATCCAACATGGCGGCTGTGCGAAATATTTCGCTAGCATTCAATATCTCCGAAACTATTACCGATATCACCCTGAAATTGTGTACGGTGATAAAGGGCACCACTAGAAGTTCACCTATGAGACTTTCAAAAACTTGGTGGCTACAAAACCAACATGGCGGTCAAGCGAAATTGAGACTTTTAAATAGACATTTCTCGCGATTTAACTATCAAAACGTAATTAAACTTGGTACAGCAAATGTTTATACACATTGCAATGCACTGGAGTATAATTTAGTTCAATTGTTTACATAACCTCAAAATGGCGGCTGTGCGAAATATTTCACTGACATTCTATATCTCCGAAACTATTACAGATATCATCATGCAATTTTGTACGGTGATACAGGGTACTGATACAAGTTTACCTATGTATATTTCATAAACCTTTAAAGGACAAAACGAACATGGCGACCAAGCGAATTTGAAATATTTTAATAGACTTTTCTCGTGATTTAACTCTCTGAGCGCCGTGAAATGTGGTACAGTAAATGATTTTGCAGATTGTAATGCACTGCCATCTAATTTAATTCAATTGTTTACATAACCTCAAGATGGCGGCTGTGCGAAATTTTAAAATTAAGTTTTTATTCTTGTGTCGTAATCATGCGATCGAAGTGAAAGTTTGAATAATGAAGCTAGGCAATAATTGTCCTTGAATGGTACATAATTCTATGGCCTATACATATAACAATCCTAAATGGCGAGCTTCTGAAATATTTAGACGGTTCTCAATATCTATGAATCTTTTACAGCAACCAAACTGATTTTTTTATGTTCATAGAGACTATGAACATATGTTCACCTATAGGACTTTCAGTAACCTGGTGAGCACAAATCCAACATGGCGGCGACGCGAAGTATAAATATTTAAATGGACGTTTCTCGCGAATTAACTATCCGAGTGCCGTGAAACGTTGCACGTTACCTGCTTATACAAATGTTGATCCACTGGCATGTAATTTATTTCTATTCTTTGCATAATCACAAGATGGCTGGTGTGCGTACTTTTAAAATCTCGTTTTTACTTCTTGTGTTCTAATCATGCGATTGAAGTTTGAATACCACACGTACACAATAATCTTAATGTAATAGTACAAAAATAAAAATCCATCCTGGTGACCATATGAAATATTTAGACGGTTCTCAATATCTACGAATCTGTTACAGCAATTAAACTGAAATATTGTATGTTGATAGAGACAATTAACATGAGCAGGATATATGAAAATAGGCTGTATAGTTCTTCATGGAACTACTTGTTACTGGTCTATTTTGTCCCAGATCAATTGTAATGTAATGTATCTCTGTATATTTCATTTTCCTTTTGTTTTGTTTTTCTCTTTTGATTTTCACCGTATTACATAACTTAATAATAATCCCCCTTGTCTCTTCCTTCCTCATATCTCCGTGAGATCTCTCTCCCCTTTGTTTTACTCCCCCTCACTCCTCCCCTTCCCTCCGGTATATTTACATAACATCATGAAAAGCTTCGCGTCTCGTTAATGTTCTATTTTTGAATTTTTGCAAGTTTGGCGTTTCTCTCTGACTTTTGTAAGTTTCATTTTATTTTCTTCCATGTTCGTATCTTTTCGTTAGATTCATGTTGTTGAGCTGTACTCAGGTTCTGTCGTGCTTTTTAGTTTTTTAAGTTTTTGAATTCTTTATTCCTGGTATTGGGTTTCTTTTGTATTATCGATTTTATCTTAGCTTACCTTTTTTTCTTTGTTTTAAGTAACTTGTTTATATCGTGTACACGCTCTTTCTTTTATCTTTAATACATTTTTATATTTTAAGTAATTTTGCTCTCATGTCATTTCTTATATTTAAGTCCACCCTTTATCCTTATCTCGATTTCGTCAATCTTGTCTTTGTGATGTAACAAAGGCACGATTAACATGCCTCTGGGTTTTCGTTAATTAATTTATTGAGATTCTTTTTTCTACCTTTGATCATTGCATTAAGCAATGATTTGTTTCCATTTGGTTTTTAGGAAATCGTCTTTTACTCGCTCCAAAAACCCTGGGCCCAGCACTGGGTCGAGCAAGACGTATTCTTTTCCCTCGTCCATTTGCGACCTTTTTGATTTTATCTTCCACCGCTACTCTGACGCTCATTATTATTATTATTATTACCTAGACCTTTAGTGGCGCAGGCTGAGCCATGCGCGGATAAAGAAAACGTTATCCACATTCGCACGACTGTTATCCGCATCCGCCTCGCATCCCCACGACTGTTATCCGCATCCGCCTCGCATCCCCACGACTGTTATCCGCATCCGCCTCGCATCCGCACGACTGTTATCCGCATCCGCCTCGCATCCGCACGACTGTTATCCGCATCCGCCTCGCATCCGCACGACTGTTATCCGCATCCGCCTCGCATCCGCACGACTGTTATCCGCATCCGCCTCGCATCCGCACGACTGTTATCCGCATCCGCCTCGCATCCGCACGACTGTTATCCGCATCCGCCTCGCATCCGCACGACTGTTATCCGCATCCGCCTCGCATCCGCACGACTGTTATCCGCATCCGCCTCGCATCCGCACGACTGTTATCCGCATCCGCCTCGCATCCGCACGACTGTTATCCGCATCCGCCTCGCATCCGCACGACTGTTATCCGCATCCGCCTCGCATCCGCACGACTGTTATCCGCATCCGCCTCGCATCCGCACGACTGTTATCCGCATCCGCCTCGCATCCGCACGACTGTTATCCGCATCCGCCTCGCATCCGCACGACTGTTATCCGCATCCGCCTCGCATCCGCACGACTGTTATCCGCATCCGCCTCGCATCCGCACGACTGTTATCCGCATCCGCCTCGCATCCGCACGACTGTTATCCGCATCCGCCTCGCATCCGCACGACTGTTATCCGCATCCGCCTCGCATCCGCACGACTGTTATCCGCATCCGCCTCGCATCCGCACGACTGTTATCCGCACGTTTGTTATTCGAATCTACTGGCATTACAATAATATTTTTATTTTTTACTAGCAGAAGTACCCGTTCGGTGTTAACACCAGACATTATAATAATAATAATAATAATAATAATAATAATAATAATAATAATAATAATAATAATAATAATAATAATAATAATAATGTTATTGGTGTTACGTCCCTTTTAAGTACTGTTGCGTTTAGAGACGCACCAGACATTATCAATTGAGCTACTGTTGCAATGGTTAACGGCTTGTCATTCCTTCATAAGTTTATCAAAACGAAGATAGTTTTCTGGGAATATCACTCACACTGTTAATTTAAGGGCCTTATAATGTGGTTTTCAGAGACCCTTTATAGACTCGCGAATTTTGTGTCTCACATTGAGAAGTGCAACAAATGCTTTGGTCGTCCTTCTAGGATAATTTTTATATTTCGCCTATTTTAGCATGTATTTTGAGAAGTTTTTCCCTATATCCACCCTTCTACTGTATGAAATGAACGGTGAAGAGTTTTATAAATGATTGGTGTATTGACTCATGTTTACCATACCTAATTTTACGATGCACCAAGCATCCGAACATGAGTTATAGGCGTACATAAGGATACACAGAAAGACAGACAGACAATACTATTGTCTACAACATATCACCCAGAAATCCAAATATGGGTATATCTACCACACAGTATCAAAGAAAATCATCCTTACAATGAACCCGTATGTCTACAAAGATTAGTTGAAATGTGCTCTCAAACTAAATTCACCTGACGTGTACTTCCTGACATGAAATAGAATTGAAAGCCTTGTAGATGAAACGCAATACACGTCACATAAAAACTGACCCTCTACGTTGTGTTGGGCCCCATACACAGGAAGACCTCTTTCATAAATTATAAAAGCTTGTGGTGCATGAAAATTCTGGTTCTTTAGTCTCAAATGGCCCAAATTCCTAAAAGCCGCAAAAAATGCTGATTCAATTCAGGAATTTTTGAAAATAATGTTGTTTGGAGATATAATAGACCTTCTGCACTATATGTCGCGCGTGAAAATTGCATGAAAAAATCCTAGGTTACCCCTTGACCCCCTTAATTGCATTGATGAATTATACAGTCTACGTTCGTTCCGTGATAACCTTATATTTGCAAACTTTCACAGAAATGTAATAAATGTAATAAATTGCTTCTTACTGAAATAGATGGAAAGTTGGATGCCACCCCTTGACATAATGTTGTCATGGTTACCGATTTGCATTCCTTCATTAGTTTGTTAAATTAAATTTAATTAGTTTTCTGGGAATGTTTCAGAAACTGTTGGTTTTAGAGCCTTATAATGTAGTTTTCGAGGACCCTCGAGTTTTATTTCTGGCACCGAGGGGCTTTGTCTCGTCGTTGTACGCCATAATATAATACTAATAATAATAATATAACATAGGGATAGGAATATAATAGTCCTGCCATACCACACCCGCAGATGTAAATCACGTGAAAAAAATCTAGACTACCCCTTGACCCCCTTAAGCGCATTTTACGTATTGATGAAATTTAAAGCTTAATTTGGTTCCATAATAACCATCTAACCGTTTTCAAACTTTCACACTAATGTAATTAATGGAATTGTATTGCGTCTTACAGCAATAGATGGACCTCTGAGAATCTGTTGCCATGGTTATCGGCTTGCATTCGTTCATAGTTTATTAAATTAAATTAGTTTTCTGGGAATATGTCAAAAACGGTCGGACGTAGGACCTTAAAATGTGCTTTTAGGGCCCCCGAGTTTTGTCTCTCACATTGAGGGGCTGAAAATGAGCTTTGTCTCGTCCTTCAACTCCTATTTCAGCATGTATTTTAAGGGGGTATGCCCCCTTTTATGAGAGGTATAGAGAAGAGTTATATCAATGATTAGTGTCGTGCCTCTGATGGATATCTGTACCAAATTTTACGTTGATACACCCAGCCGTTCTCGAGTTATAAGGGAGCAAAGTTGTCCACAGACAATCAAGCAAACAGACAGACAGACCAAAACATTATTTTCGCGCGCATCTATCATAACACAGTCTGAAACGTGTAAATAACTCAAATTTCCGTAGAAATTCAGAAAAAAAAGACTTATTTTCTTTTTTTATATATGTAGAGATATACTGCACCGCTCGATGTGACCGTGTTTTATTGCACAAATTTAGGTTTTACTCGTTAACCGTCGGAGATACACGAAAAGTGATCAGAACCTTTTGGATAGAAAATTAAATTCTAAAGCTCGTTTATACCATCAAAAGTTTGCTATTTCTTAGCGTTCTCTTTTTATTTGAAATGGAAATATGAAATTTTGAAACCAAAGGGTGTAGCGACGTCACAAAAGTAGGTTTTACTCGCTAACCGTTCGAGATACACGAAAAGTGATAAGAACCTTTTGGATAGAAAGTTAAATTTTAAAGCTCGTTTATACCATCAAAAGTTTGCTATTTCTTAGCGTTCTCTTTTTATTTGAAATGGAAATATGATATTTTGAAACCAAAGGGTGTAGTGACGTCACAAAAGTAGGTTTTACTCGCTAACCGTTGGAGATACACGAAAAGTGATAAGGACCTTTCGGATAGAAAATTAAATTTTGAAGCTCGTATGTGCCATCAAAAGGTTGCTATTTCCTACCGTTCTCTTTTTATTTGATATGGAAATATGAAATTTTGAAACCAAAGGGTGTAGTGACGTCACTAAAATGGTCGCCATTTCTTAATAGTGGAAAATATCGAAATTAAAAGTATCCTATATGTAAACCTGGTATTTCAGCTACGTCCATGCAAAATTTCATTTAAATCGGACCAGTGGTTCTTGCGTTATTAGGTAACAGACAGACAGACAGACAGACAGACGGACACACACCATCTCATTTTTATATATTAGTATGATTAAAGTAACACATCCATCTGGCCGTAAAAACCACCCGCCACAAAGACTTACATCGCATCTCATCCTCGACCCCTCTGGAGAACGGGAATAATGGGGGGGGGGGGTGTCCCCCGGTGGCAAATTGGATATACATAAGAAATAAATAATTATGCATAACAATTCAATAACATTTTTACAACAATTAAACTGGAGTATTTACACAAATAGTCAGTCTTTTCTTAAACACACCTATATGTATGGGAAAAGGCTCTAATATTGCGGCAGGTAGAGAGTTCCAGTTATCAATTGTACGGTTTACAAAAGAATATTTACCATAATTTGTTCGCTGTGGTCGGCCCTTAACTTTGAAAGGATGATCGCTCCTACCCATGTAAGTGGGCTTTCCCAATCGTTTGCTAAGCTCACCCCATGCTGGTTGATTTGTATACGTGTTGTACATAGCGCAGAGTCTAGATTTCATCCTCCTAGCCTCCAGTGATTCCCACCCAAGTTTCTTTAACATACGGCTCACACTGCTCCTGGGATTAAAGTCACTGAGCACAAATCTAGCGGCCTTTCTTTGTACCATTTCCAACTCATTGATGAGCCCTACTTGATATGGATCCCAAACCGCCGAGGCGTATTCCAGAATAGGTCTTACAAGTGACAAATAGCCTAATTCTTTAGCAGAGGTACTACTTCTTTTAATACCCTCATTACAAAGTGCAGGGATTTGCAAGCTTTAGAAACTACACATCCTATATGACTACTCCATTTCATACCATTCCTTACGTGAACGCCCAAATATTTGCAAGAATCTTCTTCTACAAGTATTTCCGAGCCAATGTTATATTGGAAATCTTGCCTTCGCACTTTCCCTATTTTTAAGAGACTACATTTTCTTGTGTTTATTTTCATTTTATTTACAATCGCCCACTTATAGACCAGGTTCAGGTCCTCTTGAAGCACTGCATTGTCTTGTGAGTCATGTATCTTTCGATATATTACACAATCATCCGCAAACAATCGACAGTCACTGCGAATCCCATTTGGTAAGTCATTTATAAACGCCAAAAATAACAAACTTATCCGCTATCCGCACAGCCATGCAAACTACGAGGCACGTCCAGAAAGTAAGCTCCGTTTGGTAATAAAATTAAATTGTGTACAGATACAGAAAAAATATTTATTGCACAACATTCTACACCTCTTAAACTACTTATCCACATAACTGCCGAACTTTTGCAGGCATTTGTCATAGCGTGGCACAAGTTTTTGGATACCTTCTTCATAGAAGTTTGCCGCCGACCCGTAAACGAGAGTGAAGACTCCCCTGTAAGATATCCTACCGTTCGGCTACTACTGTTAGGCAAATTGCGTGCTTACCAGGAGAACTGCGTATGTTTAGGAGTTCTCCTGACCACATACGCAATTTGTCTAACAGTGGTGGCCGAATGGTGGGATATCCTACAGGGGCGTCTTCACTCTCGTTTACGGGTCGGCGGCAAACTTCTATGAAGAAGGTATCCAAAAACTTGTGCCACGCTATGACAAATGCCTGAAAAAGTACGGCAGTTATGTGGATAAGTAGTTTAAGAGGTGTAGAATGTTGTGCAATAAATATTTTTTCTGTATCTGTACACAATTTAATTTTATTACCAAACGGAGCTTACTTTCTGGACGTGCCTCGTATATCCGTATGGCGATAAATGTTGCGGATATCCGCCCAGGGCTTAACCCATGGTATTCGTGAGGCACACTTTGATCCTCTTGAGGCACGATATTATTTGGCCTGTTTGCCATCTCTTGATGAATGCAGTACATTTGCATTTGTCTGTTGGCACAGGCTAGAGTATCACCGATGTCTCAGTCTCCTTCATGGCTGTGATTATATGGAAGCTACTGAGGTATGGGTGGTGCTTAGTAATGACATTCAGGGCACAGTCAGTGCCTGTGGATGCTGTGAATGATTCTACTCATAGGGTTAGCACTGCTGTTCTGACCCAGTGAGGAAAGCAATGGCAAACTACCTCACTCCTCTTCTTGCCTAGTACGCCTCAATATAGCGCTGCCCTTGGCTTTTGTGGGTATCTACCCACATAACCTAACGGCGGTACCTTTTGGGGATCCAACCAGTCTTCGGGCTGGTAGTGATAGTATTAAGATTCAATTTATATATTTCCCTGTTTCTAGTTACTTCATTGTTATGACGCTCTACCGATTGTTGATACGCCGAACTTAAGCGTAACACTGTAAAATTTTACATGTTATTTAAATGAGTTCCGGAAAATGCGTGCTTCTGAATTTCGACGCTCAATTTTCTAACATCTGTCACTCCCTTTTGAGTTCAGCTAAATTCTCCACCGACTACACTGTGAAATAATATACAAGTATTTGTTAATATCACGCAAGCATACTACATTAGAATATTAATCTATAATTCGCATGTTGGCAAGACTGATTGTACAAGTGTTTGAAGAAATGCACAAATCATGGAGATGGTGGAATGCCTCCCTTTCATTGGCTAAGGGATGATAACGGACTTGGTTCTTCTAGTACCCACTAGATGCCGTGAGCGCCTACTTGAGTTCCATCCTTCTACTCATGATTCTCATTGCCATTCAGTGCTACAAACCTAGCCATGTTGCAGCAGAAGCTTTTCCCATTTAAACATTTTCTTGCTATTGTATTATGATTCTACCCAGTATTTATAATTTATTGCATTAGAATATAAGTCGCAAATTTTCTGAATACGAATTAGGGGCTGTTAGCCGCTGCCAGTACAGTATTTGAGCAGTTTGTAAACTGTATACTCAATTGTTTCCAAAGATGTGTTGGCACTCTGTGGCGTTGCTGCAAGGAATGCAGCTCCCAAAGAGGCTTTCATAGGACAACATGGCAATGGGGAAGTGGATTCAGGAACTGCTATGTTAAGTTCCTAAGGTGCTGCGGAGAATGCAGCAGCCGTGGAGTGAAGCGGATTTACGAGCCAGCCTGGCCTTTACTTGTGAAAAATTTAAAGAGATCTATTTAATTATACCGTTACCCCGGCACTTTCAAAGTGTAAATAGATATTGTCAAACACTCTGGGGGGGGGGGGGGCTGTAGCTATGCAGCACCCTTTCACGAGCCGCCACTGGATATCGTTGCTTGTAATTCCCACTTCTTGCAAATCTTTGTTTGTCCACCTCAATGAACCAAGCTCCCTTGGTTTTCTATTTAAGGAAGTTGGTGAAAATTCATTGTCAATCGCGCTCGGTTCATTCTTGTTATATGACCGTAAAAGGTAATTCTCCGTTTCCTCAAGGTGTCCGTTATTTTTTCCACGTGGGTGTAAAGTTCGTGGTTGTCCCGTCTCCTATATTCCCCATTTTCTTTTACTGGGCTCAAGATTTTTCTTAGAATTTTCCTTTCTTTCACTTCCAGTTTCTCCATTAGTACCTTGCGATGCATTGCAAGGCACTCCCCAACATACAAGGCCTCTGGACGGATGACTGTTTGGTAATATAATAATAATAATAATAATAATAATAATAATAATAATAATAATAATAATAATAATAATAATAATAATGTTATTGGGTTTACGTCCCTTTTAACAACTGCGGCTTTTAGGGTGCCAGAATTTTCCCCCGAAGGAGATCTTCAACGTGCCAGTAAATCTACTGACACAGACCCATTCACATTTGCGCACCCTGAAATGCCAACTGACTGCGCTTGGATTCAATCCCGCTATCTTGGGATCAGCAGGCGAGACACGCAGCAAGTCCGGTAATGTATTAAATCTCCATGGTATTGTTAAACATCGCACATCCATGATTTTTTTGAAGATATTCCAGTAGCCATTTTGTCTACCTAGTGTACTGTACCTAAATATGTTAAACTTTTAGCTTTGGATTGAACAGGATTTTCGTTGCCAACAAGGTTAAGATAATATACGTCGGGAAATAATTTGCTCTAAAGTCTGTTCGCCGAGTCGAGATAGTGCGCGTAAATACGTGTACAGCCTGTTCCGATTCAACACGGAACTGTAAAATGGGTTGCCTACCCACCCGCAATGGGTTTGAAACTGCTCGCAGCGCGCTAGCGACGGGCTGATTCACTGATTGCCAACTTCTTATGCAGCATTGCAAAGTATTTTGCTCTTTCAAAATATGTCGCATCGAAGACTGACTACAATTTTGTAACACATCATTTCCAAATCCTATCTCATTTTGTGATATTAGGTTAAAAATCAATACATTGTGTTGTAAATAAAATGCAACATAAAAATACATTGTGTTGTAATCAACTATGTTGTATAATAAAATTTCAATTCATAGAAATGCTCTGCAAAAGCCATTAACAGAAGCGTAAAATAACAAGTTCTGAACAGAAATCGTTCAAACTTATTGTGTAAATATATTTCGAAAGAGAAAAATACTTTACAATGCTGCGTAAGAAGGCTGCAATCAGTGAAATCGAACTCAGTCCCGTCCGTCGCTAGCGTGCTGCGAGCAGATTTCAAGCCGATAGCAGGTAGTAGGCAAACCATTTTACAGTTCCGTGTAGAATCGGAATGGGCTGTACGTGGTCACTTGACTGTCTGGACAGGGAAACACGCCCAGTTCACGTCATCAGCTCTGCCGGACAGGGGTAGGCAAGAAGCTCCGAGATCACTACTGTCGACCAAAGTATTATGTGTACTCGAGTTTGAAGGTTGTTTGTTAAATAACCAATGGACGTAAATAAAATCCAATACCATCAATATTTTCGTCGTTCTATTTTACGTTAGTTCATGTAGGTTTGGATTTTTTAATTTATATTTTAATATTTTTTATCGCAGTTGGAAAACAAAAGGTGCACGTTTTAAGCGTGTTTCAACCATGCGTCACATTTAAGAATTATTATCTCACAAACCCATCATCAGATCGAATCCAAATTTTAACACAATATACATTGGAATGTTGTATAACTGGTTTATTAATTTCACAATTTTGTGTGTCCAAGAAACAAAGTTGTTATCATTGTTGTAAGGTAACTTTTTCTCGGCTCGGGGTGGTTGGAAACTGTAGTTCTTGTTTGCGTTGTAATCGTTATTCATCACAAAGTTATGCTGTATGACTGTGAAATACGTAAATTAATTCACTTATTTTATATCGGTTTGTATTTGTACGAGGAAATAACAAACGGTTCACTAGCTAGCCGCTCCCGGGAAAGCTGTACAGCGTTGCCGAAATGGTGCCCACACGCATCATGGCGCGTCTCGCTCGGAAGTGAATTTTAACAAATATACCAGTTTTGATCGTCAAGCGTTCATCATCAGATCCATTACACTTAGGCTATAAAATCTATGTTTGAAAATACAGGTGAAAATATTTACAATATGTACAATTATTTAGTTGCAGTATTGGTACTGCAACTGTCGGTGTATGCTAAATGCAGTATACATGATGTTAGGTGAAATGCTAAATGGTGATAGATATCCGGAGTTTGTAATTTGGAGTGATTATATGGTTGTTAACAAGTAGTTCCGCGAAGAACTAAATAGCCTATTTTCATATATCCTACTAATAATAATTGCCTCTATCAACATACAAATTACCAGTTTGTTTGCTGTAATAGATTCGTAAATATTGAGAACCGACTAAATATTTCGGATTGTCGCCATGTTGGATTTTAAATATGTAGGTCCTCGAGTTATGTACTGTTACATGAAGATTATTGTGTACGTGTAGCATTCAAACTTCAATCGCATGATTAGGATACAAGAAGTAACAAGGAGATTTTAAAATTTCGCACAGCTGCCATCTTGTGGTTATGGAAACAATTGAAATAAATTAGATGCCAGTGGATTAATATTCGTATAAGGATTTACTATACCAAGATTCACTGCACTCGGATGGTTAAATTGCGAGAAACGTCCATGTGAATATTTATACTTCGCGTCGCCGCCATGTTGGATTTATGATCACCAGGTTATTGAAATTCCTATAGGTGAACTTAAGTTCATACCCCTATGAACATAAAAAATTCAGTTTGATTGCTATAATAGATTCGTAGATATTCAGAGTCGTCGAAATATTACGGTTGGTCGCCATGTTGGATTGTTAAATGTATAGGCCATAGAGCCATGTGCCATTAAAGGAAAATTATTGCGTAGGTTCATTATTTAAACTTTCATTTTGATCGCATGATTACGACACAAGAAATAAAAACTTAATTTTAAAATTCGTACAGCCGCCATCTTGAATTAATGTAAACAATTGAACTAAAGTAGATACCAGTGCATTACAATGTGTATAAACATTTCCTGTACCAGATTTCATTGCGCTTGGAACATTAAATCGCGAGAAAGGTCTATTTAAAATTTTCAAATTCGCTTGGCCGTCATGTTCGTTTTGTAGTTAACCAGTTTTTGAAAGTCTTATAAGTTAGATGAACTTCCAGTAGTGCCTTTTATCTCCGTAGAAAATTTCAGGATGATACCGCTAATAGTTTCAGAGATATAGAATGCCGGTGAAATATTTCGCACATCCGCCATCTTGTGGTATGTAAACAATAGAACGAAGTAGATGTCGGTGCATTTTCAATGTGTATAGACATATACTGTACCAAGTTTTATTGCGTTTGGTTGGTTAAATAGTGAGAAACGTCTATTTAAAAGTCGCAAATTCGCGTGGCCGCCATGTTGGTTTTGTAGTTACCAGTTTTTCAAAAGTCACATGGGTGAACTTCTAGTAGTTCCCTTTATCACCGTAAAACATTCCAGGGTGATATCGGGAATAGCTTCGGAGATATTGAATGCTGGTGAAATAATTCGCACAGCCGCCATGTTGGATTGGTGAGACGTAACAAAATTTGAAGGGCACGGTTTGGGGTCGTTCGGAATAGTGCTATGAACTTACCGAGTTTTATTGAAATCGCTCCAGCCATTTAGATTTTATTAGGGACACACACACACACACACACACACACACACGGACAAAAGGTGATCTCATAAGCCTATTTTTTCAAAATTGAAAATAGGCAAACAAAATCAACTATGTTTAAACTGTAATATTACAGGCTACTACTAATCTGGTTGTCTTACTTGCAGGAGCTACGCGCAGTTTTCGTGTTCACAGTTACTCCAGGTGTGGTCGATTGAGATGCGCTCTTATATCAACGACACTGTTGACCGACTGAAAAGCACTAACTATTGTCTACACCGATCATTAGGGCTAGGATTTTATATAAATACATATTCCTTCCTTTTGCTTATACATAACTAAAAATGATAAATGTCCGTGAATTAGAACCTTAGCTATCATCTAATTACATTTTATTGTTACATACCATATTTGATCATAATAACATTTGTTTTAGATACATTTACTTTAAAATTAATATTCTGGGTTTCTATTTTACATATGAGATCAAAATGACATTTTTTTAAACATAACTTTACTTGATTTATTTAAAATTACATATTCTCTCTTACTGTAAAAGAATAGTACATTATGCAACGAGCCTATAATGGCTATAATTAAGACACGAGTATTTTTATAAAACGAGCGTATGCGAGTTTTATAATTTCCATACGAGTGTCTTAATTACCATTATAGGCGAGTTGTATACGACTGTTTATGTTCGACGATAAATATAACTTTATTATATGTTTTAACATAATTATTCATAAATATCGGTTCAGTCACTAGAATGTTGAGATCGGGTGCTGCGGTGGGTAGTATATCTGTTTTTCCAAGCTCTCTGGACAGCCGACGCATGCGCTTATGTGCTTCAATACCATATGTTCTGATCAAGACCAACTACATGGCCTTGTTCAGATTGTGCACCAGTATTCAGTAAAACTGTCACTGAAGTCTTGTCAAAACCACGCGCTGTGTAGAAATTGGTTTTGAGGATATTAAGGTACAGTGCTATTTCTTGTCTCATATTCGCCAGTTTATTTACGCGAACATATGGACGGTGCGTATTCCATGTCGGTAATTTATTATCGTTCGATGTTATGTTTATGTCCGACATGTTGGATTTTGAGCGCATGCGCGAAGATATCGTTACCTAATTGGTCAATGAACGAGCTCTGATTGGCTGAAGAAACTGTATCGTAATGAAAAACGGTGTTATAATGACCATCATTATGATACAGTTTTCAAACACATAATAGTGAGGGTCGAACATAAAAGTATTTTCACAAGTGAAATATATTTGTTCACTAGAAACTCAGGTTCATGAAACGTATTTTCCAAGCAATGAATAAGCTGTTGAGAAAGGGCCAGGGAAGATATTAGTGGAGGTAAGGGGATCGACACCCCTGCCGGAGACTCGGCGACTGGACTGTAGTTTATTTCAGTTGTCGAGCGAGTGCCTGAGACTCTATGAATTAACGCACAGAAAAACAAATCAAGCGATTATTCTCAGAACAAATAGCCTGTCGATAAACGAAAGAAAAATTGCTGCCCAAGGATCATGCCCTACTTGGACTATCCTATAGTGGAAGAGGTTGGCTGATCGGTTATATTCGTGAGCATTCGTGTCACTTCGTTAGCCCCGCTGGGCTGTCTCGAAGCGCTAGACTTGATATCACTTGCTGTTTGGTAATTTCTTAAAACTCAAAATATAAATGTGTCCTTCATCAATGACTAGCTGTTACCCGCGGCTTCGCCCGCAATAACATTTGGAATCCCGTTATAACATTAGTTATATAGATAGATAAGCATGGGTCCTGGTGGAAAATAATTCTATCACCTGAAAACAAAAATGCATGGGACGAAAAAAACAACATCAAAATATCATTTTGGTTTCGGAACCTAAAAGACGTGAAAAATATAATAAAAGTATTTAAAAAAACAATTTTTTGAAACTTCATTCGAATCAATTTTTATGTCATTCCTGGGACTTAGAAAATTCCGACCAAAAAGTACAAAATCATTAATAACTCCGTAAGTATTCGTCGTATGATGAAATAGCAAGAGACAAAAAAGATGTAATGTGTTATTGTCTACAACATAGGCCATGTATAATTTTACACTCAGACATATTACGTTTACCCCCCCCCCCCTCCCCCATAATTTCACCCCCTCCCCATTGGCCCCTTAAATTGGATTTATGAAAAAACGGTCAAACACCTGTTTAGTTATTTTTTATGCTGATTTTTCTCGGCTGAGTTCCAAACTCCTCGCCTATGTCGTTTAAGAGATACACGCTCCGTTAGGAATCCTTCAACCCCCACTTTTCACCCCTTTCACCTCGTAATATACACCACATCGAAAAACCCTCAGACATATGTCTTCTT
The DNA here is from genome assembly GCA_946902985.2 of Meconema thalassinum. Taxonomy (NCBI): domain Eukaryota; kingdom Metazoa; phylum Arthropoda; class Insecta; order Orthoptera; family Tettigoniidae; genus Meconema; species Meconema thalassinum. Next base: position 304,165,995 of record OX336396.1, on the reverse strand, counting down.
ATTTTTTGTGATGAGTTTATATGCCGAGTATCACATCCCCCAATGATACCAATCGGGAGATATTGCTATTCAATGAAATACAGGTCTACCCCCTTAACACCCCTTTAGAACCTGAATATCCGAAATTCCTTTCTTAGTGGGCGTTTGCGGCCCTTGAGGAAGCTGGATACCAAATTTCATTCCAATCCGTGCGGTGGTTTCTGAGATTTCGTGATGAATGAATGAGTCAGTGGTATTTGAGCTTTATATAGTAGATAAGCATGGGTCCTAGGGCCGGTTCTACCATCCCCGGGTACACCTGCTGGTAGCTGCACGGGAGATAAACTATCTGTCAGCATAAAATCCCTGGCAACTTTGATTGCGTTCTACCACGTCCGTATGAGTGGCGGGCAGCTACCCTGAAGTAGTCAATGTAATACTAAAGATGGCAGGCCTGCTTTTGTGCAGCGGAGTCGCAGAGCCAATGGCGTGTCCCCATTTTCGATTACATAAGACCGCCAAATATACCGTATTTAAAATGTATAGGATATGAAATCTCATCAACAGTAAGACCATTTCTCTCTTTAGTCAGAGTTGAGATAATAACATACTACTCCCATAACAAAGATCTAATGTGATGGATTCGTCACATCACATTATTATAATATTAACGAACTACTGTAACATTAAAAATAGTTCATCTTGTTCATAGAGCTTAATATGATACGTACGTAATGATAAGAGTGGCTACGAGGTTAGTGTCGATTGCTTCGGAGCATGAAATTTGGAGTTCGATTCCGCTAATAGGAAAGTGTTTTTATCAAGCCTCCGTTCTTATTTGTTACCAGTGCATTATTATTCAAATATTGTCAGTTAAAATCATTCGTAGTGAATATTTCAGTAGTTTTTTTAATTTATTTAGTCAATTTACCCTCTAGGTTGGTGGTTCCCACGGACTCAGCGAGGGAACTCACCACTACCGCCTCTCTGGGCAGTGTCCTGGAGCTTGGAACATCTGGTCGGGAGGGATACAACTGTGGAGGTGTGATCAGCACTTCGCCCAGGCGGCCTCACCTGCAAAGCGAACAGGGCCTCCTGAGGGATTGGAAGGGATGGAAGATTGGGATGGATAGGCTAGGAAGAGGGAAGGAGGCGGCCGTGGTCTTACAGTAGGTACCATCCCGGCATTTGCCCGAAGACGAAGTGGGAAACCACGGAACACCACTTCGAGGATGGCTGAGATGGGAATAGAACCCCCTCTACTCATTTGGGCCACCCGAGGCTGAGTAGACCCCGTTCCAGTCCTCATACCACTTTTCAAATTTCTTGGCAGAGCCGGGAATCGAACCCAGGACCTCCGGGGCGGCAGCTAACCATGCAGACCGCTACGCTACGGAGGCGACGAATTTTTCAGTAGGACTGAGATATGTACCTATATACAATGTTATAATTCAGCAAGTTAACATTTACACACCATTGTTTTATTGCATACGGAACGGAACCCTTCCGTTTCACATCTGGTGCAAGTTATTGGCACATTAATGTACGGTTGTTATGTTAATAGGATTAATATATTGTGCGAAATAAAAACGGATGTAGGAGGTGTAAGCCAAGATATAAATACGTAAGATCGTGTAGCCAGATATTTCACCACCTCTTTGTTGACCTGGGTCACGGCAGAGATACAATGATACTGACAATCAAATATTCATCTTCGTATACAGGGAGAAGATCTAAAATGCCCACAAAACCATCCATAATAAGGCGAACTAAAACATAAAATATGCTTCTAAACAAAGTACGCACTATACCTATTCTAAGTGGTGTTATTTGGTTCATGCTGTATCAATTAATAATAAGGGAGCGGCAGGAAAAAATAAATGCAGAAGTAGGAATCGAACCTGCCACGTTAATGTCAACTGAGAACAGCGCTGACCACTAGACCACACTGACATGCCTTCACTGTAGTGTTTACAAGTATATAACCAAATGATAACAAGATGAATGCTTCAAATATTAATAAGTTATTTGAAGATGCAAGATACTATTTCTAACATGGAACGTTCATTGTTTTTGTGGCTGTATTAAACAGAAGACCGCAAACCATCTAAATTACGCATAAGGCAAACGTTCGTCGGCCATTTAGGAGCGTTACCCGGCGGGCAAAGCTCTATCGGCCTCTCGGAGCGGCCGACAGTTTACACCACCCGATAAACAATATCTATCTCACTGGCAGCACTACCTGCTGATGGTCGAACGGAAATCTCAGTTTATTCCGCGGGCAAGTTACCTGGTCCTTTGCCCGGAGGTGGTTGAACGGGCCCCTAGTGGAAAATAATTCTATCACCTGAAACCAAAAATGCATGGGACGAAAAAAAAACCATCAAAATATCATGTTGGTTTCGGAACCTAAAAGACGTGAAAAATATAATAAAAGTATTTAAAAAAACAATTTTTTGAAATTTCATTCGAATCAATTTTTATGTCATTCCTGGGACTTAGAAAATTCCGACCAAAAAGTACAAAATCATTAATAACTCCGTAAGTATTCGTCGTACGATAAAATATCTTGAGACAAAAAAGATGTAATGTGTTATTGTCTACAACATAGGCCATGTATAATTTTACATTTTACCTGTTTTTTCCCCCCAGAATTTCACCCCTCCCCATGGGCCCCTTAAATTGGATTTATGAAAAAACGGCGAAACACCTATTTATTTATTTTTTATGCTGATTTTTTTCCGCTGAGTTTCAAACTCCTCGCCTATGTCGTTTAATAGATACACGCTCCGTTAGGATTCCTTCAACCCCCACTTTTCACCCCATTCACGTCATAATATACACCACATCGAAAAACCCTCAGACAGTGTCTTCTTATTTTCAATGATGAGTTTATATGCCGAGTATCACATTCCCCAATGAAACCAATCGGGAGATATTGTTATTCAATGAAATGCAGGTCTACCCCCTTAACACCCCTTTAGAACCTAAATATCCAAAAATCCTTTCTTAGTGGGCGTTTGCGGCCCTTGAGGAAGCTGCATACCAAATTTCATTCCAATCCGTTCGGTGGTTTCTGAGATTTCGTGATGAATGAATGAGTCAGTCAGTGAGTGAGTGGTATTTGAGCTTTATATAATAGATATCTGGAGCAGACGTATTCGTGAATTTGAATACACTAAGGACTGGGATCAATGTTCCTTGTTGGACAACCCTCGTGCCCCACACCAAGAAGTCACTGACTGATCTAAATGCGCTGGACGCTGTTAATTCATTAGCCCAGTAATGTAATTGTGTGCTGCTCATGGTAAATGCATCATATCAGTAAGCAGTGAGTGAACAAGTTGCTTCATCAATGTTACAACAGGTGCGGTGAGGATTTAATGCTCGCACCGTCTCCGAACTCATCAGTATGTCCCTTCATCAGCAGGGACGGGATCTGCCTCAAACAAACATTGTACATAATATTAATGTAACCATTTCAGCATTTGTCTTGCTTGCCACGGTGGGTGAGTGGTTAACGTGTCGGACTACCAACTCCATGCTTGCAAGTTCGCTCCTGGCTGTGATGAGTGGTTTTTGAAAGGCGACAAAAATCACGACATACATGTCATATTGTTGGCATGTTAAAGAAGGCTGTGTTCATAATGGCAAAATTAATCTCGGTATTTTCCGCTAAAACAAAGTTCCTCCATTCTCTACTAGAAAGCGCTATAGTATCAAGGAACTTAGATACCTAACCTCCTTGACTTTCATAGCGTTCCCAGGAACAACGAAATTCTACATGCAAGCTGCCCTGTGGGTGACAAATAACAAAGCTTGCACCCGGCACTGGAGGCGATACGATATTATTATTACAGCCTTTGTCTTGACATTTTGCCCATTTCTTGGTAATTTTTATAGCAAGACTGAGAACATTAAAGTTTATAATGTTTGTCTTGGTTATTATTGGCTTTTTCGAAATATATTTAAAAGTGCGGGTATGTTGATCACTCTTCCTTAAAGTAGATCACTGCTATATTTATATGAAACAACAGCTTAACTTTTATTGAAATAGAATTATTTTAATTAAATGTGAACTTTGTGAATATAAGATGCGTTCAAAAAGTAACGAGCTGGAGGCTGTAATGCGCAAACCGGTGACAACATCGGCTAATCGTGGCGTGTGTAACGAGGTGTGGTTCCGACCAGAGCGTGGAAGGTCACAGACCGTCACTAGAGGGCACGTGTGCACGTCACGTGACGATACAAAGCAAGCAGTAGCATGCATCAATCGTCCAACCAAGACCAAGACAGTAGGCCATTCGACATGCTTCCTGGTGTGGTTAAAGACTGTGGGGCACCCATTGGGCACACACTTTCCGCAAGTGTAGTCGTTCCTTCATGATGGTGTGCACACTTCCTACGCTCAATCCGACCACGGCGGCTATGGCGTTCACTGTCACTCGGCGGTCCTGGGTAATGAGTGGATCAACCAGCTGGACGTTGTAATCGGTAATGCAGGGGGGTGCCCCAGACCGGGCATCATCGGCTAACGACACCCGTCCTTCCGTGAAGCGCTTGTGGCACGCCTTGACCCTCGCAAGGGACATGCAGTGTTCGCCGTACACTTGTGACATTCGGCGATGAATGTCCGTTCCCCCTACTCCTTCCACTGTCAGAAACCGATCAACACATATTTGCTCTTCGTTTGATGCCTCCATGTCACTGTTTGCAATGCGACTGGCAGCGGTGGACGATTAATGCATGCTGCTGCTCGCTTTGTATCGTCACGTGACGTGCACGCGTGCCCTCTAGTGACGGTCTGTGACCTTCCACGCTCTGGTCGGAACCACACCTCGTTACACACGCCACGATTAGCCGATGTCGTCACCGGTTTGCGCATTACAGCCTCCGGCTCGATACTTTTTGAACGCACCTTATATTTGCATCTAAAGAATTCTGGCAAATTTGAAGTGAATCGTACAATCATTATCATTAGGCCTCGGATGTTTGGAAAAATCATATTTTATATTTGCCTGTATTTTATGCCCGATTGGTTTCTGAAGCAAACCAAGTGATTATCGTCACAATACAGTGGTTTTATTTGTCATATAAATGCATATTTTGAATATTTGTTTTACCATTAGGTCATATTGTGAGCATTTGTTTGGTAAGAACGCATTATTTCGGTGGTTTGACGGCAGCTGTAAGTGTGTACTGAACGGGAACTAGTGGTTACACTGTAAAACATGTATATTCAGAAAATTAATAGGAAAATTGGAATAAAGAATTTAGTTAACAGTTTAATCTCGAAGGGATTGTTGTTCTTGCTTGGATTTATAATTAAACAAGAAGTTCCGTGACGAACTAAAGAGCCTACTTTTCTTGAAATTTAAAATTCTTGCCAATCTATATAGACCTTTCTAGAATAATGACGAAATTAAGTTGGTAATATAGAAATTTCTAATTAGTTCGAAATATACCTGGTATAATGTAGCCTAATAGAGCAGTAGAGTTGGCAACCCTGGTGACTGAATATAGGCTATTGTTAGTTGCATCTCTTAAGGTACAGAATACAAAATTCGGTTGAAGTCCAATGGATACCAATCACGTTACATGCAGTTAGACCTTGGATTTATCAGCGCGCGTAAAATCATGTTGGCAACAATGTCATGCATGTGTTGGTCGGAAATAATCTGAAATAATATGATCTCGTGTTGCGCCAATTTTGGATGAAATCCATTTGTTAGTATAGAAATAACATGTATTGTAAAATTGGACCTATAAGCAGGCTTACAATCATGTTGGCAGCACTGGCGTAGGCCTATATTAGTTACTCCAAATTAATCTATAATGCCAGGTACTATACGTGTGCAAAGTCTAGAGCTATTGGCTTGCATACTTTCTGATATATTGATATTAGGGTAACAGAAATAGAGACAGTATTTATTAAGAGTTGACAGCCCTTGTTACTCTTAAGAATCGGCATAGTCATATCTGTTATAGTACACATAGCACACACGAAATTTGGTTGAAATCCAAATGATAGTATGGAAGTTACATGTACCGTATTTAAAGTTGGACCTTCAGCAGGCTTAGAATCGTGTTGGTAGCACTGACGTATATAAAATACTCCAAATTAATATAGAATGTCAGGTACTATACGTGTGCATAGTTTAAAGCTGACGGCTTGCATACTTTCTGATATATGGGTATTTGGATTTTAAAAAAATTGAGATCATTTATGAACAGTTGGCAGCCCTGGTGGCTCTTAAGAATACGCTCAGTCATATATGTCTATGTCCACATAGCACATACGAAATTTGGTTGAAATCCAATTGATACTGCAGAAGTTATATGCATTTAATATTTGGAGCTATCAGCAGGCTTATAATTATTTTGGCAACACTGCCATGTATGGCCTCCTGGAAATTAAACTGCAATATTATTATCTACACGTGTGCCAATTTTGAAATAGCTCCCATTCATACCTTCCAAGATATCCAACATGGAGCTCAAATTTCAATTGTGATTTTTCAGCAGTTGGTAGCACTGATATCATTTTCAAATATGGCCGTGAGATATTCAGGTATAGATCCTTACTCCTACCAAATTTTGTTCCGATTGCTGCAGCCGTTTAGGAGTTGATACGGGGACACACACACACAGCCAGCCAGCCAGACAGACAGACACACATTTGCCCGATCTCACGAGACTACTTTTTGCTCATTTTTTCAAAATATGAAAAGTAGGCTAAAACAACGGCCATATTTAAATGTCATTTTCAGGTAATATTTCGTTATTTTCAAGGTCATATTTGCTTCCATATTCGAGCTATTTTTAGGTCTTTAATATCCGAGCCATATTATAACACTCTAAGGTGTAAGTTTCACAAACCTCAAGCTCCTAATCCAGAGGGAAAAGTCTTGCATTTCTTGAAAAATAAACGGAAATATGTTCATTTATTTATTATGTGCATTCAAACCAAAAAATCAGAACCGTGTCACATACCAATAAAACCGGGCGGACAGTAAGGGGGGACGTATGCAGAATTGCACTCCAGTGAAAGAAGTATTTTAACTCCCAGAGTTTTAAAGATTATGAGTATGCTATAGAGGATGTCTGTGTTCATCTTCGTGGTGATAATTCAAATGGTTCTTCAGCTAGGAATATTTGCATTTTCTGAAACATGTACCCTTAATATGTACCTTTTCTACGAAATCATCACATTGTAAGTTACAAAATTTGAAATGAAATATCTACAGACCAGGTTAAAGATATCTGTGGAACAAATTTTTGATATCAGATTTAGTTTATTTTTAACAGCACTTCAAAATCTGATGGACTTAATTTGGAGAAAAAAAATAATGACATGTTACCCCTTAAAATCCAAAATATGTTCTCTAAAAAAATGTTTCAGGAAGCTATTTGATGGTTTATAGCAGCATACCAAGTTTCATCACTGTATCATTAATGATGTAGGAGAAAAGATACAATAAACTTACAAAAATATAAGTTATGGAAAACTTGAATCAAAGATTTGAGTTTGTTTGTCTTGTATTGCCGCTCATCTAATGAATTAGTGCAGACCACATCCACTTCACTAGGATTACTCTTATTCCTCCAGCTGTTTCCTCATTGAATGTCTCCTTTGATGAGCCTTTGTTTCCAATTTCATCATCCGATGATTATAAACCGCACTCGTTCCAGGTTCCGTATTGACCATGTTTACAAGAAATGAAGAACAAGAGAAAAAGTACGAACTGTATTCTTATTTTTGGTTAGGATTTCGATGTCATATGATGTTTCACACCAACATATGGGCTGAAGAAGGAAACATATCAAGTTTCCGAAACATGTACCTATAGTATTTTTAGTAAAGTAAAGTATTGATTTGGCGAGTGTAAATTGTGTTATACATCTTGTCATCCGGTGATGTCAGATTAGCCTCACATTCTTCCTACAGAAGTGGGTGTGGCAGTATACAAGCAGTTACATATACTATTTTTTCTCACATTTACAGATGGTATTGAATTGTAATATTTTGGAATTATAATCTTGATACCGTAAGGTAAATTATGGGCGAATAAAAAAAATACTACTTTTTTTCATTTCTCCCACAAGCCCTAGAGTTATAATATAAAATAGAATGAAGACGGCAACTTGATCGTACTATGTCTCACTAATGGAACTATTCGCAGGATGAAAATTAATAAATGTAAAGCAAGGATATTGGAATGCAGCCAAAAAGATCAGAAACTTCTATGGATATCAAATTGGCAAGAAGTAGGAGACTTCTGTTACTTAGGAAGAGGATATAAAAAGTAGGTTGGCTCAGGCAAGGAACAATTGTTTAAATATTATGCATGCAAAGTTTGTTGGGTCTGGTTTGAGTATTTGCTCAGAAAAAGGGACATGAGTTAAGGGAATTTTTAACAATATATTTTTTTAAAGATTGGTTTTGTAATGCTCTATCTGAAACAAAATATTCAACATAGAAGCTTCAAATTCTACCCACATAATGAAGAAAGTACTGTGAATATAGCACAATAATATTCAAGGAAATATCTATTGTAGTTTCTGAGATATATAACTAAACATCGGAAGCTTCATCTTTTATATCGATTCACACGTCCCGGTTCACTTAACGCGCACGGCTACACCGCGGGGTTCACACACACCCAAGTACATGTGGCTACAATAACACGGTGTCGCAAAACTTCAACAACACGTTTAGAATTCTGTGCTCAAAGTTAGCTGCAATTCGAATACATGCCTTCGTCCAGACATTCAGTAAGTGTATGGGGCTGGTGACCTCATTGTCCCCAGCTCACCTTCCATCAAAGAGGCCGGTTGAAATTGAGACATTTAAAATGTGCACGCGACTTGGCAGGGTTCAATGTCCGCTGAGAGAAGTTTCCCGGGCTTGCAATTAATTAAAATCCCATTGAGTGAAAGATTTCCGAAACGCGATGTAGAAACTTCAAGCCGAGATTAAATGTGATAAGGACGTTCATTAGGGCGGATGCTTAACTGGGGTAATTACCAAGCTAAAAATATATTGTTCTTTTTAACGTCTATAAAAGTTACGTTAATTGATTTCTATATTACAATGATTAGTCCAATGAGTGGGATTCATATAATCTCATTTAGAGTATTCCCGAGAAACATCGCAAATGAGAAAATGTGATTATCATTAATCCAGAGCTAGCAGATAAGTCTTATCGTTAAACAGCGGATTTCTGTACATTTGGGGGATGAGGGCACAAGAATATGAACAAAGGAAAGATTAATATTTAATTCACACATTACTGCTAGCAATTGTCTGTAAAGAAGTCACCCATGGTGTTGTAGTACACATCCCATTGTTTGTCGCATTTATATTCCCAGGTAAGTGTGAGCTTTACTCCTGAGCGTCCAAATGACGTGCTGGCCGACTGCAATAAGTAACTCTATTACAATTCTACTACAATCTTGTCAGTGCAGCCAGTTAAGTAAAACAGTTGATGTCTACACTTGCAGATTCATTGACCTTTTTTTTTTACAGGAATCTTGTTTAACCCTTTATGTTCGACCCTGACTATTATATGTCAGAAAACTGTACTATAATGAGGCTCATTATAACACTATTTTGCATTATGAAACAGTTTCTCCCAACAATCAGAGCTCAAGAAACAGTTGTTTGACCAATTAGATAATTAGATGCGCTGAGTTCCACGGCCTTCTAATTTAAATTTCACTGCCTGGCCTAGTGTCATAGTAGAATAATCGAGGAGGCCATGGTCAAATACAAGGCATTCTCTCCGTCTCATGCGCTCTGTTCAGTACGTAAAACTGGCGAAATCTCGACAGATATTTAAGAATATTTATGTTCGAACATAAAATAGTTATAATAATTATCGTCGAACATAAACAGTCGTATGCAACTCGCCTATAATGGTAATTAAGACACTCGTATGGAAATTATAAAACTCGCATGCGCTCGTTTTATAAACAAACTCGTGTCTTAATTATTGCCATTATAGGCTCGTTGCATAACGTACTATTATAAGTTAGTGGTCTATATATAAACCTTCATTATAAGCACTATCTATATTGCCAATGATGCCGATGGTTGAATCTTTGCGCCACATACCAACAAGTGCTAATATTACTGGAAACCAAATGCTATCTCTTTATCTCCTTGGCCGAAAAACATGAAACAATTTTTTTAATAATACAATTAAAATTATTTTTGTAAAAAATGGTAGGCCTAATAAAATTATAATTAAAAACAAGTAGTTCCGTGAAGAACTATACAGCCTATTTTCATATATCCTGCTCATGTTAATTGCCTCTATCAACATACAAAATTTCAGTTTAATTGCTGTAACAGATTCGTAGATATTGAGAACCGTCTAAATATTTCAGATGGTCGCCAGGTTGGATTTTTATTTTTGTACAATTACATTAATATTATTGTGTACGTGTGGTATTCAAACTTCAATCGCATGATTAGGACACAAGAAGTAAAAACGAGATTTTAAAATTACACACAGCAGCCATCTTGTGATTATGCAAACAATCGAAATAAATTAGATGCCAGTGGATCAACATTTGTATAAGCATTTAACGTGCAACGTTTCACGGCACTCGGATAGTTAATTCGCGAGAAATGTCCATTTAAATATTTAAACTTCGCGTCGCCGCCATGTTGGATTTGTGCTCACCAGGTTACTGAAAGTCCTATAGGTGAACATATGTTCATAGTCTCTATGAACATAAAAAATTTCAGTTTGTTTGCTGTAAAAGATTCATAGATATTGAGAACCGTCTAAATATTTCGGTACCTCGCCAATTAGGATTGTTATATGTATAGGCCATAGAGTTATGTACCATTCAAGGACAATTATTGCCTAGGTTCATTATTCAAACTTTCACTTCGATCGCATGATTACGACACAAGAAATAAAAACTTAATTTTAAAATTTCGCACAGCCGCCATCTTGAGGTTATGTAAACAATTGAATTAAATTAGATGGCAGTGCATTACAATCTTTTTATTATTGGAATTAAACACAATGTGTACAGAATTATTACATAACAGATATCATTGACACTCGTCCTTTGCATAGTACGAGATTGGCATTGTTCTTTTTGTACATTCAAATATTTGATACTGTGTGCAGCATTGGTTGCAGAGTTCACAGCTGCATTGACTGTCGGCGTTGTGGTAAACTTTCCTGTTGCAGATTTTATGGTGGAAGCCGTGTATTGCTCCTCGGGTGTAGAGGTGTCGTAGTTCATAGCCGGCTGATCTCCATTCTTTCTCCTTCATGGCTGGGGTGCGGTAGAATTCGGGGTCTATTTCTGTTGATTTCTGGGCTCTTTCTTCCAGGAACTTGATGCATGCTTGTGTTTGAATCAGGTTGTGTTTTAATATTAGGTCTTCTATAAATGTGTTTGTTCCCACCAGTTGATAAACTAATCTGGTTGGGGCGTACTTCGATACGCACAGTGTTTTCTTGAGGTATCTCTATCCAGGTCTTTGATGTTTTTGTAGTTCAAGTATGGCCAAATTATTTCAATTGCGTATGATGCTATTGGGGCTATTTTCAGGTTGAACAGTGAAATTGATGTTTCTAGTGAGAGGCTATGAAGTCTTTTGATTTCCATTGTGGCTTTTATTGCGGAGATTGATCTTTCCTCAACATGTCTTGTGAAGGTGAATCCGGTGACCTGCAGAGTTACCCCTAAATATTTGTACGCCTTCGCTATGCCTAAAGTGTGATCCCCACATGTGAAGACATCCTTCGAGGATATTCGTCCGCCTTTCCGAAACTTCATTACTTTTGTCTTGTTCTGGTTTATTTTAAGTTCGTTTTCATTCGTCCATTCCTCTAACCGATTGATAGCTTGCTGTATCGCTTCCCTGTTTTTGCTTAGGATCACCATGTCATCTGCATAGAGCAGTATTTTTACCCCTTCCGTTGTGATCTTTTGAACTACGTCGTCAGTGAGCATGTTGAAAAGTATCGGGCTTAGAGGGTCACCTTGTAGAACTCCGTTTGTCTGTTTTATGTTCCTTGATTCTAGCTGACCGTCACATATGCTTATTACGTTGCTGTGCAGTATGCTTGTTATGAGGCTAAGGAAAGGGTCTTCTGGTCCTAGAACTGTCTTCAGTTTTTGGATGAGAATGTTCCTGTTCACTCCATCAAAAGCTTTTTGATAATCTACGAAGGTCGCGTATGCGCTGCCTTTGGGTTGACTTAGTGCTTCACCTATGTATCCAAGTACTTTCTCTATTGCTTGGATTGTCGATCTTCCTGGTATGAATCCGTGTTGTTCCTCTGGTGTCTCTTCCATTAATCGCTCGAAGATTCTTTCTCGTATGACGCTGGATAACATCTTGAAGGCTGCACATTCAAGCGCAATCCCCCTGTATGAGTCGGGTGCATCATGTGGTCCCCTGCCTTTGTATATTATCTTGATTGTTGATTTCCTCCAGGAGTTCGGTATATTTCGGAGTTCTATACATTTGTTGTATAGGGCTGTCCATATTCGTATTGTGTATGGGAGTGATGCCTTGATGATTTCATTTGATATGTTGTCCGGTCCTGCTGCTTTTCCAGGCTTGCTTCTCTGTATTACTGACCAGACTTCTGCTTCTGTTATGGTTGGTGGCATTTCCCCTTCCGTACGCTCTCTTGGTCCGTCTTGTTGCTCGAAGACTGTCAGTTGTAGGAGTTCTGTAAAGTGGGCTTCCCATGTCTCCAGCGGGATGTTTGGTACCAAGGTGCTTCTTCTTGCATCTAAGATTCTATACGGTTTATTTTCCGCTTCTCTCAGTAGCTGCTGCTCTTTTCGGAGTGCGTATTCTTTCCTCTTTGCGCGAAGTAGGTTAACATAAGTCCTTCTTTCCTGATTATACTTTTCTCGATTTTCCTGACTCTGTTTACACTTTAGGTTGTGAAGTCTTCCTAGGACGTTATTTCTTATTTCATAACATTCTGTGTCGAACCACGGCTTGCTTCTCCTTATTGGAGGTGGGCCTGGAGTTGATTCCAATAGACAGTCCTGAAGTATTCGCATGGCGGTGTCCAGTTCTCCTTCTTCTATGAGTTTCATGACCTGGCCATGGTCAAGGGTCTGGCTGAGGGATTCTGTGTCTAATAGTCTGGATGTCCATCTTCGCGTTTCCTTGGGCTCTCGTCCTAGGTTCTTTTGGAGTTGGAAGGTTGCTCTTACTGGTAAGTGTTTCCTGGTAGTATCCCAGGAATCCTTTCCCAGCACTGCGTGTCCGTTTAGCTTTATCTTTCTTCCGCGATAGAAAACTAAGTCGATGGTGCTGGTTCCGTTGTGTGCAATGTATGTGGGACTTTCTTCCTTGTTGATTAGTTGGAAGCCCTCTTCTTGCATAAGTTCCGTTAGGGCTCTTCCTTTTCTGTTTGGTATATCCAGACGGCAGTTGAAGTCACCTGCCATTATGGTTGATTTTTCCTGGTCGATATGTTCTAAAATTCTGGTGATGCTTTCGACCGTTTCCTCAGATGATATCTGGGGGCGAAGGTATACTCCTATTATTGTGATGTCCTTGAGGTGAACTGTAACTTGGGTTTGTATAGGCTGTCCTAGTGATGCCTTATGGAAGCAGGTGATCCCACCTGAGGGGCGCCCGTTCCCGGGATGCTTTGCTAATGCGTGAGTCGCATAGTGCATTACAATCTGCAAAATCATTTACTGTACCACATTTCACAGCGCTCAGAGAGATAACTCACGAGAAAAGTCTATTAAAATATTTCAAATTCGCTTGGTCGCCATGTTCGTTTTGTACTTGACAGGTTTATGAAATATACATAGGTAAACTTGTATCAGTACCCTTTATCACCGTACAAAATTGCAGGGTGATATTTGTAATAGTTTCGGAGATATAGAATGTCAGTGAAATATTTCGCACAGCCGCCATTTTGAGGTTATGTAAACAATTGAACTAAATTAGACTTCAGTGCATTGCAATGTGTATAAATATTTGCTGTACCAAGTTTCATTACGTTTGGATAGTTAAATCGCGAGAAGAATCTATTTAAAAGTCTCAAATTCGCTTTGCCGCCATGTTGGTTTTGTAGTCACCAGGTTTTTGAAAGTCTCATAGGAGAACTTCTAGTAGTACCCTTTATCTCCGTACACAATTTCAGGGCGATATCGGTAATAGTTTCGGAGATATTGAATGCTAGTGAAATATTTCGCACAGCCGCCATGTTAGATTGGTGAGACGTAACAAGATTTGAAGGGCACGGTCGAGGTCGCCGGGAATAGTGCTATGAACTTACCGAGTTTCACTGAAATCGCTCCAGCCGTTTCGATTTTATTAGGGGGGGACACACACACCTCACACACACACACACACACACACACACACGGACAAAAGGTGATCTCATAAGCCTATTTTTTCAAAATTGAAAACAGGCTAATAAATAAGCTCATAAAATTATATCCTTAATTATTAGAATATTAAAATGTTAAAGAGAATAAACATAAAAACAATTAAATTAGAAAGTTAAAAAAATGATAATTAATAAGCTTATAAAAAGTATTTTTTTTTTTTATAATCTTAATTTTAAGAACAATAAAATATTAAAGAAAACAAAAATTAGTAATGGTTAATGTTAGGGTAAAACAATTTAAATTAAATTAAAATAAATACAAATTAAATATCTTCAATAATATTCTGCCCTATAAATGATTAACGGGAAACAGCCCCTTGGGAAAGTAGAATAGGCCTATGCTCTTTTTTTCTTCTGCTTAAGGGAACCTAGTAGTGTAGATTTGCCAACAATGCAACTGCCTGATGAAATTCCCATTGTTACGTAACCATGATACCTAGAAACGTCATATTATCACAGTTTGTTAATGACATTCATGGCTGCGTGTTGTTCAAGTATTATAGAGATGCATGACATACTTCAATAATTATGGATATTTGAATAAATAAAAATGTTCAGAGCAATTTGTAAAGTTCTCCTAGTTAGGTTAGGTTTCCCTCTGATGTTACTGCAGACTATTGGATGAAATCTACAATAATTGTAGATTATTTGTGATCCAATGGTAAAGCTTGTAAACTAACTTATTGTTGATTTGCATTCAGTTTAGATTTTATGATTATTTGAATTCGTCAAATTTTTAAGCTATTACTTCAGACACTTCATTTATTTTTAATTATTTCATATTTACCCTGATAACTTTCTTTATGGTTTACAACTATTAACCCATGGGCACCTCTATATTTTCAAAATATCAACTTAATTGAGCACGTAGTTCCTGGGTAAAAGGTAGGGTAAATGCGCCAGTAGTCAGCCAGGTAATAAAACGTGTGGGTTATTCCTACTACAGAACGCCATTGCCTAAGCACATTAAGGTAGATGTGTAACTGGGTGGTAGAATGATTAATTATTTTGTGTTCGACCCTCACTATTATGTGTCAGAAAACTGTATCATAATGATGGTCATTATAACACTGTTTTTCATTACGATACAGTTTCTCCAGCCAATCAGAGCTCGTTCATTGACCAATTAGGTAACGATACCGTCGAGCATGCGCTCAAAATCCAACATGTCGGACATAAACACAACATCGCGACTATAATAAATTACCGACATGGAATACGCACCGTCCATATGTTCGCGTAAATAAACTGGCGAATATGAGACAAGAAATAGCACTGTACCTTAATATCATCAACCCTAATTTCTACACAACCTTCAAACGACTCCGGTGACAATATTACTGAGGGACGGCAGATGTCAACATATGGCCTGCATAATATGGCATTGCAAGCACACAGAGCGCATGCGTCGGTCGTTCAGAGATCTTGAAAGACACAGAGATGTCTCGCGCTCGCTCTCCGATAACAAAATTCTTGTGGCTGACTCTCAACAGATATTTATGAATATTTATGTTCAAACATATAATAAAGTTATAATTATCGTCGAACATAAACAGTCTTATGCAACTCGCCTATAATGGTAATTAAGACACTCGTATGGAAATTATAAAACTCGCATACGCTCGTTTTATAAAAATACTCGTGTCTTAATTATAACCATTATAGGCTCGTTGCATAATGTACTATTTTCTGTTATATACTTTTTTTCAGCATCATTTCAAAGAGAATACTGTTCGTAACTGCTATAAATATTCTTGACACTTTTTCTAGTAGTCAGCCTTTCTTGTCCTAGTAGTCAGCCAGTGTTTGTTCTGGAGATTTAAGTTTAGTAATTTGAAAATGTAAGTGTTTTGATTATATTTTTAATCTTGGAAAAAATTAATACAAAAAGAACAATTAACACATTTCTACAATAATACAATAAAACAGTCACACCTGAAAATTTCACAGATATTGAGAACCGTCTAAATATTTCGGATGCTCGCCATTTTAGATTGTTATATGTATAGGCCATAGAGTTATGTACCATTCAAGGACAATTATTGCCTAGGTTCATTATTCATACTTTCACTTCGATCGCATGATTACGACACAAGAAACAAAAACTTAATTTTAAAATTTCGCACAACCGCCATCTTGAGGTTATGTAAACAATTGAACTAAATTAGATGCCAGTACATTACAATATGTTAAAACATTTTCTGTACCACATTTCACTGCGCTCAGAGAGATAAATCATGAGAAAAGTCTATTAAAATGTTTCAACTTCGCTTGGCCGCCATGTTCGTTTTGTACTTTACAGGTATATAAACGTTACATAGATAAACTTGTATCAGTACCCTTTATCACCGTACAAAATTTCAGGGTGTTATATGTAATAGTTTCGGAGATATAGAATGTCAGTGAAATATTTCGCACAGCCGCCATTTTAAGGTTAAGTAAACAATTGAACTAAATTAGACTCCAGTGCATTACAATGTGTATAAACATTTTCTGTACCAAGTTTCATTACGTTTGGATGGTTAAATCGCGAGAAAAATCTATTTAAAAGTCTCAAATTCACTTGGCTGCCATGTTGGTTTTGTAGTCTTCAGGTTTTTTGAAAGTCTCATAGGTGAACTTCTAGTAGTGCCGTATATCACCGTACACAATTTCAGGGCGATATCGGTAATAGTTTCGTAGATACTGAATGCTGGTGAAATATTTCGCACAGCCGCCATGTTGGATTGGTGATACACAATAAAATTTGAAGGATACGGTCGGGGTCGGCCAGAATAGCGCTATGAACTTACGGAGTTTCATTGTAATCGCTCCAGCCGTTTAGAAGTTATTAGGGATACACACACACACACACACACACACACACACGCACACACACACGGACATAAGGAGATCTCATAAACCTACTTTTTTCATAAAATGAAAATAGGCTAAAAAATACCTAATTGCAGTTTTGTTCCATTTATTGTAGTATATTTCAATATTTAGTCCATAATTTTAAAAAAGTAAACCACAAGACAGCTCTAGTTGATTGAGAGAAATCCTGCCTGCCAGAAAATTCAAATAGTTTCACCAGTTTCCAGCTTATATCTTATGGTTTGGTTATTTACCGTCAGGAAAGCGGGGATAAATCTCTTATTAATTCCAAGAATCCTATATCCTAATAAACAAAGTTAATTAAACTGGCTAGAGAGTGAAAATCACCTCTCACATCCTTGGTTTTGTTGAATTTGGATAATGAACATTTGTGAGGTATTACCTAAAAGTGTGAAGTACTCGGTGATAATTTGATAAAAGACGTATTATTATGTAAAATATTTACACTCTCGTTGCAATCAGATTTTCTACTAACAATTAGGCATTAATGTTAAGCTTTGCGCAGTTTATGTCAATTTTTGCTGCACTTCAAACATTAAAACCTATTCTACATACTAACAAGAAGTTCCGTGACGAATTAAAGAGCCTACTTTTCTTAAAATTTAAGATTCATGCCAATGATTAATCTATATGGATCTTTCTAGATTAATGACGAAATTAAGTTGCTAATATCGAAATTTCTAATTAGTTCGAAATACTGTATACCTGGCATAATGTAGCCTAATAGAGCACTACAGTTGGCAGCCCTGGTGACTGAATATATTCTTAGTTCCATCTCTTAAGGTACAGAATACAAAATTTGGTTGAAGTCCAATGAATAGCATGGACGTTACATGCAATTAAACATTGGATCTAACAGCGTGCGTAAAATCATGTTGGCAACAATGTCATGTATGTATTGGTCAGAAATAATCTGAAATAATATGATCTATTGTTGTGCCAATTTTGAATGAAATCCATTAGTTAGTGTAGATGTTACATGCATTTTAAAATTGGACCTATCAGCAGGCTTAGAATCATGTTGGCAGCACTGACGTATATTAGTTACTCCAAATTCATCCAGAATGCCAGGTACTATACGTGTGCAAACTTTAGAGCTATTGGCTTGCATACTTTCTGATATATTGATATTAGGGTAACAAAAACAGAGACAGCACATATTAACAGTTGGTAGCCCTGGTTGCTCTTAAGAATATGCATAGTCATAAATGTTATAGTACGCATAGCACATACGAAATTTGGTTGAAATCCAAATTATAGTATGGAAGTTACATGTATTTAAAGTTGGACCTCTCAGCAGGCTTAAAATCATGTTCGTAGCACTGGCGTATATAAGTTACTCCAAATTAATATAGAATGTCAGGTGCTATACGTGTGCATAGTTTAAAGCTCTCGGCTTGCATACTTCCTGATATATTGGTATTTGGATAAAATAAATTAAGAGCATTTATTAACAGTTGGCAGCGCTAGTGGGTCTTAAGAATACGCTCAGTCATATCTGGTTATGTACACATACAACATACGAAATTTGGTTGAATTCCGATTGATAGTGTAGAAGTTGTATGCATTTAAAGATTGGACATATCAGCAGGCTTATAATCATTTTGGCAACACTGCCATATATGGCCTCCTGGAAATTAAACTGCAATATTATTATCTATACGTGTGCCAATTTTGAAATTGCTCCCATTCATACCTTCCAAGATATCCAACATGGAGCTCAAATTTCAATTGGGATTTTTTAGCAGTTGGTAGCACTTACATCATTTTCAAATATGGCCGTGAGATATTCAGGTATAGGTCTTTACTCCTACCAAATTTTGTTTCCATTGCTCCAGCCGTTTAGGAGTTGATAGGGGGGACACACACACAGCCAGATAGACAGACAGACAGACACACATTTGCCCGATCTCATAAGTCTACTCTTTCCTCATTTTTGCAAAATGTGAAAAGTAGGCTAAAAACCTTTAAAAAAAACTATTTGATGTTTTTGAAACCTAAAATGACAATTGTAAAAACTTAAAACTCCGGTTCCTAGTCATTACAGTAATGGCACCCTCAGACGCGTGGGCTCGTTGTGAGAGTAATATCTACAGTATGCCTAAATTTTAAATCCAATTTCTGAAGAATTTAATTTTTCTGCACATTTGACCCATTTTCCCAGGAAGTACCATTTGAGATTTAACATTTTCAACATATCTTTATCATGCTGTGTATGTAGGTTGATAGTAACATTATTCAATCAAGTGTTAAAACATCATTTAAAATATCCTTTAAGTGCAGAACATATATGTAGCCCCGTGTACTTTGGGTGTGTGTAGAATTTGTCTGATAACTGGTGTTAATTGTGATGGCTGTATTATTGTATGTTATCTGTAATTCAGGTAAGGACTGCAGACGGTTAATCTTTTTAAGTAGTTCCTACTTTTGTTACCATACGCTACAGTCCACGACACCTAGCTGTGGACGTGGCTACTAAATGTCATCACAGTCAGCACCTTGTGGCGAACGTTGGATCTAATATAGCGTTATCAAACTATTCTACACATTTTAGCTTCCGCAAGTGTAGTTAGTGGAAGGTTGTTCTATTTCATGCCATAAATCTATGACATGGGACCGCCGGTTTTACTTCCCCTCTGTAGGAAGGCGTACTGAGGGATTTTTAACGCTCTTAAAGAATCCGACGACTTTGGCCAGATTACCTATTTTAATAGGGTGAATAGAAATATATGTAAGCATTTCATTCTTTCGTTTTTATTTCAGGGCGTCCGAGAATATTCTCCGCAGGGGTTACGTGTAGCTGTGAGTGGTTGCCTCATCGGTTTAGTTGGTAGCACGGTCTCTTTAACAGGGTGAATCCCACACGTGGCTGTAACCTGTCGAAATCGTCAGTGTGTATTGCAATTAGCGAGCGTATGAATCTGTTATGAATGGCTGTGGTGCTTACAAAGTATACTGTTTGCTTGTTATTAGGGAACACAGCGATGACAGAATGCATTCTGCAAATAAGTCAAGCAGCATTGCGCGTCATATGAGCTCATGTCACCACACACAGTTAAACGATGACAGAGGCTACTTGAGCTGAGTCATATCCTACTCACGCAACTGTACCTGTCAACGAAGCAGGCTGACGTGTGACACAAGTAAACAAAGAATAGTTCCCATCTTGACCGCCGGCAATCAATTCGTGAAAGGCTAATATGTTGCTAGCGGCAGCAGTGCTGCCAACGAAACTTCTGTAGCTAGCTCTCGCAGACGCATGTAGGCGCTGCAGAGAACTTTCCCGGACTCACTGTAGTTGCTGAGATAATGGGGTATCATTGTTCATGTTTTAACATAGGCGGTAAAGGGCTGGCTGACTCCCTTTAACCAGTTTGGATCAGTGACGACTGCTGATTTTTAGCCTACTTTCGATTTTTGCAAAAAATGAAAGTAGACTTATGAGATCACTACATGGCGAAAAAAAGTGTGTCTGTCTGTGTGTGTGTATGTGTGTGAGTCGGTGTGTGTGAGTCTGTGTGTGTGTGTGTGTGAGTGTGTGTACTCTGAATGTCTGTTCCCCCCTATCAATTCGAACACGGTTAAACCGAATTGAACGAAATTTGGTACAGAGGTAGCACTGGCAAAGGGCACCTCAGTGTCATGTTTTATATTGCCACCATCTTTACCAAAAGGTAATGGCGGCCAATCGAATGGTCAAAACTTAATAATGCATTACGACCAAACTAATCATCGGATCTTTACCAAATTTGGTAACAACCTACCTTCATATGGGACGCGTCTTGTGCCCAAACTACAAGGTCATCAAACGTACCATTTCAGGATGGCGGCCATGTGAATTATGCAAAATTTATAATCCATAACATGGGACCCACCAGTTCCGATTATCGAACCAAGAATCGTTTAATCTGTTCTAAGCGACGTGGTTCGTTCGAAATTAAATGTTTATATTGTAATATTATAATCTAGAAGTGACTTTAAAAATCTGAATCGTCTCGGCTATTTGACAAGATGGCAGCTGATCTCTCGTTCTGACCTATATTTTACTAACTTCAGTATGTTGCATGCAATATAACCTACTGATAAAAATTATATGAACTTAATATGAAATGAACTCGGTTTGAAATATACTCCAGTGAAGAAATCTTCAGTCCAAGTGATTATTTGCTAATACAGTACGTTATATGTATTTAATCGATAACGCGTGAGTTATGAGTGTACGATTGGCTGTGTGGTTAGAGCTCCCGTCTCTCATGTGGCTGGCCGGGGTTCAAATCCTATCAGAGTAGAACTTTTTTGCCTGATTTTTTTATATTTATTGTTTCTTGAGTACTGAGACGTTATAAAATAAAGCGTTATATGGTGCGTTTTGCAATGGAAATTATATATTAAAAAAAACGACATTCTCCACCGGAGTGACATCTACCAGCCTTCAGCTGTACTATGCAGAAACTATAGATTCGAGCAGCGCTCTATACCGGCCAGTTAGTGAACCCAGTCTTAAATACTGCTAGGAGTAATAATACAGTAACATTCGTTTATTCCTTGTGCACATCGAACCAAGAATCGTTTAATCTGTTCTAAGCGACGTGGTTCGTTCGAAATTAAAAGTTTATATTGTAATATTATAATCTAGAAGTGACTTTAAAAATCTGAATCGTCTCGGCTATTTGACAAGATGGCAGCTGATCTCTCGTTCTGACCTACATTTTACTAATTTCAGTATGTTGCATGCAATATAACCTACTGATAAAAATTATATGAACTTAATATGAAATGAACTCGGTTTGAAATACACTCCAGTGAAGAAATCTTCAGTCCAAGTGATTATTTGCTAATACAGTACGTTATATGTATTTGATCGATAACGCGTGAGTTATGAGTGTACGATTGGCTGTGTGGTTAGAGCTCCCGTCTCTCATGTGGCTGGCCGGGGTTCAAATCCTATCAGAGTAGAACTTCTTTGCTTGATTTTTTAAATTCATTGTTTCTTGAGTACTGAGACGTTATAAAATAAAGCGTTATATGGTGCTTTTTGCAATGGAAATTATGTATTAAAAAAAACGACATTCTCCACCGGAGTGACATCTACCAGCCTTCAGTTGTACTATGCAGGAATTATAGATTCGAGCAGCGCTCTATACCGGCCAGTTAGTGAACCCAGTCTTAACGACTGCTAGGAGTAATAATACAGTAACATTCGTTTATTCCTTGTGCACAGAGGCGTTGTTGATAACCTCAAAACTTGCAATATGGATGATTTGGAGATGGATTATTTTGTTATACCGTGTATTTAAGATTAGCCTATAAATTAACGGGTTCCGAAGTTACTTCACTTAGTCCTATATCATTCGTATACGACACAGAACAACAACGTGACGTCAGTTTCTGATCTGCTCTGATTGGCTATTACATTGCTGCAGTCGGGTAGTTGGCAGTCAAGGATAAAATTTGCGACTGCCAACTGCCAGCTACCAACTGCAACTTCATGTTGTGTATGGTGCCTGTAGTATACACGGAGTCGATCGCGACTGCCGACCGAGGACAACCAACTACGGACTGCCGACTGCGCATTGTAGACGGGCCTTATTAGAGCAACGAAGTTTCAATTATTGTAAGTAGTCGGTGTTTGGAGTGTTTGCTGATGAAATTGCAAAATGCTGGGGTAAATTATAAACTATGGTTTGAACGCCACTGTTCAAATCCTGTGTGCCAATTTGCACTTCAAATAGGAAGAAATTAGGAGGTGATAAGGACAGAGAGTTATAACTATACCCATACATTTAGGAGAAAGTAGGCTATATGTTCTTTCCCGAACATCTTGTTATAATATGTAGGACGTTGTCATAACAGAGAATGAAGAGGAACTAAAAAGGACAAGTAAAGTGTTAATAGAGGAGGCACAAAATGAGGGTCTGAGGATCAATCAAGAGAAAGCGGAGTATATGGTAGTAACACGGGAGAATAAAGAAGAAGCGATGGGGGCACTAGAGATAGGAAGCTTGCTGTTTAAGAAGACTGGATCCTTCAAATATCTAGGAAGCATCGTAAATTGGAATAACAACGTGGAGGAAGAGATAATGAACCGCATAAAATCTGCAGAGAGGTGCATGTTTGCAATGAATAAACTACTCAGCAGTAAACTGTAATCAAGGACATCAAAACTCCGTGTTTATAAGACCATTGTACGACCAGTATTAATATTTGGGACAGAGACATGGACGCTGAGCAAGAAGATGGAGAGGAGAATATTGACCTTTGATAACAAAGTGTTAGGAAAAATCTTCTGGTTGGTATTAGAGCAGCGAAACTTCTGGAGAAGTAAGAACACAGAAATCCTCGCACTGTATAACGAACCGGATAGGATAGCAGTAATAAGGAGCAGAAGGGACATGTTCTGAGAAGGGAAGAAGGGATGGTAAAAAGAGTGCTAGAAGGAAAACCACGAGGAGAAAGACCCTCGGTAGACCAAAGTTGAGTTGGCAGGATGGAGTCAGGAAAGACCTGGAGGCCCTGGGAGCCAACGAGAATATGGCTGGAGACAGAAAGCAATGGAAGAGGCTAAATAGTGAGTTCGTGTGGCCAACTAAGTAAGTAAGTAAATAGGACGTAATATGATAAGCTTAACTTAAGATACCGTAGTGATTATAGCTGGGCTAAATTGAGATGTTAGACCCAGTCTATTATTAATTATTCAGTCGCACAGCACTATTACGAACTCATTACACAATACAATACAATCGAATACCACTCCAAAGATGCGCACACACTGAAAACAGACTATCCATTCTGTCCGCACGATATCGTAACCAATAAGCCCTTAGAGTTGGCTTGGATTCAACCAATAGCGAGACTTGAGGATCTCATTCGACGTCCTCAGAGCGCCATTAAACAGACCAAACCTGCCGCGTCCCCCTCAAGGGCTCCCGTACATTTCTAAAGCTATAAACACGTGCTTTGAGGATGCAAGGCTTCCTTCCTAAGCTTTCTACTCCGGGCGGTGAAGGTCTCACTTCATCCATCTAGGGGTGAAATGTAGAACTAGTTACAAGTACTGACAGTGACAGTGAAACAGAGCTTATCGAGAGGGCGCGCAAGGTAGCCCCCAAAAACTATTTTACAAAACAATCAATTTAATTCTTTAAAACAGTTTCAACTGGGAGCTGACTGTAGGACGACGCGTCCCACATGGAGCATTCACCACTGGTTTGGATTGTTCTTACACCTCGCCCACTTTTTATACAACACTCTCCATACAAATGTTAAATAGGACTACAATCCGTTTCAATAAGCAGAATCACATCCACCAAACCAAGTTGTATACAACGTGACAGGAAAAATGCTTCTTTTTATTGGAGCAACGTTTAGTGCCGAAAGTTAATGAACCGCCCTAAAGTTTGCATGTGCCAATAAGCTATTTTTAGTTGGCAGGCATGTGGAGTGTTGACTATGTGAAATGTAAACAGTGTTCAGAATTAATTTTCTGGCTCCTATAACTAAATTAGCTTACAAGCCTTGCAGCGACACTGCCGTCATAATTGGAGTAGATACTGATCGGTGCTAGTGTTGTAGAGATTGGTGTTTTGACGTCAGCACAGGACAGTGGTCGCCTAAATATTTTGGATAGTCGCCATGTTGGATTTTATATATGTAGGCTTCAGCGTTATCTACTATTACATGAAGATTATTGCGTAGGTGTAGGCTATTATTCAAACTTCAATCGGATGATTAGGACACAAGAAATAAAGAACGAAATTTTAAAATTTCGAACATCCGCCATATTGTGGTTATGAAAACAATTAAAATAAATGTTATATCCGTGCATTAAAATGTGTATAAGCATTTACCGTAACGAGTTTTACTGCGCTCGGATGGTAAAATAGCGAGAAACGTCCATTTAAATTATGAAATTCATGTCGCTGCCATGTTGGATATGTGCTCATCAGGTTGTTGAAAGTTACATAGGTGAACCTATGCTAATAGCCTTTATCAACAGACAAAATGTCAGTTTGCTTTCTGTCATAGATTAGTAGATATTGAGAACTGTCTAAATATTTCGAATGGTCGCCATGTTGGATTTTTGGATATGTAGACCAAGGAGTTATGTACTGTTAGATGACGATTATTGCGTAGGTTCATTATTCAAACTTTCACTTCGATCACATGATTAGGACACATGAAATGAAAACTTAATTTTAAAATTTTGCACACCCGCCATCTTGAGGTTATATAAACAATCGAACTAAATTATATGTCAGTGCATTACAGTGTGTATAAACATTTGCTGCACCATGTTTCACTGCGCTCGGATGGTTAAATCGCGAGAAAGGGCTATTTAAATGATTCAACTTCGCTTGGTCGCCATGTTGGTTTTGTAGTGAACCCTTCAGAATAGCAGTGTTTTATGCAAGAATCTTAGATCAAGGGGTCGCGTTCAGTTCATAGTGTGGTGTTTACGTCCGCCAAACAACGTGCTTTTCTGAGGCAAGGGTTATAGGATGAAAACTATAACTAAGAAAGAAAGGAGACAAAACGTAAGGTAATAACAAGATTTAATAACTAATTTGTGCATAAAAGAATAAAACAAACAATAATAAACAAAATCTTCCCTGAATTTCCCCCTGACATGAATATTTATCACTTTGAGGAGTCAGATGGATCTCCCCTTTTCTAATAAAATGTGGATCCAAGTTCCACTACCTTGCATGTGAATTTATGTTCGCGTGATGACTATCTACGAGAAATGAGTACTTGGATGATCATTCGTTCACAACGGGTTAACAGCCACGGTGCTCACGAACAATCATCTCGTAAATCAACGTTTATGGATATGGGCATAACTGACCCGTTAATAAATATTAGCGTGCATTCCAGTCGTTACCGCGGGCGGCTGCGGTGCAAACTTGATCTTCTCGGTATCTATTGGTGACTGTCCGAACTAGTGAGCCGGCAACGTTCAGCGTGTCTGTCTTGTCGATGGCTCGCTCGTGTGGCAAATGTTGGTACTTAGTTTCGGAGAACACGAGGCCTCACGATCGGCTCCGTTCGTACCCGAACGGCCGCCATTTTCTTCTTGTTGTTGTGAATTAACAAATGCAAGTTGAAGGAATTCTTGCAAGAAGGAAAGATGTGAGAACTAAATCTCTGGTGTAAAACGGGGATTATCTGGCCGTAGGCCAGGTAAACTTCCTTTCCCCGATATTATTTAATCTCTACGTGATTTACATTTACCGCCCACCGTTGTGAAATCTCTGTCATCGGATTAAATATGTAGACATGAAGAAAACGCAATGTATGAAGTTTGGCTACAGGAATACATCTCTTTATTAAGGTTTGTTATGTGTTAAAAGTTATTGGAACTATTTGTGACCTGAAAAGGTGAATTGGTCGTCGATACGAGTATTTTGTGTTGGTGTTATTCTACATATTTTATATGTTGCAGTCTTGAGCTGTTGAATAATTATCTTAGCGCAGTTGGCATTTATTTTGCCGTTAGTAAGTCACTTGGTTTGTAGAACCGAGTAGGCCTAAGCATGAAGAGAAAGTTCCAATACCTTATTTTTAACTTGATGTAATACACTTATTTATATGTATTTTGGGAGGGTTGTGTTTTATCTTTTTTTCTGACGTGCCGAGCTGTGTAATGTTCAGATCTCATTTTGTTTTGAGCGAGGAATTTTCCTAACCTTAAATTTTTTTCGTAACAGTTAATTTTCCTTTTCCTCGTCTCGTTAGCGTGGTCTCTTAAAGACTCTGTTTAAAATATCTCCACTTATGATATGTATTTTATTTTTTCCATGGTCCGTTGCCTGGATACTCTCCGGGATTGTTATCTGATTTCGTTTTTCTCGGAAACAATGTAATTAATTTTTCATGTCGACTTGAGGTCAGTCATATTGGATTTTCATGCCGTTCGCACGTACCTTGCCTTTGCTCCTGAGTAACTAAAAGATTTCAAGAATTATCTTATTAATTTCCAAGAGATATCTTCTTGGTGGTTTGAACTTGTCATTCTTCGAACCTATACGATGATAATGTATATTTTTTCTTCGGAATCTAATTCTACTGATGTAGGGTATAATTGGTTCTCGCCTAATTGATCTTCTTCATTGAAATTGGGTAATTAAATTCCATCTCCTTCTTAATTTTTGGTTCCTTGTTTCTTGATTATTAATTTGTTTGTTCTATTTATTACCTTTTATGTTACATCTTTTTTTTAACATGCATGTAAAGATGTTCTTTCCTTCAATTATATTTAATGTTATGAAATGTGATTCGTGTTTTCTTCAAGTTTAGTTTTAGTGCTCTCCTCTCAACTTAAATGCAACCTGGGTATGGTAATTTGTCCAGCCGTTCCACACACATACCCTAGTTGCTCTCTGTTATTATTTATCGTTTTTCTGTTTGTGTTTCTGAAGGTAACTTGTGGGTACATATTTTGGTACCTAGTCGCATGGTTTTGTTTCCACCTTGTATTTTGTTGAGAGAATGTGTACTGGGTTTGACTTGGAGAAAGCATAGGCATAAAAGGGTTACTTATTCTGAAAAAATCTTGTATTAATCCTATGTGATTTTATGTTTCATGTCGACTATAAATGGAGCAACGGAATCTTAGGGCAGCTTACAGTTTGACCAAAGAAGAAATTATCTATGAACTCCTGATTAGAGGTTCTACTTCCTCTGGAAATAGGGAAAGGGATCTGATATTACTGAATGCAGTTTCGGATAATCCTGTACGTGTACCAAACTGGAGGAAATTTGACTGGACGTTAGGTAAGTCCCTTATTGTACCATCTGTTGAAAGTTTAATTGTGGTTTTTCATTCGTTAAACTCTGACTGTGCTCCGTCTAATTCTCAACTTATCAGATTTAAGGTCCGCTGTTTACATTGGTACCATCGCCTTCGTGATTTAATAGAAGTTTGGCAGGATAGAGATCCTGAATTCCATTTAAAATTAATTTCTCTGCGTGCTAAACTTGTTGATTGCTTTTTTGCGTTATTCCCAAATAATAGTGAGAGTGCGAGTGTTAACCCTGGTGTGTGTGCAAATGAAGGGGTTCCTTCTATTAGTGGATTGAACGAATTGGTGCATAATATCAGTGTTGAAAGCAATTTAGGAAGTTTTGGTGGATCTTTGTCGAATCATAGTGAACCTGCAACTATGTATAATCAGGAAAGCTATCCAAGTGCGTGCAGAATATCTGAGGTTAGGTCTGAGTGTAGCAATGTCAGAACAGGGTCGACCTCATCACGTCATAACCTTGAAAATCTTGGTGATATAAATGTTTCCTTTGCTAATGTGTCCATCTCTGGTGATGCGAACAACCAGGTTAGGGGT
Source organism: Meconema thalassinum (assembly GCA_946902985.2). Taxonomy (NCBI): domain Eukaryota; kingdom Metazoa; phylum Arthropoda; class Insecta; order Orthoptera; family Tettigoniidae; genus Meconema; species Meconema thalassinum. Next base: position 304,137,392 of record OX336396.1, on the reverse strand, counting down.
AATTTATCAAATGCTGGGTCGAATGATGAAAGATTATCGCCCCTATGTTCTGAAAATCCTATTAATTTAGAACATGTGTCATCTAATGTAAATAATAATCCTCGTGGGGAGTTTAAAATGGGAATTAAGTTTGGTAGTGTACCTCATCCTTTAAATGCTTGCATCCAAAATCTAGAGATGTGCAACGGTAACGATGCTAACCTGTTAATAAAATTTTTAAAGCAATTTATTGACCTTGCTGACAATGCTGTAAGATTTGGGTGTCCTGATATTCAAATTTTCAACCTGATCTTTCCTTATACCTCTGGTTTATTGAGAGAAAAGTTAATTGTAGCCATGGAAGGTTGTTATTCCATTGATCGATTTCATCGTGAAATATTAAGTTCATTTATTCCTAGTCGTGCTTTGAGTATGCTGATGCATAATTTTTTCTATAGAGTTCAGAGATTCGAAGAGTCTTTAAATGATTATGTAACTGATATCAAGTCTTATGCTAGAGTTTTTTCTGTACAATTAAGTGAACAACAAATTGTAGCTTCTATATTGGAAGGGATTAATCCAGAAAGCAGGTCATACTTGACAACATGCAGTATTCCCGTAAATTTCTCTGATTTAAACAGATTTGTGTTGAATTCGGGTATTATCAAACATTCCGATTCCTTGAGAGTTGCCAATGTTCCTCCACCTAATTTTAATTCTAATCTATCTCAGGATTCTGGAAATCCTATCTGTTATGATAGCTCGCAAGGCCCTCGTTTCCAAAATAGAAATTCCTTCGATTCGGGTAATCGCACGTCAAATAACAGGAGAAGATGTGATACTTGTGGATCATTTCAACATATTGCTAAATGGTGTACGAGGAGACCTAAACATAACCAATGACTAAATCGTAAGGAGACTTCTTCGGATTGTCATGCGTCAAATAGTTCTAAAATAAATTCTATGGAGGTAAATAATTATTTTGATGATGTCAGAAGTCTTAAACCTAAAGTGAGGTTATGTAGTCGCATTTCTGAAGTTTCTAAACATTGTTCCCCATTTATTGATATTTGGGTAAATAACGAACCTGTTACTGCTCTGATCGATTCGGGTAGTGTGAAATCATTTTTAAGTAAAAACTGGTTTGAAAATATGAGGTCAGTATGCAAATTTGGAAAACTTATTAAAGAACCGAACAATTTTGTGTCAGCGAACTGTTCTAGTCTTGAAGTTTTAGGATTGGTAAACTTAAAGATCCGCATTTTAAATTTCACTTGGAGATATGATTTTTGGGTTGCAAATAATTTATCTTGCGACGCCATTATGGGTGCTGATTTTTTGTCTCATGTTGGGTTGTTACTAGACCTTAGAAACAGGTCATGTTGGTTTCGTTTTAAGCCTAATTTAAAATTAAACTTCAAGCCTTGTCTTAGTTTTTCTGGAGTGAATTCCTCCAAAGTTATATCTGGTTCTGACACCATTGAGGAGCTTAATTTTGAAAATCTTAAACCTGACCAAGCTGATAAACTTCGTGAACTGTGTTCATCCTTCCCTGAGGTTTTGACGAATAAGTTAGGGGTGACCAATCTATTGGAATACAAGATTGATGTTTCTGATAATATTCCAGTCAGTTCGCCACCGTATAGACTAGCCCCTCCCAAGATGAAAATCTTGAAAGAGATAATCGACGAGATGTTAGATGAAGGGATCATTAGTAAGTCTACTTCCTCGTATTCGTCACCTATTTTCTTGGTGCCTAAATCTGACGGTAAATTTCGCCCAGTTGTTGATTATCGAGCTCTTAATAAAAAGGTTATTCAGCAGTCCATCCCGCTTCCTGATCTGAGATCTTGCTTTGCATGGTTTAGGGGTGCTAACTGGTATACGATTTTAGATCTGAATCGCGCGTACTTTCAGATTCCATTAACTGAAGATTCTAAACATCTAACAGCCTTCTCCACTGACTGGAATCTCTTTCATTTTAACCGTTTACCATTTGGGATCTCCACGGGTGCGGCCATCCTAAGCCTATTGCTAGATATGGTATTTGATGGAATCAAGTTCAAGTTTGTGTATCATTATTTAGACGACGTAGTCATATTCAGTGAGAACTTTGATGATCATCTGGAACATATTGGTGAGGTTATGTCTCGTCTAAAGAAAGCTGGTCTTACCGTAAAACCATCTAAAGTTTCCTTTGCTAAACCCAAGATTTCATTTTTGGGACATATCGTAACATCGTCTGGAATTTCTGTGGATCATTCGAGAACCCAAGCGATTCGTGACTTTAAGCCCCCTAAGAATGTTAAAGGTGTATCAAGGTTCATCGGTATGATGAACTATTTCCGTAAGTTCATTAACAATTTCGCTCAGCGTGCTGCTCCTATAAATATGTTGAGGAAGAAGGGAGTTAATTTTGTTTGGGGTCCTTCGCAAGAAGCAGCATTTGAAGATTTGAAATTAGCTTTGATAAATGCACCTATTTTGTCCATCCCTGATTTCTCCAAAACCTTTATTGTGCAAACTGATGCCTCCAATAGTGCTGTTGGTGCAGTGTTACTAAAAGACCATGGAAAAGGTAGATTACCTATTGCATACACTTCCCGCACTCTGAATGATGCAGAAAGAAATTACTCTGTTTATAAACTCGAAGGTTTGGCCGTCATGGATGCTCTTGAAAAGTTCAAGTTGTATATCGAACATGTACCCTTCGAGTTAGAAACAGATAACCAAGCCTTGAGTTGGGTTCTTGGCAGACCTAGGAAAACTGGTCGAATAGCTCGTTGGGCCACTCGAATTTCTTCCTTTAAGTTCTCTGTACGTCACATCCGAGGGAGTGAAAATGTCATCGCTGATTGTTTAAGTCGGATGTATGGTGACACTAATGTTGAGGTTGAGGAAAATGTGAAGTGTAACGCAATTTTGGAACATAACATGTCAAACGTAATTCTGTCTAACTGTCCCATGTTGTTTCGGGATGTATCTGAATATCAAAAGGAAGATCCAGTTCTAAGTGAGATTATAAGAAAATTAGAGGTTGGTGAAGTTGTAAAACCATATTCATTAAGGAATGGAATCTTGTGTTGTTTGGCCCGTTCTGATAGAACACCTAAGATTGTTCTTCCCACTGTTTTAGTAGGCGAGATCTTTAAATACTTTCATGAGTCTCCTATCGGTGGACATTTAGGAGTATATAAGACCAGATTAAAGGTGAGGCAAAATTTTATCTGGAAGGGTATGGATGGTGACATCAGAAGACTGGTAAATAATTGTACAACATGTAAATTGGCAAAACCATCTCCTAACACTAAGGTTGGAATGTTATCGTCTCAACTTTCCGATAAACCAATGGAAAGATTGTTCGTAGATTTTGTCGGCCCGATGCCGCTGTCGAAGCTGGGTAACCGTTTTGTACTGGTTTGTACGGATGACTTCAGTCGTTTTAACTGGTTGTTCCCAACTCGTTCAGCTACCACTGAAACGGTAATTAAATGTCTTAACCATATTTTTGCTGTTTTTGGCCCCTGCCAATTTCACGATAACGTGAAATGCTTTACATCACATGTTTTCCGCAATTTTTGTTTCGAGTTATCCATTTCCCATGTGACATCTTCTATCTATTATCCTAAAGGATCGTATGCTGAGAGGGTGAACAGGAATCTTCGAGCTGCGTTAATTGCTTACCATCATAAGGACCATAGATTATGGGACAGTTGCATCCCTTGGTTGACTTATTCGTTCAACACTGCGGTGCATGAATCTCATCGTACCACCCCTTTCAATTTAATGTTCTCCTTCGTCCCAAATTCCCCTATATCTAATTTGTGGACTATTAATCAATTGTTGCCTGATAAAGTCATGAATGAGAACGTACGTTCTATTTGGAAAAAGGCCAAAACATATATGAAGGTGGCACACGAGAAACTACAGCAGAGGTATAATAAAGGACGTAAACCGACGTCACTTCAGATTGGGGACATGGTTTTTGTCAAGAATTTTTCTGTTAAGGAAGTTGGTTCTAGAGAATCTGGCAAGCTAGTCACAAGATTCCGTGGCCCTTGTGAAATTATAAGTTTTATCACTCCGGTGACATTACTTGTAAAGGACCCTCAGAAAAAGAAAATATTTAGGGTGCATATGTCTCATGTTAAGAGAGGTTGTGATGTTTCAAATTAATGATCATAAAGTTGTATTTTAAATTTGTAAAAGCAAGGAATCTCAAAAATTTGATGGGGAAACCTTAGTTAAAACTTAGTTATGTATCATCTGTTAGCCTAAATTTTTCCTAAATCATGTTTAACTATGGACTTGTCGTAACTGATGTTAATCAAAACGTGTGATGAAGAAAGAAATGGACCATTGCTGTCGGAGTACGATTTGATTTCAGATCAAATGTTGGTGATATCGTCATCCTGTTTGAAGAGCGTTGTGACTGTCGCGAATGTCCAGGGCCCGGACGTCGTGATGCTAAGCCGTGACCTCAGCACTGAGAATGACCGAGTCTCCTCCATCCTATGAAGACTCATTTCTGTATTTTATTGTATCAAAAAAAGATTGTACTACTGCCAAGTAAGAGTTGGAATTTTTCGCATGTTGGTGATTTTCAGATGCATGAAAAAACTTGGGTGTATCTAATCATGGAACGATCAGTTTGGTGTACTAGGTGTTGTGAGAACTGATGTATGTTTTCAGGTCATATTTTCTCGGTGTATCTTTTACCCCCAACCATAAACTTGTGAACAATTGTTGCCTATTGTCCAGCATTGTGTGGGGGAGAGATGACCCATTAATAAATATTAACGTGCATTCCAGTCGTTACCGCGGGCGGCTGCGGTGCAAACTTGATCTTCTCGGTATCTATTGGTGACTGTCCGAACTAGTGAGCCGGCAACGTTCAGCGTGTCTGTCTTGTCGATGGCTCGCTCGTGTGGCAAATGTTGGTACTTAGTTTCGGAGAACACGAGGCCTCACGATCGGCTCCGTTCGTACCCGAACGGCCGCCATTTTCTTCTTGTTGTTGTGAATTAACAAATGCAAGTTGAAGGAATTCTTGCAAGAAGGAAAGATGTGAGAACTAAATCTCTGGTGTAAAACGGGGATTATCTGGCCGTAGGCCAGGTAAACTTCCTTTCCCCGATATTATTTAATCTCTACGTGATTTACATTTACCGCCCACCGTTGTGAAATCTCTGTCATCGGATTAAATATGTAGACATGAAGAAAACGCAATGTATGAAGTTTGGCTACAGGAATACATCTCTTTATTAAGGTTTGTTATGTGTTAAAAGTTATTGGAACTATTTGTGACCTGAAAAGGTGAATTGGTCGTCGATACGAGTATTTTGTGTTGGTGTTATTCTACATATTTTATATGTTGCAGTCTTGAGCTGTTGAATAATTATCTTAGCGCAGTTGGCATTTATTTTGCCGTTAGTAAGTCACTTGGTTTGTAGAACCGAGTAGGCCTAAGCATGAAGAGAAAGTTCCAATACCTTATTTTTAACTTGATGTAATACACTTATTTATATGTATTTTGGGAGGGTTGTGTTTTATCTTTTTTTCTGACGTGCCGAGCTGTGTAATGTTCAGATCTCATTTTGTTTTGAGCGAGGAATTTTCCTAACCTTAAATTTTTTTCGTAACAGTTAATTTTCCTTTTCCTCGTCTCGTTAGCGTGGTCTCTTAAAGACTGTTTAAAATATCTCCACTTATGATATGTATTTTATTTTTTCCATGGTCCGTTGCCTGGATACTCTCCGGGATTGTTATCTGATTTCGTTTTTCTCGGAAACAATGTAATTAATTTTTCATGTCGACTTGAGGTCAGTCATATTGGATTTTCATGCCGTTCGCACGTACCTTGCCTTTGCTCCTGAGTAACTAAAAGATTTCAAGAATTATCTTATTAATTTCCAAGAGATATCTTCTCGGTGGTTTGAACTTGTCATTCTTCGAACCTATACGATGATAATGTATATTTTTTCTTCGGAATCTAATTCTACTGATGTAGGGTATAATTGGTTCTCGCATAATTGATCTTCTTCATTGAAATTGGGTAATTAAATTCCATCTCCTTCTTAATTTTTGGTTCCTTGTTTCTTGATTATTAATTTGTTTGTTCTATTTATTACCTTTTATGTTACATCTTTTTTTTAACATGCATGTAAAGATGTTCTTTCCTTCAATTATATTTAATGTTATGAAATGTGATTCGTGTTTTCTTCAAGTTTAGTTTTAGTGCTCTTCTCTCAATTTAAATGCAACCTGGGTATGGTAATTTGTCCAGCCGTTCCACACACATACCCTAGTTGCTCTCTGTTATTATTTATCGTTTTTCTGTTTGTGTTTCTGAAGGTAACTTGTGGGTACAATAACATTAATAAAAATCCTTAAATCTAATTCTGACACACATATTACAACTCTACTATTTACAGGCATCTCTCTGAGACCCTTATTAGTGTGGTGACACACTTAACCAAATGAGCTGCCACAATGGCCAGATACTCAACAACAAGGAAAAACAGCGCCGCACGTGACTCCCGGGTCACTGACATGGAAAATAAACATAGAATAAACCAACAACAACAAACAACCTGAGTGGTTAAGATTACTTTATATTAACAAGACTGCATGTTAAAGAAACGCTTCGAAGGTTATCGTGTTTCGTAGGCAACTCCCATTTATTCAAACAATTTTACCATTGATCAGTTTCTCACATTTATATTTATTTTCAAGTAATTGGGAGCCAGACGTGCACTCCACTAATGAGGTTGCTTGCGAAACTCAGCCAGCCCTTGTGACCACAACTCACCCTTTCCACAAATACCAGTCATGTCCCCCTTCCAGTGTATATAAATAGCCGACCAGCTGGACTGTTATCTCAAGGAATCAACAGCAACTAACATCTCCTCTAACTCAACATATGGTCAGACAATAATCACATATCCATAATTGTCCTCGCAAGGATACAATATGGATCTGGTACCAAGCTGACAGAAATCAGTCTCTGCTGAAGTTCCCGCTTGTAATACCATAAAATATATTCACAATACACACATCTGGGACTGACATAACACCTTTCACACGGGTCTGCTGAATTAGAGCTCGCAAACATTTAACACAATAACAAAAACTTACGATAGAGCAGAATACTCTTCGTCATAAATTACATTGCTCCAAAAGGCAATAATCACACTGAATCTGATCAATAATAAATCTCAACAAATTTTAATTACCCTCCAATCTACTATATAATTATATTAATTCAGTCCTACTTCTGAAACACGACATATCTCCGAGAGACGATTTTAACCGCACTCCGTAACATAGGCGAACACGGCCGTTCACATAGCTACGTTAGTTAACACAACACAAAGAAAAGAACTTTCCATTAACTACAATTGTGCGAGCTGCTTCCAAACAAAAATGTGTCAGATCAAAACTAAATATATTACATTAATCACACAAGCAAAGTATTTACGAAAAATATGTCCCATAAACCATAAGTTAATTTAATAAATAATAAAATATTATTTCGTACTCATCTCTTTTTGTAGTCACCCGTCAAAGAACATCAGACGCCATTCCCCAACTGGATGGTTCTTTATCTCATAGCAGCCATCTGGACGGACTGTTGAGAATTCCACACTTCCTCTGCATTCATCGATGTCATCCTTGCGCTGATACAAAAATTAGGTTATTATACACTTTATGTCTGACTACTAAATTCGCTTGTTCAGGTACTAAATTCCCTGTCACTGTTCGTTGGCGAATTATCGACGCTACTTTCCCTATAATTATAGTACAATGACTATCTATCACTGAATTTAACACTTTACAATGAATATCTTGTGTCTTCGACACACAAAATACAAGTCTATCTCTTCAGACGAACAGAATAATAATAGTGTGTCCTCAACACACGGAATGAAAGTCTACGTCCGTAGACGCACCAAATAAAAGTAGTGTGTCCTCAACACACGGAATAAAAGTCAATGTCTTGGCTCTTCGACACACTTATAAATGAACTGGCCCTTGGGTCTAGATGGAGGGGGATTTTATGTAAAAATTTCTCGAAATATTTGTGATACAGGAATGAAATAAATATCACTGAACTCGTAATATTGCACAGGTCAAGAATATGCCCATTAATCCTAGAATCGATCGTAGAGATTTTGTCTAGGCGATTTCCCGCGTGAATGCTAGCCGCCGCGTACCCCAGCCGGAGTTGTCGTGCAAGTAGGCATTCTCTTCTCATTGGTTCTCCATTTTCTGTAATTTGGCGGTTTCTAGTAGATCTTGGCGTCTTGGGAGTGTCTATTTTCTTCATCAGCCATTCACGTTACTGCATCATATTTCTTCTAGGCGCGAATATCACAATGGACATACCAGAACCATGTCTCACCGCGCGTCGCTTCTAAAATTGAGGTAGCCACACCTGTCCTTATGATACATCGCTCTGCTATTTCTATCATAGCTCAAGTACTTAGCCTTTTGTTAAACTGTCGCAGGTATGTCCCTACTGTCTCCAACAAATGCTTGAGATTTCCTCATCACTGTCTGGCTACTTTCATGATGCTGGTTGAAATATTTATTAATTGAAGAAATAAAAAGTAGAATCATTTAACCAACATAGGGTAAAGGGTTCACAACTCTCCCACTCACAAAATTTCGAACTTAGGAATAAAGTCGACAATTTTACAATACTTCCGTAGGCCAATTTGTTTTATTTCCAGAATCACCCCTTTTTCTTACATGGTCTAGCCGCTCCTGTCTTCAATGGCATTTACTCGTTTTAATTTCCTGCTTGTCTCTCCCCCTTCCACTCTTGCGTGACGCTCTGATGCCTGCGGCAATACCTTACTCGCCTCGTTAATGTTTGTCAACAACAGCTCTACTTCCTCCTTCATCACGTGCCGTACTCAACTGCTCCCCGTTGACTTTGTTGATAGATGGACGTCCGTATATTCAAACCGCGTCATTAATTCGGCGCTACCATGGCTCACTTCGACGATATTTCTTTAGGTTGGCAGCGTTGTAAACTGACATTGTTCCTGTACTCAATTCTTTCACTCTGTAAGCATTATTTCCAAGGTTTCTTACGATAGAATAGGGTCCTATGAATTTCTCGCAGAACTTACTAAAGATTTTCTTTTCTGGGTCCGATGTAGCAGGTCGTTTTACCAAAACGAGCTGGTTGACTTCAAGATCACGGTGGAACCTCTTATTTCTCACTCGCCGTAATCTGCGGTCTGCTTGCTTTCTCATGTATTCTCTCGTTCTCTCAATTCGCAGGTCTGGTGCTATCATGGGATCTTGTGGACAGTTAATGATGCTTTTCCACGTTCTTACTGGATACTCGTTCTTGTGTAGGACCATAGGGATTTGTCCTGTTGACTCGTGCCTGGTAGAATTCATGCATGTCTCTACATCCTTAATTTTATCGACCCATTTGTGGTGTTCATTCGGAATGAAGATCCTCAAGTATGCAGTTACACATTTAATTACTCTCTCGCTTGGATTAGCTTGGGCATGTCGGATACTGCTTAAAACATGTTTTATACCCATGTCTTCCATTCCTTTCTTGAATTCGGCGCTTGTGAAATAACTGCCGTGATCTGATAATATAAACTCTGGTTTTCCAAGGGTTGGAATAACTCTATTACGAATGCGACTGAGTACCTGCTTCGATGTTGTTTTCTGAATAGGGCATAGTACTACAAACTTAGAAAATACATCAATGCACACTAGCAAATGACGGCAACCTCTCCTTCCCCTCGGAATTGGACCAAGACAATCCATCGCCAGTAGCTCACATGGTTTCTGAGGTAGCAATGGTCTAGGATATTGCCTCAGTAAATAATTATTTGGCTTTGTTCTCTGACACGGGTCACAAGTTGTAATGACGTCACATATAGTTGTTCTCATACGTGGCCATGTAAATGTCTCTCCTATTGTTGCTTCGCACTTGTCTAAGCCCACGTGACCGTAACTTTCGTGCGTATGCCATGTCAATCCTCGTTGTAACGATGCAGGTACTAATATGCGTAACTTGGTGTGGTCATTATCTACCCATTTGTGCAGCAAATTGTTGACGTAAACATATCTTCCTTCTTTGGCTTTCGCTTCTCGAAATGCAGGTGTTCCTGTAGGTAGTTGCTTTTTGAAGTATTTAATTAATAGCATCATCCATGGTTCCGCTTCCTGTTCTCGCTGTATCTCACGTAACTCCTCCAAGAATTCCCGGTCCTTCGGTGTTAACTCCAAGTGTTGTACCATCGCTGTTTCTTCATTCTCAGGCTCTGGGTTCCTGCTGAGTGCATCCGGTATCACGTTCATCTTCCCTGGACAATGTTCAATTTCAATGCTGAACTGCTGAATGTATATAGACCAACGTGTCACACGTTCGCTTGCCATTGACGTCTTAAACAAGAATGTTAGTGCCTTGTGGTCAGTCCTGACAACAATCGGGTAACCATAGATTATTCGTTTCCATTGTTGGAGCGCATGAAGGATGGCCAACAATTCTAGCTCGGTTACAGTATAATTGCGCTCGTGCTTACGCAATTTTCGGCTGACAAATGCCAAATATGTTTTGTGCTGCAGGTTAGCTGGATCCTCTTGGTAGAGCATAGCACCTATCCCAATTAGTGAAGCATCCGCTTGGATTATAAATTTTAGCTTGAAATCTGGATAGCCTAATTTAATGCAGTTTTCTAATAGCTGTTTTGTTGCTTGGAATGCCTTCTCACATTCCGCGTTCCATGACCATTTCTTATTTTTCTTTAACATTTCCTGCATTGGAGCTACAGTCTCTGTATAACCTGGACAGTTTTCTTTAAAGAATCCCGTTACGCCTAAGAAAGCCCGAATGTGCTTGACTCTCGTTGGTGTAGGGAAGTTCTTTATCGCTTCAATCTTAGCTGGGTTAGGCTTCACTCCCTCCTTGTCAATGACGTGACCCAAATATAATATCTCGCTCTTGAAAAAATGCGATTTCTTCAGGTTTACTTTGAAATTCGATGCGTTCAAGTTGCCCAATACTTTATCTAAATTTTCCATGTGAGTTTCAATGTTGTCAGATGCCAACAGAATGTCGTCAATGTATCGCACCGTCATCTCCTTTACTTCCTCGGTTAGGTTCCGGTCCAGTGCTCGGATTAAAGCACAGCCCGCTGTTTTGACCCCAAAAGGCATTCTGACGAAACAATATGTCTGGTTATCGAATAAGAAGCCAGTTAGAAGCTGTGACTTCTCATCCAATTCAAGATGGTGGAACGAGCTCGTCAGATCGACTGATGAATAAATGCTCTTGTTTTTAAAGCCTTTTAATACGTCTCTGATAATTGGCGCTCTGTCATACTCAGGAAAAATGAGTCTCATGTTGAGATTTCTGGCATCTAAACAAAGTCTAATAGATCCATTTGGTTTTGTGACTGCCAAAATCGCATTTAGATAAGGTGTAGGTGTCTTCCTTATCACTCCAGCTTCTAACATCTCATCTATAATGATTTTAACTTGACCACGATATTTTTCAGGAATTGGGTACAATCTGCTTTTGAAAGGTGACCAGTCCTCGACTTGCATAGAGTACTTGAAATTTAATATTTTCCCAGGTACTGTATCAAATACTGTTTTGTGCTTCCTTAAAATCTCTTCCAACTGTTTTCTGTGTTCACCCCCAAGTTGAATGTCATTGAGCCGCTCCTGTAGTAACTCTTCAAATTGTGCATCGCTGTTATTTCCTTCTGTTAATAAAGACCATATCTCCTGGGATTCTATCTCCTCATCTAGTTCCACAACAGCCCCTTCTACGATGTTATCTTCCGCCTTTCGTACCTCCTCTTCCGTCTCTTCTGATATTGCTTCCAATGCCCAAGAATTTACATCTCTTCCGGTAGTGATTTCATCCATATGCAATCCCACGTTTTTCAGCTGGTCATATTCTCTAAAACTGACTGTATTCTTGTGCAAATCTATCACTGCTTGATAGTCACAAATGAAATTTGCACTAAGAATTATATTGAAATTCATCTTTGCCATGATAATGAATGTTTGCCCAAAAGTGTGTTCCAATATGTTCAGCTCTAAGTATGCCTGACGTTTACAAGTGACGGTGCGTTCAGGAATAACACCCCTCACTTTGAGCTGTGGTACCGGAATTACAGGAATATTCTGAGTCCGTCCCAACTCTCGAACCAAGGCCTCCGATACTAGACTGATCTGTGACCCCGTATCCAATAAACATCTTATATTAATTCCACCAATCCTTGCGTAAATAATGGGTAATTGCCTAATTTCATCGTTCCGTGGTTTCACCGTCTCCTCCAGGCAGTCTTCTGGTAAAGCAATCCATTCTTGTATGTTCGCTACTATCCATCCATCTTCAACTTCCGACTGTTGTGTTTTGAGACTGTCTCCTTGATCCAAAATTAACATTTTTTTTAGCTCCATTTCGACTCCCATCATCCTTCTGTCGCTCATGTCCTTGATATTCCTCTTGTCTCAGTAGACTTCCAGCTTCCTCAGTATGCGTATCTGGGTTCTTTCTGTTCCCAATGGCCTTTTCCCATCTTCCTAGTTCTCCACCTTGATTAGCGTGTAACTCCTCTAAGTAATTTTGTGATTGAGCGTGCCTATCATCCCAGTCATCTCGATAGTTACGTTGATCTCCTTGATTCTGATCTCTCCTTCCTTTCCATCGTTGATTGGCATTGTAATCACCGTATCTTCCATAAGGCCTGTCATTCCTTCGATTATCACGCCATTGTTGATATCCTCTTTGTTGGTATCTATTGTTGCCCTGGTATCTATTGTTGTAGTGATTTTCGTGACGCTGATATGGTCTGTTTTCCCCTTCTTCCTGGTTTCGCCTAGGTGTGGAGGTGCTTGTATTAGTACCCTGCGTTTTAGTATTTCCCTGTTTTGTTTTTACGACCTCTGTGGTGTTGACTAATTCCAGCTGTCTTCCTCCTCTAAAATGACTATGAGATGTGGTCTCATCTATTTGCCGTAATATCTGCTCTGCATGTAGGGCCGTACTAACGTTTGCTGCGACTAGTACTTGCTGTACATTAACTGGCATTTGCCTTGCTATTGTCATCACCAAATCTGCTTCGTTTAATGGGTAATCTAGGTCGCGAAATTTTAGCATTTGCATGTTAAAGAAATCTGAGTATTTTGTCTGCTGGGTAGTTTGATATTTTCTAGAGTAAAGCTCCATTCTTAAACTCTGTTGTATGGCGGGAGACCAGTATTTGCGCAGAAACGCTAAATTAAAGTCTGACATGGTTCCAAATGTATATTTGAAACTTAAAAACCAGGTGAGAACATTTCCTGATAAAAATCTCTCCATCATTCTCAATCTACGTGCTTCAGGTACCCCAGTGTCATTAAAATGGTCTTCCATCTCTTTGATAAAGGCCTTAGGTGTTACCCCTGAATTTTCGGTGTATTTCTGCGGTTTGTAGTCATTTGAGCGAATTACTTGAATAAGTTGTGTGGGCTGATGACCGTCCTGTGGTGTTGAACTCCTATCTACGTTCTTGCGAAATCCGTCCGTGTTCGTTGTTAATGGGCTCTCTGCTTGAGTCTGACTTCCTGCTATGCTGGGTTGGGGACTATGTGAGTCATCCGGCTTGTCTTTCAATGCTCCCGTTTTAAATATAGATGATTGTTCTAATGAGCGGAGTTCGGCTTTTATGATCCTGTCTGTCTGCTCTTTAAGTCTATTTTTTACCTCTTGCTCCAAAGCTTGAATACGCGTGTGGTTTTCGCCTACTGTTTTAAGAATGGTGGATCTTTCCTCTCTAGAATCACTATTCATTTTCTTCCAATCTTTCCTGATCTGTTCTTTAATCGTGCTTATTTTTTCTTCAATCTGGCTCTTATTTTCATCCTGATTATTTTCTATCTGGCTTAGCCTTTCGTCTAATGTACTCTTAAATTGTTCTTGTTCCGTTTCTAGGCTTTTCCACTGTTCCGCTGATTTTATCTCGAGCCGGTCCATATCTTTAATTATGCCTGATATGTTCTCATCTACTGCTGATATTTGTTGTTGAATGACCCTGCCACTTTTCTCCATCTCCTTGAATCGTCCTTCCAACTTATCTTGAGCTATTTTGACCTCGCTTGTATTCATTGTGCATGCTATTTCAATCTGCTCTAATTTAGCTAACACCGTTTCATCGAGAGTGCTAAGTTTTTTATTAAAAATACTTTCCATTTTTTCAATCTGCTCTAATTGTTTCTCATTATTTTTGCTTACATCAAGGGCCAGTAATATCATCTGTTGGTTTGTGTGCTCTTTCATCTCTGCGGTTAACGAAGCTAATTGGTTCGTGTTTTTATTATTTTGCGCCTCTAACTGTGAATTTATAGTGTCATTAATTTCACTCTTTAATAACCTAGCTTGTTCCGCCTGATATTCATTTTGCTCAATTCTACTGTTATTTAACTGTGTCCGCAATGATTCACTTTGTTCTAACAGTTTAGTATTTAGCGATTTACTTTGTTCTGACATTTTCGTATTTAGCGATTCACTTTGTTCTGACAGTTTAATTTTTAGCGATTCACTTTGCTCTGACATTTTCGTATTTAGCGATTCACTTTGCTCCAACATACTAGTGTTTATTTGTTCAGATAATTTTGTATTCAACGCTTCACTTTGCTCTAACATACTAGTGTTTATTTGTTCAGATAATTTTGTATTCAACGCTTCACTTTGCTCTAACATACTCGTGTTTATAGATTGACTCTGTTCTGATAGTTTAGTATTCAACGCTTCACTTTGTTCTGCTAATTTAGTATCCAACAATTCCTGCGTTCTCCTTGCTGCACTTTCAATGATCTCCTGGATCTGCGCCACCGTTGCCATGTTTTACAATTTATATGAGACATATGGGAAATGGCATACGCCAATGCCCTTTGACACGCACATAAATCCAATGCACATTTAATTTCTTTATCCTACTCAGTTCATTTATTTTTACCTTTAATCCCATTAGTGGATTGCATCTCTGAGTAGTTCTAGTTTTACTCAATTTAATTTTAACCCCAAGCACATATTTAGTCATTAAACAGTTATCCTGATCTGATATTAACACTGACTAATTAACAAAGTATTAATTGTCATTTTAGGCTACAGCCTCCTAATATTTCCATGAGTTTGACTTTCTACACAAATCTAGTTTTAACTTTATCATTGGGCGCCCGGTATCACATCTTAATTTTACTTTAATTTAAAAGACAACAACGTGAACCGTATTTTACATTGCAAACTCCTGATTTTAATTTATCTTTCACACATTTGGCGGTATCCACTTCGCCTCAACTACTTTTAATAAAATATCACTTCCCGGTGATTAAATACTGTCATATCTGCCTGCACTTGCGGCATGCCAGTTTTACTCAAATGCGCCACTATTGACATGTGTAATCTCCCCGTTACACCACAGTGAATAGCCCCACCGTTGGCCGCCAGTTTTCACCTATGAACCCTTCAGAATAGCAGTGTTTTATGCAAGAATCTTAGATCAAGGGGTCGCGTTCAGTTCATAGTGTGGTGTTTACGTCCGCCAAACAACGTGCTTTTCTGAGGCAAGGGTTATAGGATGAAAACTATAACTAAGAAAGAAAGGAGACAAAACGTAAGGTAATAACAAGATTTAATAACTAATTTGTGCATAAAAGAATAAAACAAACAATAATAAACAAAATCTTCCCTGAATTTCCCCCTGACATGAATATTTATCACTTTGAGGAGTCAGATGGATCTCCCCTTTTCTAATAAAATGTGGATCCAAGTTCCACTACCTTGCATGTGAATTTATGTTCGCGTGATGACTATCTACGAGAAATGAGTACTTGGATGATCATTCGTTCACAACGGGTTAACAGCCACGGTGCTCACGAACAATCATCTCGTAAATCAACGTTTATGGATATGGGCATAACATTAATAAAAATCCTTAAATCTAATTCTGACACACATATTACAACTCTACTATTTACAGGCATCTCTCTGAGACCCTTATTAGTGTGGTGACACACTTAACCAAATGAGCTGCCACAATGGCCAGATACTCAACAACAAGGAAAAACAGCGCCGCACGTGACTCCCGGGTCACTGACATGGAAAATAAACATAGAATAAACCAACAACAACAAACAACCTGAGTGGTTAAGATTACTTTATATTAACAAGACTGCATGTTAAAGAAACGCTTCGAAGGTTATCGTGTTTCGTAGGCAACTCCCATTTATTCAAACAATTTTACCATTGATCAGTTTCTCACATTTATATTTATTTTCAAGTAATTGGGAGCCAGACGTGCACTCCACTAATGAGGTTGCTTGCGAAACTCAGCCAGCCCTTGTGACCACAACTCACCCTTTCCACAAATACCAGTCATGTCCCCCTTCCAGTGTATATAAATAGCCGACCAGCTGGACTGTTATCTCAAGGAATCAACAGCAACTAACATCTCCTCTAACTCAACATATGGTCAGACAATAATCACATATCCATAATTATCCTCGCAAGGATACAATATGGATCTGGTACCAAGCTGACAGAAGTCAGTCTCTGCTGAAGTTCCCGCTTGTAATACCATAAAATATATTCACAATACACACATCTGGGACTGACATAACACCTTTCACACGGGTTTGCTGAATTAGAGCTCGCAAACATTTAACACAATATCAAAAATTTACGATAGAGCAGAATACTCTTCGTCATAAATTACATTGCTCCAAAAGGCAATAATCACACTGAATCTGATCAATAATAAATCTCAACAAATTTTAATTACCCTCCAATCTACTATATAATTATATTAATTCAGTCCTACTTCTGAAACACGACATATCTCCGAGAGACGATTTTAACCGCACTCCGTAACATAGGCGAACACGGCCGTTCACATAGCTACGTTAGTTAACACAACACAAAGAAAAGAACTTTCCATTAACTACAATTGTGCGAGCTGCTTCCAAACAAAAATGTGTCAGATCAAAACTAAATATATTACATTAATCACACAAGCAAAGTATTTACGAAAAATATGTCCCATAAACCATAAGTTAATTTAATAAATAATAAAATATTATTTCGTACTCATCTCTTTTTGTAGTCACCCGTCAAAGAACATCAGACGCCATTCCCCAACTGGATGGTTCTTTATCTCATAGCAGCCATCTGGACGGACTGTTGAGAATTCCACACTTCCTCTGCATTCATCGATGTCATCCTTGCGCTGATACAAAAATTAGGTTATTATACACTTTATGTCTGACTACTAAATTCGCTTGTTCAGGTACTAAATTCCCTGTCACTGTTCGTTGGCGAATTATCGACGCTACTTTCCCTATAATTATAGTACAATGACTATCTATCACTGAATTTAACACTTTACAATGAATATCTTGTGTCTTCGACACACAAAATACAAGTCTATCTCTTCAGACGAACAGAATAATAATAGTGTGTCCTCAACACACGGAATGAAAGTCTACGTCCGTAGACGCACCAAATAAAAGTAGTGTGTCCTCAACACACGGAATAAAAGTCAATGTCTTGGCTCTTCGACACACTTATAAATGAACTGGCCCTTGGGTCTAGATGGAGGGGGATTTTATGTAAAAATTTCTCGAAATATTTGTGATACAGGAATGAAATAAATATCACTGAACTCGTAATATTGCACAGGTCAAGAATATGCCCATTAATCCTAGAATCGATCGTAGAGATTTTGTCTAGGCGATTTCCCGCGTGAATGCTAGCCGCCGAGTACCCCAGCCGGAGTTGGCGCGCAAGTAGGCATTCTCTTCTCATTGGTTCTCCATTTTCTGTAATTTGGCGGTTTCTAGTAGATCTTGGCGTCTTGGGAGTGTCTATTTTCTTCATCAGCCATTCACGTTACTGCATCATATTTCTTCTAGGCGCGAATATCACAATGGACATACCAGAACCATGTCTCACCGCGCGTCGCTTCTAAAATTGAGGTAGCCACACCTGTCCTTATGATACATCGCTCTGCTATTTCTATCATAGCTCAAGTACTTAGCCTTTTGTTAAACTGTCACAGGTATGTCCCTACTGTCTCCAACAAATGCTTGAGATTTCCTCATCACTGTCTGGCTACTTTCATGATGCTGGTTGAAATATTTATTAATTGAAGAAATAAAAAGTAGAATCATTTAACCAACATAGGGTAAAGGGTTCAGTAGTTACCAGGTTTTTGAAATATACATAGGTGAACTTCTAGGAGTGCCCTTTATCACCGTACAAAATATCAGGGTGATATCAGTAATAGTTTCGGAGATATAGAATGCCGGTGAAATAGTTCGCACATCCGCCACCTTGGATTGGTGAAACACATTATAATTTAAAGGGTACGGTATAGTACCATGTCCTTACCGAGTTTCTTTGAAATCGCTCCGGCCGTTTAGATTGTATTACGAGGACACACACACACACACACACAACGGTGATCTCATAATCCCAGTTTTTTTCATATTTTCATGAATGAAAATAGGCTAAAATTGGCTTCAAACACCATAATAAATAAAATCAAAATGTAAATCCACAGCCTTCTTCCAGTCGACGGACCGGGTCAGGGAATGGAATGAATGAAGCCCCCATCTAGCGGCTGCCGAAGCCTCTCGCACTCCTCTGGGGCAATGATTAAATGAATGACAGATGAAATGAAATGATAGTGGAGAGCGTTGCTGGAATGAAATATGTGACAGGGAAAACTGGAGTACCCCGAGAAACTTGTCTGCCCCCGCTTTGTCCAGCACAAATCTCACATGGAGTGACCGGGGTTTGAATCACGGACCCAGCGGTAAGAGGGCAACGTGTTGCCGTCTAGGCCACGGAGGCAAGAAATAAAATATAAATAAATAAATAAATAAATATATAAATAAAAAAATATCGATGGTATATTGGCTTTCACGGCCAGTGAATTAAAAACTCAGCAATTCTTCTAGGTTTGTGCCGTGTCTTGTGTGCGGTTTCGCCTAGGACACCAAGCCTTATTTCACTGGTCGTGAAAGCCAATATACAATCTTTTGGGAAGCCCTCATAGGGAGGTTAAGGCTGCTTGAACGTATAGTACTCGCAGTAAAGTGGTGCAGTTGCACTCTATACAGAGTGAACAAAATTGCCGCACTTGGAGGTCGGCATGTGATTCCTCATCCAATTGCAAGACAAAAGTTTCAATAGCAAAATCGGATCGGGTGCTGTTGGAAAATACAAGTATGAAAATGAGAAGTCACATCCTGCAGAGCATAGGAATCTACAGAGAAAGCTCCGACAGAGCGCAGAGTTCCTGCAACCGGCTTTTGGCCACGTTGCATGCAGTTACAGCGTTGCCAGAGCCTCGTTTCTTAACATGCATTTCTGTTAAACTTATTGGCGGGACTAGGTTTTGCAACATGAACTTTTGTCGTGAATTTCGACGAGGAACCGCATGCCGACCTCCAAGTGCGGCATTTTTTGTGCACCCTGTATAGAGGGAGGTAGCGCGCAGTTCACTACTCCAGTGGGGGTCCGGCGGGGACACCAAGAGCCCGCCGATGAGCCAGCTTGACGACCTGGGCGAAACGCCACACAAGACACGGCACAAACCAAGAAGAATTGCTGAGTTATAAAAATAATATCGTATGGCCTTGTGTGCTGGGTACAAGCTTTGTTATTTGACACCCAGAGTGCAGCTCGCATGTCGAATTTTGTTTTTCTAGAAGCACTATGAAAGTCAAGGAGGTTAGATATCTAAGCTCCTTGAACACTATAGAGCTTTCTAGTAGAGACATGAGGAACTTTGTGTTGGCGGAAAATCCCGTGATTAATTTTGCCATTATAAACGCCTACTGAATTCAAATGGGTTTCCTTAACATGCCAATATCGTATGACATGCGTGTCGTGATTTTTGCTGCCTTTCAAAAATCACTTACCACGGCCAGGAGCGAACCTGCAAGATTGGGGGTTAGTAATCCGACACGATAACCACTCACCTACCGTGGCAAGCAATGAGTAAATACCGGTAATGCCTTAGGGTAGGCTTTGGGTAGATGCCCCGAGACCGTGGAATCATGCGCTCGGCTGAATGAGTGAAGTGCCGTAGGCTATCTCCCTGACGGTAATATCTCTTGAAGCAGAATGTCTGTGAACAAATTACATGTGTCACCATGTATAACCTTGATTATTAGTAAACAGACTTCTCCTCACCAGTGAATAATTTAATGGGGTTGCCAATTAGGTTCGTGCTTGCTGGGAACTTGGCTGGTTCGCGAGCAATGAGAACAAATGGTCATGTCGACACAAATCATAATCTGCGACCACTCGACTGGGGATAGGCACTCGGCTTTTTTCGTCCCTCCTCGTCACACCAGGGGAATCCCAGTAGCAAAACATAAATTTATTAGAAAGCAGGCAACAAAGCCCTGTACACATGACGTATATCTTAGTTCCGCTCCCACGGAGAATACACCGCTATGAGCGAGACACAAGGCCGAATAAATCTCCAACTCCTTCCTGTGGTCATGTCCTCCAGTGTTGCTGGATCAGTTCGTTGCTCCAGCGAACCTCTTCCACTATTGTCTTTGAAGTTGGTTTTCAAATCGCCCCTCTTCCCAAAGTCTTGACATCCTGGTGGTCTTGGTCCCCGAGGTTAAGTGGTGCCATTGCAATCGATAATAAAACTGAAAAGTAGGCCTATATGTTTTTGATTGGTTGGTTGGTTCCTTAGTTTAGGGGCTGCGACAACGTGGTCATTTAGCCCCGTGTACTTTGTGTGTGTGTAGAAACTGTCTGATAACCAATGTTAATTGTCATGGCTGTATTAGTGTGTGTTATCTGTAATTCAAGTAAGGACTGCAGACAGTAATTTCAAGTAGTTCCTACTTTTGCTACCAAATGCTACCGTCCACGACACCTAGCTTGTGGACTTGGCTTCTAGATAGCATCACAGTCAGCACCTGGCGGCGAACATTGGAACATTTAAAGCATTATCATTTCTAACCTACAAATTTTGGCTTCACACAAGTGTAGTTAGTGGTAGGTTCTTTTCCATGCCATAAATCTATGACATGTGTCCACCGGGTTTACTTCCCATCCAAAGGAAGGCATACTGAGGGATTTTAACGCTCTTAAAAATCCGACGACTTCGGCCGGGTTTGAACCCGCGATCTTGGACATAGATGCTATGTCTTGACATCCTGGCTGTCTTGGTCTCCGAGGTTTTTGGTATGGGGTGTATTTAACGTGGAGACACGAAGTTACCATGACAACGAGTCCGAGCGCTATTAGTTCCCACTCGTTGAAACGAGCGTGGTAAACATGCTTAAGTCGAATGTGGTATTTATTATGTATTATATCGTATGGCATTTAGTGCCGGGATTGTCCGAGGACATGTTCGGCTCGCCAGAGGCTGTAGCTGCTTCAAGCGGACACCCATAGGGTGAGCTACAAGTTCCGATAAATTTCAAGTAGTTCCAACATTCGCTGCCAGATGTCACTGATACCTAGTGGTGAACGTTGGAACATTGATAGAGCGTTCAAATGAAATCTAAGTTAGAAATTTAGCTTCCCACGAGATTAGTCTGAGGAAGGATCTTTAACATGCCATAAATCTATGACATGGGACCACCGGCTTTACTTCCCCTCCGAAGGAAGGCATACTGAAGGATTTTAACGATCTTAAAAAATCCGACGACTTCGGCCGGGTTTGAACCCATGTGACTTCGGTGGCCTTGTGTGTTCCACGCTGAGTTTGTATGCCCAAGATCGCGGGTTCAAATCCGGCCGAAGTCTACAGACTTTTGAAGAGCGTTAAAATCCCTCAGTATGCCTTCCTTCGGAGGTGAAGTAAAGGCGGCGGTTCCATGTCATAGATTTATGCCAAGAAATAGAACCTTTCACTAAACTACACTTGTGGAAGCTAAAATTTGTAGGTTGGTTTCATAGTTCCAACGTTCTCCACCAGGTGCTGACTGCGATGTCATTTAGTAGCCACGTCCGAAGCTAGGTGTCGTAGATGGTAGAATTTGGTAGCAAAAGTAGGAACTACTTGAGAAAATGAATCGTCTGCAGTCCTTTTACCTGAATCACAATTAACACCGGTTATCAGACAAATTCTACACACACCCAAAGTACACGGGGCTACATGACCACGTTGTCGCAGCTCCTAAACTAAGGAACCAACTACTACTACCAACTACGCCACCGAAGTACTTATAGTTGTAGACGAATAATCACATATCCTTGGTTCTTCAACGCCATATGCCTCTAATGGAGGGTCGATGCATTATGGTACAAATTACGGAGTCCGAACTGGAGGCCACATTAAGCGCTCGCGTGGAATTCAGCGCTTCACAAAGCCGTGTGTAGCAGACCAAGCTGCATTCTTGTGTTTTGCTGCACATTCCATATAAACAAAATGAGATGGGTGCAGCCTGCTCCGTGGTCTGGCTATATCTCCTACTTCCTGCTTGATCCTTGTTTATGCCCGGCCTATTCTCCACCGAGATGAAATAGAGGGAGACACAGGATATGCCCTACTGGAATCTCAAAAGCTTTACCATACGAGGAGTTGTATATATTCTCTGTGAGGACAATTTTAAAATAATCTTATATTAGGTCAAGTTCAGAGGGATTTTGTCGGAATCCTTTGAGATTAGTCGCCTCCGTAGCTTAGCGGTCAGCATGGTTAGCTGCCGCCCCGGAGGTCTAGGGTTCGATTCCCGCTTTTGCACGAAATTTGAAAAGTCGTATGAGGAATAGAACGGGGTCTACTCAGCCTCGGGGGGGGGGGGGGGGGCAAATGAGGAGAGGGGGTTCGATTCCCACCTCAGCCATCCTCGAAGTTGTTTTCCGTGGTTTCCCACTTCGTCTTCGGGCAAATGCCGGGATGGTTCCTCCTGAAGGACCACGGCCACCTCCTTCCCTCTTCCTTGCCTCTCCATCCCAATCTTCCCCTCCCTTCCCATCCCTCATGAGGCCCCTGTTCGCTTTGCAGGTGAGGCCGCCTGTCGTGAAGTGCTGATCACACTTCCAAAGTTGTATCCACCCCGACCAGATGTTCCAAGCTCCAGGACACTGCCCATAGAGGCGGTAGTGGTGAGTTCCCTCGCTGAGTCCGTGGGAACCACCAAGCAAGAGGGTAAATCGACTAAATAAAAAATAGTCCTTTGAGATTAAGACTGAGGTTAGAGAGGGAGACGTTCTTTCCCCCCTTCTCTTCAACTGTGTTCTTGACAAGGTTATTAGAGAGTGGCGCGAAAACCTACAAGGAATAGGTGGTATACGAATGGGATGCAAGAACAGAGGAGTAGAAGTAGATTGCTTAGACTTTGCAGATGACATTGTGATTTTAACAGAATCAATAGAAGACGCAAAAAATCAGATTGCTCAGTTGCAAGAACAAGCAAATAAAACTGGTTTATGGATCTCCTTCGAAGAAACGCAATACATGGCCATCATCGAAACAGCACCCAAATGGATGGTGGTAGAGGGAGAATGGATCAAAAAAGTGGAGAAATATAAATACTTGGGAGAATGGATAGAGAACAATCTGTCAGAAAGAGAGGCAATGAAATCAAGAACTAACAAGTTAACCTAGATCACTTACAACAAGAAGACCATCTCTATCAACACAAAACTGAGACACTACCAGGAAGCCATATATGCAGCTGAATATTTGTGTCTGACAAAGGAAAGAATGATCAAAAAGTTGGAGCTAATAGAGAGAAAGATTCTTATGAAGATACTTGTACCTGATAGAACAGAAGATGGGTCGTATAAAAAAAAGGGGACCAAGAATTATACCTCGGATTGGATAAAATCTCAGACACCATCCGGAAAAAAGGGCCATGTTGTTTGGACATATACATGCATACATCCATAGTCCGGCGCCATTCATAGCTTTTCATAACCTTCCTGAACACTTGATAACCGCACGGCTGACTGGATGCGAGCTGCGCTCTCCACAACCGGCCTAGACAATGAGACGTTTTACATGAAATCCCGTTAGTTAACCAATTGTTCAAACAGCGCTGTCGACCAAGCATAGCACGACAAAGACTTATCTCTACTTAGTGTAAAACAAAGTCCCCGATTCTTGGATGTCACGGGTAATCTCGAGAACTACTGGATGGATTTTGATGCGGCTTTCACCATTCTGTAAAGCTAATCTCGAGGACGATTTCTGTAGATAATAATGTATTTATGATCAAAGGGAGCAAAACAGTAACGATTTCAGTGAAAAGGTCGAAAAAAGAACCTGGCGTTCGTGCGCTTTCTGAGCTTACGCTGGGCAAACCGGATAATGAAATTCTGTGCTACCAGGAAAACTACAGCTCGCTGGTATCACAAGGTGAAAAGGACCTAGAAGAAATGGCAACATCTCAAGCTGAAATCAGCAGCAGGGAAACATACAAAGCTAAAATTAAGAATTTCACGGGTTTTAAGAGTGATCCTACATTACGGATCCAGACACCACGGACTGAAGAAAGGTGGAGATAGAATGGAGAAGTATTGGGCAAAAATAAAGATCCAGAAGCTGCTAAAATCAAATTAACGTGGTCCACGGTCAGCCTAAACGACAGAAGAAGGAGTGATTTATAAACACACACTCCTGAAATTGAAGTAAACTGAACCAAATATTAGAAATTACCTTCTAAATTCAAACAGAACTTTCTTGAAAACTTTAAAGTATGAGTTTATACAGGGATATCTAGCTGGTCATTGTGTGGTGGTTTTCCAGTTTTCCACGGTGGGTGAGTGGTTATCGTGTCGGTCTACCAACCCCAAGCTTGCAGGTTCGTTCCTGGCCATAGAAAGTGAATTTTGAAAGGAGAAAAAAATCACGTCACGCATGTCATACGTTGTTGGCATGTTAAAGAACCCATTTGTATTCAGTAAATAATGGCAAAATTAATCTCGGGATTTTCCGCTAACACAAAAGTTCTTCTTTTCTCTACTAGAAAGCGCTATAGTGTCAAGGAGCTTAGATATCTAATCTCCCTGACTTTCGAGGAGCTCCAAGGAACAGCAAACACTCGACGTGCAAGCTGGGTAGATTATTAGCTTGGGAATAACCTAACCACCAAGGGAAGATGATAAAGAAAAGGAAGTGGGTTTCGGACTGGAGAAAAAGGATGGAGAAATAGGACGAGAGTCCTACAGAAGTTACAAGTTTAACTTTAAATATACTCAAAGGCAGCTGCCACTGCAAATCCGCTCTCCGATACCTAAAGTGGGTAGGGACCTGGGCAAAGCTAACGGGAAACGCAGCTGGAACTTGGGTTGTTTGCAAGGAAGTTAATTTAGCGTATTCCCTCTCAAGCATCCATATGCCTACTATGGGAAAGGGTGGTGGTCTGGCAAGACAAAGAATAACAGATTTATTGTGTATCTGTTCAAAGTAGTTCGTTTCTAAACAAATAAATTGAAGAGTGCTAATAATTTTAATCAGCATTGATAATTTAGCTTTTGAAATTATATAATTTCTAAAGAGCGACCAAATGCTTCCAAGAAGGATAGGGATAAAGCAATTATACCTTTGGGAATAATTTTGGTAAGTGCACCAATAGTTGCATTTAGAAATGGCTAAGCTTTTACCCAGCAAGGCGCCGACTAAAAGTTTAGGCAATGAGAAACACTTATATTTTGAAAAACCAACCATAAGTGTTGGAGAGAATCTCCACAAGCAGGAAGCTGGCGTAGCGAGCTATGCTTGCCTTACTGGCCAGTTAGAATTAGCTATTAAAGCTAAGAGAGACTTTACTAAGTTATCAACTAAGAGTTCTTGCTCAAATGCAACGGGTGGTGAAAACCCTATCAATAGATTTATTTTTATTGAATAGGAAGGGTCAAGGAAGACAGGATCTTGCCTAACCGTTATGTTAGAAAAATGATAAAGCGAAAAACAAATATTTAATTTATTTAACAATGCAAAAGGAAGTAGTTTTTGTAACAAATATATAATTTTGATTTCTATAAACAATTGGGGTCGCAGACCTCCGAAAACATTTAAAGCTTGCGCCAGGCAATTAATAATTCTTTTGGTTTCAAACCTTTTATATGTACTAAAATCTTCGTAAGATTTTGAAATGACAAAAATAAATAAATGAAAAATTTAAAGATAACTGACTTTATTAAAGTTAGACAATAAATCAAGTACAAGGTGTGTACTTTAAGGATTTCTAGATAAGTATCTTAGAAATAATAACAACTTTGGAAGTAACAACAACGAAAAGCGGGAAGAATAAAATAGAAGTTTCAATAACTTCTTGTATTGATACTGAATTACTTTTTATGATTGTACATAGAAGATTATGCAAATAGGGCAGGACACTTATTGTGAAACCTGAAGAGAACAATCGAAAGGAAGTTTCTAGAACTCCTATGTTTAAGTAGGGATCACGAGACAAATGGGGCAAGTTTCCCTTTCGTGAAACCTAGAGATAACTCACTTATGAGTTGAAAGAATTGTATTCCCTCATTAGAAGGGAGAAACAATATAATTTAAGGCGTGTACTAGACACGAAGTTTTACAGAATTTAATTCGTTGTACGTGGAACAAGTGAGGGAGGGCACTTATTGAGAGTGACACCTCATTGAAAAAAAGACCTAAAGTAGCAATTTTATTATTTTGGTTTGTTAGTAAGGGGTTTGGGAAAGATCAAATGGGATTGAGGAAAAGTGTTCATGGCCGTATTTATTGTACAAGGACGAGCGCGACGCGGATGAAAGGTTGAGCAAACACTGTTTTTCACTATAGTCTGTTGATATAGTTGAAAAGTTCACTGTAGTAGCACAAAAAGTTGATGGCAAAGAAAGTTATTGCAATGGTGGAAAATAACTAGTTACACTAGATATGCGAGAGTCTATTGCTTGAGAAACTTGTAGGTTATAGTTGAATGCACAGAAAAAAATATCCCAACGGAGGAAGAAAAATTAGATATTGATTAGCAGTTAATAAGGAAGATTCCTTAGTATGAAAAAGTATTCCCATATGTGAGTGGAAGGTACTAGAAGGTTTGACTCGTAGATAAATTGTTCGGCATGGAAAATTCCAGAACAATCATGATTGCAGAATAGGGCAAAAGTTAGTCCAGCGGTGGAACGAGCTAAGTATTTTATAGACAGTGGGTAATTTAATGGTGTCCCACGTTGTGAGAAAATCTCTCATTTAATAAGCATAAGAAATGCTGCTTCATGTTAAGATTGGCTTAGATAGACAAAAGCCCAACACAGAAAATCTCGAGAAGGATGATTATTGCCCCAAATATAGAAATCTCACACTGCCTATAAAATGATCATTAAAAAGCATGTAGCTATTTAAAATCAATTAAAATAAGTTGAAGAACGTAGAAATAGTACTTATCTTTGCTTCATGACGAAGGCGATGTTCCTGTTGACGGTTGATACTAAAATTCTAACATGGCGTAGAATTTAAAAGTTTGCCTCTAGAGATGAGGAGGCGAGCTTTAGTTAAGCTCTAACTGACTAGGTCGACTTCCGACGTACAAGTGAGACACGCTCAACGGAGCACGGAGGGACCAGGGAAGGGAAAAGAGTGGGGGTAGGAGACAAAGGAATACATATAAGAATAGACAACATAACAGAAATTAAATTTTCTCTTGATGAAAATAATGGTCTTCAAAGAGTTCATAGTAGGCGTCACTAGCGCAGCCTGGTGGGTGAAAAAGTAGACGAAGTTCTCTTGATCACGGAGATGATAGCTGGCGATAGCGACGAGATCTCGTGGCTAGATTGATAAGGAAGTCCTCTTGTACAGGAAAGAATTGAGGAACTTCAGAGATTCGCTGCTAGATGACGCTAGGTGGGTCATGGAAGATATATATCTAGAACAGACTCACAGGTAACATGAGAGACATAACCAACAAGGAGAAATCAGAAGATCACTGTTGGTGTTTGAGAAAAAAGGAAGGGATGAACTAAAGCAAAGAGAAGCAAAAGCTTACTCTATCTTACCGTGTATTCCAAAGAATACACCACAAGCTGCCCCTGGGTGGCAAATAACAAAGCTTGCACCCGGCACTCGAGGCCATACAATATTATTATACCTACAACCGGTGGCATTGGGAAATTTGTTCAGCGTTGTGTGAACAATGGACTCTCAGAACTCTATATTGTGTTATGGTTCATTTGGACAACCCTGACACCAGAGTTCACTTACTCAGGATGGTCTTGATGATGTTCAAACCTGATAGTCGGGAATATTATACAGGTTATTTTAAACAAACTTATTAAGAGCGAGCCCGGATGGAAAATATCAGTCGCAATATGAAATGGGAATGTTTGTCGTAGCCTTGTTGCAGATATTGTACACGACTCCGTCTTGAGGAAAGAATTCATGATGATAATCAATAAATGTAAAACAAAAATATTGGTATGCAGCCGAAATAAATCAGAAACCTCTATGAACATAAAATTGGCAGGTGAAAAGCTAAAATAAATAAGAGACTTCTGTTACTTAGGAAGCAAAACAACCGGTGATGGACGAAGCAAAGAGGATATAAAAAGTAGGTTGACTCAGGAAAGGAAGGCAACTCTACAGAAAAGGAATCTGTTGACATTGAATATAGATTTTGGTACTAGGAAGTCATTTTTAAAAGCCTTTGTCTGGAGCGTGGCGCTCTATGGAAGTGAAACTTTGGACTATTGGAGCAGCAGAAAAGAGGAGAATTGAAGCGTTTGAAATGTGGTGTTACAGGAGAATGATGAAGATCAGATGGGTAGATAGGGTAACAAATGATGAGGTATTAAGGCTAGTGGGAGAGGAGAGATGTTTTTGGCGACAGCTATTGAAGAGAAGAGATAGGTTGGTAGGACACATTCTAAAACACCCAGGAATAGCAAGCTTAGTTACGGAAGGAAGGATCGAGAACAAGAACTGTAGGTTAGAATATGGTATACAGATTCCTTCGGATGTAGGGTGTGGTAGCCATATAGAGATGAAAAGATTAGCTCAGGACAAGGAGGCATCGAAAGCTGCATCAAACCAGTCAAAGGACTGAAGACTCAAACAGCAACACAGTTCGGGTAAGAAACATTGACGTAGCTTAGGGAGTCTTGTAGAATACCGTCACAGACGTACCGATTTTATCGGGCCAGCCTCGGATTATTAATTTTTCTCTTTTCGGGAAGGCAGTTGTCTCCCTCTTTCAAATTCATATTTGCACCATATTTAATCACAACATTAAATAACAACAACGTAGTAATGCTTCTACCGGGGTTCAATACCTGCTTTTTGTCAGATGTATTCCTTATCGACAAACGAGGGAAACAGTGAAAGCTGAAACCCGTCATGAGGAACTGATAGTTCTGTAGAAAAACTTGTTGGAGAATAATAAAACTAGGCAGCTACGAAGAATGGCTTCTATCACTTCAATTACAGTATAATGTATGGCGTAGACTTATCAGGTTATAATTATATACACATGTTGGTTGTATCAGTAGATGTGACTGCAAAATATTAATTATTAATTATTGAAATAACTGCTTTCTGATAACATATGAATTAAAACTCAGCAATATTTCTAGGTTTGTGCCGTGTCTTGTGTGGGGGTTTTACCTTGGAACTCCAAGCTGGCTCATCAGCGGGCTCTTGGTGTCCACGCCCGGACCCCACAGGAGTAGTGAACTGCGCGCTACCTCCCTTTTTATGAAGCGCACCTGCGCCTCTTTACTGCGAGAACTAAAAGCTCAAGCTGCCATAACTTCCCTATGACGCCTTCCAAAAAACATGGTATAATGGCTCCACGGTCAGTGAATTAAAACTCAGCAATTTTTAGCCTACTTTCCACATTTTGCAAAAATGAGGAAAAAGTAGACTTATGAGATCGATCCGGGAAAATGTGTGTCTGACTGTCTGTCTGGCTGGCTGTGTGTGTGTGTGTGTGTGTGTGTGTGTGTGTGTGTGTGTCCCTATCAACTCCTAAACGGCTGCAGCAATCAAAACAAAATTTGGTAGGACTAAAGATCTATAACTGAATATCTCGATGCCGTATTTGAAAATGATGTCAGTGCTACCAACTGCTGAAAAATCGCAATTGAAATTTGAGCTCCATGTTGGATATCTTGGAAGGTATGAATGGGAGCTATTACAAAATTGGCACACGTATAGATAACAATATTGCAATTTAATTTCCAGGAGGCCATACATGGGAGTGTTGCCAAAATGATTATAAGCCTGCTGATAGGTCCAAATTTTATGCATATAACTTCTACACTATCAATTGGAATTCAACCAAATTTTGTATGTTCAATGTGTACATAAACAGATATGACTGAGCTTATTCTTAAGATCCACCAGGTCTGCCAACTGTTAATAGATGCTCTCAATTTCTTCTATCAAAATACCAATATATCAGAAAGTATGCAAGCCGACAGTTTTAAACTGTCATTCTATATTAATTTGGAGTACGTCAGTGCTACCAACATGATTCTAAGCCTGCTGAGAGGTCCAACTTTAAATACATGTATCCTTGCCTTGAAGTGGCGGTGGGGCTTGCGTGCTCTGACAACCTCGAGAGCTATGCCGGCGGTAGCTTAGCTACTGGTAGGGCCTCCCATGCCGGGCAGGTCTTCGTGAGGTAGGAGCCAGACT
Organism: Meconema thalassinum; assembly: GCA_946902985.2. Lineage (NCBI taxonomy): Eukaryota > Metazoa > Arthropoda > Insecta > Orthoptera > Tettigoniidae > Meconema > Meconema thalassinum. The sequence goes on along the minus strand of OX336396.1, from coordinate 304,106,772 downwards.
AGAAGGGATACCCTGGTCCTCCAGGTTGGGGGTTAGGCGTAAGGCTAACAACCTTATCCTGTAAAAAATCTTCCTGTTCAGAAACGCCAACAGTATGCCTCGGACTCGGACGGAAATAATGGAAACAGACCTAAGCTTGGTATTTCGGATTTGAGATTTGGTTTATGGAATGTAAGAACTCTGGCAACACCAGGAAAATTGGATTTAGTTACCAAGGAACTAGAAAAGTATAACATAGATCTAGTTGGCCTACAAGAGACAAGATGGCCATTAAATGGCCAAATTAACTCCAATAGCTATACCCTGTACTATAGTGGCTGTGATAATGGAAGTTACCATGCGGGTGTAGGAATTGCCATAGCCAAAAAATTTTTAAACACCTTAATTACGTTTGACCCAGTCAATGAAAGAATGTGCTACATGCGATTAAAAGGAAAGTTTCATACTATTTCTATAGTATGTTTTTATGCACCCACTGAGGAGGCAGAGGACGATGTTAAAGACTCTTTCTATGATAGTTTAGACCAACTGATGACAACCCTACCCAGCTATGACATAAAATTGTTTTTGGGAGATGCAAATGCAAAAGTTGGTAATGAAGAAATATGGAAACAGTACACAGGAGGCAACAGCCTTCATAATATTTCCAATGATAATGGACAAAGGCTAATCAGCTTTGCTATCGTCAAAAACCTTAAAATTATGTCTACTCACTTCCCTCGAAAAGATATTCATAAAGCAACATGGGAATATCCTAATGGCATAACAAAAAATCAAATTGACCATGTTTTAGTGGAAAGTAGGCACAAAAGTAGCATCGTAGATGTAAGAAGCAGGAGAGGTGCAGAATGTGGGACAGATCACTACCTAGTCATTTTCAAACTTAGACAAATACTATGTATAGTCAAAAGAGTGAAACAAACTACAGATCCAAACATTAATATCAAAAGGCTTACTGATCAAACTATAAAAATGATTTTAAACTGAAGCTAACCAACAGATTCCAAATTTTAGATCAACAAGAATCAGAACAAACGGTAGAGGAAAAATGGAAAAAAATAAAGGATTCTAACACAACAATCGCCGAAGAAGTTGTAGGCTATCGAGAGAGTACAAAAGGGAAAACACCTTGGTTTAATGAGGATTGCCAAAGATTAATAGACGATAGATTAAGAGCAAAAAATTGATGCTTACCAAACAAACTCTAACCAACAAACAAAATTACAAACAGATAAATAGGGAGACTAACAAAACATTACGAGCAGCTAAACGGAACTTTGTGAAAGATCAGCTAAGAAAAGCAGAAGAAGATGGCAACAAAAATAATACAAGAGAATTTTTTCGCTCTGTGAGATATTTTAAACAAGGGTACAAGGCAAGATCAGTAGGGGTAAAAGATAGGAATGGCAATGTTGTTTGCAACCAAACAGAAGTGCTAGCAACTTGGAAAAAATACTTTGAAGACCTCTTAAATTGTGAAGAAGTGGCAACAAACATTGAAGAGGAATTATACCTAAATGTCCAGCCAAAGATTAACCCTCCTACCTATGAAGAAGTTGAAAAGGTAGTTAAAGTTTCAAAAACAATATAGCCCCTGGAGAGGATAACATAATAGCAGATCTTCTTAAAGCAGGTGGAAGCCCTTTGCTAAAAAGGTTACCTAACTTAATTGTAGAAATCTGGGAGAAGGAAGAAATCCCAATAGAATGGAAGATGGCAGTAGTAGTTCCGATTCACAAAAAGGGAGATAAATTCGAGTGCAATAATTACCGAGGGATATCATTAATAAGCAGCGCATATAAAGTATTCTCAAGAATAATTTACAACAGACTAGCATGCTATGCAGAAGAAATTCTTGGAGATCACCAAGCAGGATTTAGAAGCCAAAGATCTACAACAGACCAAATTTTTGTCTTAAAGCAAGTAATATCCAAATATTGGGAGTTTAACAAAACAGCCCATCTTCTTTTTGTAGATTTCAACAAGGCATACGATAGTGTCAATAGGAAACAAATGTGGAAATACATGCAGCGGAATGGAATACCAGAAAAACTTATCACTATGGCAAAACTGTGCACAGAAGGGTCCAAATACAAAATTAGAATCAATAATGAATATACCGAAGAATTTAATGTCAACACTGGAGTAAGACAGGGAGATGGACTCTCGCCTTTATTATTCAATTTAGCTTTAGAAGAAACATTGAAACGAGTAAACCAGCTCCACCCAGGCCTTGAAGTGGGAAACAAGATAGACATATTAGCTTATGCTGATGACATAACACTCATGGCAGAAAGCGAATACGATCTAAAAATACTCACAGAAACCCTTATTGAAGAAGCCAAGGAGGTAGGTCTAATGATAAATGAACAAAAAACAAAATATCTAGTTGTAGGAAGGAATGCAGCACAAGTACAAAACCCCTTAACAGTTGCTTCATACGCTTTTCACAGATGTACTGAGTTCAGATATCTGGGGATTATCATAGACCAGAATAATATGGAAGAAACAGAAATAAAATCAAGAATTCTCAGTGGCAACAAAAGCTACTGGTCTCTGCAAAATCTCTTAAAGAGTAAAATTATATCTAGAAAAACTAAAGTGAGAATTTATAAAAGCATTATAATTCCTGTTGTCACGTATGGCTCAGAAACCTGGGTATTGTCCAAGCAAACTGAAAGGAAATTAGTAACTTTTGAAAATAGAATACTACGACGCATTTTCGGACCGATAGTAGAAAATGGCCAGTGGAGAATTAGAACAAATAAGGAATTGTGGGATCTCTACAAAGAACCGGATATCGTCGCCCGTGCCAAAAGCCAAAGACTGCGCTGGGCTGGTCATGTGCATAGAAGAAGTAGAGAATTGAATTTAAGGGCAGTTTTGGAAGGTGTACCCAGAGGAAGGCGACCATTGGGACGACCGAGACTTCGCTGGTGCGACCAAGTTCAAAAAGATAAGAGAACAAGAAGTTCCGTGACGAACTAAAGAGCCTACTTTTCTTAAAATTTAAGATTCATGCCAATGATTAATCGATATGGATCTATCTAGAATAATGACGAAATTAAGTTGGTAATTTCGAAATTTCTAATTAGTTCGAAATACTGTATAACTGGCGTAATGTAGCCTAATAGAGCACTACAGTTGGCAGCCCTGGTGACTGAATATATTCTTAGTTCCATCTCTTAAGGTACAGAATACAAAATTTGGTTGGAGTCCAATGAATAGCCTGGACGTTACATGCAGTTAAACATTGGATCTAACAGCGCGCGTAAAATCATGTTGGCAACAGTGTCATGCATGTATTGGTCAGAAATAATCTGAAATAATATGATCTATTTTTGTGCCAATTTTGAATGAAATCCATTAGTTAGTATAGAAGTTACATGCATTTTAAAATTGGACCTATCAGCAGGCTTAGAATCATGTTGGCAGCACTCACGTATATTAGTTACTCCAAAGTAATCTAGAATGCCAGGTACTATACGTGTGCAAAGTTTAGAGCTATTGGCTTGCATTCTTTCTGATATATTGATATTAGGGTAACAAAAATAGAGACAGCATTTATTAACAATTGGCAGCCCTGGTTGCTCTTAAGAATACGTATAGTCATAGCTGTTACGGTAAACATAGCACATACTAAATTTGGTTGAAATCCAAATGATAGTATGGAAGTTACATGTATTTAAAGTTGGACCTCTCAGCAGGCTTAGAATCATGTTGCTAGCACTGACGTATATAAGTTACTCCAAATTAAATAGAATGTCATGTACTATACGTGTGCATAGTTTAAGGCTGTCGGCTTGCATGCTTTCTCATATATATTGGTATTTGGATAAAAGAAATTAAGAGCATTTTTTAACAGTTGGCAGCACTGGTGGTTCATAAGAATACGTTCAGTCATATGTGGTTATGTTCACATACAACATACGAAATTTGGTTGAATTCCAATTGATAGCGTAGAAGTTATATGCATTTAAATATTTGACCTATCAGTAGGCTTATAATCATTTTGGCAACACTGCCATGTATGGCCTTCTGGAAATTAAACTGCAATATTATTATCTATATGTGTGCCGATTTTGAAATAGCTCCCATTCATACCTTCCAAGATATCCAACATGGAGCTCAAATTTCAATTGCGATTTTTCAGCAGTTGGTAGCACTGACATCATTTTCAAATATGGCCATGAGATATTCAGGTATAGATCTTTACTCCTACCAAATTTTATTTCGATTGCTCCAGCCGTTTAGGAGTTGATAGGGGGGGGGGGACACACACACAGCCAGACAGACAGACAGACAGAAGGACAGATAGACAGACAGACACACATTTTCCCGGATCGATCTCATAAGACTACTTTTCCTCATTTTTGTAAAATGTGAAAAGTAGGCTAAAAATCGGAGTCACGGAGGACATAATGGATGATCGAGAAAGATGGCGCCGTGCTGTTGGCGAGGCCAAAAACCTGCTTAGGTTTGAGTGGCCATCTAGGTAAGGTAAGGGGTAACTTCTATACTATAATTTGGATTTCAACGAAATTGAGTATGTGGTAAGTGTACAATAACAGATATGACTATGCGTATTCTTAAGAGCAACTAGGGCTGCCAACTCTTAATAAATGCTGTCTCTCTTTTTGTTACCCTAATATCAATATATCAAAGAGAATGCAGGTCAATAGCTCTAAACTTTGCACACGTATAGTACCTGGCCTTCTAGATTAATTTGTAGTAACAAATATACGTCAGTGCTGCCAACATGATTCTAAGCCTGCTGATAGGTCCAATTTTAAAATTCATATAACTTCTATACTAACTAACGGATTTCATTCAAAATAGGCACATTAATAGATCGTATTATTTCAGATTATTTCTGACTAATACATGCATGACATTGTCGCCAACATGATTTTACGCGCGCTGTTAAATCCAATGTTTAACTGCATGTAACGTCCGTGCTATCCATTGGACTTCAACCAAATTTTGTACTCTGTACCTGAAGAGATGGAACTAAGAATATATTCAGTCACCAGGGCTGCCAACTGTAGTGTTCTATTAGGCTAGATTAGGCTACATTATGCCAGGTATAAGGTATTTCGAACTAATTTGAAATTTATAAATTACCAACTTAATTTCGTCATTATTCTCGAGAGATCCATATAGATTAATCATTGGCATGATCTTAAATTTTAAGAAAAGTCGGATCGTTAATTCATTACGGAACTTCTTGTTTCTAGATTTCTGCTGTTGAGCCAGCTTGGTGTCCTAGGCGAAACTCCACACAAGACACAGCACAAACGTAGAGAAATTGCTGGCTTTTAAATCACTGGCCGTGAAAGCCAATATACCCTCTTATTTCCTGTGATAACTCTAATTACGTCAATGTTCCAACCCTTTAAAGAACGTTCTGAAGTGTATTTGTTTCAGTTTGTGTGTGTTGACTACACATGTTGACTAACCATTTTAAGATGACTGTTTGAGGTCCACACTCAAACGAGAAGCGCACAAAGAACTCATTAGCTGATGAGGTAATTCAGTTAACAAGGCTGTTGACGCTGTGACATGTGTCGGGGCACCGTTTGTGTGGATTGATTGTGTTATACTACCGTACCTAGAGCAGATATGGGCAATCTTTTTAGGGACAGGGCCAGATGGAATACAGAATCAACAATGTATATATGTAGATAGGCCTGTTCCCTAGTTATTAATGTTACCTTTTAGTTTATTATGTAATCATTTCAAAACCTGTTTTTATATTTGGCATTAGATCAAATTTAGATTTAGTTTTTATATATTATCTTTTTACTACTATGCATTTTGATCTGTGTGAACTTCTTAGTATTAAGAAGCTTGCCACGGTGGGTGAGTGGTTATAGTGTCGGACTACCAACCCCAAGATTGCAGGTTCGCCCCTGGCCATGGTAAGTGATTTTTGAAGGCGACAAAAATCACGATACTCATGTCATACGTTGTTGGCATGTTAAAGAACCCATTTGAATTCAGTAGGCCGTGTTCAATGGCAAAATTAATCTCGGGATTTTCCGCCAACACAAAGTTCCTCCATTCTCTACTTGAAAGCGCTGTAGTGTCAAGGAGTTTAGATATCTAACCTCCTTGATTTTCATAGCGTTCAAAGGAACGACGAAATTCGACATGCAAGCTACCCTCTGGGTGTCAATTAACAAAGCTTGCACCCAGCACCCGAGGCCATACGATATTATTATTATTATTATTATTATTATTATTATTATTATTATTATTATTATTATTATTTTAGTTTTAAGAATTACATTAAGATATTAATACTTAATGCAGACATATCAGGAAATGTATCTTACTGTGTAGGTGCACTATTATTGGGGCGCACACTTAGCTCTGTTGTGTACCATCAACAAATAAATAAATAAAATAAATACATAAATAAAGAATAATCCAGGCGAGCCGAAAATAAAACAACACATGTTTACAAAAAGATTATAAAGTTTTTATTTCTGAAATTTAAATCAAACAAAACTTATAGACAAAAGTTTGGTGCTTTTCAGTCGGTCAACACGAATGTACCCAAATAGAGCTGGGTTATGCCCTAATCCTGAAATAAATTACATGAGATTAATAAATACACTAGGATGACCAGTTTCGATCGTGAAGCGATCATCATCAGATCCATTACACTTAGGCTATAACATCTATGTTTGAGAATACAGGTGAAAAATATTTACAATATATACAATTATTTAGTTGCAGTATTGGTAATGCAACTGTCGGTGTATGCTAAATGTAGTATATCTAATGTTAAGTGACATGCTAAAATGGTGATAAAAATCCGCAGTTTGTCTGTTTGGGGTGATTATATGGTTACACAAAATCAACTATGGTTATACTGTAATAATACAGGCTGATACTTATCCGGTTTGTCTTCCTTACTGGAACTCGAGCAGTTTCGTGTTCACTCTGGCACCAGTTATGGTCGACTAACCCGGGTGTTAACTGGACGGAACTGGTTTTTCCCTTTCTCCCCCTTTTGTTCCTATGTGGTTTCTGAGGTCAGTGCAATGTTTATTTGTGTGACGTTGCCAAGTCTAGATAAGAATGTATGTTATTGAATACTATTGAATCTACAACTATTAAAGACCGTGGAACTGCCTTCGCCACGCGTGGACTAAAAAGCCATTCAACTAAGCGGTACACGGTCTATTGAAGAAGTCCCGGCACCTTTAATACTGCCGCGCTTACCGGCCAAGGTTTAATGCAGGAAAAAGTACATAGTACACCTGATCCAAATAACATTTACCTATAACCACCACTATTTCCCCTTCCCCCTTTATATCTAGCTTGGCTGTATCACTAAGTTGTGTCATGTTTCCGACTACAATGGTAGAAACTTAGGAAAAATGAACACACCTTCATCATTTGTTAGAAGGGGAAGGAGTATGTGACATGTGAAATTGTGACTGTGCTTCTAAAGTTTTTCATAATCTGGTTGAAACTGGGATGAGCTGATTCTTAGTAGCGCAGCTAAATGGTGGTCTGTCAATCTATTTCTGACGCTATTTTTGCGAGCTTCGTTGAAGAATACACCAGGTCACAGATATAGGAAGATGCGAACATGGCAAGTTTCTTTTGTATATGAGATTTCAAGTTTGGGAAGCTTGATTATGATAGAGCCTTGTAGAACTCAATTTTCGAAACGTTGAGGAATAGTTGCTTCAATTCATTGTTACATTGTAACTCAATCAGTTCTAGCTGCAACTCTGTTACACAAAACGCATAAACACTATGTGATTGAAACTGTTTTTCACTTCTAGGTGTACAGAACAGAAAGTATGACCTATATGTTATTGTAGATTGTAGGCTATAATTTGAAACCATGTCGCGAGCCGGATTATACTAGCTCAATGGCCGCACTAGGTCCGCGGGCCCTACTTTGCACATGACTGCTCTAGAGAAAAACGTTTCTGGATCTTGACGAAGCAATGAAATAATAGCGTAAAATATGAGCCACCGTACGCCATGCCGATTTTACGAATCCGTATTCTTTGCGTTTCGGTATCCTTCAGATGCTTCAATCCTCTAGTGCCAAGGTTTATAAACTCTTTGCACCAGGGCGTGATCCTTGGTTCAGTGGCAATATCAAACGTGTAAGATGCAAAAGGTTATTGATCATACAGGACAACCAGTACATTTTCTGGTCCAAAAAGCATTAACCTCCCTTTCAAGATCGTTCCCCGGAACATACACGATAAACCAAAGGAACGTATTGATAAACAAGTGACTGACAGAATCTGGAGTGCAGTGGAAGCTATAGCTGGAGTTTGGTTATCTTATTTAACCACCATAAACCAGGTTATTTACTCTTTGACGGAAATATCTTGTCCGAGACATAGTTGCCATTGTTACCAATCACTCTGGAATAACATAACATTGGTAATCATGTGCCAAGCGGCTTCGGCGGCGTAGTTGGTAGCATGCTGAGCTACTATGCCCAAGGTCGCGGGTTCAAATCCAGGTATTCGCGGAAGCCGTGGTCGAATTTAAGTTGGTAATATAGAAAAATCAAATTAGTTCGAAATACTGTATACCTGGCATAATGTAGCCTAATGTAGCCTAATAGAGCACTACAGTTGGCAGCCCTGGTGACTGAATATATTCTTAGTTCCATTTCTTAAGATACATAATACAAAATTTGGTTGAAGTCCAATGGATAGCATGGACGTTACATGCAATTAAACATTGGATCTAACAGCTCGCGTAAAATCATGTTGGCAACAATGTCACGCATGTATTGGTCAGAAATAATCTGACATTATACGATCTATTGTTGTGCCAATTTTGAATGAAATCCATTAGTTAGTATAGAAGGTACATTCATTTTCAAATTGGATCTATCAGCAGGCTTAGAATCTTACTGGCAACACTGCTGTGTATGTCCTCCTGGAAATTAAACTGAAATATTATTATCTATAAGTGTGCCAATTTTGAAATAGCTCCCATTCATACCTTCCATGATATCCAACATGGAGCTCCAGTAGTAGGGCTAAGCCGGTCCTGGACAGATTTCAAGGTCATCCATGGTTTTTCGTGGTCACGTGCCCCCCCAGGCGTTCCCTGGGGGGCTTGGGGGAGGGGGGGGGGGGAGGGGAGGGGAGGGGAAGGTCTGGCTTGGAAGCAGACCCAGTTGTTAGCCGACCTGTGTTGGCCAGCCAACTGACTGAGCTGGCTGGTGTGCATTGCCTATATAGCTTGTGGATGGAAGTGGGGGAAGGGACCGGTTCGGGCGACTGTCGAAGGTAGTCGAATGTGACCGAGTGTAACTTAGAGTAGTAGAACAATGCGATGGCCGGGGCTGTAGGTATCAATCAATAAAGACCTAATAATAATAATAAATATTCCATTAAGCATGGTTACGAATATGAATAATACGAAATACTAAATGTCCCCTAGAGATCTATGTATGGTAAAAATGTAGAGGTATATGGACTGTTGTTAACCCATGACGAGCTGTCGTGTGAGGGATTCGAACCCTCGCTTCCTGTTGAGGAAATTCGAACTTAAGTCGAACGCCTTAGACCGCTCGGCCAACCCGACAAGGAAAGGTTAAGAGGATGAAATAAAACAAGGCTCATTATACAAGATCAGATTTATTAATCCAAGAATTAAAAGAGGAATTGAAACCTAACCATTTGACATAGAGTTTATTACCCTGTCTTTTAATCACTTTTTCAACAAGATAATGCTTGGGATACTGCGATTTTTGAAGTTCTTCGATGTAGAATCCTCCTTCGATGGGCTGGTGGTTATGGTCCTGGAGTAGATAAGTGACGGGGTGGGTACGTTTTACTTGGCGAATGCTGAATATTTCTGTGCTCCAGTTGGGCGTGTATCCTTTTGAGAAGAGGGATTTATGTTTACTGATGCGTACATAATCACCCACCTGAAAACGATGGCGTTGTGGGTCAGCTGTTTTGATGCCATGATGAAGGCGATTCAACCGTGGACTGTTTTTTATGACCAAACGTGGTTTTAACCCAATAGTTCTATGTTTGGTATCGTTGTAACGTGACACTAGAGTCTGCAGTAGATGAAGCCAGCGATAGGACCCTCTGGCTGTAAATTCTCGCCACATATGTGTTTTTAACGTTCGGTTGAAACGTTCTACCACACTCGCTTTCAAATTGCTGTAAGTGGTATAGTGATGAACACCGAGTTTTTGCAGATAGGTGGAAAACTCCTTGTTGAAAAACTCCTTACCTTGATCTGTCTGGAGGAGGCGAGGTTGCCGTTTAGCTTTTTGAATAATGCGTTTAAAGGCTGCAGTAACTAGAGTACCTGTTTTATTTCGCACAGGCTCTACAAATGCCATTTTGGAATAGACGTCGATGACAGTCAGCAAATACTTGATGCCATTGTTTTTAGTAGCATAGGGAATCATTTCCACGAGATCAGCTTGCCAAAGTTCATCAATTCCTCGCGAGACAACATGACGACGTGGATAGATACGGCGAGCTGGTTTATGCAACTCGTGAGCAATCACTGTTTTAATAGGCGAAGGGGTATTGTCACGTGGACCCATCATACAATAATGCCAGCATGACGAAGCTCCTCTTCTATTTCTACAATTTCACCTTCATGACCTGTATGGCCAGCCTGTTGGGAAGCGTGCAGGAGCTGTAGACGTTTAACCAACTTATTAGGATCGTTCCAATAGGCGAAATCAACGAAAGGTTTTAACGTTTTAAACGGGACGCCGGACGCTGAGCTTTCATGGCGGACACTTGCATAGGTGGGAAACAATTTGGATATAATGGCCTTATATTTGAAACCCTTATTTGCATTTATTGATTCAGAACGTTTATAATTACGTCTAAAACCATTTGTAGCCATCAAGATGTCCTTATACTTTTGAAGATCGTCTTCGTCATAGCCATCCTTGGAAGGTACACGTGCAAATAAAAGTTCTAAAAGACCTGGCGTCAATTGATATCGAACTGTTTTAACAATCACGACATTATCTTTTATTTTGATCTCTGAGTCACCAATTCGAAAACGTTTATTTTCATAGCGAACACCGTAGGTCGTATCAGTTTTTCTAGTAAAAAGGTCTTCAAGGTAGGGCGTTACCAACGGTCCAAAATGTTCTACCAGAATACCTTTCAGCTGCATATACTTTTCAGGTGTAGCCAAGATTTCTGACAGGGTAGGTTTTTTTTCTCTAGAGCTAGAGGGCGTTTGAGCAATGACTGTTGTTTTTAGAAACTCTGGAAGCGGTGATTCTGTTCCAGAAGTAAAAACATCCTCAGCTTCTTCATCACCTTCTTCTTGTTCTTCCTCCTCGATTGTTTGTGTTCCTTTTGATACTGTATTTGGCTTATTGGTTCGTGATGTTCCCTTTAACACGGCTTCCAGAGGTGATTTCAAATGTTTCGCGATCAACAGCTCACTATCAGCATGCGTGCGTTTCAGTTCACGGAACTTGCGTCGAATATTATTTTGCGCACGGATAATGTGTTTCTTTAATTGACTTCCTGCTGTTGCCATGCTAGCTGAATAAATGACGTTTGAAAAAGTCATGCAGTGCCTTAAATACGTATAAAATGATCAAACCCCATGCGGTAACGTCCGTTGTTGATATCACTCTGCTTATCGATAACGAGGCAACCGTGGTGATGAGCATTCCAACATGTGGCACACAACTGTGTAAAGGCTAGGAAGGTCATGTCTGGGTTCACGTGATCATCGTAGACGTGACGCATGTTGCGTTCATCCTGCCGGAAGAGAACAATCACGTTGGCATTGTCGCGAATGAGCTGTTTGGGTATTCGGGAATAGGTTTGAGCGAGATAAAAACAATCAATATATTTATGACGTCCCATGGTAAAATAGGTTTGAATGATAGCCTGTCGTTCTGTGGACACATCATCAAAAATCATGAGCGAATTCGGGCGAACATGATCCGGTGAGACGACATCTTCGTGCGCGGGGAATGTGAAGTAACCCATGTTATTGCGAAGACCCGACATGACTTGTTGCAAGAACACATAAAGAGGCTGATAGAGCGACTTGGCAAAAATGTAGATATTTTGAAATCGTACTCCGTTTAAGGAGGTGATTAAGGTAAGCAGAAGATTGGTTTTTCCACATCCCGATGGTCCGGCGATGAGACAGCGAATGGAAGACGGGAAGAGTGAACCGTGGCGGCGTTCGGACGTTGTCGAGAAGAGGCGAGAAACCAAATCCCCCACCGGAAGTGAATGTTGTTGCTTAATAATCTGCATATCGACTGAACGTGAAACGGGAAGAGGTGGTCTCTATATACATGAAGCATGTGGCTGTTTCAGATCTAGTGTAACCATGGATGCCTTTGGGAGAACACATAAAACAAAGAAAGGAAATGAGCCATCTGCTTCGATAAACGATCCAAAACATGATACAGATCCGGCTAATAAACGATATGTCGATGCCAATGCACTGCCACGCACAACGGATGGTCATTACGACTTTAATGGAAAGCGATTAACCAATATAACAGAACCACAATTAGCTTCGGACGCATGTTCAAAAAAGTATGTAGATTATTATCGCTTGCGGCGTATCAAGGGAGACTATGAAGCACAGAATAAACGTATCATGGGCGTTGCAGACCCCGTAAACAATCAAGATGTGTGCACCAAAGCCTATATGTTAACCAATGCTGTGGTGTTAACAAAAGAGAAAGACTATGATGTACACCAACGTCGAATCACTCAGCTAGCTCTTCCAACCAACGACACGGACGCTGCTAGAAAGGACTATGTAGATAACAAGGTGAAAGAATTACGCCGTTTTGTACCATTCCTAACAGTAAATGGTTATACAGCGAATAATACACGCCTTGTACACGTGGCCGATCCGGAGGATGATCAAGATGCTTGTACAAAACGGTATTTGTTCTCTGAAATAGAGAAGGTGTGGGAAATCAGAGAGAACGCTCTACAGATGAAGCGAAAACGAATAGCCGATGTTGCCGATCCTGTACATCCTCATGACGTGACGACTAAACGATTTTTGGAACAACGATTATCGCTTTTCATTAAAACAATGCCAAACTTATTTTTGGTTCACATTGTAAACCGACAACCGGTTGAAGATCCCAGTAACCTTACCTATATACTACGTTCGGGGCATAGCAATTACCGTTTACCGTATGATGGTGCCATTCGTGTTATCGAGTATACACCGGATTTCAAACATTTAGAGCTACTATTAAACGGTAGTGTTATATCATCACTCATCGAACTTGCGGTGAAAGCCGAGGACAAATTATCCTTTCAACTGAAACTGTCGTCTGAAGAAAAAGAGGCGGGAAAATCAATGAATGATTTTCCGCTGTATATAGAACTCGAATATACCGCCACCATCGATTAAATAATTGCAGGCTCTCTTCCTGAGGAGCGTTAGTTGTTGTCTATCCTTTATACTGTGAGGTTGTCTTCTTCCTTGGTCGCGATGGTGAAACAGAGATATGTGGTAAAGAAGAGGAAGACGTTGTCAAGAAAGGGAGGCTTTAAAGCTATTCTCCATGCGGCACGTCAGGCTTCGCGTGGAGAAACCAATAGCGAGTTGGCCATTAAAAAAGCTCTCCGAGCAGCACGATTGCATGCGAATTCCAAAAGTAAACTAAGTTTTAAAAAACGTGCTCGAGTTATTCCTGTACCAAAACGTGGCGGATTTTTACCCGCACTATTCGCTGGACTAGCAGCCCTGGGTTCACTTCTTGGTGGAGCAAGTGCGGTAGCGCGAACGGTGAAAGCTGTCGAGGAAGCGAAGCAACAGTTGAAGGAAAGTGAGAGGCACAATAAAACGATGGAAGCTATAGCACTGCGTGGCAAGGGTGTGAACATGAAGCTAGCACCCTATAAAAAAGGACTTGGCATTTACATGTCGCCAAAAAACGCTTAATCGATGCACTGCCCCGGCGAGCCATGACACACGGAGAAGTCATAAAATATGCAAAACAGTTGAAAATTGCACACTTTAGAGGTGTATTTATGCGCAACCAATTACCTCCTCAACCTTGGAAGCGTGAGAGTGCAGTTATTAATTTGGATGACAGTCATGGACCGGGAACACATTACGTGGCCTACGTCAAGCATGGTTGTACCGTATGGTACTTTGACAGTTTTGGAAACCTTCCTCCGCCGACAGAGCTTGTTCGCTATTTCGGAAGCAGTGCAACAATAAACTATAATGTGAAACGAGTACAAACTTTTAACACTCAACACTGTGGTCGCCTATGTCTGACCTTTCTATATAAGGCTCAGCGCAGGTGGTAACGTGAGCAGTATAATGGCAGAAAGTAGAGCGTTTACAGTGCACGGACAAGGAGCCGAAGTAACTGTTGACTTTTATCCTCCAATTGAATTGGGACAACGACCCTACGTGCTGGGACTTGTTTCGTTTGAAGGCTATAATAGAATCTGCAACATAATTGAAGACGTCAATGATAAGTTTTACTACGATGACTATGTGTTAACTCTACCGTCTGGCAGCTACACCGTAGATGATATTCACGATCACATCTACACAACTCTCACCAAGGAATTTAGTCTAAAAGCATTTCTGGACGGGACACGCAAGTTTGAACTCATAGCCAACAACGTGACACATCGCTGCAGTATTCTTTCTTCCTTTAGGATTGATTTTAAAGCACAACCAGACTCAATTGGTCCATTGCTAGGCTATTCACCACAAGTGTTAGTACCAAACGTGATACACAAGTCTGACCAACCGGTGAAAATAATTGAAGATCATCATATATCTGTCACGTGTAATATTATTACAGACGTCTACACCAATCAAGATCCCTCGCATTCGCTTTATGATTTTATTGTTACTTCACCTGGTGGTTATATCATCCGCGAAAACCCATCGGTGGTGCTCTATCACCCTGTGAGTGTGACCCACATCAGGAATATTACCTTGAGACTAGTGAATAGAAACCAACGTCTCATCGAATTAGACCCTCATACACCTGTGACCTACAAATTGTATCTGAAGCCAGCATGAAACAAGTGTATAAAGCAACAACACCATTGAGGGTGGGTGTTAGTTGTTCTCAACGCGTGTACAGGTTAACACGTGTCAACAAGCAGATCTTACAACAACTGGGTTACACCGTACGTCATGAATTCGATCCTCGACGTGATCAATCCGGTCGAAGTACAGGAGGGTATTGTAAGAATTGAACACCATTCCTATCAACCGTACACTCAGGGTCTAAATAACAATGACGAAATTCGTATTACCATTAATCAACAAGATATCTACACCCTACCCCATGAAAGTTACATCCAGATTGAAGGTCAACTCACCAAATCAGATGGTACCATTCCGACAACGTCAAAGTTGGCTAACCATGCGCTGGCCTTTTTGTTTTCCGAGGTTCGCTACATCATCAACGGAATCGAAGTGGATACGACTCGAAATGTTGGTATAACAAGCGCTATGAAACTTTATCCCTCGTACGGAAGTGAGGAGAGTAAAGCGTTTCGTATGGCCGGTTGGTGTCCTGACTCGACAAACGACTGGATGGTTAATGATGATGGTACATTTACCGGTCATTTACCCCTAAAATTAATATTAGGCTTTGCAGAGGACCATAAGCGCGTCGTTGTGAACGCAAGACAGGATCTGATTCTTGTTCGAGATAGGAGCGATTATAATGCGCTGAAGGGTGCTGATGGAGCTGCAATAGATTCAAAAATTTTATTGCAACGAATTCTATGGAAAGTACCGCACGTGACTCTCTCTGACCAGAAAAAATTGAGTCTGCTCAAGATTGTGGAGAAGGATACAGCTTTACCCATACAATTTAGAAGCTGGGAGCTGCATGAGTACCCGGTATTACCACTCACTGATACACATACTTGGTCTATAAAAACCTCACGGTACACAGAGCGACCTCTCTACGTCATGGTTGGATTTCAAACAGATCGCAAATATCAACAGAATAAAGATGCATCACAATTTGATCACATCCAATTGCGAAATATACGACTCTTCCTGAACGGAGTTACCTTCCCCTATGAAGGAATGGATTTAAACTTTACCAAGAACAAATATGGTAAGCTCTACGACATGTTTACAAACTTTCAGTCCTCCTATTATCAGAAAGAAGCATGTCCGCTATTATCCCCGCAAGACTTTAAAACCAAAGCACCTCTGGTGGTGATGGACTGTTCGTATTTGGAGGAGTCGATGAAGGAAACAACTATCGATATCCGGTTAGAATTTGAAACGTCTGTAGTTATTCCAGAAAAAACAACAGCCTATTGCCTGATTGTTCACGAGACGCAAGTGTATTATCAGCCGCTGTCCAATATGGTGACCAGAGTATAAATAGAAGTTTGGCTGCAGAGCCCTGGACTAAATCCTATGATAAAAGATTGAAAAACAATGTTCTGATCTTTTTGCAAATAAAGTAGTATAAGCCATTTTATGTTGTTTTTATCCCTTTAGCAAACCCAGTTCCTTTTCCAACCCCTTAACTAGTAGGACTATAGGTAGAGATGGATTAGTTGGCAGAAAGCACTGGTGAAGAAAGGAGTGTGTATCCGCGAGCAGTAACCATGTCTAGAACATTGATTGTCGATATGCAAGGCTTCAAAGTCAATGAAAATAAGTTTGTTTTCAAGGACGTTGCAATTATAGATTGCACAACCATGTGGACGCCCACAGTAAGTGCTTTCACTTTTGAACCACCGTTTCCCTTATACATGCAGTCGGACGAGGATAGAAGACAAACCGAGTGGCTGCAACGTCATTTAGGATTGAACTGGAATCAAGGAAACATTCCTTATAACTATCTACTGTTTGTATTAAAAGCCTATTTGTTCGGTGCCAACACTATTTTTGTAAAAGGAGGTGAAAAAAAGGAATGGTTACGTCAGTATGTTTCTCCAACTTGTAAACTCATCGATCTACACGAAATGGGATGTCCTGCACTACACACCTTATATGAGCCTGGTGAACGTGTACAAAAAAAGACACTCCTACACGTATCGAAACTCTTTGATTGGCTAAGTCGCAATGCATGTCGGTACCTGGAAAATGAGTGTAAAACCTTGTGCATGAATGCAGACCAGAACAGTGAGACAGAGACGTATGTCTAATACAGACGTGTCTGTGTGTATAATGGCTACCATTGAAGGCTTAAAATCTAACCCCATTGAACGGGCTATTGTTAAGTATTTCGCTTGTAAGAAAAAACTGAACAATTTTACCCTAGAAGAACTAAATGCTTTACCTAAAGCGTTTTTGTTTTATGTTGCGTCAAATGCTGTAAAGGAGATTTGGGATAGTGTGCCGAGTGATTGGACACGGGATCCTGTGTTGTGTGAACTTCAACCGTGCACTGATTATGAACATCATCAACAAGTGTACATTTCCAAAATGCCATCAGTTCAAAATTGTAGAACGTGTCAGTTAATTAAACTGTATCATGGACATAAAACCTCATGCAACGACTATGCGTCTTCATTCCACGGATGTGATGGTAAGAAAGAAGCAACCTCCGCAGCAGCGGAAAAAGAATCAACATGTGCGTCACCGACTGAAAAAAATATGCCGGATCTCTACTGGTCATGGTCTCATTGACAAAGTCATAGATCTTTTACCCTTTGAGCTGCACTTACCTGGTTATCAATACTGTGGCCCTGGTACAAAGTTAGACGTTCGACTGGCACGTGGTGATCCTGGAATTAATGCTTTAGACGCAGCTTGCAAGCAGCATGATCTAGCGTACAGAACATCAAAGCGTGAGAACAACATCTCTGAACTAAGACGTGTCGCCGACCAGATACTTTTGAGAAAGGCTATGGAACGTGTGACGTCACCTTCTGCATCTGTTGCAGAAAAAATGGCGGCCCTTGTGGTAGCAGGTGCTATGAAGGGGAAGCTCGTGTTGAGTGGTGGACGTTTACAAACAAAACATATGAAAGGACCAAGAACAAAGCAAAAATAAACTCTACACTATTCTTACCTTATGTTAAACAAGTGGTAACATGTTGATGTGCAAACGATGCTAATAAAGAAATGAACTAAAATATATGTTTGTTTTTTCTAACTCATACTTGGGGTAGCATGCATGTAACCAATAGTTAAATCAAAAACTCAAAAGTCAAACTTTTTTTTGTTTATTAAAAAAACTCATAGTAATCAAAAAGCTATATATAAGATTTTACGTTGTTGCGATGTGAATGGTGTTGTGATGTGTATGGTGTTGCGATGGGGATGGTATCTTGATGAGCAGGACTCCTCACTGAAGTAAAACTAGTGGCAAGCGTAGGCGTTGTTACTGCCTCTTCTTCTATATCATCTCCCGCGAGGTTGTTGTTTACACTGGAACGAAATTCCATTCTAGAGAAAAAGCTATTGCAATTTGAGTTTGGAAGGTTTGTGGTAAATCTGGCATACAATAAATATAACTTACCTTTTAGTAGGGATGATATCTACTTCTGAGAGATGTTAGTTGGTTTGTAGGATGTAAAGTAACTTGACCAACTGAGTAAATGTATGAAGAATATAAGTAATCATTAGTGTTTGGATATATTATATCCGTTTTACTTCCATCTGGGAATACACATCTTGTAACAAATTTAGGTTTTGTACATTTATGGCACCAATATATGTCCTCCTCATTCAAGTCGTCTAAGAGATACTTCCAATTTTTATGTTTTACAAAATAACTTTGACTGTGAATATTATTAGGGAGGGGAAGCGTGTCGTCAGTGTTGTTACTATCTGGATCTTCATCTTCCATAGCAAGGTCTAATCCATAGCATAAAACAAAACATTTTAAACACAACTTGTGACAATTAATGTAGTCAATTTCACCGTCACTATTTTCGTACGTGTCATTTGTGTCAGGAATGTGGTAGTCGTTAATGTACGTCACACACTGTAACTCATTGAATTGTCGTGGGAAAATGATGGTGTCTTGCCCCATAGAATAATGAAGTTGGTAGTCAAATCGAGTTGTGTTTTGTGATAAAATATAGTTTAATGGCCATTCTTTGAAGGTACTGTTCAAGTAGTTAGTGTATGTAGATGTAGTACGAAATTCATTATATGTTTTGTTATATATTTGACTGCGATGACCATGTTTTGTTGCATATATCCAGTGACTTGGGTCAGAAAAGTGTTGTCTAAAAGTTTCAGATTGGTTAGCCATAGTACTCACCAAACGTTGTTGCTTGAATGCGTACCAGTAAAAGATAAAAACGAATTAGTTATTCCACAACACTCACACAAGAAATATATATATTTTGCAGCAAAATCTTTCTTGGTTGTTTCCTAGCACACCACACTAGCGAATAATCAGCTCAAACCGGCTTCACTCCATTCATATAGGGACTTGCGCGTAGAGCACGGTGTCCATACATAGTAGCGGTCCTTCGGACGCTTACAGCTCCAGTTACTAAGTGAAGATGATGAATTACTTCCGCGCTATCAATATCTCATGGTCACCAAAGACGGTAATGTAACCTTCGGTCGCCATGCTGCACGTAGAGCACGGTGCCCCATACATAGTAGCGGTCGGGTTGTAGTAAATAACTTTGTTATAATTATATCCCCTTCTGCACTGTAGAGCACGGTGCCCATACATAGTAGCGTTCGGGTTGCAGTAAATAACTTTGTTAAAATGATATCCCCCTTCCACACTGTAGAGCACGGTGCCCATACATAGTAGCGGTCGGGTTGCAGTAAATAACTTTGTTATAATTATACCCCCTTCCACACTGGTGAGCACACCCACGAATCTGTTATATATACAGGTGTAAGGGTCGCACCCAATCTCACTTGCATCAAGTCTCTTTTGGCGTGAACATCGTTCTGCTCTGTACAAGGTGAGTTAACGTTTTGTGTTTTCTTATCATTATTGAACAGTTAGTAGATGATTATAGACTATATGGGGGCTATCTTTTTTTATAGTTAACATGGATGCTCTCCAACAGTTAAACAAAATAGGGGCCCAGGCTGGGTTGGAAACAAGAAGACTAAGGGATCTCCCAGTTAACCAACCGTTCCCTGTAGAGAGTCTGCAGAGAATTGAGACACGATTCGGCACCAGACTTCTTTGTCACTGCCAAGAGTTTATGGTGTTTCTACCAAGTCGATTTGCCAGCATATCCAACGAGACGCTGGCAACGTTAAATTCACGCCCCTTGGTATTGAAGTATTTAGGCATGCACAATAATGCATGCCTAGTCCTCTTTGAAGCGGATAACATTTAACTCTTTGTCACATCGTGTATGAGCAGATAGCCTCGCTGTTCCACCTCTAACAAAACCATTTAATACTAGAGAAATAGCAGTTGACTATTATTGTAAGTGTTTATTAGAAAATAACCTCATGGTACCACTTGTTTGGGAAAATGTTCGTGACTGCTTTCAAACACGACTGTGCAGTGGACGAATATACAATGTCAACAAAATTTTACATCCAAAATTGTTTTTACAAGCATGTTTACCCGTTTTTTTATTACAATTTATCACTCTTTTTATGCGCTTCACAGCATTAAAGGTGAACACAGAATTAGCGTGTACCTTTGTATTTTTTAAAGTCAGTGGAGATGAAAAACGGGAAACCATTTATTTGACAACAAAAATGAGACCATGTTATCGGACGGATGACAGGGAAGCTTGGTATAACGAACATGTCGTTGACGCTTTGGTGTCTAAGTTTGACGCCTTTCTTGAAGGTGAAAGTGGAAAATCGCTCGAGGTCATCCCGTTTCTACAAGTCAATGTATGTTGCTTTGATCCCTTAAATTCAGGTTCTCTATATTTTCCACTTCCTCTTCCTGTTCAACGTAGAAAAGCCGTTCTCAACATTCAAAATGAGGATGACTATTGCTTTTTGTGGTGCGTGGCTGCATTTCTAGCCCCTGTTCAACGTCATGTTAGTTTAACATCCTCATACACGGTCATGTTTAACAGGTTACTCTCCACGCTCAACTTTGCAACTATTTCATTTCCTATGGAACTTACCTCTATGGCTAAATTTGAAAGTCTTAATCCTCATTTTTCCTTTATGATTTATGGTCTTGATAAGAATACGGTTATTGGACCGCTTTATTGTACGCAGCAGCAGAAGGTACACCATATAAATTTATTATACATTTCTAACGAGCAAACAAGTCACTATTGTTTAATTAAAAACCTCTCCAAGCTTGTTGGAGGTCAACTTTCATCTAGACACCATAAAACATTTATTTGTGAACGGTGTTTGCAGTACTTTTCAACGCAGATCAAGCTGGATAGCCACACAGTGGATTGTTCTACTCAGCCAGCAGTTAAAATTACATTTCCAAAACCGAAAGAGGCAAAAATGAAATTCAAAAACTTCCATCGCATGGATCCAGTGGCCTATACTGTGTATGCAGACATTGAAACTCTAACTACCCCCATTCAGCGGTGTCCACCGAATCCGTCTTCCTCATACACAGATGCTATTCAAAGACATACTCCGTTTTCTGTGGCCTTTCAAGTTGTTTGTTCCTATGATCCAAGTCAATCCTATTTCAAATTGTTTCGAGGACCTACCTGTATTCAGTGGTTGTTACAGGAACTGAAACAGTTAGCTGAGCATGTCCATCAGCTTCTTCAAATTCCCAAGCCCATACAGATGACGCTAGACGAAATGATACATCATGATACGGCAACAACGTGTCATATTTGTCAGAAGCCTATTTTACCTGACGACATTAAAGTGCGCGACCATTGTCATTACACGGGCGTCTATCGAGGAGCTGCACACGACACGTGTAATTTAACGTTTCGTGCAGCAAAGTATATACCCGTCTTTTTTCACGGTCTCACCAATTTTGACTCCCACTTTATTATTCGTGAGTTTGCCACATTAGACAAGGAACATTTTTCCATTATTCCGCAAAATCATGAGCGGTTTATCTCCTTTTCTATACATTACCAGGGTATATCACTTCGGTTTCTCGATTCCTATCGATTTATAGCCTCTTCGTTAGAAGCCTTGGTCAAGGGCATTTCACCCGATGAATTGCACTTTACACGAAACCATTTTTCGGATGATGCTAAATTCAAACTTTGCATCCGGAAGGGCGTTTATCCTTATGAATATACCAACAGTTGGTCTTCCTTGGACGAAACGCATTTACCTCCACAGGATGCATTTTTTAGCACGTTGCATAATACTACCATTACTGATACCGATTATATCCACGCCTGCAACGTGTGGGATACCTTTGGTTGTACCACCCTAGGTGAATATGCTGATCTGTATCTCACTGTGGATACCTTGCTATTAACGGATATTTTTGAGAAATTCCGTCGCATGTGTATACAGATTTACAAGCTGGACCCGTGTCACTATTATACAGCACCGGGTTTATCATGGGATGCCATGTTGTTGTACACAGGTATCGAGTTGGATTTACTTGTAGATATTGACATGTTATTATTTTTTGAAAAGGGTATTCGTGGAGGATTTGTTTCCCTTGTTCAGAGACATGTCCATGCCAATCATCCTTACATATCAACGTATAATGCCCAGCAGCCCATTTCCTATTTAACACACTACGATATAAATAATTTATACGGCTATGCTATGAGTCAACCCCTCCCGTATAAAGATTTTGTTTGGCTCAGTAACGAGGAAATCGAACGCTTTGACGTGTTCACCGCTGCTCGTCAAAAAGAAATTGGTTTTGTCCTGGAAGTGGATATACAATACCCTGCACATGTGCATGACGATCACGCTGATTTACCGTTCTGTGTCGAGCGTAGGATTCCTCCAAATTCGAGCTCAAAACATCCAAAGTTACTGGGAACGCTTCTTCCTAAAACAAGGTATGTGATTCACATCCAAGTGCTTTTACAATGCTTAACGTATGGACTCGTGTTGAGTAAGATCCATCGTATTGTATCGTTTACACAAAAGGCGTGGTTGAAGCCTTACATGGACCTGAATACTCACCATCGGCAGCGTGCTACCCAACCTTTTGAAATTAATTTTTTTAAATTGATGAATAATGCAGCATACGGAAAAACGTTTGAAAATGTACGCAAACACCGGTCCATCCATTTAGTTAATTCGTGGGAAGGTAGGTATGGAGCTCGGAAATATGTTGCCAAGCCCCATTTTAAAACCATGAAAATTATTACTGATACATTGGCTACCGTCGAATTAGGAAAGGTTGAAATTCTTTACAATAAACCTATTTATTTAGGGATGACTATTTTGGAGTTTTCAAAATTAACCATGTATGACTTTCATTATGGGTTTGCTCGTCGCTATTTTAAGGATGTTCATCTTGTTTACACTGATACCGATAGTTACATATATCAGGTTAAAGCAACAGACGTTTATCAGGTGATGCGTGACCATCCTGAGCATTTCGATACGTCCTCTTTTCCTGATGGTAACATCTTTGGCTTGTTACCTCAAAACAATAAAGTTATGGGGCTCATGAAAGATGAATGTGGCGTCGATGTGATGACAGAATTTTTAGGTCTTGCATCAAAAATGTACTGCTATACTTGCGACAGTTCAAGACATGTCAGTCGAGCCAAGGGGGTCCGCTCTAGTGTCATCCGAACGTTATGTATGGCTCGTTATCGTGAGGCATTATATAATCCCACTGAACAGTATGCGAAACAGGCACGTCTAACGTCCCGTACCCATGAAGTGTTTCTTGTCGAGCAAATGCGACGCTCGTTGCTTTTGTTTGATGATAAACGTTCATGGGTAAATGATCACCTCACAAGCTTGCCATGGGGCCATTACGCCCTTAATGAGTAAACCAATACAGTTTTGTTCTTCATGTGTGTTCGCTATTATCTGTGAATCAAAACATGTCTATGTGTATGTCAAATATTGTAAATAAAGAAATAGTATGTATTGTCCTTTTGTTTTATTTATTTTCAAGTCCTATATAATCATCAAACCTTGCTATTTCCTTACTAGATGTTTAGATGGTAAGTATAATAGACCGACGCTATCGCAGGAGCTAATGTGCAAGATGGTCGCCTCGCGCAACTACTCTCTGTTATTCTTATGGAGGGACAGTCAGAGCTGGAGCAGTGGCTAATGTGCAAGATGACCGCCACGTCCTGAGACCGTGGATGATGTCACAGGCGGGGAGTTCGGTCGTATAGTTGCTAAATGGAATATTTATTATTATGAGATAATTATTGATTGATTGATAGCTTGCCACGGTGGGTGAGTGGTTATTGTGTCGGACTATCAACCCCAAGCTTGCAGGTTAGCTCTTAGCCGTGGTAAGTGATTTTTGAAAGGCGGCAAAAATTACGACACGCATGTCAATGTCGACATGTCAAAGAACCCAGGGGAAATTCGGCCGTGTAGTTGCTAAATGGAATATTTATTATTATGAGATAATTATTGATTGATTGATAGCTTGCCACGGTGGGTGAGTGGTTATTGTGTCGGACTATCAACCCCAAGCTTGCAGGTTAGCTCTTAGCCGTGGTAAGTGATTTTTGAAAGGCGCAAAAATTACGACACGCATGTCAATGTCGACATGTCAAAGAACCCAGGGGAAATTCGGCCGTGTAGTTGCTAAATGGAATATTTATTATTATGAGATAATTATTGATTGATTGATAGCTTGCCACGGTGGGTGAGTGGTTATTGTGTCGGACTATCAACCCCAATCTTGCAGGTTAGCTCTTAGCCGTGGTAAGTGATTTTTGAAAGGCGGCAAAAATTACGACACGCATGTCAATGTCGACATGTCAAAGAACCCAGGGGAAATTCGGCCGTGTAGTTGCTAAATGGAATATTTATTATTATGAGATAATTATTGATTGATTGATAGCTTGCCACGGTGGGTGAGTGGTTATTGTGTCGGACTATCAACCCCAAGCTTGCAGGTTAGCTCTTAGCCGTGGTAAGTGATTTTTGAAAGGCGCAAAAATTACGACACGCATGTCAATGTCGACATGTCAAAGAACCCAGGGGAAATTCGGCCGTGTAGTTGCTAAATGGAATATTTATTATTATGAGATAATTATTGATTGATTGATAGCTTGCCACGGTGCGTGAGTGGTTATTGTGTCGGACTATCAACCCCAAGCTTGCAGGTTAGCTCTTAGCCGTGGTAAGTGATTTTTGAAAGGCGGCAAAAATTACGACACGCATGTCAATGTCGACATGTCAAAGAACCCAGGGGGAATTCGGCCGTGTAATTGATGATCATACAACACACACACACACATCTCCAGTATACAGGTTTGATGACCATATTGTCCTTAGTACAACCGAACAAAGATGATTAATCGCGTTAACCTACATGGGACTGATAACCGCGATGCTTCACTCCTCCCCATGATTATTCAACACATACACATACACATCTCCAGTATACAGGCTTGATGACCATGTAGTCCATAGTATAACCGAACACAGATGACTAACCGCGTTAACCTACATAGGACTGATAACCGCGATGTTTAAGTTTGTAGTCAAATTGATAATAATAATAATGTTATTGGTTTTACGTCCCTTTTAACTACACTGGCTTAGTCAAATTGAGTTGTGTGATATGATAAAATATAGTTTAATGGACATTCTTTGAAAATACTGTAAAAATAGTTAGTGTATGTAGATGTTGTACGAAATTCATTATATGTTTTGTTATATATTTGATAGTACTCACCAAACGTTGTTACTGGTACGCGTACACCACACTTGCAAATGATCAGCTTAAACGCGGTCACTCCTTACATATAGAGGCTTGCGCGTAGGGCGTGGTGCCCATATTTAGTAACGAGGCTCTAGTTACTAAAAGAATATGATGAATTATTTTCGCACTGAGATGTCACAGGAGTTCACATCCAGCTACAACGAGTAACCGCTCGCTCCAGGGGTTTCACAAGTACTCCGTTCGCACAGGGACCCACAAACAGTACCGAAAAATAGCCGCTCGCCCCAGGGCTCACAACCATTGAGAATGGGTAGCTTCTCGCACGTTATTATATCAGGGTCTCACAAACAGTGTTCAAAAGTATTCCGTTCGCACAGGGACCCACAAACAGCACCGAAAAATAGCCGCTCGCCCCAGGGCTCACAACCATTGAGAATGGGTAGCTTCTCGCACGTTATTATATCAGGGTCTCACAAACAGTGTTCAAAAGTATTCCGTTCGCACAGGGACCCACAAACAGCACCCAAAAATAGCCGCTCGCCCCAGGGCTCACAACCATTGAGAATGGGTAGCTTCTCGCACGTTATTATATCAGGGTCTCACAAACAGTGTTCAAAAGTATTCCGTTCGCACAGGGACCCACAAACGGCACCCAAAAATAGCCGCTCGCCCCAGGGCTCACAACCATTGAGAATGGGTAGCTTCTCGCACGTTATTATATCAGGGTCTCACAAACAGTGTTCAAAAGTATTCCGTTCGCACAGGGACCCACAAACAGCACCGAAAAATAGCCGCTCGCCCCAGGGCTCACAACCATTGAGATATTTATTATTATTAGGTCTTTATTGATTGATACCTACAGCCCCGGCCATCGCATTGTTCTACTACTCTAAGTTACACTCGGTCACATTCGACTACCTTCGACAGTCGCCCGAACCGGTTCCTTCCCCCACTTCCATCCACAAGCTATATAGGCAATGCACACCAGCCAGCTCAGTCAGTTGGCTGGCCAACACAGGTCGGCTAACAACTGGGTCTGCTTCCAAGCCAGACCTTCCCCTCCCCTCCCCTCCCCCCCCCCTCCCCCAAGCCCCCCAGGGAACGCCTGGGGGGGCACGTGACCACGAAAAACCATGGATGACCTTGAAATCTGTCCAGGACCGGCTTAGCCCTACTACTAGCTCCAATTTCAATTATGGTTTTTAATCAGTTGGTAGCACTGACATCATTTTCAAATATGGCATTGAGATAGTCAGGTATAGATCTTTACTCCTACCAAATTTTGTTTCGATTGCTGCAGCCGTTTAGGAGTTGATATGGGGGAAACACACACAGCCAGACAGACGGACAGACAGACAGAAGGACAGACAGACAGACAGACAGACAGAAGGACAGTCAGGTGGACAGAAGGACAGACAGGCAGACAGACAGAAGGACAGACAGGCACACAGACAGACAGACAGAAGGACAGTCAGATGGACAGAAGGACAGACAGACACACACACATTTGCTTGGATCGATCTCATAAGTCTACTTTTTGCTCATTTTTGCAAAATGTGAAAAGTAGGCTAAAAATACTCGTGTCTTAATTATTGCCATTATAGGCTCGTTGCATAATGTACTATTGAACCACACAGCCTATCACTGATAGTTTCAGAATGTTACGTTATTCGCTATCGAGGCACATAGAGAAAATGTGTTTCAATCAGTGGCCAGCACATAATAGCACGCGAGGAGCATGCCGGGTAATGAGCTATGCTCAATTAGCCACACACCAGATGTTCTCCTTCGGGCGATTTCCAACTAATTTGATTTCGTCCTCTGCTAAATGTTTGTTACATACAAGCAATTATTTCTGTAACCGAGTTAGTGCTTGTGGGAAGCGAACCAGGGACTGTGGGCTAAACTCGTCATTGAGTTCTCTAGTTCCATCTCGCACTGCACTTCCCCCAGGGTGCGGTAAAATCGAACCTCCATTACTGGAATTGTCTACCACTCAGCAATTTTTCTAGGTTTGTGCCGTGTCTTGTGTCGGGTTTCTCCTAGGACATCAAACTGGCTCAACAGCGGGCTCTTGATGTCCGTCCCCCGACCCCCACAGGAGTAGCGAACTGCGCGCTACCCCCCCTTCTTATGAAGTGCACCTACGCCTTTTTCTGCGAGACTTAAAAGCTTTGCTGCGTTTTAATTCACTGGCCGTTAAAGCCAATAAACCATATTTCTGTCTATAACTCGTTGTAATTATTAGCCTATTTCCCGAACTAACTTTGTATAATTTACATGTATATTTTTCTCTTTAAGTCGACTTTCTATATCTCGAACATTTACATATTTTACTTATTCAAAATGAGATTGGACAACATAGTGGAAATGATG
This sequence comes from Meconema thalassinum, assembly GCA_946902985.2. Classification (NCBI taxonomy): domain Eukaryota; kingdom Metazoa; phylum Arthropoda; class Insecta; order Orthoptera; family Tettigoniidae; genus Meconema; species Meconema thalassinum. The sequence continues at coordinate 304,078,715 of OX336396.1, read as the reverse complement.
ATGAGTCACACTGGAACAATGTAGCTCATTACTCTGAAGAGATTCTTCGAACGAAGGATAGAGAACTGGTCAGTCACGAATGAAATTAAAAATGGTTGAGGACAAGTGTCCTAGTTTATGGTCCGAGCCTCACGGGGGGAGTCTTAGCCGGTAGTCTGCCACTCAGGAGACGGACACTGTGCATTTCTCCTCCTCCGAAAAAAAAAGTTATTAAAACTCAACAATTTTGCCGTGTCTTGGGTGGGGTTTCGCCCAGGAACACCAAGCTGGCTCATCAGCAGGCTCCTGGTGTCCGCACCCGGACCCCCACCTGCGACGGGGTAAGGGGGGTTTCGCAGTACGCATGCGCGTATATCGGCTGGAGGTCATTTGCTGCTACATCCTGCATGATAATTTGTTAACGGGCTTCACGTGTGTGTGTATTCCTTCCAAATGCCGATATTTTATCATTTTAAATGATCTAGTGGACTTCGTCGTTACGTTACGGCGACGTCACGAAATGTACCGAGAATGCACTGAGGTGTGTGACGTCATAGTACCGCTTGGTGCATGTGTACTGAGTTCACTGGTGTGCTCTGGCGTTACGAGACGGCAATGACACGGCGAGCGTGACGTCATCCAGCCAGCTCCCTCCTTTCACCGCGCGCTCCAGCTCTCTCGTGACTTGTAACTTTCTAGCGTTTTGATTGTTTCTTGATCATCTTAGATGTCAAGAGTCCAGCCTTTCTAGCATTTTTCAGCATTTGTAGCATTTAAAATGGTATAAAGTTCAGTCTTTCAGACTGACTGTCACTTTTTTTTTACAAGCCTTTGTGTTTACTTTTGACAGTGTGGCAGAATCAGGTACAGTAGTGACTAACTTAATGTTTTCGGAATGCGCGATACGCAGTGCGCGGGAAGATAACTGCAGTTCAAACACGACTGCCATCTCCTGGCGCGATATCAATACATCCCTTCTTATGAAGCGCACGTGCACCTCTAACTGCGCGAGCTAAAAGCTCACCTCCCGATAAAGGCATCCAAAAGGATGGTATATTGGCTTTCAAGGCCCGTGAAAAAAAAATCTGAGTTTTAATTCACAGCCTGAGAGGCAATATACCAGAAATGTTATTCTTTTAACAAGTAGTTCCGTCAAGAACTATACAACCTATTTTCATATATCCTACTTATGTTAATTGCCTCTATCAACATTCAAAATATCACTTTGATTGCTGTAATAGATTCGTCGATATTGAGAACCAACTAAATATTTTGGATGGTCACCATGTTGGATATGCATAGGCCACAGAGTCATGTACGATTAAAGGAAAATTATTGCGTAGGTTCATTATTCAAACTTTCACTTCGATCGCATGATTACGACTCAAGAAATGAAAACTTAATTTTAAAATTCGCACAGCCGCCATCTTGAACTTATGTAAACCATTCAACTAAATTAGATATCAGTGCATTACAATGTGTATAAACATTCCCTGTACCATGTTTCATTGCGTTTGGATCATTAAATCGCGAGAAAGGTCTATTAAAAATTTTCAAATTCACTTGGCGGCCATATTCGTTTTGTAGCTAACCGGATTTTGTAAGTCTCGTAGTTGAACTTCCAGCAGTACCCTTTATCTCCGTACACGGAAGAATTAAGAACTGTCATTCAACAGATGAAACACAACAAAGCTGCAGGTTTGGATGATATAAGACCTGAGCAAATAAAACATTTTGGCCCCTTAACTATCGAATGGATCCTACAACTGATGAACACCTGTGTGACTAAAATGATAATCCCGCAGCTATGGCGTAAAGCAAAAGTTGTGGCCTTGCTCAAACCAGGTAAAGAACCAAATGAACCCAAGAATTTCAGACCTGTATCGCTTCTCTGTCATCTCTGTATGGCCCTGGAGAGAATGATTTTGAACCGAATTTCCGATTTTGTTGACAGAGAGATCATTAAGGAGCAATCAGGTTTCAAACCAGGAAAATCGTGTACTGGTCAAATACTGAACTTAACCCAGTATATTGAGGATGGATATGAAACGAAGCAGATTACTGGAGTTGCTTTTGTGGAACTCACAGCTGCTTATGATACTGTAGACCACAAGCGATTGACAAAGAAGCTGTACTCAACAACTAGAGACTAACACAGTTTATTCAGTGTTTGTTGCAGAATCGACGATTTGTTGTCACCCTCAAGGATAAGAAAAGACGATGGAGGAACCAAAAGAATGGCCTCCCACAGGGAAACGTGCTAGCTCCACTATTATATAATATCTACACTATCGACCAGCCACTTAACACTAGGACCACAGCATTCTCCTACGCAGATGACACTGCTGGTGCTGCTCAAGGATCAACGTTTGAAGAAGGAGAGTTAAAGCTGACATCTGCTCTTGAAGACTTAGCCATCTACTACAATGATAACTACTTGAAACCCAACCCAGAGAAAACCCAAATATGCGCGTTTCACCTGCACAATAGGGAGGCGAGAAGGCAGCTAAACGTCACCTGGGAAGGTCACAATATGAAACACAGTGTTCATCCTAAATACTTAGGAGTAAAGCTGGATCGCGCGCTAACCTATAAACAGCATTGCATGGACACCAAACGGAAGGTATGCACCAGGAACAACATCGTTCGGAAGCTCACAAACACCAGCTGGGGAGCGCAGTCTAGTGTCCTGCGTACAACTGCCCTTGCTCTGAGTTTCTCTGCTGCAGAATATGCTGCCCCAGTCAGGAGGAACTCTGCTCATGCCAACCAAGTAGATGTTGCCCTCCATGAGACAGGCCGCATTGTGACAGGCTGTCTACGTCCAACTTCTGTCGATAAGATCTTTCCGCTCATGGGAGTAGCACCTCCAGAAGTTAGAAGACAAGTAGCGGCAGAGGTAGAGAAGAAAAAGCAAGAAACAGATCCAAGACATCCGATGTATGGACTTGATGTCCATCCTCCTAGGCTAAAATCAAGAAAGAGCTTCCTACAAACAACAATATCAATTCATTCCTCAGCTGAAGCTCGCCGAATTGAACTTTGGAATGCAAAATCACCTGGAGGATCGTGGAAAATGAAGGAGAAGCCGGCAGCTGGCTACCACCTACAATACGAATCCTGGAAGACGCTAAACCGACTGAGAACTGGTGTGAGTCGGTGCAAAAGTTATTTAATGAAGTGGGGATACAGTACTGAAGAACTTTGTAGATGTGGTGAAAGACAAGACCCTGAGCACCTTCTGAATTGCAGCATGTTATCAAGACCATGTACTATGCAGGACTTGATAGAAGCCAATGACTGTGCCATTCTAACAGTTGAACACTGGAGTAATGAAATGTAGTGTAATTTATATGTATATATGTATGTGTTTTGGACTCGGATAAATAAATAAATAAATCTCCGTACAAAATTTCAGGGTGATACCGGTAATAGTTTCAGAGATATAGAATGCCGGTGAAATATTTCGCACAGACGCCATCCTGAGGTTATGTAAACAATTGAACGAAGATAGATGTCGATGCATGATAATGTGTATAAACATATAGCCTACTGTACCAAATTCCATTGCGTTTGGTTGGTTAAATCGCGAGAAACGTCTATTTAAAAGTCGCAACTTCGCTTGGCCGCCATGTTAATTTTGAGGTTATTAGTTTTTCAAAAGTCACATAGGTGAACTTCTAGTCGTTCCCTTTATCACCGTACAAAATTCCAGGGTGATATCGGGAATAGTTTCGGAGATATTGAATGCTGGTGGAATAATTCGCACAACCACCATGTTGGATTGGTGAGACGTAACAAAATATGAAGGACACGGTCGCGGTCGTCCGGAATAATGCTATGAACTTACCGAGTTTCATTGAAGTCGCTCCAGCTGTTTAGAAGTTATTAGGGGGGCACACACACACACACATGAATCAATCACACACAAACGAGCGGCTTCGGTGACGTAGTCGGTAGCATGCTGGGCTTCTATGCCCAAGATAGCGGGTTCAAACCCGGCCGAATTAATCGTGAATATTACAACTTCAAAAAGGCTGATTTTTTGAGACTCTATTGCAACATACGAGATTTAGACTGGAGTTTACTGTACACATTTAAGGATGTTGATCATGCTGTTGATTTCTTTTATTCTTCATTCTACAAATGTTTTGAAAATTGTGTACCTAAGCAGAAATTCATTCGAAAATCCAAATATCCAGTATGGTTCTCACGAGATATTAATCAAACCATAAAAATTAAGAAAAAGTGTGCTGCAAAAAGACTTTTTTCGAAATATTATGATGAAAGATTTAGACAGCTTAGATCGGAACTGAAAACAAAATTACGAATGGCTTATGCTGTTTAAATTCATAGTCTGGAAAATGGAGTTAAGAATAACATTAATCAGTTTTGGACGTATGTTAAAAGCAAGCGGGAATCACGTACACGCGACTACACATTTATACTAAACGGAAATCATTATACAGCTGGAAGTATTGCAGATGGGTTTGCTGAGTATTTCTCTTCAGTATATATCAAAACGAATTTTACTTATAACTTGGATCATTTGTCTTTGAATGAATTTCCTGTTTTGCCCAGGGTTGATATGCTGAACGTGACTCACATAACGGTGGATGAAGTAAGAACAATTATAAATAGAAAATTAAAGCCTAAGAAATCCTGTGGGCCTGATGGCATACCACCTTACATAATCAAGGGCTGTGTGGACTTATTGGTTTCTCAGTTGGCCTTCATCTTTAATCTTTCTTTAAAGACGTCAAGCTTTCCTGGAAAGCGGAAAATGTCTAGAATTATTCCAATCCTAAAGGGAGGCAACTCTGAAATGATATCGAACTATAAATGCTATAGCAAAAGTATATGAGCACATTTTATATTCTAAGATTTACAATCATATTAAGGTTGAGCTCTCACAATATCAGCATGGCTTTATGCCCGGCAGATCAGTTATTACAAATTTGCTGGGTTTTACTCAAAAGGTTTACAATGCATTAGATACCAATAGAAGAACTGACGTGATATACATGGATTTAGAAAAGGCCTTCGACAAAGTATACCATAAAATTCTGGTGACAAAGCTGTACCAGTTTGGAGTTGCTAAACCATTACTTCAATTGTTATGCTCCTACTTAAAATTTAGACAGCAATTTGTTTGTTTCAGAAGTGAAATTTCAGGTAATATTGTTAGTTCTTTTGGTGTCCCACAAGGATCTAATCTTGGGCCTCTTCTATTTCTAATTTTGGTTAATGATTTGCCTAATATTCTATGTTACTCTGACTGCTTATTGTTTGCTGACGATGTAAAGCTATATAAGACCATATACAACTTGAGAGACGAGAATGACCTTCAGAGGGATGTTAATAATATTGTAGCTTGGTGTGTTAGTAATAATTTAGTCCTTAATGTAAAAAAATGTAAAGTCATGGTATTTACAAGGAAGAAGGAGTATATAAATCCTAAATATTGTATTGGAGAAACAGCACTCGAAATTGTACCGTCGATAAATGATTTAGGAATTATTTATGACAGCAAATTAACCTTTAATAACCATATTGCAAATATAATTAGTTCGGCCAACAAGATGCTTGGTTTTGTCATTAGAAACTCCAAATTATTTACTAAAACTGGAGTAATTGTTAAGTTGTATGAAAGTTTAGTTCGAAGCAAGTTAGAATATTCAGCAGTAATCTGGGATCCCTTTTATAAAGATCAAATTCATCACATTGAGATTGTGCAAAATAAATTTCTAAGATACATGTATTATAAGACGTTCAATGTATTTTGTCCATTTGATACTTCGACTCAGTTTTTACGAAATTTGTTCAATTTCAAGTCCTTGAAAAGTAGAAGGTCGTTAAGTTCTTTGCAACTGCTGAGGAAAATTTTAACTGGAAAAGTTGACTGCCAAGAATTATTTCAATTCATCACTTTTCATGTACCACAAGTAAGATCTCGACAGCAAGCACTCTTTCACATCCCAAGATCTAAAAGTGTTCACCATTCTAATTCGCCTTTAGTTAAAATATTATCATTTTATAATTCAATTGATGTTCAAGTAGATTTATTCGCTGGCGCTAACTTATTCAATAAACAAGTAAAAGCAGCTGTTCCTTGAATACTGGGTACTCTTTTCTCCTTTATTTTTAGCCTACTTTTCACATTTTGCAAAAATGAGGAAAAAGTAGTCTTATGAGATCGGGCAAATGTCTGTCTGTCTGTCTGTCTGTCTGTCCTTCTGTCTGTCTGTCTGGCTGTGTGTGTGTGTCCCCCCTATCAACTCCTAAACGGCTGCAGCAATCAAAACCAAATTTAGTATGAGTAAAGATGTGCACCGGAATAGCTCACGTCCATATTTGAAAATGATGTCAGTGCTACCAACTGCTGAAAAAACGCACTAGAAATTTGAGCTCCATGTTGGATATCTTGCAAGGTATACAGGGGAGCTATTCCAAAATTGGCACACATGTAGATAATACTATTTCAGTTTAATTTCCAGGAGGCCAAACATGACGGTGTTGCCAAAATAATTTTAAGCCTTCTGATAGGTCCAATGTTTAAATGCATATAACTTCTACACTATCAACTGGATTTCAACCAAATCTTGTATGTATTATCTGTACATAAACAGATATGACTGAGCGTATTCTTAAGAGCCACCAGGGCTGCCAACTGTTAACAATTGCTCTCTCTATTTTTTAAAATCCAAATACCAATATATCAGAATGTGTGCAAGCCGACAGATTTAAACTATGCACACGTATAGTACGTGACATATTTGATTAATTTTGGAGTAACTTATATACTTCAGTTCTACCAACATGATTCTAAGCCTGCTGATAGGGCCAATTTTTAAATACATGTAACTTCTATACTATCAGTAGGATATCATCCAAATTTCACATGTGCTATGTGTAACATATCAGATATGACTATAAGTATTCTTCAGTGCAATCAGGGCTGCCAACTGTTAATAAATGTTGTCTATATTTTTTTACCCTAATATCAATATATCAGAAAGTATGCAAGCCAACAGCTCAATACTTTGCACCCGTATAGCACATGACATTCTAGATTAATTTGGAGTAATTAATACAAGGCAGTGCTGCCAACATGATTCTATGCCTGCTGATATGTCCAATTTTAAAATACCATGTAACTTCTATACTAACAAATGGATTTCATCCAAAATTGGCACAACAAGATATCATAATATTTCAGATTATTTCTGACCAGCACACGCATGGTATTGTTGGCAACATGCTTTTACGCGTGCTGATAGATCCAGTGTCTAACTGCATGTAACGTCCATTGGACTTCAACCAAATTTTGTATTCTGTACCTAAAGAGATGGAACTAAGAATATATTCAGTCACCAGGGCTGCCAACTGTAGTCCTCTATTAGGCTACATTATACCAGGTATATTTTGAACTAATTAGATATTTCGATATTACCAACTTAATTTCGTCATTATTCTAGATAGGTTCATATTCTGTAGAATAATCATTGGCATGAAAAGTAGACTGTATAGTTCTTAACGGAACTTCTTGTTTTATATTCTTTTTTTCTACTTTGTACAGTTTTGTTTTCATTTTATGGTTTATATTTTCACGATCTCCTTTGTAGTATTTATGTTCTGTTCGTCATTTGTGTAATTTGTGTAATCTGTTTTCTCTATTTTCCACTGATACATGTTGTTATTTAATCAGATAATGTCAAGAAGGAATGTATTTGGGCTGGTGCCTGTGTTCCTTCATATTGATAAATAAATAAATAAATTATTTGTTAGAAGCCGTCGGATTTTTTAAGAGCGTTAAAATCCCTCAGTACGCCTTCCTTCGGAGGGAAAGTAAAGCCGGCGGTCCCATGTCATAGATTTATGGCATGGCAAAGAACCTTCCACTAATTGCACCTGTGTGAAGCTAAATTGTATAGGTTAAGAATGTAAACAACGCTCTTAGGTTTCTACGTTCGTTGCCAAGAGCCGACTGCAGTGGCGTCTAGTAGCTAAGTTCTGAACTTGGCCTAGTAGTCGTTGACGGTGGCGCTTGGCGGCAAAAGTAGCAACCATTTGAAAAATTCTAAGTTGCAGTACTTAAATTAAAAAACAGATACCACACACTATTACAGTCATCACAATTAACACCGGTTATCAGACAGATTCTACACACACCCAAAGCACACGGGGCTACATGACCACGTTGTCGCAGCCCCTAAACTTAAGAACCAACCAACACACAAACGCACACACAGACAGACACACGGACAAAAGGTGATCTCATAAATGAAAATAGTCTAAAAATGCTATGCCCAACTAGGGAGCGTAGTGTTTAACAGATAAATATGAATTTGCTAACTTCCCTTCCCAAAATCTCTTCATTCTCTCTCTCTCTGTTTATTATTCCTTCCTGCGGGCCATGCAGTAGCGTCTCTCAGCCGGGGGTGTGCAGCGAAGTGATGTTTGTTCACCAACGATCTGAAGCTAAGCCTGTTACCTTGATTCCTTAAATTTCATTTTGAATGTTGATTATCCAGTTATTCTTGTCTTCTAGTGTGGAGGCCTGATTAGTAAGTCTTTCATTGCCTCGGGCCAGGGGATCATGACTAGTGGGACGTGCGTTGTCGACCACGGGACCCCAGCTGGGTCCGTCATTGCTTCCACTTACTTGTGCCGGGCCACTCTCTGTTATCTTTCCTGTCGACCTCCCTTGGTCAACTCTTGTTCTTTTCCGACACCGACGGTATTAGGGCGTTCGAGGCCTAGGGAGTCTTTCACTTTCCCGCCTTAATTGGCCATTGTCTCATCTTTCCTGATCCCTCATTCTTCGAGGGGTCAAACCTCTTGATTACTTTTCATTGTATCTCCTGCCTTCTGCTCAAGGCCCTCAAGGAGGCAGGGTGTATGTAGCCCCACCACTGGTGGTGCACCCTGGATTGTGCTACACCCTCAAGGGCTCACGTCTGGTGAGTTCGGCAGTTGGCGACCCCGAGGGCTTCCTGAGCTGGGTGCGATTTTTCTCCTTCTTCCATTGCCTTTGGGGCGGCCCCTCTCCTCTTTAACATTCATGGATCTCCTTTCTTCCAAGTTCCTTAATTCTCATTCTTCGAGGGTTGAGGGCATTTCCTTTCCTCCTGTCTATTGTTTCGCTTATTCCTATTTTTGTTTTCCATTTCCTGTTCTAGTTTGTGGTTAGTTCTAGGTTTAGTTTCATTTCATTTACATATTCACAATCACCCAGACCATTAGGTGCTTAGCCCCTTAAAATAGCAATTTTCGTCAACATCATCATCTTTTATTGTCCATTTTATAAATAAGCCCATAAAATTTCAATCAACTTTTTCCAATAGTGTCTTATATTCTCGGAATGTTGATATAACTGGTGAGCCTCTATGCACTCTGGGCCAATGACTTTTTCTAAGGATTTTCCTTTCTTGTTTTTCACTATTTGTCGAAATGTATTATTTATTTATTTATTTTATGGTCGACCCTCACTATTATGTGTCAGCAAACTGTATCATAATGATGGTCATTATAACACTGTTTTCCATTTTGATACAGTTTCTCCAGCCAATCAGAGCTCGTTCATTGACCAATTAGGTAACGATACCTTCGCGCATACGCTCAAAATCCAACATGACGGACATAAACACAACATCGAACTATAATAAATTACCGACATGGAATACGCTCCGTCCATACGTTCGTGTAAATAAACTGGTGAATATGAGACAAGAAATAGCACTGTACCTTAGAATCACCAACACTAATTTCTACACAGCGCATTTTCTTGAAACGACTCCGGTGACAATATTACTGAGGGGCGGCAGATGTAAACATATGGCCTGCATATGGCATTGCAAGCACACAGAGCGCATGCGCCGGTCGGCCAGAGAGCTTGGACCATGGAGATATGCTACCTAGCGCACCACCCGATCACAAAATTCTAGTTACTGAACAGATATTTATGAATATTTATGCTAAAACATGTAATAAAGTTATAATTATCGTCGAACATAAACAGTCGTATGCAACTCGCCTATAATGGTAATTAAGACACTCGTATGGAAATTATAAAACTCGCTAATGCTCGTTTTATAAACATACTCGTGTCTTAATTATAGCCATTATAGGCTCGTTGCACAATGTACTATTAAGCGAATTCTCCCAGTAAATGGAAGACGTTAAGAAAATCACTCAATTAACCTTCTTGTTGTTCCAAAAGGCTTTCATTCTTTCCGATACGACTTTTTTACATTCTCCGACCACTTTGGTCTTTACTGTTTTTGCATTGGTTGCTCTGATGTAACTTTCCATTTGTTACTTTGTGTCTGAAGGTGTCCCTTTCTGAAATGCCTGTTGAACCTATGTTTGCGTTTTTGAGGTCCTTTCAACGTTCTTCTAGTCAATGTGAGTGAGGTTACTTAATCTATTATCCTTTCCGACAATCGATCTTCTGGTAGTCTAGTGAGATGAGCAAAGAATTTCATTCGTCTTTTCTTAATATCAATTTCGATGTTTGAATACTGTTCTGTTGTTTTGATTGATTGGAGCCTGTAACCATCTTAGATATATCTTGGTCCTCAGATTGTCCTAATGTTCTTCCTTTCTATTTTCTTGATTTCTTCAAGTTCATGTTTATTATTATTATTATTACTTGGTACAGCCCCCTATGGACTACAATACACAACAACCGTTCAGGTTTTCTTCTATAAAGTGTTTCTTCCTTGCTGCTTAGCTTCCTGCCAAAGATCTTTCAGCCTCTGGATCCTTCTCAATCGTACTTCGGCTGAAAGTTTGGGTCTTTCTATGAGAGGATCCTTCACACCTTCAATTTTGGTTCTGAATCCTGTCCTGTTCCAGACTTCGGCCGGTCCAAATATTTCCCCTTTTTAAGTCCTGATGGACTTCGTAAAGCCATGGAGGTTGCACCTTCCTTTTCTCCTGAAGTTTGAGAATTTTGTTAGCCAATCTCTCGGTCCCCAATCGTTTAATACGTCCATAGAACTTGAACCTCTTATTTCTCATGCTGACAGAAATCCCTTCAAACTTTCATAGGTCTGCCCTCAGTTGAAATTTGTATCCATCTCCAAGTAGATTCTTGGGACCTAAAATTTTTCGGAAGATCTTCCTTTTTCTCAATTTCAACAGTTTTCATGCATGATAAGGTTTCTGCCGCATAGAGGCACTCTGGCTTCACTACTGTGCAATAATGCCTGTACTTGGCCTGTTATGAGAGGGATTTGGACTTATATGTGTTGATGCAAAGTCTGAATGCCATATCCATTTTACTAGCCCTTGATTCAATGGCTGCTTTCTCGTTACTATTTGGAGTCAAAATTTCTCCCAAATATATGGTCCCTTACTTCCTATTAATTTCATGTTTATTGTTAATATTTTTTTTCCTCATTGTTATGCGAGCTATCTCTTTTAGCAAATGATGTTGATCTTTTCTTCTCCGAAAATCTCTTCATCTGGGCACTGAAGAGTTTCATCCGTTCTTCAGTCCATGGTTTCCTGGTACTGAAACCGATTTTCTCCGCAAAAAGATAGTTGTTGATAACTGTTCTGAACTTGGATCTCTCCGGTAAGATTTACTGTACGATGCCAACTCTTCCTGAAGATCTTCCTCTACTTCCTTAAGGCAGTTGGTAATGACTTTCATTGAGAGAGCAAGGTTAGAATCCTCTTCGTCAGTCTGTCATAGGACAAGCGAACAATGTGGCCATAGAACTTTTATCGCCTTTTTTCTGAATGTGGCGGTATTTCCTTTCAGAGTGATGATATTATTATTGTTATTATTAATGTATATCTACCCCTTATTATTCCCGTTTCCAACAGGGTCGGGGATGAGATGAGGTGAAACTATATGTGGTGGATGGTTTTTACGTCCGGATGCCCTTCCTGCCGCCAACCTCATGAGAGGAGTTAATGAGAGATGAAATGAATGGAGATGAATGAAACTGGGCAAGGATGTGGAAGGAAGCGGCCGTGGCCTGTCAGAAGTTACCGTCCTAACATTTGCCTGGAGTTGACAATGGGAAACCACGGTAAACCATTTCAAGGACAGCCAAAGTTGGGGATCGAACCCACGTCTGTCGAGCCCGCAAGTAGCTTGGCCCCATGGCTGTGGGTATTAATATTATTATTATTATTAATATTATTATTAATAATAATAATATTACCCAATTTTTGGTAAATAAACCATTCATAGAGCCAACGACTGATGTGACGGAAACATATATGCGCTTGAGCACCGCGGCAAGTGGCTGGTGTTTGCGTCTTTGCTCTGCCACTGTGTCCAGAGGGTGTTCATCAAGTGGAACACCGGGTGAGTTAGCCGTGGTCGTTACGGCATGACTGCTGGCCGTCGCTCACATCCGGGAGGCGAAGAGTATCGAATCTCCCCGCCGGCAACCTTGAAGATGGTTTTCTGTGGTTTCCCATCTTCCTTCCAGGCAAATGCCGGGGTTGGTCCCTAACAATAGGCCGCAGGCGCTACCTTCCAACTCCTCGACCTTCCATTCCAACTTTCCTCCCCAACGGTACTTGTAGTTCACCCATTGGTTGTCCGTCTCGAAGCAGCTACAAAATCTGGCGAGCCGAACATGTCCTCGGACACTCCCTGCACTAAAAGCCATACGCTAAAATAAACTAGTGGAACAGCAACATCGACATTGGTAGTCTTGTGTGTTCGCTTACCGAATATCACGGGGTCTGGGCCGTTGGCTTTAACAAAGCGATCAGTTACTACAGTGGTTTCCCATAAGATCTTAGCTCTGTGAATGTTCAGAATCTGGTCGATTCTGGGATTACCTTCTCAACAAAACTGTATTATTATTATCATTATTGTTCTGGTAAGAGTGGAGTTTACCTGAACCGGAGTAAAAGATGCTTAAACTACTAAAATTAGCCAAAATACCTGTAGTAATGGTATCTGGAGATGATATAGCAATAGATGTTTATTCCTCCACTGTCTGTAACCCACCCAGTCATGCCAAATAAGATCACGAGTTATATAACTTAGATGAAATTCCAGCTGACTCTGCCATTTTTAGCATCATGTACAATAGGCCAACCCCACGCATTAGGTACTAGATCGCATCCGCAGACCAATGGTTTTCACACAGACCATTAATTGTTTGGTAGCACGGCTCTGTGGGCCACGTTAGCTAATACAGTATAAACACCCCTGGTTTTTGTCACGCACAGTGAGGGTAGTCACGCATCAATAATCTTTATCCAAGCCAATGGTTTTGCCAATTATTTCTTTTTTTCACATAATTACAAAGTTACGTGTGTCGTGTGGTGTATTTTGTATCGGACATGTTGGCAACGGGTATGTCGTCAGTGTGATGGTCACAAACATCTGCCGGCGATCTGCCGTCGTTGAACACCCTACAAATAAAAACCTTTATTTAAGCAATATTAGTGACTAGCATTACCCGTCGCGGGTTCACCCGCGAATATTCTAGTTGTAAAGAGTACACTTAGCAAAATCTCAATCATGAATGCTATGACTGATTTATCCTTGGTATGAATAATCAGACTTTATCATTTCAGCTACTGCTCGGGTCTAAGCTGCGTGGACCTGAGAGGAATGTGCATCGCAGACTAATAGTAGTAGTGGTGACGAGTGATGAGGTTTCTAGGTCATTGCGTAGTAACAGAAGCAAATGCATTAGTCGGTGACTCAGTCACTCATTTCCAACGCCACACTGGTTTCAGAAAAGACCCATGTTAGCAGTACTGGAAAAGACGAGAATGTCAGGTAACACGGCGGGCTGTCGACAGGCTTCTCAATTCACGCCTGCTCCTGCCCTGCCTCTGCTCTTCATCCTGCAAGTTCACAGAGCTTGGAACCGAGCAGTACTGGTGCAGTGGTTAGGGGTTTGTCATTCCTTGATAGGTATATCAGATTGAAGTTAGTTTTCTGGGAATATCACAGACAGTGTTAATTTAAGGGCCTTTAAATGTGGTTTTTGGAGACCTTTTATAGGTGGGTGAAAAAGACCTTTCGTACCACACTCACACGTGAAAATTGCGTGAAAAAATTCTAGAGTGCCCCTTGACCCCCTTAAGCACATTATACTGTATGTATTGATGAATTTTACAGCTTAATTTGGTTCAGTGATAACCTTATAACCGTCTGGAAACTTTCACAGTAATGTAATAATTGGAATTGCATTGCGTCTTACAGAAATAGATGGGCCAGTGAGATTCTCTTACCATGGTTACCGTGTTGCATTTTTTCATTATTTTATTGTAAATATACATGTTTTAAGGTATTTATTTAATTGTGAGGCATTTAAAGAGTAAGTGAGTCCGTTTCGCTTACGCATTGGGTTATGCTGAACCCGTAGGTACCCCATATGTGTAGGTTGGTGTTAATGGGACCTTATTTTCGGTACAAAACTAGAATGGGACCTTAGCAGAACAATATAGGGAGGGATATTTGACAGTATTTTCAATTCCTAAAGACTCCCAGAAAGGTCTGTGAATGATATAAATGTTCAATAATCTACCATGTTCTCGTTTGGTTCCGGTTATGGTAAACTCCACAGTTAATATTTTTCTTTGGTGGTTTGGGCCACGGTGCTTGTTGTTGTCTGCCACTTCTGGTCTTCTTGGTGAATTGTTTGGCGGCTGCTATCGTGCTGAAATCTTGAGCCTTTCTATTTGACCGGTAATCTTTTATTTCTTGCTGAACTCTAACTCAGGTACCTTGGCCATTTCCTGGACGCGTTGTGGCGAGCTTCTGTAATGGATATGATTATTATTGGAAAACAAACAATCAGTCAGACAAACAAGATGTGCAAAAGCTATAGTTGCTGGACTTGGTATGAAGAGTTGGTTATAATATAGAAATCACCTCTGTTACTGAAACTACTACACATTCCTCTCAGTCGTAATGCGCTAATTTGTTGTAATGTTGAGAGCACTGGAGCAGTATGTCTGGAATGACGGCATCTTATTTTAGTTTCATCCTCAGTCCAGTTGTGGGCTGCATTCTCCAGGCGCACTCCGGACCAGGGAATTTACTGCGACCAGCTGTCGCGCTCTGGTGGAACAGGAGACTCTCACTGCGCGGAGTGAGGAGTAATAATAATAAGTAAATTACTTACATGATTGTGCAACCAAAATAGGACTCAAGATATCTTACACCAAAACCCAATTCATCTCTAATATAAAAGAAGCTCCAGCTCATCTTCAAATGGAGTAGTCATGAAGGATGTGTAGTTTCTAAAGCTTACAAATCCCTGCACTTTGTAATGAGGGTATTAAAAGGAAGTAGTACCTCTGCTAAAGAATTAGGATATTTGTCACTTGTAAGACCTATTCTGGAATATGCCTCGGGGGTTTGAGATCCATATCAAGTAGGGCTCATCAATGAGTTGGAAATGGTACAAAGAAAGGCCGCTAGATTTGTGCTCAGTGACTTTAATCCTAGAAGCAGTGTGAGCCGTATGTTAAAGAAACTTGGGTGGGAATCACTGGAGGCTAGGAGGATGAAATCTAGACTCTGCGCTATGTACAACACGTATACAAATCAACCAGCATGGGGTGAGCTTAGCAAACGATTGGGAATGCCCACTTACATGGGTAGGAGCGATCATCCTTTCAAAGTTAAGGGCCGACCACAGCGAACAAATTATGGTAAATATTATTTTGTAAACCGTGCCATTGATAACTGGAACTCTCTACCTGCCGCAGTCTTAGAGCCTTTTCCCAAACATATAGGTGTGTTTAAGAAAAGACTGACTATTTGTGTAAATACTCCAGTTTAATTGTTGTATAATTGTTATTGAATTGTTATGTATAATTATGTATTTGTTATGTATATCCAATTTGCCACCGGGGGACACACCCCCCATTGCAAATAAATTAATGAATGAATGAATGAAGAAACCACCCACGGCGAGATCTTAAAAGTTCAAAAGTTGAAATATCTCAGTGAGTGGATCGAACCAAATAATTCTGAATAGTTCGCCATCTCGACACGAGTCATTAAATTCGAAACAGCCTTTCGCCTCACACACCAACTGTACAATAAGAAGTCCATCTCTAGGACTGCAAAGTTAAGACACTATCAAACTGTGATTAGCACTGTATGCAGCGGAATGCCTAACAAACCGCGCAGCTGGGCGATCGAGAGACTTGAAGTTAAGGAAAGAAAGATCATTAGGAATATTCAAAGATGGAGGTTACAAGCTCTGGAGTAATTCAGAAATATACTCCCACACTGAAAAGATTTCAAGTGTAATCCGGAAACGGAGAATACCATTCTATGCCCACCTCCCCAGAATGTCAGTCAGTAGATTCTCCAACCGTCTATTATCATTTTTCCGAGGTTTAAAGGTGATGCCTCATTGGCTGGTGGAAGTGGATAAGGACTTGATAAAGTTTGAAATTTCTGAATCAGATATCTTGCTCAAAACCCCCATTGAAACAAAACCTCTGTAAGGTTCATCAAGAGGAAGTGAAAGCCAGCAAGAGATGTGTTCACTCGGATGAATGGAAGAAATCCCCTTCCGAAAGGAGGAAGGCGTGGTGGGCTAACAGGAAGACAAACAGTTGAGATCTCGCGGCCCCTAGTGACCACAACGATAAAAGTAAAGTAAGTATTAATAATGTTATCGTCACCTTTTGAGGATGACTGATGATCGATTAACCAAAAGAATATGGAGTTTGATGAAGTGTAAGGCAACAAGGCCGAGATGTTTCGAGGAATGCGAAAAAGATCTCAGGCAAATTGGTATTCTAGACCGAGAAATTCGTAACAGGAACACATTTAGAAGATTGGTGAGCAACTACCAAGGTTTTAAAATGGTATCAACTTCCGGAAGACGGAGAGGACCTTTGTCCGAAGAACATAAACAGGCACTCGTCGCTGGGGTCAGAAGATACTGGCAGGAAGTCAAAGCCGGAACAAGAACAAGACCTAGACACTAAAGTGAAGTTGGTTGTTCCCACGCAGTCCATAGAGGCTCAACTCGATGTATATATAAAAAAAAGTTATCGTGTTGCAGTACCAAATTTTAGAATCATGGTTAGGCCTATGTTTTTATTAGTTTGTGTATTCGTTTTATGAATGTCGCGTGCGCGTGATCGAGTGGGAACTAATGGCGCTTGCACTTGTTGTCATGGTAACTAATAGTCCCCCCAATCCAAATATATATCCATGTTAATGGTTTCAATTTCAATTTTATTACACCGGATTTTTTAAGAGCATTGAAAATCCCTCAGTATGCTTTCCTTCGGAGGGAAAGTAAAGCCGGCGGTCCCATGTCATACATTTATGGCATGTTAATGAACCATCCACTAATTACACCTGTGTGAAGCTAAATTAGGTTAGGTTTGATTAATGCTCTTAAGTTCCAACGTCAACCAGGGCTGGTTCCAATGGCATCCAGTAGAGCTCATGTTCACAGCTAGGTGTCGAGGACGGTAGCATTTGGTAGCGAAAGTAGGAACTACTTGAAATTATCGTCTGCAGTCCTTACTTGAAATACAAACAGATAACACACACTAATACAGTCATTACAATTAACACCGGTTATCAGACAGATTCTACACACACCCAAAGTACACGGGGCTACAAGACCGCGTTGTCGCAGCTCTAAACTGAGGAACCAACCAAACAACGGTGCTGCTTACTGTGGATAATGGAGGATATAATGTACGCCGTTACTTCGGAACGAAATGCCGATAGACGATACCAACTCTAATTCGAGATGTTAAATCTCATTGGTCAGCGGTAATTAATGTGTGTACAAATGAATGCCAATTTATGAGCTTTACTAAAATGAAATATCAACATAAAAATGATTGGCCTTATAATGAGCAATTAATAAAATCTTTTTCTGTGCATATTAATTAAATTGATTACATTTAACAAAACACGGGCTGAGTTAAAATGGCAGCTGGCGCAGTCCAGGCCGCACACATGTGAATAACGATACAGGGGGCTCTGTCTTGAGCGCCCTAATGGCCCCACTCATTACCCCAAGCTGCTGTTAATGTCCCCCGACAACATTGTCTTCTTATTACTTTTCCAATACTAAAAATAAAACGTGAGACAATCTTAGATATATTCGTGACCAGTATAATTTATTTATTTATTCACTTATTTATATATATATATTTATGTATTTATTTAATTAGTTCATTTACAAACTGTTGGAAAGAGTAAACACATTCAACTACCTAGGCTACTCTTTATCATTAGACAATGATGCAGATATTTCTAATAAGATCATAAAATATAATAAAACCATAGGCACAGTGGACTCAGTAATGAAACCATCCTTAGTCCAGAGGGACACATGACTACGAGTCTACCTGTCCTCACATATGGAAGTGAAGCATGAACAATCCGAAAACGAGATGAAACTAGGATCACTGCTGCTGCGATGAAGCTTATGAGATGCACTGTAGGATACAAACGTTGGGACCACAAAAGGAATGAGGACGTGATGAGAGAACTAAAGACTGAACCTGTATTAAACTACATAGGAACCTATAGGAAGAACTGGAGCGACCACGTCAACAGAATGCCTAGGGAACTAGTCCCAAAGCAGATTGTACGATACCAACCAAAGGGGGTTCGATCTATTGGATGTCCAGCTAAAAGATGGAATGAAACCGTAACAGGCCACCTGGCCTAATACAGTAAACTCTCGATTATCCGCGGGTGGTTTATCCGCGGTGCCTGTAGGAGAACATTCTTTTTATAAAAAAAGGAAGGTTTTGAAACCGAAAATTATTTCTCAAAAATTGAAATAAAGTTACTAAATACTTAAACGTAATAAAAATCGTAAATCACAAATACAGTACAGTACACTTAATAATGTACAGTACAAGACGTGTACAGTAGTTCAGTATTGCTGTACAGTACTGTAGTGTATATCGGTATACACACTGTACGTCATGTGTGCTTGAGCAGTTTTGGACGCGACCAGCGGCCTTTTATTGTATAATAAACTTATTTAAAGCACGTGTGTGTTGTTTTTTAGTGCCTTCGACCTTTGTTTAACCATTACCAGCAATTTTGCGGCTTATCCGCGAAATTCGACTATCCGCGGTGTCCGCGCCAGTCAATTCTGCGGATAATCGGGAGTTTATTTTACTTGACTGGCAGATGATGATGACGGGATCGTAGGCTTTCGCGGCCGGTGTCTAGTTTATCATCTAGGCTTACAGGTTTACATAGGGCAAGCAAAAGGGTGCGTTTCCATTAGGATTTCAGAGCACATTCCAGACACAATACAGAGAAACTACAGATCTGCAATAGCTGAACATGCTGACGCCACGATACACGCCATCGAATTTGATAAGGCCGAAACTGTTGCTAAAATTGCCGGATATTAAAACAGGTTTATTGGAGAGGCAATAGAGGTCGTGAAGCATCTCAATAATTTCAATCGCGAAGATGGTTTCAAACTTAGCAACACTTGGAAAGTTCTCCTAGCGCGCGACTGGGAGGAGCGCGGACCAATCAGGGTACAGCGTGACGACAATGCAGGGCAAGCAAGCACCTCTGGCTGGCAATAACCTACTCGTACCTACCCACGATTAAGGCTACTGCAATGACAGCCGAAACGTCGGGAAACAATCACCGATGTAAGACGCGGCTCCATCCTGTAAGCATAGCCTAGATGATAAACTTGTTTATGTATTTTTAAAATATAGCCTATTTATTCGTTGATATGTTTATTTATATATTTATGTAATTATATACAAGCCAACGGCCTGGCCATTTTGAAACACCAGATCCCATGAGAACTCCACAGTTAAGCAACATTGGGCGTGGTCGGAACTTGGGTGGTATGTCGGTTCTAGGCACTGCACGGTGTTGGCCAACATAAGGAGGACCGGAAAGTCACTGGCCACCCTACCGCACGTAAACTCCGGCTGGGGGTAGCCTCTTCGGAGGCTCGGACCTGCCTTCGGGCAGAATATCAATTAATTACATTATATACAGGGTCATTAAACAAGGATGCAACAATTTCAGATAATCATATCTCCCGTTGTAAGTGTGATACATTAATAATTCGACCTGAAAATTAATTAATAATTCATCGAGTTTTGGTTTTAGATGTGACTGTACTTCACCTGTGACCTTCAGACGATGTGCAGAATGAGTGCGCGACAGGAAGCTGTTTCAGTAGTGAGTGTGATTGCAATGGCGACAGTTCAGCAGAAAGCACACTGGTGTTGTAGTTAGCGGAATTTAAATCTGTCATAACTTTTCAGTGCACTTTATGACGTGTTTATGGTAGGGAGCCCCCTCATGCTAATAGCATTAGACGGTGGTATGAACAGTTTCAGGAAACTGGCAGCGTTGATGTGAAGAAGTCCCCCGGACGACCTAAAACGATTGACGAAACAGTGGAACGTATTAGCCAGAGTTGTTCGATGTCCAAAAGAATGAATAATTGCGAAGCTAAGTTTGCAACACGGAACACCTAAGCCAACACTTCAAAATGTGTTACACATGCGTTTACGTCTTCACGCTTACAAAATTCAGCTTAAACATCACGTTAAACCTAGGGACTTGAGTTAGCAAATGACATGCATAATAAAATTGACGATGAAGAAACCTTTTTAAAACGTGTAATCGTCACAGATAAAGCTACATTTCATGTTAATGATTGTGTCAACCGGCATTATTGTAGGATTTGGGGATCTCAATAACCAAATGAAATTTTGGAGTATGTCAGAGACCAGGTCACTGGCCCTTTCTTTTCTATTGAGCGGACTATCACAGGACATGTTTACTTAGACATGCTACAACAGTATGTCTTCCCACAGGTAGACCAAATTGAAGAAGAAAATAACCTAACGTTATTATTGCAACAAGATGGCGCACCCCCACACTTTTGCCTACAAGTTCAAAACGCTCTGAACGCAAGAATCCCTGATCGTTGGATTGGTAGTGCCGGTCCTATTCAATGGCTTCCTAGACTTGACACCCCTAGACCTCTTTTTTATGGGGATACGTTAAAAATATTGTGTTCAGTGAACCTGTCAGAGATCTGCAACATTAAGACAACGCATCACCGCTGCTGTTACTACAATCACCTGAGACGATTCAGCACATTTTGGCCTAAATCGACTATCGACTGGATGTTTGCAGAGAAACCAACATTATAAGGTTTGAAGAAAACTTTTTGATTTGGGGAATTTAACAACAAATTCTGGTTTTAATATCTCAAATACTTCTTGAGGTATGCTTTTTAGCCTATTTTCATTTTATGAAAAAAAAATTGGCTTATGAGATCACCTTTTGTCCGTGTGTGTGTGTGTGCGTGTGTGTACCCCCCCCCCCTAATAAATTCTAAACGGCTGGAGCGATTTCAATGAAACTCGGCAAGATCATAGCACCATTCTGGCCGACCCCGATTGAGCCCTTCAAATTTTATTGTGTCTCACCAATCAATCATGGCGGCTGTGCGAAATATTTTACCAGCATTCACTATCTCCGAAACTATTTATGGTATCACCGTGAAATTTTGTTCGGTCATAAAGGGCGCTGCTACAAATTTATCTATATAACTTTCAAAAACCTGTAAATTACAAAATGAACATGGCAGCCAAGCAAAGTTGAAACATTTGAATAGACTTTTCTCGTGATTTAACCATCTGAGCGCAGTGAAATGTGGTAGAGTAAATGAGTATACATATTGTAATGCACTGGCATCTAATTTAGTTCAATTGTTTGCATAACCTCAAGATGGCGGCTGTGCAAACTTTTAAAATTAAGTTTTTATTTCTTGTGTCGTATCATGCGATCGAAGTGAAAGTTTGAATAATGAAGCTACGCAATCATTTTCCTTTAATGGTATATAACTCAATGGCCAATACATATAACAATCCAAAATGGCGAGCATCCGAATTATTTTGTTGTTGTTGTTTGAGTCTTCAGTTTGATGCAGATCTCCATGCCTCCCTGCGGCTGAAAGCAACGGAAAACTACAGCCGTAATGCTATTCCCGAGGATATGCACCTCTCTATGCATAATTAAGATTAAGATAATTATTTTGACGGTTCTCATTATCTACGAATCTTTTACAGCAATCAAACTGAATTCTTTAATGTCCATAGAGGCTACGGATATAAGTTCCCCTATACGATTTTCAGTAACCCGGTGAGCACAAACCGAACATCCCGGGGACGCGAAGTATAAATATTTAAGTTGACGTTTCTCGAGATTTAACCATCCGAGTGCAGTGAAACTTTGCACGCTAAATATTTATACAAATGTTAATCCACTGCCATCTCATTAATTTCAATTGTTTTCATAACCACAAGATGGCAGCTGTGCGAAATTTTAAAATCTCGTTTTTAAATCTTGTGTCCTAATCATGCGATTGAAGTTTGAATACCACACGTACACAATAATCTTCATGTAATAGTACATAAATAACAATCCAACCTGGCGACCATCTGAAATATTTAGACGGTTCTCAATATCTATGAAGCTATCACAACAATCAAACTGAAATTTTGTATGTTGATAGAGGCAATTAACATGAGTAGGATATATGAAAATAGGCGGTATAGTTCTTCAAGGAACTACTTGTTTAAAGTTGCTGCAACCTTTCTCGATGACCCTGAATAAGGGGCGGTTGACTTCGCTGTTCAGCCCCTTAAAACCTCAATAGTTAAATAACTAACTAATTATAAAGTTCATTCATATTCATATTCCGAAGGCCAAGGCCTTGTCGATACAACCACACTCTTCTGTCGTTGGCGGTTTGTTTCAGTTCCATGTAATTGTCACATCCCATTCTATTCTTGATGTCTTCCAAATATAGAGTCTGTCCAGAAAGTAGTCCGACTGGATTTTTCCCGCGCAGTCGGACAGACTGCCCGCGGCTTCTCCGCCTGGGGTTGGTGGAGGGGGGTGTAAGGAAGACTGGGAGCCAGCCACACATTTGGTTCTCCATAACCTCTGCAAGTGCACTCATCACGCTACGTCATGGTTCGTCTGTTGAAACAGCGCGCTATGCCATCACACTTTGTGTTAAGCTCGGCAAAACCGGGAAAGAGACTCACGATATTATCAAAAAGGCTTACGGTGATAACGCCATGGACAGATTGAGTGTTATTGACTGACACAAGTTGTTTCGGGAGGGGGAAGAGGAAGTTGAAGACGACGCACGTTCAGGACGACCTTCGAGCACCAAAACGGATGTAAATGTGGCAAGAGTGAATAATGTGTTGGACATTGATCGCAGAGTAAGGTATTTTACGTGGAGGTCCTTAAACGGCTGAGAAAACGCATCGTCCGTGTCCGCCCAGCGATCGCCAACTCCTGGCGGCTCCATCACGACAATGCTCCGCGCCACACAGCCTTCCACGTGCTGGCGTACCTGGTCAACGCAACATCACAACCCTGCCTCAGCCACCCTACAGTCCCGACATTGCCCCAGAAGACTTTTTCCTCTTTCCCCCACCTCAAAATCACCCTAAAAGGACATCTTCACGGCTCCGTGGAAACGATGAAACAGACCGTGACGAGGGAGCTCGACAGCATTCCGGTCACCGCCTTCCAGAAAGCGTACAAGGGTAGGAAATCCCGCTGTAAGCGGTGCGTGGATGCAGAAGGGTCCTACTTTGAAGAATATGGAGCGTATGTTCCATTTCTGTCAATATTTGTTTTTTAATTGACTTAGTCTCACTAGTTTCAGGACACACCTGTACTTCATCCTTTCTTCCTTTCTTTCCCAGCATTCTCCCTTCCAGAATGTTAACGATGAAAGTGTTGCGTCTGATCACATGTCCAATACATTTTAATTTTCTCTTTCCCATTTCCTTCATTAATCTTCTCTCCTCTTTGACTTCCCTTAAGACTTCCAGGTTGGTTTTCTTCCCATCCAGCTCGTTCTTGACATTTTACGCCATATCCACATTTCAGCAGCTTCAAGTCGATTCTTTTCCAATTTACCCAGAGTCCAACTTTCACTTCCATAGAACAGTGTACTCCATACAAATGATTTTGCAATGGATTTTCCTACATCTATATTCAAATGACTGCTGGAAATAATGTTTTTCTTAGTCATAATAACAGTATATTATTATTTTGTATTTACATTCCTACGAATGCAAATGGGCCATAGCCATTGGGCTAGATTTTAGGGACTTGAAGACAAGAAGGTTTGCACACCAACGTTGGTCAAATCCTAGGAGTGGTTTTAATTCGATAACCTGCGGGCACGGCCGCCTCCTTCCCAATCCTCTCAAAATTACAAGTGCCAAACACTACTACAGACATAACAAGTAGTTCCGTTACGAACTAAACAGCCTACTTTTCTTAAAATGTCGATGTAATGTATGTGATGCTCAGAATTAATCTGAAATATTACGATCTATTATAGCGCCAATTTTGGATAAAATCCATTTGTCAGTATAGAAGTAACAGGAAATTAATATTGCAACTATCAGAAAGCTTACAATCATGTTGGCAGCACTGAGGTATATTAGTTGGCCCAAATTAATCTCAAATGTCAGGTACTAGACTTGTGCAAAGTTTAGAGCATACTTTCTGATATATTGATATTAGAATTAAACAAATAGAGACAGCATTTATTAACAGTTGGCAGCCCTGCTTGTTCTTACGAATACGCATAGTCATAACTGTTATGGTACACAAAGCACATACAAAATTTGGTTGAAACCCATTTGTTAGTATAGAAATTATATGCATTTAAAACCTGGACCTTAGAATCAGGTTGGCAATACTGGCATATATGGTCTTCCGAAAATTAATCTGGAATGCTATTGTCTATATGTGTGCCAATTTCGGAATAGTTTGCATGCATAACTTCTGAGATATCCAACATAGAGCTGAAATTACAACTGCGGTTTTTCAGGAGTTGGTAGCACTGACATCAATTTCAAATATGGCTGTGAGATATTCAGGTATAGATCTTTAATGTTACCAAATTTGGTTTCGATAGCTGCAGCCGTTTAGGAGTTGATAGGGGCGGGGGGACACACACACACAGCCAGCCAGACAGACAGAAGGATAGACAGACAGACGGACAGACAGACATACATTTTCCCGGATCGATCTCATAAGACTACTTTTTCCTCATTTTTGCAAAATGAGAAAAGAAGTCTAAATAATACCACAGGTTATTACACAAATTATACACACAAATTCACAGTACTAATGACCTCGATATCCTAGCCTGAAAATAAAACAACAACCTGTATTGCTGTTTTCACTCAGATATCACAGTCAACACAGAAGCACAGGTTATCAGATACATTCAACACACACCCAAGTACGCGAGGCTAATGACCAAGATGCTCCAAGCCCAGCAACAACTTTCAGTGTGTTAGTAAGTTGAAATTTATTTTCATTTCTCTCCTAAGGGATCAGGAATATACTGTATGTGGTGGGTGGTTTTTACTGTCTGGTGGCCTTTCTGCCACCATTAATGACAAATTGGTTGGTTGGTTGGTTCCTCAGTTTAGGGGCTGCAACAACGCGGCCATGTGGCCTCGTGTACTTGGGTGTGTGTAGAACCAACCAACCTTAGTCATTGGGATCGGCCCTTATCCTAGCGTCTCTTGTCCGCCATTCTTTTGTTAAGCGAGTAATTATCTGTGGAGTGTTCTGTTTCTCCAATACTAAAGCTCGCTAACAAGAACAGAGAATTGGATGCAGTTTTATAACGTATTTATTATTCCTTTGACGGGAACTTAAAATTAATGAGAAAGACTTCTGTCAAAGGAGCGAAATCACTTGAGCTCATTTGTTCGTTCCGAGAGTAAATGGAAATTAAAATTACATGGAAACACGTTGCATTCTCTGTGTTAATACACGAGTTTTGGTTTTTCTTTCCACAACTGTTTATCGTTTCTACAGCTGACGATTTGGTTTTTGTTTGATTATTTGTTTGCTAATTTGTTTGATTGTCTGTTCTCAGTTCAAATGTGTGTTTGTTCTCTGTTCAAATGTCTGTTTGATCTCTGTTCAAATGTCTGTTTGTTCTTTGTTCGTTCTCTTTTGATTTACCTACAGGTTCTCTGTTCAAATGTCTGTTTGATCTCTGTTCGTTCTCTTTTGATTTATCTACAGGTTCTCTGTTCAAATGTCTGTTTGTTCTGTGTTCGTTCTCTTTTGATTTATCTACATGTTATCTGTTCAAATGTCTGTTTGTTCTCTGCTCGTTCTCTTTTGATTTATCTACAGGTTCTCTGTTCAAATGTCTGTTTGTTCTGTGTTCGTTCTCTTTTGATTTATCTACAGGTTCTCTGTTCAAATGTCTGTTTGTTCTGTGTTCATTCTCTTTTGATTTATCTACAGGTTCTCTGTTCAAATGTCTGTTTGTTCTGTGTTCGTTCTCTTTTGATTTATCTACAGGTTCTCTGTTCAAATGTCTGTTTGATCTCTGTTCGTTCTCTTTTGATTTATCTACAGGTTCTCTGTTCAAATGTCTGTTTGTTCTTTGTTCGTTCTCTTTTGATTTATCTACATGTTCTCTGTTCAAATGTCTGTTTATTCTTTGTTCGTTCTCTTTTGATTTATCTACAGGTTCTCTGTTCAAATGTCTGTTTGTTTTGTGTTCGTTCTCTTTTGATTTGTCTACAGGTTCTCTGTTCAAATGTCTGTTTGTTCTTTGTTCGTTCTCTTTTGATTTATCTACAGGTTCTCTGTTCAAATGTCTGTTTGTTCTGTGTTCGTTCTCTTTTGATTTATCTACATGTTCTCTGTTCAAATGTCTGTTTGTTCTGTGTTCGTTCTCTTTTGATTTATCTACAGGTTCTCTGTTCAAATGTCTGTTTGATCTGTGTTCGTTCTCTTTAGATTTATCGACAGGTTCTCTGTTCAAATGTCTGTTTGTTCTGTGTTCGTTCTCTTTTGATTTATCTACATGTTCTCTGTTCAAATGTCTGTTTGTTCTCTGCTCGTTCTCTTTTGATTTATCTACAGGTTCTCTGTTCAAATGTCTGTTTGTTTTGTGTTCGTTCTCTTTTGATTTATCTACAGGTTCTCTGTTCAAATGTCTGTTTGTTCTTTGTTCGTTCTCTTTTGATTTATCTACAGGTTCTCTGTTCAAATGTCTGTTTGTTCTGTGTTCGTTCTCTTTTGATTTATCTACAGGTTCTCTGTTCAAATGTCTGTTTGATCTCTGTTCGTTCTCTTTTGATTTATCTACAGGTTCTCTGTTCAAATGTCTGTTTGTTCTGTGTTCGTTCTCTGTTGATTTATCTACATGTTCTCTGTTCAAATGTCTGTTTGTTCTCTGCTCGTTCTCTTTTGATTTATCTGCAGGTTCTCTGTTCAAATGTCTGTTTGTTCCGTGTTCGTTCTCTTTTGATTTATCTACATGTTCTCTGTTCAAATGTCTGTTTGTTCTCTGCTCGTTCTCTTTTGATTTATCTACAGGATCTCTGTTCAAATGTCTATTTGTTCTTTGTTCCTTCTCTTTTGATTTATTTACAGGTTCTCTGTTCAAATGTCTGTTTGTTATCTGTTCGTTCTCTTTTGATTTATCTGCATGTTCTCTGTTCAAATGTCTGTTTGTTCTCTTTTCGTTTTCTTTTGATATGTCTGTTTTTTCTCCGTATTTTTTTCATTGGCTCTTTTGTTCTTTTGTTTGTTTGCTCATTTCTTTAATCGTATGTTTGTCTAATGGGAAATGCTGCAAAGTCATTTAGATTTGATGAGGGAAGGAATTTTCTAATAAATAGAAACCAGTTTATTTATTCATTCGAAGGAAATCTTTTTTCCAATTCGTCCTCTCCAGGCTCATGTTTGCATTGTGTGCGATAGTAAAGAATTCCTCTGGATATTATTGTGTTTAGAATTTTTCTATTCTTTTAATATTGAGCATGTGGTAATTTAACTTAAGGCGAACGTAGCGTGGCCATGTTAAAAACAGGGTATTTCCAGTAATTGTCTATTTAAGAACAGGCCGTCAAACTATTAGACAAAGGAATCATATTTTCAATGGAAGGAACATTTTTCGTCGATGTAGAAATGTAGTACCGGTAATTAATTATTTAGCTGTAACATCCAAAGAATTAAAGATACAGTAGTGAGTACTGTATCATAATTACAGTAATATCTCTATTATAACAAGTAGTTCCGTGAAGAACTATACAGCCTATTTTCATACATCCTACTCGAGTTAATTGCCTCTATCAACATACAACATTTCAGATTGATTGTTGTGATAGATTCGTAGATACTGAGAACCGTATAAATATTTCAGTTGGTCGCCAGGTTGGATCTCTATTTATGTACTATTACATGAAGATTGTTGTGTACGTGTGGTATTCAAACATCAATCGCATGATTAGGACACAAGAAGTAAAAACGAGTTTTTAAAATTTCACACAGCTGCCATCTTTTGGTTATGAAAACAATTGAAATCAATTAGATGCCAGTGAGTTAATATTTTGTATAAACATTTAACGTGCAAAGTTTCACTGCACTCCGATAATTAAATCACGAGAAACGTCCATTTAAATATTTATACTTCGCGTCGCCGCCATGTTCGATTTGTGCTCACCGGTTACTGAAAGACCTATAGGCAAACTTATGTTCATAGCCTCTATGAACATAAAAAAATCAGTTTGATTGCTGTAAAGGATTCGTAGATATTGAGAACCGTCAAAATATTTCGGATGCTCGCCATTTCGGATTGTTATATGTATAGGCCATAGACATATGTACCATTAAAGGAAAATTATTGCGTGGCTTCATTCTTCATACTTTAACTTCGATCGCATGATTACGACACAAGAAATAAAAACTTAATTTTAAAATTTCGCACAGCCGCCATCTTGCGGTTATGTAAACAATTGAACTAAATTTGATGCCAGTGCATTACAATGTGTATATACATTTGCTGTACCAAGTTTCATTACGTTTGGATGGTTAAATCACGAGAAATGTCTATTTAATAGTCTCAAATTCGTTTGGCCGCCATGTTCGTTTTGTAGTTACCAGGTTTTTGATAGTCTCATAGGTAAACTTCTAGTAGTTCCCTTTATCACCGTACACAATTTCAGGGTGATATCGGTAATAGTTTCGGAGATACTGAATGCTGGTGAAATATTTCGCACAGCCGCCATGTTGATTGGTGAGACACAATAAAATTTGAAGGGCACGGTCGGGGACGGCCAGAATGGTGCTATGATCTTCCTGAGTTACATTGAAATCGCTCCTGCCGTTTAGATTTTAATAGGGGGGGGGGGGCACACTCAAAAATCATACACACACACGGACAAAAGGTGATCTCATAAACCTATTTTTAGCCTACTGTTCACATTTTGCAAAAATGAGGAAAAAGTAGACTTATGAGATCGGGCAAATGTGTGTTTGTCTGTCTGTCTGTCTGTCTGTCTGTCTGTCTGTCCTTCTGTCTGTCTGTCTGGCTGTGCGTGTGTCCCCCCTATCAACTCCTAAACGGCTGGAGCAATCGAAACAAAATTTGGTAGGAGTAAAGATCTATACCTGAATATCTCACGGCCATATTTGAAAATGATGTCAGAGCTACCAACTGCTGAAAAAACGCAATTGAAATTTGAGCTCCATGTTGGATATCTTGGAAGGTATGAATGGGAGCTATTTCAAAATTGGCACACGTATAGATAATAATATTGCAGTTTAATTTACAGGAGGCCATACATGGCACTGTTGCCAACATGATTATAAGCCTGCTGATAGGTCCAATTTTTAAATGCATATAACTTCTCCACTATCACCTGGAATTCAACCAAATTTCGTATGTGCTATGTGTACATAAATAGATATGACTGAGCGTATTCTCAAGACCCTCCAGGGCTGCGAACTGTTAATAAATGCTCTCAATTTATGTAATCCAAATTCCCATATATCAGAAAGTATGCAAGCCGACAGCTTTAAACGATGCACACGTATAGTACCTGACATTCTATATTAATGTGGAGTAACTTATATACGTCAGTGCTACCAACATGATTCTAAGCCTGCTGAGAGGTCCAACTATAAATACATGTAACTTCTATACTATCATTGGGATTTCAACCAAATTTCGTGTGTGCTATGTGTACCATAAAAGATATGACTATGCCGATTATTAAGAGTAACCAGGGCTGCCAACTGTTAATAAATGCTGTCTCTATTTTTGTTACCCTAATATCAATATATCTGAAAGTATGCAAGCCAATAGCTCTAAACATTGCACACGTATAGTACCTGGCATTCTAGATTAATTTAGTGTAACTAATATAGGCCTACGCCAGTGCTGCCAACATGATTCTAAGCCTGCTGATAGGTCCAATTTTAAAATGCATATAACTTCTGTACTAATTAATGGATTTCATTCAAAATTGACACAACATTGGATCAGATTACTTCAGATTATTTCTGACCAATACATTTATGTCATTGTTGCTAACATGATTTTACGCGCGCTGTTAGATCCAATGTTTAACTGCATGTAATGTCCATGCTAACCATTTGACTTCAAACAAATTTTGTATTCCGTACCTTAAGAGAAGGAACTAAGAATATATTCAGTCACCAGGGCTGCCAACTGTAGTTCTCTATTAGGCTACAAATTGCCAGGTATTCAGTATTTCGAACTAATTAGAAATTTCTATATTACCAACTTAATTTCGTCATTATTCTAGATAGATGCATATAGATTAATCATTGGCATGAATCTTAAATTTTAAGAAAAGTAGGCTCTTTAGTTCTTCACGGAACTTCTTGTTTTATTTTCATAAAATGAAAATAGACTAAAAATGAATGTTACGTGATAGTTCTTAGGTGTGTTCCATATGCGTTCATAAACCAGTCATCCGATTTTGATGGAAGTTTGGAGAGTTGTTGTGCACACTTCTGCGAAGATTTATGAATTATTAAATCCATTTTACAACAGTTTAGAGGCAGTTAACGGAAAAAAAATAAATATTGTGTATCCAAAAAGCACTTCAACAATCAAAATTACAACGCCAACACTCTCCTTGATTGGCATTGCAACGCATGCCGGGTACAGCTTGTGTGGTATAAACATGGCTCTGTAGTTGTTGAGTTTTGTAATGTGGGCACTTTCAAACGAATATAATACCCTGCTTTAGAAAATTTAGCAATAAAGATGTGCATTTTGCAATGTGTATTCACGTCTGCATGTTCCATAAAGTAATTTCTGAAATTTTGCCTGTTCTGTTGTTCTCTAATGGTAATTAAAACAAGTAGGTTGATGAATTAAAGATTCTTAAAATGTTAGCGTAATTATGCTGGTAGCACTGGCATTACAAGTGAACTATTGAAGGATTAGTAGAGCAGTAGGCTAAAGTATGCTTGAAATTGTCTCCTTGCATGAATTCTCATATACTGAGAGTCTACGAATCAAATGCCCAGAAATCGTTATTAGACAATCGCTAGGTCGATTAACGTGCATAAATATTTCTTAAGGCGTGCACTGTATGTCTGGTTATACCAAATTTGGTAGTAATCCACTGAATGTAATGGAAGTTAGATTCAGTTGAACATGGTACTTAGGGCAGATGACCTCGTAGTTACTCCCCTTAAAACAACAATAACTAACTAACTAAATTGGAACTTATACACGTACGTAGAATTATTTTGGTAACATTAAAACATCTCAGTGCATATAATTACAAACTGTTCATATGAGCAGATTCTGCAATATTGAGTTCAGGGCTCAAATATTCTCGAATATTACAGGGCGTCAGGGAATGTTCTCAGCAGCGACTACGTGCTGCTGCCAGGGGTAGCATCAGCAGTTTAGTTGGCAGCACGGTGTCCTTGACAGGACAGCAGTACAGTGAACAAAGCCACACGTGTGGGTTGTGGGGTGTCTAAATCGTCAGTGTATATTGCAGTAAGCGAGTGTTCAGATATATTATTGGAAGAGTGCAACAATATACAGGCGACAATATTTACTACAGAAGAGAGAGCTTTTTTAGTGGAATACGTTTTTCGCGAAAGTTTATACAAATATAAAACTAAAATTTCAGGTGCAGTTTCCTAATTGAAAGTATCCATACCGCGATACAGTTCAGGATTTGATAAGTACATTTCTTGTGACCGGCTCAGTTCACGATGTACCGGTAACAGGCCGGCCTACGCTTGTAACAGTCGAAAAACTTGATGAAATCTCCGATATAATGCTGCGTAGTCCAAGTAAATCAACACGCAAATTAGCTCAAGAAAGTCTTCGACAATATGTGTAGACGCGTTGAAGTCTGTCTTCGAACGCTTCCAGCATCTGTTATGAATGGCTGTGGTGAGTACAACGTTTACTGTTTGTTTTGATACAAGCGGCAGCCGTGCTGCCAACGTAACTGCTCTCGCAGCAGCAAGTAAGCACTACGGAGAACATTCCCTGGCACCCTCTACTAGGCAGTTGGTAG
Organism: Meconema thalassinum; assembly: GCA_946902985.2. NCBI lineage: Eukaryota > Metazoa > Arthropoda > Insecta > Orthoptera > Tettigoniidae > Meconema > Meconema thalassinum. The sequence goes on along the minus strand of OX336396.1, from coordinate 304,046,348 downwards.
TTCTGTAGACGCTGTAAATATTATGTATAAATATCAGTGGCGGCCGGTGGTATGTAAAGCTGGGTGTTGCACCAACATTTCTGATGTCGCAATTTTATATGGGAAGTTTACACATGTAACAAAAATCAATTAACGTTAGATGAACTACATTTCTATAAAAACTGAAATACATGGGTTTTCCAAACTAACTGTACGTTCGACAAATAGACAAATTTTAATGGCTCTTTTGGGCTTCTTCCTATAAGAATTCATAATTTTTTTTTGTCGTGTGGCCTCCTGAGAGGCCGAGTGCAGGTCTTTCTATTCGACGCCCGTGGGCGACCTGCGCGTCGGAATGAGAGATGGAATGGATGAAGATGAATGAAACTGGGCAAGGATGCGGAAGGAAGCGGCCGTGGCCTGTCAGAAGGTACTGTCCCAGCATTTGCCTGGTGTTGAAAATGGGAAACCACGGAAAACCATTTCAAGGACAGCCGACAGTGGGGCTCGAACCCACGCGTCTACCGAGTCAGCAGAGAGCGTGGCCCCATGGCCTAACGCAGGGCTTTGGCCCGCGTAGCCACTACTGTCGGTATAAAAATCATATGTATGTATTTACGCCCTATGCCTGAGTTAATTGGAAGAATTTAAAACACAGCAGGTTGTCTAAGGTTGGGTCTCTATCTCCAGGATAATAAACATTCCCAACATAAAAACATGGCAACCGAAAAGTGTGTACGTTACGAAAAATGATATTACTAACAAAGACGGGCACATATTCTGCATAAGGATAGGATTATTTTTTTTTACTATAGCTTGAACCCCATCAGAGGAACCAGCCATGAAGTGCGCTCTGTCATACGTCTGCGCAATTCATTTTTGCGGAGTTTAATTCAATTTCTGCTTCTTTAATTAATCCAGTAAACACGCTGCTAATGTGTGTGCATCATGTTTTGTTTGCCTCTTACTACGTAACTTATCGGTACACAACAGCCATCTGAAATATGTTTGAAATATCACTAGTTTCATCTGCTATAATGGCTAAAATTTCCGATTCCTTTATTTGCTTTGATACTTCTTCTTGGCAAACCACCAACATAATCTGTAAAATTTAATTTTGAATTGTTTTGGACGTTCCTTTGAAAACAGTTGCCCTTACCAAAATGACCTTTAACACAGCATCCAACTCAACGCTAAAATTAATTAGTTCTCTCAAAACACCTGGATTCGTTGATGTTACACTTTCATCATGATCACGCAAGGCCAGTTCGAAAGAGCCACAGAAACGAATACAGTTTATTACAATATTTAACACATACCTATTGTGCCTAACTTCTTCGTTATATTCCGCAATTTACCTTCTATAGACACTGTCCAATTGTGCAGCTTCGTTAACAGTTCCAAAAAGTATCAATTTCAAACAGATGAAGATTGGTTGGTTGGTTCCTCAGTTTAGGAGCTGCGAGAACGCGGTCATGTAGCCCCGTGTACTTTGGGTGTGTGGAGAATCTGTCTGATAACCGGTGTTAATTGTGATGGCTGTATTAGTGAGTGTCATCTGTTTTTAATTCAAGTGAGAACTGCAGACATTGAATTTCAAGCAGTTCCTACTTTTGGCGCCAAAGACCACCGTAAACGACTACTAGTTCAGAACTTGGTTACTACACGCCACCGCAGTTGGCTCCTGGCGACGAACGTTGGAACCTAAAAGCGTTGTTCAAATTTTAACCTATAATTTAGCTTCACACAGGTGTAATTAGTGGAAGATTCTTTAACATGCCATAAATCTATGACATGGGACCGCCGGCTTTACTTCCCCTCCGGAGGAATGCATACTGAGGGATTTTTAACGCTCTTAAAAATCCGACGACTTCGGCCGGGTTTGAACCCGTGATCTTGGACATAGAGGCTCAGCATGCTACCAACTACGGCACCAAAGCCACTCAGCTGAAGATTCATGTTTCTTTATTTTAGGGATTAATTTCCGTAACTCCTATTTTGGTCCACGCGGATTCTCCACCAACAAACATGGAAAACAGAATAAAGCTGTTTTAATGTCGCATTCACATAACCAATTATTATTGCCTTAAATATATCCTTTAAACGCCCTCGTAGCCTATACTTATATTTTGGACAATACTTATCTGGTAATGGTCAACCGAGTGTTTTTACTGTGAGTTTATCGTCATCAGGGAGCTGGGAAAGCTGTCTAACTAGTAAATTACTTGCTCTATTAATTTTCACTTACACTCCACAATACAATTAATGTTTCAAACTAAACATTCCGTTTAAATAAAATACTAACTTACAAGATGCACAGATGATACATCTGGGTGCTATATCTGAAAGCGGCGCGAAAGGCAAACTAACAAAACGCTGAATTTTTCTAGCCTGAAATTTCGTAGTGAATGCATAGTAGTGAATCAACCAAACAATAATAATAATAATGCACGGTTATGTATCTGCCTGGAACCAAAATACTCAATCAACTAAATACAGAACTAATCGCAACCCAAATCCCTCAAGAACAAGAGTGGTAAAAGCAAACATAAACCGCTACAGTACACCAACAATACGTCGCAAAATAGTTCAGCCACGTATCTACTGTACTTATAGCATGGTGGCGTTCTTAGGCTCGCTTCACAGAACAATTGACAAAAATATTAAATGAAGTTATGATGACAAAACATCTAAAAATAATTGGGTGTGAAGCAACTAATGTCTCCCTATGAAATTCCGATATTTGTACTGTTGCGGGTGGTGTAGCATTCCCTAGTGGTGTGGGAAAGAAACTACCCTTCAGGGGCGGATGACCTCGTAGTTCCGCCCCTTAAAACAACAGTAACTAACTAACTAACTAACTAACTAAACTACCCTTCGCGGGGTAAGAGAAATCGAGGGTGTTGTCATTTCCAATGAGTGGTGCAGTCTAACGGTGCCATTTGGAACTGAGTGTTGCCAGGGGGCTGGCAGCTCGTCTGCAACTCCCTACTACCCATGCTGGCCAACAAGCTATGTACAAGCTTGGCCTCGTCCCTGCCGGCCGCGCTGTCTACTTGGGAGTCGCAACAAGAGAGCCAACCCCCTGGGGTTTGATTTGAAGGCGGCAGCTTTTATAGGTACAGTGTGAAGCATTACGATAAATAATAACAAAATATCGATGATTTAAACACATTTTTGAGTGCATTAGATCTATAAAACTAAAACATTAAAGGAAAAAAAACGACGAATTAGTTGTAAAATTATTGGGAGTTGTGCAACGCTGCAACAATATCACCAGCCGCCCTTGATAAATACATAATTTAGTATGGCAGTTGCAGACAATTGAACATTAAATGCTTACACAGAATAATGTTGGTAGCACTAATTCTGTGATTTACTCTAAATATGTGTAAAACATCTTGGACGTATAGTCCGGGACAGCTAAAGTAAGTTACTAGATCAAAACAGGGTAGGCAACAATAACAGCCGTCCCCTATGCCTACGTAAATGTTGGTTTCTGGTTGCATTTCTTGAAGTTACGTTGTTTTCAGGTGCGAGCACATTGTCGCCAACCCTGCTTAAAATCTCGCCATCTACAAATGCTACAATACCAGTAAAAAAAATTCTCGTACAGTTGAAACAGTTTTGAAACACGTAGACGCGGGAAATGTTGTAACGAGTGTGACCAACATTCTCGATCTAATATCACCACACGCACGTGTCTGTTCAATTAATTGAATAAATCATAATTTTTCTTTGGAATATTACGTCTAGAGCAGCTGTACCAGGTAGGTGCTACAAAAATACGTCAATTAGAACAGTTATTATGATTATTTTAGACTTATAGATTATATAATATGTATGTTTACATTTGCAGTCGTCGGAACTTTCCTATATAGGCCTAATGTTCGTAATCTTTATTTTTGCCTAAATTGTTATTGTTATAGTTATTTAGATTTCGTCAAATGCCTAAAAGAGGCCAGAAACAGTTACAAACGCCATGGAAAAAGACTAGGCCTACAAGGCCCTACGCCCTACAGCGATCACTGCAATTGGCGATAGTAAATATGTACAACTGCTTTAAGAAGGAAGATGACCAAAAAGCAATTAAGTGTAGTGATACGGAAATAATTGTAAGAATTGCTGGTCTGGTGGGAGTAAGTATTTTGTTAATTTCTTAGTATCCTTACATAACCTAACATAAACTCAACAACCTAGCCTTATGCAATGTACACTTACATTAGCCTCCCACTATTGTCATTCAGCATAGGAATTGATTGATGTATCTTATTGTAGACTTCTAAGTGTGCTATTTTTAAGTCATTGTAACTTATTTCCATTCTGGGACCTTTTATTCGCTGAAGGACCTAGTCACATTTGTGAAATTTTAATCTATGGTACTTATGTTATTACAGCATGGATTTTCTGCTGTCCAGAAGGTTATATTACGGTCTAGGAAAGGGGAGCTCCTTGTTACACCAAGCAAACATCGAAAGCGTAGGTTTATTGCAACTGGAGTAGATGATTTTGCTAAGGATGCCATTGCAAGGTTCATATATTCCAAATTAGATCGAGGTAAGGATATTGTAGGCTTACTACTACTTCTACTTCTCTAATAGGCTTATTATGTACATATGTTGTAAGCTTCGTTGAGTGCTTCTTTTAATTTGTACTACAGTATTTTCTTTATCTCGTAGGAGAAGCAGTGAGTGCTTCAAACGTTTTCGACCATCTGAAGGAAAATTACGAGACTTATTTTTTTGAAGGATCGTTACGTTCAGTCAGAAGGATATTGAGGGACATGGAATTCGTTTGGAGCAAAGGGGATAGCTTTGCTCACATTCGAGAGAGCGATATCATTCGCTATAAGAGGACGTGGTTTGTCAGAGAGTATGTTAGGAACTTGCAGAGTGATCACCCTAAGCCTGTTGTTTTCTTGGATGAAACATGGATATTTATGAATGGTGAGGCTCTACATTACTCTATGAGAAACAGGAAATAAGATTTATAGCCTACTCATGAAGATATATGCGTATATAATAATATATTTTTAATACACCTTGTTCGCTGTTACATTTATTTATTGTGAATTATTATTTCAGGATCTCCCACTTACTCGTGGAACAAGCCAGGAAAGAGTGGAGATGTCAGAGGAGTGCTCCGTAGACCTGTTTCAGAAGGAGGTAGACTGGTAATTGTTCATGCTGGAACAAAGGAGGGATTTGTACCTGGTAGATTATTATTTCATTTAGTATGGTGATCCATTTATGGTTTTAATATCAAAAGAAATATGTTCCTTCGGCAATTCATAAATAATTTTAAGAATAATTTAAGTTTTGCACTGTCAAATTACCATTTCTTTTAAATTTCCAGGTGCTGATTTAATATTTGCTTCAGACTTGAAGCGAGATCAAGATTACCATGGAGCAATGAATTCCGATACATTTCAGCAATGGGTGGAAAAGCAGTTGATTGTTGGCCTCAGAACCATTGGAGATTGTATCATTGTGATGGACAATGCTTCATATCATAGCAAAGTTGTGGAGCAACAACCCACTACCAAGTGGAGGAAAGATCAATTATTGGTGATTACCGTATTTATAATAATAAATACTTTATTGCGCACAATGTGCATGAACGTGGTACTTACGATCCATCATTAGTACAAACTTTTCTGAGGTTTTCTACCCTCAGTTTACATGATAGTACGTGATATCGTTCACGTGGGCTGTCACATTTTTGTGCACCTATACTCAGGACGTGGTTCGCGAATTTTCATCGTCCTACATATACGGTGGTGAAAACCATGCACCGATATTCGAATCATAACGTGCCACAACTGATAACCACCCTGCGTCCTTGCCCATTTAGTCATTGCATCACACAGGTGGAAATCCTCCCATAAGCGAATCTTCTTCTGATGAATCTAGCTAAGTAGCTAAACTCGCCTACCAATTTCTCTAGTTTGTCGATGATAATTTGTCTGTTAAGGGTGTCAAAATCTTTTCTTTTTGTCAATGAATACAGCATGCAGTTTCCTCCGTGGTAATGTTATTGCTTATGATTATTTATGTAGTTTATTAATTGTACTGACTGATACTCAGTATGTTTTTATTTTTTTATATCAGTCATGGCTGAGACAGAATGGTGTTGTACCTCCAGAAAAGGCGACGAAGGTTGAACTCCAAACATTGTGCAGTATGAATCGAAATCATCTGAAGAGGTATTTTAGCACTATACAAGATTTCTTATTGTTAATCCCCAAAAAAATCAGAGTACAGTAATGAAACAGCATTATTTTTACCAGGTATGTTGTCGACGAGATGCTGCAGAATGCAGGGCATATTGTTCTGAGACTTCCTCCTTACCACTCTACTTTCAATGCTATAGAACTGGTGTGGTCTGTGGCAAAACAATACTACAACAAAACTGTGGCTTCAAAGCCCGGCCAGCGTTGGGATAGAGCAAAATCTGTTTGGAAGGAGGCCCTCGAACAGGTAGGTTAAGTGGATGTGTTGTATTTTAACAGAAATTTTGTTGGGACAAACTACTCTGCAAAGAAATTTTAATTCTGGTGTTTGGAGCGTAAGCCGATGCAAAGTCGGCGTGCCTGCGGAAGCTCACTACCGCTCCACATGTATTTAGACGGGCTACATTTCGAACTCCGCTGCCGGAGCAGCTTGGCCGCCCATCCGTGCCAGTAGTGGTCTGGCGGCAGCGCCGCACAGTTGGTAACGAAATTATACAAAGCCTGGAAATGGAGCATAGAATAAACATGTAAACGTTGTTTAAACCTTATGTGTCGTCCATGAAATCATGGATGCTGCCATTTTTGGTGTAGGGGAATTATGAAACTAGCGCTTAAAGACAGCCCAGCGGGGCTAACGAAGTGACCCGAATACTCACGACCGCAACCGATCATCCATCCCCCTCGAGACAGACCAGCGGGACAGTCAGCTGTTCCTCGATGAGACAGACCAGCGCAGCGGGGCAATAAGACCGTACCCGAAACTTCACAACCTAGACCGATCATTAGGGCTAGGAATTTTATGTAAACACATATTCTTTCCCTTTGCGTCTACATAACTAAAATGCTAAATGTCCATGAATTAGAACCATAGCTATCATATAATTGCACTTTATTGTTACATATCTGATCACAATGACATTTGTTTTACATATTTTTAATTTTTAATGTAACATTACATATTCAGTGTTTTTATTTTATATATTTGATCAAAATGACATTTTTAAAACATAATTTCACTTTATGTATTTAAAATTACATATTCTGTCTCTTACTGCAAAAAAAGTATTTATTCGCAAGTGAAATATACGGTGATTCTAAACAGTCTGTATGACAATATTTGTTCACTAGAAACTCGGGTACATGAAACGAATTTCCAAGCAATTCATAAGCTTTTGAGAAAGGTCAAGGGAAGAATATCAAGAAATATATCAGTGGAGATAAGTGGATGGGAATTCACGTAGCACCCTGTCGGAGACTCACCGGCTGGACTTCAGTGTATTTCAGTTGTCCAGTGAGTGCCTGTGACTCTACTTTTCAACCTGTTAAACCTCCCACCCCGGAAACAAAAAGTGCTCCAAACAATACTTATTGTTGACTTCCTAAACATTTTCTCAGCCATAATGAAATGTATTTATCTTTGCTATAATATGGGAATGCTTAATTAATTAATTATTGTACACCACTTTTGTTGTATTGTTATTGTTTTAAGGGGAGGAACAGCAAGGTTATCTGCCCCGTACCACACTTTATTTTGCATAAAAATATAATGAATAAAATTAGGAATCTTCAAGCAATATCATGTGTAATATATATTATTTATATAAAAATCAAATTAATATTACATATTTCACCTACTATAATCACATAAATAAGTACATATTTTGAATGTTGATATTATTATGTCTCAGGCACTATCTGGACAACTGAAATAAACTAAATTCCAACCGGTGAGTCTCCGGCAGGGTGCTACGTGAAATCCCATCCCCTTATCTCCACTAATATATTTCTTGATATTCTTCCCTGACCCTTTCTCAACAGCTTATGAATTGCTTGGAAAATCCGTTTCACGTAGGTACCGTACCGTACCTGAGTTTCTAGTGAACAAATATTGTCATACAAACTGTTTAGAATTACCCAATAATTCATTTCATCTCTCATTATCTCCTCTCATGAGGTTGGCGTCAGGAAGGGCATCCGGCCGTAAAAACCATCCGCCACAACTACATCCATGGCATCTCATCCCCGACCCCGTTGGAAAAACGGAAATAATAAGGGGTAGACATACATACACTGTTTAGAATTACCGTATATTTCACTTGCGATTTTTTTTACAGTAAGAGACAGATGTTTAATTTTAAATAAAAGCAAAATTATGTTTAAACAAAATGTCATTTCGATCAAATACCGGTATGTAAAATCACAGAATATGTAATTTTACATTATAAATTAAAAATACGTAAAACAAATGTCATTGTGATCAGATATGTAACAATGACATGTAGTTATATGACAGCTAAGGCAGTGGAGATAAGGGGATGGGACATTTAGCAATTTTAGTTATCTAGAAGCAAAGGGAAAGAATATGTATTTACTTAAAATTCCTAGCCCTAATGATCGGTGTAGGTTGTGAAGTTTCGGGTACGGTCTTATTGCCCCACTGCGCTGGTCTGTCTCAACGAGGAACAGCTGACTGCCCCGCTGGTCTGTCTCGAGGGGGATGGATGATCGGTTGCGATCGTGAGTATTCGGGTCACTTCGTTAGCCCCGCTGGGCTGTCTTTAAGCGCTAGTATTATGAAGTGAAATGTATCACAATCTATACTACTCCAATTCACTTTAAGAACTTGTGACATCTTAAGTACTAGCCCCATATACTTGGGTGTGTGTGTTGGGTTTGTTTGATAACCTGTGTTTCTGTGGTGACTGTAGTTATAGAGGTATGTGCTTGAGTGTGAAATTAGGCAGTGGCGGCTGATGCAGAAAATGAGACGAGTGCTGTAACCCATACCCCCTACAAAATATATAAATTAGAAACAAATTGTTATAGTGCATCGATTAACAAAATGTGGCTGTAGACTTAAGTTGTGAGATTAAAAGACCTTCTGGCGGGAACAGCCGATGCCTACCTCTAATAGTTTCTCCCGTTTGCTTTGAGCGAATCCCTCTTAAATGCTACCGCATACTCACCTGCCGCGTTCTTATTTCGTTTGACCAGTGCTGCCCCTCTGTGTTTGAGCGAGGAATCGCTGTGAAGTCTTGGTTCTGTTCATGGCTGTTGTCCCAACAGCACAACGGAAAGGTTTGGCACGAATGCGCAACAGGCAGAGTTCATGCTTGCTGGCAATAAACGTAGGAATTCTCGCTGAGCTGCGATCTGCACAGCCAGTACCGGACGCGGAGTGGAGCCCACGAGTAGTTAGGCTATGTCGTTGTGATGAGAGTTGATTGTCTCCTATGGTGTGACTGACGTGTTTTAATGCGCTATATTTGATTGTAGATAATATTATTAAAGTAATTTATTTTCAAATAAAACAATGTGCTACAGCACTTCAGTACATAGGTGCAGCCGCCCTGAAATTAGGTACCATCTCTGCATTTATCTGCAGGAGTGTGGAAAAACTGGGGTGATTCGACGACACTCCGGATGGCTGCTGTCAGCACCGAGATTCGAACCTCTAATGCGGATTATACCGGTACTTGTAGATAACTCATACCACCCTTATGCATACCTACAATTTGCCACTTTATTTCATCTGGAACACTTCGACGATCCATCTTCAAAAAACAAATTCCTGAACTCAACGAAGTACGCACTTAGCCTAAAAATATCACAAGCTGTTCAGAGAACAAAGCAATGAGCTGTTCCAAAACATCATTTCCCGCCTAAACAGACGTGTATCAAGTAGCTGTGACAACATTTTAGCGCTGGTGCCAAACATACAATTTTAAAAAGATCATGAAAAATTGGAACTTTTCCTGAAAATTTCTAATAATTTCAAAGAAATATATCACTCATCCTCACATTTTTCCTCAATATTTTTACACTACACATTTGATAGGTCTTTATGAGGTTTATTGATATACCAAATTTCAAATGCATACGTGCCCCAATTTCCATGCATACGAGTGTTCATTTTTGTGCCAAACTTAAAAGAAAATTGCCAGTAACTTTCGTATTTTTTCAACCAAAATCCATGTTTTTTTTACTAAACGCCTGCTCATTCTCTGTAGGTTTTATTAATATTGAAGAAAATTGCTCAGTACCAATAAATTGAGGACAAGAGGCAAAAGTTTATCTACAATTTCTCAAAATTGATGTGTAAATATGCTATAGGTGACGGATGAGATATGGAGGAACGAGGTACAACATACAGAAAAGATAATAATGGAGCATTTCGACAAAGAGGTTAGAAAACTTTCCGAGGTAGATGATCTCGTCATTTGTCACGGAGGCATTGAATCTGAGGAAGAAACTGATACAGCAGAAGAAGAAGGCGATGACGAGGAGTTAGCTGTTCCATTGTGATCTTGGACTTAGGCATATTGTTATTGCTACTTGATATATGTCAGGTGGGATGGGTAGAGTATAGTGCTCCCCGGGTGAGTGTTAAGTTGCACCCCAATCTTCTACTTTCTACGCTTTCAAGCAGTGGACACAAACTTCCTGCGTAGTGTAAGTGAACTTCAGTCCCTCAGTCAATTTGCTGCCCGTGTCAGTACATTTACTGGCACGTTAAAGATCCCCTTCGGGGCAAAATTCCGGCACCCCGGCGTCTCTAAAAGCCAGGGTAGTTAAAAGGGACGTGAAACCAATAACATTATTATTTATTTTCAATTTGCTGCAAAGTTAATTTTCCTCTTCAGTATAGAAGCCATATGTACTGTACGTCATATTTTCCCGTGTTGCCTACCTAAAGCCTTTGTACGGTTTTTCTCCTGTTAGTCAAAGGCTATCTTATCTTCTTTTTAACATAAGTAATGACTTAGTCAAATTTATATTTCTGATATGTCCTGCGTCACAGTCTATCATATACTCGTCGCAGTAAGTTCTTTCTATTTCTCCTTTCCCATCCAAAAGGAATTGTACTGAGTGACTGCATTTAAACTCCAGGCAGCTAGTTCGTGTCCACTTCTGCATATCTAGTGTATCAAAAGGGATGAATAGTATGCCTCACATTGTTCACTCGTACTTCTAATAATCTTCTGGTAATGTAGGATGTTAATTTGTTAGATTTTAAGACTCCTCTTAGTTCTAAGATACTACGGTATTAATTTTCAGTTTAAGTCTTACAGGCCGAGTGTCAAGCCCAGTTGCAGGTCCTTGCTTGTCCCAGTGAAGAATGGACCACCAATATATTCATTCTGGCTTTGGATATGAAACTTCGAAATGATACATGACACCTCACCAACACTAACAAAACCCATATCTATCCTGGACATTATCCTTGCATGTGCTATCTCCAAATCTGCCAGGTTTCACCTGTAGGCACTTTTCATTTCTTCCTACAGGACTTTTACCTGGCCCTTCATTCTACCATATATCCATATGCCTTGTAACATGCAATGTATGGGGACAGGCACTAAGCCTCAAAGGGGAAATCCTTCCAATCCCTTGACTGTTTTCTTCCGCTATCTAGGACTGATGGCATGTCGGAGGCGGTGTAGCTTGAGTTGACCGTCACGCGGGGGGAGCGGGCTACGGGTGCCCCCCCTATAAAAATAAAAAATAACTCTAATTTTGATAATATGTTCATAAATTAAATTTGACTTTATACTTGGGCCTTTTTTTTCTTCCCCACACCCTTTTTTTTTTGATGTTGCATAATTAAGAGGCGAGTTACCAGCTTCAAGCCAGTTAAAGTATGAGTAAGAGGTTCAACAGTATTTAAAAAGGCTTCTGATGCTGTTTATTTTCATACCATTCATCGTTTCGACTCGTCAATAGTTGCACTGGTCTGTAATATTGGCAAAGATCTCTAGAGATAGAATCCTCGTTTTAACAACACAACACCTGACGTCTTTGGGAGTTTTATCATGATCTTCCCTCATTTCATGGAATGTATGTTAATTTAGAATTATTCTTTTTCTTATTTTTAGAATCATCCCTAAAATACTGTACAAGACTACTTAGAGTGGATTTAGGCCTAAACATTGGAAAAGCCTTGCATGACAAAAGGGCTCTGTCTCCAGGAAGGTCTGTGTATGCAAGGAAGGAATGAGCACTAGAGAAATAAAAATATAATGAATAATAATAATCTGCAAATATGTACCATTTTATTTCTCCTTTCTCCTTTCCTGATCATTCATCCTAAAAAAATGAACTAATTATTAAATTATTTAAAAAAATACTATACTATACAAAATGTGTGAGAAGAAAAGAAAATCACAAGTTCATCTATAGCTTCTCAGAAAAACTGAAGAAGCCTTGAGTAAGTATTAATATTCCTTAAATTTTGCATTTTATAAGGTGGTTTAAATGAAGAAACCCAATGTTAGCTTCACAACCATAACACTGGTTATGGGACTGATGATCAAGATGTCCCTTACTCGAGCAAGTATTGCCTCACAAGTTTATGAAAAATGTATGTGGGCAAGGAGGTCTTTAATTATTTGGTTTCCTTTGGGTTAGTTGTTACATGGAAGTATTTGGTGTTGAATGATGTAAGTTGGTAACACCGATGTGGCGGCCATGTTGGTTTTTCTAGTAACTTATTTAAGGTGTCCTGGACTGTGCTAAGGTTGAAGTTTACTCCATTCAGCTATTCCGAGATATTGAATCTGGGGTTCAAAAGTCTTGAGAAAATTAATGCTCATTTGGTGCCCTGAGGACTCTTGCAATAAGCACAGTTGCATGTTTTAAAGTATACATTATTATACATAGGTCTATATAATTTGGTTGACATTCATTTGTTAGTATGGAAGTCATAATGTGCAGTTACCCATTATAGCTTGCCTCGGTGGGTGAGTGGTTATCGTGCGTGACTTCCAACCCTAAGCTTGCAGGTTCGCTCCTGGCCGTGGTAAGTTATTTTTAAAAGGCGGCAAAAGTCACGACACGCATGTCATACGATGTTGGTATGTTAAAAAAAAACCATTTGAATTCAGTAGGACGTGTTCATAATGGCAAAATGAATCCCGGGATTTTTCGCCAACACAAAAAGTTCCTCCTTTCTCTACTAGAAAGCGCTGTAGTGTCAAGGAGCTTAGATATCTAACCTCCTTGACATTCATAGCGCTCCAAGGAACAACAAAATTCGACATGCTGGCTGCCCTCCGGGTGTCAAATAACAAAGCTTGCACCCGGCACCCGAGGCCATACGATATTATTATTATTATTATTATTATTATTATTATTATTATTATTATTATTATTAACCCCTTATAGAGCAGAATATTAATAAAGACATTTTATTTGTATTTATTTTAATTACATTTTAATTATATTAGCCTAACCATAATTATTAATTTTATTTTTTGTTTCTTGAGCATTTTCATTTTTATCTATTATTTGTATAATTTCAAATTATTATAATTGTAATTTGTTTGAGCTTCTTTATTTTTAATTATAATTTTTATTATAATATTAAATTTTTTCACTCCTTAGTTTTAAATATTAGTCTATTATTTATAAAGTAATTTTAGCAAGCGACTTAGGCATAATATTTGATTTTCAGAAATAAACACTTTCAAAGTAATAATAATAATTTAAGAATAATAATAATAATAATTCGTTGATATATGGCTGAAAGCTTCAACCATCAGCATCTTTGACAATATAAAATGTAAAATTGTTAAATGGTTAATATAGAGACCACTAACCTATAAAGGATTAAACATTGAACCTATCATCTGGTGTAGAATCACGTTGGCAGCACTGTATGGGCTCCTTAAAATTAATTTTAAGTATTATTATCTATGTATGTGCCAATTGTGGAACCGTTCCCATGCATACCTTCTGAGGTAACTATTTGAGAGTTCTAATTCCAATTGTGTTCTTTGTAGCTGAAAAGCATTTTTCTTTAATAATTAGTATTCTGAAGAATTGACTCAAGGGCCTTGGAGTGGCGTAGGAAAGAATTAAGTCAGCCTTTTGTTTAAGCTACACACAAACATTCTCATCTTACGAGCAGGAAAAATGGCACGGAAGCTCACTGGCAAGGCAAAATCCATCACAAAGCAGTTTGTTTTGTGGGTTTAAGGCAGAAACCACTGCTACATGTGCGATCAGAGGAGAAAAGCATTAAGTCGATGACTTTGATCGCTATATTCCGTATTCCCGCGTGTTACAGTGTTATTGTAAATTACATTTGTACAGGACTTAGGTATTTTTTATGTTACAAATCCATTTTAAAATAAAATGTAATCTGAAATATTTATCCTGGATGGCTTTATGCCACACTAAACTGACTACGGAGCTGAAAGGCTAAGGGAGGCACATACAGCTTAAGGAGCCACAACAATAACGATATTAATATTATAACTGTGCCTGTTACAAATCTTGTACAACAATGATAAACATTTCCAAGGAAACACACACACCTTGCTATTAGAAGCAAAGTTAAACATTTTCAAAATTCAAATGGTAATTATTTATATCAATTTTTTCAAAATCGGTTCTTGTTTTGTGCTGACCTTCACCGTTTCCCTGATTTCTCCCATCTTTATAAGAATGGTTGGAGTTTTATTTTTTTATGTGGGTGTTAAATCTTCTGCTACAAAATGAATCTCGCATATTTTCACATGATTAATTAATTAATTAAGCGTCATTATTTCCATTTTTATTCTGAGCAAACTAAAAAAAATGTTAACTTTTCATAGAAAGTCTAATTAAAGCCACAACGGTTTTGAGTGAGATTCATTTTGTAGCAGAAGGTTTAACACCCACATTATAAAAATAAAACTCCAACCATTCTTATAAACATGGGACATATCAGGGATATGGTGAAGGTCAGCACAAAACAAGAACCAATTTAAAAAAAAAAATTGATAAAAATAATTACCATTTGAATTTTGAAAATTTTTAACTTTGCTTCTAATAGCAAGGTGTGTGTGTTTTCTTGGATATGTATATCATTGTTGTACAAGGTTTGTGGCAGGCACAGTTACAATATTAAAATAGTTATTGTTGTGGCTTCTTGAGCTGTATGTGCCCCCTTAGTCCTGTTTGCAAAATTGATTAGAAAGTTTTGTTTATTAAATTAAAATTGATATTCCGCTAAAAAAAACATTACCTGAATAATTGCTTCACAACATAGATGACTAATATGGTGTGATTGTTAAGTTCTGTTCTGCCAATGACTTTTTATCTGTAAAGTAGTGAAAACAGCTCCGACCGATTCAATTGTGTTCTTTGTAGGAGTTCGTAGCGCTGACATCATTTTCAAACATAGACTTTCATTGTTTTGGTTCTGCTCATGCAAACTTCCTTCGATAGCAGCAGCCTTGTTAAGTTGTTAGGGGACAAACCCACAGACGTAGAGAAGGACAGACACACACACACTCTCACATATGTGATCTCACATGTCTACTTTTTCATTATGTTGGCAACATTTGAAAGGTAAAGTAGGCTAAGCAGCTATGGTGGCGTAGTTGGTAGCATGCTGAGCTCCTATGCCCAAGGTCGTGGGTTCAAACCCGGCCGAAGTCATCGGATTTTTTATCAGCGTTAAAAATCCCTCAGTGTGCCTTCCTTCGTATGGGAAGTAAATCTGGCGGTCCCATGTCATAGATTTATGGCCTGTAAAAGAACCTTCCACTAATTACACTTGTGTGAAGCTATATTATAGGTTAGATTTGACTAACGCTCTTAGGTTCCTACGTTCGTCACCAGGATCCGACTGCGGTGGCATTTAGTAACCAAGTTCCCAACTAGTTGTCGCCGATGGTGGCGTTTGGTAGCAAAAGTAGGAACTACTAGAAAATTTGAATGTCTGCAGTCCTTACTTGAATTAAAAACAGATACACACACTAACACAGTTATCACAATTAACACCGGTTATCAGACAGATTCTACACACACCCAAAGTACACGAGGCTACATGTCCGCGTTGTCGCAGCCCCGAAACTGAGGATGCCACCAACAGTAGGCTAATAAAGAGGGGCAACATGTGGCCCGCAGTGGAGGGAGATTTGTGGAACCTTGTTCAAGACTAGCTGTCACCGCGGAGGTCCCGGGTTCGATTCCAAGATCTGCCAAGATCTGGTCTGAGAACAGGAACAGGCTTCACTCTCCCTCGTGAGGAAAGGTGGGTCGATTCCTACCTCAGTCACCAAAGAAGTCGTTCTCCACTTATGCTGCAGCCAATACCGAGCAGGCCACGGCCGCCTCCTACCCAGTAACAAATACACACGCTAGTACAGCCATCATAATGACACAGGTCACCAGAAAGATTTCACACGTTAGTTAAGTTAGCTATTTTTGTTTTAAGGGGAGGAACAGTGAGATCATCTGTCCCCTAGATTAAATTGCATTTAGCATTGAATTAAAATTTAGAGTGAACGCCTAAAAATGAAAATTACCTAAAAATTACAAAACAACAAAATAAAATTAATAATCATGATGATAATAATATTAATAATATCGTATGGCCGGGTGCAAGCATTGTTATTTCACACCCAGAGGGCAGCTTGCATGTCGAATTCCGTCGTTGCATGGAACGCTATGAAAGTCAAGGTGGGCAGATTCTTAACTCCTCGACATTATAGCGCTTTCTTGTAGAGAATGGGGGAACTTTGTTTTGGCGAGATTAATTTTGCCATTATGAACACGGCCTACTGAATTCAAATGGGTTCTTTAACATGCCAACAACGTATGACATGCATGTCGTGATTTTTGTCGCCTTTCAAAAATCACTTACCACGGCCAGGAGCGAACCTGCAAGCTTGGGGTTGGTAGTCCGACACGATAACCACTCACCCACCGTGGCAAGCAACTAATAATTACAACAATAAACAAGAAATTTCGGAAGATGAAAATTCAGAATTCAAAAAAGAGAAAGTCGTTGAGTCAATGTTCACTGGAAAATTTATATTGCTGTCCCTAACCCACTCTGACTTATAAAGCGGATGACGCGATCAGCAGCCACAGCGTCATCGGCTAATGTAAGTTTGAGTGTCATCTGCAAACCAAGGTTTCTTCATAAGTCAGGAAGATCCACACGCTCGGTTAAAATGTGGACCACGGTGAAAACAGCTCCACAGATACAAAGTGGGGGTCTTCCCTTCTCATTAGGTACGAGTGATATGTATTATTATTATTATTTATAATGTTTGCAAATTCCCCGGTGGCAAATTGTACAAATACAGAAAATTATCAACTGGAACGGGGTTCACTCACCCTCGTGAGAGAAGGTGGGTCGATTCCCACCTCAGTCACCAATGAAGTGGTTCACTCATTATACTCAATTCGCAATTTAGGAACTATAGTCATTACATCGTAGTATTTACACAATCTCAATCTTCTCTTAAACACATCAATTTGTTTGGGGAATGGCTCTAACACTGAGGCGGGTAATGATTTCCAATTATCAATACCACGGTTAATGAAAGAATGTTTCCCATAATGGGTGGATATTTCATGACCTATCCTTGGTCTACACAAAATGACGGACTCCCTCCGTGACCGGAAAGAGCTCCGCCACACGCCAGTAGTTCTCTTGATCGCTCTCAGTTTATTGGGCATTGGGTCGGCTAGCCAAAATGTCGGTGTAACTGAGAGCGAATATCACTAGTGGGTACCTCCATTGGTCGAGGTGGTAGTGATACCGTCTCAGAGGACCACATTGTTGTAAATCTCCACAATAAATCAAAAACAACAACCTTTTCGCTCCCAGCAAGTCCTGGGAAACTGAAAAGCGTGTTCATCTCATGAAGCGCCGAGGCACTAGTACAGTATAATTATAATTGTGGCGAGATTTTCTCGGCTCTGTATTAGCGACATCAATTGACCCTTATAAACCTCACTAATTAAAACTGGTGCGTGTATTAAATTTAATTACACGATGCTCTTTGATGTCATAATCACCGTCTATAAGGACAGGCTCTTTTAGCTCAAAGAAGTTGGCGCTCTGGAGGAAGGAAATGTCTGCCTTGAGAGTTTTCTTTTAATATCAGAGCGTCTGGGTGTTCATTTCACCTGTAGAGCTTCCCGATCGTTAGAGGGCTATTGCGTGTCACTTCTGTGAAGGCGAGGTAACGTGGTTCACTGACAAGAAACCTGTGGAACTCCCAATTGGTTGAAGCGTTGAGTGATGACTCCATCTGGTAATAGTCGCTCATTTCCGGAAATTCGAGCCATGCTATTCACATAGTATATGTGGCGGCTGATAATAATTATTTGCAATCAAATCGTTCAAACGTTGCAAGTATCGACACTGCATATTTAATGCTCTAGCCTAAGCCTAAGTTTCAGAATCACAGTATTTAACTGTGTAATTGTACAAGACCCGCAATGCACTTCTACACAATTTCAGCTGCCTCTGGGAAATAAACAGCCAAAATAAAATGAACTAGATGTCGCACCGTCCAGACTATTTTACATAGAGATATAGCCTAAACTTGGTAAGGATATCCGCTGCACTCGATATAATTAAACACAAAAGGAAATTATCGACGCTACTATTAAACACTTGCAATGCCACCACAAAAGTTAACACACCCGAGAATTGGTATCTGCGTATTTGTAGGCGTAACTTTGTCGCCAACTTAAGCCAACGAAACAAAGCAAAACTTACTGCAAAATGTCCGGATTGTTACATTATAAATAGAGTAATAAGTTCTCCTGCCACCAATATGAGTGTGAAAAATTTGCTAAATGTCTAACAAGAAAGAACTAAAAGCATCTTGTATAAATTTAGACTAATTGTCGCCAGATATAGTGACAAAGCATTAAATTGGGAACCCTGGAGCTGCGACCTCTGCATTGTGCTGCCATATGGTGGTTGAAATATAAATCACATCAAACAATTCCTGCTTGCGCTTGCATGCTGCACTCTGGTGAATGCGCTGCGTGGCTGTTGGCTCTGTTTAGGGAAATCTGTTGCCCAGCACAACACAATACATCATATGCAAAACCAAGCCAAACTAGCCTTTATTGGTGCTAATGCCCGTTGCTCACGGTAAAATTTTCCTTCAAATTTATTGTACAATAATTTAATTTTATACAATTTCTGTTGCTCACGGTCAAATTCAAGTTTTATAAAACCTTTGATAAAACTTTCCATAAAATAGGACATGTTCTATTCCGTAAAATTAATTTTACGAAACGAACCAATCAGGGAAGCTGACATGAAGGTGATGCTGGCGCCACGTGGTGAGAAGATTGTGAAGCTCGCTTGTAAACAAACACTTCGAAAATGGCAGGCTGGACTAAGGAAGCTGTTGGTGTTTTACTGGACGAGTACCAGAAATATCAGTGTTTGTGAGGTTAAAACGCCCATATACCAAAATAGAAATGCCAGAAGGGAGGCAGAAATCTCAATCGCCGAATATGTTTCACAAATTCGACCGAACACAAGCCAGGCTGTTGTGAAGGCGAAGATAAACGGGCTTCGAACTCACTTGTAGTCTCATTTCAGGAGAAATGGCTTACCCCATGTTAGTGTCCTGTCAAATAATTTTGGGACCAACAAGATCTAGGAGTTTTTTAAAACTGATTTCCTCCATTCTTAGAAAATTCCTATATGAATTCTGATCTTCTAACCTCAACTCATTTTCGACCAAGGACAGCATTCCTCTACTCTTCTCTTCTTTTATCCATTCCCGAGTCAGCACTTCCTAGCATTTCTTTTCTTCCTTTTTACCACTGTACGACATATAAAATTGTAGCTAAAGTAGCAATTTTTGCTTTGTTTGTTGGAGCCATACTCTCAAACCAATGTGTGTTGAACAGCTGATTCTTGGTTCAGAAGTTTATCGGAAGATGGCGATCCTGATAAATCCACGGATTTTATAAAATAATTTTACCGTGAACAACACAGCTTGCTTTTGTCAAATTTTAATAAAATTAGTTGTAAAATAAATTTTAAGAAACATTTTACCGTGAGCAACGGGCTTTTGTCTTATTTTTGGAGGTGGGGCCGGTGTGGGCTGGCTCACTAATTCAGGAAAGCACCGCCAGAGCGTATGTCAGTTCGCTCGCTCGTTCAATTGAATTCACAATTGTGGCTCAGCGGTAACGTTCTCGCTTGCTGGGCCCAAGGTTGCAGGTTCGTATCCTGGCGCAGTCAGCTGGCATTTGAGGGTGCGCAAATGCGAGGGAGCCGTGTCCGTAGATTTACTGGCACGTTAAAGATCCCCTTTGGGGCCAAATTCCGGCACCCCGGCGTCTCTAAAAGGCCGCAGTTGTTCAAAGGGACGTAAAACCAAGAACATTATTACATACATATCTTATAAGACTGTCGTACACTTTTATCATTTTAAATGACTTCGTCGTTACGTTACGGCAACGTCACGAAATGTACCGAGAATGCACTGAGGTGTGTGACGTCATAGTACCGCTTGGTGCATGTGTACTGAGTTCACTGGTGAGCTCTGGCGTTACGTTACGGCAACGTCACGAAATGTACCGAGAATGCACTGAGGTGTGTGACGTCATAGTACCGCTTGGTGCATGTGTACTGAGTTCACTGGTGAGCTCTGGCGTTACGTTACGGCAACGTCACGAAATGTACCGAGAATGCACTGAGGTGTGTGACGTCATAGTACCGCTTGGTGCATGTGTACTGAGTTCACTGGTGAGCTCTGGCGTTACGTTACGGCGACGTCACGAAATGTACCGAGAATGCACTGAGGTGTGTGACGTCATTGTACCGCTTGGTTCATGTGTACTGAGTTCACTGGTGAGCTCTGGCGTTACGTTACGGCAACGTCACGAAATGTACCGAGAATGCACTGAGGTGTGTGACGTCATAGTACCGCTTGGTGCATGTGTACTGAGTTCACTGGTGAGCTCTGGCGTTACGTTACGGCAACGTCACGAAATGTACCGAGAATGCACTGAGGTGTGTGACGTCATAGTACCGCTTGGTGCATGTGTACTGAGTTCACTGGTGAGCTCTGGCGTTACGTTACGGCAACGTCTCGAAATGTACCGAGAATGCACTAAGGTGTGTGACGTCATAGTATCGCTTGGTGCATGTGTACTGAGTTCACTGGTGAGCTCTGGCGTTACGTTACGGCAACGTCACGAAATGTACCGAGAATGCACTAAGGTGTGTGACGTCATAGTATCGCTTGGTGCATGTGTACTGAGTTCACTGGTGAGCTCTGGCGTTACGTTACGGCAGCGTCACGAAATGTACCGAGAATGCACTGAGGTGTGTGACGTCATAGTACCGCTTGGTGCATGTGTACTGAGTTCACTGGTGATCTCTGGCGTTACGTTACGGCAACGTCACGAAATGTACCGAGAATGCACTAAGGTGTGTGACGTCATAGTATCGCTAGGTGCATGTGTACTGAGTTCACTGGTGAGCTCTGGCGTTACGTTACGGCAGCGTCACGAAATGTACCGAGAATGCACTGAGGTGTGTGACGTCACAGTATCGCTTGGTGCATGTGTACTGAGTTCACTGGTGAGCTCTGGCGTTACGTTACGGCAGCGTCACGAAATGTACCGAGAATGCACTGAGGTGTGTGACGTCATAGTATCGCTTGGTGCATGTGTACTGAGTTCACTTGTGAGCTCTGGCGTTACGTTACGGCGACGTCACGAAATGTACCGAGAATGCACTGAGGTGTGTGACGTCATAGTATCGCTTGGTGCATGTGTACTGAGTTCACTGGTGAGCTCTGGCGTTACGTTACGGCAACGTCACGAAATGTACCGAGAATGCACTGAGGTGTGTGACGTCATAGTACCGCTTGGTGCATGTGTACTGAGTTCACTGGTGAGCTCTGGCGTTACGTTACGGCAGCGTCACGAAATGTACCGAGAATGCACTGAGGTGTGTGACGTCATAGCACCGCTTGGTGCATGTGTACTGAGTTCACTGTTGAGCTCTGGCGTTACGTTACGGCAGCGTCACGAAATGTACCGAGAATGCACTGAGGTGTGTGACGTCATTGTACCGCTTGGTTCATGTGTACTGAGTTCACTGGTGAGCTCTGGCGTTACGTTACGGCGACGTCACGAAATGGACCGAGAATGCACTGAGGTGTGTGACGTCATTGTACCGCTTGGTTCATGTGTACTGAGTTCACTGTTGAGCTCTGGCGTTACGTTACGGCAGCGTCAAGAAATGTACCGAGAATGCACTGAGATGTGTGACGTCATTGTACCGCTTGGTTCATGTGTACTGAGTTCACTGGTGAGCTCTGGCGTTACGTTACGGCAGCGTCACGAAATGTACCGAGAATGCACTGAGGTGTGTGACGTCATTGTACCGCTTGGTTCATGTGTACTGAGTTCACTGGTGAGCTCTGGCGTTACGTTACGGCGACGTCACGAAATGTACCGAGAATGCACTGAGGTGTGTGACGTCATAGTATCGCTTGGTGCATGTGTACTGAGTTCACTGGTGAGCTCTGGCGTTACGTTACGGCAACGTCACGAAATGTACCGAGAATGCACTGAGGTGTGTGACGTCATAGTACCGCTTGGTGCATGTGTACTGAGTTCACTGGTGAGCTCTGGCGTTACGTTACGGCAGCGTCACGAAATGTACCGAGAATGCACTGAGGTGTGTGACGTCATAGCACCGCTTGGTGCATGTGTACTGAGTTCACTGTTGAGCTCTGGCGTTACGTTACGGCAGCGTCACGAAATGTACCGAGAATGCACTGAGGTGTGTGACGTCATTGTACCGCTTGGTTCATGTGTACTGAGTTCACTGGTGAGCTCTGGCGTTACGTTACGGCGACGTCACGAAATGGACCGAGAATGCACTGAGGTGTGTGACGTCATTGTACCGCTTGGTTCATGTGTACTGAGTTCACTGTTGAGCTCTGGCGTTACGTTACGGCAGCGTCAAGAAATGTACCGAGAATGCACTGAGATGTGTGACGTCATTGTACCGCTTGGTTCATGTGTACTGAGTTCACTGGTGAGCTCTGGCGTTACGTTACGGCAGCGTCACGAAATGTACCGAGAATGCACTGAGGTGTGTGACGTCATTGTACCGCTTGGTTCATGTGTACTGAGTTCACTGGTGAGCTCTGGCGTTACGTTACGGCGACGTCACGAAATGTACCGAGAATGCACTGAGGTGTGTGACGTCATTGTACCGCTTGGTTCATGTGTACTGAGTTCACTGGTGAGCTCTGGCGTTACGTTACGGCGACGTCACGAAATGTACCGAGAATGCACTGAGGTGTGTGACGTCATAGTACCGCTTGGTGCATGTGTACTGAGTTCACTGGTGAGCTCTGGCGTTACGTTACGGCGACGTCACGAAATGTAGGCTACCGAGAATGCACTGAGGTGTGTGACGTCATAGTACCGCTTGGTGCATGTGTACTGAGTTCACTGGTGAGCTCTGGCGTTACGTTACGGCAGCGTCACGAAATGTACCGAGAATGCACCGAGGTGTGTGACGTCATAGTACCGCTTGGTGCATGTGTACTGAGTTCACTGGTGAGCTCTGGCGTTACGTTACGGCAGTGTCACGAAATGTACCGAGAATGCACTGAGGTGTGTGACGTCATAGTAGCGCTTGGTGCATGTGTACTGAGTTCACTGGTGAGCTCTGGCGTTACGTTACGGCAGTGTCACGAAATGGACCGAGAATGCACTGAGGTGTGTGACGTCATAGTACCGCTTGGTGCATGTGTACTGAGTTCACTGGTGAGCTCTGGCGTTACGTTACGGCAACGTCACGAAATGCACCGAGAATGCACTGAGGTGTGTGTCGTCATAGTACCGCTTGGTGCATGTATACTGAGTTCACTGGTGAGCTCTGGCGTTACGAGACGGCAACGACACGGCAAGCGTGACGTAATCCAGCCAGCTCCCTCCTTTCACCGCGCGCTCGCTTGAAGCCTCCAGCCTTTCTAGCATTTGTAGCATTTAAAATCATATAAAGTCCAGTCTTTCACACTGACTGTCTCTTTTTTAGCATAGTGCTGGGAGTGTCCGAGGACATGTTCGGCTCGCCATAGTAGCTGCTTCTATGCGGACACCCATGGGGTGAGCTACAAGTACCGCTACGTGTGGAGTGTTGTCTGCGGATGTTGTACACTGATCATGTGAATGAGGGGGTTGCATCATCATCACTTACTGCACTGATGGTCCTTTAAGGCCTACAGAAGAAGAACAAAAGAAAGAAAAAGAAGAGAAAAGTGATAACAAATGAGTCAGTCACATAGGAGGAGGTATCTAGTGCAGACAGCTGCCGGTCTCTAGCTTCATCTTCCACCACACTCGGCTCCACTTGCTGAAGTATTGTCAATACTCGATCCTTATATCGCGTCCTGGGACATCCCCTTGGGCATCTTCCAGCAGGTTGTAAATGAAGGACTCTGTTTTGGATGGATCCATCAGCTCGAAATGTGTGGACAAACCACTGTAATCTCTTCTGTCCTAGTACTCGGCCAATTTGTAGTTTTCCAAACTACTGATGCAGGTCATCCTTCGTTCTTCGTTCCCTTTTACCTTCCATGGCATTGAAAACGGGTCCATAAATCTTTCGAAGTACCTTCGTCTCGAAGGCAGAGATGGCTTCTTCGGTTGTGGCTGACGTCGCGTCGCCCAGGTTTCACAACCATACAAAAGTACCGGCCGTACTTGTGTCACGTATAGCTGAATCTTATTCTTCTGCGTTGATAGACGACATTTAAATAAGTTATTGAGATTAGAGAACATGCGATTGGTGTTTATTATTAGTATTGGTAGTTTTATACATTGATATTTTATGCCCTTCGCTGAATAATTTCTTTGAAAATCATTCCCTACGGCGCAGCACGAAGCCATGTGGAAGCCTCGCCAGCAACGGACAAAATACTATTTTTGATGAAATATATTTGTTACGTTGTATATATTTTTCATTAATTAACTGTATTATAGGAAGCTATGCCGCCTCCGTGGTGTAGTGGTCAGTGCTTAGCCGCCACCCCGCAGGTCCGAGGTTCGATTCCCGGCTCTGCTACGAAATTTGAAAAGTCGTATGAGGACTGGAACGGAGTCTACTCAGCCTCGGGTGGTCAAAATGAGTAGAGGAGTTTCGATTCCCACCTCAACCATCCTCGAAGTGGTTTTCCGTGTTTTCCCACTTCGTCTTGGAGGAAATGCCGGAACGATAGTACCTAATCTAAGGCCACGACTGCCTCCTTCCCTCTTCCTTGTCTATCCCTCCCATTCTTCCCACCTCCCTCATCAGGCCCCTGTTCGCTTTGCGGGTGGGGTCGCCTGGGCGAAGTGCTAGTCACACTCCCCAGTTGTATCCCCGAACTCAGAGTATCTAGCTCCAGGACACTGCCCTTAGTGGCGGTATAGGTGGGATCCTTCACTTAGTCCGTTGGAAAGGCAACCCTGGAGGGTGAAACGATAACGATACTTAAGAGAGTTACCCAATCGTGAGGTGAGAACCAGAGGGTTCTATCTGACTTTAAGTTAATTTTTCAGGAGAGGTGTTTGAAGTTTGAAATTGCATAAAGTATGTAGTATTGATGCTAGATCTTGGCAAAGTATTTCAAAATGATGATACAAGGTTCTACTTTAACGAATTAACACCAAATATTAAAATTACATAGAAAACATAGGTATTTTAATAACATATTTCAAAGTTTGCATGCAGATAGAACTTTTTGGCTCTAAAATTTGCATAAGATGTTGGAGTCATAAGGTTCTTCATTTCAAAATTGCTTTGTAGAACTCTACATCGACAGAGGGCATCCATTTCATCATGGAATGGATATCTGTAGTCTTCTCCTTGGAAATTTTCCTCCATGATATACAAACTCTTGCTTCTGGAGGTCGGATTGGTACTATATTCTGTTGCTGATTGTTATCAGTCCTGTTGTTTCTACTCTTCGGTATCTTGACTTTATTACACTCCTGAGTACCGTGACGTCTCTTAAAGTACACACTGAACAGGTCTGCACAAAATTTCATCTGCGATACCTGCAGATACGGTAATTTACTATACTGAAACAGTTTGGTTTGAATCCGGTAGTCACGGAATTCGGATGCTCTCATCTAAAGTACATGGTATGGTGACCTGTTGCAAGAGAGAAGAGTTCTTTTTGGCAAAACTGAAGACCATACCTCTGATAACCACAAAGACCTCTCTATGTTTGAATTGATGTTGTCAACCTCCTGAATGCAAGAATGCCCCGGTGTTGAAAATTTCATGGGGATTTCCCTTATGTGGATATTTTCTTGATGAAAGCTAGCCAAATCAAAATAAATCAGTGAGTTCCTATTCTGAGGAACACAGTTATCACTCCAAAGAATATATTCCCTAACTTCCGGTTGAAACATTTTTAATACATTAATTACAGCACTTGCAATGCCATTTCCAAATCTGCCGCACAGTGCTTCATGCCAAATAGTACAATAGCCATGTTTATTCCTCGATACATGAGCAGTACGATTGCAAGCGATCAGCTTTCTTTTATAAAGGAAGTAACTAGCAATTGCACGAGGTAATGCTATCACATTTTGTAGATCAAAGCATATCACCATAGCATCACTTCGTCTGTCATGTTCTCTTTCCTGTCGCATGAATGATTTCTCTTCTAAAGGGTTATCAAACTTCGTTGACAAACTCTCAGTGACTATTTTCCCTTTTCGCCATGATAAACTCCTCACAAAGGTCACAGCGATCGGATTTTGGTAGGGGCAGATGACCTCGTAGTTCCGCTCCTTAAAACAACAATAACTAACTAACTAAACTAACTCGGATTTTGGTGCTAAAAAGTCCAGATTATATTCAGTGTTAAATATAGACAAGTACTTTGACAGTCTTACCGCTTTATAGCAATTCAGTTTGCAAACGTCTTTATACATCTCGTACATTCTAGTTACATTTAAATAAGGACTTAAGTATTCCTTTTGTGTCACAACCCTTCAGTAATGCGACTCTGCCCTTGGACATGATTCAATGTGCTTTTTAACAAAATCTTTACAATTTTTGGAAATCCTCCTTTGTTTTCTTTCCTCTCTCATTGGATTTTGGAGTCCCGGATGTTTTATCTTTGTTAGAATGCACATTGTATGTTATTTTTTGACTGACCTACAAGGTCTCTTGCATACTCTTACCTGCGAGCCATTCACTTGTAAAAAGTAAGAGAACGACTTACGGTCAACTTTCATGGTTCTCGGAGAAGATTTACACTCGGAGTTTTGTAAAATATAATGTTTTCTGAAATATTGTAGTGAATAAAATGAAATCATTATGGAATTCCGGTCACCTTTAAAAATCTTATGATAACACTTAAATTTGCACATACAGTCTGTATGTTTTGCTTCCTTCGCAACCACCACTTTATCGCAGTCTCTTTTGAATATTCTTTTTACATTGTTGAGGGTTATGCTTTCTCTTCCTGGACTTCTTAAGAGTTATAGCCAAACAGATGAGATGGGATAGAAGTGAGCATCTCCAAACAGCTGATCCAGTGTGTACTGTCTACAAACATTCTGCAGATAGAACCATCTGGTTCTCAGCCTTGCAAACTTTTGCAGATAGAACCAAATTTACCTGCTTATTGTCTGGAAATGGTAAATGATACGGATGTTTCCGTCATTGATAACGATAGTACATATCTCCCAGTACCATTTACAACGAAAAAATCAAAATCCTCAAAAAGTGTAGATAGAACCCTCTGATTCTCACCTCGCGCAATAACAAAACTTGTTGGTCGTTCTGTTGGATCTATGGTTTGTCAAGTATCAATATAAATAGTGTTTTCTTGCGGAGGATCCCGTCCATCAATATGGTTCCCATGCTTCAACCGCACAGACTCCAAAAAGCAACAACAAGAGAAATGGAAGATTTCAATAAGCACTTCCTTTCTGACGTAATAACATTCCGTTACGGAGGCATATCGAGCACTTGGTCATTTAGGTTAACGATTCGATATTCAGCACCAACAGTGATGATTGATGTTTATGTTCGAGAAGACTTGAAGATTATATCTCCAGCACTAACATTCTAGGGACTTGAACCTTCGAACTCTCGAGCACTGTCAACTATCACACATCCTACCGCGAGCTTACCATGTGAGCTAATGCGACGCTTCACCTGAAGCGCGCACTTTCCAGTCCATACAATACCTGCTCTCTGTCTGTGCGTGCACCTCCTGTTTTAAAGTACATGTTCTGCGTCACTGTGCTCGTTTTACGGGTTCATTCGAGGTACCCGTACTGAATTAATAGTGGCGCTCACCATAAATGGCCAATGGGACCCTTCTGATGAGGTGAAGTCTCGAATTGGGAAAGCCCGGACAACTTTCAATAAGATGCGGAATTTGTTCAAACATCATGGGCTGACAATGACTACGAAAATCAGGCTTTTGCGTTGTTATGTGTTCTCTACTCTTTTTTACGGTGCTGAGACATGGACTCTGACAGAGTCTTTATGTAAACGTTTAGAGGCCTTTGAAATGTGGCTGTACAGAAGGATATTGCGGATACCATGGACAGACCATGTCACAAATGTTGAGGTACTAAAAAAAATGAAAAAACTAAGGAAGAATTAACCACCGTGAAAATGAGGAAAATCCAATACCTAGGACACATCATGAGGAATACCACCAAGTACCATCTCCTACAGTCTATTCTTCAAGGAAAAATACCAGGGAAGAGAAGTGTTGGACGAAGAAGAATATCCTGTTTAAAAAATCTCACTGCCTGGAACTCAAAATCATCTACTGAATTATTCCGAGCTGCAAGTGATAGGAACAGCACAGTCAAGATGGTAGCTAACATCCGGAACGGATAGGAACCAGAAGAAGAAGAAGAAGCTCACGATTCCTGCTGTCTTCTAGTCCGTAAACACACATCTCGTTATATTACCGCAGTTTAGGGAGAGGGACTGATGTCTTTCAGAATAGTAGTGCATGTGACGGGATGAATACAACTGGATCACAAGGGGCTGGTGGATCACCCGGTATGTACAACCAAGGGTCTATTACAAGGTTGCTGTTTATCACGGTTGCTGTTCAAGATTTATTTAGACGTCTGTTTAAGAAAATGTTAAGGAAATGTTGTACAGTGGGAGTACAAATGAACCAAGAGTATTATTTACATCATCTTCAGGAATATCTGGGGGGATGAAAAGATACCGGAGGTCTGGTTAGTGGCATTGATTCATCCGTTACATAAAAAGGGACCGAAAACTTATGTCAATAAATATAGAGGTGTATCACTTTTATCAGTTACATACATTTTTTTTCTAAACTGCTACTGAAGAGACTGGAACCTAAAATTGACCCACAACTGGGAGAATATCAGGGAGGTTTCCGGAGAGGGCGTTTTTGTCCAGAGCAAATACTTAGTCTGAAAATGATAATAAAATATCACACTGCACGATCAAAAGATCTATTCATCTCATTCGTTGACTTTCACAAAGCTTAAGATTCAATAGAGAGAGACACATTGATGGAAATATTGAGGGAATATGGTGTGGATCAAAAGACGCTAAACCTACTTAGGCTGACATTAACAAACACCACATTATATCCAAGGTGAAATTCCGGGGATAGATCAGCAAACCCTTCCAAATAAAAACTGGATTGAGGCAGGGTGACAGCCTATCACCGATGTTGTTTAACGTGGTTCTAGATAAGATCATGAAGACATTGTGGACAACCAATGACTCCGGGGCTTTACTTAGAAGTAAAAATACACACATCAAACCCAGATGTCTGGCCTTCGCAGATGATCTGGCACTTCTAGCTGAAACGGAAGAGGAAGCAATAATACAGATAAATGAACTAAAAGAAATTGCTGAGAAAACGGGTTTACAAATCTCTTTTCCAAAAACAGAGATGATGAGCACCAACAAGAACTACAAGAAGAAAACAGTTTAGACGAAATATGGGGAGGCAAAGGTTACGAAACAGTTTAAATACCTCGGAGAGATCATTAGCAACAATGGACTGGACAAAGAGTCGAGGGAAAACAGAAGAGTTAAACTAGAAAAACTCAACTTCTCCACTAAAAATATATACAACAAAAATAACCTCTCCCTTAATGCCAAACTACAACAGTACAATGCTATGGTAAAACCGGCAATCTTATATGGTGTGGAAACGGCAAATTTGATGAACCTGGAAAAGCTTCTGAAGATTGAAAGGAGGATATTGTGGAGGATTTACGGCCCAAAAGTGGTACAGGGAACCTACAAACTAAGATCAAACAAGGAGATACTGTATATGAGAGGGTGGAAGACCTGGAAACACCAATTAGGAAAGGACGTTTGCGTTTCTATGGACATATGGTTAGAATGTATCCAACAAGATTAAATAAACAAATTTTTAATCAAATATATAATCTGAAGAGCCAAGGGGGTTACATCAAGCAGATGAAGGAAGAACTCCGGATGCTGGAAATTACAGATGACGACTGTCGAGACAGAACACAATTCAGAGAAATTCTTTCCAACATAAAGGTTCTTGTGGGAGAAAAGAAGGAACGCAGGGGAGGAAGGTGTACAGCAGAGAGAAAGGCGCAACACTCTGAAAGAATGAAGGAAGTGTGGAAGAAGAGAAAGGAAGAAAGAACTATGAGAAGGAAATGAAATGATATTTGCGTGGTCCTTAGTTTTGGCCGGTTCGCATAATGTAATGTAATGTAATGTAATATTTGCGAATGGGAGTAATCCCCGGTGGCAAATTGTACAAATACAGAACATCACCAACAATAACATCAAACACAATATAGTCTACACAATTCGCAATTTAGGAACTAGAGTAATTTCATCGTAGTATTTACACACAATGTCAATCTTCTCTTAAACACATCAATGTGTTTGGGGAAAGGCTCTAAGACTGAGGCAGGTAATGAGTTCCTATTATCAATGCCACGGTTAATGAAATAATATTTTCCATAATTTGTACGCTGTGGTCGGACCTTGATCTGCCCTGCTCACTAGGTGGGATTTCCCAGACGTATGCTTAGTCCTCCCCATGCTGGCCGATTAGTGTAAGTGTAAAACATAGCGTATAGTCTGGATTTTGTCCTTCTATCTTCCAGAAAGTTCCACTCTAGTTTTTCTATAATTCAAGTTACACTACTTCTACTCATAGGATTAAAATCGTCGAGCACAAACCTATCAGCCTTCCTTTGTACCATATCCAGCTCATTGATGGGCCCTACCTGATATGGGCCCCAAACCGCTGAGCCGTATTCCAAGATTGGCCTCACCACCAGGGTCAAATATCCTAATTCCTTTGCCTTTTAACACCCTCATTACAAAATGAAGTGATTTGTATGCTGTGGAGACATGGGTACACTATTTCACAACATTCCTTACAGGGATGCCCAAGTATTTGCACAAGTCTTCTTCTACAAGCATTTCCGAGCCGATATTATATTGAAAATCATGCCTTCGCCCTCTCCTTATTCTCACGAGACTACATTTACTAGTATTAATCATCATTTTGTTATTAACCGACTGAGCGTTGTCTTGTGATGTTTGAATCTGATCTGGTAGGTCGTTAATAAGTGCGAGAAAAACCAGGGCCCCAATCACACTACCCTGAGGGACACCTGACGTTATCAAAATGTTCTCCGAGAATGCATTACCTATTTTAACCGTTTGCGAGTGACCAGTCAACAACTCTTGAATTCATAAAATTACTCTTTTGTCAATCTTCGTTGCCACCAATTTACGGAGTAGTATGTCAAGTGGGACTACATCAAATGCCTTCGCAAAATCTATAATTACAGCGTCAAATTGCACCCCCTTGACAAGCGAGTCATCAATATCCTGAAAGAGTGATAACATTTGGCTCTCACGTGAGTACCCTTGTCTAAATCCGTGTTGTCTCCCATTAAGCCATGATAACTTAGCCCCCTGTTACCTCAGAAATAAGGTCCTCCATCAGTTTACATATGATGAATGTGAGGCTAACAGGCCTATAGTTTCCCATTACTAATCTGTTCCCTCCATTGAATATTAGAACTATTGTAGCCCTTTTCCAGTCTTCGGGTATTTGTGTGTTATTAATTGATACATTAAACAGCTCCCCAAGTATCGCCCAATAGCTCAACCTCCCAGTTTTGTCACATCTCCACAAATATTGTCTGGGCCTTTCGATATATTTCTTCGTAGCTTTTTAATTCTTGCTAGAATCAACGATTGGTTTATTCGGAAAGGTGGGCTATCAAAATCATAGTTAAGGTCCAACACACAGCTATTAAATTCATTAAACACACTACCATACCATATATTTAATTCATTAGCAATTGCCTGTTTCTCAGTAATTCACCATCTGCGGACAATAGCATAGGCAAATCATTGGAATTTCCCTTCGGCCTTCTAACGTAACTATAAAAACAAGAAGTTTCGTGACGAACTAAAGAGCCAACTTTTCTCGAAATGTAAGATTCATTCCAATGATTAATCTATATTGACCTAATTAGAATAATGACGAAATTAAGTTGGTAATATCGACATTTCTAATTAGTTCGAAATATAACTGGCATAATGTAGCCTAATAGAGCACTACAGTTGGCAGCCCTGGTGACTGAATATATTCTTAGTTCCAACTCTTAAGGTACAGAACACAAAATTTGGTTGAAGTTCAATGGATAGCATGGACGCTGCATGTAGTTAGACATTGGACCTATCAGCGCGCATAAAATCATGTTGGCAACTATGTCATGCATGTGTTGGTCAGAAATAATCTGAACTATTATGATCTATTGTTGTGCCAATCTTGGATGAAATCCATTTATTTGCATAGAAGTTACATGCATTTTAAAATTGGACCAATCAGCAGGCTTAGAATCATGTTGGAAGCACTGACGTATATTAGTTACTCCAAATTAATCTAGAATGTAAGGTACTATACGTGTGCAAAGTTTGGAGCTGTTGGCTTGAATACTTTCTGATAATATATTGATATTAGGGTAAAGAAATAGAGACAGCGTTTATTAACAGTTGGCAGCCCTGGTTGCTCTTATGAATACGCAGAGTCATATCTGTTATAGTACACATAGCACATACGATATTTTGTTGAAATCCAATAGATAGTATAGAAGTTACATGTATTTACAATTGGGCCTATCAGCAGGCTTAGAATCATGTTGGTAGCACTGACGTATAGAAATTACTCCAAATTAATATAGAATGTCATGTACTATACGTGTGCATAGTTTAAAGCTGTCGGCTTGCATACTTTCTGTTATATTGGTATTTGGATAAAAACAATAGAGAGTGCATTTACTATAATTTGGCAGCCCTGGTGGCTGTTAAGATTACGCTCTGTCATATCTGTATATCTACACATAGTACATACAAAATTTGGTTGAAATCCAATTGATAGTGTAGAAATTATATGCATTTAAAAATTGGACTTATCAGCAGGCTTAGAATCATTTTGGCAACACTGTGATGTATGGCCTCCTGGAAATTAAACTGAAATATTAGTATATATATATGTGTGCCAATTTTGGTATAACTCTCATGCATACCTTCCAAGATATACAACATGGAGCTGAAATTTCAATTGCGATTTTCCAGCAGTTGGTAACACTGACATCATTTTCAAATATGGCATTGAGGTATTCAAATAGAGATCTTTACTCATACCAAATTTGGTTTCGATTTCTACAGCCATTTAGGAGTTGATAGGGAGGGATTGGGGACGACAAACACACAGCCAGACAGACAGACACAGATTTTGCTGGATCGATCTCATAAGTCTATTTTTTCATCATTTTTACAAAATGCGAAAAGTAGGCTAAAAATCCACCTATCACTCCTCCCCCAATTAAGTTTTGCATGTAATTATCGTGAGCAGCTTTCTTTTTGAGGACTAGCTCTTTCGATAATAATTTAAACTTTAGCATATGCTCGTAACTATCGTTTCGTTTGTTATAAGCTTTCCTTAATTTCCTATTGAGTCCTCTGATTTCCCTTGTGTAATATTCCGGATCCGGGTTTTGCTTCAGTAATTTAAACGTCACGAATTTCTGAATAGCACGATCTAAGATATTTAGAAATTTTCCCCACAATATATTTATATGGCACCCCTCCAACGCCCAATCTTAAAATGACTCATTCATGTAATCCTGAAATTTGCTCTGATCTGTTCTGCTGTGCTGAAATATTATAACTGCTTCGACGGAGTCAATTATTGGAGTGCCACTGTGTCTAATATTTAGTTCAACACCGGAGTGTTCACTCATTCCAGGAACTTTCATACAGCGCCATAGGTCATACTAAATAAACATCTAAAGTAGTATTCCCTCTCGTGGGGAAATCAACCACTTGGGAGAAATCCCCCTACCCAACAAGCTTGTTTGCTGCAAGTTGAGCTTGGCTACCGCTAGTTGTATCACCGGACCAGTTCACACTTGGAAGATTTAAATCCCCGGCAATTATAACATTCTTTTCCATATATTTACCCGTACAGGTGATGTCATAAAGAGTATCCAGTAGCGAGAAGTTGTCCTTCGGTGCTCGATACGCCCCTATCACCTGAAGAGAGTTTAACTTTGCTTCATCCAAGATTTCTACACATAACAGCTCATGATCCATATTGGCCCATTTTAAGCAACTTACGATGTCCCTACGTTGCTAATGACCAGGTGATATTGACTCAAGATATAGACGATGCCTCTTATATGATGAGGAAATTAATGGAGGAATATGAAATGTGGGGACTAAATATCAATTACGAAGGTGGATAAAAAGTTAGTTGCACTAACGCGCTGCAGCAGCGCGCTGTGTGTTGCAAACGTGGGCACAGCGGAGAAAGGGACAGACACTGCCCACACGTCTGTTAGGCAGGTCGCTGTGGTGTCTCTTCTTGTATGGTGTGAATAGCGGCCAAATGCAATGGCGCGTCGACTGGACGTTCACTCCAAATATGACTGCATGTGACAATCCGATTCCTATGGGCCTAAAGGAAGAATTGCACGATTAAAGAGAAGCGCCGGGGAAAATTGAGCGCCGGTGTGATTTTGTTGCACGATAACGCAACACCTCACAAGGCCCGCTAAACGAGCGAACTGCTGCAGCGTTTCAAGTGGGAGGTCTGACAAAATCCACCCTACAGTCCCGACCTAGCACCATGTGACTTTCATCTGTTCGGTAAGCTCTAAACGGAGCTCGGTGGTCGACGCTTCCAGACTGATGAGGAGGTGAAGGCCGCTGTCTCCGTTGCAGAACGCTGGAGGAACTTTCTATGCATCCGGCATCGACAAGTTAGTTGTGCGTTCGCAGAAATGTTTGGAGTCTCTTGGAAACTATGTGGAAAAGTGACGTTACATTGTATGTCGTTATAGGCGTGTTGCTGTTGTATAGGTGGTGTAATAAATGGCCATAACTGGGAAGTGCAACTTATTTTTTGATCTGCCCTCGTACAACAAAACAGAATACCTTAAATTAGTGAACAATGGTGGTGAGAAACTACAGATCGGAAATGCAGAAATTCAAACAGTCACTAAATTTAAATAATTTGGGTTAATATAAGTTCATCTGAAATTGATAAAAGGGTAAGTGTGACTTGGAGAACAATTGGAGCATTAAATTCCGTTTTATGGTGCAGAAATATTTTAAACAAAACTAAGAAACTTATTTACAGTAGCCTAAAATGGTACAAAGTATTCAGATAGTCTAGACTCTTTATTTTAGGTACTAGAAAAGTTGTTAATCTGAGCACCAACACACTCTCGTTGTCTGATTCTACTAACAAGTCAAGTTCTCGTACTCTATTGCAGTAGGTGCAATAGGCCGAAGCTGGCACAGGGGCTAATGGGCAAGATGGCCGCTATACATGGTCTCTTATGGAACTAACTCTTGGGAGATGACACATGGGCTAGTGGGCAAGATGGCCACTCCGCGCAACTCTAGAGGACTTGAGATGACTGGTACAGAGGCTGTTGCGCAAGATGGCTGCCAGGTGAAACTCTCTTATGTTGGAGAACTTGACGAGGCTGGCCGGATGCCCTTCACTACATATGCTCTTTCCAATCGCCTACTTCCATGAAACTGGGGCAGTGTTTTATAGACAACTCCCTTATGTTAGAGGACTTGAGCAGGCTGGCCGGATGCCCTTAACCTCCTATGCTCTCCCCAATTTCCTACTTTAATAGGCAAATCCTCCTACCATTATGCTAGCGGTTATGTTGGTTAACACTGTACGTGAGAGTACATACTTCAAGCCGACCAGGACGTTAGAAGGTAGAAACCGCCATTAACATCACAGCAAGGGTTGGAGCCTTGTCTTATGGAGATGTAGCCAGTACTCTACTACCCTCTGTGAGGGCTCTAACATCAAACCAGTCAAAGCTTGGGGTATGCCCTTGAAGTCAAACTCCTGTAAAGTTAACTACAAATGCTATACGTAAACTCTTATCACAGGTGTATCAACAAGCTTTGCAAACTTGGATGACGAATACACCTCAAAGGTCTACTCTCCCTTCGTAAAGGGCACCGCGCATTATAGTTAAGTATACAGAAGCTAAATCTTTACAAAAAAAAAAAAACACGAAAACTCCAGTAAGTTAACTAAAAATGCTATACGTAAACTCTCATCATTGACATATCAACGAGGTTTGCAAGCTCGAATGATGAATATGTCTCAGAGGTCTACTCTCCCTTCGTGAAGGGCACCGCGCATTATAGTTCAGCTTAAGGAGCAAGTTCTGGATGTAGATGTCTCTCCTCTTTTCTCCGGGCTTGAGACCGGCTCTAGGGGACACACTTCCTCCTCCCCTAGAGGCAGAGTTAACACCTATCAACCCTATATTTACTTAACATAAGATAATTTTTTGCCATTGTATTCCATTAGCCTTAAGCACCAAAGCCCTTCAGCACACACACACCTGTAGGCTTATGAAGAAATTAATCTCACGCTAGAGACCTTACCGGACATACACAGGTTTACGGAGAAATTAATCTCACGCCAGAGGCCATATCAGTCATATATATATATATACATAGGCTTACGAAGAAATTAATCTCACGCCAGAGGCCATATCAGTCATATATTTATATATATATAGGCTTACGAAGAAATTAATCTCACGCCAGAGGCTGTTTTACATACAACAAACACATGTTATAGGCTCTGCTGCTAAGACTTATGGAGAACATTCCATACTTGTAAACTTCAAAAAAAAAAAAAAAAAACGATTTTATTTGAAAAAATTGTTGATAGATGTTTCCTATTGCTAGGATTCTTTTAGTCGTAGATAAATTAAACAGATTCAGTGATTGCGTAATGCCCATGTGCATGTGTAGCTATTCCATCAGCGGCAATCACTCTCTTGTCATCATCTGGACACAAGGCGATCTTGTTTAGTTGTACTGACTATATTTCATGATGCTTCGACATGATAACATTCATTGGTATTCTCTTTACCATTTTTGTCATAAGGCAGTCCTTATAATCTTGAAAACTGATACATTTCCTAACAACACCCCTGCTAATACCTCTAATCTTCTTTACTTCTACTCCATCGATGTCTAGGGCATACATCTTAGCTCTGAGACCGACAAATTTTCTAATAATGTGCGCACAAGCTTCATCTTTAAATTTTCCCAACGCCTTTTTGTTCTTTACAGAATAACATATATGATTATTGGGGTAGTCAGACGTATCCAAATGCTCTAGGAAACACAACTTGTCTTGGTATACATCTTCGGTCTTTACTAAATATATGAAGGAATCCGTGTCCATGTATGCGAGTTTAATATTTTCAACCCCATAATAAGGAAGCAGTACATTATAGTGGTGGGAATACATCAAAGTTTTTGAAATATCCAACACGCACATACCAATATATATAGGCTTATCGAACACAATGCTACGTTTAGCCATATGAAAAGCAGCTAGATCAGGGCCGTAAATTGTTCTGTCTATAAATGTTGGTTTAGCTATCAGCTTTTCTGCCATCTTACTGTCAGTAACAAGGCGTATGTCTAATCTATTACGAATATTTTCCATAGTTTTCCCAAACATTGCATTATTGAACAATTTATACAAATCCTTCTCGAAATCATTTTTAGCCTGTTTCCGTAGATTATTATTAAATTCAACGTATGACTTTAACCAAGGTAGCTGTTTAAAGCTTAACGCGCGGTGAATCTTAATTAATTTTAATCCATGATCCAGAGCTTGTTTAAGAGCCATATAGTGAACTACGTAACGCCTTCGATTTCCAAGATGGGGGATTAGTTTCTTTAAAGATGTTTCCTTTGGCTGTTTACACTCTGGTAGAAAGGGTAAATCATCGTGTAGATCATGAAGTTCAGAAGGATAATCAACGTCTACTTCTAAGATGTAACCGAGAGAATCATCTTCCTTTAGTGTATCCAGATCAATGCTGTCTGGAGAGACCCACTTAAATCCTCCGTAAGGGAGGCGATGACACATTGCCCAGCCGTATTGGTTGTTTGCATCATCGTAGGTAATAAATTGAGACGGCTTCTCTGAATCGAAATTCTCCATGTATTTATTATTAGCTTCAGCATATCGATGAGAAACCTGGCATAATCCTCCACGTATTCCTGATTCTATCATTAGAATCTGATCGTAATCCTGTAGTAACTCGAGCTGAGTACCTGTATATAAGAGCATGGCATCCCACGTAAGACCTGGAGAAGTAAAATAGTGTGCAGGATCGACTTTATGAGTTTCAAGTGTTTTATTTCTGAATGTTTCAAACACGTCTGCGAGAAGGAGTACATCAGATGTTAGGTAAAGGTCGCTATATTCACCTAAACTTTTAATTTGGAATTGTTTCCACACATGTAATGCATGTTCATAGTCTTCTACACTGATGTCTTCCTGATTTAATCTGTTAAAGAACTCCTCCTTAGGTGGTAAGCTTTCTTTGTTTAATTTTTCCCAAGAGTCCACGTAATCATAAGGATATACACCTTTTCGGGTCATTAGTGCTGAATTTTCCACCCCAAAGTACTTACTCGTCTCAGGGTATGATGTTAGATTGCCCACTAATTTTGATAAACTGCTTGGCATGAAGCGAAACGTATCCAGAAATCTAAGCTTCACATTACCAACATGTTTGGTAAATGAGAGGTAGTTTTCTTCTGAGTTGGGAATAACTTCTACTCTCTCCGCAGTACACCCCAACTGTTTCACAATGAAATGAGAATCAAAGCCGCTAAGGTTATGTAAGAATACAGGGATAGGGTTCCGTGTTTTGCATCTCAAATTACAGGTATTATGAGCGCTTCCACGGTATACACCTGTAAGATGGCAATGATCTCGAACCTTCCAGTCATTCTCAGGGAACTCCTTATGACACAAATAGCAGGTTACAGATGACTGAAACTCTGCTTCTTGATCATCAGTTAAAGCCTTCGGAACATTTAAGCTGTAGAGGCGATTGATTTCGCTAGCTATGGATATTAAATATTCCATAAACTTCTCTGCAGCGTCAGGACCACGATAAATATAAGGTTCCCTTGGAAGGTTAGTCTCTAAGTGAGCTACAGCTGCCGAAGGTTTTACATATACACCAAAGCTCATAGGTACATGGCTCTGGTATGTGGCTGTGTAGCTAATCTCTGGATTAGGTAGACATGTTTGATGAGGTATGAGTATACTCTCAAAGTCAGCATAGATTACGTAAGACATTCTAAGCATTTTCTCTACATTGATAAATTGTAGAATGGGCTTTTTAGTAGGCATTTTAACCCTTGCAATGTCATGCAGAAAACACAGTTCTCTATGTTCTTCTAATTTATCTAGACCACTTTTTCCATACCGGTTATCAAAATGCGTAAAGCAACGTTTACAAGTATATATCCTATGTTGATGATGAGTTAGTTGATATCCCATCAATTTATCAAAATCTTTGATAAATACGTAGTGATGTCGACCAGTATCATCACTAATTAGGAGTAGATCGCGATGATCTACTAGTTCTGTGTCAACAACCTTGAGAGGAAACAGGTTACAATCATCATCAAGCCCAAACACATTCACTGACATATCATTAGATTTCTCAAATTTTGAGATATCAGCCAGCGATGTAGGGAATGAGACACATGAAAAATTATATTTTGATTCTAAATCCTTATATTTGCTAACACGTTGAGCATTTGTTTTAATGAACTTCGCTAAGATAGCATACATAAAACACCTCTCATCTTTTAAGTTTCGAGGGTTGATGCAGGCTTTTTTCGCTTCCAAACCAGGGGGTAGAGGAATGTATGTACTGCCACGCAAGGGATTATACTTGTTTATCCTTAAACGGACCCCCTCAACAGCTAGCAAAGCCCAGTTACTACCCTTCAGCTGAGATTCCTCCATTTCCCTAGCTAATTTTTTAAAGTGTGTTTCTAAGAGCATAGTTAAGTCTGTTTCAAGAAATACTGCCTGATTACGAGTTTTGAAGGAGCGGTCTGCAATATCACCACTAGTTAAATGAATAAATCTACACTCGGCCAACATATTAACCTTTAAAGACTTGTGTACACATAGTTCCCTTTGTATAGCATGAATGATTCGCTCTTTTGACTCTTTCAAATAAGAGTTTAAATCACCGCACGATTCACATCTAATAAAATATGACTTTAATCGACCCTTGAAAGAGGATTCATACTCACAAAGGTCTTTACTATCAGGAACCATAGCGAGCAATTCATGCTTAGTCGGTTCAGTATTAACCTTCTTAGCAGGTGACGCTACACTACAAACCTCTTCATGACGACGTCCGTTATAGGCATTGCCGAATCCGGCCCCACATGTGTTGCACTGATGGAATAGCCCACAAGACACTTCATGACGCTTCCTATGATAGTCACGGAGGAAAGTTTTTCCACACTCCTTACAAGCATAGCTCTGAATAGTTTCCTCCATGTTAGACATTGTCTTCTGATAACAGCTGCTTCTTCTTTAATAACAGATCTACCTGAGGAAGAGAGAAAGATACATTTTAACTTAAATTTTAGGTACATCTAGGAAGTGGTATTTAATTTAAGACCGCGGTTGTCTCAATTCTAGTATCAATTACAGAATACAGACACCACAATAACACAGGTTATCAGGCAAAAATTCCATACATCTCTAAGACATTAGCTGATGACCACGCTTTCAGAGTTTGGAAAGGTCTACCTCCCGCTTTTCCCCAATAATTACAGCTACCATAGACAAATCCCACATACAGACCCAAATTACGCATGAGAGCAGATGACCTCGAAGTTCAGTCCTTTAAACATAACTACCTTACTCCTCACCTTGCCTAGTATGCTTCATTATAGTTCTGCCAAGTTTTTTTTCTTCTCACATAACCTGGATCCAACCAACCTCTGGGCTGAAGAACCAACAGACGCCCAAGTGGTAAGATTAAAAAATATGTCACCTCAAATAAACCACATACCGATTTTGCACTGGGTTCCTCCTTTATATATAGCCACGAGGAGAGTTCGATCCCTATCTCAGTCATCCTGGAAGTGGCTTTTCCGTGTTTTCCAACTTATACACCAGGCAAACTCTGGGTAGGGGTAGAGGTTGTTCCGGTCTTAAGGCTACAACCACCTCCCCCAATCTGAACCCCAATTACTAATACAGACACCATAATAAAAACAGGTTATTACACACACAAAAATCCACATACACCCAAGTACACGGGGTAACATACCACGATGTCGCAAAGCCCCTAAATTAATCAACATCGATAACACTAACCTCATCCTCCCTAGTCATAAACAGCATAGCAGAAGGTCTAAAAGGAGTATGGGAATTAAGCATTTGTTCTAGAGAGAGCGGTCAGTATCCCCTCTATCATTGTATGTTCTCCTGATACATGCACACGTTCACTGTGATGAATAAACCCATTGAAATATATATAAGACCAGCTCGTGGTGTAATGAATGATCAGTCCCGGGTTTGATTCCTGGTTCTACCAAGAAATTATATTCTGACTGAGGGCTGAAACGGAAGAGGGGCCCACTCAGCCTCGTGAGGATAACTGGGTAGCGCATGAGTTCGATTCCCTCCTCAGGCATCCTTGAAGTGCATTTCTGTTACACAGTTTTAGCCCTCAATTACAAATTACATAAACTGATAAAATCATCACATTGATACAGGTTATTAGACAGCTTTCACACACACACACACTGGCTGCATGAGTACGCTGTCGCAAAGACTGTAATAAATCAACACATCAACAACAAAATCAAAAACATGAATGAAGATGAATAAAACTAGCTAGGCATGGATGTGGAAGGAAGCGGCTGTGGCCTATTAGAAGATACCGTCCTAGCATTTACTCGGAGTTGAAAATGATAGGAGTTGATTATTTAATCTTGTTAGTTGTTTCCAAACTGGAGGTCAGTTACTACCCTCCATGTTATGTTAACCAGAATCAGCTACTTACTGCGTGTAAATCAAGGCAGTAGAATGGTACTTAGGGCAAGAGTCCTTAACACGATGTGATATGCTTGAGAGTTTACAGTAAACTAATATTAAATTCAACCCAGGTCTTTCTTTATATACTAAATCCCCTTGGCTTTATCCCCTCCCAGGTCAGGTACCCTTAGTTGGAGATCCGATACTACCCCATGTATCATGTTAGCCGGAATCAGATACTGTATAGCCTAATATTGGGTAGTACAATGGAGCCTAGAATGCTTAACATGAAGTGACCTGCTTGACAGTTAACAGTAAACTGTTGATTGACGCCTCATTCTACCCCAGAATTTTGCTTTTCTACAACTTCACGTTCATACTAATATTACTAAGACAGACTGGTTTCGATTACTGTTTAATCCATGAGAGATTTTGTAGGTGGAATGCTATGTCAAGGAGGTCCTATGGTTCATGATCACGAGATTAACAGCTGTGTAAACCACAAACTTTGTTTATTTTTTCATAAACTGGTGCGCGCCTCTTACAAGTGCGGTATTCTTCCTGCACGCGATTGCCTTCAACTGAACACTCTTAAATACTTCTGCGACCCTAATACAAACAAGCAACGATTTGCTCCTAACAGTATGTTGCTATTAATTAATTTAAAAAAAATTGTCAACAGCTCTGTTTAGTAAACTATACAATGGCCTAGATAATAACAATAATAATAATAATAATAATAAATACATATCTTTATTGCATCGTATTGAAAATGAAAAATCCACAGCCTGCTTCCAGTTTCCGACCGGGTCAGGAATGGAATGAATGAAGCCCCCATCTAGCGGCGAGGATATGAAGTGTGCCGACTGCCGAAGCCTGTCGCACTCCTCTGGGGGCAATGATTAAATGAATGACAGATGAAATGAAATGATAGTGAAGAGTGTTGCTGGAATGAAATTGTGACAGGGAAAACCGGAGTACCCGGAGAAAAACCTGTCTGCCTCCGTTATGTCCAGCACAGATCTCACATGGAGTGACCGGGATTTGAACCACGGACCCAGCGGTGAGAGGCCGGCGTGCTGCTGCCTAAGCCACGGAGGCTCTTATTGCATCGTATTAATTATACAAAAAAATGAATAATAATATGATGTTTAAGGTGAATACTATTCAAAACCCCACTTCTCCGAGTAAAACACCCACCCCCTTTCAAGCCCTCACCCGAAGATAATATCTGAGAAAACTTCTTGTTAGCAGAAACAACACACAAAAAACTTTTGACTGCCAAAATGAGACTACAGTATTGTGATTGAATCTGAACATGTATTATTTTAGAGTACTGAATCAGCTACTTACAATGCTAGCCTAGAATGGTTATCACGATGTGATCAACTTGGTAGTTCACAACAAACTAACAGTACTCAAGCAAGGTCATCCCTTATATCCTAATATACCCTGGGCTTGAACTCCTGCTAGAAGAAATGCATTAATCTGATAATTATTTTATACGGTGCAGCGTTTCAATACAACATAGAAATTACACTTCACAAACTGGAGACGCTCTTCTTACTTGGATACCCAATGACCGTTGGTGTCGGAAAATAACAAGAGGTGACCAAGGGAGGTCGACAGGAAGGAGCCCGGCACAAGTAAGTGGAGGTATGCCAAACTCAGCTTGGGTCCTCAACCCATGTCCTACAAGTTGTGAGCCCTGGGGGAAGTTTGTAGTTTTACGTGACCGTTAATCTTACGATTGTAAGACACAGGGCCTCCTTTTACGTGGAATCAGAACCACAGGACACGGCATTTTACTTTGAAAGTCTGACATGTGCTGATCGGGAATTGAACCCCGTCCGCCGAGGTGAGAGGCTAACAGCTTGACCGCTGCGCCACAGCGCCCCTTTAAGTTATATATTAACAAGAGTAAACTACTTATTATGTAATGTTGCGCAGCGTTTATAGTATAAGATACTTACCAGCACAGCAACTATC
The DNA here is from genome assembly GCA_946902985.2 of Meconema thalassinum. Lineage (NCBI taxonomy): Eukaryota > Metazoa > Arthropoda > Insecta > Orthoptera > Tettigoniidae > Meconema > Meconema thalassinum. Next base: position 304,001,933 of record OX336396.1, on the reverse strand, counting down.
TCCAGATGGTCCTTTGACAAGGTCACTTCACTACCTCACACTAGAGTTGAATTTGCTAAATTATCGCTGTTTATAAATTTCGCTGAATGCTTACCTGCGTATGAGTGATACACCGTTTATATTACATTAACTAGTAATATAGTTAATTTTCAGTTATCAAAGACACTTGATATCATCTCGCATAATGTTTCACACCAATGGATTGCTGTATTATTGTTAAATTGGTTGAAAGGCAAAGATTATAAGAATTATTTACATTATCCGAAAAGATTCTAGGTTGTAAGCCATGAACATGATCTCTGGGTCGACCTTGGGCCACTGGCAGTGCACTGCTCTCTCCCTGCTGACTGGTTACATCTTGTTTGTTGTTACGTAACACGGAAGAGAGCAGTGCACTGCCAGTGGCCCAAGGTCGACCCAGAGATCATGTTCATGGCTTACAACCTAGAATCTTTTCGGATAATGTAAATAATTCTTATAATCTTTGCCTTTCAACCAATTTAACAATAATACAGCAATCCATTGGTGTGAAACATTATGCGAGATGATATCAAGTGTCTTTGATAACTGAAAATTAACTATATTACTAGTTAATGTAATATAAACGGTGTATCACTCATACGCAGGTAAGCATTCAGCGAAATTTATAAACAGCGATAATTTAGCAAATTCAACTCTAGTGTGAGGTAGTGAAGTGACCTTGTCAAAGGACCATCTGGAGATAGTTGCTGTGCTGGTAAGTATCTTATACTATAAACGCTGCGCAACATTACATAATAAGTAGTTTACTCTTGTTAATATATAACTTAAAGGGGCGCTGTGGCGCAGCGGTCAAGCTGTTAGCCTCTCACCTCGGCGGACGGGGTTCAATTCCCGATCAGCACATGTCAGACTTTCAAAGTAAAATGCCGTGTCCTGTGGTTCTGATTCCACGTAAAAGGAGGCCCTGTGTCTTACAATCGTAAGATTAACGGTCACGTAAAACTACAAACTTCCCCCAGGGCTCACAACTTGTAGGACATGGGTTGAGGACCCAAGCTGAGTTTGGCATACCTCCACTTACTTGTGCCGGGCTCCTTCCTGTCGACCTCCCTTGGTCACCTCTTGTTATTTTCCGACACCAACGGTCATTGGGTATCCAAGTAAGAAGAGCGTCTCCAGTTTGTGAAGTGTAATTTCTATGTTGTATTGAAACGCTGCACCGTATAAAATAATTATCAGATTAATGCATTTCTTCTAGCAGGAGTTCAAGCCCAGGGTATATTAGGATATAAGGGATGACCTTGCTTGAGTACTGTTAGTTTGTTGTGAACTACCAAGTTGATCACATCGTGATAACCATTCTAGGCTAGCATTGTAAGTAGCTGATTCAGTACTCTAAAATAATACATGTTCAGATTCAATCACAATACTGTAGTCTCATTTTGGCAGTCAAAAGTTTTTTGTGTGTTGTTTCTGCTAACAAGAAGTTTTCTCAGATATTATCTTCGGGTGAGGGCTTGAAAGGGGGTGGGTGTTTTACTCGGAGAAGTGGGGTTTTGAATAGTATTCACCTTAAACATCATATTATTATTCATTTTTTTGTATAATTAATACGATGCAATAAGAGCCTCCGTGGCTTAGGCAGCAGCACGCCGGCCTCTCACCGCTGGGTCCGTGGTTCAAATCCCGGTCACTCCATGTGAGATCTGTGCTGGACATAACGGAGGCAGACAGGTTTTTCTCCGGGTACTCCGGTTTTCCCTGTCACAATTTCATTCCAGCAACACTCTTCACTATCATTTCATTTCATCTGTCATTCATTTAATCATTGCCCCCAGAGGAGTGCGACAGGCTTCGGCAGTCGGCACACTTCATATCCTCGCCGCTAGATGGGGGCTTCATTCATTCCATTCCTGACCCGGTCGGAAACTGGAAGCAGGCTGTGGATTTTTCATTTTCAATACGATGCAATAAAGATATGTATTTATTATTATTATTATTATTATTATTGTTATTATCTAGGCCATTGTATAGTTTACTAAACAGAGCTGTTGACAATTTTTTTTAAATTAATTAATAGCAACATACTGTTAGGAGCAAATCGTTGCTTGTTTGTATTAGGGTCGCAGAAGTATTTAAGAGTGTTCAGTTGAAGGCAATCGCGTGCAGGAAGAATACCGCACTTGTAAGAGGCGCGCACCAGTTTATGAAAAAATAAACAAAGTTTGTGGTTTACACAGCTGTTAATCTCGTGATCATGAACCATAGGACCTCCTTGACATAGCATTCCACCTACAAAATCTCTCATGGATTAAACAGTAATCGAAACCAGTCTGTCTTAGTAATATTAGTATGAACGTGAAGTTGTAGAAAAGCAAAATTCTGAGGTAGAATGAGGCGTCAATCAACAGTTTACTGTTAACTGTCAAGCAGGTCACTTCATGTTAAGCATTCTAGGCTCCATTGTACTACCCAATATTAGGCTATACAGTATCTGATTCCGGCTAACATGATACATGGGGTAGTATCGGATCTCCAACTAAGGGTACCTGACCTGGGAGGGGATAAAGCCAAGGGGATTTAGTATATAAAGAAAGACCTGGGTTGAATTTAATATTAGTTTACTGTAAACTCTCAAGCATATCACATCGTGTTAAGGACTCTTGCCCTAAGTACCATTCTACTGCCTTGATTTACACGCAGTAAGTAGCTGATTCTGGTTAACATAACATGGAGGGTAGTAACTGACCTCCAGTTTGGAAACAACTAACAAGATTAAATAATCAACTCCTATCATTTTCAACTCCGAGTAAATGCTAGGACGGTATCTTCTAATAGGCCACAGCCGCTTCCTTCCACATCCATGCCTAGCTAGTTTTATTCATCTTCATTCATGTTTTTGATTTTGTTGTTGATGTGTTGATTTATTACAGTCTTTGCGACAGCGTACTCATGCAGCCAGTGTGTGTGTGTGTGAAAGCTGTCTAATAACCTGTATCAATGTGATGATTTTATCAGTTTATGTAATTTGTAATTGAGGGCTAAAACTGTGTAACAGAAATGCACTTCAAGGATGCCTGAGGAGGGAATCGAACTCATGCGCTACCCAGTTATCCTCACGAGGCTGAGTGGGCCCCTCTTCCGTTTCAGCCCTCAGTCAGAATATAATTTCTTGGTAGAACCAGGAATCAAACCCGGGACTGATCATTCATTACACCACGAGCTGGTCTTATATATATTTCAATGGGTTTATTCATCACAGTGAACGTGTGCATGTATCAGGAGAACATACAATGATAGAGGGGATACTGACCGCTCTCTCTAGAACAAATGCTTAATTCCCATACTCCTTTTAGACCTTCTGCTATGCTGTTTATGACTAGGGAGGATGAGGTTAGTGTTATCGATGTTGATTAATTTAGGGGCTTTGCGACATCGTGGTATGTTACCCCGTGTACTTGGGTGTATGTGGATTTTTGTGTGTGTAATAACCTGTTTTTATTATGGTGTCTGTATTAGTAATTGGGGTTCAGATTGGGGGAGGTGGTTGTAGCCTTAAGACCGGAACAACCTCTACCCCTACCCAGAGTTTGCCTGGTGTATAAGTTGGAAAACACGGAAAAGCCACTTCCAGGATGACTGAGATAGGGATCGAACTCTCCTCGTGGCTATATATAAAGGAGGAACCCAGTGCAAAATCGGTATGTGGTTTATTTGAGGTGACATATTTTTTAATCTTACCACTTGGGCGTCTGTTGGTTCTTCAGCCCAGAGGTTGGTTGGATCCAGGTTATGTGAGAAGAAAAAAAACTTGGCAGAACTATAATGAAGCATACTAGGCAAGGTGAGGAGTAAGGTAGTTATGTTTAAAGGACTGAACTTCGAGGTCATCTGCTCTCATGCGTAATTTGGGTCTGTATGTGGGATTTGTCTATGGTAGCTGTAATTATTGGGGAAAAGCGGGAGGTAGACCTTTCCAAACTCTGAAAGCGTGGTCATCAGCTAATGTCTTAGAGATGTATGGAATTTTTGCCTGATAACCTGTGTTATTGTGGTGTCTGTATTCTGTAATTGATACTAGAATTGAGACAACCGCGGTCTTAAATTAAATACCACTTCCTAGATGTACCTAAAATTTAAGTTAAAATGTATCTTTCTCTCTTCCTCAGGTAGATCTGTTATTAAAGAAGAAGCAGCTGTTATCAGAAGACAATGTCTAACATGGAGGAAACTATTCAGAGCTATGCTTGTAAGGAGTGTGGAAAAACTTTCCTCCGTGACTATCATAGGAAGCGTCATGAAGTGTCTTGTGGGCTATTCCATCAGTGCAACACATGTGGGGCCGGATTCGGCAATGCCTATAACGGACGTCGTCATGAAGAGGTTTGTAGTGTAGCGTCACCTGCTAAGAAGGTTAATACTGAACCGACTAAGCATGAATTGCTCGCTATGGTTCCTGATAGTAAAGACCTTTGTGAGTATGAATCCTCTTTCAAGGGTCGATTAAAGTCATATTTTATTAGATGTGAATCGTGCGGTGATTTAAACTCTTATTTGAAAGAGTCAAAAGAGCGAATCATTCATGCTATACAAAGGGAACTATGTGTACACAAGTCTTTAAAGGTTAATATGTTGGCCGAGTGTAGATTTATTCATTTAACTAGTGGTGATATTGCAGACCGCTCCTTCAAAACTCGTAATCAGGCAGTATTTCTTGAAACAGACTTAACTATGCTCTTAGAAACACACTTTAAAAAATTAGCTAGGGAAATGGAGGAATCTCAGCTGAAGGGTAGTAACTGGGCTTTGCTAGCTGTTGAGGGGGTCCGTTTAAGGATAAACAAGTATAATCCCTTGCGTGGCAGTACATACATTCCTCTACCCCCTGGTTTGGAAGCGAAAAAAGCCTGCATCAACCCTCGAAACTTAAAAGATGAGAGGTGTTTTATGTATGCTATCTTAGCGAAGTTCATTAAAACAAATGCTCAACGTGTTAGCAAATATAAGGATTTAGAATCAAAATATAATTTTTCATGTGTCTCATTCCCTACATCGCTGGCTGATATCTCAAAATTTGAGAAATCTAATGATATGTCAGTGAATGTGTTTGGGCTTGATGATGATTGTAACCTGTTTCCTCTCAAGGTTGTTGACACAGAACTAGTAGATCATCGCGATCTACTCCTAATTAGTGATGATACTGGTCGACATCACTACGTATTTATCAAAGATTTTGATAAATTGATGGGATATCAACTAACTCATCATCAACATAGGATATATACTTGTAAACGTTGCTTTACGCATTTTGATAACCGGTATGGAAAAAGTGGTCTAGATAAATTAGAAGAACATAGAGAACTGTGTTTTCTGCATGACATTGCAAGGGTTAAAATGCCTACTAAAAAGCCCATTCTACAATTTATCAATGTAGAGAAAATGCTTAGAATGTCTTACGTAATCTATGCTGACTTTGAGAGTATACTCATACCTCATCAAACATGTCTACCTAATCCAGAGATTAGCTACACAGCCACATACCAGAGCCATGTACCTATGAGCTTTGGTGTATATGTAAAACCTTCGGCAGCTGTAGCTCACTTAGAGACTAACCTTCCAAGGGAACCTTATATTTATCGTGGTCCTGACGCTGCAGAGAAGTTTATGGAATATTTAATATCCATAGCTAGCGAAATCAATCGCCTCTACAGCTTAAATGTTCCGAAGGCTTTAACTGATGATCAAGAAGCAGAGTTTCAGTCATCTGTAACCTGCTATTTGTGTCATAAGGAGTTCCCTGAGAATGACTGGAAGGTTCGAGATCATTGCCATCTTACAGGTGTATACCGTGGAAGCGCTCATAATACCTGTAATTTGAGATGCAAAACACGGAACCCTATCCCTGTATTCTTACATAACCTTAGCGGCTTTGATTCTCATTTCATTGTGAAACAGTTGGGGTGTACTGCGGAGAGAGTAGAAGTTATTCCCAACTCAGAAGAAAACTACCTCTCATTTACCAAACATGTTGGTAATGTGAAGCTTAGATTTCTGGATACGTTTCGCTTCATGCCAAGCAGTTTATCAAAATTAGTGGGCAATCTAACATCATACCCTGAGACGAGTAAGTACTTTGGGGTGGAAAATTCAGCACTAATGACCCGAAAAGGTGTATATCCTTATGATTACGTGGACTCTTGGGAAAAATTAAACAAAGAAAGCTTACCACCTAAGGAGGAGTTCTTTAACAGATTAAATCAGGAAGACATCAGTGTAGAAGACTATGAACATGCATTACATGTGTGGAAACAATTCCAAATTAAAAGTTTAGGTGAATATAGCGACCTTTACCTAACATCTGATGTACTCCTTCTCGCAGACGTGTTTGAAACATTCAGAAATAAAACACTTGAAACTCATAAAGTCGATCCTGCACACTATTTTACTTCTCCAGGTCTTACGTGGGATGCCATGCTCTTATATACAGGTACTCAGCTCGAGTTACTACAGGATTACGATCAGATTCTAATGATAGAATCAGGAATACGTGGAGGATTATGCCAGGTTTCTCATCGATATGCTGAAGCTAATAATAAATACATGGAGAATTTCGATTCAGAGAAGCCGTCTCAATTTATTACCTACGATGATGCAAACAACCAATACGGCTGGGCAATGTGTCATCGCCTCCCTTACGGAGGATTTAAGTGGGTCTCTCCAGACAGCATTGATCTGGATACACTAAAGGAAGATGATTCTCTCGGTTACATCTTAGAAGTAGACGTTGATTATCCTTCTGAACTTCATGATCTACACGATGATTTACCCTTTCTACCAGAGTGTAAACAGCCAAAGGAAACATCTTTAAAGAAACTAATCCCCCATCTTGGAAATCGAAGGCGTTACGTAGTTCACTATATGGCTCTTAAACAAGCTCTGGATCATGGATTAAAATTAATTAAGATTCACCGCGCGTTAAGCTTTAAACAGCTACCTTGGTTAAAGTCATACGTTGAATTTAATAATAATCTACGGAAACAGGCTAAAAATGATTTCGAGAAGGATTTGTATAAATTGTTCAATAATGCAATGTTTGGGAAAACTATGGAAAATATTCGTAATAGATTAGACATACGCCTTGTTACTGACAGTAAGATGGCAGAAAAGCTGATAGCTAAACCAACATTTATAGACAGAACAATTTACGGCCCTGATCTAGCTGCTTTTCATATGGCTAAACGTAGCATTGTGTTCGATAAGCCTATATATATTGGTATGTGCGTGTTGGATATTTCAAAAACTTTGATGTATTCCCACCACTATAATGTACTGCTTCCTTATTATGGGGTTGAAAATATTAAACTCGCATACATGGACACGGATTCCTTCATATATTTAGTAAAGACCGAAGATGTATACCAAGACAAGTTGTGTTTCCTAGAGCATTTGGATACGTCTGACTACCCCAATAATCATATATGTTATTCTGTAAAGAACAAAAAGGCGTTGGGAAAATTTAAAGATGAAGCTTGTGCGCACATTATTAGAAAATTTGTCGGTCTCAGAGCTAAGATGTATGCCCTAGACATCGATGGAGTAGAAGTAAAGAAGATTAGAGGTATTAGCAGGGGTGTTGTTAGGAAATGTATCAGTTTTCAAGATTATAAGGACTGCCTTATGACAAAAATGGTAAAGAGAATACCAATGAATGTTATCATGTCGAAGCATCATGAAATATCGTCAGTACAACTAAACAAGATCGCCTTGTGTCCAGATGATGACAAGAGAGTGATTGCCGCTGATGGAATAGCTACACATGCACATGGGCATTACGCAATCACTGAATCTGTTTAATTTATCTACGACTAAAAGAATCCTAGCAATAGGAAACATCTATCAACAATTTTTTCAAATAAAATCGTTTTTTTTTTTTTTTTTGAAGTTTACAAGTATGGAATGTTCTCCATAAGTCTTAGCAGCAGAGCCTATAACATGTGTTTGTTGTATGTAAAACAGCCTCTGGCGTGAGATTAATTTCTTCGTAAGCCTATATATATATAAATATATGACTGATATGGCCTCTGGCGTGAGATTAATTTCTTCGTAAGCCTATGTATATATATATATATATATATATATATATATATATATATATATATATGACTGATATGGCCTCTGGCGTGAGATTAATTTCTCCGTAAACCTGTGTATGTCCGGTAAGGTCTCTAGCGTGAGATTAATTTCTTCATAAGCCTACAGGTGTGTGTGTGCTGAAGGGCTTTGGTGCTTAAGGCTAATGGAATACAATGGCAAAAAATTATCTTATGTTAAGTAAATATAGGGTTGATAGGTGTTAACTCTGCCTCTAGGGGAGGAGGAAGTGTGTCCCCTAGAGCCGGTCTCAAGCCCGGAGAAAAGAGGAGAGACATCTACATCCAGAACTTGCTCCTTAAGCTGAACTATAATGCGCGGTGCCCTTCACGAAGGGAGAGTAGACCTCTGAGACATATTCATCATTCGAGCTTGCAAACCTCGTTGATATGTCAATGATGAGAGTTTACGTATAGCATTTTTAGTTAACTTACTGGAGTTTTCGTGTTTTTTTTTTTTTGTAAAGATTTAGCTTCTGTATACTTAACTATAATGCGCGGTGCCCTTTACGAAGGGAGAGTAGACCTTTGAGGTGTATTCGTCATCCAAGTTTGCAAAGCTTGTTGATACACCTGTGATAAGAGTTTACGTATAGCATTTGTAGTTAACTTTACAGGAGTTTGACTTCAAGGGCATACCCCAAGCTTTGACTGGTTTGATGTTAGAGCCCTCACAGAGGGTAGTAGAGTACTGGCTACATCTCCATAAGACAAGGCTCCAACCCTTGCTGTGATGTTAATGGCGGTTTCTACCTTCTAACGTCCTGGTCGGCTTGAAGTATGTACTCTCACGTACAGTGTTAACCAACATAACCGCTAGCATAATGGTAGGAGGATTTGCCTATTAAAGTAGGAAATTGGGGAGAGCATAGGAGGTTAAGGGCATCCGGCCAGCCTGCTCAAGTCCTCTAACATAAGGGAGTTGTCTATAAAACACTGCCCCAGTTTCATGGAAGTAGGCGATTGGAAAGAGCATATGTAGTGAAGGGCATCCGGCCAGCCTCGTCAAGTTCTCCAACATAAGAGAGTTTCACCTGGCAGCCATCTTGCGCAACAGCCTCTGTACCAGTCATCTCAAGTCCTCTAGAGTTGCGCGGAGTGGCCATCTTGCCCACTAGCCCATGTGTCATCTCCCAAGAGTTAGTTCCATAAGAGACCATGTATAGCGGCCATCTTGCCCATTAGCCCCTGTGCCAGCTTCGGCCTATTGCACCTACTTATTGCTTTTGCACTAGGGAGAGACAAAATGCTTTTCTTCTTGGAGAATCATGGAGAGGGAATTACTTTTGTGTTATCGTAGGTTATTATCCTGCCCAGGTTTATGATGTCATATCCCATGTCTGCGTGGAAGCGAGGACCTGAGCAGTATCAGTGACAGTGCCTCATGTGATCTTGTTAGGGACGACGATTGATCCCATTCGCAGAGCTGTAATACTAGCACACAGGGACCACAATTTTCCTACAGCTCTAGCATATCGCTTCTCACACAACCTCGTTACAACTCTGTGTTTCGTTGTATCAGATAACATAACGTTAATTTCATTCCTCTGCGGATCCTGTGACCCACAGCTTTGTATACTTAGGAGAGAAAACAGGACGAACTTGGAGATGGGAAAGGAAGGTGTTATTGCGTATAAAGAATGCTGTATCCAATCTCCGTCACTACCTCGATAATTAAGTTTCATGCCTGTTATCGTTGAGTTCTTAACACACTTTCGTTATTTTTAGCCTACTTTCATTTATGAAAAAAAAAAGACTTATGAGATCAGCGATTTCAATGAAACTCGGCAAGGTCATAATAAAATTAAGGCCGACTCCGACCGTGCCCTTCAAATTTCATTACGTCTCACCAATCCAACATGGCGGCTGTGCGAAATATTTCACCGGCATTCTACATGTATATCTCCGAAACTACAGTATTACTGATACCACCCTGAAATTTTGTACGGTGTTAAAGGGCACTACTAGACGTTCACCTATGTGTCTTTCAAAACCCTGTTAACTACAAAACGAACATGGCGGCCATATGAAGTTGAAACATTTAAATAGACGTTTCTCGCAATTTAACCATCAAAACGCAGTAAACCCTGGTACAGCAAATGACTATACAAATGTCAATGCACTGATATTTAATTTAGTTTAATTGTTTTCATAACCTCAATATGGCGGCTGAGCGAAATTTTAAAATCTCGTCTTTATTCCTTGTGTCCTAATCATGCGATTGAAGTTTGAATAAAACACCTACACAATTTAATCTTCATGTAAAAGTACATACCTTTAAGGCCTATATATAAAAATCCAACATGGTGACCATCCGAAATATTTAGACGGTTCTCAATATCTACAAATCTATTACAGCAATCAAACTGAAAATTTGTATGTTGATAGAGGCAATCAATATAAGCCAGATATATAAAAATAGGCTGTTTAATTTTTCACGGAACTACTTGGTTACTGATAACAACTCCTACCGTTGCTCTTTTGTTCGCTGAGAACAGCAAAGAGGATTAGTATTTGTTTTGCAGGAATTAATGCTCCATGTTACTGATTTCTTTGCACGCTAAGGTTGGTAATGAATAACGTTGTTCTTTTGTTAACTACGAAGGCTGTTTTTTAAGTAATATCCGTTGTGATATTACGTCTTTGCATCGCTGCGGTCGGCATTCCGTGCAGGTGCGCTGTGTACCTGCATCTATTGGCAAGGCTGAGACGCCATTACGGCATCAGTCACCCTTGTGTGGGTGTGTTGACAAGCTTTTGAAATTCTATCGCCTATCGAGAGAGCCGCCGACTCGTAAACGAGAGGGAAAACTCCCCTGTAAGGTATCCTGCCGTTTGGCCACCACTGTCGTGCAAATTGCGTGCTTACCAGGAGAACTGCGTATGTTTAGGAGTTCTCCTGACCACATAGACTACGCAGTTTGCCTGGCAGTGGTGGCCAAACGGCAGGATATCTTACAGGGGAGTTTTCCCTCTCGTTTACGGGTCGGCGGCACTCTCGATAGGCGATACAATTTCAAAAGCTTGTCATCACACCCACACACGGAAGACTGTTGCCGTAATGGCGTCTCAGCCTTGCCAATAGATGCAGGTACACAGCGCACCTGCACGGAATGCCGATCGCAGCGATATCAATGACGCAATATCACAACGGGTATTACTTAAAAAACAGCCCTCGTATAAACATCAGCAACATAAGCGGTATATTTGTGAATACACTAAAACACGACAATGTTGTTCACAACTGAAATATAACACACCATCAAGAATATAAAGTAACTAGCAACCCGTCCTGGCTTCGCCCGATATCTTTCACGGTTTACCCAGCGAAAGCCTAAAAGGCGCACGGACGGCAGATCCCAGACGCAATTCAGAAATGCCGAGGTGAACAGCGAAATTACAAACACATATCCTCTTCTCTTCAGCTGTTCAGCGCCTTAAAACTCGAATAACTAACCAACTAACTAACTACTCTTCTCTAAAGTCTTAACTCGACAGTTTGATGCTGGCCAAAGCTGGGGTGATGGGCTTGTAAACTCTCTCCGAAGCTAACTGAGAGTGATCAAGGGTACTACTCGCGTGTGGAGGAGCTTTTTCCGGTCACGGAGAGAGTCCGTCATTTTGTGTAGGCTAAGGATAGGTCATACAAGATCCACCCACTCGTACCTAATGGGAAGGGAAGACCCCCACTTTATACCTGTGGTGCTGTTTTCACCGTGGCCCACATATTCACCGAGTGTGTGGATCTTGCTGACGTACGAAGAAACCTTGGTTTGCAGACGACACTCAAACTTATATTAGCCGATGACGCGGTGGCTGCTGATCGCGTTATCCGCTTTATAAGTGAGAGTGGGTTAGGGCCAGCAATCTAAATTTTCCAGTGAACATTGACTCAACGACTAGTTCGTTTTTGAATGATCATTTTTTTGTTTTTCCGTAATTTTTGTTAATTTTTAAAATTATTTGTTTTATTTAATTTTTTGTTTTATTAATTTGAGGTCTTTTCAAGTTTAGGTGGCCACCTCTAAATTTTAAATTCAAATCGAAATTTGTATTCTTTAATCTGTGTTAAGAGGTGCAGATGACCTCGTAGTTCCACCCCTTAAAACAACAATAACTAACTAACTCCGAAGCTAGTAATTTAATTTTCCACTAAATGGAGATTGTTGGAAGAAATGAAAACGTAAAAACACGTATAGTGGGCGATGTATTAAAGATAGAAATATGCTGTCACGGACTTTTTCGTAGAATGTTTCAAGCTGAACAATTCTTACACATAGCCTAACGGTTTACCCAGCGTAAGCTTAAAAGACGCATGGACGGCAGTTTTTTCTTCGACTCGATTCGCTGAAATCGTTATTGCTTGGCTTCCTTTGGTCATAAATGAATGCTTTTGTACCCAAACCTTTCTCGAGAAATCCTTCACAGAATGGTGGAAACCGCATCAAAATCCATCCACACAGCCATTCAATTACCGTCAGGGCCGGATTTAGATCCTATGCGCTCCTTGGCCCGTGGGCCTTTGCCGCCCCCTCTGCATACCATCGTGAACGAGGGAGAATTTAGACCTCAGAAAGGTCTTTGTGGAGGAAATTTTTATTTTATTCTAATGTATCGGGAAGTAAAATCAATTAAATAAATTAAAATGATGAGAGAATCAACTGTCTCTAAAATAAATAGGCCAATGAGATATTAAAATAATTTTAAACCATTTAAAACTCATCATATACTTACAGATATTCAGATATACACACTACATCATACAACTTACTACTACGCATAATGAATTATTCAATTTAAACAGACTTAAAAATTCTCCTAATAAATTATAAAACATTCCTGTTCTAAAATTCAAGTCGAAAAATCTGCTGTTTCAAAACATTTGTTGGAAAATGTTGGCCACAATATCAATTGGAAAAGTGTCAAAATTTTGGAAAGTTTAATTTAAATCACAAAATTATACGAAATTGGTTTAAAAAACATAAGTAAAAGCCTGTTTAGTCAATTTTTGAACTATAAAAAGAACTTTTTGAAGTGAAACAAGACAAAAAAAATAAGCGTATAACAACAAGAAATGACAAAAAAAATGTAGTCTATAACATTTTATGGAAACTTTGTGACAAAAAAAAAATTGCGGATTAATTTTGCGCCCCTCAGCATGGTGTGCCCCTAGGCTGGGGCCTATGGCGCCTATTGGTAAATCCAGCCCTGAATACCGTAGCCTATCAGAAAGAAGCCTGGGCGATCTAAGCGACGAGGCCGAGCAAGCCATGTTCTCTAGCACCGTTAAAGAACACTCAAATATCTGATTTAATGAGCATTATCTTGCCGAGGATGCACCCTATAGCTTCAAACGTTTTTCCTACTGGTTTACTTACTTTTATTACCGTGTCTCAGTGACTATCAGTCATGCAAGACAAGCCAAGCCTTGCCGCTGGGAATAGCTCGCACCAATTGTAATTAAGTTAATGCTCCGGCGTCAGTCGTAACTAACAATTACTGCTAATCTGTCTGATACGAGGCTCTCGTGGGAGCTAGCAGAACTACTGTTTTATCCACTGCCAGCAATCACCGGTAGTTGTGATTCTAGTTTTGGGAAGAGAACACCTCTTTATGTAAATATTATATTATGTCAGAGACCTGTATTATAATGGGGGTCACTAAAGTACTACTTTTCATTATAACACTGTCTTTCCAACCAATCAGAGCACAATATTTTCATTCATTGACCAATTAGGTAAGGATAGCGTCTGACATGCATTGAAAATCCAACAGGTCGGACATGAAATACATGATTTGAAAGTTGACAATGTATCTTATATTGGATCAACCATTCTAGTTACAATGCGTAAACAAACAGGGCAATATTGCAAACAAAATAGCACTGTACATTAATATCCGCAACTCCAATTTCTACACATTCGTATGATTTCGCCAACAATTTTAGTGAATGCAGTTGTTGACATAAACACACCGTAACGTCATAGAGGAAGTAGGCGTATGACATAACTTCCACGGGAATTATAATCCTGCTCACTGTTCAGTAAATGGATTTCTTATGCTCCAGATACCGTTACTATTCTATTTGGGACTACATTGATTTACCTTCCGTTGACATTCTATACGCATCGAATTTGAAGAATAACTAGTTGATAATACGATACATTTTAATTTTAAATGAACCCTTGCAAAGAAGCATATGAGACTCAATTTCGGGGGGTGTAACAGTCCATTTCGTAAAGTTGTTGTTAAGCGCTTCTCATAACATGCAGGGTAACATATAGCAAAATAACATGCAGGAAAAAGTGAATACCAGGGTTAAAACATATGAATTTAATAACAGATCAACAAATTTACACACTATTTACAATAACAACACAAACAAGGTCTCCCCAAATGACTCCCACTTGAATTAATAAAAATTGCCAAACTAGGCCTGATCTCAGGAGAGATCGTAAACATCTGGACCAAATGTCCCAAATTACTACAATGACATGTGCGTGTGCGGCTGTTCTACATGCGACACGATGTGTACAAATTAATGCGAGATTCGTTACCATCCAGTAAACCTTCAGGGGACGAATCTGCATTGTCTTAAAGCTAGACAGACATGAGGAACCAACTAACACTAATTAAACTAATCCGACACTTCCTACACTAAATAAAACAAAAATAATTTCCGCAATGAAATTGGAATCAAAGAACTGCCGTAGCAAACAACATTAACGCCTAAAATTAAGACTTTTCAAATCAACACAAGTAAATCAACACGTGGCCAATCAAGAAAAATACACATATGGCCACTTGCCATTTTTACAAGAAAAAAAAACACCCAACGGTGTCACAACAGACACAATATAACAATAAAATGAGTCATAGAAATCACTAGGCTCAAAGCCAACATTTACATCATAAAACAAATATTTTATTTCATACGATATGCGGTAATTCGTAACGGACATGGCGAACTCCCAATTAGTATTATGATCCAGTGACCATTAAAAGAACAGGTCTGCTACAAATAGCATACAGGAGTCAGTCGGTCAGCTGGACTGCCTAGACGAAGAATCACCAGACATAGACGGGAGCAAAGTGGAATCTGCACATCTGTCAACCCACGTGCCAATAACCTCGACCTGCCGTGGCACTGGCTCGAGTCTCGAAGAAACGTGCTCCCAAAAGCACATAATATACGTGTGTGTGTCAAAATAAAATATCTTAGCATTTCCCACGGAAATCCAAGACTCAGCACTGGACAAGGTACAGTAGCCTCTAAGAGCGCTCTGCCTTTCCAATAAAATACAACCACAATAATTGAGGGCGGTAGGCACTTTCTACCCCTCATCACGATGAACCAATACACACACCTTGACACAATACACACACCAGAATCACACGTATGGGTTTGACGGAAACCTGAAATAAAGGGCATAAAATATTTTCCACCGACTTGCGCTCCCAATCTAGTCCGTGACTAAAGAACCTGAAAAGGACTCAAAAAAACTCAAAAATATAGAACTAAGGTGTTCTACAGTGACATCTTAACTTGTTGCGCTCGGCAACCCTAGTATGAATATAAACCTGTTCGTAAAACATCTAACAACTTTTACCCCCCTTCCCCTACTAAAAATTAACTTGAATAAAGCACCACTTATCGACCACGACGAATTTCGCATTCGCATGGTTAAAATCAAAATACACACGCCATGCATACTACATATGACTCATAAGAAAAAATATACAATCAAACAAACACTTTGGCCACGTGCCAACGTACATTTAAATATGACAGTGTCGGCGCACAAAAAAATCTAAATACAAGAAAAACAAACAATGAATAAAATATTTACAACGTTCCCGCGTCTAATCTAGCTACATATTGAATAAATCAATGGTTTGTACATCACCGTGCGGCCTGCAGAACTCAACCTCCATCCCAAGGCATTTTCCCACGGGAAATCTACTCGTTCATTGTCGACGCTAGGGTAGAGGCGTAGCACTTCATTCCATCAGTCGACCTTCCAGAAGACATCTTGGCGTTGCTTCGTGGAAAGAAATGTTCAAAGTTATTAGTTTGCCTAGTTAGAATCGCTATGAGCTACTGACTTTGACTCAAATAATGTTCTAGGTGATTACTCGACGTCGAACTTGCCCTATCTAAGCATTTGCGTACATCACACGCACACATATATCACTCAAAATATAACACAAAATTTACATAAAATTACACTCTTCATTCTCTACGCAACTGGCTTTTAACAAGTCTCAAATATGTCTACCGCGTAGCGTTTATCTCGACTAGAGATCTCCCTCCGCTAAGCGTGCACTCTGCTCCCAGAGCACAAAATAAAATGTTTGTCCAAACACACGTGAAGTATGCTCACTAGAGCCTGATAAAATCGTTACTCAAACTGGCGTGGGGGCAATCTGTGAAAATAATCTGTAGTTTTTACCTCACAGACTTGGGACTAGTATCAATCTTCTTCTGTTCATCCAAACGTCTCAACGGACTTATGCGGAATTATATCGCATCGGCGGTTCTTCAGACATGCGTTTTAGCGCCTTTTTTAAGGTACGCCACTCTCCGCGTGGTTTAGGCGTCCTCTCTCCTGATTTTCTGATTCAATCGTGTATCGGTTGGAACTTCACCTCCGGCACGCCCATAATGACGCCAACTTGGATGCCCGTTCACCCTGAATTTTTCCTTGAACTCGGCTTAGCTGGTCATCGTCAGGAATAACTACCACGCTGCTTCTGTTGTAATCGTTGCGACACACTATCTGTCTCCCCTTTGTCAACCTCAACATGTACTGCCTGGGCATCAGTAATAATAATAATAAAAATCATGAAGACTTATTGATCGGCAAATCAATAAGGGTTCAATGTCAGAGACCTGTATTATAATGGGGGTCACTAAAGTACTACTTTTCATTATAACACTGTCTTTCCAACCAATCAGAGCTCAATATTTTCATTCATTGACCAATTAGGTAAGGATAGCGTCTGACATGCATTGAAAATCCAACAGGTCGGACATTAAATACTTGATTTGAAAGTTGACAATGTATCCTATATTGGATCAACCATTCTAGTTACAATGCACAAACAAACAGGGCAATATTGCAAACAAAATAGCACTGTACGTTAATATCCGCAACTCCAATTTCTACACATTCGTAAGATTTCGCCAACAATTTTAGTGAATGCAGTTGTTGACATAAACACACCATAACATCATGGAGGAAGCAGGCATATGACATAACTTCCACGGGAATTATAATCCTGCTCACTGTTCAGTAAATGGATTTCTTATGCTCCAGATACCGTTACTGTTCTATTTGGGACTACATTGATTTGCCTTCCGTTGACATTCTATACGCGTCGAATTTGAAGAATAACTAGTTGATAATACGATACATTTTAATTTTAAAGCTTTTGTAACAGCCTTTTTTTTTGTTATTTGACCAAAATAACAAAATGATCATACATAGTATCTGTGCGCTATCTGTTGGAGCAACTTCAGGATAAACAATGTTTCAAAGCTTTGGGATTCGCTATTGGGTAGAGATCAAATACTGAGCCCACACCATTCCCAAGAAGAAGAAGTCAACCGACAGAATCTCGACACATATTTATGAATGTTTACGTTAGAACATATAATAAAGTTATAATTATCGTCGAACATAAACAGCCGAATCACAAGTTTATAAACATACTCGTGTCTTAATTATTGCCATTATAGGCTCGTTGCATAATGTACTATTATACTAATTTTGAGCTACGGTCAAAACATTCTTTGCGAAATGCCCTAACTACGAGTAATCAGTGTGTAGTGTTTTGTATTCATGCGGTACGTTAATCACTAGCCTATTCGAACGCCATTGTCTGATATTATGGGAATTATAAGGTTCCTCTGCTGTAACTAATGTATTGTCTTACGGGCTATCATTAAGTTCTCCCAATCATCTGACACTATTTATTTTTATTGATATTGACTTCCATATTGAATTGCAAGCCCATCTTATCCCTGGCGCATGGGTAATTTTCACCCGAGTCTCAAATAATGCTCTATATTTTCGTTTTGGTCAGCCCTTATTTCCTGCCGCTTACTGTACCTTCCTTCCTAGCCTTGAACTTCACCCTGCTAAAGAAACATGTCCATAGCTTTTTGAACACTCAAGTTATTTCTATATTATTTACGGTCGGGTCAGATTTACCCATGGCGCCAGTCCTCACGTGACAATTTTCGGCTTACGTTAGTCGGGACAACCTGTAAAACATGAGAGGTAAAATCCACCTATTTTGGTGGAGCACAATCACATATCTCACGTGCTTGTTGTCCACGTTTAGGGACACCTTGGTCATCAGCTCCTTTGTAAAAAAAAAACTGAGATGACTGCTTTACCGCCATTATCAAGGCCAATATTACTGTCACGGAAATTATTGTTAAATTTTAAAAATGTAAATAAACCTCATTTGGTATTTGGAACAGTTCATAGGAAGACAACGGGTGTAAAATTACTTCATTAAAATACGTACGACTACGACAAAAAGGGAGTGACACACTATGGGTCTAAATGACCCGGCGCCAGTTCTCGTGTTATATTTTTTATCGCCAGTTCTCAAGGGTTAAGGGTTTTGGAAAGCTGAAAATCTTCAAAACGGTTGGCCTATATTTGTTTTCTTCGTGTCTTATTTTAAGACTACTTTCCTGCAACCGACATCTGCTATGTAAACATTATGTGTCAGAAAACTGTATCATAATGAGGCTCATTATAACACTATTTTTCATTATGAATCAGTTTCTCCCACCAATCAGAGCTCAAGAAACAGTTGTGTGGCCAATTAAGTAAGTACACCTTCGCGCATGCGCTCAAAATCCAACATATTTCTGTGTTGGCAAGCAAAGTGAATGGTCTCTGCATTCGGAGTGCCTTGACCCACGTATGCGCTCTGTTCAGTCAGCAAAGCCAGCGCGCCCTGTTCACTAGCTGAATTAACAGATTCCCACAGATATTTATGAATATTTATGTTAAAACTTTAAAATAAAGCTATAATTATCGGCGAACATAAACAGTCGTATGCAACTCGCCTATTATGATAATTAAGACACTCGTATGGAAATTATAAACCTGGCATTCGCTCGTTTTATGAACATACTCGTGTCTTAATTATTGCCATTATAGGCTCCTTGCATAACGTACTATTCTAGCATGCTGAGCTTCTAGGCCCAAGATCGAGGCTTCAAACCCGGCCGAAGTCGTCGGATTTTTAAGAGCAATAAAACTTCCCCCGTATGCCTTCTTTCGGAGGGGAAGTAAAGCCGACGGTCCCATGTCATAGATTTATGGCATGAAAAAGAGCCTTTCACTAACTACACTTGTGGAAGCTAAAATTTGTAGGTTAGTTTGACAACGCTATATTAGTTCCAACGTTCGCCGCTGCGATGACATCTATTAGCCAAGTCTGTGGCTAGGAGTCGTGGACGGTTATATTTGGGAGCAAGAGTGGGAACTACTTGAAAAATTAATTGTCTGCAGTTCTTCTACCGGAATTACTGATAACACACACTAATACAGCCATCACAATTAACACCGGTTATCAGACAGATCCTACACACACCCAAAGTACACGGGGCTACATGACCGCGTTGTCGATATCATGTAATATTATACAAATTATGTTTTACTATTGGTCAATACGGATAAAATTATTTACCAATTTAACATGGTTAACGTATACGAATTGTATTCCTTTAAGGATAATTGTCATGGACTCAGAAGAGTGAAAATGAATACCATGTCTCTGACAAGAATATTCTCTTGTTATAGCGAAACATAGGCTACATTGGGCATCATTAAAACAAGTTCAAAACGGTTTGATTGGTTCCATACTGCTCTGTTCATCTCAGAACGAATTTCTTTTATTTTAAATCTAGCATTACCCGTCGCGGCTTCGTCCGGTATCTTTAATGGTTTACACCTAAACGGCGCACGGACGGCACGTCCCAGACGCTCGTTAACTTGCTAAAGCTAGTAATTCAAATTTCCACTGAATTGCGATTGTTGGAAGAAATTAAAAAGCAAATCAAGAAGTTTCGTGACAAACAAAAGAGCCTAATTTTCTTAAAATGAAGATCCATGCCAATGGTTAATCTACAGTATATGAACCTATCTAGAATATTAGGATCAAAAATATAGACAGCTTTTATTAACAGTTGTCAGCCCTGATTGCTCTTAAGAATACTTATAGTCATATCTGTTATGTTACACATAGCACATACGAAATTTGGATGAAATCCAACTGATAGTATAGAAGTTACATGTATTAAAAATTGGTCCTATCATCAGGCTTAGAATCATGTTGGTAGAACTGACGTATGTAAGTTACTCCAAATTAATCTAAAATGTCAGGTACTATACGTGTGCATAGTTTAAAGCTGTCGGCTTGCATACTTTCTGATATATTGGTATTTGGATTTAAAAAAGACAGAGAGAGCAATTATAAACAGTTGGCTGCCCTGGTGGCTCTTAAGAATACGCTCAGTCATATCTGTTTATGTACACATATTACATACAAAATTTGGATGAAGCCCAATTGTTAGTGTCGAAGTTATATGCATTTAGAAATTGGACCTATCAGAAGTCTTAAAATTATTTTGGCAACACTGTCATGTTGTCCTCCTGGAAATTAAACTGAAATAGTATTATCTACATGTGTGCCAATTTTGGAATAGCTCCCATGCATACCTTCCAAGATATCCAACATGGAGCTCAAATTTCTAGTGCGTTTTTTCAGCAGTTGGTAGCACTGACATCATTTTCAAATATGGGCATGAGATATTTCGGTTTCGATTGCTGCAGCCGTTTAGGAGTTGATAGGGGGGGGGACATACACACAGACAGACAGACTCACATTTTCCCGGATCGATCTCATAAGTCTACTTTTTCCTCATTTTTGCAAAATGTGAAACGTAGGCTAAAATTACTTATAGTGGGCGATGTATTAAAGACAGAGATATGCTGTCTCGGAGTTATTTGTAGAACTTTTCATGCTGAACAATTCTTACATTCATAGTATTCAGTATGGTTATATTTAACGGTTTACTCAGCGTAAGTTTAAAAGGCGCACGGAGGCAGGTTTTTCTTCGACTCGATTCACTGAAATCGTTACTGCTCGGCTTCCTTTGGTCATAAGTGAATGGTTTTCTACAGAAACCTTCCTCGAAAAATCATTTACAGAATGGTGATAACCGCATGAAAATTCATTCAGTGGTTCTCGAGAGTACCCGTTTCATCCAAGAATCGGGGTCTTTGTTTTTACTATGTAGAGATTACTTATGCGTTGGATAAAAAGGTTAGAAGTGGATACTTGGATTTTATAGTTGAAATAATATATTTTATACAAAATCACAATGGAAGAATATGTTCCAATATATGCGGAGCATCATCTCCAAGGGGATTGAGATCATGTGCCTTATAAATTAAGTAAAGAGAGGATTATTAATTTCAATATTGGGCCACTCAATTATAAATGTATTTCAAGAGTGAAATTTGTATGTAGGGAGGAAGGAAAGGCTTGCTCGCTCGAGTTGCGAGGAATTAGCGATCTCTAATGAGGCTACCTGCCTGCTGCTGTCACTCATCTCCACTTCCTCCCTCATTTAAAACTTGTTCCAACTCCAACACAGAAATTTGATAGGACCAACCATTTTATCTTACTCCGTAACTTTTCTGGATGCAAGAAGTAAAAAAAGTTAGAAACAATGCAGGATAAGAACTAAAATCACAAAGCAAGTAAAATATTGATTAATACCAAAACCACTGTACTCTACATCACGGCAAAGCTGAATGTCATCTTTAATGATAAAGTCCTCCATCATCAAACTTTTCTAAATATTTTGGCGGGACTCTCGATAGTGGCCTGTTTGCCAACTCTTGATGAATGCAGTACATTTATTTTTGTCTGTTGGCACATGCTAGAGTAAAATGTGGCTTTTCACCGATGTCTCAGTCTCATTCATTGAAGCTACTGACGTATGGGAGGTGCTTAGTAATGACATTCAGGGCACAGTCAGTATCTGTGGATGCTGTGAAAGGTTCAACTCATAGGGTTAGTACTGCTGTTCTGACTCAGTGAGGAAAGCAATGGCAAACTACCCCACTCCTCATCTTGCCTAGTACGACTCAATAAAGCTCTGCCTTGCGTTTTTGTGGGTATCTACCCTCATAACCTAACGGCGGTACTTTTTGAGGATCCAACCAGCCTTCGGACTGACTACCTAACAGACAGACTCTCGATAGGACTTTGTCCTTAAAGAAGCACCTGCAGAACACTGCAACAAAATTAAGATCACGCAATAACATCTTGCAGAAGTTATGTGGAACCATATGGGAAGCTACAGCAACAACATGACGATCTTCTGCTCTAGGACTTGTCTATTCAGCTGCTGAATACTGTGCACTGGTGTGGCTTAACAGTCCACATGTGAAGCAGATCGATGCCCAATTGAGTTCGGCGATGAGGATAATATCAGGTTGCATCAGGACAACTCCTCTGAACTGCCTTTCACCTCTAAGTCACATTGCACCACCCGACTTAAGTAGAGAAAACTCTCTCCTGAGGAAATATCAAAATATAATCTCCACTCCACAGCTTCCTATTCATTGTGACATACCTACAGTAGAGATACGTCACCCATCCTAACAGCGGAATCTCTACAATTAAATAATTTTCAGATTGGCAACAAGTGGTCTGAGGTATGGAATAATTTATTCCATGATAAATATAGAAACTTCATTGATCCTATCAAGTTGGTTGGTTGGTTGCTTCCTCAGTTTAAGGGCTGCGACAACGCGGTGATGTAGCCTCGTGTACTTTGGGTGTGTGTGGAATCTGTCTGATAACCGGTGTTAATTGTGATGGCTGTATTAGTGTGTTATCTGTTTTCAATTCAAGTACGGACTGCAGACATTAGATTTCAAGTAGTTCCAACTCTTGCTACCAAACGCCACTGTCAACGACTAATTAGTTCTGAAGTTTGTTACTACATGCCACCGCAGTCGGCTCCTGGCGACGAACGTTGGAACCTAAGAGCGTTAGTCAAATATAACCTATAATTTAGCTTCACACATTCTAGGCCCTTAAGGAGGCTGGGTGTATGTAGCCCCACAACTTCTGGTGCACCTTAGATAATGCTACACCCTCAGGGGCTCACGGCTGGTGAGTTCGGGAGTTGGCGACCCCGAGGGATTCCTGAGCTGGGTCCGTTTTCCTCTTTTGTCCCTTACCTTTGGGGCGGACCCTCTCCTCTTTCACTTTCCTATCTGCCTTTCATGGCTCTCCTTCCTTCCAAGTCCCTCAATCCGCCTTCTTCGAGGGTTGAGGGCATTTCTTTTCCTCCTGTCCTTTATTTGCCTTATACTCCTTTATTTTTCCATTTCTTCTTCTAGTATGTAGGTTAGTAGTTAGTTTTAGTTTTTTAGTTCGCATTTGCTTTCTTTTTTTTTCATCTTCACGATCACCCAAACCATCAGGGGCCGATAACCTAGATGTTAGGCCCCTTAAAACAACAATCATCATCATCATCAAGTGTAATTATAGGAAGGTACTTTATCATGACATAAATCAATGTCATGGGACCGCCGGCTTCACTTCCCCTCTGAAGGAAGGCATACTGAGGGATTTTAACGCTCTTAAAAAATCCGACGACTTCGGCCATGTTTGAACCCGCGACCATGGGCATAGAATCTCAGCATGCTACCGAAACCGCTTGATCCTACCAAGAAATATGCTGGCACGGAACTACCACGCCATACGTGGAAATCACTCAACAGGATTCGACCGAGACATGGGTTTCTGCACAGACAGAGTGCGGCAGAAATAACTGACGAATTTCAAACGTAAATAACACAGCAACGCAACACGATATTCACAAATGTATTGCTCAGTTTAAAAGAGCAATGTTTGCCATTTGCATCATATACACATACACACTAGGTTTTGAAAATAATGTCATCCAAATGCCAACCGCCCCTTTCGATGGACTGCTAAAGCCTCTCCCTGAAGTTCCACATGACCTTCCAAGTCATGTCTAGTGGTATTGCCTCGATTTCCTCACGGATAGCAACTTTCAGGTCGTGTAGTGTTCGCGGCTTACGCGAGCCTTCAGGTATCCCCACAGAAAAAAATCGCAAGGGGCGAGATCAGGGGAACGGGCTGGCAATGGAACGTCACCCCGTAAGGAGATTAAACGTTCTGGAAACATCACTCTGAGGAGATTGCGTAACGGCATGTCTCACTGCACGGATATTCTCTGGCGTTGTAACGCTACGGGGCTTACCAGGCAGTTTTCGTTTTAACACTTGAATCAGTTCCTCTCAAATTATTCACCCATACCAGAATGGTATTCCTGCTTGGACTTTTTGCATGTCTATGTAACCTAAAGTGTCTACGAAATAAACGCTGTGTTGTGGTAACAGAGTCAGCATTTTTAGCCTATTTTCAATTTTGAAAAAAAATAGGCTTATGAGATCCCCCTTTGTCCGTGTGTGTGTGTGATTCGTGTGTGTGTGTCCCCCTAATAAAATCTAAACGGCAGGAGCGATTTCAATGAAACTCGGAACGTTCATAGCACTATTCCCGGCGACCTCGACCGTGCCCTTCAAATTTTGTTACGACTCACCAATCCAGCATGGCGGCTGTGCGAAATATTTCACCAGCATTCAATATCTCCGAAACTATCACCGATATTACCCTGACATTTTCTATGGTGTTAGAGGGAACTACTATAAGTTCACTTATGTGACTTTTGAAAACCTGGTAACTACAAAACCAACATGGCGGCCAAGCGAATTTGCGACTTTTAAATAGACGTTTCTCGCGATTTGACCAATCAAACGCAATGAAACTTGGTACAGTATATGTTTATATACATTGTAATGCACCGACATCAAACTTCGTTCAATTGTTTACATAATCACAAGATGGCGGATGTGCGAAATATTTCACCGGCATTCTATATCTCTGAAACTATTAGCGGTATCTCCCTAAAATTGTGTACGGAGATAAAGGGCACTACTGGAAGTCCATCTATAAGATTTTCAAAAACCGGTTAACTACAAAACGAACATGGCGGCCCAGCGAATTTGAACATTTTAAATAGACCTTTTTCGCGATATAATGTTCCAAGCGCACTGAAATCTGGTACAGGATATATTTATACACATTGTAATCCACTGGTATCTAATTTAGTTCAATTGTTTACATAACCTCAAGATGGCGGCAGTGCGAATTTTAAAATTAAGTTTTTATTTCTTGTGATGTAGTCATGCGATCAAAGTGAAAGTTGGAATAATGAACCTACGCAATAATTTTCCTTTAATGGTACATGACTCTATGGCCTATACATTTAACAATTCAACATGGCGACCATCCGAAATATTTAGACGATACTGAATATCTACGAATCTATTTTAGCAATCAAACTGCATTTTTTAATGTTCATAGGGGCTATGAGCTTAAGTTCACCTATAGGACTTTAAATAACCTGGTGATCACAAATCCAACATGGCGGTGACGCGAATTATAAATATTCATATGGACGTTTCTCGCAATTTAACCATCCGCGTGCAGTGAAACTTGGTACAGTAAATCTTTATCCGAATGTTAATACACTGGCATCTAATTTATTTCAATTGTTTCCATAACCTCAAGATGGCAGCTGTGAAAAATTTTTAAATCTCCTTGTTTTTTCTTGTGTCCTAATTATGCGATTGAAGTTTGAATACTACACGTTCACAATAATCTGCATGTAACAGTACATAACTCTAGGACCTACATATATAAAATCCAACATGGCGACCATCCGAAATATTTAGTCGGTTCTCAATATCTACGAATCTATTACAGCAATCAAACTGAAATTGTGTATGTTGATAGTGGCAATTAACATAAGTAGGATATATGAAAATAGGCTGTATAGTTCTTCACGGAACTACTTGTTTAGTATACGTTTCAATCACGAAACCTCTCTGCACACCACTCCACGCCATGCTAGCGACTTACCAGCCCTGACAAGGCGATGCACGTGTTCTTCCAGGCCGCGCGCACATCGACAATAACACAATAACGCTGTGGCCAATACAGGTTTTAGATCTGCCGCTCCAATCTATGTAACAAAAAATGGCAAACATTGCTCTTTTAAACTGCGCAATAAATTTGTGAATTTTGTTTTGCATTGCTGTGTTATTTACTTTTGAAATTCCTCAGTTATTTCTGCCGCACCCTGTACAAGTGGAATAAGGCTTCCTCACCTCCATGCGACTGTGGATTTGAAAGACAGACCATCCAGCATATTGTGGAGGATTGCAGTCTTCGAGCCTATATTGGGAACCTGAAAGACTTTCGTGATGCAACGCAGCCTGCTCTTGATTGGATTTCAAATTTAAATATTACCTTGTAAACCTGAGCATTTCATAATTTTGCTTACCGTTGAATATGTGTCTTCTCATCAAAATTAATTTTAATATTTATTGTTCTTGCACAAGCTAATTTATATGTTTACTCCCAGGGGCACACATCTAGTGGGACGTGGGTTGGTGACCACGGGACCCCTGCTGAGTCTGACATTGCTTCCACTTACTTGTGCAGGACTCCTCTCCGTCTTCTTTCCATTCGACCTCTCTTGGCCAACTCCTGTTCTCTTCTGACCCCGACGGTATTAGGGTATCCGAGGCCTAGGGAGTCTCTTCCTTTTCTCACCTTAATTGGCTCTTGTCTCATCTTTTCTGATACCCTCTGCGGGGGGTCAGCCTTCTTTTATCATTTTAAAAGTTCTTGTCGACTTTGTCGTTACGCTGATGTCTGGCGTTACGTTACGGTGACGGGACGAAATGTACCTAGAATGCACTGAGGTGTGTGACGTCATAGTACGATGTAGCAGCCGAGTACCAAGAAGGGAGTGCGAGAACAGAGTTTCAAGAAGGCAGT
The DNA here is from genome assembly GCA_946902985.2 of Meconema thalassinum. Taxonomy (NCBI): domain Eukaryota; kingdom Metazoa; phylum Arthropoda; class Insecta; order Orthoptera; family Tettigoniidae; genus Meconema; species Meconema thalassinum. The sequence continues at coordinate 303,974,811 of OX336396.1, read as the reverse complement.
GCGAGAACAATCAAGTAGGCAGTGAAGAAACAAAATATAATCTTGAAACTCTGTTCTCGCACTGCCTTCTTGGTACTCGGCTGCTAGTATTTAAAATGATTTAAAGTCCAGTCTTTCAGACTGACTATCCGTGTCCTTTTCTTTTCATGTTATCTCTTTCCTTCTGCTCAAAGCCCTCTAGGAGGCAGGGTGTATGGAGCTCCACCTCTTCTGGTGCACCCTGGATAGTTCAACACCCTCAAGGGCTCACGACAGGTGAGTGTGGGTGTAGGCAACCCCGAGGGATTCCTGATCTGGGTCCGTTTTGTCCCCATTTTCCTCTGATCTTGGGGCGGGCCCTCTCCTCCTACCCCCATTTCCTATCTGCCTTTCATGGCTCTCCTTATTTTCAAGTTCCTCAATCCTAATTCTTCAAGGGTGAAGGGTATTTATTTTCTTCCTGTCCTTTATTTGCCTTATTCTTAATTTGTTTTCCATTTCTCCTTCTAGTTTCTAAGTTTGTAGTTAGTAGAGGAGACGCAAGAAGAGCTTGCCGAAACTCAACGATGCGTAGAGTCCAATATCAATCGGCGTAGTTTAATGCTCATTGCGGGGCTTCTGTGTGTCCCCCGAATGCTGATTACCGGGCTCACTCCTCACTCCATCCTTCAATAACGCAGCTCGCTCCGAGACGTGGTCTACAGCTGTAAACCAAGTGTAAACCCAGTCACAGTTCAGCCTGCCAAGCCTGGGCAGACGATCCCTCCGTTCAGAACTGCTGCTAGCGAACTACTGCCGTGAAGTGGGAGGGGCGTTGTTTGCCATTACCGAGCACACCCGAACACCCGAACATAGCCGAAGATCTGCGCAGCATTCTTCGTCAAGCTATTCTTACGTCTCCTCTATCAATTATAGTTTTCTTTCTCATCTCATCTTTCACTATCACCCAAACCATTAGGGACCGATAACCTAGATGTTAGGCCCCTTAAAACAACAATTATCATCATCATCATCGTTATATAAGGCGTGTTCAAATTAAAAGGTACGAAACGATACTGTGGGTACAATTTATTGGTTATTTAAAAGTAATCACCACAGGTCTGTGAACAGGCATCCCATTGCTTCACTAGCCGCAGGATTCCCTGTTCCCAGAAGTCTTGTGGTTGTGGCAGGAGCCAATCCTGTACGGTGTACTTTAGTTCGTTGTCCGATTGGAAACGTTTTCCCTTGAGACGAACCATTAACAGTGACGTGTATTGTGCGACACTCCGTAGCTTACGCAAGTCCGTCAAGAACAAACAGTCTGGAATGCTCACGAAGGGAGTGATTCTGCTCCATGATAACGCTCGCCCACACGTCTCTAAAGTCACACAAGGAGTATTGGCCACGTTCAAGTGGGAGCAACTTGAGCATCCGCCCTACAGTCCGGACTTGCCATCCTGCGACTTCCATCTGTTTGGTCCGTTAAAAAAACATCTCAAGGGAAAACGTTTCCAATCGGACGACGAACTAAAGGACACCGTACAGGATTGGCTCCTGTCACAACCACAAGACTTCTGGGAACAGGGAATCCTGCGGCTAGTGAAGCAATGGACACCTGTGGTGATTACTTTAGAATAACGAATAAATTGTACCCACAGTATCGTTTGTACCTTTTCATTTGAACACTCCTCGTAATTATGTTTACCGAGTACCTTAGCTTGTACGAGGACTATTCCAAAACTAAGGTCCGGTAAAAAACATCCAAAATAAAAATTGTTTCCAAAACAATTGTTTTATTGACATTCCTTACGTCTTTCTCTATTTTTCTTCATAATTTCCATACTTATTTATACATTTGTCACATCGTTCCACAAGCTTTTGAATGCCTAAGTCGTACAACTCGGCCGCCTGTGAAGCAAACCAGTCTTTAACAGCTTCTTTCACTTCATCATATTTCACTTCACCTCTAAATCTGAAATAGTGAATCGTCAACCGCATGAACCAACTCGTCTGAAATCACTGATGGTCTGCCAGAGAGGGGTTCAGCGTGCACATTTTCCCGTCCTTCATTTAGGCTCGCACCCACTTGCGCACTTTACTGTCACTCATTATGTTAGGACCGTACACTTCAGTAATCTGCCGATGAATTTCTGCCACAGAAATGTTTCTTGCAGACAGAAACCGTATCACTGCCCTTACTTCACAATCGGCGGGCTGATTAATTGTCTTAAACATTGTGAACTGACACTATCAACAGCACACAGCAACAGTAACAACGCTACTGGCGGCTTTGGCCGCGCAAGGCATGCCAGGAGTCGGCGCGCATGCGTGTTTTGCCCTTGGCGCCGCTTTCAAATATTTACGGCGAATCGGACCTTACTTTTGGAATTACCCTCGTAATTATGTAGATGTACGTTGCCATACACTAAATAAATATTATTATTATCATCGGCCGTGTAAATACTGTACGTTGGAGGCTATTTAAACCCCACTGAACGTGTGGATAAATGGGTTCTGCTTTTAGGTGCCCCTTTTTGCGAGGCTGTACAATTATTGACAGTACGTGGCCGTGTCTTATCCTCGTCCAGAGCCTGCGAGAACAACCATCCCCTTTAAGGTTGAACATCATCAGAACACAGCAGATATCCTGACGTCTCTTGGGAGTGGGGACCCTTTCATCTGGTCTGAAGAACTCCGTAAGACGAGCGTCACTCATCCCGCGGGGGTCGAGGTGAGAGACCATCTCAGAGGAGGATGAGGCATATTCTCGCTCTGGCCTGCCTGCCTGCCGTAATAATTTCCCGCTCCGTTTACCTCGAGTAAGATTTATGTACTAGAATAATGAGATATTTCTCCCCCACTGTCGCAACACATTTTAATAAAGGGCTGCTTCGCTATGCTATTTACAAATTAGAATTAAGAGCATGCTTTGGAATGAATTCCAGCGTTAAGAAGGCTTCATACCTCACGTGCCAATAATAGTAATGCTGAAAATATCACTGACATCTTCAGGAAAAGGCGATTGAAGTTCTGTGGCCACATTCCCAGGACGAACAACGACAGACTCACCAAAAGGATTCTCAACCTCGCTCTCTGAATGAAAGTCAAGAGCAACTGGCTTAGTGAAATAGAAATAGACCTCAGATTGCAGCTGCTCCTGCCATCTACATCGGGTAGCAATATGCTAACGAAACATGTTGAAAAGCTGTAAAAATACAGAGAGCTTTCAGAACTGATAAGGAAGCAATGGCACATGTCACAAGTCACGACAATTCATATAATAATCCTCAGCACTGGCGTGATTCCGACCAACATAAAGGAATATCTCGTAGATTTGAAGTTAGACCCAGGCTTAGCTTGTGCAGAAGGTTGGTGGTTAGTTCCTTAGTTTAGGGGCTGAAACAACGCGGTCATGTAGCCCCGTGTACTTTGGGTGTGTGTAGAATATGTCTGATAATCGGTGTTGATTGTGATGGCTGTATTCGTGTGGGTTATCCGTCCCTATGTAATTCTGCTAAGGTCCCATTCCAGTTTTGTACCGAAAATAAGGTCCCATTAACACCAACCTACACATATGGGGCACCTTCAGGTTCAGCATAACCCAATGCGGAAGCGAAACACACTCACTTACTCTTTATATGCCTCACAATTAAATAAATACCTTAAAACATGTATATTTACAATGAAATAATGAAAGAATGCAACACGGTAACCATGGTAACAGAATCTCACAGGTCCATCTATTTCTGTAAGACGCAATGTAATTCCAATTATTACATTACTGTGAAAGTTTCCAGACGGTTATAAGGTTATCACTGAACCAAATTAAGCTGTAAAATTCATCAATACATACAGTATAATGCGCTTAAGGGGGTCAAGGGGCACTCTAGAATATTTTCACGCAATTTTCACGTGTGAGTGTGGTACGAAAGGTCTTTTTCACCCGACTATAAAGGGTCTCCGAAAACCACATTTAAAGGCCCTTACATTAACAGTGTCTGTGATATTCCCAGAAAATTAACTTCGCTCTGATATACCTATGAAGGAATTACAAACCCCTAACCACTGCTGAATTGATAAAGTCTGATTATTCATACCAAGGATAAATCAGTCATAGCATTCATGATTGAGATTTTGCAAAGTGTACTCTTTTCAACTAGAATATTCGCGGGCGAAGCCGCGACGGGTAATGCTAGTCTGTTTATAATTCAAGTGATAATATTATCGTATGCCCTCGGGTGCCGGGTGCAATCTTTGTTCTTTGACACCCAGAGGGTAGCTTGCATGTCGAATTTCGTTGTTCCTTGACTCACTATGAAAGTCAAGGAGGTTAGATATCTAAGCTCTTTGAACACTATAGCGCTTTCTAGTAGAGAAATGAGGAACTTTGTGTTGGCGGAAACTCCCGAGATTAATTTTGCCATTATGAACACGGCCTACTGAATTCAAATGGGTTCTTTGACATGCCAACATCGTATGACATGCCTATCGTATTTTTGACGGCTTTGAAAAAAACCTCACCACGGCCAGGAGTGAACCTGCAAGTTTGGGGTTAGTAAACCGACACGTTAACCACTCACCCACCGTTCCAACCTTATAATTCAAGTAAGGACTGTAGACATTGAATATTCAAGTAGTTCCTACTTTTGCCGCCCAACGCCACCATCAACGACTACTTGTTCAGAACTTGGTTACTAGATGCCATCTTATTCGGCTCTTGGCGATGAACGTTGGAACCTAAGAGCGTTCGTCAAATTTAACCTATAATTTAGCTTCACACAAGTGTAATTAGTGCAAGGTTCTTTAACATGCCATAAATCTATGACATGGGACCACCGGCTTTACTTCCCCTCCGAAGGAAGGTATACTGAGGGATTTTTAACGCTCTTAAAAATTCGACGACTTCGGCCGGGTTTGAACCGGCGATCTTGGGCATAGAAGCTCAGCATGCTACCGACTACGCCACCGAAGCCGCCCTTGTGCAGAAGACAGCGAGGTTGTTCTTGGGTAATCAAGTCTGATGATGATGATAATTGTTGTTTCAAGGGGCCTAACATCTGGGTTATCGGACGCAATCAAGCGAGGAGGAGTGAGGAAAAAGACTAATGCTACTACAGAATGCAGACACCGAGATATTCAAGAATTCGCTGCTTATAATGTAGGTGTGTCCCAAAGCTACATTTTCAGCCGTAGTGAAGTAGATAGTCGACTAATATTCCCGACGTGACGTCACAAGTCATGATCCAAATGAATGAACGAACAGGAGTTATTTCATTCCCTGCCCCGCAAAGCGAGGCAGGGCGGGCACCCAGCTCAACAGGGAGCTCTTGTGCCAAAGAAGAGAAAAGGGTTAGAGAGTAAGTTATATTGGAAGAAGATATGCTAGGCATATGGATAGGAGGGATGAAGGAGGATGCAATGGCGCAGAAGTCACCGCGACCCCAAGGCGGACCCCCCCAGACGAGGCCCCCCACCACACTCGCCGGAGCATTACCCCACTAGCCCCGTTTATTCAAAAATATACATAATACATAAAATAAATATTGCCGTGGGCAAAATACAGAATTATATATAACAAATTGAAAAGTAATGTCCAGAAAGAATGTCTATTGTTCGTATGGCTGGAAAAGATAAAGACACTGGAAAAAGCACAGGAAATGAATAAATTGATATGTATTAAAGTTCAAAAGAGTGTCTATTGTCCATGCTGAAAGAGAAACAAAAATAATTCGGAAGCACACGCATCACTTGAAGCACTGGGGTGAAGCGGCAACAAGGCCGTTAAATTTTTGGAGCACTGGGAGCACTGTGTGACGATGCGTGGAGCCATTCCGGAGAACGAAGTAGACTAAATAAGGTTTAGTGGGGCAAAAAAAAAAAAAATTTATGTAACTGCGACAGGGGCGATGTGAATAGGATAAAACTGAACGAAAAATAAACAATGAGAGGGCACTTGTGGTGCCGACAGTAACAAAGAGGCGGGGCTGACTATAGCCCCCCAAAAGAAAGTAGAACATGTGAAAAATGTGCACAGAACAGAATAATGAGAGCGTGAGAGGGGGCTAGTCGATGAGTGGAGGGAAGAGATGACCGGTTTCAGGGGTGCGTGTGGAGTTGAGGATAGCAGTGGCATAGGGGGAGAGCTCAAGAGCTTCAAGGGGTTGTGTGGCATGGGAGCGGCGTGCGCGAGTAAGGTAGGAGAATCGAAGGGAGTGAACATGGGCGAGTGCAGAAGGGAAAGTGAGCATACCAGTGAGGGTGGCGGAAGGGGTATCGAGTTTACAATGATAGGCGATTCTGATAGCGTGACGGTCGAGGGTGAGGAGACGAAAATAGAGGCGGGGGTGGGCGGTGAGCCAGGTAAGGGAGGCATAGGTGAAAACTGGGCGAATGAAGGTCTTGTAAACGTTAAGGGTCTGAGGGGGCCGTAGGCCCCAGGTCTTACCGGTGAGGAGACGGAGAATGCGGAAGCGGGAGAGGGAGCGCTTGTAGACTGAATCGAAGTGAAGGTTCCATTTGAGGTTGTTTTGGAAGGTAATGCCGAGGTATTTAAGCTGATTAAGTTGAGGAATAAGAGAATCATTAAAGGTGAAATGGAGGCGCTGGGAAGGGCGGCGACGGGTGCGGGAGCGTTTGATATGGATGTATTGGGACTTCTGGGGGTTGACTTGAATGTGCCAGTGATTGCACCAGGTTTGGAGTGTATGAAGGTAGCGTTGTACATGGCGTTGGAGGGTGTGAGAACGAGGGAAGAGGGCGAGAATGGCAAGGTCGTCGGCGTATTGATACAAACGGAGCGGAGGAGAAGGGGTAGGGATATCGTGGGTGTAGAGGACATAGAGAAGGGGAGAAAGGGGGCTGCCTTGAGGGACTCCGGCGTGGATAGGGAAAGTGAAGGAAGAAGTACCATGGATGAGGATTTGGGCCGTGCGATTATACAAGAAGTTTGCAATGAGGCGGACGTACGTGATGGGTAAGGGGAGGTGGAGGAGCTTGAAGAGGAGGCCAGGGAACCAGACTTTGTCGAAAGCTTTTTCGACATCGAAACAGAGGAGAAGGGCATGTTTGTTATTGGGGGAGGCTAGGAAGGCTTCAATGGAGGCAGTGATGTGAAAGAGGTGATCGTGGGTGGAGAAGTTAGGGCGGAATCCAGCTTGATGAGCGGGGATGAGATTAAGGGAGTGAAGATAGGGATAGAGGCGTTTGGTGATAATAAGTTCGAAAAGTTTGGAAAGAACAGGGAGAAGGGAGATTGGACGGTAAGAATTAATGTCCGAAGGAAGTTTAGAAGGTTTGAGAAAAAGAAGGATGTTGGCATTTCCCCAGTGGTGGGGAAAATGTCCGGTGTAGAGGATAGTGTTGTAGATCTGAGCAAGGTAAAGGAAGAGGATGTCGGGGGCCTCGCGAAGGTGACGGTAAGTAATGCCGTCACCCCCGGGGGCCGTAGTGCGGCGATGCTTAAGGAGATTGCGGATTTCAAGTGGGGTGATGGGGGAATTGAGAGGGTGTTGGTAATCAGTGGAGGGAAGGTGGGCAAAGGAAGGCGTGAGACGAGGGGAGGTTGGGTCGGTATAGGCATGAATGGTAGGTTCGTCGGGGTGGGAGAGGTGAGGGGCGATAGTGGGGAAGAAAACATGGGAGTAATGCTGAGCAAACATATCGGCTTTTGCTTGATTAGAAACTACAGGTGAACCATTACGGAGTATAGGGTACGTGGGATGGGATTTACGACGCTGGGAAAGGCGGGAGAAAGTTTTCCAGAAAATGGTAGGGTCAGGGCTGTGGGAAAGGTCGGAACAGGCGTCATTCCATTGCTTGCGGCGGATGGCTTTGATAAAGGAGCGAGCGTGACGAAGGGTTTTACGGTGTTCGGTTAGGGTGGCAGGGTCGCGGGTTCGACAGTAGGAGCGGTAGAGATCATGAGCAGTACGAAGGAGACGGAGGGCGCGGGGGGGGATAGGAGGTTTCGAAGGGTGATAGGAGCGGCGGGGAACATGGCGGAGATCGGCGGTAATTAAGGCCTGTTCAACACGATGAATGAGTTGTGAGAGGGCAGGGAGAGAGGCAGGGGGTGTAGGAGGAAGGGGGGTGAGGGAGGAAGTTAAGGTGGTACGGTAGGCGTTCCAATCGGTTTTAGAGTATTGACGGGTGGGAGGAGGTCGTGGAGGAGGTTGGAAAGGGGCGGGGAGGTAGTTAGACAGGGAAATGAGGGTTGGAAGGTGGTTACTACCGATAGTGGGGAGGACAGTAACAGTAGCAATATTGGCGAGATTGGGAGTAAGCATAAGAAAATCGGGGGTGGAGTTGGAATAGGGAAGTGTGGGGGAGGGAAAAGGGACGGACATGCCCCGGCTGATGGATAAGAAGTCCTGGAAAAGACGGGCTTGGACAGGGGTGTAGGAGGTAACATTGATATCGGCGGCAAAGAAATAAGTAGGAAAATTGGCTTCGAGGAAGCGGAAGAAAGCGATAGGGGGAGGGGAGCGGGGTACCAGATACATAGTGACAAGGGTGAGAGTTTGGTTAGGAAAGATAAGGTCAAGAATGAGGTATTCATTAAAGCCGTCAGGGAAATTGAAAAAGTGCTGGCGAGTGGGAATTGAGTTGCGAACAGCAACTGCAACCCCACCCGACCGCTGAAAGTGACGATCGGCGCGAATGAGTTGGTAACCATCAAAGGGGGGAATTGCTTGTAGAGGTTTGAGGAAGGTTTCATTGAAAATCATGATGTCCGGGGCATGTTGGGAAAGGGAGATGTCCAACAATGGTCGGTTGGAGAAGAGGGAGCGGATGTTGACAAAGTAAAGGGTGAGATTAGGCATTTATCAATATGCAGGGACGGTACTCAGCGGGAAAAATGCAAAATGCATCTTATTCCCACTATACGACATGTCGACATGCGTATTCAGAGTGAGACGGGCGGCGAGTTGGACTTGGGAAACAATGAGTGGACGGGCGAAGGGAAGGACGTTTTGGAGGACCATCGTCACGAATCGGACGACGTTCTCCGTGGTAGGGGGAGGGGTAGGGGATGCGGAAGGGGGGGTGGGAAGATCCTGGGATATGACGGGGACAACCTGTTCAGGCTTAGCAGGGTCGGGAAGAGGCCGGCCCCGGCATCGGTATGCGAAGGCGGGGTGGGCCTCACCGCAGGTTGCGCACTTCGGGTGCTCCCGATTTACGCAACGAGCGGTAGGGTGTTCTTGAGCACAAATTCCACATACCTGATCGTTCGGGCAGATGGCTCCAGGTGGGTGGTCAAATTTCTGGCACCGGTCGCAGCGCGTACGTTGAGGGGCGGGAGTCCGGGAGGGCTCCACGCGATGACGCTTACAATAGATGGATGCACCGTTGCGCAGAAGGGCGTCGATGGAAGTGACGTTCTTGCACAGCACCCGCACCAGGGTGGTGGGGCCATGGGCGTTGTTGATCCGTACCACCTTGAAGACATCCAGGCCGGCGAGTTGGAGCTGAGCGGCAACCTCGTCGGCGGAGTATGAACGTTCGACCCCATAGATAACCGCTGACATGATGGGCGTAGTGCGGTGAGGTGGGGGAGGCTGATGTGAAGGCTGTGCCATAGTGACATTATAAGCCCGACAGGAGGGGGAGAGGTTGGCTGTGCCGATGGAGTTTACTATGATGCTGAACAGCGGCTCAGTGGATTTGAGGTTGTGTCCCTCCTTGGTCCTCTGTATTTCGAGGTTGTAGGCAGCAAGGTTGGGAATAAATTTGGAAAGGACTTGGTGGAGATGGCGGGGGTGGTTGTGCTCAGGCATGAGTTTGACAAGACGGACGACATAGTAGGTGGGAGACGGGATGAGGGAGGGGGCGGTGACACTACGCGTGCGGACAGCAGAGGGTAAGGCGGGGTTCCGTGCTGCGTCGGCGTAGCTGCGGAGAAGTGGGCCGGGTACAATATTGGCCGGCATGTAGACGTCGGAAGATTGAGATTGGTTTTGTTGCGGCGATCGAGGTGGGAAGTGAAACGGGGCAGCGATACGAGATGGTGAGAGGCGGCGGAGCGGAGAGTCAATCTCCAAAAGGCTCTTAATACCCAGCTCTTCAGGGACCTCATCCGTGGGCGTACAAGTAGTGCTAGTGGAAGCAGAACTCTGCCCTGGATAACAAGGCTTCTTAGCACGCTCGATGGGAGGAGGCGAGCGTTCCTTGCGGGCCATTTTAATTGGCAGAGTTTCCATTTCACTTTCACTCACCTCAGGTTGGTCGTGATCAGATTCCGAGTCCATCAGCAGCGACGGCATGGACGGAGCTGGAGAAGAAGAAGCTTGAGCAGAAGGCGGCATTTTAGCCGCATTAGACGGTGTTTTCACCATGACGCACACGAACACAAGCACTGGTATAGATATACTCGCTAGCACGGGCACACGCAGAAACTGGTGAGAACCGGTCGTAGCACTGAGAATTTGTAAAAGTTTTGTAATTATATGTAGACACACGGTCAGCGTAACAGCTTCTTTGATACTGAACAGAGAGTGCATGATCCAAAACTACTGCACATAGCAATCAAGTCTGTAGTAGGTAGTGAATGAAAGTGCTTGCTTCATTGTCGACTATTTCAAGGAACTTATCGAAATTGTTGGTTGTCTTTGACTTTAACCCGTAGAGCGGGGCTCGCGGCTCCATCCGCGATTGCAGCTTTGCGCTAGGGTGGGTGTCGCGTCTCCAGACGCAGGACGGGTTTTATTTTTTTCTTGCCTTTATAATTACGCGCCAGGCTTGAGACTTTCCTCACAGGCTCTGGGAGGTGCTGCCATCTCTACGATATTTTTTGAACTACGTAGCTACTATGGTTTTATGATAGGGAATCCCCTTGCTATTTGGTACGTATTTGCTCAATGCAATAACCGCTCAAATGCCGCGTCACACTCAACTCGAGCGCCGTGCGTCTTTAGTAGCCCGTATTGTTCGCACACGGTACTAAGTTCGCGAGATACAGAAGCTTTGATGTGTTCCTATTGTGGTTTTTAGAATGTTTTAGAGATTTATTTTGTTTTATATTGTACTACAGTATGTATAAACGTTCGAGAGATATTCCAAGTGAATATGTTATTCGTGATATGCTCGAACATAGCGATGATGATAGTTGTAGTGAGTCCAGTTCAGAAAGTGACGAAGAAACTCCGTTATTAGTAAATACTCCAGGGACTAGTTATTTTAGTGGGGTTTCAAGACACAGTGTATCGGTACGGAGTTCGAGTTCTAGTGACAGCAGTGACACTGAAATCGCAAATGATGGTAATCCTGCTGTACACGGTGAATGGGACGTACGGGGTTGTAGGCGGGGAAGATTTCCAGCTAATTACAATGCTGGAATACAGGGTGAACTTTTAGATAAGAAGGACCCGGAAGAAATTTTCGATTTTTTTATAGACGACGGATTTTGTGAGCTTATTGCACAGCAAACAAATCTGTATGCACAGCAAACAATCAGTTCGAATTCGTTGATGGCGAAAGTGAAAAGAAGGAGTCGTGAGAGAGACTGGGTACCCACTAACAAAAATGAAATAAAACTATTTTTAGGAATTTTATTACTGCAGGGCATTGTTCAGAAGCCCAAACTAGCCCATTACTTCTCTCGAAATAAACTGCTAGCTACTCCCGTATTTTATGAAATTATGTCTGAGAAGCGATTTTTCCTTTTGCTGAAATTTTTACATTTTGCAGACAATGAAGCTTATAACAGGCAGGTCCACCCCAAATTGTATAAAGTGAAGCCAGTTCTAGACATCCTTGTATCAAAATTCAGAACTGCATATATTCCAGACGATAGCTTATCTATAGATGAGAGCCTCTTATTGTGGAAAGGTAGACTGGGATGGAAAGTATACATACCAAAGAAAAGGTCGCGCTTTGGTATGGAGTCATATAAGTTATGTGAAGATAAGACTGGGTATGTGTGGAACATCTTATGGTATACTGGGAAGGAAACTAATCTCGTAAACGAAGTTTGCGGAATTGATATTTCTGAGTACACTAAGCCTTCCAAAGTTGTCTTTACACTGGCCGAAGATCTCCTGAATAAGGGCTACCTAATAGCTGTGGATAATTACTACAGTAGTCCGGAGCTGTTTGACCTGCTCAATGATCTACAAACAGATGCTGTAGGCACCGTAAGATCTAACAGAAAAAATCTCCCAAAAGATGTTATGGCAAAAAGCTAAAAAAGGGTGAAATTGTGTTTGCTTATCGTAACAAACTCATTGCTCTCAAGTGGAGAGACAAGAGGGATGTGTGTATGCTAAGTAGCATACATGATGCCAAAATGCGCACTGTGAAAAACAGAAAAGGGGACACAATAGTAAAGCCTGTCATGTGTATAGATTACAATGATTCAATGGGTGGGGTCGACTTATCTGATCAGTGCATTGTTCCGTACAGTACAGCCAGAAAGCGAATAAAGAAGTTCTACCAAAAGATTTTCAGGCACTTGTTGGACATAACAATGTTCAATTCCTTCGTTATTTATCAGAATCATGGAGGAAAATTCACTCACTTACAATTTCGTTTGCAAATTATTCAGAAGCTTTTTGACAAGTATGGTAAATCAACCCCCACTGAAGCCCAGCCAGTCAGATCAGTGGTGTCACTATCAAATGATCCTTCAGATCGATTCTCGGGAAGGCATTTTCCAGATTTCAATCCTCCCTCAAAGACGAAACCCATTGCAAGCAAGAGATGTATTGTCTGCAAAGCAAACAATAAAAGAAAGGAGACACAGCACTGCTGCAAAATGTGCGATGTAGCACTGTGCCCAGCTCCTTGCTTTGGAATGTATCACACCGCAAAAAATTGAACTGACAGGTGTCCATTCCTCGTGTATTGTAAATAGTGATTATCATTGTTGTGTAAATTCGTGTGTGTGTATATAATAAATAGAGAAAACCTCTGAATGGAATAATTAGTGGCTCGGCAGTTGCATATTCACAACACGAGAAGAAAGTACATATTAGGTGAGTACATTGTTATCAGGTCATTATCGTATTCTTCAATAGTGTAATTATAGTGTGAAATATATTTATAGCGCTTGTGGGACTACATCTATCTTTTATTATCGACAGCAGTGTCTGTGCTCGCTAAAGCGTAGCGTTAGGTCGTAGGGCCCAGCTATCTCCTGACTCGACATATGCGTGGGTTCGAGCCCCTCCATCGGCCGTCCTTGAAATGGTTTGCCGTGGTTTTCCCATTTTCAACACCAGGCAAATGCTGGGGCAGTACCTCCTGACTGGCCACGGCCTCTTCCTACCACATCCTTGCCCATCCCGACGCGTAGGTTGCCCACGGGCGTCGACTAGAAAGACCTGCACCAGGCCTCTCAGGAGGTCACTCAAAAAAATCCGATCTTATTGGATACGTAAATACTTATTGCTAACGTACAAGTTTCGGAAAGTAACGATTACAATGCTCATCAGTGAAAAAAATAGTAATATGAGACTTATGCCTTTGTTGCACTAAGATATGATTCGCTTAAAAATCATTCTATTTCGTAAATATTCGTTGCAGTATTGAAATTAATGTGTCTTCTTGTCAAAATATACATGCAATACTAAACAGATACATGTCGAGCTGCGTAAATCCAATTATTTAAACATTTAAAAAAAATATGAAAACCTCTCCCCACCGTAGTGGTCATGTGGAAGAATTCGCTCCCCACTTAACGGGTTAATCCAGTCTATGAAGGAGGCCATGAATCAAGCAGACATGTTCCGAATCTCCGTAGTGCCTAGCACATAGTGATTAGTTGCTAGCAGCTAGTCCATAGTCATCAACTGGAGTATTGGGACACAGCCTTGTACAGGCTTGCTCTCCAGCAAATATGCTGACAATGTGTAAACGCAAGCGCCAAAATAACGACAATATTAATATTAATAATAGCAAGACGTCATAAAAAAGAGGAGTATTGTGTCCTATGGTCATTTAACAATTGCGATCGTCAAACAAAATCTTTACTTACTTTCTGGGAGCGTGGTCCACAGAGATAGAAAGGGATTTAAAAGTTGTGGGAATTACATACAACGATATTCAGATGCGTACGCTCCTTAAGATGAAACTAAAACAACACCTGAGTTTCTAGGAAAATCTTAAACTAACAACAGGCATGACGTGGTCTGAAGCCAGGAAACAGCAGCATCCAGAACACATGAGCCGTTACTGGGCGCAAGTTAAAGCTCGAGGTAGGGAGCAGCAGTGCTCCATAGCTGGCAGAACACATGAGCCGTTACTGGGCGCAAGTTAAAGCTCGAGGTAGGGAGCAGCAGTGGTCCATAGCTGGCAGAACACATGAGCCGTTACTGGGCGCAAGTTAAAGCTCGAGGTAGGGAGCAGCAGTGGTCCATAGTTGGCAGAACACATGAGCCGTTACTGGGCGCAAGTTAAAGCTCGAGGTAGGGAGCAGCAGTGGTCCATAGCTGGCAGAACACATGATGCGTTACTGGGCGCAAGTTAAAGCTCGAGGTAGAGAACAGCAGTGGTCCATAGCTGGCAGAACACATGAGGCGTTACTGGGCGCAAGTTAAAGCTCGAGGTAGAGAACAGCAGTGGTCCATAGCTGGCAGAACACATGAGCCGTTACTGGGCGCAAGTTAAAGCTCGAGGTAGGGAGCAGCAGTGGTCCATAGCTGGCAGAACACATGAGCCGTTACTGGGCGCAAGTTAAAGCTCGAGGTAGGGAGCAGCAGTGGTCCATAGCTGGCAGAACACATGAGCCGTTACTGGGCGCAAGTTAAAGCTCGAGGTAGGGAGCAGCAGTGGTCCATAGCTGGCAGAACACATGAGCCGTTACTGGGCGCACGTTAAAGCTCGAGGTAGGGAGCAGCAGTGGTCCATAGCTGGCAGAACACATGAGGCGTTACTGGGCGCAAGTTAAAGCTCGAGGTAGAGAACAGCAGTGGTCCATAGCTGGCAGAACACATGAGGCGTTACTGGGCGCAAGTTAAAGCTCGAGGTAGAGAACAGCAGTGGTCCATAGCTGGCAGAACACATGAGCCGTTACTGGGCGCAAGTTAAAGCTCGAGGTAGGGAGCAGCAGTGGTCCATAGCTGGCAGAACACATGAGCCGTTACTGGGCGCAAGTTAAAGCTCGAGGTAGGGAGCAGCAGTGGTCCATAGCTGGCAGAACACATGAGGCGTTACTGGGCGCAAGTTAAAGCTCGAGGTAGAGAACAGCAGTGGTCCATAGCTGGCAGAACACATGAGGCGTTACTGGGCGCAAGTTAAAGCTCGAGGTAGGGAGCAGCAGTGGTCCATAGCTGGCAGAACACATGAGCCGTTACTGGGCGCAAGTTAAAGCTCGAGGTAGGGAGCAGCAGTGGTCCATAGCTGGCAGAACACATGAGGCGTTACTGGGCGCAAGTTAAAGCTCGAGGTAGAGAACAGCAGTGGTCCATAGCTGGCAGAACACATGAGGCGTTACTGGGCGCAAGTTAAAGCTCGAGGTAGGGAGCAGCAGTGGTCCATAGCTGGCAGAACACATGAGGCGTTACTGGGCGCAAGTTAAAGCTCGAGGTAGGGAGCAGCAGTGGTCCATAGCTGGCAGAACACATGAGGCGTTACTGGGCGCAAGGTAAAGCTCGAGGTAGAGAACAGCAGTGGTCCATAGCTGGCAGAACACATGAGGCGTTACTGGGCGCAAGTTAAAGCTCGAGGTAGGGAGCAGCAGTGGTCCATAGCTGGCAGAACACATGAGGCGTTACTGGGCGCAAGTTAAAGCTCGAGGTAGAGAACAGCAGTGGTCCATAGCTGGCAGAACACATGAGGCGTTACTGGGCGCAAGTTAAAGCTCGAGGTAGGGAGCAGCAGTGGTCCATAGCTGGGCGAACACATGAGGCGTTACTGGGCGCAAGTTAAAGCTCGAGGTAGAGAACAGCAGTGGTCCATAGCTGGCAGAACACATGAGGCGTTACTGGGCGCAAGTTAAAGCTCGAGGTAGGGAGCAGCAGTGGTCCATAGCTGGCAGAACACATGAGGCGTTACTGGGCGATTGTTAAAGTTCGAGATAGGGAGCAGCAGTGGTCCATAGCTGGGCGAACACATGAGGCGTTACTGGGCGAATGTTAAAGCTCGAGGTAGGGAGCAGCAGTGGTCCATAGCTGGCAGAACACATGAGGCGTTACTGGGCGATTGTTAAAGCTCGAGGTAGGGAGCAGCAGTGGTCCATAGCTGGGCGAACACATGAGGCGTTACTGGGCGATTGTTAAAGCTCGAGGTAGGGAGCAGCAGTGGTCCATAGCTGGCAGAACACATGAGGCGTTACTGGGCGATTGTTAAAGCTCGAGGTAGGGAGCAGCAGTGGTCCATAGCTGGGCGAACACATGAGGCGTTACTGGGCGAATGTTAAAGCTCGAGGTAGGGAGCAGCAGTGGTCCATAGCTGGCAGAACACATGAGGCGTTACTGGGCGATTGTTAAAGCTCGAGGTAGGGAGCAGCAGTGGTCCATAGCTGGGCGAACACATGAGGCGTTACTGGGCGATTGTTAAAGCTCGAGGTAGGGAGCAGCAGTGGTCCATAGCTGGCAGAACACATGAGGCGTTACTGGGCGATTGTTAAAGCTCGAGGTAGGGAGCAGCAGTGGTCCATAGCTGGGCGAACACATGAGGCGTTACTGGGCGAATGTTAAAGCTCGAGGTAGGGAGCAGCAGTGGTCCATAGCTGGCAGAACACATGAGGCGTTACTGGGCGATTGTTAAAGCTCGAGGTAGGGAGCAGCAGTGGTCCATAGCTGGCCGAAACGTCAAGATGAAGAAGAGGAAGAAGAGCAATAATAATAAAAATAGTAATATAATAATTATGCAGAAATCTGGTCTGAACACAAAGGCTAATGAAGAAAGAGTCTCAAAATTACAGAAAGCTTACAAACTTAGCTGGTCCCACTACAATAAAAAATGCATCTCCACGGCTGCGAAATTACGACATTATAAAACAGTAGTCTTGCCGGAAGCGTTATACGCTTCGGAAACCACAAGCACCATGGGAATGGCCAAAATTATAGACATTGAAAAACAAGAAAGGAACATTCTGAGAAATATTTACGGCGCCGTTTTCAGAGATAATTTCTGGCAAAAAAGATCCACAATAGAATTTTACAGAAATATTGAATCTATCACGACTCCCATCAGAAAACGCAGAGTGAAGTTCTTTACACATATCGACAGCATGAACGACAACAGACTGACTAAAGGAATATTCAACATAATTTTTACGTCGAAATTGGGTGCTCCTTGGTACAAAGAAACTGTGGAAGACTTACAACAATTACATATCACCATAAAAGACATTCACGACTGAAGCATTTGTAGACAAAAAATCAATAACTAGAAATTTGAATTTAGATCACAACCCAAAAGAAATAGGCGTAAATGGACAGATGAAGAGAAGAAGCCACACAGTGAAAGGATGAAAGGTTTTTGGAAGATAAAAAGAGGAGAAGAGCCACCACCAAAAGCTAGATTTTTGTGTTTTAGCG
Organism: Meconema thalassinum; assembly: GCA_946902985.2. NCBI lineage: Eukaryota > Metazoa > Arthropoda > Insecta > Orthoptera > Tettigoniidae > Meconema > Meconema thalassinum. The sequence goes on along the minus strand of OX336396.1, from coordinate 303,957,367 downwards.
CTCTCCTTAAAGGGGATTGTATGCAAATAGGCAAGCGTTAAAAATGGGTCTCAAAATCTCAGTTGAAAAGGCCAAAATAATGACGAACATAAAAAAAACACGAAAAAAGTTTCAAGTGGGCAAATAATAGCTAGACATCGTCAAAGAATTTAAATATCTTGGGGAATGGATCGGCTGGAATGCGCTAGAGAAAATGGCAATGGAATCTATGAGATATAAAGTTGAATTGACCTTAAAATTTACGAAGGACACTTATAACAAGAAGTCTCTTTCCTGGAATACCAAGATAAGACATTATAACACGGTAATTAAACCAGAAGCCTTACATGCAGCCAAAACATTTTCTCTCACCACCCAGGGACCGCTTGAAAGGCTGGAGGTCAAGGAAAGAAAGATAATACGCAAAATCTTAGGCCCCAAATTTCATAACAACAAATTAATCCATGTCAGGAACGAATTTCTTTACCAAAAGACTGAAAAACTCTCGGACACAGTATGGAAAAGGAGAATTGATTTTTATGGGCACATCCTTCGAATAAATTCAAATAGAATAACCAAAAAGATATTCGGCCACTTTCGTAAAAAAAAAAAAAACTCTTTGGTTTAAGGAAACCGAGAAAGACCTCGTGGAACTCCAAATTTCGGACACCATGCTCATGGACAAAACAGCCAAAACCGTCACCAAGGATAAGAAACAACGGTTCCAAGTGAAACTCGAGCAAAAACGTACGATCCACATCTCTGCCGAAGAAAGGGAAGCAAGATCTCAAAGGATGAGGCAATACTGGGCCAAAACAATAAAAAGTGATTGGTTTCATGTACCCCAAAGTTGGGTGAAACAAATAAATAAATAAATAAATAAATAATAATAATAATAATAATAATAATAATAATAATAATAATAATAATAATAATGGCATAAATAATTGTAGAATATCGAGGCTTTGATGCGGACTAAGAAGAGACAGAATGTCGGGCTGGACAATAATTTACTGGTGAGCCGATAAGCGAGCAAGTTAACACGTTCACAATATTAACGATATGTGTGGCTAATCCACTTACTCAGCATAATTAATGTTGAAATTGATTTTAATCCCACTTACAATTTATGACGGAATATATTGGAACGATTGTTTTAAAGATTAAACCCTCCAACAGCGCTACCTGATAAATAGTACAGCAGATTAATACATTTACAAATAGTCACATAAATTGACGTTCACACGCGGATTATAAATTATGAATATTACGGTAGGTGAGCGTGACACACGCACTGTGGGTCAAATACTGATCTTGTGTCACTTTTCGTTACAAATGAGATTAAAAAGCATTTTCTTTCGTAGTGTGCGGTCTGTAAGTTGCAAACCGTGTCTTATTTTTGGAATGGACATTTATTTTATTTTCAGGACAGGAAAGGAATTTTGGACGGGGCTTTAATGTTGAATCAAGTAGTTGTCTGAATAACTACACAGCCTATTTTCACATATCCTACTTAAGTTAATTGCTTCCATCAATATACAAAATTGCAGTTTGATTCTTCTCATAGATTAATACGTATTGAGTACCATCTAAATATTTCGGATGGTCACCATGTTGGATTTTTATATATGTAGACCATAGAGTTATCTAGCCTACTATTACATGATGTTTTTTGCGTAGGTTCATTATTCAATCGTTCACCTCGATCACATGATTAATACACAATAAATAAAAACTTAATTTTAAAATTACGCACAGCTGCCATCTTGAGGTTATGTGAACAATTGAACTAAATTAGAAGCCAGTGCATTACAATGTGTATAAACATTTACTGTACCATATTTTACTGCGTTCAGATGGTCAAATCGCGAGAAAATTCTATTCAAATGTTTCACATTCGCTTGGCCGCCATGTTCGTTTTGTAGGTAACAGGTTTTTGAAAGTCCCATAGATGAACTTCCAGTAGTTCCCTTTATCACCGTTCAAAATTTCAGGGTGATATAAGTAATAGTTCTGGAGATAGAGAATGCCGGCGGAATTTTTCACACAACCGCCATGTTGGTTGGACATAATAACATTTAAAGGACACGGTCGGGGTGGGCCAAAGTAGTACTATGACCTTACCGAATTTCACTGAATTAGCTCAAGCCATTTAGAAGTTATGAGGGGGGGCACACACACACACACACTAAAACACATGGACGCACACACTCACATACACACACGGACAAAAGGTGATCTCATAAGCCTAATTTAGCCTACTTTCGATTTTTGCAAAAAAATGAAAGTAGACTTATGAGATCTACACAGGGCCAAAAATTGTGTGTCTTCTGTGTGTGTGTTGAGTCTCTGTGTGTGTGTCTTCTGTGTGTGTGTTGAGTCTCTGTGTGTGTTAGTGTGCGTACTCTGAATGTCTGTCCCCCCCTATCAATTCAAACACGGTGAAACCGAATTGAACGAACCTTGGTACAGAGGTAGAACTAGCAAAGGGCACCTCAGTGTCATGTGTTATATCGCCGCCATCTTTACCAAAACTGAATGGTGGCCACACAAACGTTCAAAACATAAAATCAAATAAGGACTAACCAAATCATCCGACCTCCACCAAATTTGGTAACAACATATCTTCGTATAGGACGTGTCTTGTGACCTAAGTACAAGGCCATCCGCCGTACCATTTCTGGATGGCGGCCGTGCGAATTATGCAAATTTATAATCCATATCAAGGGACCCACAAGTTCCGATTATCGAGCCGAGAATCGTTTTAACTATTCTAAAGGAAGAGGCACGTTCGAAATTGAAAGTTTATTTTGTAATACTATAGTGCAGAAGTGATTTTAAAAAGCTGAGCCGTCTCAGTTACAAGGCAATATGGCAGCGGATATCTTGTGTCTGACTTATATTTCACTAATTTGAGTACGTATTGCATGCAACATAGTGTACTGATACAAACATTGTATTAAATGCTTTATATATAAATAATATACTCCACTGATTAAATCGTTAGTCTAAATCATTACTTGCTAACACGTTCTATGTAACTCATTTGATATCAGACGATGTTCGTTGGCACGTTTGGTTCCGTGGTAAAGCGTTGGCCTACCACTCAAGTAGCTATGGTTCAAACCATATCAGAGTTAGGTTTTTTTGCTTGAAATTTTTTATATTTATTGTTTTGTAATGACTCAGACGTTTTAAAATTAAGCGTTATATTGTGCATATTACGATGGAAAATATATATTTAATTAAAACAAATTTCGCCAGCAGATTTGCACGAGACATCTAGCAGCCAAAAAGGTAATTATCATGGCCAACTGGCGGAGAACTGCACGCCGGCCTACATATTAACTTACAGATTTTATTGAAAAGTTTATTTTTATGGCCGCTAGAATGCACTCGCCCTGTTAGGATTATCTTGTTCGATTCTTCTCCACTAGATGTCACGTCTAGCCTGCGTGGGACTCCATTGATTAATATACCATTGCCATTCTATGCGCATCGAATTTGAAGAATGACAAGATGATACTACGATACATTTTTACTTTTTATTTTAAAGGGTTTGTAACAGCCTTTTGTGCGTTATTTGAAAATGTTTTTTGAAGTAAAGAACAAAACGATTTCACATAGTACCTGAACTCTAGCCGTTGGTGCTAGGTCAGGATATTAATTAATACTTTTATTGCAGCCAAATAGCAATCGAAAATATCCACATAGTTGGTATACACACGTCTCTGTAGGGTCATGGAAAGACTTGTTAATTCAATTAGGGTTGTGAAAGCCATGCATAGCCAGACGTGTTAAGACATGCCTCAACTCAAAGTTGGATGTTGCCCACGGCAGGTCGATTATGTAATAATAATAATAATAATGTTATTTGTTTTACATCCCTTTTAACTACTGCTGCTTTTAGAGACGCCAGGGTGCCGGAATTTTGCCCCGTAGGGGATCTTTAACGTGCCAGTAAATCTACTGACACGGCTCTCTCGCATTTGTGCACCCTCAAATGCCAGCTGACTGCGCGAGGATACGAGCCTGCAACCTAGGGCCCAGCAAGCGAGAACGTTACCGCTGAGCCACGCAGCCAGTCCGGTCGATTATGTCTCCAGATCCATAACATTCTTGAGATACTTCTTATCTTTCTTTCTTTCTTCAATGATGGTAGCAGTTTTTTTAGAGGTTGTGGTGTATGGTAGAGGTAAATAGTTTCTAAGGTCTTCAACCAAGAAATGATTCTATTATACTCTTTGATAATAACAACGAGTTATAACTATACTCATACATTTAGGAGAAAGTAGGCTATATGTTCTTTACTGAACATCTTGTTTATAAATGAAAATAGGCTAAAAATATTCTTAGCAGACAAAGTAGAGGGCCCCATCTTGGATAAAACGTAAAATGAAGCAATTTCCTCAATTATGAGCTCTCAGAGCTCTATCAAACTAAAGGAACAAATTTTGACAATCACTTCCGGCCTAAATACATTTCCAGACGGTGGTACTCGTTTTCTTCTTGGTCCAAACCCTCACGAATTTACACAATTCTTCCTTTAATGTGTTGCTTGGTTCAATACCCTAAGATTCTTTTTTAATATTTTCAAAAATCTTCACACCGGGAGTAGTTATAAGGGCTTAACCCTTATAGGATAGTGGTTTATACAGGGTGTATTTGATTTGATGGAAGTCCATTACACTGGTGATAGAAGCGACTATTCTAAGCACATATCTTCATGAAATTTAGTCGTATCTTAATTAGTGTAGGTGGAATTAAATCACAAAAATCGTCGGTCAATGTCTTGGATAAGGTCTTAGGCTGCGTTCCCCTCAGCAGCACAGCTGAATTCTCCCCGTCACCCTCCCCTCCTACGTTGAGGAATGTTGACAAGAGTCTGAAGTCGAGTGACCTACTCGCCTTGTCTGCCAATGGCATTGAAATACACAAACCGAGCCTATGAACAGCTGATTCACACCTTCATGGGGGAGTGGCTACATGACTAGTGATGGTGGATCTGTCTAGGATTTTGCCAGCCTCATGGACTATGCATAGAAAATATAAATCCTAAAGATTTGGTCTATCTTTGTGTGAAGATAGTGCAACAACTGTAATATAAATATTAATAATACTAATAATAGTAATAATAGGCTTTTAGACACACTAACTTATTTTATGTTTCTTTTTGGTATGTCGAGTTGCCAGACTTTAATGTACGTAGGATTTCTTGTATTTGCCATGAAATCCATGGACATGATCGTATTAGATCCCATTCATTTACTACATGACTGAACGTAGATCGCACCCTCGGGAAGGTTAGCACTCTACCACCAGAACTACACATATGACTCTTATTATTATTATTATTATTATTAGACTATTATTAATATTATTATTATTAGCCTATTATTATTATTATTATTATATTTAATACCACTGTATTATAACATTGTATTTGAATTTTATTTTCATTTTCGTGTATTTTCATATGTATGTACCATGGGTTCCCACTTCTACCCCAGGAAAATGCCGGGATTGTTCCTAACTTAAGGCCACGGCCGCCTTCTTCTCAATAACCATAACCGCAGGAAGTGCAGCCCATGAAGGGCCTAGGCCTACCAAGCGACCGCTGTCCAGCCATTTGGCCTGCAGATATTAGGGTGACGCGTGGTCAGTGCATCGGGTCCCCTCGTCCATTAATCTTGATTTTCCTGACTCGGGCACTGCCTCACTGTCAGACAGCTAGTCAATTGCCCTCACGACCCTTAGTGCACCGCCTTCCAGCCCTCACGTCAGTTTCTAATATCCCTGATGGAGCCGGGAATCGAACCCAGGGCCTCCGGGTGAGAGGCAGTCGCACTGCCCCAACACCATAGGGCCGGCGCCTTCTTCCGAATCCTCACCTGAATTACAAATACCCACATTACTACAGAAACCACAAAAACACAGGTTATCACACACATTCTACCCACACCCAGCTGCATGGGGCTAAATGATCAAAATCGCCAAGCCTCTCAAACAAACATCAAGTATTGTCATTTAGACTTTCACGGCCCGTGTTATTATTCATAATGTTGAATTTTGGGCTTATGCCGTGTTTTATTATATTGCAATTCGACGCGTTTCGAAAGAAACCATGTCTTTCATCGTCAGGAATAATCTGGAATACGACAATGTTGCTAAGAGAAAGCAACGAAGGACATATAGAAGGTGCCCAAAGATGGACGCCATTATAGCCCCATGTTAGGGACAACGGAAAGCAGCAGTGAATTACTTTCTCAGGGTTCTGATAATAGGTAGCCAGGATTCACTGAGATTGTAGCCGGTGTCGCGGTTGAAATTATCTGGGTGTTTACGTATTTCAACCGCCTCCCTGATGATTCTGGGACGATATTGCTTTATACGGGCAAGAACATCCACCCCTTGGAACATGACATCATGGCCAGGTGTTAAAGCATGATCGGCAACAGCTGATTTATCAGGTTGAATGAGCCTGATACATCTATTATGTTCCTTAATGCGAGTGCATATTGTTCTCGAAGTCTGCCCGATGTAAACCTTGCCACAAGTACAGGGAACTCTGGATTTTATTTCGAGGGAGTTACTACAGCTACATCTACGCCTCTCAAACTTCGTAAGTGAGGAATTATGGAAGATCTTTGATCGTATTTCTTCAGTGCAAGTTAACAGCGTTCTAGATCAGGTGAGGGACAGACATATTTCCAAATATGATAGGTTATGTCAGTTGCAGAAATCTCAAGCCATTAGACTTGATGCTAACAAGGTTGTCGTAAATTTGTCCAGCAAGCCCCTAAGTGATACCCAACAGGCAGTTCTCGCTAAAGGTCTCAATTTTGCTGTAGCGCCTAGAAGAATTCCTATTGAAGAACTTATTACATCCGTAGAATTCTCAGTACATCACCTCACACCTGAAGAGGCCGAGGAAGCCAGGCAAGAATGTTCCCGAGTTCTCAAGACCGCTAAGCCACCTAACACCAACTTAAAACAAGGCGAAAGCCGGGCACTTAAAGATCTAAGGGACAATTCTGATATTATCGTTCTCCCCGCTGACAAGGGTAACGCGACAGTGGTATTGGATAAGGTTGATTATGATTTCAAGATCTCGTCTTTGTTATCAGATCCTGTATATAGGATTAATAGTCGTGATACTACTACTCGCTACTCAAATGTCACCGTCAAATTGATCAAGCAATCATCTATTCCAGCGGATGCAGCGAAGACTCTCCTTCCAGGGGATGCTATTCCTCCGAGACTCTATGGTCTTCCTAAAATACATAAGGAAGATGTTCCTCTTAGACCTATTGTTAGTACGATTGGTTCTCCCACATATGCCCTTTCCAAATACTTAGGTAGACTACTTCAGCCGCTTCTGGGTAACACGCCTTCGTACATTAAGGATTCCACACACTTCGTGGAAAAGTTAAAAGCTATAACACTTCAGCCGGGTGATATTCGAGTGGGTCTCGACGTGGTGTCTCTGTTTACGAGAGTACCTATTGATGGTGTTATGACTCTCATTAATGGCTTTTTTCCTGAAGACATCACAAGACTTTTTTATCACTGCATGACCTCCTCCTACTTTCTATGGAATGGGAATTTTTATGAGCAGACTGATGGTGTGGCCATGGGTAGTCCTCTCTCTCCTGTTGTGGCTAATTTCTTCATGGAGAACTTTGAAGAGAATGCTTTGTCGTCGGCTCCTTTCAAACCGAAGATCTGGTGGCGTTATGTGGATGACACGTTCGTTGTTTGGACGGAAGGTGAGGAAAATCTTAGCCATTTCCTGGATCACCTTAATCTCCAGCACCCTTCTATTTGTTTCACCATGGAAAAGGAATCTGACGGCAAAATACCTTTTTTAGATGTTCTCGTCACTAAGAAAGAGGATGGATCTTTAGGACACAGCGTTTTTCGTAAGCCAACACACACCAATAGATATCTCCACGCAAGTTCTCACCATCACCCTGCCCAGAAACATGGTATCCTTACAACTCTAACTACCAGGGCTAGGAGGATTTGTGAAGTGTCTTCTTTACAAGAAGAAATTAACACCCTGCGAACCACCTTTGAGAGCAACGGTTATAGCAAGGCTTTGATTTCTACGGTTCTGAAACCAACAAATAATAATAGGACGTCAGTTGAGAAAAGAGATGTAAGAGGAACTGCTTACCTTCCGTACATACATAACACAACGGATCGTATTGCTAAAATCCTACGTCGATACAACATACGGACTGTATTTGGAACTTCTGTTAAGATTAGGCAACTCCTGCGACCAACTAAGGACAGTTTGCCTAAATTGCAACAACCGGGTTTACATCGGGCAGACTTCGAGAACAATATGCACTCGCATTAAGGAACATAATGGATGTATCAGGCTCATTCAACCTGATAAATCAGCTGTTGCCGATCATGCTTTAACACCTGGCCATGATGTCATGTTCCAAGGGGTGGATGTTCTTGCCCGTATAAAGCAATATCGTCCCAGAATCATCAGGGAGGCGGTTGAAATACGTAAACACCCAGATAATTTCAACCGCGACACCGGCTACAATCTCAGTGAATCCTGGCTACCTATTATCAGAACCCTGAGAAAGTAATTCACTGCTGCTTTCCGTTGTCCCTAACATGGGGCTCTAATGGCGTCCATCTTTGGGCACCTTCTATATGTTCTTCGTTGCTTTCTCTTAGCAACATTGTCGTATTCCAGGTTATTCCTGACGATGAAAGACATGGTTTCTTTCGAAATGCGTCGAATTGCAATATAATAAAACACGGCATAAGCCCAAAATTCAACATTATGAATTACGGGATGTTGGAATTTTGTCACACTCTATTTCATTAGAATGTTTTTAGTATTTTCAGAAACTAGTCAACAGAAGGTCCGACACGGACGCCAATGATACACCAGGGCTGAGTATCGAAATTATTTTATATATGAACCTCAACAATGAATTCCACACTTACAAAGTAGGCTACACAATACTACCGGTCCTAACGTCCCAAGCCATTGCGTGCGTTGTCAACTACAACAACAACAACAAGAACAACGGCAATACGCTGCCGAAGTGACGCGCCTAGCAACCGCATGGGCGCAGCCACATTGGACCCAAACAACTGGTTGCTAGGTTTTTTATACATAGGAAGCTGCATTAACGCTGCGCAGCGTCTTGAATTTTGTGGATAAAAATGTGTAATACGCGTGAAATAAGGCAAACGCCTCCCATGAAGATCATCTACAGTGTTGGAGCTACGGAAGTGAAATTTTTATGGATAAAGTACGAGAATTTTGCGAGATAGAATGAATAAAGTTGACCTCACTCCTGAGGAAAGAATTGCATGGCGGGTACTACAAATTATGAATATTTATCATTTAGTGGATAGAGTATATCTAACAGCCGGCCCCGTGGTGTTGGGGTAGCGCGCCTGCCTCTCGCCCGGAGGCCCCGGGTTCGATCCCCGGCTCCGTCAGGGATTTTAAAACTGACGTGAGGGTTGGAGCGGGGTGCACTCAGCCTCGTGAGGACAATTGAGTAGCTGTCTGACAGTGAGACAGCGCCCCGATCACGGATACCAAGATTAACGGCCGAGGGGACCCGACGCGCTGATCACGCGTCATCCCAATATCTGCAGGCCAAATGGCTGGGCAGCGATCGCTTGGTCGGCCTTAGCCCGTCATGGGCTGGATAGTGCCAGGGGTTGTTTGTTGTTGTTTTTGTATATCTAACATAGAGAGATATTTAGGACATAATGTCACATAAAGGGGTTTTTGGTTCTTGTGGGGAGTGTAGTTGTAATTAAATATGGTTTGTACTATAAGTATTATAAACGGCAACCTACATAACCTTACAGCTGATTCACTAACACCGATAAATTTTATCCTACAACTTTTCTGAGTGGTGATTTTTCACTTAATTTATTTAAGCAGTGAATTGTGTTTCCAAATAAAAACTAGGCCTATCCCAGACTGAAAATTTCTGCCTAAATATTTTATTTTTTGCACTTTCAGAAATCAATTATCATGTAGGCCTACCAGTAGCCTTGGCCTACACCCTGCAACAAAGTTACAGTACCGTATAGTGACATTATTCAAGCCAATGAATACTGCTTATTTCTGACGTGATGGAGTGGCAAGTCTTGTTGTGATTATATTTAGAGCTAGGATAGGAAAAGTGCCCCATTATTTAGAATGAGGTAGGAGTAGGACAATAGGCCTTAATTGTAGACTTCTCTAACCTGTTAGTGAGCACACAGATTAGGATTTGTTAATTTGATTCGTTTTCAGACAAACGCGGCGTTGTGGTAAACACACAAATTGTATTGAAATGCAGTCTTTGTTTCTTCTATAGCTGTTGATGGGATTTGGCCTAAACTCTCATCCAAATATTTTAAACTGTTCCCTTATGCATTGATAGACCTTAAGTTCATTTTATTCGTCACTTACTGGTAGGGTCTACGGTACTTTATTTTCCGTAGTATTGGTTATTAATGCGGGACGTGATTCACAATATCCAGAAATGTTATATTTTCATGTTTACACTTAATTTAAGGTAAATATCGTAGGCCACATCTCTACGACTTATGTTCTAAGACTTAATGTGCATCTCGTACGCAATATTATACAACTTTACAGGACAACTATGTTAAATTACTGTGGAAAATATACTTTTCTATGCTTTCTTGCCTCTGAACATCCATGTATGTACAGTGTTATACGATACAAATAGGAAATAATGACGGCTCAAAGACTGAAGCAAGCTACAAGGGAGCCATGTTGTATTGCTCCAGTTGCTTAGCAACGGAGCGGAAGTGACGTCGACTTCGGCAGCGTATACACATTTTCTTACGAGACGGTAGCGCTTATCCTCATAACAGCTGATAGCCTACCACCCCTCAAGTCAACCGGCAAGGTCAATGCTCCGATTACGTAACAACTTCCCCTTCGCGCGTCGTAACACCTGGCTCCGGCTCGTTTCCCCCAGCCTTCCTCACCACTTTCTGCCTGATTCGTTTCTGAAATAACTAAAAACATTGACTTTTTAATGATTAATTATCAATTTCAAGATAGGTGACAATTTTTTTTTTACCTAGGAAGCTTAGAATAGTCTCTTCTATCACCAGTGTAACGGACTTCCATCATATCAAATACACCCTGTTTATTAACCACCTGCTATATAAATAATTTGTAGGCAATTATCAAAGGTGCTAATAGTTGAAACTTTCAGACAAATTACAACAACATTTTTTGTAGATATAATATTTCTGATAAGCAAATATCTGTCTAGTTTTATGGTGCTGGGTAAAGTTTCAACTGGTAAATATAATCAAAAGTATTAACAATAAAATAAAACATAAATATACAAATTAAAATAAAACACACTGAACATTAACATATAATTAAGATTATAAAATTAAAAATAAGAGCCTCCGTGGCTTAGGCGGCAGCACGCCGGCCTCTCACCGCTGGGTCCGTGGTTCAAATCCCGGTCACTCCATGTGAGATCTGTGCTGGACAAAACGGAGGCAGACAGGTTTTTCTCCGGGTACTCCGGTTTTCCCTGTCAAAGTTTCATTCCAGCAACACTCTCCACTACCATTTCATTTCATCTCTCATTCATTTAATCATTGCCCCAGAGGAGTGCGTCAGGCCTCGGCAGCCGGCACAGTTCATATCCTTGCCGCTAGATGGGGGGCTTCATTCATTCCATTCCAGGCCCGGTCGGAGACTGGAAGCAGGCTGTGGATTTTCATTTTCAAGTAAATAGATGTCGCCTCCGTAGCGTAGTGGTCAGCACGGTTAGCTGCCACCCCGCAGGTCCTGGGTTCGATTCCCGGCTCTGCCACGAAATTTGAAAAGTGGTATGAGGACTGGAATGGGGTCTACTTAGCATCGGGTGGTCCAAATGAGTAGAGGAGGTTCGATTCCCATCTCAGCCATCCTCGAAGTGGTTTTCCGTGGTTTCCCACTTCGTCTTCGGGCAAATGCCGGGATGGTACCTTCTTCAAGGCCACGGCCGCCTCCTTCCCTATTCCTAGCCTATCCATCCCTATCTTCCATCCCTTCCCCTCCCTCATGAGGCCCCTGTTTGCTTTGCAGGTGAGGCCGCCTGGGCGAAGTGCTGATCACACCTCCCCAGTTGTATCCATCCCGACCAGATGTTCCAAGCTCCAGGACACTGCCCATAGAGGCGGTAGTGGTGAGTTCCCTCGCTGAGTCCGTGGTAACCACCAACCTAGAGGGTAAATTGACTAAATAAAAAAATAAAAAAATAAAAAGTAAATAGATAATTTTTAAAATTTATTTAAAAAGAATACTTAATATTAAAAATCAAAATAAAACGTAGAGCTGAAATGAAAATAGTCTGCCCTCTAAAGGGTTAAGTACATTGAATGACACTAACGCTCGTAGTGGTAGATGAGGCAAACAGCTAATCTAATCGACCGGGGATGGCTGAGTGTCCAGTGAACATTCATCAGTCTACCGCGTGCCATCATGCCGGCACCTCGTAAGAAACATTTAGTGTGTCCTTTACCTTTGGAAAAACGGAGAAAACAACGAAAATCAATTACAAATGCACCCAAAATGGAATAGTGTTCTAGTCTATGACATTAAAGGATGTATTCAACATATAGTTGCCTGCCTGTGGATGTTTGTAGGCTACTTTCTAATTGTGACGTAACCCATCAGAATGCCGCACTAACCACGTAGCATGCTGCTTTAAAAGAGCAAATTGATCTCATCTTTGTGGTTTCTTCTTGTAATTATACACTGTGGTTTGTTAGTATTTACCTGTCGAAAATGGGAACGTAATAACGCCCAGTAAGAGGAAAGGGGCAGGAATAAGTATAATTAATGATGGGGTCCGTAACTTACCAGCCTGGTCAGTAACGACAGGACCAATAGAAGACCGTTATTTTCGAAAACCTCACGATTTGAAACTCAGCAATTCTTCTAGGTTTGTGCCGTATCTTGTGTGGGGTTTCGCCTAGGACAACAAGCTGGCTTATCGGCGGGCTCTTGGTGTCCCCGCCCGGACCCCCACAGGAGTGACGAACTGCGCGCCACCTCCCTTTATATTAGGTGCAACTGCACCACTTGACTGCGAGAATTAAAAGCTCAAGCAGCCTTAACTTCCCTATGAAGGCTTCCAAAAGGATGGTATAATGGCTTTCACGGCCGATGAATTAATACTCAGCAATTCTTCTAGGTTTGTGCCGTGCCTTGTGTGGGGTTTTGCCTAGGACAACAAGCTGGCTCATCGGCGGGCTCTTGGTGTCCCCGCACGGACCCCCACAGGAGTGACGAACAGCGCGGCAACTCCCTTTATATTAGGTGCAACTGCACCTCTTGACTGCGAGAACTAAAAGCTCAAGCAGCCATAACTTCTCTATGAAGGCTTCTAAAAAGATGGTATATTGGCTTTCACGGCACAAACCTAGAAGAATTGCTGAGTTTTAATACATCGGCCGTGAAAGACAATATACCATCTCACGATTTGAGCTTCGTGTGATAAAAGAAATAGTGATAAACCTCAGACATTTGTTTGAGCACAGTTAAATACCCCCAGCTGACTGTCGACGTGGGATTCGAACCCATTATTATGGTATTTGAAGCCATTTTCAGTGTTACCTTAGTACTGTAATCTAAGTTTGATGGTTTTCAGTCGATTGCCCCCGATTGTGATGGGTTATTCCCTACACCTGTGAAATATATTTACATAAAATAAACAAGTATTAATCTCATGTAAAAGTCACGTAGTTCCGTGAACAACTATACAGCCTATTTTCATATATCCTACTTATGTTAATTGACTCCATCAACATACAAAATTACAGTTTGATTGCTGTAATAGATTCGTAGATTTTGAGAACCGTATAAATATTTCGGATGGTCGCCATGTTGGATTGTTATAGACTATGTACAGGCCATAGAGTTATGTACCATTAAATGAAAATTATTGTGTGGGTTCATTATTCAAACCTTCACTTCGATCGCATGATTACGACACAAGAAATGAAAACTTAATTTTAAAATCTAGCACAGCTGCCATCTTGAGGTTATGTAAACATTTCAACTAAATTAGATGCCTGTGCATTACGATGTGAAAAAACATTTGCTGTACTAAGTTTCATTGCGTTCGGATTGTTAAATCGCGAGAAAAGTCTATTTAAAAGTTTCAATTTCGCTTGGCCGCCATGCTCGTTTTGTAGTTAACAGGTTTTTGAAAGTCTCATAGGTGAACTTCTAGTAGTGACCGTACAAAATTTCAGGGTGATATCAGTAATTGTTTCACAGATAAATAATGCCGGTGAATTATTTCGCTCAGCCGCCATGTTGGATTGGTGAGACGTAATAAAATTTGAAGGCCACAGTCGGGGTCAATTGAAATGGTGCTATGACCTTACCGAGCTGCATTGAAATCTGTCCAGCCGTTTAGAATTTATTAGGGTGGACACACGCACACGGACGCAAGGTGATCTCATAAGCCTATTTTTTCATAAATGAAAATAGTCTAAAAATAATTATGACATGTAAATTGTGTTGAAATTCACCGGAAAATTGAAATTGCATCGAAATATCGACTGTGTATTCTAAGAGTACCTTCAGTATAACTCATAGGCCTATAACTTATGAATAATGTTAATTTATTTATTTGCGGACAACAGGATTTTCATCCCAATTACAGTGGCATAGAGATTACACAGTATGTTATCTTATAACTTATACTAACTTAAACTAAACAGTAACAGCGTATGCGAGTTTTATAATTTCCATACGAGTGTCTTAATTACCATTATAGGCGAGTTGCATACGACTGTTTATATTCGACGATAATTATAACTTTATTATATGTTTTAACATAAATATTCATAAATATCTGTTGAGAGTCAGCCACTTGAATTTTGTGATTCGAGAGCGAGCGCTAAGTATGATATCTCTGTCTTTCAAGATCTCTGAACGACCGACGCATGCGCTCTGTGTGCTTGCAATGCCATATGCAGGCCATATGTTTACATCTGCCGCCCCTCAGGTTATTGTCACCAGAGTCGTTTCAAGACAATGCGCTGTGTAGAAATTAGTGTTGGTGATATTAAGGTACAGTGCTATTTCTTGTCTCATATTCGACAGTTTATTTACGTGAACATATGGACGGTGCGTATGCCATGTCGGTAATTTATTATAGTTCGATGTTGTGTTTATGTCCGACATGTTGGATTTTGAGCGCACGCGCGAAGGTAGCGTTACCTAATTGGTCAATGAACGAGCTCTGATTGGCTGGAGAAACTGTATCATAATGAAAAACAGTGTTATAATGACCATCATTATGATACAGTTTCTGACACATAATAGTGAGGGTCGAACATAAACTAATTAAAATAACTAAGTGTGAAATTAAAACATTATAGTACGAATAATACAAATGTAATATAGAATGTAGAATGATGTAGCGATTATAACAAATAACAGAAAAGAAGCCCAAGAAAAACACAGCTCATGGACACAAAATCTACAGACATGCACCCACTGGAAACCAAGTATGGAAAAATAACACAGGTGAAAAATTTCAAATACCTAGGAGAGATTATACAGAAAACAGGACTGAACTTGGTATCTAATGAAGACAGGATTGCTAAATTGCATGGAACCTCTACAATAAAACAAAGTATTTCCATCAATGCCAAATTACGACACTATCGTACAGTAGTCTTATCAGAGGCTTTATAAGCTTCAGAAACGACAGCAATCAAGGGACGAACAGAAATCAAGGAATTAGAAAAACAAGAGGAAAAAATTCTGGGAAAGATCTACGGGTCAGTTCAGAAAGAGAGAATATGGATAAAGAGACCGACAATAGAACTGTAAAACAGACAGAGGCGATTACAAACAACATAAGGAAAAGGGGGGCTAAATTTTATGGACATATACATAGCATGACCGAAGTCTGACTGACCAAGAATTTTTTTAATATAGTTACGAATAGTACACTATAAATAATTGCGTAAAGGAAACCGTGTAAGACCTCAAGAAATTAAATATCTCTACAGAAGACATCGCAGACAGGAGCACATACAGAGAAAAACTTAGACTACAGAAGTTTGAGCAAACTCCCAAAGAGAGACAACCGGGAAAGAAGTGGACGGAGGAGAGAAAGAGGAAGCATAGTGTGTATATGAGAGGTTTTTGGGAAAGAAGAAGAAAGGGCCAGAATAGAACACGAAAATTGATTGCGTTGTAACGCTCTCCTTGTGGGGAATTAACGAATAAATAAGAATGTAGAATGACACAGTGGTAAGAATTCATGATTTACAATTTGCAAGGTTTGAGAGATTATTTCTGGAGAGTGGTTAGAAATTCCATCAAAAATACTGTCATGGAAGTAGCCTACTAAAATCTATGGCATTATTTCTTTGAACAACATTGATGAAATTATTACATAGTCTGTTCAGCGGTGAATTTTTGTGGACACATGTCCTGGTTCTTTTAATTTCAAATGTGATATTGTTCCTTGAATTCATGCGTGGTGCATGGAAATTAAAGAGAGAAAGGAATTCGGAATTATCAATTAAATTGTTATCACAATGCCGGTCATTTACGGGTGAGTTTTGATTTAAAAAGAACTAGCAGAATAGTTATACCCTCCGTGAGCCTAAGCGCTCTTTACAAATCTGTCAATCTTTCTGCTAATGGAGGAAATAGAGCACAGGGTTGAAAATATTCCACTGTATTGAGAGAGATTCAGCAGTCCCAAAGGAGAACTAGTGGTTGGTGTGCGCACGAGAGATCTCTGATAGCGAACAAGAGTTATGCCCGTTGTCGACAGCGACACCGTCTTGTAAATCACGAGGTGCAGCTTTCATTTCTTCGACGCCGTGCCAGACACTCACTCCTCTCCTTTAAGTTATTTCAGAAGTACATGAAGGGACTGAATTTCTGCACCACGTTTAGTAACATACATCTAGAAAAATTGCTGAGTTTTATACCGTGAAAACCAATCTTGATTTAGAAAGAATCAATGGTGAATTTATTTCAAGTCATTTATCTAAGCAACTCAATGTTG
The DNA here is from genome assembly GCA_946902985.2 of Meconema thalassinum. Classification (NCBI taxonomy): domain Eukaryota; kingdom Metazoa; phylum Arthropoda; class Insecta; order Orthoptera; family Tettigoniidae; genus Meconema; species Meconema thalassinum. The sequence continues at coordinate 303,940,319 of OX336396.1, read as the reverse complement.
GAAACCAGGGGCGTAAAACTCCTCGCAAAAGAGGAGGGGTGAGGGGGGTCAAATTTATAAACTGGAGTTGCTACCTGCCAGGGAATGTTTTTTTTCTTTCTAAGTTTAAGGGAACCGGCACGTGTGACGGGCTCAAAACTGTAAATTTTCTTTTAGCCTAAAAAATCTCCCATCTTTCCTGAAGAATTTGGTGAATCAATTATTGTGCTGAAGTGATATTCGATGCAATAAAATTAGGTTTAAACATAATGTCTTAAGGCTATACTGTAGCTACCTAATAGCCTAACATTCTTTTTGTGTTTTCCGTAAGTCATATTTTTTGAAATTTCATGTACCATTTTCTCAGAAACTATCTGCTCAATGTATATGAAACTTGCTGGTCTATAAGACCTTATATAGAACTACTAGTGGAAGTAAATTTATCTTGAAAAGCACTGACGAATTTAGAGAAACTTTCAGTTTTTCGACTAGGACGTAAAAAAAATGAAAACCTCAACTCCTGAAAACAATAGGACAATACTTTTACTTCAGGATCTCAAAAATAGTTTAAATATTATGCATGCAAAGTTTGTTGGGTCTGGCGTGAGTATTTGCTCAGAAAAAGGCTCATGAGTTAAGTGAATTTTTAACAATATAGTTTTTAATATTGTTCTTGTAATGCACCTCTGACACAAAATATTCAACATACAAGCCTCAAATTCTACCCAAATAATGATGAATGTACTCTGAATATACCAAAAGAATATTCAAGGAAATATCTACTGTAGTTTCTGTGTTATGTAACTAACCATCGGAATCTACATGTTTCTATAGATTCACATGTCACGGTTCCCTTAACGCTTTAAAGCTTGAAATACCACGGTAATGTAGACCTAACGCTATATTTTTAAGAAAGATAATTTTATTCATTATTTCTAATTAAAATACAAATTACAATCAGAATATGAATACAAAACAAACAAGTAGTTCCGTGAAGAACTAAAGCCTATTTTCATATATCCTACTCATGTTAATTACTGTTTGATTCCTCTAATAGATTCGTAGATATTGAGAACCGTCAAATATTTCAGTTGGTCGCCATGTTGGATTTTTATATACTGTATGTAAGCCATAGAGTTATGTAACATTAGATGACGATTTTTGCGAAGGTTCATTATTCAAACGTTTACTTCGATCACATGAATAATACACAAGAAATAAAAATTTAATTTTAAAATTGCGCACAGCCGCCATCTTGAGGTTATGTCAAAAATTGAACTAAATTACATGCCAGTGCATTACAATGTGTGTAATCATTTAATGTACCAAATTTTACTGCGCTCAGATGGTTAAATCGCGAGAAGAGTCTGTTAAAGTGTTTCACCTTCTCTTGGCCGCCATGTTCGTTTTGTATTTTACAGGTTTTTTGAAGGCTCATAGATGAACATCCAGTACTACTTTTTATCACTGTACAAAATTTCAGGGACATATCAGTAATAGTTTTGGAGATATAGAATGCTGGTAAAATATTTCGCATAGCCGCCATCTTGAAGTTATGTAGACGATTGAACTAAATTAGATGCCAGGGCATTACAATGTGTACAATCATTTTCTGTACCAAGTTTCATTGCGTTTGGATGGTTGAATCACCATAAAAGTCTATTTAAAAGTTTCAACTTCACTTGGGCGCCATGTCCATTTTGTAGTTAAGAGGTTTTTGAAATTCTGCTAGGTAAACTTCTAGTAATGCCCTATATCACCGTAAAATATTTCAGGGTAATATCAGAAATAGTTTCGGAGATATAGAATGCCGGTGATAGAGTTCGCACAGCCGGCATGTTGGATTCGTGAGACGAAATTAAATTTGAAAGACTCGGTCGGTGTTGGCCGTTGACCTTACTGACTTTCATTGAAATCGCTCCAGCCGTTCAGAAGTTATTAGAGGAGGACACACAGACACACACACGCGGACAAACGGTGATGTCATAGGTCTATTATTTTTCATAAAATGAAAATAGGCTAAAGATTATGAAATGCTGGAGCTCCACCGATTTGAGTAAACACAACAAAAGCGTAGCTTCAATTGTCAAAGTCTAAACAAGTAGTTCCGTGACGAACTATACAGCCTATTTTCATATATCCTGCTCATGTTAATTGTCTCTATCAACATACAAAATTTCAGTTTAATTGCTGTAACAGATTCGTAGATATTGATAACCGTCTCAAGATTTCGGAAGCTCGCCATTTAGGATTGTTATATGTATAGGCCATAGAGTTATGTACCATTCAAGGACAATTATTGCCTAGCTTCATTATTCAAACGTTCACTTCGATCGCATGATTACGACACAAGAATAAAAACTTAATTTTAAAATTTCGCACAGCCGCCATCTTGAGGTTATGTAAACAATTGAATTAAATTAGATGGCAGTGCATTACAATCTGCAAAATCATTTACTGTACCACATTTCACTGCGCTCAGAGAGTTAAATCACGAGAAAAGTCAATTAAAATATTACAAATTCGCTTGGTCGCCATGTTCGTTTTGTACATTACAGGTTTATGAAATATGCATAGGTAAACTTGTATCAGTACCCTGTATCACCGTACAAAATTGCATGATGATATCTGTAATAGTTTCGGAGATTTAGAATGTCAGTGAAATATTTCGCACAGCCGCCATTTTGAGGTTATGTAAACAATTGAACTAAATATAGACTCCAGTGCATTACAATGTGTATAAACATTTGCTGTACCAAGTTTCATTACGTTTGGATAGTTAAATCGCGAGAAATGTCTATTTAAAGTCTCCATCGCTTGACCGCCATGTTGGTTTAGTAGTCACCAGGTTTTTGAAAGTCTCATAGGTGAACTTTTAGTAGTGCCCTTTATCACCGTACACAATTTCAGGGCGATATCGGTAATAGTTTCGGAGGTATTGAATGCTAGTGAAATATTTCGCACAGCCGCCATGTTGGATTGGTGAGACATAACAAAATTTGAAGAGCACGGTCGAGGTTGCCGGGAATAGTGCTATGAACTTACCGAGTTTCATTGAAATCGCTCCAGCCGTTTAGATTTTATTAGGGGGGCACACACACACACCTCACACACACACACACACACACACTCACACACACACTCACACACACACACACACACACGGACAAAAGGTGATCTCATAAGCCTATTTTTTCAAAATTGAAAATAGGCTAAAAAAATCAAGCCCCGCAGCATTGTGTGTCACAGTATCTTACTTCAGTTTTAAACCGGGGCACAGAAATAATCATTTGAAAATGCTCCTTTTCGGATCGTCATTGTAAGGGGACAAAGTTTAAAGCCCCTCGGCGGGAAACTGGAGACAGAGGAAAAAACAGACTTTTGGTTCGGTACAATAAAGAAATTACGACTAGGCAAGGGAAGATGGATTTTCCGATTCTTCGCCTAACCTAGTAGTAAATCATTTGTAGAATAGTTTCGGGCTATCTTACTCTTTTGTTAAGCGTACTTATAAATTATGTTTCGCACCTAAAACCGTGTTTTAGGCCCCTGTTGAAAATATCCTTTAAAGGCATATACCAGGAGTGCCCAACCTTTTTTTTTTTAACTAAGGGCCACATTGTAAATATTTGGAGGACATTGTGGGCCAATAACACTCCGGGAGGTTTGGGGGGATATGGATTTATTTAATGAAATAGGTTTAATGTGGTGAGTTTTGTGGCTGTCTGAGCTTGGTTTTCTTAGTATTGTTGCCGTTTTTATATTTATTTACAGTAGAAACACTAAACAAATTAAATATTTTTTATAAATCCCTTTAAAATAGAAGTACGAAAGACAAAGAGTGAGTATTTATATTCATTTGATACAATTAACAGTCAAATTATGGAATTTAGCCAGGTTTGAACCCGCGATCTTGGACGTGGAAGCTCTGCATGCTACCCACTACGCCACCGAAGCCGCCGACCCTTACTTTGTCTACTAAAAAGTGTTTTCAACATTATAATCGTGATTGCTGGAGTTTAATGTCCTTTGGAAATAAGCTCTTCAATTGGAAAGCGTTCCCGCCGGGAATGCAGGAGACCCGGGTCCGAGTTCCAACAGCGCTCTCATCTTCTCTACATCTGTTACCGCTGAAAGATGAGAACTTTTAACTGTCGATGAACGCCGACCTCTCACCGCTGGGTCTGTGGTTCAAATCCTTGTCACTCCATGTGAGATCTGTGCTGAATAAAACGGAGGCAGACAGCTTTTTCTCCGGGTACTCCGGTTTTTCCTGTAAGAATTGTATTTCAGCAACACTCTCCACTGTCATTTCATCTCTCATTCATTTAATCATTGCCCCAGGGGAGTGCGACAGGCTTCGGCAGCTGGTACAGTTCATATCCTCGCCGCTAGATGGGGGCTTCATTCATTCCATTCCCTGACCCGGTCGGTCGACTGGAAGCAGGCTGTGGATTTTCTGTTTCAACTGCCGCTGTGCCTAAATATTAAAACTGTTCCTCTTGTCTGTCCAAAATGAATAAGCCTGCTCCATACAGACACAAGCAATATGTTGCTAATTGAGAGTTATAATTTAGAGGAGAGAAGAAGTCGAAACATTTGCCATCCCGAGAATATTATGTCAGGACGCCGGAACATGCTTCAGAAATTTTGAATTATTCCGGTAAAATTGCGTTGTCTGGGACCCGTGGACACTGGTATCACTCTATAAATAACCTGCATTGCGCCATAAAAACTAAACTCGCTTCTCTGAAAGCTGCAAGTTTGAGCTGCAGTGAAATGTTTGAAGTAAAATCAATTGTCTGGAGCAGGGAGGGTTTGTGACTTACGAGCCACAGCTGTCCTGTCATTTGTTTACGTGAAATATTCCCCCGCTGGAGACCATGATAAGTGGTCTTCATTTCAGCAGAACACGGGCTCCGTCTCCCAAGACGACTTCCTGCTATTACAGAAAACATAACTTGGTTCTTGTGCTAGCGCTCAATCAAAGTGACACCTGGCCATCACTTATGGCATGTATTACAAGTCCTTGGGGACATTATCTCATTCCTCTGCATATTCTGAGGTACCGAGGCGTTCTTGCACTAGATAGTAATCTAATTCTCGTAAATATGATCGCTCCACACATTGCATATACTGTGGTGTATGGTGTTGGTTGCTACGTTCAATTCCCGTCTCTGCCAAGGAACTGGAACGATAGCTACTGCACCAGACCAGTGGGAAATACGAGTTAAAGATGGTATGTTGGCTTTCACGACTAAGGAATTAAAACTCAGCAATTCTTCTAGGTTTATACCGTGTATTGTGCGGGGTTTCGCCTAGATAGGCCCTTGGTGTCGCGGGTGTGGGGGTCTGGGCATAGATACTAAGAGCTCGCTGACAAATTTCTGAGCTTTTATATGTGTTAATTTTGTCCTGTTTCATGGCTCGTGGTCCGGAGAGCCCCGGTTTTGATTACTGGCTGGAACATGGCATTTTAACTTCGTAAATTGTTAATGCGCTTAACTCGGGAACTGGATGTTCGTGATGTCTTAATCAGTCTTTTCATCCTCATTATGGCATGTAGGCCACCCACGGGACTCAGTTTGAAAGTCCTGCAACACGCTTATTCTTTATTCGTTACGCCCATTCGAGAGCGCGTTGGAACTTGTTAGTTGGCCTTCCTCTTCTCCCTAAATCTCATCATGAACTCACCGTGTTCCTTCTTGCGTTCTTCTGCTCAACTTGTGCCAATCCTGCTGCTAAATGTGTGCTTATTCACACAGGTACTGAAGATTTTTCATTATGTGCTCTCCGCTGTTCATCCCCTTGTTAATCCCGTTGTTTCCTCCTGCCAATTTATCCTATCATTTTGTGTATTAATATATAAGGTGCGTTCGAAAAGGAATGAGTTGGTGGCATAATTACAGAACCCAGTACCTGTATGTTAGAAGTATTGGCCCTGGCTGTTGAGGCACTTGTCCCACTGTGACACGAGGCGGTGAATGGCTGTCTCATAAAATTCCCTGGGCTGCGATGTGAACCAGTTCCGCACGTACAGCTGGACGACGGCGTCCGAGGTGAATCGTTGGCCCCGCAGAGCCCTTTCCAGGGGACCAAACATGGCGTAATCACAGGGAGAGAGGTCTGGACTGTATGGAGGGTGGCCGAGCACCTCCCATTTGAATTTCTGCAGGAGTGCCGCGACTGTGTTGGCCGTATGAGGTCGTGTATTGTCATGGAGCGAGCACGGCGGCGATGGCGTTCACTGTCACTCGGCGGTCCTGGGTAATGAGTGCATCAACCAGCTGGACGTTGTCATCGGTAATTCAGGGGGGTGCCCTAAGCCGGGCATCATCGGCTAACGACACCCGTCCTTCCCTGAAGCGTTTGTGCCACTCCTTGACCCTTGCAAGGGACATGCAGTGTTCGCCTTACACTTGTGACATTCGGCGATGAATGCCCGTTCCTCCTACTCCTTCCGCTGTCAGAAACCAAACAACACCTCTTTGCTCTTCGGTTGACGCCTCCATGTCACTGTTTGCAATGCGACTGGCAGCGTTGGACGATTGATGCATGCTGCTGCTCGCTTTGGATCGTCACGTGACGTGCACGTGTGCCCTCTAGCGACGGGCTGTGATCTTCCAAGCTCTTGTCGGAACCACACCTCGTTACACACGCCACGATTAGCCGACGTAGTCACCGATTTGCGCATTCCAGCCTCCGGCTCGTTACATTTTGAACGCACCTTATACAGTACTAGCAGTAGTGCCCGGCTTCGCCCGGTGGATTTATTTGTTTTATGGATGATAATGAATACTACTACTACAGAACTGGCACATGATACTTAACTAACAGAAACCAATATTTTAAAAATATATATTTTTGTGGTGGTGGTGATGGTGTTGGTGGTGGTGGTGGTGGTGGTTGTAGTGGGGGTGATAAGTAGTACAGTATAATGGACGTAGCATTCAGGTCAATTTCCAGTAATTATAATTGTGAATAGGGAAACAGCTATTTACTAACTACAGCACTGACACATGTAATTTACAAACAAATTTACAAAAAAAAAAAAAGAACAGTAAGTGAAACAAAAGACACTGCCTAAGGCCTATATCTCATTGGCTGTTAGAAATGTAGAGACCAATAGTGTCGTCTTTTGTCGCATAGCGCCGTAGGAAAATAATCAGAACTCTTTGGCAAACTTCGGCTGTCCCCAGCTATTGAGGTAGCAATAGTATCATTTATCGCCACAAAGCCCTTAACGATAAATTTCAGAATAAATGATGGAAAATTTGAAAGCACCAATGCTTATTGCAGCTGATAAACTCAATGTACTGCACCAACACCATTGCACTTATACAGAGGCATAATATTTTCATGATGATAACTGTTCAAAGGGGCCTAAGAAATCATTTTGCACTAATTACCCCCTGTGACTGCAATTTATAAACAGCGCAAGATGCAACTATTTTCTCAATTCTGCACCAGAACACTGGTAGGGGTGACGTGATGCAGCCCGAACTGCCCGTCAACAACAGACTTATTAAAATACTCTTACAGTTACACTACTACGGACATGAATGGTTCTAGGGCCTTAATACGTGGGTTTCAAGTTAATTGTGTCTGTTATTCTAAATGTTGGGAATGGGGAGCGTTGTCCAAAATATCAAGTGAACAGTGTTACCAGCAGGGGTTCAAAGTGTATGTAAAATTTGGTGCAATTAAGAGAAACGGTGTAGATTTGTGATGAAGGGACTAAATGCAGGGAATGGAGGGGTCTGTCCAAAATGTCATGCAGTCAGTGTTACTCGCAGGGTTCCAAAGGGTAAGTATACAAATTTTGGTTCTGATCGTTGAAACGGTGAAGATTTGTGCCAAAGGGCCTAAATGCAAGGAATGGAGTGGTCTCTCCGAAATTTCATGTAAACAGTGTTACTCGCAGGGTTCCAAAGGGTAAGTATACAAATTTTGGTTCTGATCGTTGAAACGGTGTAGATTTGTGCCAAAGGGCCTAAATGCAAGGAATGGAGTGGTCTCTCCGAAATTTCATGTAAACAGTGTTACTCGCAGGGTTCCAAAGGGTAAGTATACAAATTTTAGTTCAGATCGGGGAAAAGGTGTAGATTTGAACCAAAGGCCTAAACGCAGGGAATGGACTGGTCTGTCATAAATTTCACGTAGACAGTCTTACCATCAGGGTTCCAAAGGGTAAGTAAACAAACTTTGGTTCAGATAGGTGAAACGGTGTACGTATCACTAAACATAACGCCAGCGCATGCAGATAGAGCTGTTCGGGAGCACTTGTTCTACCGACTTACTGAACAAAAATCAATCTTGAAGGTTACCTGAGAGGTGTAGCCTAATGCTACATAGCCTAAACTATTCCTCTTGAATCAGGCTATCATATAAAAAAGATTTTTTTGAATCGGACTGGTAGTTCGAGAGATTAGCGCGTTTAAACACATAAACACACAGACACACAAACATACAAACACACAAACTCTTCACCTTTATTATATTAGTATAGATATATACAATCCCTGGCCTCATTAATATGGCCACTTTATATTTTCTATCTTTATGGTTTCATTTTAACGTTTTCGGCGTTGAAAAGAGTTTAAACAAAATTGTTCCTTTTTCTTCTGATCAGGGAAACTTTTGTGTGGGAAGTTGATAAAATAATTGTATGCAGTGTGTATTGTTGACAAGTTGTTGACAATTTGTACTCTTTAAGAGAAATGCATCCGGTCCTTGTATTTAGTTGCTTTTTATGGGAAATATTCTAATGGTAAGTTAGACCTAACCTATTACTCTCATTACCGCGTGAATGACATACATTTCACGACCGTTTATAATAAGTTTAACTTCTTCCTGGAGAAGTTAACACTATTCCCTTATTTAAACCTCCAAATTTAATATTTCCAGAAATGCCTTAGCAAATAACTTGTCGTCAAGTAAAAAGGGAAATAGTTGAATGACCTTCGAATGCGCGAGAAATTACAAAGATTGTGAAATTTCAAAATCCTCTATGGTTTAATTATGTTGTATGTTACGAGAAAAGAACACTTTGATATTGAATTGTAGGAACAAATGTGGTAGAAACTTTATTTTTCTATTTTTCCTTAAGTGGTCATATAAATTTGACCAGGGACTGTATATTTAATTCTTTGAGGCCATCTATGACCACGTTAAGTCTTGCTACACTTGACAATTTGCTTCGCTTCCCTCTGAGCCCAGAATTCCCTCATTCTCCGTGAGTGGGCCAACTTAAGCTCCACTGTCCAGGTGGTACCTTGTCTTCTTTTCGGTTTCGGCGTCTCACCTCAGGTTAGCCCATTAGCCAGTATCTCTTTTACGTAAGAGATCTCTATTGAAAGCGTCGTCGGGTTTTAGATGTAGCATTTTGAGGTCGTTTCTGGTATTCATAAACCAGGGCATTGTGGTTTTGGGTTTGGAGTAAAACAATGAAAAATCTGTTTAGTCAGCCTGTTTCCGTCCATTCGTTTGAGATGACCGTAATACCGTGCCCGCCTCTTGCGAATCGTATCTGTAATTTTCTCTATGTCACTATGGACTTCTATGTTGGATATTTTATAATGGATGCCATTCTTTTAATTTGATCCTATGATATTTCTAACGATTTTGCGCTCTTTTGTTCTCCAGTTCTTCGAGGAGTCCTCTAATCTTTTTGTTAGTCTATTGTTGTCCATTGTAAATATGTGCCGAAAAGAATATCAACCGTCTCCTGGGTACTGTGTTTGTGAAACTATAGAGGTCTGCAGTTCGTCTCTTGACAAAAATTCAATTTTCTTGTGTAGGGCTGAATATTTTTCTAAGAATTCTGTGGTTTTACTTTTCAATGTCTTATATACTTATATTACTTGTACCGTATTACTGAAGAAGATTGTCTTAATCTAGAGAAACAAAATTTTGGCCTCAAAATTCTTGTCGGGGAGAGGATGAATCTCAACAGAGGAGAATGGACTGCTTAAAGAAGAACTGCGCAGTCGACCAGGATGAAAGACTTCTGGAAGAGAAAGAGAGAAACTAGACCTATAAAGAAATGATATTTGCGTGGTCCTTGTTGGCCTGTCCGCGGTGTATATTGTACCCGCTTAGCGGAGGATGTTTAGTCAGTACTCGGCTTAGCTTACTTCCGCATCGGGGCGCGTTACGTTCCCTCCACCATTGACCTCACATCCGATATGTAGACACAAACAGGTTAACAAGATTTTTAGGAAAAACTCAACATTACAGTTATATATTATTTTATTCAATAAAAGGAAATAATCACTCAAAAACATATCAAAAATCAAGACCATTTGGTATTTTTTCTTCAAATGTCACTCATAAAAATCACTAAATATCATCAAAATTCACCATAATGTCTTTTCATTGTTCCGAGAAGTTTTGAATACTCTGTCTTGCTTAGTTTACCATTTTCACACATTATATCATTACTTAAGTTTTACTCTACTCAGGCGTTGAGCGCGCCTATCATTTTAGTCATATCATTCGTCCAAGGCTTTGGATATTTACATTTACCCTTCAGGGATTCCTTTTTCATTATATTTATATGATCCTTATTTTATTAAATTCTTTGGACCTTCACACAACTCTTCACAATGCCTTAGATTTTTAAAATGCAATAGAATACTATACAAAAATGTGCCATGTCTATCGATCGAACCCTCAATCAACCAGTTACCATCCATGCATCTAGGCGATTTGCTTTTGTGCTGTACTGGGCACCATTTGTTTATAACAATGGGATCTTTATTTATAACAAAACTTATTATAACTTAACACCTTATATCATTATTTATGAAAGAAGGAATTTTTTTTACCAACAATTAACTATTTGACACAATCCGTCAACTTTTACATAACATTTCAGAAATAGTCTCGGGACGATTTCTTTAATTCCCGCCAGATAATTTTATACTCAGTTTAATCTTGCACCTTTTATTTTGAACTTTATTATATCCGTATAACAGTTTCCCTTTCCACCAGTCTCTGCTAGACCTCACTTAACTACCAAACTCATTAAGATGTCACTCTTTCTCCCTCACAAGAGGCAAGGTCGCGCACAGAAGGCCGTCCCCCTCTTCCTGTGGTACTTTAAAACGAGATTTATGATGGCTCGCCAGCCCTTCTTGTTTTCACGCTAGTGTAACTTTTTAACCATATGATTTCCAAGACTTAAAATTAATTTCACCACGGATATTTGCTCCGTCTTTTATTTATTATTATTATTTATCTTTCGTTCTCAGGATATTAGTATTTAATTCGGAGAAGCTGTACGGTAGTTCCTTATTACAACTTCTTACGACGCTTATAATGCCTCTTCACAACACTACCTTACTACAACAATGCCTTTTCACACCAATACCTTACTACAACAATGCCAAGCTGGGATATCCATCCTACAGCGGGACTTATACGACGTTTCATTCAACTACATTTTCGGTGGGAATTTGCACATCCATAATACACAAAAATATAACGCTTCATTAGGCTATAACTCGGTGGGAATTTATTCATCCACAATACACAACAATACAATGCTTCATTAGGCAATAACTCGGTGGGAATTTACTCCTCCACGACATACAATACGAGGCTTCTTTATTTCAACAATACATTCGGTGGGAATTTACCTCCACGCATTTCGACGATTTTTACTACATTTTCCATCTCACGAATAAATATATCCTGGTTTAACGCGTAATTATATTCAGCTTGAAACTATACTTTTATTATTATTATTATTATTAAACACGGTAATACAACTCGCTTGGATAACTTTACGACATTGGCCCGACTTCGGCATTCCTAACATTTATTTCACGACCTTGGCCTAATAGCCTATAAGGTAATATATTGTTCTTGGGTGTTTTGTTCCACCATTTATTTGGATATTCGTAACTTTATTAATTTATTAACATATTATTTCTCGCTCTATTTTTATTTTGAGTTCCCAGACACGGATCTTTAAATATAAATTTGTTCTTAGCTTGATCATCATTATTCGCGTTCTTATGATTTCATATTTAACTCATTTCATTATAACGCTTCATTCTTTCGTTATTTGTTATTTGGTATACATTTTAACCATTATTATTTAACTTATCCCTTCAATTCTTATAATTTTTTATTTTGTTACGGTGCGCGTTTACTTCATAACTAGGCAACAATTTAAGCCATTTAAGTTATTATTTTATTCCTTCTTTCAAATTCATTTATTTATCATATATTTCATTATCGGGCATCCATTTCTTTATCTTTACTGATCCTAACAATGCTTTATTTCAATTATTTGCACATTCATTTCATCAATGAATCACTCGTCAAAATCCCCAGTCGACGAACGGTTCTATTGATATCAGTACACAGTACACCAGCAAAGATATTAATGAAATTTCATTAACTCACCCGTAGGTGAATCCATTTCTAGATAGGCTCACCCATCATGTTGCATTTCTAGCACTTCATCACAACACTTTTCCCTAACATTTCTATATTACACTTATACATTATTACATTGACACATAAAACATATTATAACACTTTAACACTAGAGCACTTTCTCTTCTGAACACACGACCCTATCTCAGAGATTTGGCAATGATTTTCCGTACTGGCTGATCCGTGACGATCCCTTACGTTTTCTGCATTGAACGTGCTAATTCGCTCCTTCCTCGTTCCTCGAAACTCCTGGTTTCCTGTTCTCCGTGAAAGTCTCTAACTCCACGTTGGTGTATTCTTTGCAATACACGGTAAGATAGAGTAAGCTTTTGCTTCTCTCTGCTTTAGTTCATCCCTTCTTTTTTCTCAAACACCAACAGTGATCTTCTGATTTCTCCTTGTTGGTTATGTCTCTCATATTACCTGTAAGTCTGTTCTAGATATATATCTTCCATGACCCACCTAGCGTCATCTAGCAGCGAATCTCTGAAGTTCCTCAATTCTTCCCTGTACAAGAGGACTTCCTTATCAATCTAGCCACCAGATCTCGTCGCCATCGTCAGCTATCATCTCCGTGATCAAGAGAACTTCGTCTACTTTTTCACCCTCCAGGCTGCGCTAGTGACTCCTACTATCAACTCTTTGAAGACCATTTCATCAAGAAGATTTTTTTAAAACTATTAAGTTGGCTATTCTTATATGTATTCCTTTTGTCTCCTACCCCCACTCCTTTCCCTTCCCTGGTCCCTCCGTGCTCCGTTGAGCGTCTCTCACTTGTACGTCGGAAGTCGACCCAGTCAGTTAGAGCTTAACTAAATCTCGCCTCCTCATCTCTTGAGGCAAACTTTTAAATCCTACGCCATGTTAAAATTTCAGTATCAACCGTCAACAGGAACATCGCCTTCGTCATGAAGCAAAGCGAATTACTACTTCTACGTTCTTCAACTTATTTTAATTGATCTTAAATAGCTACATGCATTTTAATGATCATTTTATAGGCAGTGTGAGATTTCTATATTTGGGACAATAATCATCCTTCGGGGGATTTTCTATGTTGGGCTTTTGTCTATCTAAGCCAATCTTAACATGAAGCAGCTTTTCTTATGCTTATTAAATGAGAGATTTTCTCAAAACGTGGGACACCATTAAATTACCCACTGTCTATAACATACTTAGCTCGTTCCACCGCTGGACTAACTTTTGCCCTATTCTGCAGTCATGATTGTTCTGGAACTTTCCATGCCGAACAATTTATCTATGAGTTAAACCTTCTAGTACTTTCCACTCACATATGGGAATACTTTTTCATACTAAGGAATCTTCCTTATGAACTACTAATCAATATTTAATTTTTCTTCCTCCGTTGGGATTTTTTTTTCTGTGCATTCAACTATAACCTACAACTTTCTCAAGCAATAGGCTCTCGCATATCTAGTGTAACTAGTTATTTTCCACCATTGCAATAACTTTCTTTGCCATCAACTTTTTGTGCTACTACAGTGAACTTTTCAACTATATCAACAGACTATAGTGAAAAACAGTGCTTGTTCAACCTTTCATCCGCGGCGCGCTCGTCCGAAAACAATAAATACGGCCATGAACACTTTTCCATAATCCCATTTGATCTTTCCCAAATCCTTTACTAACAAACCAAAATAATAAAATTGTTACTTTAGGTCTTTTTTCAATGAGGTGTCACTCTCAATAAGTGCCCTCCCTTACTTGTTCCACGTACAACGAATTAATTTCTGTAAAATTTCGTGTCTAGTACACGCCTTAAATTATATTGTTTCTCCCTTCTAATGAGGGAATACAATTCTTTCAACTCATAAGTGAGTTATCTCTAGGTTTCACGAAAGGGAAACTTGCCCCATTTTTCTCGTGATCCCTACTTAAACATAGGTGTTCTAGAAACTTCCTTTCGATTGTTCTCTTCAGGTTTCACAATAAGTGACCTGCCCTATTTGTATAATCCAACCAAGTATTTCAGTATTAATACAAGAAGTTATAGAAACTTCTATTTTATTCTTCCTGCTTTTTGTTGTTGTTACTTTCGAAGTTGTTATTATTTCTAAGATACTTATCTAGAAATCCTTAAAGTACACACCTTGTACTTGATTTATTGTTTAACTTTAATTACGTCAGTCATCTTTAAATTTTTCAATTATTTATCTTCGTCATTTCAAAATCTTACGAAGATTTTAAAGCATATAAAAGGTTTGACACCAAAAGAATTATTAATTGCCTGGCGCAAGCTTTAGATGTTTTCGGAGGTCTGCGACCCCAATTGTTTATAGAAATCAAAATTATATATTTGTTACAAAAACTACTTCCTTTTGCATTGTTAAATAAATTAAATATTTGTTTTTCGCTTTATCATTTTTCTAACATAACGGTTAGGCAAGATCCTGTCTTCCTTGACCCTTCCTATTCAATAAAAATAAATCTAGTGATAGAGTTTTCACCACTTGTTGCATTTGAGCAAGAACTCTTAGTCGGTAACTTAGTGAAGTCTCTCTTAGCTTTTATAGCTAATTCTAACTCGCCAGTAGGGCAAGCATAGCTCGCTACGCCAGCTTCCTGCTTGTGGAGATTCTCTCTAACACTTATGGTTGGTTTTTCAAAATATAAGTGTTTCTCATTGTCTAAACTTTTAGTCCGCGCCTTGCTGGGTAAAAGCTTAGCCATTTCTAAATGCAACTATTGGCACACTTTCCAAAATTATTCCCAAAGGTATAATTGCTTTATCCCTATCCTTCTTGGAAGCATTTGGTCGTTCTTTAGAAATTCTACAATTTCAAAAACTAAAATATCAAATCTGATTCATATATTTTGCACTCTTCAAATTACTTGTTTAGAAACAAACTACTTTGAACAGATACACAATAAATCTGTTATTCTTTGTCTTGCCAGACCACCACCCTTTCCCATAGTAGGCATATGGATGCTTGAGAGGGAATACGCTAAAGCAACTTTCTTGCAAACCGCCCAAGTTCCAGCTGCGTCTCCCGTTAGCTTTGCCCAGGTCCCTACCCACTTTAGGTATCGGAGAGCGGATTTGCAGTGGCAGCTGCCTTTGAGTATATTTAAAGTTAAAATTATAATATCTGTTGGACTCTCGTCCTATTTCTCCATCCTTTTTCTCCAGTCCGAAACCCACTTCTTTTCCTTTATCATCTTCCCTTGGGGGTTAGGTTATTCCCAAGCTAATAATCTGCCCACACGTCCCTGCTCACTCGTTCCTACTCGATCCTGGTTATAAATGTTCCTCGTACTCGCCTCCACTCGTTCCGTACTTTTGATTCGCATAAATGATCTAGTTCCTTGCTTGGTCTCCAATTCGAGAACCTTAACTTGTCTAGCCCGTATTCCTGACACTTTATATCTTGAGTCTCGAACCCGCTGTCTCCTAGGTTCCTACTCATTTAGTTTCTACTTCGCGATCAATACTTGTTTATATTATTCCTTTTTAGGATTCGCTGCTTTATACTGTCTTTATTTGACGCAATATTATCTGTAATTCGGGATCCTAAGACACCGATTTCTAGTTTTGAACTACTGTCCCTTCAAAACTACAAGTTCCTTAATTAACGCTCTTGCTTCACGTATTTTTAGCCTACTTTCGATTTTTGCAAAAAATGAAAGTAGACTTATGAGATCAACACAGGGCGAAAAAAGTGTGTCTGTCTGTGTGTGTGTATGTGTGTTTGTGAGTCTGTGTGTGTGTGTGTATGTGTATGTGTGTGTGTGAGTCTGTGTGTGTGTGTGTGTCTGTGTGTGTGTGAGTGTGTGTACTCTGAATGTCTGTCCCCCCCTATCAATTCGAACACGGTGAAACCGAATTGAACGAAATTTGGTACAGAGGTAGCACTAGTAAAGGACACCTCCGTGTCATACTTTATATCGCCGCCATCTTTACCAAAACAGAATGGCGGCCACTCAAATGTTCAAAACGTAAAATCAACTTACGACTAAACTAATCATCCGATCTCTACCAAATTTGGTGACAACATACCTTTATATAGGACGCGTCTTTCACCCAAAATTCAAGGTCATCGGCCATGCCATTTCAGGATGGCGGCCGTGTGAATTATGCAACCATTTTAATAAATAGCTAAGACCCACCAATTCCGATTATCGAGCCTAGGGGGGTTTAAGCTATCCTGAAGGTCGTGATCCGTTATTTATTATAATTTAATATTATAATATTATACAGTATGAGTGGCTTAAAAGAGCTGAGCCGTTTGTGTCACACGACAAGATGGCAGCTGTCCTCATGTGCCTGTCTTATATTTCAGTAGTTTTAGTATGTTGTATGTGATATACCGTACTGATACAATAATATAAACTTTGTATGAAATGATCTTTAATGAAGATGTACTGCAGTGAAGAAATCGTTTATTTAAAGTCATTATTTGCAAACAGTTTGTATCTAATATGTCAGTTAAGAACACCTGACGTCATGGATACGGTTAGCTCTGGGCTAGCATGTTAGTCTGACACGCAGTTGACTGGGGATCGAATACTGCTACAGTTAGGTTTTTTTTCTTGAATTCTTTTGCAAATGATGTGCACGAGCTTTTCCCACAGATACTGAATAAAATGTCATTTAGCTCAAAGGAGAGGATAAAGTATACACTCGTATATTAATAAAATCACAGTCCCAGCATCGCACATAAACAGAAGACATTAGAAAAAGGAGAATAGAAGAACTAGATACACGTTGTCATTAACCACAGCCTTCTTAATGCCTCTGTACGGTGCTGTCCTCTTGTTTATACTTTCAAATTTGCGTAATTTATTTATACTAGTCCGCACTTTTTGACGGTATTAATGTTCCTTTACACAGCACAGCGTAACTTATTCTCGTCGCGATTCTTATTTGATCCAGCGCCAAGCGCTATAGTGATCACTTTGAATAACGGTATGATGACCCGTATGTCCCGTTACTGCGAACATGATGTACTCAATAATTTCATGCTGCGATCCAGCATATTTCCTCTAACGCGGGCTGGAGTATGACAATCAACACCCGACCTCTGAAAGGTCCGTTGTAGAACTGAGTGACTGAGTTTCGTTCGACCTCATATTTATACTAGTTTATCAAAACGTAGTTCCCTCACTCAAGTGCGGAGTCTATTCTTCACGTTTGAGCCCCTATTTGCTTGAAACTTTACTTGCGGATGTAAATTATGTTTACATTGACGTCCATTTCGTGCGAAATCCCATTTAATCGTCTACTTATTTTTAATTAATTAAAAAGGTTAATATGCTCCCTCCGTGGCCAGCGGAATGGTACTTCCAACCTCCGTATACATGCGTTTTAATTGACGATTACGCCTCTGCTGACGCTGCGATTTAAACCTGTGTCAGTATCTGTGATTACCAACCTCTAAGCAGACCTAGTCCTTGTGAGAGTTTTAACGCATGATATCAATGTGTAGTACTTTATCTTAGTCATGTTGTCCCCTAAAACTGATTCGCTACTGTCTGGGACTTTTGTAATTTCCGTATCATAATTTATCGCGGCCTCAGCTCTATTTGGGGCCAGCCTGAATCATGCAATAGTCGTTAATCGCTAGGTTCAATCCCATTAAATCTGTCAGTTATGCCATCGTAAATTTGATAAAGAGTGCTTGTCTTAAAGGTTTTTAATAATTCCTGGTTGATGTATTAACAGCTCATGAGTTTGTAGAACCTCTCTTGTCTGTTTATACTTTCCTGACACTTATTACTGATTACAATGTTTATTGCTTCATTAATTACTCCTAATCTCGCAGCTGGGTGACGTAAGTCACGCATGGCTTGCATAACCTTTTACAATATTCCTTCCTCGGCAGGGTTCAGGCCATCCTTTCATCTTATATATCCAGCGTTCGACCCTTGGGCCAAAACTTCAGTTGGGCACAATATATATATACTAGCTGACCCGGCAGACGTTGTCCTGCCAATCAAAGAAAGTGTTGTAACTTTGTTTCTTGAAGTGCTTTTACATACACAATAGGTTTTCAATTTCTCTTAACTGCCTCTAAATTAACTAATCTAGAAACATTCGTGGGAGCGTGCACAACAACTCTCCAACGTTTCATCGCAATTGGATAAATGGCATAAAACGCCTACGGGATTTTGTTTAAATGATTCGTGCGCTGTCACTCATTTGTTGAATCTACTCGTGCTCTACCAACTGTGAAATTGATTTACTAAGTTAGAAAGCTTCACGTATGTATACACAACAACTCATCAAAGTTTCATCGGAATCGGATGAATGACATATGAACGTATACGGGATTCTTTTAAACGATTCGCGTGCCGTCACTCATTTGTTGAATGTACTCATGGGCTACCTATTGTAAAATAGATTTACTAATTTGTTGAATCTACTCGTGCTCTACCAACTGTGAAATTGATTTACTAAGTTAGAAAGCATCACGTAAGTATACACAACAACTCATCAAAGTTTTATCGGAATCGGATCAATGACATATGAACGTATACGGGATTTATTTTAAACGATTCACGTGCCGTCACTCATTTGTTGAATCTACTCATGCGCTACCAATTGTAAAATAGATTTAATAGCCTGAAACCTTCTCTGGAGTGTACTCAATCATTCACCAAGGTTTCATCGCAATCGGAAGAATGATATATGACCGCATACGCGACGTTGTGGAAACGATTCATGCGCCGTCGCTCATTTGTTGAATCTACTCGTGCACTACTTATTAAAAACTGGATTTACTAATCTAGAAACCTTTCCTGGAGTGTACACAACAATTCACCAAAGTTTCATCGTAATCGGATAAATGGTACATGAACGCATACAGGACTATGTTGAAACGATTCGCGCGCCATCGCACATTTGTTGAATCTACTCGTGCGCTACCTATTATAAAATGAATTTACTGAGCCAGAAACCTTTACTGAAATGTACACAACACTTCACCACAAGTTTCATCGCAATCGGATAAATGGTATATGGACGCATATGGTACTTTGTTGAAATGATTCGCGTGCCGTCACTCATTTGTTGAATCTACTCGTGCGATACCAATTGCAAAATGGATTTAATAAGCCAGAAACCTTCCGTAGGATGTACACAACATCTCACCCAAGTTTCATCGTAATCGGACGAATGGTATTTGAACGCATACCGGACCTTATTGAAACGCTTCGCGCGTCGTCGCTCATTTGTTGAATCTACTCGTGCGCAACCTCCTGTGAAATGGATTTACTGAGCTAGAAACCCTCACGTAAGTGTACACAACATCTCACCCAAGTTTCATTGCAATCGGATGAATGGTATATGAACGCATACGCGACTTAGTTTAAACGTTTGCACAACGTCGCTCATTTGTAGCATCTACTCGTTCGCTACCTATTGTAAAATGGATTTACTAATCCAGAAGCCTCCCCTGGAGGGTACACAACATCTCACCCAAGTTTCATTGCTATCGGACGAATGGTATTTGAACGCATACGGGACCTTGTTGAAACGCTTCGCACGTCGCCGCTCATTTGTTGAATCTACTCGTGCGCAACCTCCTGTGAAATGGATTTACTAAGTTAGAAACCTTCACGTAAGTGTACAAAACAACTCATCAAAGTTTCATCGCAATCGATGAATGGTGTATAAACTTATACGAGATTTTGTTGAAACATTTCGCGCGTCGTCGCTCATTTGTTGAATCTACTCGTGCGCTACCTATAGTAAAATGAATTTACTAAGCCAGAAGCCTTCCCTGGAGTGTACACAACATCTCACCCAAGTTTCATCGCTATCGGACGAATGGTATTTGAACGCATACAGGACCTTTTTGAAACGCTTTGCGAGTCGTCGCTCATTTGTTGAATCTAGTCGTGCGCTATCTATTGTAAAATTGATTTACTAAGCCAAACACCTTCCGTGGAGTGCACTTAACATCTCACCCAAGTTTCATCGCAATCGAATGAATGGTATATGAACGCATACGGAACTTTGAAACGCTCTACCGTGCAGAGACAAACAGAATTCGACATCACTGCCAACTTTGGTATAAAACACAACTTTCCGCCATGGGCGGAGTGTATGTTATGACGGTAGTTGCACAGGTTGCGACCAGGTGGCTCTACGTGCAGAGACACACAGTCCA
Organism: Meconema thalassinum; assembly: GCA_946902985.2. Taxonomy (NCBI): domain Eukaryota; kingdom Metazoa; phylum Arthropoda; class Insecta; order Orthoptera; family Tettigoniidae; genus Meconema; species Meconema thalassinum. The sequence continues at coordinate 303,919,761 of OX336396.1, read as the reverse complement.
AAAGGATCACTTTTCACTAAGGCTAGTGGTTTCCATGACGACTGTTTATGACTATTGTGGTTCTAAATTTGTGTGTGAATTGTGGTTCTAAAATTCTAAAATTCCACCTATCATGTCAAATTGTGAATCTAAACCATACATGGGCCCACCCTAACATTCATACAAAATTTCATCAAAATCGGCCCAGGCGTTTAGGAGGAGTTCAGTCACATACACAGGTGTCGAAGAATTATATATATATATATATAAAGATAAATATATATTTATACTGTATATACCTCCCAAAGTTATGGTTTCTGATGCATATAGAGTTTCCGGGAGGACAACGGTTTGGTAATGTTTCAATTTTTCATTACGAGGCATCTCTCTTTAATTATTATTATTATTTTTATTATTATTATTCGTTCAGCCCCCTAAGGAGCACGTGGAACCATTAAATAGCACTGAGATTCATCTTTTTGAACTTCTTATTCGCCCAAAATTTCTTCATTCTTTCACTCTGGGCCTACTGACTTTCTTGTGTCCATGAGTTTTGAGGTTTCAAGCTTTTCTCGGATGGATTCTTGGGTGTTGATCTTTTGTCTGTATGTAGTCCTTGTTGTAGGCAGTGGATCAATGTCGACTTCAGTAAGGTCTATTTATGTGTCTACTAGTCAGCGAATTTTGTTTTGTCGGTTCCCATTGATGATAAGAAATATTTTCTTAGTCAGACCTGAATCATCCATTCGTTTTAAATATCCGTGAAATTCCATACGCCGTTTGCGTGCGACTGAAGAGAATCGTTCAGTGAATGCATGTAGTTCTTCCGTGATTTGTCGCATCCATATACCCTCTTGTGACTTGGGCCCGAATATATTCCTTAGTATCTGTCGTTCAAATTTCTCGATGTCCTTGATGTGAACTGTGAGTGACGATGTCTCAGATGCGTAGAGTGCCTCTGGTAGGACAGCAGTCTGGTAGTGTCGGAGTTTGTCTTTTGTGGACAGGGATTTCATATTGTAGAAGTTACAGGTGATTGTGTAGCATCACTCTTTAATTATTGAAGACAGAGACACAAATTGTGCTCAGTGTTGATAGTAAACTTGAATTATCATGCCTTATGCGTGTAAGAAACCATTTTGATTTCAGCATGCAGTGGATTAGTGAATGGACACTAAAAGCTTGTCCTGAGTCGAGCTCCTTCCTGGACCCTACAAGAACATCCACTTTAGGTTCCGATCTGCCTAGGAGGGCTTGGGCAACTCTCAATAGGATTCGGACAAACCGCGGAGTATGCAATGGAACTTTGTTCAAATGGGGAAAATTTTTGTCTCCTCGGTGTGATTGTGGTGCTCCTAATCAAACCATCCAACACATTACAACTGACTGTCCTCTGAGGGCATATGGAGGGGACTGGATCGACTTCCTGTTGGCGATAGACTCATTAGACCGGAGACTGTAAATAGTGTAAATAGTAAAAATAATGTACAGTAGATTTTAAAGTGATTTTCTTTGTACTCTGAAATCTTGTATTGATTATATTGCCAAACGATAAATAAATAAATAAATAATCATGCGTTATGTGACCTCTGACTTTCTCAAAGATCACACTGGATAATCCCCGATATTTAAATGTGATCACGTGTTATCGGCAACATTGCACATATTTCATACACTAGAGTCATCTGGGTCATGGAAGTAGCCTACTCGGTGTTACACAGGTTGTGGTGGTACCCATGTACCGTCATCGAGTTAACAAGTGTCGCTGGTCTTGGTTAGTGTCTGTCCATGTCTTGTTTATCATGGTCTCTGTTGTGTAAAGCTCGAGCCAAATTTCTTCGCTCTTCTTCACTCTGTCCTGCATTGATTTTTCCCAGTCGTAGGTGGATGGTAGCTCTCTCGCCATCCGAAGATTCTCAATGAAGAAGTCCCACAGGGGCTCACAACTTGTGGGATGTGCGTCGGTGACCACGGGACCCCAGCTGAGTCCGGCATTGCTTCCAATTACTTGTGCCGGGCTCCTCCCCGTCTTCCTTCCTGTCGACCTCTCTTGGTCAACTCTTATTAACTTCCAACCCCGACGGCATTAGGGTATCTGAGGTTTTCCTTCCCGCCTTCATTGGCCCTTGTAACATCTTTCCTGATACCCTAATTCTTCGAGGGGTCAGCCTTTTTTTCTTTTCATGTTATCTCCAGCCTTCTGCTCAAGGCCCTCAAGGAGACAGGGTGTGTGTAGCCCCACCACTTCTGGTGCACCCTGGATAGTGCTACACCCTCAGGGGCTCACGGCTGGTGAGTTTGGGAGTTGGCGTCCTCGAGGGATTCCTGAGCAGGGTCCACTTCGTCCCCTTTTTCCTCTGACCTTGAGGTGGGCCCTATCCTCTTTTCATTTTATATTTGCCTTTCATGGCTCTCATTCCTTCCAAGTCCCTCAATCCTTGTTCTTCGAAGGTTGACGGCATTTTTTCTTCCTGTCCTTTATTTGCCTTATCCTTTATTTGTTTACCATTTCTTCTTCTTGTTTGTAAGTCTGTAGTTAGTATTAGTTATAGTTTTCATTCTCATCTCATTTTCACTATCACCCAAACCATTAGGGACCGATAACCTAGATGTTAGGCCCCTTAAAACAACAATTAAGAAGGTCTCCTTGGCAAGTTGTATGTGAAGAATGTCACTCTTTTATTGTCTTGAGGCTCTTTCTATGTTGGCCAAACTGTCCAATCCTCAACGTAGAATTATTCCTCCAAGGTATTATTATTATCAGACACCCTGTGTATAACTAACAACAATTAAAGTTTCTAATTTAATGTTGTGTGATGATTTGATCATCGAAGTCTCACTTCCAGCGTTAGTATGTGATTTATTAAATGGTAATGTCATGTTACCCGGTAATTACATGGTCCAAATGTTGACGAGGTCTAATATTTGTGTTGTATTATGCGTGCCCGTTGAACATATTATTCCAAGTCAAACACAGAGCTCGCTCACACTAATCACAAAACCTGAACAAGGGCGATAGTTAATTATAACTGCTGTACCTTTAGTGTTTGACAAACATCAGTGTGTGGCCAAATATTCTTCACCTCCAGCAGCAGTGGTTCACGCGAAACGACGCTAATTTACTGAAACAATCCTCATTGTCATGTTGCTTCGCTCTGTAACTTAATAACTTGTTCAAATCTCAGAGCACCATTTGTGCTTGCTATTTTGTTCATTGATTTTTTGGTTTTGGTTTTTGGTTTATGGTTTTTGGTCTATTGGTTTTGATTTCATGGATTTTGCTTTTTTGTTTTTTGGTTAATTGTTTTTTTTTCTAATTTTTGTCTTTTAGTTTTTGGGTTTTTTATTTTTGGATTCTTGGTTTATTGTTTTTTTGTTATATGACTTTTGGTATTTTGGTTGACAGGTTTTTGGTATTTGGTTAATTGTTTTTTATGGTTTTTGGTTTATTGTTTTTCGTTTATGTTTTATGGATTATTCTTTTCGTTTATGGACTTTTAGTTTGTTATATTTTGGTCTTATGGTTTATGTTTATTGCTTTAATGAATTTTGTTTTTTTTCTTGGGTTTTTGGTATTTTGATTTTTTGGTTTTTGGTTACTGGTTTATTGTTTTTTGTTTTCTTGATCTTTGGGTTTTGGCTTTTTTATTTCTGGTTTTTGTCTTTAGATTTTTGGAATTTTGTTTGTTTGTTTTTTGATTTTTAGTTCTTTTTGTTATTTTTTGTTCCTTGAATTTCAGTTTGTGGTTTTTGGTTTTTTAGTTTCTTGTCTATTTTTTGTTTCTAGATTTTTGGTTTTTGTTTTATTTTTATATTTTCTGTTTTGTTTTGGCTTGTGTTAAAGTAAGGAACTGATATGGAACTGCAAGGCTATCTGTCGCTGACGATAACCTATCCGCATGCTTTTTCATTGACACCAGCGTGTAGCAATAGTCAAGTCCTTTGACCGAACAGGGATCGCGCTTGCGCGAGACGAGGCGAGGTAGCCTATAATCCTTCAGAAAATGTGTTCTCATTCATTCATCGTTCAATTTCACGCGCCAATTTCAATTATAGATGTTAAAACCTCTCGAAATGAACAAACAAAAACTTATCGAATCATGAAGTATAATAATTAAGCCAGCGTGTATTGGACGAACCAGCATGGTTATAGTCAGAGCCACGCCACCCAAGGTCGGCTTCTATTCTGCAGGCCGGACGTTTGTTTCAGACGAGTGAAAAATCGTAATGGAAGCCTGGAGGTGAGTTAGGTTACTACAGTACCTGTGTTGTTGTCAGCTGCCCAATGCGGTCCCATGATGGACAAAGCTATCTCACGCTACTTCTGAAGTACAGTCATTGGAAAATATAATGGTGCTGTGTTCATAACTATATAACGTCTACTTCCGCGCCACACAATACTTCGACGTGGACTGTACTGTCAGCACGGTGGTGTCGTTACGTGCTCAAATCTGGAATTCCATTACAGCAGACCGGTGGTGACAAATCTGAAGTAAGAGGGCTAGAGAGTGACTGTTTAAAGGCTCACCCTCAAGCTTTAAGTTCAAGGGCAATCGTCTAAAACAAACGTTAGGCTTGTACGGTCCTTCTCCTACCTGATCAGACTGCCCTGAGACACGAGACACGAATCTAGCCGAGATGACGATTGTACCCGAAGCGTCGTCCGTTTGATGTCGTGGAGCGTGCTACGTGGCCTTAAATACTAATGCTGTAGGCAAATTAACGACATTAACGTCCTCAAACAAACTAGAATTACAAAGAGCACTGATAAAACTAGAAAGATGGGTAAATGAAAATCACCTTAAAATTAAACTTATGAAAACAGTCCAAATGACATTCAGGAAAGTAGGAAACCCAACGCTTAAAAAAAGATACTGTCAGTCTGAGAGACTAGACTATATATCATTTCAAATGACGCATGCTACAAATGCTTCACATGTTAGAAAGGCTCAGGAGTGCCGAAACTGATGACCAGGAAGTCCCAATCCCCTAAAACGAATTAACGACAAGGGATCTTTCTTTTGAAGACTTTGTGTGGTGATGGTATGAAGTAATAGACTGGTTGAGCAGTCTTGCCTTGATTTTATGGACTCCCACAGTGCCTATTTGATTGTTGATCGATAGATTATTTAGGTTTCAATGGGTGGAACGACGAGAATATCTTCCCGTATATATTTCATTGTGTTTGCTATTGTGTTTCAAGGATAAAATGAGACTCCATTACCCTTTAACTTAGGCTTCCCGCGAGGGGGAACGGGAGCGGGAGGTGCACTCTGCAGCATGACGTCACGAACTCGCCGTCTACGTATCGCATAACGCCAGACCCCAGGAGTAAACTCAGACTCAGCAGACTCCATTACCCTTTAACTTAGGCTTCCCGCGCGGGGAACGGAGAGCGGGAGGTGCACTTCCCTGCATGACGTCACGCACTCGCCGTCTCCGTATCGCATAACGCCAGACCCCAGGAGTAAACTCAGACTCAGCAGACTCCATTACCCTTTAACTTAGGCTTCCCGCGCGGGGAACGGAGAGCGGGAGGTGCACTTCCCTGCATGACGTCACGCACTCGCTGTCTCCGTATCGCATAACGCCAGACCCCAGGAGTAAACTCAGACTCAGCAGACTCCATTACCCTTTAACTTAGGCTTCCCGCGCGGGGAACGGAGAGCGGGAGGTGCACTTCCCTGCATGACGTCACGCACTCGCCGTCTCCGTATCGCATAACGCCAGACCCCAGGAGTAAACTCAGACTCGGTGCATATGCACTGAATAACATGATGACGTAACCGCCGTAACCATAACGCATAACGGGAGACCAAAGCATAAAGATAAAGTCGACAAGATCATTTGAAATGATAAAAGCGCACTCACCTTGCACAAGAAACCACCGAACGTAGTAAACAAGCATAACTCTGCAGCCTTCAGCAACCTTCTTCAGCCATCCTATACAATATACGGTATCCAACAGCCCTATCTCTAGCTACAGTCTTGCCGCTATTCCATACCACCATGTCATCCATTGTGACGCCTGCCACGGTAGGTGAGTGGTTATCATGTCGGACTACCAACCCCAAAGTTACAGGGTCACTCCTGGCCATGATAAGTGATTTTTGAAAGACGACAAAAAGCACGGTACGCATGTTATACGTTGTTGGCATGTTAAAGAACCCACTTGAATTCAGTAGGCCGTGTTCATAATGGCAAAATTAATCTCGGGATCTTCCTCCAGCACAAGAAGTTCCTCCATTCTCTACTAGAAAGAGCTATAGTAGACTATCAAGGAGCTTAGATGTCTAACCTCCTTGACTTTCATAGCCCTACAAGGAGCGATAAAATTCGACATCAAGCTGCCATCTGGGCGTCAAATAACAAAGCTTGCACCAGGAACCCGAGGCCATACGATATTAATATCCATTGTGACAATACTAGATGATTCTGCAGCCCCTTCCAATAACATTTGCTGCATCCCAACTAACGTGTTTTGTCAGGAAGGTGGATATTTCTCTGCAGCATCCCGTATAGTACTAATGCACTGCAAGTATATCCTGCAAACGATACTGAACACAATTATGTTTCCCTCGTATTAGTCTAGTCACATCGTTTTTAGCCTATTTTCATTTATGAAAAAAAAACAACAAGTAGTTCCGTGAAGAACTATACAGCCTATTTTCATATTCTACTTATTTTGATTGCTGTAATAGATTCGTAGATATTGAGAACCGACTAAATATTTCGGATGGCCGCCATGTTGGATTTTATATATGTAGGACCTAGAGTTATGAACTGTTACATAAAGATTATTGTGTACGTGTAGCATTCAAACTTCAATCGCATGATTAGGACACAAGAAGTAACAAGAATATTTTAAAATTTCGCACAGCTGCCATCTTGTGGTTATGGGAACATTTGAAATAAATTAGATGCCAGTGGCTTAACATTCCTATAAGGATTTACTGTACCAAGTTTCACTGCACTCGGATGGTTAAATTGCGAGAAACGTCCATGTGAATATTTATACTTCGCGTCGCCGCCATGTTGGATTTGTGATCACCAGGTTATTTAAAGTCCTATAGGTGAACTTAAGTTCATAGCCCCTATGAACATAAAAATTCAGTTTGATTGCTATAATATATTCGTAGATATTCAGAGCCGTCTAAATCTTGGCAATGGTGTAAGGCGGTCGGGTCAGATTGTGCTCCGTGTAAATAGAGTTGTTTCTGGTGAATTTTTAAGTGGAACGACTTAAACATGTGTCTACGAGTGCAGTAAGTTACTCAGGAATATTTAGTATATAATGTAAACCGGTAGATATTCACATAATTGCCAAATTGAGCAGTTTTTATAGTCGTTATGTGCATGTAAACACTAGAACACCAGTATTACCAACCTAATTCAACTGAAGTATAGGGGTATCCTCACTGTCACATCATTGCCTTTCAAGTCGATACTGTATATCCAAAGAGTGTAGCGATGAGTACCTGCTTGGAATCTTCAAAGGCAGTGCCTAGACATGACGTAACAGCCAAAATTCAGTGCAGTGAATGTAATAATTGGTTTCACAGTAAATGTGTGAATCTCAAAGAAGCGGATGTAGAGTATATGCTATCGCAGAGCCAATTATGGAGGTGTAAACAATGCTATAGTAAGAGGCGTGAGAGTTTACATAGTGAAAACCAGCCAGCGTCCGTGATGCCATCTGTTGGTGAAATATACAAACTATTACTATCTATGCAGGAGAAGTTGGACAGTGTAAACAAGTCTACTACTGACATTGAGAGGCAACTGGGGAAATCTATTGATGTCTGTCATGACAGATTGGATGAAAGTAGCAAACTTATCAGTTAACAGCAGGAAATCATTGATAGGCAACAAACAATCATAGACAATTTAGTATCAGAAAACAGACGTCTGACGAATGTAGCAAATAATCTTGCATCGAGGTGTGATGACCTTGAGCAATATTCAAGGTCAAACACTGTGGAAATATTTGGTCCCCTAATGAAGATGTCGTACAGACTGTCATTAATACAGGCAAGGCTTTAGATTTAGATTTGAAGGAGGACATGATTGATGCCTGTCATCGTCTAAAAAAAGGCTCACAATCGTCCTACTTCAGGAATCATTGTTAAATTTGTTAGAAGGACCCACAAGGAGCAATTTCTTGCCAAACGAAAGGTTAAGCGGACCCTATCTACAACACACCTTGGTATGTCAACTTCCAGCCCAATATATATTAATTAATCACTTGCCCCAGCTAGAAGAGTGTTATTTGCAAAGGCTAAGCAACTGCAGCGGGAAAAGAGCTATAAATACCTTTGGGTTAGTAGAAGTGGAAAGATCATGATTAGGAAATTAGAAGGGAGTCCAATACATGTAATCAGTACTAACGAGGACCTGAGTAAGTTGTGATTTCGATGTACTGGCACAGAAATATATTTAATTGTTCGTTGGCTCCTCTTAATACTTTGGTATGCATTATTGATTTATATTTAGTTATATCAGTTTTTTTATTCACTATATTTTTTATTGTATACTAATGTCTGTAAATGAATTGTCCATTTATTATCAAAATGTTCGGAGCCTTAGGACAAAAACTGACGTGTTTCTTAAAAATCTACTTTGTTGTGACTATGATATAATTGTATTAACAGAGAGTTTCTTGGGTCAGGAAATTATGGATAGTGAGTTATGCGATGATCTTTATGTAATGTTCAGAAATGATATGGATATGTTTATATCTGGGAAGTCTAGAGGTGGAGGAGTAGCCGTAGCAGTCAAAAAGGGGTATAAATCCAAATTATGTTCTATCTATAATGAACAACAATGCGAATCCTTAACTCTTTAGATTAAGGGTCATACTCGTAAATTATTCATAAATGTTGTTTACATTACCCCCTCCTCTAAACTCTCTGTATATGAAGGATACTTTAATTACATTGAAAACGTTGATAGTCTTATAACATCTGACTGCCTGATTGTGGGCGATTTCAACGTACCTGAAATTAGCAACGCCAGTTATAATTTTAATGAAGGGTCCACGGTCTGTCGTCGTTTATTCCAGTTCATCTCGTATCTTGGATTAACATCGCACAACAATATTCAAAATTCTAATTTCAAGACATTGGATTTGGTTTTAGGTAATATTCAAATTGATTTAAAGCACGAAGAATTCCCGTTGGTACCTGAAGACTTACATCACCCTGCACTTTATTTAGCAATACCACCCATTAAAAAGGTTCCATTGCTTCCTAGAATTAATCGTGAATATTACAACTTCAAAAAGGCTGATTTTTTGAGACTCTATTGCAACATACGAGATTTAGACTGGAGTTTACTGTACACATTTAAGGATGTTGATCATGCTGTTGATTTCTTTTATTCTTCATTCTACAAATGTTTTGATAATTGTGTACCTAAGCAGAAATTCATTCGAAAATCCAAATATCCAGTATGGTTCTCACGAGATATTATCCAAACCATAAAAATTAAGAAAAAGTGTGCTGCAAAAAGACGTTTTTCGAAATATTATGATGAAAGATTTAGACAGCTTAGATCGGAACTAAAAACAAAATTACGAATGGCTTATGCTAATTACATTCATAGTCTGGAAAATGGAGTTAAGAATAACATTAATCAGTTTTGGTCGTATGTTAAAAGCAAGCGGGAATCACGTACACGCGACTACACATTTATACTAAACGGAAATCATTATACAGCTGGAAGTATTGCAGATGGGTTTACTGAGTATTTCTCTTCAGTATATATCAAAACGAATTTTACTTATAACGCGGATAATTTGTCTGTGAATGAATTTCCTGTTTTGCCCAGGGTTGATATGCTGAACGTGACTCACATAACGGTGGATGAAGTAAGAACAACTATAAATAGAAAATTAAAGCCTAAGAAATCCTGTGGCCTGATGGCATACCACCTTACATAATCAAGGGCTGTGTGGACTTATTGGTTTCTCAGTTGGCCTTCATCTTTAATCTTTCTTTAAAGACGTCAAGCTTTCCTGGAAAGTGGAAAATGTCTAGAATTATTCCAATCCTAAAGGGAGGCAACTCTGAAATGATATCGAACTACCGCCCTGTCTCAGTGATAAACGCTATAGCAAAAGTATATGAGCACATTTTATATTCTAAGATTTACAATCATATTAAGGTTGAGCTCTCACAATATCAGCATGGCTTTATGCCCGGCAGATCAGTTATTACAAATTTGCTGGGTTTTACTCAAAAGGTTTACAATGCATTAGATACCAATAGAAGAACTGACGTTATATACATGGATTTAGAAAAGGCCTTCGACAAAGTAGACCATAAAATTCTGGTGACAAAGCTGTACCCGTTTGGAGTTGCTAAACCATTACTTCAATTGTTATGCTCCTACTTAAAATTTAGACAGCAATTTGTTTGTTTCAGAAGTGAAATTTCAGGTAATTTTGTTAGTTCTTCTGGTGTTCCACAAGGATATAATCTTGGGCCTCTTCTATTTCTAATTTTGGTTAATGATTTGCCTAATATTCTATGTTACTCTGACTGCTTACTGTTTGCTGACGATGTAAAGCTATATAAGACCATATACAACTTGAGAGACGAGAATGACCTTCAGAGGGATGTTAATAATATTGTAGCTTGGTGTGTTAGTAATAATTTAGTCCTTAATGTAAAAAAATGTAAAGTCATGGTATTTACAAGGAAGAAGGAGTATACAAATCCTAAATATTGTATTGGAGAAACAGCACTCGAAATTGTACCGTCGATAAATGATTTAGGAATTATTTATGACAGAAAATTAACCTTTAATAACCATATTGCAAATATAATTAGTTCGGCCATTAAAAACTCCAAATTATTTACTAAAACTGGAGTAATTGTTAAGTTGTATGAAAGTTTAGTTCGAAGCAAGTTAGAATATTCAGCAGTAATCTGGGATCCCTTTTATAAAGATCAAATTCATCACATTGAGATTGTGCAAAATAAATTTCTAAGATACATGTGTTATAAGACGTTCAATGTATTTTGTCCATTTGATACTTCGACTCAGTTTTTACGAAATTTGTTCAATTTCAAGTCCATGAAAAGTAGAAGGTCGTTAAGTTCTTTGCAACTGCTGAGGAAAATTTTAACTGGAAAAGTTGACTGCCAAGAGTTATTTCAATTCATCACTTTTCATGTACCACAAGTAAGATCTCGACAGCAAGCACTCTTTCACATCCCAAGATCTAAAAGTGTTCACCATTCTAATTCGCCTTTAGTTAAAATATTATCATTTTATAATTCAATTGATGTTCAGGTAGATTTATTCGCTGGCGCTAACTTATTCAATAAACAAGTAAACGCAGTTGTTCCTTGAATACTGGGTACTCTTTTCTGCTTTATTTTTGTATATTCATTTTTTCTACTTTGTACAGTTTTATTTTCATTTTATGGTTTATATTTTCACGATCTCCTTTGTAGTATTTATGTTCTGTTCTTCATTTGTATAATCTGTTTTCTCTATTTTTCATTGATACATGTTGTTGTTTAATCAGATAATGTCAAGAAGGAATGTATTTGGGCTGGTGCCTGTGTTCCTTCATATTGATAAATAAATAAATAAATATTTCGGATGGTCGCCATGATGGATTGTTATATGTATAGGCCATGGAGTCATGAACCATTAACGGAAAATTATTGCGTAGGTTCATTATTCAAACTTTCACATCGATCGCATGATTACGATACAAGAAATAAAAAACTTAATTTTAAAATTTGCAAAGCCGACATCTTGAGGTTATGTAAACAATTGAACTAAATTAGACACCAGTGTATTGAATTGTGTATAAATATTTCCTGTACCAGATTTCATTGCGGTTGGAACACTAAATCGCGAGAAAGGTCTATTTAAAATTTTCAAATTCGCTTGGCCGCCATGTTCGTTTTGTAGTTCAGCGGGTTTTGAAAGTCTTATAGATGAACTTCTAGTAGTGTCCTTTATCTCCGTACAAAATTTCAGGATGATACCGCTAATCGTTTCAGAGATATAGAATGCCGGTGAAATATTTCGCACATCCGCCATCTTGTGGTTATGTAAACAATTGAACCAAGTTAGATGTCGGTGCATTACAATGTGTTTAAAGATATACTGTACCAAGTTTTATTGCGTTTGGTTGGTTAAATCGCGAGAAACGTCTATTTAAAAGTCGCAAATTCGCGTGGCCGCCATGTTTGTTTTGTAGTTACCAGTTTTTCAAGTAACACATTAGTAAACTTCAAGTAGTTTCCTTTACAACCGTAAAAAATCCAGGTTGATATCGGGAATAGTTTCGGATATATTGAATGCTGGTGAAATATTTCGCACAGCCGCCATGATGGATTGGTGAGAAGTAACAAAATTTGAAGGGCACGGTCAGGGTCGTCCGGAATAATTCTATCAACTTACCGAGTTTTATTGGAATCGCTCCAGCCGTTTAGAATTTATTAGGGGGGACACACACACACGGACAAAAGGTGATCTCATAAGCCTATTTTTTTTTTTTCAAAATGTAAAATAGGCTAAAAATAGCCTTATGAGATCACCTTTTGTCCGTGTGTGTGTGTGTCTTAATAACTTCTAAATGGCGGGAGCGATTTCAATGAAACTCGGTAAGGTCATAGTACTATTTCGTCCGACCTTGACTGTGCCCTTCACATTTTATTGCATCTCACCCATCCAACATGGTTTCTGTGCGAAATATATCTCCGGCATTCTATTACTCATATCACCTTGAAATTTTGTTCGATGATGAAGGGCACTACTAGACATTCACCTAATTGGCTTTCAAAAACCTCTTAACTACAAAACGAACATGGTGGCCAAGCGAAGTTGAAACATTTAAACAGACTTTTCTCGCGATTTAGGCTAACCATCCGAACGCAGTGAAACTTGGCACAGGAAATGACTATGCAAATTGCAATAAACTGACATCTAATTAAGTTCAATTGTTTACATAACCTCAAGATGGTGGCTGTGCTAAATTTTAAAATTAAGTTTTTATTTCTTGTGTTCTAATCATGCGATCGAAATCAACGTTAGAAGAACGTACACAATATTCCTCATCTAATAGTACAGTACATGCCTCTATGGCCTACATATATATATTAAAATCCAAAATGGCGACCATCCGAGATATTTAGACGGTTCTCAATATCTACGGATCTATTACAGCAAACAAACTGAAATATTGTATGTTGATAGAGGCAATTAACACAACTAGGATATATGAAAATATGCTGTATAGTTCTTCACGGATCTACTTGTTTATAAAGTAAACAATTTGATTTATTGCAATAATAATACACTTGGTTTATAATGATTGACCGTCTTGAACAATGATTTGCCTGTCCCACAGAATCTGTCTGGTTACGGGTCTGCCCAATTCTCGATCTCCTAAGTGCCATTTGTAACAGAATAGTTCGATCAAATCAAGAGCTGCAACATTTACCCAGTCACTACTAAAATAGGCGCAGTTTTGGAATCTATTTCCAGCTCTATGATATCAGAGGTTAACCATGACATGGATGGCATAGCCAGCAAATAGGCCGTGATTTATCCAGTCGTCTCTCGCATCGCGAAACATGAAAGGCCCATCCCATTGAGCGTCACAGAAGGCCGTAATTTATTTAACGTTTTATTTTTGTGAGTTGATGCTCATTGACATCAAAGATAACACGATTGGAGCCATACTGCGCGGCGCGGGGCAGTTAACTGCCTGGTAACTTGTTTGACATACCACATTGGACACTGGCCAGCAGGCCCCTTCACTGCCCGAATACTAGGCCCCTCAAACTACGTCTCAAAACTCAGGACTACAAACTAGTAGCTGAATTAACATTCTAATTAGTCTCAAAACTCACGACTCCGGAGAGCACGCGCCTGCAATGACCACAGGAAGTATGACTCGCACTGCCCTTCAACCCATGTTTGTCCACCCAGTTTTAGAATGGAATTTCGTTTGTATTGTTTAACAGGAATTATCAACCTATCACAGACCAAGTTCTCCAAGTATAACACTGATTTTTACTCAGCCATTCTGCTTGGTGTCATCAAGAAGGCCTTAAAAACTTCGGTTGGTTGGTTCCTTAGTTTAGGGGCTGCGACAACGCGGTCATGTCGCCCCGTGTGGTTTGGGTGTGTGTAGAATCTGTCTGATAACCGGTGTTAATTGTGATGGCTGTATTAGTGTGTGTTATCTGTTTTTAATTCAAGTAAGGACTGCAGACAATAATTTTCAAGTAGTTCCTACTTTTGCTACCAAACGCTACCGTCAATGACAATTACAGTAGTTCTGAACTTGGTTACTAGATGCCACCGCAGTTGGCTCCGGGCGTCGAACGTTGGAACCTGGGAGCGTTGGTCAAATCTAACCTACAAATTTAGCTTTCACAAGTGTAGTTAGAGGAAGGTTCTTTTACATGCCTTAAATCTATGACATGGGCCCGCCGGGTTTACTTCCCCTCCGAAGGAAGGCATATAGAGGGATTTCTTTACGGTCTCAAAAAAATCCAACGATTTCGGTAGGGTTTGAACCCGCGATCATGGGCATAGAAGTTCAGCATGCTATCAACTACGCAACTGAAGCTGCCGGGATTATCTTTAACTAGCTGAAGTACCCGTTCTTCGAACGGCTTTTAGTACTTGCTGGCCTAAATCATTCATATATATAATCACACATTCCAAATGAAGTTATGTTATTTCCATGTTACCAACTACATGTGTAGACTACATGCATTTTCACTCACCCAATTATTAATCAGAGGTACAGTAGGAAAGTGAAAATCCTCAGCCTGCTTTCAGTCGACCGACCAGGTCAGGAAATGGAATGATTGAAAACCCCATCTAGCAGCGCGGATATGAACTGTGCCGGCTGCCGAGGCCTGTCGTACTCCCCTGGGGCAATGATTAAATGAATGACAGATTAAATGAAATGATAGTGGAGATTGTTGCTGGAACGAAATTGTGACAGGAAAAACCGGAGTACCCGGAGAAAAGCCTGTCTGCCTCCGCTTTGTAGGTGAGAAAATGCGTTTATATATTGGAAATAAATATTAGCTTCTATGAAGCAAAAGTCTTAAATATTGAACACCTATCGTTTAACGTCTTCATACTATATTTAAACATATAAACATTATGCTAAAAATACATCAAACTTGATAGCAATTATCATATCCGCAATAAGTAATATTGCGGAAAGTACGTACCATGTCATGATAAAGAGTAACAGTAACGGAACAAACTTCAATCATCCCAAGTAATAATAACAAAAACTAATTAATCACAGAAACATTTTCTAAGTATATGCCGTGTCTTGTGCAAGATTACGCCTAGTAACTCCCAGATGGTTCATCAGCGGGCCTTGTGGTCTATTTGCGGACTACCACAGGAGTAGCAAACTGTGCGATACCTCAATTCTTATTTAGAACACCTCCGCTACTGGTACTTTACTGCGAGTGCTAAAGGTTAAAACAGTCTTTCACCTCCCTATAAAGGCTCCCAAAATGATGGTATATTGAATTTCAGGGCCAAGCAATTAAAACTCAGCAACTTTTCTAGGTATACGCCGTGTTTTGTGCGTTCTTTTTATTGGCCGTGAAAGGCAAAATACCAACTTTCTTGAAATAAATTTGCCCATTTCTGCAGTAAGATTAATATGAACTCTAAATAAACTTATGTGGCAGTCGGTAGTCTTCGACACATTCGTCTGTGAATTTGGGTTTCTGATCATGGTAAAAAACGACAAAAAGCTGATCAACATTGGCCAACAGAAATATTCAGTTAACAAAAAACAAATCGATAAAAAGGATGAAAGCATACCGAGCAAGGTAGAAAGCACTATAACATTGTGAATCAGCGTAAAGATCCAAATATTCACATGCAATAATCGGCACAAAAAGTATAAAATTAAACTTAAAATCACGTTTCGTTTCGGACCCCACAAACTACCTCTATTAATAAAACAGTCCATGTAGAGGACCAACATAGACTAACATCACTCGGCGTTGACCGTGTTTTATAGCACATATTTAGGTTTTACTCGCTAACCGTTGGAGATACACGAAAAGTGGTAAGCACCTTTCGGATAGAAAATTAAATTTTAAAGCTCGTATATGCCATCAAAAGTTTGCTATTTCTTAGCGTTCACTTTTTATTTGAAATGGAAATATGAAATTTTGAAACCAAAGGGTGTAGTGACGTCACAAATGTAGGTTTTACTCGCTAACTGTTTGAGATACACGAAATGTGATAAGGACATTTCAGATAGAAAATTAAATTTTAAAGCTTATGCGTGCCATCAAAAGTTTACTATTCCTTAGCGTTCTCTTTTTATTTGAAATGGAAATATGAAATTTTGAACTCAAAGGGTGTAGTGACGTCACTAAAATGGTCGCCATTTTTAAATAGTGCAAAATATCGAAACCAAGAGTAGCCTATGTGTAAACCTGGTAAATCAGCTATATCCCTGCAAAATTTCATTTCAATCGGACCAGTGGTTCTTGTGTGATTGAGTAATAGGACGACAGACAGACAAACACCATCTCATTTTTATACTGTACTAGCTGAAGTACCCGTTCTTCGAACGGCTTTTAGTACTTGCTGGCCTAAATCATTAATATATATAATCACACATTCCTAATGAAGTTATGTTATTTCCATGTTACCAACTACATGTGTAGACTACATGCATTTTCACTCACCAAATTATTAATCCGAGGTAGGAAAGTGAAAATTCTTAGCCTGCTTTCAGTCGACCGACCGGGTCAGGGAATGGAATGAATGAAATCCCCATCTAACAGCGAGGATATGAACTGTGCCAGCTGCCGAAGCCTGTCGCACTCCCCTGGGGCAATGATTAAATGAATGACGCTTGAAATGAAATGACAGTGGAGATTGTTGCTGGAATGAAATTGTGACAGGGTAAACCGGAGTACCCGGAGAATAGCCTGTTGCCTCCGCTTTGTAGGTGAGAAAGTGCGAATAAATATTGGAAATAAATATCAGCTTCTATGTAGTAAAAGTTAAATAACCTGTCTTAAATATTGAACACCTATCGTTTAACGTCCTCATACTATATTTAAACATATAAACATTATGCTAAAGATACATCAAACTTGATAGCAATTATAATATCCGCAATCAGTAATATTGCGGAAACTACGTACCATGTCATGATAATGAGTAGCAGTAACGGAACAAACTTCAATCATCCCAAGTAATAATAACAAAAACAAATTAATCACAGAAACATTTTATAAGTTTATGTCGTGTCTTGTGCGAGATTACGCCTAGTAACTCCGAGATGGTTCATCAGCGGGCCTTGTGGTCTATTTTCGGACTACCAAAGGAGTAGCAAACTGTGCGATATCTCAATTCTTATTTAGAACACCTCAGCCACTTTACTGCGAGTGCTAAAGGTTAAAACAGTCTTTCACCTCTCTATAAAGGCTTCCAAAATGATTGTATATTCAATTTCAGGGCCAAGCAATTAAAACTCAGCAACTTTTCTAGGTTTACGCCGTCCTTCGTGGGTTTTTTTATTGGCCACGAAAGTCAAAATACCTACTTTATTGAAATAAATTTGCCCAGTTCTGCAGTAAGATAAATAAACCAATGTGACAGTCGTTAGTCTTACACACATTCGTCTGTGAATTAGGGTTTCTGATTATAGTAAAAAAAGAAAAAAGCAGATAAATATTGGCCAACTGAAATATTCATTTAACGAAAAACAAATCGATAAAAAGGATGAAAGCATACCGTGCAAAGTAGAAAGCAAAGTAGAAACAGCGTAAAGATCCAAATACTCATATACAATAACCGGCACTACACCGGGTGAGTTAGCCGAGGTCGTTACGGCATGACTGTTGGCAGTCGCTCACATTCGGGAGGCGAGGAGGTTCGAATCCCCCCGCCGGCAACCTTGAAGATGGTCTTCTGTGGTTTCCCATCTTCCTTCCAGGCAAATGCCGGGGTTGGTCCCTAACTATAGGCCACAGCCGCTACCTTCCAACTCCTCGACCTTCCCTTCCAACTTTCCTCCCCAACGGTACTTGTAGCTCACCCATTGGGTGTCCGTCTCGAAGCAGCTACAAAACTGACGAGCCGAACATGTCCTCGGACACTCCCGGCACTAAAAGCCATACGCTAAAAAAAACCGGCACTACGAGTATAAAATAAGACTCAAAATCACGTCTAGTTTCGGACCCAAAAAGCTACCTCTATAAATAAAACAGTTCATGTAGAGACCAACATAGACTAACATCGCTCGGCGTTGACCGTGTTTTATAAGACATATTTAGGTTTTACTCGCTAACCATTGGAGATACACGAAAATTGATAAGGACCCTTCGGATAGAAAATTAAATTCTAAAGCTCGTAGGGCCATCAAAAGTTTGCTATTTCTTAGCGTTCTCTTTTTATTTGAAATGGAAGTATGAAAATAGTCGCCATTTTTAAATAGTGCAAAACATCGAAATCAAAAGTAGCCTATATGTAAGCCTGGTAAATCAGCTACGTCCATGCATAATTTCATTTAAATCGAACCAGTGGTTCTTGTGTTATTGAGTAACACACAGACAGTCAGACAGACAGAAAGACACACACCATCTCATTTTTAGCCTTATTAGCCTGTGTGTGTCCCCCCTAATAAAATCTAAACGGCTGGAGCGATTTCAATAAAACTCGGTAAGTTCATAGCACTATTCCCGGCGACCTCGACCATGCCCTTCAAATTTTGTTAAGTCTCACCAATCCAACATGGCGGCTGTGCGAATTATTTCACTAGAATTCAATATCTCCGAAACTATTACCGATATCGCCCTGAAATGTGTACGGTGATAAAGGGCACTACTAGAAGTTCAGCTATGAGACTTTCAAAAACCTGGTGAATACAAAACCAACATGGCGGCAAAGCAAAATTGAGACTTTTAAATAGACTTTTCTCGCGATTTAACTATCCAAACGTAATGAAACTTGGTACAGCAAATGTTTATACACATATTGATGCACTGGAGTCTAATTAAGTTCTATTGTTTACATAACCTCAAAATGGCGGCTGTGCGAAATTTTAAAATTAAGTTTTTATTTCTTGTGTCGTAATCATGCGATCGAAGTGAAAGTTTGAATACTGAACCTAGGCAATAATTGTCCTTGAATGGCACATAACTCTATGGCCTATACATATAACAATCCTAAATGGCGAGCTTCCGACATATTTAGACGGTTCTCAATATCTATGAATCTTTTACAGCAATCAAACTGAATTTTTTAATGTTCATAGAGACTATGAACATATGTTCACCTATAGGACTTTCAGTAACCTGGTGAGCACAAATCCAACATGGCGGCGACGCGAAGTATAAATATTTAAATGGACGTTTCTCGCGAATTAACTATCCGAGTGCCGTGAAACTTAGCACGTTAAATGCTTATACAAATGTTGATCCACTGGCATCTAATTTATTTCAATTGTTTGCATAATCACAAGATGGCTGCTGTGCGTAATTTTAGAATCTCGTTTTTACTTCTTGTGTTCTAATCATGCGATTGCAGTTTGAATACCACACGTACACAATAATATTAATGTAATAGTACAAAAATAAAAATCCAACCTGGCGACCATCTGAAATATTTAGACGGTTCTCAATATCTACGAATCTGTTACAGCAATTAAATTGAAATTTTGTATGTTGATAGAGACAATTAACATGAGCAGGATATATGAAAATAGGCTGTATAGTTCTTCACGGAACTACTTGTTTATATTAGTATGATATTAGTATGATGAACTGTTTAGGCAAATGTTAATACCCGTAAAAAGTGGGTGGGATTGGAAGTAGTGTCCTCGCAGCCTGTACAGCAATAATAATAAGAGCTTGTAGTTTAACGTGACCGTTTATCTCGCGATGATGAGCCACTGGACCTCCTTTTTACGTGGAATTCGAGCCACAGTTCATGGCATTTCGCTTCGAAAATCTCACATGCATTAACACCGGGAATCCAGAGGCAAACATCTTGACCGGTGCACCACCATGCTTACTAATACTACTACTACTACTAATAATAATAATAATAATATTGTATGGCCTCAGGTGCTGGGTGCAAGCTTTGTTATTTGACGCACAGAGGGCAGTTTGCATGTAGAAATTTGTCGTTCCTTGGAACGCTATGAATGTCAAGGTGGTTAGGTATCTAAGCGCCTTGACACTATAGCGCTTTCTAGTAGAGAAAGGAGGAACTTTTTTATGTTGGCGGAAAATCCCGAGATTAATTTTGCCATCATGAACACAGCCTACTGAATTCAAATGGGTTCTTTAACATGCCAACAACGTATGACATGCGTACCGTGATTTTTGTCGCCTCTCAAAAATCACTTACCATGGCCAGGAGCGAACCTGCAAACTTGGGGTTGGTAGTCTGACACGATAACCACTGACCCACCGTGGCAATCATGATAATAATAATACAGTAGTAATAAACCGAATCGCCAATGAACAAAGAATCACCAAACTACAGAAGGCCTACAAGCTAACGTGGGCTCACTACAACAAGAAGTGCATCTCGCTAGACGCAGCCGAAACAATGGTGATCGACGGTCATTCCAAAATTAAGGATATAGAACAACGGGAAAGAAAAATTCTGAGAAGGCTTTACGGGGCAGTTAATAATAACGGTATTTGGATGAAGAGACCTCAAAACGAACTCTACCAAAAGATGCACACGATAACGGGCGTACCGGTAATCAGAAAACACTGAGCACAGTTTTATACACACATTTATGCTCGATCCTAACTATTATGCGTCAGAAAACTGTATCATAATGAGGCGCATTATAACATTATTTTTTATTATGAAACAGTTTCTCCCACCAATCAGAGCTCAAGAAACAGTTGTGTGACCAATTAGATAAGGATACCTTCGCGCATGCGCTCAAAATCCAACATGTCTATATGAATTACCAAAAGTGCACCGTCGATATGTTCGCGTAAATAAACTTGTGAATATGAGACAAGAAATAGCACTGTACCTTAATATCCTCCAATACAATTTCTACACAGCGCGTTGTATTGAAACGACTTCGGTGACAGTTTTACTGAATACACAATCTGAACATATGGCATTGAAGCACACAGAGCGCATGCGTCGCTTGTCCAGAGAGCTTGGAAAACAGAGATATACTACTCACCGCAGCACCCGATCACAACATTCTAGTGACTGAACAGATATTAATGAATATTTATGTTAAAACATATAATAAAGTTATAATTATCGTCGAACATAAACAGTCGTACGCAACTCGTATGGAAATTATAAAACTCGCATACGCTCGTTTTATAAAGATACTCGTGTCTTAATTATAGCCATTATAGGCTCGTTGCATAATGTACTATTATATTCGTCCCTGACTAATATATGTCTGAAAACTGTATCATAATGATGGTCATTATAACACTATTTTTCATTATGAAACAGTTTCTCCCACCAATCACAGCTCAAGAAACAGTTGTTTGACAAATTAGATAAGGATACCTTAGCGCATGCGCTCAAAATCCAACATGTCTAAATAAATTACCGAAAGTGCACCGTCCATATGTTCGCGTAAATAAACTGGTGAATATGAGACAAGATATAGCACTGTACCTTAATATCCCCAAAACCAATTTCTACACAGTGCGTTGTTTTCAAATGACTTCGGTGACAGTTTTACTGAATACTGGTTCACAATCTGCACATATGGCATTGAAGCACACACAGCGCATGCGTCAGTCGGCCAGAGAGCTTGGAGAACAGAGATGTCCTACCCAGCGCAGCACCCAATCACAAAATTCTAGTGACTGAACAGATATTTATGAATATTTATGTTAAAACATATAATAAAGTTATAATTATCGTCGAACATAAACAGTCGTATGCAACTCGCCTATAATGGCTATAATTAAGACACGAGTATGTATATAAAACGAGCGTATGCGTGTTTTATAATTTCCATACGAGGCTCGTTGCATAATGTACTATTACAGGATGGAAAACTTCAGAACGGCGAAGAAATTTCTCAACGTTATAAATCAAGGTAAGTGTGGCACGGAGTGGCTGACAAAGGTTCATAGGGACCAGCAACAGGTCAACATAGTCTCGAGGACCGCACCGAGTGCCGGAATAAAATTAAAACAGTTATGTTTGCGCATAGACCATAACGACAGCATAAAAAACAAGAATTTCCGTGACGAACTAAAGAGCCTACTTTTCTTAAAATTTAAAATTCATGCCATTGATTAATCTATATGGATCTATCTAGAATAATGACAGAATTAAATTGGTAATATAGAAATTTCTAATTAGTTCGAAATACTGTATACCTGGCATAATGTAGCCTAATAGGCAACTACAGTTGGCAGCCCTGGTGACTGAATATATTCTTGTTTCCATCTCTTAATGTACAGAATACAAAATTTGGTTGAAGTCCAATGGATAGCATGTTGGCAACAATGACATACATGTATTGATCAGAAATAATCTGCAATAATATGATCTCTTGTTGTGTTAATTTTGAATGAAATACATTTGTTAGTATAGACGTTTCAGGCATTTTAAAATTGGACCTATCAGCAGGCTTAGAATCATATTGGCAGCACTGACGTATATTAATTACTCCAAATTAATCTAGAATGTCAGGTACTATACGTGTGCAAAGTTTAGAGCTATTGGCTTGCATATTTTATGATATATTGATATTAGGGAAACAAAAATAAGGACACCATTTTTTAACAGTTGGCAACACTGGTTGCTCTTACGAATACGCATAGTCGTATCTGTTATGGTGCAAATAGCACATACAAATTTTGGTTGAAATCCAAATGATAGTATAGAAGCTATATGTATTTAAAGTTGGACCTCTCAGCAGGCTTAGAATCATGTTGGTAGCACTGACGTATATAAGTTACTCCAAATTAATACAGAATGTCAGGTACTATACGTGTGCATAGTTTAAAGTTGTCGGCTTGCATACTTTCTGATATATTGGTACTTGGAAAAAATAAATTGAGAGCATTTATTAACAGTTGGCAGCCCTGGTGGATCTTAGGAATACGCTCAGTTATATCTGTTTATGAACACATAGCACATACGAAATTTGGTTGAATTCCAATTGATAGTGTAGAAGTTATATGCATTTAAATATTGGACCTTTCAGCAGGCTTATAATCATTTTGGCAACACTGCCATGTATGGCCTCCTGGAAATTAAACTGAAATATCATTATCTATACGTGTGCCAATTTTCAAATAGCTCCCATTCATACCTTCCGAGATATCCAACATAGAGCTCAAATTTCAATAGGGATGTATAGAACTAGCACCGATAGAGCGCACTGCTGTTGTACTGGGTAAGCGCAAGGTGCTCTTCATTTGTCTCCTGTGTTCTCATGCCGCTAATATGTACGAATTTAAGTTGTTTACATTGTTATTTTCGTGACTTTGCCGAGCTATTGCAGTGTTCCTCTTTGCAAAAATCAGGGAAGCCCGTTTTCGTTTCACCAATTTCCACAAAATAAAGAAATGAGGAAGAAATGGTCACATGTTATTAGAAGGAAAAATTTCGGTAAGAAAAATCTGACCGAATATATTAAAGTGTGTTTCCATCATTTACAACCCGATGACTTCACGAAAACTGTGTTGGATAAGTGTGACTTACAAAGGGAAATAATTCCTATTTTGTACCTATAAACTGATTAGACATTTCGATAACAACCACTGAATTTATGCGTTTGTATTTGAAGGTGAGAGAGCAAGATAAAAACCGGGCGCTGTTCCATCGCTTTTTCCGTGGACCACGAACACAACAAAAATAATTATTTAGGAAAAGGCCATACACAAGAAAATTGCCGGATTATCACGATAAGCCTACAATATCGGAATCTGCAGAAATCATCTCCATTGAAGTACGGGAAGAAATCGTCAATATACACGAAGAAATGGAAGTAACATTTCTGACTCCCATTTTCAAAGACATCAATATTCGGACAATACTTCAAGAATAAATGTCGCAACATTAACAGTCACAAACGTATTATGGTTGGTTTCTTGAAATCAGAATTAATCGTCAACTTCCATCTGCCCGACGGAGAATGTGGTAGCGACTGACTTCTACATTCTTGAGACTTAGTCAGATGAATGGAAACAGTTCGTGGCCCTAAAGCAGGGATTCTCAAACTTTAAAAAAATTGTACCCCCAAGTCCTTTCCCAGGGGTAAGGGAACGATTCTTATTGATAAATGGACAAAATTACATAAGAACCAAATGTTGCAATGCATTTTCGAGGTACACATTACCGGTATCAACTTTCTTTGATTATGTTTACCTTAAAACACGACAGTTTCATGTAAGCTATCAACCTAAAAAAAAAAAAAAAAAAAAAAAAAATATATATATATATATATATATATATATATATATATATATATATATATATATACATGAATCGAAGTCTGTAAGCAGGGGGAGCAAGTGAATATTTAAATCCCTTATTTATGATTTAAGTCTTATGGAGATATTATATTTATCGATATAGGCCTACAATACTCTAGTAATTGTAATCTTTAGGAGAAAGCATGCTGACTCATATTCATTATTTGAATAATAAAGCGTGTTAGAATTTTGTTATTGCCGCTGTAGGCTATTAATTCTTCCTTCGTCCCGCTAGTTTTAGTGCCTCTAGTCCGTAGCTCATTTTGCAGCTGTTTAACGCTTAAACGCTGAAAATCGTCCATAATATATTAGGAGATATACCTATAGGATTAATTAACATAGTCTTGGCGTAAAATTAGAGAAGATATAATTTACTTTAGCTTAGAAAACTCGGTCACAATTTATATATTCCTCGCAGCTGACTGGGAGAAACATAAGACGATCGCCTTGCGCTTACCCAGTACTACACGAGCGCTATCTGGCGCGAACTTTCTCCCGCTACATCCCTATTGCGATTTTTCAGCAGTTGGTAGCACTGACATCATTTTCAAATATGGCCGTGAGATATTCAGGTATGGATC
This sequence comes from Meconema thalassinum, assembly GCA_946902985.2. Taxonomy (NCBI): domain Eukaryota; kingdom Metazoa; phylum Arthropoda; class Insecta; order Orthoptera; family Tettigoniidae; genus Meconema; species Meconema thalassinum. The sequence continues at coordinate 303,894,722 of OX336396.1, read as the reverse complement.
TTTACTACTACCAAATTTTGTTTCGATTGCTGCAGCCGTTTAGGAGTTGATAGGTGGGGACACACACACAGCCAGACAGACAGACAGAAGGACAGACAGACACACATTTGCCCCATCTCATGAGTCTACTTTTCCCTCATTTTTGCAAAATGTGAAAAGTAGGCTAAAAATTACAGCTGAGCGGAAGAAGGAGCATTCTGAGAGGATGAAAAGATTTTTGGAAGAGAAGCGGGAAAACGCCAGTTTAATCGATTAAATAATAATAATAATAATAATAATAATAATAATAATAATTTAATTTAATTTAATTTAATTTATTTATTAAATACTATTTATGTTACATTATTGTGATATGTCTCACGAATCTGATGACAGTACAGATTATCTGTGAGACATATTAATTATTATTTACAACATATAAATAGATTACATTTCAGTACAAGAGTGCATGCATTTTTTTTTGTAATGTTAATGATAAAATATTAATGTAAATAATTAAAGATACAAAAAATTACACTATGGTAGTTATATTAATACATTTATGTTATGAGTTAATGTTTGGTTAAGTAATATTTTTTAATGCGACTTATAGCTAGTTGTTTGCTGTTAATGTTTGTCATTCCAGGTGGTAGTTCATTAAGTAGTGATGGTATAATATAATTTAGTCTCTTGAAACCATAGCTAGTTATACATAAAGGTTTAACATGTTTAGTACTTGTTATGGCTCTTGTTTGTATGTTGTGAGAGACCTTATGCCTGAATCTTGGATCATGGTAGTAGAGATTCAGTACAGTAATTTGAAACAACTCTTTAATATTAAAATAAGGGATATCAGTGAAATATTTAAAGAACCTGTTTTGGCTATCTTGAAGATTATTAATTAAAGTTGTGTTTTGATTTCCCCAAGCTGCTATAGCATATCTTAATTTGCTTTCAATCAGAGCACTGTAAATTGTTTTGTAAGTTTTCCTATCTACATAAAATCGGAGATTGTAGAAGATGTAGAGATTTGCTCTTAGGTTTTTTATTATGTTTACTGTGTGTGTGTTCATTTTAAAGTGTTCATCAAGGGTAATTCCTAGGTATTTTTGTGTCGAAGTACTATTTATGAAGGTGTTACATTTGCAACCTGCCAGGATGTTTTGGTGTATGCATGATAAGCTGTGGTGCGTTAGTTTGTATTTTTCTTGTGTGAAGTAATAATAATAATAATAATATCGTATGGCCTCGGGTGCCTGGTGCAAGCTTTGTTAATTGACACCCAGAGGGTAGCTTGCATGTCGAATTTCGTCGTTCCTTTGAACGCTATGAAAGTCAAGGAGGTTAGATATCTAAACTCCTTGACACTACAGCGCTTTCAAGTAGAGAATGGAGGAACTTTGTGTTGGCGGAAAATCCCGAGATTAATTTTGCCATTGAACACGGCCTACTGAATTCAAATGGGTTCTTTAACATGCCAACAACGTATGACATGAGTATCGTGATTTTTGTCGCCTTCAAAAATCACTTACCATGGCCAGGGGCGAACCTGCAATCTTGGGGTTGGTAGTCCGACACTATAACCACTCACCCACCGTGGCAAGCCTTGTGTGAAGTGATCAACTCTGATGTGCATTATTTTAGATTTGGTTGTATTTATATACAAATTATTGTCATGACACCATCTTGTGATGTTATTGAAGTCTTCTTGAAGTCTCTCAAAAGCTGTTTTCGAGTCTTTATGTATGGTATATATAGTGGTGTCATCAGCATAAATAAATATTTTACTGTGTTTAATGGCTTCATTCATGTCGTTTACGAACAGGTTATATAGTGTAGGTGAAATAATGCTGCCTTGAGGGATACCTTGTGTTCCTTCTACTGCGTCACTGATAGTGTTATTGACCATAACTGCCGTTTCCCTGTTTTTCAGATAGCTTTCAAATAGTTTGTAAGTCGTGCCTCTTATTCCAATATCGTGTAATTTAGCAAGTAGTTTATTGTGATTTATTGTGTCAAATGCTTTAGAAAAGTCAAGAAAAAGTACCATTATGTGATTGTTCTTATTTAAGGCATTATTTATTACATTGGCAAATTCAGCCAGGAGTAGTTCAGTACTTTTCCCCTTCCTAAAACCGTATAGGTGTCCCTTTAAAATATCATATTTATTTAGGAAATTCTTCAATCTCTTATCCAAGCATTTTTCCATTATTTTGTGGAGGATTGATAAAATGCATATTGGTCTGTAGTTGCCAAAGTCTAAGTGATCGCCATTCTTATATATTGGTTTAATAATTGTGTATTTCAGATATTTTGGTATTATGCCTGATTCGAATATCTTGTTTATGAGATGTGTTATGATTGGTATAGTTTTTTTGGATGTTGCCTTTATGTCTTTCAAGCGTATATTGTCTACCCCAGGCGATTTGTCTGTTTTTAATTCCTTAATTATGTTTTCTATTTCATATTCATCAGTTTCAAGTAATGTAAAGGAATTCATTAATGTGTTTCTATTTGATTGCCATATGTTGATACTACAGTTATGAGCTAGGCTGTTTATTTTTTCACTAAAGGTATTGATGAATTTATTGACTATCACTTCGTTAGTATAATGTAATATTAAATGTTTGTTTATGACTTCATTGACAGTTTGTGTTTTCCGACCTGTTATATCATTAATGACTTTCCACATTCCTTTATTATCGTTTTTGGAACTATTTATCTTATTTTTAAAATATTGATGTTTTGTTTTGTTTATTAGCTTATTTAATTTGTTTCTGAAAGCTTTGTATTCATTTTTTATTGTAATATTATCCTTGTTTCTGAGCATTGTTTTGTAAAGTCTGTCTCTTTCCTTACATTGTATTTTTAGGTCATAAGTGAACCATTGTTTGCTTTTCCTGTGTTTACGAGTTGTTATGTAAGATGCTTTTTGGTAGATTTCCTTAAATTTGGTTGTTATATTGTTATATATATCATTAGGATTTTTTAATTCAAGGCAATCTGTCCAGTCTGTGTTGTTAAGGCTTGTGTGTATTATAGTATCGTTCATTAGCGTAATGTACGATTCATTATCTTGTAATTGTGTCTTATCATTTTTTGGCCAAATACCTGCATATGTTATGTAGTGGTCAGAGATATCTGATTGTATGACTGCAGAAGTATATTGATCTAGTCTGCTACGATAGTTTATGTGATCAATACATGTTCTCGAGTCTAAATTTGGATCATAACGAGTACATTGAGTGATAAGTGGTAGGAAACCATGAGTTGCCATAATATTTGTATATTTGATAGCTGATAGACTGATGTCATTAGATAAAGTATCAATGTTGATATCTCCTAAAATGGCGTATTCGCTGTACTTACTAGTGTGTTGTGTTATATGTGTCTCCAGTTCATCAAGAAAGTCATTTATGTTAGTGCTAGGTGGTCTGTAAATGCATGTTAATCCAATCTTTTTGTTCATGTGAAGTATTTCTATTACCATTGATTCATGAGTATTGGAAATGTATGAATTGTGTGTTCTAATAGCCATGTTGTTCTTTACATATATGGCTATGCCTCCTCCTTTACGATTTGTTCTATTACAAAATACAACATTAAAATTATCCAAAGTAAATAGGTAATTATTAGATTCAAGTATGTTAATTTCTGTTAAGCAAATAATATCCAGATCATTAATTTTCTTGCCTAAGGTTATGGTTAAATAATCCCAGTTTTTTGATATAGATTGAATATTTAGAGAGAGGATATTGATTTCAGCATTATTTCTAGTCCTATTACCATTTTCGACGAAATCGGGTATATTGAGAAATGTGAGTTCATTTTGTATTCCAGAAACATTTATATTGCTATCCCAACTGTTCATAATATCAATTAATATAATAATTCAATAATAATTCTTTCTTTTTGGCGGGGGGGGGGGGGGGGTTACCTAATTTTGTTAATGTCTTCCTCACGGGAGATTCTCAATATACCAGATTCGTCGTTTTTTCGCGCAAGTATTTTGCCATTTTTAACCCAAATGAATTTCCAGTTATTTTCTCTGGCCTGATTTTTAGTTTTCCATAGTAGCTCCCTGTAAAATGACGTTAGACTTTCGTTAATGAAAAACCTAGATTTAGTGTTCCCATGAGTGAGGAAATTTTGTCCTTTTCTTTTCTGTAAAAATTCATTCTTTTTGGATATGGAGTTAAATTTTACCACTATTGGGGGGATTTTGTTCTTTCTTTGCAGTGGGGGCCTGTAAACTTCCTCTACATCAAACATGTTTAGATCTACTTCTAGAGTCTCAGCAATTTTGTGGACGATTTCATCCAGGCATTCGTCTTTCGCGCGTGGCACTTCACATATTTCAATGTATTGTTGCCTACCGTTCTGTTCCATTGTGTGCACTTTCTCGTTTAGATCTGATATTATTTTGTCTTGTAGATTCTTTTCGTCTTTTAGGGTTTTTATTTCTGCTGTAAGTGATTTCAGAAGAGTTGCATTTGACTTAGTTTCCTTAATCAACTCATCATATTTCTGCGCAATAAAGTCGGCACTTTTAACACTTTCACTCACTTGGTTTTTCAGTTCACTAATCTGCTTCTTTAATTCTAAAAACATACCTTTGATATCCGAAGCGTGTATTATCTCCGTGTCCGGTGTTGAAGGTGGAGTCGCTGTGTAATCAGTGTTGGCAGCAGCTGGTAGGGTCATCGTTCCTCCGCTTGCGACAACAGATGCTGACGTTGTCTTTTTGAAGCTACGGCACTGTGGACACCGCCATGACTCCTTAGCTTGTTTTGCCATACCTTTCCACGTACGTATTGTGACTGATGTACATTCATAATGATATTTCCCTTTGCATCCTGTGCAGTATACATAGTCACCATCACTTGGGAGTCCTTCTTGACAGCGGTCGCAAACCATTTCCTTGCTATACTTAAACTTTTTGCGGAGCACTCAGGCACACGTCTACTTCCTCCGGTGTCTCACTTAATAATAATAATAATAATAATAATAATAAAGGACAGACTGTAATGTTTTTAGAATGAACGTTATGAGGACCACGAAGCTAAGCGGGTCTGGCGAGACGGAGTGCTCGCTCGTCTTAAGACCAGCTGTCGTGCTCAACTACCTGCTATGTTGTTAGCGAAGCCTCTCACACCTAATCCCCTATTAGCACGTCCCAATCTCCAACTTAGGCGTCGCGACGCTGAATATTTATGGCGTCTGGCACCAGATTAGCAGTTTCTCTTCTTCTGCAGGTATTGTCAACTTGGAGGGTCGGAGATGTTTTGTAATGCCACTTTAATAGCTACTGCTGCTGTACACACTACCGTCATGTAATACTCGCATCACAAGATAATACATTCATTATAAAAAAGTAAAATCAGAAAAGACAAAATTAAAAACAAAAAACACAAAAGAAAAATCAAATTTCAAAAGCAAAATCAGAAAACATTAAAAAATAAAAAATAAAAAATATCAAAATAAGGAAGTAAAGAAATTAAACATTTGAACATTTCAAATTTCTAATTAAAATTTAAAATAAACACAGAGCAAAAAGCAAAATTAAAAAACAAAAGCAGAAAACAAATACAGAGCCAAAAGAAAAGAAAAGAAAGAAATGCAGAAAACAAGAAAGCTTTCCAGTCGGTCGACACAAATTAGACGTAAAATTGTTGTTGTTGTTGTTTGAGTCTTCAGTCTTTTGACTGATTTGATGCAACTTTCCATGCCTCCATGTCCTGAGCTAATCGTTTCATCTCTACATAGCTACCGCACCCTACATCTGAGGCAATCTGTTTAACATATTCTAACCTTCGCCTACCCCTACAGTTCTTGTCCTCGACCCTTCCTTCCATAACTAAGCTTGCTATTCCTGGGTGTCTTAGTATGTGTCCTACCAACCTATCTCTTCTCTTCATTAGCAGTCGCCAGAAACATCTCTCTTCTCCCACTCGTCTTAATACCTCTTTGTTTGTAACCCTATCTACCCATCTGATCTTCATCATTCTCCTGTAACACCACATTTCAACGGCTTCTATTCCCTTCACTATATTGGCTGCCATGTTGCATGTTGTCTCGTCTGTTGGCCCGAACTATTATTACTATCATATTTATAAAACGCTAAGATGAATGTTTCACAAAACTCAAGTTAAAGTTTGAAGCTTTTCAGTCGGTTTTTCCCAAAAGAGATGGGTTATTCCCTAAGCCTGAAAACAAAAAAGACATAAAATTATTTTTTCTCTTTTGGGAAAGAACCTGTGTTGACCGACTGAAAACCACCAAACTTTCGTTTACTAAGGCAACACTGAAAATGGCGTCAGCGCCATTAGCCTTAAGCTCTTAAACCAGAAGGAAGGTTTCGTTTGTACTAGAAACACTGATAGTCAGTCTGAAAGACTAGACTTTATATAATTTTAAATACTACAAATGCTACAAATGCTGCGTGAACCCAAAGTCCGTTAGCAAAAAGAAGCAAGTGCAAACCAAAGTCAAAGGAGGTAGCTGGCTGGATGACGTCACGCTCGCCGGAGTGTGCGGGGAAAGGAGGCAGCTCAAGCAGAACTATGACGTCACACACCTCAGCGCATTCTGGGTACAATTCATCCCGTCGCCGTAACGTAACGCCAGACCTCAGCGAAGTCGACATAATCATTTAAAATGATACAATCTAATATATACCCTCAGTACAGGATAAATCTTGTATTTCTTGAAACATCAACGGAATAGTACATTATGCAACTCGCCTATAATGGTAATTAAGACACTCGTATGGAAATTATAAAACTCGCATACGCACGTTTTATAAACATACTCGTGTCTTAATTACCATTATAGGCGAGTTGCATACGACAGTTTACGTTCGAGGATGAATGAAAATCCACAGCCTGCTTCCAGTCTCCGACCGGGTCAGGAATGAAATGAATGAAGCCCCATCTAGCGGCTAGGATATGAACTGTGCCAGCTGCCGAGGCCTGACGCACTCCTCCTGGGCAATGATTAAATGAATGACAGATGAAGTGAAATGATAGTGGAGAGTGTTGCTGGAATGAAATTTTGACAGGGAAGACCGGAGAAAAACCTGTCTGCCTCCGTTTTGTCCAGCACAGATCTCACATGGAGTGACCGGGATTTGAACCACGGACCCAGCGGTAAGAGGCCGGCGTGCTGCCGCCTAAGCCACGGAGGCTCACGTTCGAGGATAATTATTGTAATTATTTTATGTTCGAACATAAATATTCATAAATATCTGTGGAGGTTTCGCCAGTTTTATGTACTGAACAGAGCGCATGAGACGCAGAGAATGCCTTGTATTTGACCATGGCCTCCTCGATTACCCTACTATCACATTAGGCCAGGCAGTGGAATTTAAATTAGAAGGCCGTGTAACTCAGCGCATCTAATTAACTAATTGGTCAAACAAGTGTTTCTTGAGCTGTGATTGGTGGGAGAAACTGTTTCATAATGAAAAATAGTGTTATAATGAGCCACATTATAGTACAGTTTTCTGACATATAATAGTCAGGGTCGAATATAAATACATTTACTTGTTTATGAAGTTTGTTTAAACAATTAAAAAAGACGATAGCTCCTGTCAGAACCGTGATACGTCGATCCTTAATTCTGAAGTGTACAGCGTACGACATGTGAGATTTCTTGTCCCGGTTCCCCCGTTATCATTATCTTTCTTTCTTTCTGTCTTTCTTTCTTTCTTTCTTTCTTTCTTTCTTTCCTTCTTTCTTTCTTTCTTGCTTTCTTTCTTTCTTTCTTTCTTCGTCATGCCCGACTAAGGAGCACAATTGGCCTTATTTAGCTGATGGCATTACCTTTCTCTTCTCCCAAAATCTCTTCTTCTTCTCGCTGTGGCTTCTCTTGCGATCTTCTGACCAGGTTTTGTTGGTGATAGTGCTTGGATGGTCTGCAAAGCGGTGATTATCGACTTATTCTCTGAACTTAGCTCTGTCTACTACAATGTCATCTGTGATGAATATTTCCTGAAGATCTTTTCCAACTTTAAGCAGCCAGGTGTTTTTAACTTTCATTGACAGGACAAGGTTAAGAATCCTTTTGGTCAGTCTCTGATTGCCCATCCTGAGGATATGCCCGTAAAATTTCAATCGTCTTTTCCTAAATGTGTCTGAGATTTTCTCTGAGTGCTGGTATAAGTCTTGGGATTTTCCTTTCATCCAGATTCCCCTTGTACAGACTGGTCCAAACATTTTTCTTAGGATTTTCCATTCTTGCTTTTCCACATCTTTAATTAATGATCTGCCCCCAATAATCAGCGTTTCAGGCTTGATTACAGTGTTGTAATGCCGTAATTTTGCATTTCTGGATATTAATTTATAGCCTATTTTCATCTATGAAAAACATAGGCTTATGAGATCACCTTTTCTCCGTGTGTCCGTATGTGTGTGTGTGTGCGTGTGTGATTCGTGCTGTGTGTCCCCCTAATAAAATCTAAACGGCTGAAGCGATCTCAATGAAACTCGTTAAGTTCATAGCACTATTCCGTGCCCTTCAAATTTTGTTACGTCTCACCAATCCAACATGGCGGCTGTGCGAAATATTTCACCAGCATTCAATATCTCCGACACTATTACCGATATCACCCTGGAATTATGTACAGTGATAAAGGGAACTACTAGAAGTTCACCTATGTGACTTTTGAAAACCTGGTAAATACAAAATCAACATGACGGCCAAAGGAAATTGCGACTTTTAAATAGACGTTTCTCGCACCGATATCTAACTTCGTTCAATTGTTCAATTGTTTACATAACCTCATGATGGCGGCTGTGCGAAATATTTCACCGGAATTCTATATCTCTGAAACTATTACCGCTATCACCCTGAAATTTTGTAAGGAGATAAAGGGGACAACTGGAAGTTCATCTATGAGACTTTCAAAAACCGGCTAACTACAAGACGAACATGGCAGCCAAGCGAATTTGAAAGTTTTAAATAGACTTTTCTCGCGATTTAATAATCTAAAGGCAATGAAACTTGGTACAGCAAATGGTTATACACATTGTAATGCACTGGTATTTAATTTAGTTCAATTGTTTACATAACCTCAAGATGGCGGCTGTGCGAATTTCATAATTAAGTTTTTATTTCTTGTGTCGTAATCATGCGATCGAAGTGAAGTTTGAACAATGAACCTATGCAATAATTTTCCTTTAATGGTACATGACTCTATGGCCTATACATATAACAATCCAACATGGCGACCATCCGAAATATTTAGATGGATCTGAATATCTACGTATCTATTACAGCAATCAAACTGATTTTTTTAAATGTTCATACGGGCTATGAACATAAGTTCACCTATAGGACTTTCAATAACCTGGTGATCACAAATCCAACATGGTGGCGACCCGAAGTATAAATATTCACATGGTGGTCGTTGCTCGAATTTAACCATCCGAGTGCAGTGATACTTGGTACAGTAAATCCTTATACAAATGTTAATCCACTGGCATCTAATTTGTTCAATTGTTTCCATAACCACAAGATGGCAGCTGTGCGAAATTTTAAAATGTCGTTTTTACTTCTTGAGTCCTAATCATGCGATTGAAATTTGAATAATACACGTACACAATAATCTTCATGTAACAGTACATAACTCTAAGACCTACATAAATAAAAATCCAACATGGCGACCATTCGCAATATTTAGTCGGTTCTCAATGTCTACGACTCTATTACAGCAATCAAACTGAAATTTTGTATGTTGATAGTGGCAATTGACATAAGTAGGATATATGAAATTAAGCTGTATATTTCTTCACGGAACTACTTGTTATTATATCTGTTCCAAGTGAGTCTAAGCTTTTTGCAGTTTAGAGATCCTTTCTTTGTTTGCTTCACGGTACAGTCCGAAAAGTTAGATGACTTCTTCCAGGCCTTTAAATTTAGATACTTGAGTTATTTTGCCAAATTTGGTTGTCATTAGTAGTCCATCTAGGTGCCGAAGAGATCCCTCCATGTAGTGTGTTTTCTGGTAAGAGATCTGTAGTCCTGTTCTGGATGCAATTTCGTGAAGTTTTTCCGTGGAGGCAATCGCTTCCTGTCTGTTATTGGACAAGATTGCGAGATCATCAACGAAGGCCAAACACCGTAAGAGAATTTTGGTATCACGTAAATAAATAATAAAATAATGATGTATGCAGACACCAGAAGATTCTCATTTAATGGTCATTTATCACGAATGAGCTCCGGAAGATTGTCCAATCGAGTATGTGCCACTTTGTGGGAAGCAAAACCAAATGGATCTGGTTTTCAGAGGTAGAAAGAGACCTACAAGATCTGGGGGTATCGCATGAGTACATCTTTGAACATGACACTTTGAAGAAGAAACTAGGGGAATACAGAGTTTTCAGCACGCAAGAAGTGGACCGAGGAACGAAAAGAATCTTACCGAAGAAGAATACGCGAATACCGGGCCAATGTGAATGAACGAGGGAGAGGGTAGTTGAAATAACGTGGTCCATAGAAGACCGAAACTATTATAAAAAGATACAGTCAGTCTGAGAGACTAGACTTTATATAATTTCAAATGACGCATGCTACAAATGCTTCACATGTTAGAAAGGCTTAGGAGGGCTTCTCACTTCGCTCGATGCCCCAGGACTCTTTCAACAGACTCCATTATCCATTACCTTAGGCTTCCCGCGCGGGGAACGGAGAGCGGGAGGAGCACTCTGCTGTATGACGTCACGCACTCGCCGCCTCCGTATCGCATAACGCCAGACCACAGGAGCAAACTCAGACTCGGTGCATATGCACTGAACAACATGATGACGTCATACACGCCGTAACCGTAACGCATAACGGTAGACCAAAGCATAACGATGAAGTCGCCAAGATCATTTGAAATGGTAAGAAAAGAAAATCTATGCAGCCGAAACCCTAAATACTAATAAAGGACTCTTCGAAGAACTGGAGAAAAAAGAGCGTAAAATCGATAGAGGTATAATGTGATCAAATTACAAGAATGGCATCCATTGGAAAAATCCAACAGTAAAAAGAAAATTACAGAAACGATTCGCAAGAGGCAGGCACGGTATTACGGTCATCTCAAACGAATGGTCGGAAACAGGCTGACTAAACAGATTATTCACTTTTTTGACTCCAAACCCAAAACCACAATGCCCTGGTTTATGAATACCAGAAACGACCTCAAAATGCTGCATCTAAAACCCGACGACGCCTTCAATAGAGATCTCTTACGGAAAAAGATACTGACCAATGGGCTAATCCGAGGTGAGACACTGAAACCGAAAAGAAGACAAGGTACCACCTGGACAGCGGAGCGCAGGATGGCCCACTCACAGAGAATGAGGGAATTCTGGGCTCAGAGGGAAGCGAAAAAAATTGGCAAGTGGAGCAAGACCTAACGTGGTCCTAGATGGCCTCAGGGAATTATGTATATACTTACTTCAATTTTACTTTTATCGTTGTGGTCACTAGGGTCCGCGAGATCTCAACTGTTCTTCTTATTGTTAGCCCACCACGCCTTCATCCTTTCGGAATGGGATTTCTTCCATTCATCCGAGTGAACATATCTTTTGCTGGGTTTTACTTCCTCTTGATGAACCTGACGAAGTTTTTGCTTCAATGGGGTTTTGAAATTTCAAACTTCAACAAGTCCTTATCCACTTCCACCAACCAAAGAGGCATCACCTTTAAACCTCGGAAGTATGGTAATAGACAGTTGGAGAATCTACTGACTGGCATTCTGAGGAGGTGGGCATAGAATGTTATTCTCCGTTTCCGGATTACACTTGAGATCTTTTCAGTGTGGGAGTATATTTCTGAATTACTCCAGAGCTTGTAACCTCCATCTTTGAACTTAGGACCAAGAATTTTCCTAATCATCTTTCATTCCTTAACTTCAAGTCTCTCGATCGGGCAAGCCGCGTGGTTTGTTAGGCATTCCGCTGCATACAGTGCTTCCGTTCTTATCACAGTTTGATAAAAAAGTGTCTTAACTTTGCATTCCTAGAGATGGACTTTTTTATTGTACAGTTGGTGTGTGAGGCGGAAGGCTGTTCCGACTCGTGTTGAAATGGCGAACTTTTCAGATTTATTTGGTTCGATCCACTCACCAAGATATTTAAACTTTTGGACTTTTAAGATCTGGCCGTGGGTGGTTTGAAGATGAGCTGGAGCTTCTTTTATATTGTATTATATTTTTAGCCTATTTTCTATTTTGAAAAAATAGGCTTATGAGATCACCTTTGTCCGTGTGTGTGTGTGTGTGTCCCCTAATAAATTCTAAACGGCTGGAGCGATTTCAATGAAACTCGGTAAGTTCATAGAACTATTCCGGGCAACCGCGACCGTGCCTTTCAAATTTTGTTACGTCTCACCAATCCAACGTGGCGGCTGTACGAAATATTTCTCCATCATTCAATATCTCCGCAACTACTCCAGATATCACCCTGGAATTTATTACGGTGATAAGGGGAACTACTAGAAGTTCACCTATGTGACTTTTGAAAAACTGGTAACTACGAAACCAACATGGCGGCCACGCGAATTCCAAACGCAATAAAACTTGGTACAGGATATGTTTATACACATTGCAATGCATCGACATCTAACTTGGTTCAATTGTTTACATAACCACATGATGGCGGATGTGCGAAATATTTCACCTGCATTCTATATCTCTGAAACTATTAGCGGTATCACCCTGAAATTTTGTACGGAGATAAAGGGCACTACTGGAAGTCCATCTATAAGACCTTCAAAAACCGGTTAACAACAAAACGAACATGGTGTCCAAGCGAATTTGAAAATTTTAAATAGACCTTTATCGCGATTTAATGTTCCAAACGCAATGAAATCTGGTACAGGAAAAGTTTATACACATTTTAATGCACTGGTATCTAATTTGGTTCAATTGTTGACATAACCTAAAGATGGCGGCTGTGCGAATCGTAAAATTAAGTTTTTATTTCTTTTGTCGCAATCATGCGATCGAAGTAAAAGATTAAATAATGAACCTACGCAATAATTTCCCATTAATGGTACATGACTCTATGGCCTATACATTCAACTATCAAACATGGCGACCATCCGAAATATTTAGACGGCTCTGAATATCTACGAATCTATTATAGCAATAAAACTGAATTTTTAATGATCATAGGTGCTATGAAGTTAAGTTCACCTATAGGACTTTATATAACATGTTGATCACAAATCCAACATGGCGGCGACGCGAAATATAAATATTCAAATGGACGTTTCTCGCAATAACCATCCGAGTGCAGTGAAACTTGGTACAGTAAATCCTTATACGAATGTTAATCCACGGGCATCTAATTTATTTCAATTGTTTCCATAACCACAAGATGGCAGCTATGCGAAATTTTAATGTCTCCTTGTTACTTCTTGTGTCCTAATCGAGCGATTTAAGTTTGAATGCTACACGTACACAATAATCTTCATGTAACAGTACATAACTCTAGGACCTATATATATAAAATCCAACATGGCGGCCATCCGAAATATTTAGTCGGTTCTTAATATTTACGAATCTCTTACAGCAATCAAACTGAAATTGTGTATGTTGATAGAGGCAATTATCATAAGAAGGATATATGAAAATAGGCTGTATAGTTCTTCACGGAACTAATTGTTTACCGTATATAATAAATAAACGATAACGAAAGAAAGGAAGAAAGAAAGAAAGAAAGTAAGAACGAAATAATAATAATTATTATTATTATCACTGAGAAATAAAGGCTATTAGGTAGTGGAATGCACATTTAACTTAGTGCGAGCCATGTAGGTATAGTACTTAAAATATCAGTCCTTCATTTGCAACAAGTTATTTGAATCAATTATTATTATTATTGTCAAAGGTGGCTGCCCCCTAGACTGGATCCGCTCCTGTGTGGAGTTGATCTGAGGATGCCATTACCATGTTGAAGCTTAGTTCGGAGAATATCAATGTTTATAAAGGCAAAAGAAGCAGAGGCAAAGAAGATGGAAAATAAACGACAATAAGTTGAAGAAATGAGAGGAGAAAAGCAGCCTTATAAAGTTCCACCATCTCTTTGATGTCTATGAAAGGACCGTCACAGAAAAAGTCAGTTAGAGAATATTGGCAAGTAATTTCAATGTTAAGGGGGCGGCACCATTGAGCTAATTCTAACAGATATTTTCTTTCAGTGCGCGCAACTAGACGGACGCGGTTTGGCAACCATGGGGCCACTGCTGAGTCCACTTACTTGTGCATGGCTTCTTTTTTCAAGTCAATCTCCCTTGGTCAAATCTTTCCTCTCCCAACCCCACTAACCCGACGATTTAAGTGTCTCTGAGACCCAGGATGACTATCATCCACCCCAGTCATGAGCAAAGTACTGCCCGTGGGCCAAGTGCGCCCGGCCCACGAGATGGTTTCGAATTATACTATGTAACCTTCCCAGTTTGCAAGGGATCGAAACCTTACTTTCTGGAGGTACGACTTTCTAATCGTCCATATATTTTTATTTGATGCCTTTATAAGTTTTATAATTATTTAATGTAGTGTACCCATGTGAGTTATTTCCATGGAAAACATGCTTCTGCCTCCAGCTAGCTTCAGGTCTCGGCGTGTACCGTTCTCCCACTGAGCAGTTGCATATTTTCGCTTTGAGACTAAAAGGTATCAACTCTACAATGATAAATCACAACTCTATTCTAAAGACTTTAATTCAGCATTAAATCATGGCTTCAAACACATAAGAACACAATCCCAACAAATATAACACACAAACAAAACAAAGTTACTCCCACAATCCACTAATTATTCACACATTTTATCAAATTAAATCCATATCATTATTCAATCCTTTACCCTTAGGTTGCCTTCAAAATTCACTCTAGTGCGCTGATGCACATGCAACTTTCACAAAACTGTGCTTTTACACTCATGCCACCTTGTGTGACTTCTTTTAATTCACAAAATTACTTGTTTCTTACAACATATCTTAATTTACATCATGTGTACCGTTTGTGTTTTTGTCTCTCTCTCCCCACCAAATGCTTTATCATGCATTAGCCAATTCATGGGTTGCACTAAAAATCTACCTGCAACTCCACAATTATGTAAATCTACCCCTTCGCTTCCCTCTTTTATAGTTCCACTGCATGCCGTTGTGATTTCAATTCCAACTTCTGTTATCGCTGTGTCGGATGGTATTATTAAGCTACCCTTGCGAGCGTAGCCTGTGACGTCTAGTGCCCAACTTCGTAAATTCGTGTCAGTGTCAGTACAAAATGCAACTTCCAACCATTCGTAAGATTGCTAAAATTTTTAATCATCAGGGTGATCTATGATTACCAATGTGTTTTTAAACCACACACATTCATTACACAAAATAACAATGCTTCCTTTCATTACAAGCAAGGTCTCAAATCTGTCCTTTCAAAACGTTAACCTTCACGGTTCGTTTTACAACTCAGCCCCTTAGAGCTGCCCGCATACAATGGAATGGAGTGGGGTGGTCACAGCACGTGAACCGTCCCTCGCTTCCTGACTTCTGGCTTTCATCCCCCAAGCAGTAGCACGATTCTGAATACAATAGTGCATTCTCAAAGATGCACATATCCCATATGATTTAAACTGAATGGTATGCAATAGGTTCTGGACGAGCTTAAATATTTATTCCTAACCTTAGGATATTAATAACTGGCCTCAATAGGTCCGTTTCATTATATGAAGGCACGAGATTCATCAAACACAGGTCTAGTTGGGTAGCCGGTATCTTACAAATGCTACGGTCAGTCAGCAGCTGCCGTCAATAAGATTCGCTTCACAAGAGCCGAATCATTCAATAACAAGTTCTCGGTCGATCAGGTATGGTGCAGAGGTTTCCAATGTTCTCCCCTCACCTACCACAGGATTCGAACCCGGAACATTCCATATCCATCATCAGAGTTAGGGTACCACACTAAACACTCTGGCATAAATTAAATATCTCTGTATACCCAAGGCTATACGAGACTTTACACGTCGAACAGATTACCTGGCTCCATAATCCGATGCTATGATCCCGTCCTTTAATTATTAAGAGAACTCTATCCATTACTCTACAAGCTTATACACAAGCTACAAATTCAATTCACTATTAAGCTCTTCCATTTCCTTGCTTAATTATATTCCCATTAACACAATATATACTGATATTAAACTCTTTTCTCATCCCTTAATGTATTATCTACTGCTTGGATCGATAAATATTCCAATTAGCGTAAATATTTCTTGCTTATAACATTTTATCCTGATGTATTCATTTCTACCGTTTATTATATTATTATTACTGACATAAATTACCATAACCCGACACAACGTAACCATTTTAATAATCGAACATCCGTGTTCGTTACGTTAAGTTTTACATAACTAATTTGCCATTTTATTAATAGTGGTAACGATTAATCCACTCACTGATGTATAAAAACATCTCAACTCTACTAAAATCAAAACAACCATAAACACTTGAGGGTTTACCTCCTAATACTGATTCTTACTGGCACATTTTATAATTCTGAAATCACATTACATGCAGTGGCTATAACTTCTATAACATCATGATTTGTGGGGTACTTACATAGGCTTATCCAGGTGGCTCCAACCACCCATATCTTCCAGTCTCGCCTGCCATTTGCATAATTAGCGAGGCATTTCCACACCGATAATACACATTTTATATGACATTTGCTTCACAATCCACACGACACTTTTCATTTCTATGCTGAAGCTATTGCTTCCTTCCCCATGACACTTTATAACACTTGTTATAATATTAATTTAAAATATATTTTACATAAGATCACTACACAAACACACGTCACAATTTATATTCCTGACTGGTTGAAATTTCCTGGCAAGATATCAGAATTGCAGGTGCTGACGGACTCCTCCATGCTCCTACTACCTCCTGATTGAAAGTCTCGATCATCTGCCTACGGATTCACCAACTGTCGATCGATTATCCCTCGATAACCTTCCTGATTTGGCATGAATATGCTTACATATCGTCATGAACGTTAATTATTGGTATACTTATTGCATTTCACCAATCGCATCATAAAGTTTATCCCGGCGCAGTCCGGCATATTAAGACATGTATAACCAATCACTATTTTATACACTGCGCTCAACATTGTACATTGTATTTACACAAATTATTACTTTCAACAGTTCTGCCCAGTATATCACACGGTACTTCCTATGTGAACACTAACAATTGCTCGTACTGCCGACTATACACATACGGCACGACTGTCCTTAATAAAAAGTATGTAACAGTTTTACTGCACGGCTTCCCAAACTGAAGTCCGAGCCTGCCTCCTTGACTTCGGTAATACGCATTTTGCATAATAAAGTTTGTTGATTACCGTACTCATTCTTACTTCATGACCATGCATGATTATATTATCACTTGGTGCATTACACTGCACGACGAATATACTGATTACCACTAAAATGTTTAAGTCTTTGTGCGCGCTTCTTTCCCTGGTGTCGGGCGACATACGCTCCGCGCTAGATTCTGGTACAACAACTACTGTCATCTGCCAAGGGTCCACCCCTTATATTCGTTTCACAAGAAAAAGTAGATCCAGAATTCCCTCGCAGATTCATCTCCTCTCCCATGATGATTCTGGTCTTGGAATAATACTCATATTGTTCCTTTTTCCTCGCTGGTCACAAAACTGAATGCGTGCTCGAGGATCGATCGGCCAATTAATCAATATTAATTGCCTTTGCCATGGCGTGGGTACGCGGCGTTGCTTAAAAATCCCCGGCGACATAGTCAGGTCACGCCGCGAACACCAATAGTCCTGTGTTCATGCGCGGTCCATTAAATATGCCCTGATTTCACAGTTTAATGGCTCTATAATTAGCCTCCTGGCTAAAGATTCACCTGTGTGCAACTCTCATGTCATTGCGTTGCTCCAATCACGAGTAATAAATGATTTTCCCTTGTGTCTCCCCACTCCACTCTCGTTCCTATTCTCAAACGGGGAAGAACTGGACCATTATTTCACCCCCTGACCCGTTCCATACGACATAAGTAGGTCGGCGAGAGTGACACGGCTACAAGAGTCTCCTCCCACAATTCTGGGGCCATTAGTAAAATGTCAAACTCTCCAACTTCTGTGTTCAAATGCATAGTAGCATGCTCCATACAGCCCAATAATGCTGTATTCCACTCATTTCCCCTGCATTATTTTAATAATATCAGTATCAATTGATATCACACCAGTGATTAAATATGTAATTTCCTCTAGGTTTATTTACAACGAAACTCCCTCAACAGATCTCGGTTTCGTTCCCTGGTGGAACCTTCATTCTGAGCTCAACTTATCTCCGAGATCCACGTTCGATACCAGTCTGCTTGACCCCCTCGGGTTCAGTAGTGTATAATATCATGTGGTGGATTTCCGATTAATTTGTTTAGGTTTTAAGAGATTGTAATGGGCAGGATCAGAGTTAAGGTATATTCGAATATTTTAACATTGTAATAATGTTCAGTTCAGAAGCCTGGATTTGTGTTTTAGAACCAGAAAGTAGACTTGATTTTTGTAGATGGGTTTTTTGGTCGTCCACCTAAGTGCATGGTGACTCATAGGTAAGAGGCTTGTCAACCCTGTGCCAGGGGTGTGTCTGGGGTAGTCTAGGTAGACTAGTGATGTGTGTGTGTGGGGGGGGGGGGGATTATGACTGATATTAGCTCGGGCGAGGCAGTGACGGATGACTCGATTTCGTGACTCCGTGTGGAGTAGTACTCAATTGTTCGGACCGCGAGTGGTGCGGTAGTAACTCTTGTTGTGGACCGCGTTTTGGGCGGTGGACTAATTTTGTGAACTCCATGTGAGGAGGACTCATTCTTAGGACTCCGTGTGAGGACAACTCGATTTCGTGACTCCGTGTGGAGTGGTACTCAATTTTCGGACCGCATGTAGGGCGGCGTAATCATTCTTCTGGGCTCCGTGAGGGAGTAGAACTTGTATTTTGGATTTGTGTGGTTGTTGGTGGAGAAGGAAAGAATTTCAAACGATCACAAGTTTGTATTCAAGGTGCAATTACTGAGTTGCTGGCTATACGTTCTCAAGGGAATTATGAGCCTAGTTTCAAACAAATCGCCTATATTGTTTATCTCGAAACGCATGAAGTATTGTAAATAAACGTTTGTGTATCGAAATTCTGAGACCATAGCGGTAAATTGTTATACGACAAATACTAGTAAAATATGCTATGTATTAATAAACTCAGGAGCTAACTAGTTGCGATAATCCATCAGACGGATTTAAAGCAATATTTTATAATAAGATCCACGAAACAATATAAATCGTTGGATGCTGACCATCAAAGTAATAATGTACATAATCTTCATAGTTGAGAGGCTTGCGTGTGAAACAAATAGTAATTGTGCTGCGAGTAAGTAGGACTGATTCTCTGGGAGCAACTAACCCCAGAATCAGTAGAGTTAAGTCGCCACAGCCGAAGTCAACGCCTGTAAGTATCAGTCATCATTATTCCCGAGGGTCAGCTATATTATGTCATACGGGTGCCTGTGTAAATATGATAGGGAGTGTTAAATAGCCTGTACGACGAGGATCCTGCGAAGTGTATTTCATGTCTGGTATCAGAACATATTGTAGATTTTACCACATCTCTAGTGCTTTTATTTCTGAGGTAACCAGTGTAGTTAAGAGTGAATGTTTATTGCTGTTGCTTATACCGTACAGGTGATTAACCCCCACGCACCCTGATTTATTACAATTAGTCGCCCATAGAGGGGCCGGTATGTTAGTGGAGCTGAACAGTTACAATTGGCGCTCAAGTGGGGAAGAACAGTTACAACTACCTACAATTACACATAGGTCATATATTATGTTCTGTGTACCTTGAACTGAAAGACAGTTTATGCGTTTATGTGTTTTGTGTAATAGAGTTGCAGCTGGAACTGGTTGAGTTACAATGTAACAATGAATTGAAGCAACTATTCCTCAACGCTTCGAAAATTGAGTTCTACAAGGCCCTACAAAAATTAAGGTTCCCAAACTTGAAATCTCAAGCACAGGTGATAACTGCCATTTTGCATCTTGCTAATACAGGCCGGACGTTCGTTTTAGACGAGTGAAAAATCTTAATGGAAGCCTGGAGGCGAGTTACTGCAGTACCTGTGTTGTTATCAGCTGCCCCAAGCGACCGATGATTTACAAAGCTTTCTCACACTGCTGCTGAAGTACAGTCATTGACAAATATAATGACGTTCTGTTCGTAACTGCGTAACGTGTACTTCCGTGTCACACAATACTTCGACGTTGACTGTACCGTCTGCAAGTCAGTGTCGCCACGTGCTCAAGTCTGGAATTCCATTACATCCGGTGGTGACAGATGTGAAGTGATAGGGTGAGAGAGTGACTGTGTACAGGCTCACCTGCTGGCTTCAAGGTCAAGGGCAATCGTCTAAAACAAACGCCCGGCCTGTATCTGTTAACAGGTCTTTTCTACAATGAAGCTTCGCAAAAATAGCGTCAGAAATAGATTGACAGACCACTATTTAGCTGCGCTACTGAGAATCAGCTCTTCCCAGTTTCAACCAGATTATTAGAAACTTTTAGAAGCACAGTCACAGTTTCACTTATCACATACTCCTTCCCCTTCTAACAAATAATGAAGGTGTGTTCTTTTTTCTTAAGTTTTCTACCATTGTAGCCTTTAAGATCCGTTTGATTAAAAATGCAGAAATAAAAAGTTAATAATCTATCTATAAACATGTGTTGGTTTTCTTTCAGCCCGCGTAGATTATTTTGTATTGTATCTGGCCCTGCCTCAGAAAGGTTTGCCCATGTTTGAACTCCCCAGTCCATTTTCAAGGTATCTCTTATCATTCCGATATCCTCACATTTCCTTCTCCAACGTGAATGTACAGTATACAATGAGGGGCAGATGACCACGATGTTCCACCTCTTGACATAGCAACCACCACCGCCAGTTTTATAAGGTTACATGCGAATGCAAATATAAGCGTTAACCCTTCAGAACTGGCGCAGGGTCATTTTGACCCACAGTGTGTCGCTCCCTTTTTGTCGTAGTCGTACGGATTTTAATGAAGTAATTTTACACCTGGTGTCTTCCTATGAACAATACTCAATATAAAATTAAGTTTATCTATATTTTTCAAATTTTACTTACAGAAAATTAACAATAATTTTTGTAACAGTCTAATGGCGGCAAAGCTTACATCTTAATTTTTTGGGAACAAAGGAGCTGATGACCAAGGTTTCCCTTGTCCCTTAACATGGATGAACAAGAATGTGAGCTGTTTTATTGTGCTGCACCAAAATATGTGGATTTTCCCCCTTATTTTTCACAGATTGTCGCGACTAACGTAAGCCGAAAATTGTCAGGTGAGGACTGGCGCCATGGGTAAATCTGACCCGACCGTAAATAATATAGAAATAACTTGAGTGTTAAAAAAGCTATGGACATGTTTCTTTTGTAGGGTGAAATTTAAGGCTAGGAAGGAAGGTACAGTAAGCGACAGGAAATAAGGGCTCACCAAAACGAAAATATAGAGCAATATTTAAGCCTCTGTCAAATATGCCCACGCGCCAGTACTCGCGGGAGAAGAATATTCATACAGACGCTTCATCTTGTTCATTCTCAGAAAGTTCATACCGACAAAAACTGATCATTGTGACGTCATGAATGGTAGTGTTCCGTGGCTTCGTTCTCCCAAACCTTTGAAACCGTTCACCCTCAGCAACGTTACGGACCACAACTATCGTCTCCATCTGGCAAAGTCCGACATAGCAAATTCAATAATTCTGACCCGGTTTAAATAGAAATAATCGTTGAACAGTAAGCCTGAAAATTATTCTTCTCCACTATCTGAAAGTCAGAAGGGAGCATGACGCCACTGTCGGCAGAAGTGGGTATGTAATAATAATAATAATAATAATAATAATAATAATAATAATGTCGTAGGGCCTCAGATGCCGGATGCAAGCTATGTTATTTGACACCCAGAGGGCATCTTGAATGTCGAATATTTTTTTGTTCCTTGAATCACTATGAAAATTAAGGAGGTTAGATATCTAAGATCCTTGACACTATAGCGCTTTCTAGTGGAGAAATGAGGAACTTTGTGTTGGCGGAAAATCCCGAGATTAATTTTGCCACTATGAACACGGCCTACTGAATTCAAATGGGTTCTTTAAAATGCCAACATCGTATGACATGCGTATCGTGATTTATGCTGCCTTTCAAAAATCACATACCACGGCCAAGAGCTAACCTGCAAGCTTGGGGGTTAGTAATCCGACACCACGATAACCACTCACCCACCGTGGCAAGCTAGTGGGTATTGTAGAGCACAACAACATCAGGTTGTTTCTGAAAGTAAGAAGGAAGCATGACGCCACTGTCGACAGAAGCGGGTAAGTAAATGTATTTTTGATTACAGCGCTAGACGGGCTCTCATTTGCAAGTCAAGGCGGAGAATACATTATGTGGAGTGTTAAGACTCGCAAGGTAAATAGAACCATGTTTACACCGCTCGTTAGTTGTAGACACGGAGCCCGAATAATGAACACAACGCCATATTGGAAGAAAATAATCATGGATCTTTCGCTTTTAACTTTCAACTTAAATACAGAGTCTCAGGAATGTTTGAACAGTCGTGATGGAAGAAACATAAACACAGTTATTTTCGATTTTTGCTAAACAAGTTGCAGATAAAAAAGAAAAGAACTAAAAGCATGGGTGGAATATTCTAAGTTTACTATCCAAAGGCAACATTATTACCCGCCGTGGACGCGTTAATGTTTGAATTTCATTGCGTAGTTTCTGGCCTTCCTGGAGTTCTTCGTGGAAACTAGAGTTTGGAAAAAAATGATTCTCAGTTATTGAATAATGTATGACTACCCGTTATTATCCTATACACGGGCATAGGGGTGAGATGCGATATAGATGAAGCTCAGCTAAATCCGCAATATTAAGGGGATCACGGTTAAGGGAGGGTTTCAAAAAACTAACATAGAATATAAGTAGGTCTAGTATATATTTATGACCTAACTTCCGTTCTTAAAATGAAAATTTTATCATACATGGGATTTATCAATCATTTCATACAGAAAGTAGCATTCAGTGTAAATCCGCAATATGATCAGTAGAGCCCGGATGTTGATGACATGTCATATTTTTACTGAGCTGTCTAAAACAATGCTCAAGTACATAGAAACTCCAGACGGACCACCCCGTCTTCAAATATGTCATTTTTATTTTGCATCTTTTTGCATTTTTGCTATTTTTCTATTTTAAGAGCATGTTTTAAGTTTGGATGATTTTTTGGTCTTATTTTAGAGAAATCGGACTTATAAGGTCATTTTCTTTTTCAATTTAGTCATGTCAGAGCTTTATATGAGGGAGTTACGTCTCTCAGATTTAAGAAGTAGCTGGTAGCTGATCAAGATAATTTAAAATACTGAAATATTGATTCCACTTCCTTAATCAACCGGGTGGAAACTAGTCTTAGCCTCAATCGCTGCTGGTATTGCATCAGAAGTGAAAAAAGTGCTGGACAAAAACACCGGGTATAAAACATTATGCAAAATTTCAGACATTCTTTCTGGTGAAAACTACAGCACGGGTGGGATTGACGAGGATTTAGCAGCAAACGACCTTCCTCACTTCAAGTACACTCCGAGCACATCAGTTGATGTTGAACGCAGCTTTTCGAGATATAAGAACTTGTTGGCTGATAACCGCAGATCATTTACATTTGACAACATCAGAATGACATTCGTAGTGCAGTGCAACTCAGACTATAGTGAACATAAACCTTTTGTTAAGTGCTAGAAATCTATTTTGATTGACTTTTCAGTTTGAGCTTAAGATGTCGTCTTTGAAATATTGGTGAGTTTATTATTATAAGATCATTTTCCCCATTTTATAGTGCATTTTTCGAATTTTTAGGTCAATTATTACAGTCATTTTTGAAAATTTTAAGTGCATTTAAAAAAAAGTTTTACGGCATCGACATCCGAGCCCTAAATTTATCAGTCTAATTCATTGAAGAATCTCAATCTCCCCCCCCCCATCCCTCCCCTCCCCCCTTCTCTTTAATGTGTCCTCCCTATCCACCTCTTAACTGATCAGACCTGTGCATACCAATGAAAGTTAGTGGGATAAAGTCCTTGAATCTTATCATGAATCCTCTGAATATAAATTGATTAATTAATTAATTAATTCATGAAAGAGTAGTGACTATCGAATACCGGCGCAGTCAGTTGGTATTTGAGGATGCGCAAATGCGTGGGAACCGGGGCAAAATTCCTACCCTCTGACGTCTCTAAAAGTCACAGTTGTTAACAGGGACGTGAAACCAATAACATTATAATTTTGTGCTGGAAATTTGTTCTCCTCCTTGTCCAGACGTGCTTGGAGCCTCATGTGCTTCACTACCCGGAATATCATCAAACAGGTTTGTTTTCTGAGGTGCACTTTTCCTGGACCATCAATCAGCTCCTAATTACAGCAACAGATTGTAATGCTTGTCAGTGAACCTTGTTTGTGAAAACTATGTTAAATTAAAGTAAAACAAAAATGTACCTCTCGTAAATTGTAAATATTGACAAGAATTCAAAATCTTTGCTGACAACTCTTCGTTTGCTTTAATGGAAACCCTTCCAAATTTGATTGAAGTTTGTCCTTCCACTGTCACTGACTCTTATCTGGCTATTGTTAACATAAACAAGGAAGAATACTTTGTGTATTTAGGTAAAAAAAAGTTACTATTATACATTTCTAAACATTATTCCTAAACTAATCGTAACTCAACTTAACCCTTTATGGGATAGTGGTCTCCATTTTAACATCCATTATAAGGACAATTTATGGTTTCAAAGATGTTGATATTTGTATCTTTAGGCCAAATTTCGAAGATTTTTTTCGAAGTGCCAGTACTTCTAAAAATCAAATATTATATAGGTACGTATTTAATTAACGTAATATGTTGCTTATAATTAGAAGATAAAAGAAAACAAAAAAACATTAACAATTATTAAAGTGTAAAAAAAATATATAAATATAGAAATGAAAATCATAAATATATATATATATATATATATATATATATATATAAACTATAATAATAAACATAACTATAACAAGAAGTTCCCTGACGAACTAAAGAGCCTACTTTTCTCGAAATGTAGGATTCATTCCAATTAATAATCTATATGGACCTAATTAGAATAATGACGAAATTGAGTTTGTAATAACGAAATTAGTCGCCTCCGTAGCGTAGCGGTCAGCATGGTTAGCTGCCGCCCCGGAGGTCCTGGGTTCGATTTCCGGGTCTGCCACGAGGACTGGTACGGGGTCTACTCAGCCTCGGGTGGCCCAAATGAGTAGAGGGGGTTCGATTCCACCTCAGCCATCCTCGAAGTGGTTTTCCGTGGTTTCCCACTTCGTCTTCGGGCAAATGCCGGGATGGTACCTTCTTCAAGGCCACGGCCGCCTCCTTCCCTCTTCCTTGTCTCTCCGTCCTAGCAATCCATTACCTTCCCTCATGATGCCCCTGTTCGCTTTGCAGGTGAGGCCGCCAGGGCGAGGTGCCAATCACACCACACCAGTTGTATCCACTCCGATTAGATGTTCCCCGCTCTAGGACACTGCCCGTAGAGGCGGTAGTGGTGAGTTCGCTCGCTGAGTCCGTGGGTTCCACCAACCTGGAGGGTAAACGACTAAAAAAAATAAAAAAAAAAATAAAAAAATGACATTTCTTATTTGTTCGAAATATACCTGGCATAATGTAGCCTAATAGAGCACTACAGTTGGCAGCCCTGGTCACTGAATATATTCTTAGTTCCATCTCTTAAGGTACAGAATACAAAATTTGGCTGAAGTCCAATGGCTAGCATGGACGTTACATGCAGTTAAACATTGGACCTAACTGCGCGCGTAAAATCATGTTGGCAACAATGTCATGCATGTAATGGTCAGAAATAATCTGAACTATTATGATCTATTGGTGTGCCAATTTTGGATGAAATCCATTTATTTGTATAGACGTTACATATATTTTAAAATTGGACCAATCGGCAGGCTTAGAATCATGTTGGTAGTACTGAGGTCCATTAGTTACTCCGAATTAATGTAGGATGTCGGGTACTATAGGTGTGCATAGTTTAAAGCTCTCGGCTTGCAAACTTGCTGATATATGGGTATTTGGATAAAATAAATTGAGAGCATTTATTAACAGTTGGCAGCCCTGGTGGCTCTTAAGAATACACTCAGTAATATCTGTTTATGTACACATAGCACATACGAAATTTGGTTGAAATCCAATTTATAGTGTAGAAGTTATATGCAATTAAAATGTGGACCTATCAGCAGGCTTATAATCATTTTGGCAACACTGCCATGTATGACTTCCTGGAAATTAAACTGCAATATTATTATCCCTACGTGTGCCAATTTTTAAATAGCTCCCATTCATACCTTCCAAGATATCCGACTTGGAGCTCAAATTTCAATTGCGATTTTTCAGCAGTTGGTAGCATTGACATCATTTTCAAATATGGCCGTGAGATATTCAGGTATAGATCATTACTCCTACCAAATTTTGTTTTCATTGCTGCAGCCGTTTAGGAGTTGATAGGGGGGGGGGGGGACGACACACTCACACAGCCAGACAGACAGATTAGACAGACACACATTTGTCCGATCTCATAAGTCTACTTTTTCCTCATTTTTGCAAAATGTGAAACGTAGGCTAAAAATTATGAAAATAATTGTAAGAATCAATTCAAAATTAGTTTACTAATTAATTCAATAAAAGAATATCAAAATTAAATCTATAAGAACATAAATAAATATATAAACATTAAAATTAGAGAAACAAAAATAATATTATTAATAATAATAATAATTAAAATAAATTAAAATGTAAAAACACATTAAAAATAGTTTTGCCCTATAAAGGGTTAACTCTCTCATTTACATTTCTTTTCTTATCAATTAATAGATCCTTTGATCAGTCGATAAATCGATTAACCGGAGAGTCGAATAATCGATTAATCGTTTTTGATTCATTTCAAATTATTGTATTATTAATCGAGTAACCGAACACCGCTTCTTACCAGTTCCAGTTTCTAATGATGTTACATGAGAGGTTAGCGCAGGTTAAGATTGATTAATGCTCTTCAGTTCCAACATCCGTCACCAAGCGCTGGTTGCGATGGCATCTAGTAGTGGCCAAGTTCACAGCTAGGTGTCGTGGACGGTAGCATTTGGAAGCGAAAGTAGAAACTAATTTAAAATGAATGTCTGCAATCCTTACTTGAATTACAGATAACACCCACTAATACACAATTAACACCGGTTATCAGACAGATTCTACACACAACCAAAGTACACGGGGCTACATGACCACGTTGTCGCAATCCATAAACTAAGGAACCAACCAACCTTAACGCTACAGACAGGATTCCCTCACTTTTATACATGTTTAAACGCAAAATGACGTAACCGACATTCGATCCCGTATCCATGAACGCAACAGACGGTGTATGCAAACGAGAAACACCGCGAAAGAAAAAAAAAATATGTTGAGAAAATGGTTGGTTGGTTCCTTAGTTTAGGGGCTGCGACAACGCAGTCATGTAGCCCCGTGTACTTTGGGTGTGTGTAGAATCTGTCTGATAACCGGTGTTAATTGTGATGACTGACTTAGTGTGTGTTACCTGTTTTTCATTCAAGTAAGAAATGGAGACATCCAAATTTCAAGTAGTTCCTACTTTTGCTACCAAACCCCACCGTCAACGACTAGTTCTGAACTTGGTTACTAGGAGCCACCGCAGTTGGCTCCTGGCGACGAACGTTGGAAGTTAAAGAAGTTAAGAGCGACAGTTAAATCTTAACTTTTTTCTTTTTTTTTTGCGTATGGCTTTTAGTGCCGGGAGTGTCCAAGGACATGTTCGGCTCGCCAGTTTGTAGCTGCTTCTAGGCGGACACCCGTGGGGTGAGCTACAAGTACCGTCGCGTGTGGAGTGTTGTCTGGGGAGGAAAGTTTGAGTGTAAGGACGAGGAATTGGAAGGTAGCGGCTGTGGCCTATAGTTAGGGACCAACCCTGGCATTTGCCTGGAAGGAAGATGGGAAACCACAGAAGACCATCGTCAGGGTTGCCGGCGGAGGGATTCGAACCACTTCGCCTCCCGGATGTGAGCGACCACCTGTAGCCACGCCGTAACGACCACGGCTAACTCACCCGGTAAACTAACCTATAATTTAGCTTCACACAAGTGTAATTAGTGGAAGGTTCTTTATCATGCCATAAATCAATGACATGGGACGCAGGCTTTACTTCCCCTGCAAAGGAAGGCGAAGTCTACTGAGGGATTTTTTAGGCTCTTAAAATGTCCGACGACTTCGGCCGGATTTGAACTTGCGACCTTAGGCACAGAAGCTCAGCATGCTACCAACTACGCCACCTGAAGCCACTGGACCCTGCTAAGAATGTTATCGACATTAAAATTTACAAATTAGTGTGAGCAAAGCCAATGGAGTTTAAAATATATTTTGTGGTTAATAATGACGTAAATACAAATTTATTTTTGGTTACATATCGTTAGTCATTATTTTCGTCCCGCCACACAGTCCAGTATCGCCTGGTTGCAGACATGTGGCTGGTCCTCCTCTTAGAAGACAATTGACAGCCATTATAAATGATGTGGCCCTTTCTAAGGCTTCTTGAAACCAATTTGGTGGCGGTTGAAACGCTAGATGACACAACACGAAGAAGAACGATGTGTGTTCCCAGGAGGCCATGACTCTGTTACAATAAAGTTCCAGGCCAACTTTCCTCTGATATCAGATATACTTTCCAAACAACAACTTATAAAGCTAGCTCAGTCACGTCCATCCACTTTTCATTAAGTTACAAATGGACTTGTCTCGGTAAGAAGATATTTCGTTTTAAAAGAAAACTGTGGAGTATAGTTCTTTATCAAGTTAGACTTCAAGAAAACATCTAGACTTTGTGAGAATATTTTCAATCGTACCCTTTATTTAACACTAGCAACCCACCCCGGCTTCACCCGCTAATAGTTATGAATGCATTACGCATTAGCGCTTTTTTTGATGCAATTGAACTACGACCTATATCCGTTTTACGTCTCGGCATGATGGGTTAAAATCACTGACTGGACTATTAATTACATTACAAATGGAGATGCATGAGCAACGAATTCTTGTCAGACGTAATTTAAGAATGGCGAGGTGCATGAAACACAAATCCCCCTTCCGTTCAATCTTAACTTGACTGTGAATATTGCGGAACGAAAATTTCACAGGTGAAGTGAAGAAAAGCCGAGTTGCACTTCCAGGGAAACTCCAAACACAACCACTCTTCTCTTAAGTTTAACTCAACATGAGTCGACAGTTTGCTGCTGGCTGTATCTGGCGTAATAGGCTCGCCCGCTAGCTAGGCTGTAACTGGGGTGATAGACTCGCCCGTAGCTAGCTCGTTAACTGTCACGTCAGTAATTGAATGGAGATTGTTGGAAGAAATGAAAACGTAAAAACACTTATAGTGAGCGATGCATTGAAGATAGAGATATTCTCTCCTGGAATTTTTGTAGACCTTTTCATGCTGAACAATTGTTACACTTGTAGATATTTTTAACGGTTTGCCCAACGTAACCTTAAAAAACGCACGGACGCCAGGGTTCTTTTCGACTTTTTCACTGAAATCGTTACTGCTTGTCTTCCTTTGATCATAAATAAATTATTTTCTACAGAAACCTTCCTCGAGATATCCTTTACAGAATGGTTTAAACCGCATCAAAATCCATCCAGTGGTTCTCGAGATTACCCGTGACATCCAAGAATCGGGGATTTTGTTTTATACTAAGTAGAGATGAAGGAAAGCTTATAGAGCATTTATTTATCTATTTATTTATTTAATTATTTAATTATTTATTTACTTATTTAATTATGTATTTATTCTTGGTTCTCCTTGGAACACGTGGTCCTCAAGTCTGGCGAGCCCAGCATTCCTTCAACTTTGCACTGTGGGTTGCTGAGTCACTTCACTCCCATTGCAGGGCGCAGTGTTTCAGTTGTCAATGACTGGAGAGTCCCGGATGTTCTTATCAGTATTCTAAATTTATCCCTGTTGAATATATCCTTGGCATCAAAATTCGAGATATATTCGAACAACTCTCGTCCATTTTTCATTCGTCCCCTTCCCCCTAGAAATGATGTTGAAGATTTAATTTTTTATTTATTTATTTATTTAATTATTATTATTATCGATTTTTCCCCTTTGGTAGAGCGTGCGAACTTGAGCCAATCACAGCTTCACATCCTGTTCCTTTTCCTCTTCTCTTTTTTCCCCAAACCTCTTCATTAAATCACTGTTTATTTTCTTCCTTACCTCTGTCCATTTTAGCCTATTTTCATTTTATGAAAAAAATAGGCTTATGAGATCACCTTTTGTCAGTGTGTGTGTGTGGGTATTCCCCTAATAACTTCTAAACGGCTTAGGCGATTTCAATAAAAATCGGTAAGATCATAGCACTATTTTGGCCAACCTTTACCGTAATATTCAAATTTTATTACGTCTCACCAATCCAACATGGCGGCTGTGCGAATATTTCACCGTCATTCTATATCTCCGAAACTATTACTGATATCACCCTGAAATTATGTACGGTGATAAAGGGCACTACTAGAAGTTCACCTATGAGACTTTCAAATACCTCTCAACTTCAAAACGAGCATGGCAGCCAAGCGAAGTTGAAATTTTAAATTGATTTTTCTCGTGATTTAACCATCCAAACTCATTGAAACTTACTGTTAGTACAGCAAATCTTTATGCACATTGTAATGCACTGGCATCTAATTTAGTTCAATTGTTTGTATAACCGCAAGATGGCAAGTTTTTATTTTTTGTGTATTAATCATGCGATAGAAATGAACGTTTGAATAATGAACCTACGCAAAAATCGTCTCCTAATAGCACATAACTCTATGGCCTACATATATAAAAATCGAACACGGCGACCATCCGAAATATTTAGACGGTTCTCAATATCTGCGAATCTATTACAGCACTGAAACTGAAATTTTGTATGTTGATAGAGGCAATTAACATAAGTATTTTTCTCCTTTTCATGTATAAGTGCATATCTCTCCTTGAGAAGGACGTGTATTCTAATTTCCTATTGTTTTGAAGCGCGTTTTGTTACTTCATGTTGCTAAAGTCGTACTGCGAGAGTCCATTTCAGAATAATACTAAAAATATGGATATTCAGTTGTGAAGCACAAATTGTTTCTCTTCCGTAAATATGCACGTATGTATTTTACTGATAATGTCGGTATGAGCCATACGCAAAATAATAATACTGAATTTATTTTAATACCCAGTACGTTTCAGTCCCTTTTTCAAGTTAATATCAATTATTCTTATTCAGAAATCACTATGTAAATATTGTAAATAATTTTCCATGTTTAAAAATTTAATGTTTAAAATTGTATATCTGTTAGGTAGATTTCATTAGAAGGCTAACTATTGCAATGGGTCCCATGTTTCGACTTCCGGAAAATTTCGGCATATCTTCGCGTTTCATATCCCCCAGACCCCAAAACCACCGTCAGTTCAAAAGTTTATATATAATTTATGTTTGTATATATTATTATTATTACATCATTGTTGCCCTTATGGACAGTGTTTGAACTTAAGTATCTCATGATGTCACAATTTTCACTTCTTTCCCTTCTTCTCTTCCCAAAATCTCTTCATCCTTTGACTGTGCTCCTGTTTCCTTTGTTCCGTCCACAATGTTCCTATCTTCTTCCTTTCACTTACTAAAAATTTGGCGTTCTTAATTTTGTTTCTGAATTTTTCTCTGTCTTCTATCATTTGCTTGTTGATCCCTAATTGCTTTAAATCGTCTTCTATTTCATGATACCAATTTGTTTTCCTTTTTGAACTGTTTACTACATCAAAGATTTTCTTTGTAAGTCGTTTATTGTTCATTCTCTGTATGTGCCCGTAGAAAGTTAGTCTGCGTTTTCTAATGATATCTGTGAGTCTGTCTGTGTGTTCATATAGCTCTTTGGTAGGTCTTTTCATCCATATCCCATCTCTGTGTACTGCTCCAAATATTTTTCTCAGAATTTTACGTTCAATTTTTTCTGTTTCTGTGATGCCAGATGCTCCAATTGTGGTCGTTTCTGACGCATACAATGCTTCTGGTAATACAACTGTTTTGTAGTGTCTAAGTTTGGCCTGTCTTGATATGCTTTTCTTATTATAATGTGACCATGTAAGTTTGTATGCTTTCTGGAGTTTTTCCGTTCGTTCTATGTTAGACATCTTGTTTGATCCTCCTATTTGTATATATTCTCCTAAGTACTTAAATTTTTCAACTCTTTGTATGGATCCATATATGGTATGCATGGTTTGTATATTGTTGGTGTGTCGTTCCATGTATTGGGTCTTCTCATAAGATATCTGTAAACCTGTTTTAGCAGCTATTTCATGTAATCGTTCCAGTGCTTCCTTTGCCTCCTGTGTGTTATTGCTGAGTAAGGCTACGTCATCTGCAAATGCCAGACATTTTATGATTGTTTTTGTTTCAAGGGTTCTTCCTAGCTGTATTCCTTTAACTTGTTCCTCCCACTGCTTAACAATTTTGTCTAAGACCATGTTGAACAAGATTGGTGAGAGGCCGTCTCCTTGTTTGACACCTGTGCGTATATGAAAGGGTTCTGAAATTTCACCCATGAACTTAACTTTAGAGGTGGTGTCCGAGAGCGTTAGTTGTATAAGTGCCCTGTTTTTTTTGTCAATGCCATATTCTTCCAGTACTGCAAATAGCGTTTGTCTATCAATGCTGTCGTATGCTTTTTTAAAGTCCACAAAGGTAACTAGAGTGTTTTTTGTCTGTCTGACTTTCAGTAGTGTTCTCAAGTTCCAGATCTGTTCGATGCATGATCTCCCTTTTCTGAAGCCTGCCTGGTATTCTCCTATTTGTGGATCTGATTGTGGTTCTAGTCTGTTCAATAACACTTTAGAGAATATTTTGTAAGCGACTGGCACTAGAGATATCCCTCTGTAATTATTTGGATCTGACTTATCACCCTTTTTATGTAATGGGTGGATCAATGCACATTTCCATTCCTCTGGCATTTTCTCTGTGATCCAAATGTCTGTGATGATCTTATGAATTGTTTTGGTGATGTTTTTATCTTGAAGCTTCCATACTTCAGCAATAATGCCATCTTCTCCTGCCGCTCTGTTATTTTTCATTTGTTGTATGATCTCCTCTATCTCCTCTATTGTAGGTGGAGTAGAATCGGGATTGGATGTGGTTTTTTGGAAGGTCAATTTCTCCGTGGGTTCTGTACAATTGAGAAGATTATTAAAGTATTGTTTGAGAATTGTACAGTTTTCTTTCGTGTTCGTTTCCAGGGACCCATCTGTTCTTCGAAAGCAGAGGCTAGGAGGCTGATAACCCCTAATATTTTCTTTGAATGTTCTGTAAAAATTTCTTGTGTTATTTCTCTTAAAATCTTCTTCAATTTCTTTTAGCCTGTTGTTGTCGTACGCTCGTTTTTCTCTTCTGATTTCCTTTGATGATTGTTTTTGAACTTCGTGAAATTCCTTCCATGTTTCGGATGTTCTGTTACTGCTGAACTTCATCCATGCCTGTGTTCTTCTCTCAGTGGCTTGATCACAAATTACGTTCCACCACCTATGTTTTCGTTTTCTAGGAGGTTGTGCCCAACGCATTGCCTTTTGAACTGTGGTCGCAAGATCTGTCCAAGTGTCTGTTGGATGCCTATTAATTTTTTCAATGATTTTGTCCCTGTTTATCTTCAAATATTCTGGATCAGGCTTCACTATTTTGTTTTTTGTTGTCTTTTTCTGTCTTGGGATTGGTCTAATCTTGACTTGTAACAAATAATGGTCAGACTCGAAGAACCCTTTACGCGTTCTGACATTTAAAATTTCCTGCGTATTTTTGTTAGAAATGGCCACATGATCAATCTGGAATTCTCCCCATACGGTGTTGGGTGCTTTCCATGTTGTAAGTTTTCGTCTTGGCTTTTGAAATTGTGTCGACATAATTTTGAGGTTAAAATTTTGACAATATTTTATGAGGTGTTCCCCATTTTTGTTTGTGCGATAGTGTGCTGAATGAGTGCCTGTGATTTGTCTGTATTTTCTCTCCTTACCTAATTGCGCGTTAAAGTCTCCCATTAAAATTTTAACATGCCTTTCTGGTATATTGTTTGTTACTTCTTCCATGTCTTCCCAGAAGTCTTCAACTTCTTGTGGTTTCTTTCTATTATGCTCATTTGTAGGTGCATGTGCATTGATAATCGTGTAACCTTTATTACCTGATTTGAAGGAGAGTGTGGAGATCCTTTCTGATATGGAATTAAAGTCAATAATGTTATCCATGACTGATTTGTGTACTGCAAATCCTGTTCCAAACAATGATGGTGTACCTCTTCTGACAGCAGGTTTACCTTTATAAATCCTATAATTTTCTGTGTTGAAATGATTTTCATCTTGAAAACGAGTCTCTTGAATCGCAAGAATTTTTATTTGAAATTTTTCTAACATGTCTGTGAGTTGTTTTAGTTTTCCAAGTTTGAAGAGAGTATTAACATTGAGAGTGCCAATGTAGTGTTTGTGTAGAGATTTTGAGAAGCTCCGATTCTTCTCCTCATGATGTTCCTGGTACCCCAGAATCCGATGACCAGGAAAGTCCAGCACGGTGACTGGGGCCTGGGGTAGCGGATTTCTTTCCTTTTGTTCCATCATGATTACTTCAAGTTGAAGGTGGTTGTGGTGATCTTAAAGAAAGATCACGATGATTGCTGACTTGATTGTTGAGATCAAGACATATTTCACAGCCGCACCAACTAGGTGAACAGACGCTGACCAATAATCGCTGGATACCAGAACAGACACTATTGGATTTTGTGTGTTTGGTCCACGAGAGCTATTTTATTTCGCTCAAGTCCGCCGGCAAGCCGGTGAGGAGCCCCCTATCCGCCACCTGGGACGCGCCACGTCGGAGTATCACCTCTCCGCCTGCTACGACAACGTAGTAGGTTCGTGGGTATGTATATATATATATATGTATATCAGTTTCTTGTGGACACGATAACTGCCGTAATTTTGCACCAATCACTTTGAATTTTTTACCGAATAGGTATACCTATAAAATCTCGGTCGAGTTCGTTACTGGGCTAAATCGGTCGAAGGGGGTGAAAATGGGAGGCTTTTTTCGAAAAACTGAAATATTGCTATAACTCTCTTAATATGTGAAATATCGAATCCGTTCAACGTTCATACTATGTGTCGGATAAAGCCAAAAAAATAATGTATGAAGAGTTTTTTTTATAGCACCAACCATTGACCAAAGGGGTGGGAAAAAGTGGGGTTTTCGGAAAACATTAATCATATATCTCTTAATAGGCACAATATCAAAACGGTACAAAATTGACAATATTCCCCTAATAATTACCTAAAACTTTTGTCTGAAAGAATTTTTGTTATGACCCACCATTACGCCAAGAGATGAGAAAAATGACTTCGGAATTATAAGAAAATGCCAAGAGCTATCAGTGGTTGCCATGGCAACACTACTAAATTGATGAGGGATGAGCCATCAGACGGTGCCATGACAACGCACTTGCACGAGATCAGATTCAGTATTTCCATCTAAGTGTGAAGTGGCTTCGGTGACGTAACTGGTAGCATGCTGAACTTCTATGCCCAAGGTCGCGGGTTCAAATCCGGCCGAAGTTGTCGGATTTTCTAAGAGCGCTTAAATCCCTCAGTATGCTTTCCTTTGGAGGGGAAGTTCCAACGTTCGTTGCGAGTTGCTGGTTGGGGTGGCATCTAGTAGCCAAGTTCACAGCTAGGTGTCGTTGACGGTAGTACCAGGTAGCAACATTAGGAACTACTGCTTGAAATTGACCGTCTGCAGTCCTTACCTGAATACAGCCATTACAATTCACACCGTTTATCAGACAGATTCTACACTCACCCAAAGTACACGAGGTTAGATGACCGCGTTGTCGCAGACCCTAAACTGAGGAACCAACCAGAGGTAGATTTCATTAGAAAGCTAACTATTGCAATGGGTACCATGTTTCGACTTCCGGAAAATTTCGTCATATCTTCGCGTTTCACATCCCCCAGACCCCAAAACCACCGTTAGTTCAAAAGTTTATATATAATTTATGTATGTATATATATATATATATATATATATATATATATGTATATCAGTTTCTTGTGGACACGAGAACTGCCGTAATTTTGCACCAATCACTTTGAATTTTTTACAGAATATGTATACCTATAAAATCTCAGTCGATTTCGTTACTGGGCTAAATCGGTCGAAGGGGGGTGAAAATGGTTTTTTTTTTCGAAAAAGTGAAATATTGCTATAACTCTCTTAATATGTGAAATATCGAATCCGTTCAACGTTCATACTATGTGTCGGATAAATCCCAAAAATTTATGTTTGAAGAGTTTTTTTATAGCACCAACCATTGACCAAAGGGGTGGGAAAAATTGGTTTTTTCGGGAAACATTGATCATATCTCTCTTAATAGGCACAATATCAAAACCGTACAAAATGGACATTATTCCCCTAATAATTACCTAAAACTTTTGTCTGAAATAATTTTTGAAATGACCCACCATTATGCCAAGGGATGAGAAAAATGATTTCGGAATTATAAGAAAATGCCAAGAGCAGAGGTTGCCATTGCAACACTACTAAATTGATGAGGGATGAGCCATCAGACGTTGCCATGACAACGCACTTGCACGAGATGAGATTCAGATTTCCATCTGAATAAGTGTGAAGCGGCGTCGGTGACGTAACTGGTAGCATGCTGAACTTCTATGCCCAAGGTCGCGGGTTCAAAGCCGGCCGAGTCATCGGATTTTCAAAGAGCGCTAAAATCCCTCAGTATGCTTTCCTTTGGAGGGGAAATTCCAACGTTCGTTTCGAGTTTCTGGGTGGGGTGGCATCTAGTAGCCAAGTTCACAGCTAGGTGTCGTTGACGATAGTACCAGGTAGCAACATTAGGAACTACCGCTTGAAATTGACCGTCTGTAGTCCTTACCTGAATTACAGACTAATACAGCCATCCCAAAGTACACGGGGTTACATGACCGCGTTGTCGCAGCCCCTAAACTGAGGAACCAACCAAAATCTCTGCGGGAGATATAATTTTGCGTGAAGAAGTAACAGACCGTTACATAGTTACACATCAGTGTCGAAACCTTGCATAAGGACAGTGTGACCACAAGTATAAAACTGGACCCCAAATGACAAGAAGGTTACCGTTCCCATAAGACAATAAAATGTTTAAAATATGCATAAAATGACGAAAAACAAAGTTAATTAAGCTCCAATTATAAAATACCTTCTCGCAATAAATGAGGTCTGAACCTTCTACGAAAACCTGCATATTCTGCCTATTTTCGCCTATTCCCAAGTTTGTCCGGTGAAATCTACCTCCGCCTTCCGGCGTGCCGAGAGGACTTTTTATACTTAAAAATTAACATAATGCAGTAGAACTTGGATAATTCGAACTTCTATGATTCGAAATCGTCTTTAATTCGAATATTTTGCTCGGTCTCTAGCATTTTGTATGTAAACAATGTTAAAAGATCGTGGATAATTCGAATATGTTTTTGGTTAATACAAACTCTTGAAGTCAACGGTAGAGCGCACTATTGTATTGTATTGTATTTCATAACTCGTATACTTTCTGAAAAATATTGTCGAAGCAGTGTTGGAATGCGGCCAAGTTTCCAGTTGACGGTTTGGGAGGAAATTCTGACTGTTCCAATCTCGTATGAAGAATTTGTTAATGTTGGTGAGATGTTGCAGTGTGTGGCGAGCTTAGTTAAGGTCTACCCACAATGCGCTGTCGGTAAACGGTAGTGGGCAGACGGTAGACGGCAGATGAAGTCAGAAGTCTGTAGTTCACAACATAGCCACCCACAATGCGCAGTCGTTAAAATGCTAGGAGTAAATAATAACTTGACTTTCATTTATTCCTTGAGAAGGTTGTCATTGTCGACAACCTAACCTAAAATTTGCAAGGATGCATGACTTGGAGCGGTACGGTTTATTTTATTGCTGCTAACTGGTACAGCATTGTTAAAATGGAGGAAAAATACTCGTACATCCAGTATCCCCTCTTGTAAATAATTAATAACAAATCCAACTCTGAATTAGGCCTACTGTTTTTTGAACATAATTGTTTTTGTGTAGCTGGTCATTTTTGATTGAACGCCCGAGGGCTCCCAACACGTTCAGTCTATTGCTACATCATTTCCTAATTTACTTTTCGTCATTACAAAATGTATTTTGGCTAATTTCAGTACCGGTAGGCCCTACTTTAGAAAATGTTTTCGTACGATGAGCTCTCAAGCAACTTCACATTGTGAATGACGCCATAAGAGAGCACGGGTCAGCCTTCAACTACAGTCTGCCGTCTGCCCACTACCGTCTGCCGACAGCGCATTGTGGGTAGAGCGAAAGGCGGACATAATCACCGAGGTAAACAATAACGCCATCCAAACTACAGGTGACGCATCTGAAGATGAGGACGGTGATTCTTTGAACGATCAAGGAACGACCGATTCAGAGTGCGGCAGAATCAACCAATTACGTTCAACAACACAGAATATTTTTTTGAAAATCAACACAACGTATGTGATTGTATTTTTCAGTCACTAAATGACGTAGACTCATATATTACTCGTGAGAAAATTAAATCATGAAAGCAATCTACTATCTCGGACTTTTTGACAAACAGTATATACTAATCTATATCTATATACTCGTATATATAAATCAATGTAACGTGATAGTTTGTCTGTGGGTGGGTATGTATGTCTCCTATGCGTTCATATACCATTCGTCCGATTGCGATGAAACTTGGGTGAGATGTTGAGTACACTCCAAGGAAGGTTTCTGACTTAGTAAATCCATTTTACAATAGGTAGCGCACGCGTAGATTCAACAAATGAGTGACGATGCGCGAAGCGTTTCAAACAAGTCCCGTATGTGTTCATATACCATTCGTCCGATAGCGATGAAACTTGGGTGAGATGTTGTATACACTTACGTGAAGGTTTCAAAATTAGTGAATACATTTCACAGTAGATAGCGCACGAGTAGATTCAACAAATGAGCGACGACACGCAAAGTGTTTCAAAAAAGTCCCGTATGCATTCATATACCATTCGTCCGATAGCGCTGAAACTTGGGTGAGATGTTGTGTACATTCCAGGGAAGGTTTCTGGCTTAGTACGTACATTTTACAATAGGTATCGCACCAGTAGATTCAACAAATGAGCGATGACACGCGACGCATTTCAACAAAGTCCCGTATAAAGTCATATACCAGTCGTCTGATAGTGATAAATGTTTGGTGAATTGTTGTGTACACTCCAGGAAAGGTTTCTGGCTAAGTAAATCCATTTTACAATACGAAGCGCACGTTTATATTCAACAAATGAGTGACTACGCGCGAAGCGTTTCGACAACGTCCTGTATACGTTCACATACCATTCATCCGATTGCGATGAAACTTGGGTGAGATGTTGTGTACACTCCAGGGAAGGTTTCTGGCTTAGTACATACATTTTACAATAGGTATCGCACCAGTAGATTCAACAAATAAGCGATGACACGCGACGCGTTTCAACAAAGTCCCGTATAAAGTCATATACCAGTCGTCAGATAGTGATAAATGTTTGGTGAATTGTTGTGTACACTCCAGGAAAGGTTTCTGGCTAAGTAAATCCATTTTACAATACGAAGCGCACGTTTATATTCAACAAATGAGTGACTACGCGCGAAGCGTTTCGACAACGTCCTGTATACGTTCACATACCATTTATCCGATTGCGATGAAACTTGGGTGAGATGTAGTGTACACTCCAGGGAAGGTTTCTGGCTGAGTACATCCATATTACAATATTTAGCGCAAGAGTAGAATCAACAAATGAGCGACGACACGCGAAGCGTTTCAACCAAGTCCCGTATGCATTCATGTACCATTCGTCCGTAGCTATGAAACTTGGGTGAGATGTTGTGTACACGTCATGGAGAATTTCTGGCTTAGTAAATCCACTATACAATATGCAGCGCACAAGTTGATTCAACAAATGAGGGACGACGCGCGAAGCGTTTCAACAAAGTCCCGTATAAGGTCATATACCATTCTGCCGTTAGCGGTGAAACTTGGGTGAAATATGGTGGACACTCCAAGGAAGGTTTCTGGCTTAGTAAATACATTTCACAGTAGGTAGCACACGAGTAGATTCGACAAATGAACGACGACATGCAGAGCGTTTCAATACAGTCCCCTATGTCTTCATATCCCATTAGTCCGATAGCGATGAAACTTGGGTGAGATGTTGTGGACACTTACGTGACGGTTTCTAACTTAGTAAATACATTGTACAGTAGGTAGCGCACGAGTAGATTCAACAAATGAGTGACGGAGCGCGAATCGTTTAAACAAAATCAGGTATGCGGTCATATACTATTCATCCGATTGCGATGAAACATTGATCAGTTATTGTGTACCCGCCAGGGAAGGGGACTTAGTAAATCCATTTCACAATAAGTAGCGCAAGAGTAGATGCAACAAATGGGTACGACGCGCGAAGCGTTTCAACAAAATCCCCTATTGCGTTCATATAACATTCTTCGATTGCGATGAAACCTTGATGAGTTATTGTGTACACGCCAGGGAAGGGCTTCGACTTAGTAATACATTTCTCAATACGTAGCGCACGAGTAGATTCAACAAATGAGTGACAGCGCACGAATCGTTAAAACAAAACCCCGTATACGTGCATATACCATTCATCCGATTGCGATGAATCATTGATGAGTTATTGTGTACACGCCAGGGAACCTACATACTAGAAGAAGAAATGGAAAACTAAAGGAGAATAAGGCAAATAAAAGGACAGAAGGAAAAGAAATGCCCTCAACCCTCGGAGAAGGCGGATTGAGGGACTTGGAAGGAAGGAGAGCCATGAAAGGCATATAGGAAAGTGAAAGAGGAGAGGGTCCGCCCCAAAGGTAAGGGACAAAAGGGGAAAACGGACCCAGCTCAGGAATCCCTCGGGGTCGCCAACTCCCGAACTCACCAGCCGTGAGCCCCTGAGGGTGTAGCAATATCTAGGGTGCACCAGAAGTGGTGGGGCTACATACACCCGGCCTCCTTAAGGGCCTTGTGCACAAGGCAGGAGGTAAAAGGAAAAGAAAAGAAGGCTGACCCCTCGCAGAAGGAGGGTATCAGAAAAGATGAGACAAGGGCCAATTAAGGCGGGAAAGGAAGAGACTCCCTAGGCCTCGGATACCCTAATACCGTCGGGGTCGGAAGAGAACAAGAGTTGACCAAGGGAGGTCGACAGGAAAGAAGACAGAGAGGAGCCCGGCACAAGTAAGTGGAAATAATGCCGGACTCAGCTGGGGCCCCGTGGTCGCCACCCCACGCTCACTAGAAGTGAGCCCCTGGGGGAGCGAAGCGTTTTAACAAAATCCCCTATGCGTTCAAATAACCTTCTTCGATTGTGATGAAACCTTGATGAGTTATTGTGTACACGCCAGGGTAGGGTTTCGACTTAGAAAATCCATTTCTCAATAGGTAGCGTACGAGTAGATTCAACAAATGAGTGACAGCGCACGAATCGTTCAAACAAAATCCCGTATACGTTCATATGCCATTCATCCGATTGCGATGAAACTTTTGAAATTTGTTGTGCACGCTCCCACGAATGGTTCTAAATTAGAAAATCCATTTTACGATAGCTTAGAGGCAGTTAACGGAAATTGAAAAACATGTTGTGTATCCAAAAGCACTTCAAGAAACAGAATTTCAACGCCAACACTTTCTTTGATTGGCATTGCAACGCATGCCGGGTACAGCTTGTAGTACCTAAAAATATAGTTTTGTGTTGAATCTTAAAGTTTTGAGCAATTTTCGAAACATTTTGTTGAATTCGAATTTAAATTGTCCCATGAAGTTCGAATTACGCAAGTTTCACTGTATAATAATTATTGATGGTCAACACAGCTAGAAGTTCCATAAAATTACATTTCCGACTATTTAGAACTGTTTCTAAGTAAAATATGCATAATATGCAAAAATATTATTTTAGTTGAGATATATTTATATTGAAAATAGAAACGCTACAGAATACGGAGTGATCGTAAGTAGGGGCGCTTCTAACCAGTGTCATGGCCGCCGCGTGAGT
The DNA here is from genome assembly GCA_946902985.2 of Meconema thalassinum. Taxonomy (NCBI): domain Eukaryota; kingdom Metazoa; phylum Arthropoda; class Insecta; order Orthoptera; family Tettigoniidae; genus Meconema; species Meconema thalassinum. Next base: position 303,852,380 of record OX336396.1, on the reverse strand, counting down.
CCAAGCCAATATCTCGTGAACCCAAGGTCGAATGTTGACAAATGAGGTGTCGTTGGACTCTGGCTGACGTCCTCTTTCCTATGGACCACGTATTATATTTCCCCCAAAAAATTTGAAAATTTTTGTTTTTGAAAGTAGGCGATAGTTTGAAAACCAAACATGATAGAACGTTGTACCGTGGTTCAAACGATTGATCTTTATGTCCTTTATTTTTATAATAAAACTTGTTTATTTTTTATGTTTTTTTGAAAACAGTCCAATTTTGAAATTCCTATATTTTGGAAACTAGGAACTTTACAAAAAAAATTGTTTGACATAAATGAATGGCCCTGACTCCCTCAAACCCCAAAATAAATTTCAAATCTCTAGGATTAAAACTGTGGAGTGGTGTGGTGGGGACAGTTAAGCCCCACCCCCTACTTTCATATAAACTTTGGGCGATATCTCCCGAACGCGTGCTCGGATTTTAACGAACGAGGTATTATTGGCGTTGGGATGACGTCCTCTTGGCTAAGCATGTGTCTTGGTATTTTTTTTTTAAATAGAAAATTTTTATTTTTTGGATTGGTGCTATTTTGGAAACGGTAAATTGAAAAAAGTTCGTTTGACGTTAATGAAAGGTGGGTATGCCCTCTAGGCGGGCAGCAAGTCCCAAGGGTGTAGGAGGAAAAAACAATAGCCTACTTTCTCGCGAACATTGGTGATCATGGGCGAACGGATGGTCGGATTTTAACAAATGAGATGTCGTTGGACTCGAGCTGATGTCCTCTTTCCTATAGACCACTCATTATACTTTTCAAAAAAAAATTGAAAAATTTTGTTTTCGAAAGTAGGCGATAGTTTGAAAACCAAACATGATAGAATGTTATGCCATAGTTCAAACCAATGGTCTCTATGACCTTTATTTTTTATAATAAAACTTTTAATATTATGAGATTTTTTGAAAACACTGACATTTTGAATAATTACTATTTTGGAAACTAACACGTTGACAAATAAGTTTGTTTGACACAAATGAAAGGTCTCTACCCCCTATACCATGAAAATAAATGCCAACTCTCTAGGACAAAAAAATCTAGGCATTTTTTTTTTTTATAAAAGCGTGTTTGAAGACCGAGAGCCGGTAGCGCTTGACGTATGTTACAACGAGGCTCTCACTAAGCATGGTGAATACTGGAAATGGCTATTTCGACGGGGGCGATGTATGGCAAAACGAGGGATTGCTTTTCGTTATTTTTTCCTATGACGAATGAATGAAGGCGAATATTTTGAAATGTGACAAGCATGCTAAGATTTTTTTATCCCTGAAGGGGATCTTTAACGTTTAAGTTAACGGTGATAGCGAGATCGCTCTCTGACACAACAGACGGTTGTAGGATATGACCAAGTGATTCTTAGTCGTTGGCGATCTCGGTGACCGTGCCCGGAAGAAATGAATAGCTATTTTGGTGGGATGGCGGGGACAGCTTATGACGGTTGGTTTTATGACATTTCCAATGACGGATAGAGGCAAATATTTGAAAATGTGTTAAGTGTGCTAGGAATTCTTTTACCCCTGAAGGGGATCGTTAACATGCTAGTAAACGGTGATAAGTGAGACTGCTGTCTGGCAAAGTAAGTGGTTTTAGAATATGGAAACCTATAACCTTTGCTCGACCAAGTCATGTGCATGTACGCAAAGAGCAAAACGGTAAGGTCATTGGCCTGAAATGTTATAAACTAAATATTGAACTGCGTAAAGTCATGTGTTTTAGGATGAAAGTAAGTGGTTAACATGATGATGTATTGAGGATGGCCGCTTGCTAGTAATTATTATTACAGTAAAATGTTTAATAATAATAATAATAATAATAATAATAATAATAATAATAATAATAATAATAATAATAACACACACATGTTTTGAATGCCAACACGCACACAGTCCAGCTCACTGGTGACTGAATATTTTACCTAGCCAGAGGACTCGTGAGAGCTGTTGCTGGTGCTGACGAAGCAGGAATGTCTACGTCAGCAGGAAGTGTGATATCAGCTTACATGCCTCGTGGTGGCTAGCTGTTTAAGCACAGACCGCCATTTTGGTTCCTTATTAAAAACATGAAACTAGTATAAGGTACACGAATCTTATTCAGATTGAGGAATGTGAAGAGGCATGGGAACACGTGCGAGAGAGAGACAGAGAACCATTCAAGGTCAAAACGCTGAGAAAATACAACTTTTTCTGTTGCTAGACTAACTGATAACGATTGCGTTAGTCATGCACTTGCCATTTTAGCACACGGACGTATACAGTAGAGCTGTGGAAGAAAAATCCTTTTATTTTTTGGTAAGTACCTATGAATGATTATTTTAATAATGTCATGCTAATGAACCTTAAATTTGTAGTTATTGGTTAGGTAATTATTGATATTTTAATTTATTTGTTTGCAGATAACCGGTTATCTTACATGTCTGAGATACAAGAAACCAGTTTACTTTTGAGACCACTAGAAGGAAACAGCAACAAGCCACTGCAAGTGAAGGTGGGATTTTTTTTAACTAACTTGTTTCATTTTTGTTTCATATTTTATTTTATCAAATGCATGTACTAACCTGAATTTAGGTATTTATTACGGTTTATTTTATTTATTTTTAAAAACTTGGGAAGAAAAGCCTTACCGCCGTAGCAGTCGCTGAAAACCCGAGACGCAGTAAAGTGCAACCATTGTTTCCAGGCAGTGAACTATTTAAAACTCAGGTAAGCCTAACATAAAATGCTATTCCATTTTACCACTACTGAAAACACGTAGACAAAAAATTCATTACCTGTACATGACTAGGACGATGATTGCTTTCTTGATTAATGACTATGTATTGGCAACCGGTACAAGACCATATTGGTTGTTTACCGGGAAAGTACAAGGCCATATTGGATTTTGTAAAAAACAAAAAAAATAATTTTACTGACATGTCGTTCCCTATAATAATAATAATAATAATAATAATAATAATAACAATAATAATAATATTTATATCGTATGGCCTCGGATTCCGGGTGCAAGCATAGTTATTTGACACATAGAGGGTAGCTTGCATGTCGAATTTAGTTGTTCCTTGACTATGAAAGTCTTTCTAGTAGAAAAATGAGGAACTTTGTACCCTATGAACTCAACGAATATTCGCAGGTTTGAACATGATAATCTGAACAAAACGACATGACATTATAATTTTTTGTTTATGTATTGGTTCAAGGGGAATGTAAATGACTGCAGCTCTATAAAAGGAAAATAAGTACATGGGTTACGGTTAGTGCCGACATAGAGTTTATTATAATTTTTATGGAGTTTTGATATATTAATGCCAATTAACGTTAAAGTTTTATTTACAATTATTGATTGATTGATTGATTGAGTGATTGGTTATTTTGTTTGATTTTAGGTGTCGTCATGCGCCATTAACGTAATGAACAGACAGTGAACAAGCATACATTGTGTCTTAAACTACTCTGTGCAACGTTAATGACTTACAATAAGAAAAAGTTTTATTATAACACATGGCGTTAGTACCAAATACAACAAGTGAGCAAGTTGGTTTACCACGTGGGTTAAATTTAAAATCAGAACATGATCGTTGGTTTACATTTGAATCCTGGCCTGTTGGCTTTTTGTCGACACATGAACTTGCAAAAGCCGTTTTTTTTTTACTTGAACCGAGATGATGTGATGCGCTGTGTGTTTTGTCGTATTGAACTTTCACACTGGGAAAAAGGGGACGATCCCTTTAGAGACCATTTGCGATGGTCTCCTTGTTGTCCGTACATGCTTGGAAAACAAGTGGGTAACATACACGTGTATCCATTTTACCGAACCACAAGACCATTGGCCGCTACTTACGTTGCTGAATCACAAATAAATAATGATATTAATGATATATTACCAGCCAACAACGGTAGTTTCGATATATGTGGCCCATATGCCATAGACAGTGTTGAATTGGCATGTGCTTTTTAAAAATTGGGAGTTTGCAAGACTAAAGCACTAGCACACCCAGAGTACAGCTCTGTTGAAAAACGTTTAGAATCTTATAAAAATGTTTGGCCATTAATATTAAAACACCTTACCAAACAGTTAAGTGAAGCTGGATTTTTTATACTGGTGAAGGGGATAAAACAATATGTTTTATTGTGGATTTGTTTTAAGGATTGGCAAATGGCTGATGATCCTTTTGTGCAACACGCTCGTTGGTTACCTAACTGTAAATACATGGTGTTGCTTAAAGGTCAGGAATTTGTGAACACTATTCGTAAAGAAAACGTGATTGCAGCACAAGACATAAAAGTGCCTTTAGAGTTAGAACAAGCTGAGCAAATACATGAGGCTTGAAAAAAAAGACTTGTCTCACGAACAGATACAAAAGTGTGACCAACAATTATGTAAAATTTGTTATCAAGATGAACTAGGTGTTGTAATTTTGCCTTGTGGACACATGATAGCCTGTGTCAAGTGTGCATTAGAACTCAACACTTGTGCTATATGCAGAAAAGTAGTTTCTGCTACAGTTAGGGCATTTCTTGCATAAGTAGTATAATTTATTAGCCATGCATAGTGCAAAATCCCTAATTGCACAATATTATTAAAGCTGTTTTAGAGTGTAATAGATATGCTTTTCTTTTGTTTTTAGACTACTACAATGAATGTTTTTAATGCTGTGGGTCAAGCATGTGGCTTAGAGATAAAGAAGCTCAGCGAATTGCCAACGCATATTCCATTCCACATTATCAAGATTCGGATATTGAAAACAGCATATGGTGATCGTGTACTTTGTGTATCTGAAAACTTTGAGTCTTTTCTGCCTACACGGTTTAATGATATGTCGGAGAGTGTTTTTGATGAAGTCAATAATGCTGTGCAACCTGTACACTTAATGTATGAAGGTTTTTAAAAACAATAGGAGCATGGTGCGTTTTAATTAAATGAAAAAAAAGTGAAATAATAATGGAAATTATATGTAATGACAATGGACTGAAAGAAAAAATTATGTGTATAGAATAATAATGTTTAGTTTATGGTATTGTCTTAAAAATATTATCATGAAACAAAAAAATGTATATAAAGTTTGTAAATAAATGCAAAATGATGTTACAATGTTGTTTTATTTTATACAAAGATAGAATATTTTTTTTTTTACATTGCAGAGTATACATGACTATGACAATAGATGCACACTTAATACAACTCTTTCTCTCATTTCAATAGTCTGTTATAGTTTTTAAACACAAGGCTTGTTGTAGATCTTTTTATAGCAATGTCCATTCACTGTTGTGTTCAAAAACTGGGGAAGCCGCAACGGTTTTATAGGCATAAAAACCTTATTGTTATTACTATTTAGTCATTTTGATCCTCTTGCAATACTACGGTACCTTTTTGCATATTAAGAGCAGATGACCTAGTTGTTCCACTCCTTAAAACGACAACAACACTACCTCTTGCATAGTTTGTGATGTTGATGGCTCTTGTGGTGTGGAAGACAGATTAAACATTACTTTTAGAACAGGGGTTTAACGTTGCTCATTAAACAATCCACTATTATGAGTAGCAATATGTTTTCTTGATTTTTTGTCGACGGCAACTGTGTTTCATGCAGTACACTACATTGATGATCACTGACACTTAAAACCTCACTGTTTTTACTTTTTAGGTCACCACGACAATGCTTGGAACGTTGTTTTGAACAGCGCCAAATTACAGTTCGGTTTTTATTGGTTCGGTTCACAATATATGAATATCCATTATAGTATGCATAAGGCTTACCATACCTAGTCACTGATATTCCCATGTCAACTGTCAAGCATAGACTAAGCTCTAGTAAAGTCAACTTGGATTTCCCAATCGTGATCGGTATGCCCAGTTTGTTGTAAAGCATGCAAGTGTCGAAGCCGTTGAATTAGCTTACTGGGTTTGTTCCAGTATACAAATTTAACAAATGAATTTTAGGTGTAAACAAAACATTACCATTGTCCTCATCATCATCATCATTATCATCATCATGATCATCATTATCATCATGGCCATTATCACTAATACTATATAGTCCTTTTTGAACCTCTTGCAATACCACTTCATTTATAGTCTGCGATGATTTTGATAGTGTTAAAGGGTTCTTGGACTTTGACAACTGTCTCAACATGACTTTTTGAGGACATGATAAGTCCTTTTGAACAAACACTGCACTATTTTTAGCCGCAATATCATTTTCTTGCACTTGCTTTTTAGCATTTTGATAATTGTTTGTAAACATCAACCGTGGTTCGTTTGGAGCACGACATTGATGAACACTCACACTTAAAACCTTTCCATTTTTACTTTTCAGATTGCCTCGACATTTTGTTGACCTCTCTTTCGAGCATCGCCAGAATATTATTCCTTACGAATTCTGACGATTATAGTTATAAGAGTAGCCTTGATAGAGTGCACGTTGCCTACCTTTGTTGGTTGTAGTAAGTTCCATAGTAGTAACTGACCTGTCAGTACGATGTTCACACTACAAAGGTTACAACTGTTTTGCTGATGGAGTGACATACCATAAGCTTATATATTGGCTTATGTGTTGGCTTTTTGTGTTGGCTTTTTGTGTTGGCTTTTGTGTTGCCTTTTGTGTTGGCTTTTTGTGTTGGCTTTTGTATTGGCTTTTGTATTGGCTTATTTGACAAGTCATTTTTGTCAATGTATTTAGGGGATTTTTTTCTCGGTGTTGGAAAGTATTTGAAAGAGAGGGAATATTTAAAGACTTAACCTCAGCTCACTAACCTAACCTAACCTAACCTGACTTCACCTAACCTAACCTAACCTAACTTTACCTAACCTAACTTCACCTAACCTAACCTAACTTCACCTAACCTAACCTTTCAACTCTCAAATGATAATTAAATTCTGGGCATAGTCGAGTTGGAACCCAAGACCTCAAGGGTCAAAACCAATTATTTTTTGGTTGCTTATTTTGGTAGCTTATTTTCATGGCTAACCTAACTTTACCTAACCTAACCTCAGCTCAATTTGCATATCACTAGTAAGTGTTCACATCCTCCTCTAGGTGGTATGCTCGTTGTTCAGGTAGTGCTCATATTTACCGCTAGGTAGCGGAAAAATACCTTGTGTGTTGCATGTGACTCTTGTGAAGTTTGATCGCGTGCATGACGTGCTTGCTTGTATAAGTTCTATATATAAACTCAATATACAATAAACCAATAAATGTTCAAAACTAACATGTATAGCCAGGTTTAGGGTATATAGGAGACCCTTAGCAAGAAAGGCTGTCTAACCCACTAGTCTACAGCCAGCCTCGTCATTCGCAGTAAGCACCTGTTGGCAGTAAATTCTATACCACGTTGTTCATAACATGGCACTTAAACAGGCTGTAGATCATGGAATAAAATTGGTAAAAATATCAACGTATGCCTTTAGCCAAGGTCTTTGTTTAAACTTTAACACACGATGATTTCATATGTTGGCTTTTGATGATGATGGTAATGGTAATGCTTTGTTTACACCAAAACATTCATTTGTTAAATTTGTATACTGGAACAAACCCAGTAAGCTAATTCAACGGCTTCGACACTTGCATGCTTTACAACAAACTGGGCATACCAGTCACGATTGGGAAATCAAAGAAATTGAACAAGAGCTACGTCGTGCTAAAATTATTGTGTAATGGCTCTACCACTTTGCGACCACTTTTACCCCCACTCTTGGTTCTTATATTTGCTTATTTGCTTCCACTTTTACCTGAGCTCTTTAGATCCATATTTGCTCTCACATTAAACTATTATTCTTATTACCAAGTTGACTTTACCAGAGCTTAGTCTATGCTTGTCAGTTGACATGGAAATATCAGTGACTAGGTATGGTAAGCCTTAAGCATACTATGAAGGATATTCATATATTGTGAAACGAACCAATAAAAACGGAACAGTTATTTGGCGCTGTTCAAAACAACGTTCCAAGCATTGTCGTGGTGACCTAAAAAGTAAAAACAGTGAGGTTTTAAGTGTCAGTGATCATCAATGTAGTGTACTGCATGAAACACAGTTGCCGTCGACAAAAATCAAGAAAACATATTGCTACTCAAAATAGTGGATTGTTTAATGAGCAACGTTTAACCCCTGTTCTAAAAGTAATGTTTAATCCTTATTCCACACCGCAAGAGCCATCAACATCACAAACTATGCAAGAGGTAGTGTTGTTGTTGTCGTTTTAAAGAGTGGAACAACTAGGTCATCTGCTCTTGATATGCAAAAAGGTACCGTAGTATTGGAAGAGGATCAAAATGACTAAATAGTAATAACAATAAGGTTTTACGCCTATAAAACCATTGCGGCTTCCCCAGTTTTTGAACACAACAGTGAATGGACATTGCTATAAAAAGATCTACAACAAGCATTGTGTTTAAAAACTATAACAGACTATTGAAATGAGAGAAAGAGTTGTATTAAGTGTGCATCTATTGTCATAATCATGTATACTCTGCAATGTTAAATATTCGAAATTTGTATAAAATAAAACAACATTGTAACATCATTTTGCATTTATTTACAAACTTTATATATTTTTTGTTTCATGATAATATTTTTAAGACAATACCAAAAACTAAACATTATTATTCTATACACATATTTTTTTCTTTCAGTCCATTGTCATTATTATTTCACTTTTTTTTTCATTTAATAAAAATGGACCATGCGCCTATTGTTTTTAAAACCTTCATTAATTAAGTGTACAGGTTGCACAGCATTATTGACTTCATCAAAAACACTCTCCGACATATCATTAAACCGTGTAGGCAGAAATGTCTCAAAGTTTTCACATACACAAAGTACACGATCACCATATGCTGTTTTCAATTTCCGAATCGTGATAATGCGGAATGGAATATGCGTTGACAATTCGCTGAGCTTCTTCATCTCTAATCCACATGCTTGATCCACAGCATTCAAAACATTCATTGTAGTAGTCTATAAACAAAAGAAAAGAGTATATATTACACTCTAAAACAGCTTTAATAGTATTGTGCAATTAGGGATTTTGCACTATGCATGGCTAATAAATTATACTACTTATGCAAGGAATGCCCAACTCTGTAACAGATACTGCTTTTCTGCATATAGCACAAGTGTTGAGTTCAAATGCACACTTGACACAGGCTATCATGTGTCCACAAGGCAAAAATACAACACCTAGTTCATCTTGATAACAAATTTTACATAATTGTTGGTCACACTTTTGTATCTGTTCGTGAGACAAGTCTTTTTTTTCAGCCTCATGTATTTGCTCAGCGTGTTCTAACTCTAAAGTCACTTTTATGTCTTATTCTGCAATCACGTTTTCTTTACGAATAGTGTTCACAAATTCCTGACCTTTAAGCGACACCATGTATTTACAGTTAGGTAAGCAAAGAGCGTGTTGTACAAAAGGGTCATCAGTCATTTGCCAATCCTTTAAAGCAAATCCACAATAAAAACATATTGTCTTATCCCCTTCACCAGTATAGAAAATCCAGCTTCACTTAGCTGTTTGGTAAGGTGTTTTAATATTAATGGCCAAACATTTTTATAAGATTCTAAACGTTTCTCAACAGAGCTGTACTCTGGGTGTGCTAGTGCTTTAGTCTTGCAAACTCCCAATTTTTCAAAAGCGCATGCCAATTCAACACTGTCTATGGCATATTGTACAGCCCAGGGGCAGTACCCCTAAAACCCACCCCTTCATCTTTTCATCAAAACCACCCTCATAGGCATGCCATAAGCCTCACATACTTCTTCAACACAAGCAGGCCCAGCAATACTGCTGACGGCCACGCTTACATAAAACACACATAAACACACTAACTGGAGCAGCGACGTTGAGGAAACGCTGACCGAGCAGTGGGGGAAGGCCTTAAAAGCCAGACCCAGAAGAGCCCCATTATCTGTTGGTGGCCAGCGGCCCTGCTCTTCCGAGGTTCGTTCCAGCTCTTCACCTGGTGAGAACTAGCCGTGTGCTCAGATTCCTTATCATTGTAACACCTACCCTGAACACTTTTGTATTTTACATCTTGTACTTTACTTTATATCTGTCCAGTACCTAAAAGGGTCAGTACATCACAGCTACTAGCCAATAAATACTTGGTCAGTAAACACACACAGTTATTACTCATTACACCCAGTATTACATCCTTACGCCCGACCTGACCTTAGTCCCACTTTCCCCTGACCGTGGAGGCCAGGAACTGCACCGTCAGTAATTCTATTGTACTCGAGCAAGCAGCCAGATGGCAGCGTGTCAAAGTGCAAACTCTGCATGTGAGCTCGCTAAAACGCTCGCTCTACTTAATTGGCAGGCTAAGTCATTAGCTCACCTTAGACATCCATCCCCTAGCTTTTAAACGCTTCCTGTAGGGACGCCCCCAATAGATCACGTACTCTCACCAACACACTACACTGGTAGTCTCCCCCAATCACGGGAAACTACCCTTTTTCGGAAAGATCCCTTAAATTAATACATCTACACTACCCTGTTTATCCCACCTCCAACAGAGGGATAAAACATATTGGAGGATGCGCAGCTACCACGCAAAATAAGGGTAAGGGACTCAAACAACGAGCCCTCGTGGTAGAGCGATCCATACCGAAAGCAGCCAAGCGATATTTGATTTTTTTTTCTCTGACAGAAAGCATTATTTCTTCCCCTCTCTGGGAATGTAAGGGAAATTTTAACCCAGCCACCCCCCCCCCCCCCACTAGGGCGGCAGTTCTTTTTTTTGTTTCTTTATAACCAACACTGTTAAAAATACATTTATCCTGACAAGACACATTACACTTAAAACAGCATTACATTAAGATTACGCTATACAGATTGGCACCACATGCAGAAGCAACAGGGGTTGTAAGCCATAGAGGCGATAGGGGTACACCAGTATTATTCGCCTTATTACTAAGGTTTTAGAGGCATATACAAAGGCGACAGGCACAAATACGGGCACTCCAGAAAAGGGTTGGAGCAATACAGGGCAAACAGCCTTGCACCCCGTCGGAGGATAGGATAGCGCAATTGAAACGCGCACACAAACATTTACATAACATACACGAACACCTCAACAGGAGCCATGTCCGAAGGATCACGATATAAGACCGATAGAACACTACACATGGCCCGATAACGGATAACACTACCTTAGAGAGAATAAGGGTGCACTACACAATGTTATATGCCCAATACAGGGAGCTCATTCGCGAACAGGCGCTCCTCCAGTTGGAGGCTACAGAACTGTATAGGACATAAACAAATAGAAACTAGCGGTACCAAAGTTGCCGAACAGGCCATATGCCTCAATAGGCAATATGCTCAAATTTGGGCCGAATATCGGGAACTCCAGGCCAACAATGCCATCTTTGAGTTCATGACAGGGCCACCAACGAAGTCAAGAGAGGACATAGGCGTAGATATGCTAACTCAACAATTCGCGAAGAAGTCCCTCTCAACACGTACCGCCACACAAGGGAAGGAGTCTGCCGTGGCCACTGGCCAGAAAACGGTCAGGCTAGCCTCCAATTCACTACAGGGCCAAACTCACATCGACACACGTCCCTCAACTCCGGTCCGGGAGGCAATTTTTCCAGACCGAGGGGCAAACCTACGCCAAACCCCTCAAAACGAATGAACGAGAGGGAGTTGACGCCAGGGCTCTCAAACACACACGACAACACAGAGAGGATCCTGGAGGAAACTATATCATGGGCTGAGGACGTAGAGAACGTGCCACAGCACGATAAGCCCATACAGACCTACACACATAGACAGACACGAAGGAAGGAGTCTGCGGTGGCCATAGCGCAGAAAAAGGCCAGACTACCCTCCAATACATTGCAAGAGCGCTCACAGACAATTACACGACCCCTAACGCCAGTTCAAAGGGCGATTTCGCCAGAATGGAGGCGGACACGAGCATGTGCACCCCCGAGACAAAGAAATACAGGGGGATTGCTTACAATTCACCAGGGTGTAACACACACACCTGCACGCACTATCCTGCCTCCAAAACAAAGTACACGGGGTATAAGGGAAGTTTTCCCGCCCACCCCACGAGGCCAGGCAGACAGGAGGACACACACCCCCACAGACACTGATAGGGTAGCGTGGAGCCAACGCAGCCCTTTAGGCACCAGCACACCTACGCCTATTAACAGGCACTACGGTGAACGAAGGCTTAGGCTTACTCTACTTAAAACATCCCTGAAAAATGGTAAAGAGGCTCCTCAATGGGAAGCGGAGGCCTATACCCTCGTGACTGGCGAAGGTATTCACCCCGTCGGGCAACAGCGCTCGGGCGAGGATAAACACATTTACAGGGGAAATCCACTCCCAACTAGACAATAACTGGCCAGAACTAAGGTAATTCGTAAGCACATTAAAATTAAAGCCAGGAAGATGGACACGGGGACGGACAATCACACGGACGGCATCGCACAGACAGCATGGATACACAATCCCATAGAAAAGCCATAGGATCCCATATAGACACTGTGCCCCATATAGTTAAAGCTAAGAATTAATGCATGCATAAGAAGGTTTATATAATATGTATATGACTGGCATATTATCATTGTGTACACATCTTAAATATACACCAGGGATGGCATATGAATTGCACTAATGCCACTCACAGCACAGACATAAACACGGAAAGGTTCTTTTACAAGGTAGATACACCGACACAGGAGTATACAGCCATAGCTTACTGCCTAAAGTCAGCCTCAAGGGCGTGACATGGTAACTAAGGGCCAGGACACACAAGCACAAAAACGATTGAGCCACACAAGCATGAACACAGGAAGGTTCTTTTACATACGGGGCATACATGTACAAACACATAAATTACACAAGCAGAGACACTGACACAGATAGCGTCATCACGATAGTAGGGCCAAAAGATAAGGCACGGTCATTATGAGGAAACGTAGGGCCTCGTAGAACATATTTTAGAAACACTCACACCATTTATGACAAGGTCGCAACATAAGTGCTATACACTTCAAATGTTAACTACCGGACAGGAAATACGGTCCCGGCAGCGCTGTTATCACATGAAGTAACACAACACTTTGCATACTCAGCGCGAAAACGTGACACACTGGTCGGCTGAAGGCACTCACAGAAAGCACAGTATTACGATCGACAGAGTATCATTCACTAGGGATTCAAAACCAGACTACGCCCACAAATTAAGACCAGGGCTAACGAAAATTCACACAGGCGACATACATGGGTCATACTTACAGGGGCGTAGGCCGGTTCTAAGGTATTCGCTATAGTTGCCTACTTAGGGCATTAGCGACCCCAGGACTACCAATAGGGGACGTACTGGGAACACCAGGCCTCTACGGAGACCACAAAATACGCTTTTGGACCATAGCGCCCGAAATCTGAATACGGGAGACGCCACGAGCACAGACAAACGCTCACACAAAGTAGGGAACACCACATCTCTACGGCCAAACATCATGGCAATATAGATTACCCCGGACATAAAATAATAGAGCAAGACACAAAGGGGAAGTGATCACGGAAACAAATTCCCAAACAAGCTTGTGAGCGGGAAAAAATGACAAGTTAACACATTGGCCTTTTTAGAATGCAAACACATGTCGACACACGGACAGTGGCGGAAGGCACGTTTTGTTAGCCTTCCTGCATATCATTGAAGACTTTCCGTACACAAGGACACTAAACAAATATACAAAATACACTGCGCTGCAAATAAGCGAGTTCCATCGTGTTGCCACACACTGTTGACGGAAGAAATTCTTGTAGCAGCAGGACGTGACAATGACATACAGACATGATGACACTAACATAAAAACAATAACAGTAAAGTTATACAGTGACAACACGGATATTGATACAGGAAGTGAGAGCGGCATTACATTAGGCTCCGCAGCATATATTACACAAATATTGCAGACCAGATTGATCTGGGAAGACAGACTATTTTACGCCCATCACTAACAGCAATAGGAACATGTATACAAAGGTGATAACACACAGTACATGGCGCGTGACAAGTAGCCACGCGACACGAGATAAGCCCTCTCCGATAACACCACACGCGCCGGCAGGAGTCAGCGGTAGGCGACTCCATACACACAAGCGCGTCAATTACAACCACGGCCGCTTCCGCCCCACACGCGCCCAGCACTTAGGGGCAGACAGGAAATTACTCGCGAACATACAAACTAATTAGGGGCGGATACAGATAGATTCCATGGAGGAACAACCCCCCCCCCCCCCTAATAATTTCTTTTCTTAGTTTTTCCCTCAAAAATCCAGTACAGGCAATTATGCTATGTCGATTTATACTCACAGCCACATGATACTCTCCCACGTTATGAACAGGGGATCAGATTAGGCCGTGAACGACACAGCGTCACTACACTTGAACATCATAAGGGAAGCCAGAGGGCGGTGCCCACAGACACAAACATTTTTACACGACGTAGGTATCACAGACCTACGGGCACTCCACAGACTACTATTTTAGGAGACACTAGGTGCTATATGGCATCACAACTCAGCCAGCGTAAATCCCAAAGAGCGGGAGGACAACGCATAACGACCAAGAGAGGATAACACACTACAATAGGAGTAGAGGTGGATAATGCCATCAGGATGGCCATGGTACCATCTACGGGCTACCATCCCCATACCCTCCCTCCTACATACCCCATTACCTACAACACTATCCAACACAGACATATAGATACATAAGGACACCTACACTACATTGCAAAGTATACATCGGGGTTGATAGACTTCATGCTTCTCACAAATTAAGGTTTGCTACACCTTGGACCCGAACGCCTACACCTGAGTATTAGAGGTGATTCGGAAACAAATATTAAGCGGTGATGCACATCTCTATATAGAGAGATGAGGCCATACTGATACTAACAAATATTTTATTAAATAATCCCGCATGCAAGGGACATAAACTTATTGTATCCTAGCACACGCCTTATCCTCAAATGAGAGCAGATACGCCTCATATCCATCTCACTGCATGGGATATCCCTCCCACACACCAGGGGATGTATTACTATCACACCCGCATGATATTTTCAAATTTTTGCACAACTGGGAAAAACCCACCCCATCCACTCACAGTAAATACATCCAACAGCATCATCGGCTCCCGGCCACCATAAACATGGAGTCCAACGATGCACAACCCTCTCCCACCACGCTTTAACCCTACTCAGCAAATAACACCCCCGGATCCTAATAACAAGGGACCAAACACCCTATAAAACCTACTAATACCTCCAGAAAAGTACCAAGGCATCAACGCTGGAAATCCGACACGGCAATGACAGGCCTAAAGTAGTCACTGCATTTCGAAGATTCTACAACCCCAGAAAACTAGAAATTTTACATAATTACATAATTATACGGTACCACACTTATTTTCAAAGGAATCTGAAATCACACTAGATGGTGACGAGAAGGTAAACGGATGGGGAGCAGAAGCTCCACAGAGGGGCAGAGACGGGGCAAAACGGCAACGGATCCTGACCCAGTTTAATGACAGATGGATGGAAGGTCGAAGCGCCGATGACTCAGTGCGGGCAAACCTTGGAATCCTGGGAGACCTAGCTTGGCCCTGGGACGAAGAAACTTACACCCATTATGCACTGCGGTCGTCGAAGCCAGACCTGCAGGGGAGACTTTTGATTGCTAGTAGGAGAATTAGCCAGCTCCGTACTAGACTCAGGAGACGAACCTAGAGACGACCAACTTGGCCTAGACTTTTAATTAGTTTGTAACATAAGTAGCGTTCCTAATGCGGGGAACGAGTCTTCCAATCGTGTGAAGTGAAGCAGTGCCTCAGGGTTCAACGGGACCAATCCTAGGCACGCCAAGCCTCATTCCTGACGGTGAGGTGAAGATGATTTAACAAATGATATATAATAACCAAAATAACTATAGAGGGATCACCCTCATACCACAGATAGTAAAAATACTGGAAAGGATATTAGAAAGAAGAATGAGAAGAAAGGTGGAAGGAGTGTTGCAAGAGGAACAGTATGGCTTCAGGAGTGGAAGATCCACAGTGGACCCAATCTTTAGCTTGAGGCAGGTGATGGAAAAGAACTGGGAATATGGATAGGATTTAATCATGACTTTCATAGATCTAGAAAAGCCATATGATAGTGTCCCCAGAGGGAAGGTATGGGAAACCATGGTTAAGAAGAGGCTGGGAAGAGAAATGTTGGAAATGGTGCAAGCAATGTACAACAACTGTGTTAGCAGGGTACTGACCCCAGTTGGAAAGACAGATTGGTTTAGGAACAAGACTGGACTAAGACAGGGGAGTGTGCTGTCACCTCTTTTATTCATAATGGTAATGGATGAAATTGTAAAGGAAACAAAGGAAGCATATGGACATAAAGAAATGAAGTTACTATTATTGGCAGACGATATTGTGGTCTGGGGAAGGAACTCCGAAGAAGTGCAAAAACAACTAGATGCACTGAACGAAAATATTCAGAAGTATGGCCTGAAAATCAGTATAGAGAAAAGCAAGACCATGGTGATGACAAGAGGGGAAAGACAAGGAAAGGGTACTGTGAAAATTGGAAGTCAGAGTTTGGAAATTGTGGACACGTTCAAATACCTAGGATGTGAATTGATGTAAACTGGTAGGTTGGACATGGAGATTGGCAGGAGGGTACAGCAGAGCAATGCATTCTATCAAAGTGTAAGAAAACTTGTTTGGGATAAGGAAGTACCAAGGAAAACCAAGGAGGTAGTGTATAAAATGTACTATGTACCCAAATTAAGTTATGCAGCTGAGACTTGGACCCTAACGAGCAGGCAAGAGAGTAGAATCCAAGCCAGTGAAATGATATTCCTAGGGAATGTGATAGGTAAGACAAGGAAAGACAGAGTGAGGAATGAAGATGTTAGGAAGGAAGTTGGGATGGGAAAACTAAATGAGAGAATTGAGAAGAATAAACTAAGGTGGTTTGGACATGTAAAGAGGATGGAGGAAAATAGAATACCAAGACAGATGCTGGAGGCCAAGTGCAAGGGTAAGAGAGCAAGGGGAAGACCTAGAACAAGGTGGATCGATTCAGTGAAGAACAGCGTAAGAAAAAGGAATCTGGACTGGGACAAGATCGTGGAAGAAGAATGGTGGAAGGAAAGAGGAAAGTGGAGAAGTGCCATAAATACCCCCGACCCGGCAGGAGCTGGATAAGGGGAAATGATGATGATGATGATATAATAACCATTGAATGATAATTAATGCGTATGGAATGAATGCGGTCATTCGACCCGTGCCCACATAAATGGATGACACCGAGTCTCCAGAGCTTAAATGGCAACGCAACGGGCGGCCAGAGATATTAAATGGGTATGCAACGCACTTCCCAAAGGGGTTTTGTGGGCAACCCAGTCATAAACATTAAAAAATATAAAATGGCGAATAATGCCAATAGAAGCATGTATAAGACCAATGGAAAGGATATCCGCGCGAAGCGTTTGCTCCCTAGCAACGCAGTCACACAGGCATATATTAGTTATTAAGGGGGGAAGTCGACAATTAGCATTAAGGGCGGGGAATGCAAAAGGGTTTTTAACCTGGAAGTTTTGGAGGCAACCGGTGCTTCCAAAATATGCACGTGTGGTGCCCTGATGGTGGCGACATACCTCAGGCGATCGCGCTGATCAAAATTCTAGTATGTAAGGCAGTTGCATTTGAAAGGCAACTTAGATTTAAGCAAATTTAACAAGCACTGTTGTAAAACAGTAGCTACAACTTATTTCGGCATTAGGTTAAGGACTATTTCGGCATGTATATACATACATTTTTTATAGCATTAATTAACATAAATCTAGGTTAAGCACACTTTACTTATCATAGGGCGTTCGGCACCGTATAGGGTAAGACCGACACCATTTAGCTTTAATTGATGTCACTATGCGAACGCAATACGCGAGACGGCCGAAGAGGTCTCAAGGGCGGTGGCACCATCTAAGCCGACCCTTAAAACAGCGCTGCGCGTTAACACATTTGGCCAAGGGCATATTACCAATGTACTTTATATTACAAATTTGAGCTCCATCGCTACGGCAGAGATCATCGAAAACCACGGTCACAGGTAATGGCTATGCGCAAAGGCAGCATAATTCTCCTATAATAACACACTTGTTACACTACACTGCCCTATAGTGGGCTACACATTTACAAATACACTGAAGAAGGAGTACAGATAACATGGTAAGATCCAGCTAAGTGGCGCCAAGGTAGAATATATGTCTTATGTGCACTAAATAGGTTTATATATATAATATGAGTATACATGTACCATAACATTGAATTCCATTTCAGACGACCAAGGAAGCAACAGCAAGGCATCCATTGCCAAATAAATGCATAATTAACCATTCTTTCCAGTTGAAGCAGAAATTGTACATATGCCCATTGTAAATATATTTCCTAACACACCAAAAAACACTATACTCCTATAGAATCACTTCCATACAAATACACTATCTGTCGTTCTTCAGTCACGCCAATAAGGTGACGGCAACGGTGCTCAGCAGCAGACAGCGCTCGAGGGACGCTGAACGCCACTGACACAAATCACTCCGACGCTTAAATAATGAGCGACATGAGATGGCCAGGAATGGTACAATTTTGTAAGTGCCAAATCTAGCCATCAGGGTGAAAATTCTCCCGCCCACGAGGAGAAATTCACTAGGACAAGGTAAAGAGGTACTAGAGATTTGCCGCTAAACCATGATCCGAAAAGGCCGAGTAAAAGGAAAGCAGATAAGGTGTAGAAAATAAGGGTTAGCTGGCATAAGAGAGGAAGACGCGGAAGAAAGGCCGCACAAAAGGACCTCTAGAGAAAGATTTAAATACATTTTGAATTTTAAGTGTATTTTATTTTTGTATTTTATTTTTGTATTTAATTTTGTACTTTATTTTGTATTATATTTTGCACTTATCACAATGCTACACTGTAAACAGCCAATACACTTGTTTTTTCTTTCCTTTCTTCCTAATAACGATAATTTGTAAAGGCGTTCTATTTACCCCAACACAATAAACTCATTTTAATATACACCATTAAAATTACACCCCAGAGGGCCTATTTTTCTTTCTTCTTCACTCTTTCATACATTATATTTCAGTGTCATACCAAGTGTAAACGCAGAAGGCAATTTTTTCATCCTGCTGCAGGGCAGCATCACAGCGAAAACCGATGAGTTTTTTCCTTCTGTGACAATGCAAAATAATAATTTCCCGCACTATGTATTGTACCCATGTGAGTAATCTCGATGGTAAATATGCAGCTGCCTCCAGCTAGCATCAGGTCTCAGGCGCGTGCCTTTCCCCCAAATGAGCAGTGCATATTTTGGATTTGAGGCTATAAGGTAACAACTCTACAATAACAAGGCACAACTCTATTCTAAAACTTTAATTCAGTAAATAAAAATCATGGCTTCAAACACAAAAACAATCCCAAAACCATAAAAAAACAAAGCAAACAAAAGTTTACTTCCACAATCCACAAACAAACAAAAATGAAATCATAATAAAGTCATATTAAACCATAAAGCTGTACCCTTATGTGAACTACATAAAGATATTCTAGTGCGCTGATGCACCTACGACTTCAATACAAACTGTGCATTAACATAACAGTCATACAATGTGACTTCTTTAATATCACAAATTAATTATTCCTTAAACCTCTTGGTTTTAACAATTATGTGTGCCGTGCGTGTTTTGATTTTTCTCTTCTCACCAAACAAATGCTTGCATGCATTTACCTATTCGGACGTTGCACCGCAATCAACGTGCAACTCCATGATTATGTAAGCTACCCCTCCACTTCCTCTATTTATATGGTTCCATTGCATGCTGTATGTGATTCCTAGATAAAACATTACGTTATAGCTTGTGTCGGATGGTACAATATATTACCTCGCTCTCGTGGCGATTGGCATCTGGTAACTAACTTCAAAACTTGGTTTCAGTGACAGTACAAATACATCATCTAACTATTCGTCAGATAGCTAAAATAATGAACCATCAGGATATTCTATAATTATCCATGTGTTCCTAAACCACATGGCTACATTACTCAACATAACAATCTTTCATTATATGTCATTTACCAGGGTCTAAAATCTTTTCCTTCAACTCGCCTTGACGGTTCGAGTTTAGACTGCAGACCCTCGGCTAGAGGAGTCCGCACACAATAGAAAGTGGGATGGGTGTTCCACCAATTACCTCGACCCTCCTTAAAGGTTTTGAATGCTTTCCTTTCTAAGCAGTAAAGATTTACAAGACAAATACTGTCGTCTGACCGACACACATATCCCAAAGGATCTTAATTGACTATTATGCAAACAGGTATTGAATGAGCTTTTATAATTACTCCTACACAGAGGATATAATAATTACGGGCCTCACACGGGTCCATTCAACATGAAGGTTCGGGGTTCGTAATGCATTAGTCTAACGGGTGACCGATGTCTCAAGTAAAATATAGGCGCTACTGCAGCTGCCGCCATGAGTTTCGCTTCTACGAGCGGAATAACTCATCAAATAAGTTCTCGGGAGACCATAGAGTTTCGAGGTGTCCTCGTTCTCCTCGTCTCTATCACAGGATCCCAACCCGGAACACTTTCATAACCTTCCTCAGAGCTAGGGTACACACTACACCTCTGGCATAAAATTATATCTCCACTTATGCCCATGACATAGGAGATTTCAGACGTAGAATAGACCATCTGGCCCTAACTCAATGCTACGACCTCCGACCTATATTATTAAGAGAAATCTAACAATTTACTCTATAAGCTTCTCATATAAGCTGAAAATTCAATCCGCTAAAAGCTCTTTCATGCCTGGCATCATTACTGAATATATGCAATACTCTGATATAAAACTTCTTTCCTTAATTACTGTAATGTAATCTTACTGTATCATCTTACTGCTTAGATTGATAAGTCTTGCAATTAGCGTAAAT
This sequence comes from Meconema thalassinum, assembly GCA_946902985.2. Lineage (NCBI taxonomy): Eukaryota > Metazoa > Arthropoda > Insecta > Orthoptera > Tettigoniidae > Meconema > Meconema thalassinum. The sequence continues at coordinate 303,831,325 of OX336396.1, read as the reverse complement.
CTCTCGCTTACAACATTTATTTGTTTCCTGATGTGTTCATTCATACTTTTAATATTCATTATTATTACTACCATTAATCTCACTGACATAAATGACTAAAATCATTACTTTATTATTCTTATCAATCTCACTGACATAAATGACCAAAAAATCATTACTTTATTATTATTCTCACATAACTTTACCTGAAATCCGACATAGCCAAACGTCTTAAAGATCCGAACAATCGCGTTCGTCACATTTACATAACTGATTGCCATTCTTAATTCATAGTGGGAATAATTACTCCACTTAATGATGCAAATTAACATCTCAACTCTATAAAAATCAACACAATACTGATTAAACATGGAGGATCTGCCTCCTAAACTGATTTTTACTGGCATCTTTACGGAATTCACAACATGCAATGGCCCATATTTCTACATAATCATAACTTGTGGGGTACTTACATTTCTATAGGCGTCTATGGTGGCTCCGACCAATCATATTTCTCCATGTCGCCCGCCATTAGCAGGTTTAACGCGACATATTCATCTTGCAAACACACATTTTATAACACATAATTTTCATCAACAACACGACACGTTGCATAACTCTCAGGAAGCTATTGCTCCCAAACATGTGAAACACTTATCTAATCACTACTTTAAAGGATATTTTACATATGCTGTACACTTAACACACGTCACTTTATACACTTTTCAATGCTGAAACTCCCTAGCAAAGATCGAAATTGCAGGTGTCGACAGCATCTCCCGTGCTCCTATCAACTTCTGATTGAAAGTCTGGTTTACCTGCTTTCGGAATCCACCAACAGTTTTTATATTTCCTACTCCTACGGTAAGCGTCCTGCGTTGCATAAATATGCTAGATCCCGTCTTGAGTGTTAACATCTGGTACTCTCATGACATTACCAAACACGTCATAGAGTTTCATTTAGCGCATACCATCGTAATTACACATACGATCAGTCAATACTATACACATTGCGCTTAACACTGTCCAATACTTTACACAAATAATTATTTACAATAGTTCTGCCATTAGTCTACACGGTGCTTCGTAACTGAACACGGCATAGTTCGTACTGCTGATTATGCCTATAGCACGACTATTATTCATAAAAGCTTATAAAATGCTTCATTTACATGTACCAGTCTTTGTTCGGCGTCTATTATGAGTAGAACCGCCATGCGTTCTGCCTTGACGAACTTGCTTCACAGTGGCTGTACCTGACTGAAGATTCACTTGAAGACTGCTCGTACCTTACTTGAAGACTGCTGTATACTGCTTACATACTGTCTCGTACTGCCCTCGTACTTGCTGCATACTGTTTGCAACTTACTGCAACTGTGCTGCACCTGGGTAACTTCTAACGTCGTGAAGACTGAAGATTCACTTGAGCTGTAACTGGGTGCACACTGCACGTGAACTGCGCGTAGACTGAGCTTCAACTGAGAGAGACTGGGTTGAGACAGAGCGCTCCTCCAAGGGTCTACTCCCTTATATCAGATTCTCACTGAAAGTAGGGCGAAATCTTCCCGCGAAATCTTGGCTCCTCTCACAGCGTGAATCTGGTCTCCAAACCATGATCATTGGGTTCCTCTTTCTTCACAGATTCCAATACTATCTGCGTGCAAAGGAATCGCTCGTCCAATTAATTAATATTAATTCCTTTCTCCATAGCGTGGGACGCTATCTTACGGGAATTCCCCCGGCAACATTCTCAAATCTATCCGCGCACAATGGTCGTTTTACAGTTCTTCCGCACATCATTAAATATGCCCCAATTTCGCAGGTAAAAGGCTCTAAAATTAGCCTCCTGCCAAAAGATTCATCTGTGAGCAACTCTCATCTCAATTCGTTGCTCCAATCACGAGTAATCAATGATTTTCCTGGGCATCTCTCCTCCCACTCCTCAAATCTATTCTCCGTCGGGGAATAACTGGGTCATTATTCAGGCCTCCCCCTTGCTCCAGACGACAGAATGGGGTCACAGAGATGGACATGGCTCCACTGGGCCCCACCCACAATTCTGGGCTAATTTGTAAAATGTCAACTCTGTCCTCTCCGTGCTTCAAGCCTCGTATAGCCTACACCAAGTAGTCCAATAATGCTGTAATCTGCTCATTATTCCCTGCATTATATTAATAAATAATGTCATTGCACCAAAAATCACACCAGTGATTAAATATACACTTCTTTCGAGGGGTTTTTACCATGAAACTGCCTCTATAGATCTCTGGTTCGTTCCCTGGTGGAACCTTTACGCTGAGATCACAGTCTCTGAGAACCACGTTCAATTCCAGTCAGCATAACCTCCTCGGGTTCATATTCCCCTTGCGAAACTTATAAAAGTCAATTGCAAGTGGCTTTCTATAAGTAACCAGCTGACTGTCTACCACTGTCGATGTTTACATCTGGGGTCCATCACCTCGTCTGGCTGCGAGTAGGTTAGTACTGTTCCCCCTTCCACACTCGGCCTTCTTCCTAAGCTGTTCATTCTCCATGCGGAGGGTCGCGTTTATTGCTTCAACCTGTCTCGCCACTCTGACCATTTCTTCATAGAATTCTCGCAGACACTGGCATTCTTTCTTCTCTTCGCTTACACTGGGTAAACTGTCTGCTTCTCGTCCCGTCTTGCCGTTCCAACTTTCAGGTCTGACTGCTTGGCTGACTTCGCTCGCCACGTTGAGTTGGGTGTGCGTTACCAATACTTCTTCTTGTTCGTCGAATTCTTCTGGCGAGTAATAAACTTTTAAGTTGGCTACGTTCATAACGACCTCGTTTCCATTTTCTAGATGCCTTAACCTGTATGCATTGTTCTGGAGGTCTCTTATCACCTCAAACGGGCCGTGATAAGAAAAATTGAACTTTTTATACTTGCGTGCCTCTGGATCTGAACTGGCGGGTTTCTTTATTAAAACTTTCTCTCCCACGAGAAGCGGTCTATGATACCTCTTCGCACGATTTCTTCTCTGACGTCTCTCCGCCTGTGCTTTGAGATATTCAAAGGTTCGTTGGATCCTCAATTCTCTACCTGGCTGTGCGTCTACTGGCAATGGAATAACACCAGCCCACGGTCTCTCTGGTCTTTGATCCAGATGTAGAGTCACGGGAACCTGACCTGTCGCCTCATGTACAGTATTATTTATACAGTATTCAATTACTTCTAGGAATTCTATCCAACGCCAATTCTCCTCAGAGCAGTAGATCTTCATGTATTTCTGGATCTCTCTCATTACTCTTTCAACTGGACTTGCCTCAGGATGGCGAATGGTAGATAAAATCTGCCTAATTCCTAGAGTTTCCAGTTCTCGACGAAATTCTGCACTTGTAAAGCAACTTCCGTGGTCCGAGAGAATGTTATCCGGCTTCCCAAGAATCGGAATAACTCTCTCTTTCAGGCGCTTCAAGACCTGTTTTGAACTTGTCTTTTGTATGGGGCATAACACCACCATTTTCGAAAATACATCCATGGCTACAAAAATGTGTCTATTGCCTCTACGTGCTCTAGGCAATGGTCCAAAGTTGTCTATACTCAATAGCTGCCTTGGCTTCTCCGGTAACAACGGGATAGGTCGTTGCCTCATTAAAAAGGGATTTGGCTTAACCCTTTGGCATAGATCACATGTCCTAATAGTATTTCTCACCGTTTCTCTCAATTTTGGCCAAGTAAATGCTTCCTTCAACAGAGCACAGAGTTTATCTATCCCCGGATGTCCAAATGCTCTGTGGGCTAGCCATACCAATCTTCTCTGCAAAGATGCAGGAATTACAATCCTTTGACGTGTATGATCTACATCGTCCCACTTGTGTAATATCTGATTATACCATACATACTCTGTTGCCAATGCCTCCGCCTCTCTGTATACCGCAGTTCCCCTTGCTAAGCGTCCCTCAAAGTAATCGATCATCATCTTCAACCATGGGTCTTCGCGTTGTAGGTTGGTAAGATTCCTTAAGTCATCCAACGTCTTCTGATCTCGATTCTCAATCTGGACAGCTAGCGCTTCCTCTTCTCTAGGGTAACGACTTAATATGTCCGGTATTACATTCTCTTTCCCTGGACAATATTCTATTTCCACACCAAATTGCTGGATATACAGGGACCATCTTGTCAATCTCTGGCTAGACAAATCTGTCTTTAACAAAAATGTTAAAGCTTTATGGTCTGTTCTGAGGACTATTCGGAAGCCATACACGAGTTTGTGCCAAGATTGCAACGCGTACAAAATCGCGAGCAACTCTATCTCTGTGATCGTGTGGTTTTTCTCATGGGCTTTCAGTCTCCTGCTTATAAAGGCGATAAAAACTTTCTTCTCAGGCTGGTCAACCTTTTCCTGGAATAGCATCGCTCCAATCCCAATAAGTGATGCATCCGTCTGTATGATGAACTTCTGGGTATAATCCGGGTATCCCAGCTTCACATATTCCAAAAGCATTTGTTTTGACCTCACGAATGCTTCCTGACATTGCTCCGTCCAATTCCATCTGCCGCCTTTCTTCAATAGGTCCTGCAGGGGTGCTACTGTCGCAGTATAGTTTGGGCAGTGGTTCGAAAAGAATCCAATTACTCCCAAATACTGTCGGACGTGCTTTACTTTCGTGGGTCGAGGGAAATTTCGAATTACCTCCAATTTATCTGGATTAGGCTTCACTCCATTTGCATCAATAACATGCCCTAAGAATTTGACTTCCCTCTGACAGAAGTGCGATTTCTTGATATTAACCTTAAAGTTAGCTTCTCGAAGGTCATCTAGCAACTTCTTCAGGTCTCTCATGTGCTCCTCCAGAGATTCTGATGTGAGTAGAATGTCGTCTACATATCTGATGGTACTCTCTTTAACCTCATCTGATAGATTGCGATCTAACGCTCTTATCAGTGCTGAACCAGCTGTTTTCAACCCAAAAGGTAGCCTTAAAAATGTGAATGTATGTTGATCAAACATAAATCCTGTCAACAGACTAGTTTTCTTCTCTAATTCAAGATGGTGGAAACTGGATGTGATATCCAAGTTTGTGAATATGGTTTTCCCTTTAAACTTCCTGAGGATCTCTTTAATAGGTGGCACTTGGTCAAATTCCGGAATAACTCGCAAATTTAAGCGTCTCAGGTCCAGGCAGACTCTGACAGATCCGTCTGTCTTTGGTACAATTACCAATGGACTTACATAAGGCGTAGGTGTCTTCTCAATAACACCGGCCTCCAACATCTCCTGAATTGCCTCTTTCACTTTAGCATAATGCTTTTCAGCTATAGGGTAGGGTTTCTGCCTAAATGGTGTCCAGTCACTGACTTGAAAAGCATAAGTGAAGTTCTTTATCCGACCAGGTCTCGAATCAAAGACTTCCTTCTGTTCCAATAATAACTGCTTTAAATTTTCCTTCTCTTTTAGCCCAATTTTCGCTTCTTCTAGCTTTTCCGAAATATATTCTTCCAATTTGGGTTCCAGATCATTTTCCAAGTCTGTGGCTAGTGTTTTAAGCTCCTCTTCTAACTGCTCAATAGCTAATACTCCTTCCTCAGCCACATCTCTGTATGTATGCCATACTTGTTCACTTGATCCTGGTTCAATCTCATTGAGTGCGACCTCTAAGCCTTCAGCTTCTTCATTCACATGGAACATAACCCTGTCCTGTGCTAGGTCGATTATCACTCTGTATTCCCTTATAAACTCTGCCCCAATAAGTAGGTTATAAGGCAGTTTGTTTACTAACAGAAAACTCTGTGAGAAAATAGAGCCTCCTATCTGTAAATCTAGGAATACCTGGTATTTACATATCATTGTTCGGTCTGGAATTACCCCTCTTATCTTGACACTAGAGATCGGTATTTTCAAAATGTTCTCTCTCCGGGCTATTTCATTATATAGAGCTTGTGTCATAAGGCTCACTGTTGACCCTGTGTCTAGCAGACTTCTGACTTTTAATCCTGCCACTCTTACAATTATAATAGGCAATTCTCTCTTGACCATGACCTGTGGTCCTCCTGTATCCTCAATCAGTTCTTCTGGTTTGGCTATCCAATTGATGATGTTAATAGACTTCCATCCATCAGTCTCAAACTCTTCTAATTTTGGCGTTTTTTTTTTCTTCAGCGCCCGCCCCCTTGGAGTTTCTTCTCTCCTGTTCGCTGCGCTGTAGTTCCAAACTCTTAGCTCCATCTCCATATCTGTCTGGCGATGTTCTGTTCTGCATGACTTCTTGCCATCGAACTTGTTGTTTCTGGGGCTCATCTCCCCTTTCTTCGAGGTATCGCAAAGAAGCATGATATCGTTCTTCTACCTCGTCATCGAAGTTACTTCTTCTTTCTTGGGGTCTCCAATTTCTATTATTGCCTTCTTGGCCATTATTACCTCCATTGTTATGGTACGGTTTGCCCCTGTTATTCTGCTTATTCCACGAACTTCGACCTCTTCCTCCTCTATTAGCATTTCCTTTGAACTTTGACTGCCATCTTCTGGGTTCCTGTTCCCATTGCCGTCCATAGGAATCTAATGTTTCTGTGCTCGTAGCTTTGTTGTTCCTTGGAGCTTGCTGTTGGTCAGTCTGTGTGTTGGTCACGTGGACTTGTTCCACGGTTCGACTCTGACGCATTGTATTTGCTGTGGTGAGGTCCAGTTGCCTTAGAACTGTCTCCATTTCCATAGCAGTTTTCGCATTAGCCGAGATTAGTAGCCTTTGGATCTCGTATGGAAGCTGTTTGGCGATAGCAATACATAGCTCCAGTTCGCTTGGTTTTTGATCCAGCTCTTTAAAGCGACACATCTGCGATATGAAAAATTCTGCGTACTTTGTTGGATTATTAGTACTGTATTTCTTTGCATATAAATCCAACCGTAAATTCTGTTGAGTCGCGGCGTCCCAATATCTCTTCAAGAATGCCTCACGGAACTCCTCAACAGTATCAAAAGTGTAACGGAAGCTGCGAAACCATAATGCGCACTCCCCCTCTGTTAATTTCTCTATAGCACGTAGCCTACGCTCCTGCGGTATTCGTGCATCATTTAGATATTCAGTCACTTCCTTTAACCAATATTTTGGTGTCATACTACAGTGGCTACCTGAAAATTTCCTTGGTTTTTCTTCGCTTGCCCTAATGACGTTTATCACCTGGGAGTGCATAGCATTTTCATGTGGCGTTGATGCCGCAATTGGTACACCTGGCGTCATATAAGGACTTTCCCCTGGGCCTGTAGCATTCCTGCTCATAGGTTGGGTTTCCAAGTCTGCCCACCTTGTTTTCCTCATATCCTCCATGCTGCCTTCACTTGACTTAGGACCTTTCAGAAGCGTTTCCTCCTGTGCTAGTATCCTAGTCTCCATTTGATTGTGGCGCATCTCTGCTCTTTCTAGGCGAGTAATGACTTCTTTCTCTATTCTTGTGAGTCTATCTCGGTTTTCCTCGGCTACTTGAAATATTTTCACCTTGTCTTCTTTCAGACTCTGTTTGATATGGGATATTTCATCCTCCACATCTTCTTTAATTTGAGCAAGGGTCTTGTCGCTTGCCTCTGTTTTCTGGCCTTCTCTTATTTCGAGTTCTTCTCTTAACCCTTTAATTTCATCTTGAATGTGTCCATTGACTTTAGACAATTCATTCCGGACCTTGGTGATCTCACCTCTATTCTCCTCTTGCCTTTTGTTAACTATGACAATGTCACTTTGAACTTGGTCCAGTTCTTGATGAACTTTGCCCATCTGACTTTTCACGTTGCTTACCAGCTCCTTATTTTCATGAGCGATAGCCTTAATTTCGCCTATTTCCTGGCATTGACCTAATATATTCTGGTCCTGTTTCTTGAAGTCACCGTTAATTGCTCTAGCATAGCTTTTCAATTTCTGGTCCCATTTGGAGTCGTTCTCCTCTAATCTCTGGTCTACCATTCTTGTAAACTCTGCGAATTGTTTCGCTTGGCGTTCGAGATTCGCCTCATTTTGGATTTGAATATCCTTAATATCGTTAGACAACGCATCTAATCTACTGTTGGTTTCCTCCTGAGCATGCTTACACGCTTGTAAATTACCCTCAAGTTTGGCTTCGATAGCCTCGAAACGTTTATCAGTTTTAACCTGAATTTCCGATACAATGCTTACAACAGTATCTGTTACTTCGGTCTTAATTACCTCTTGCATTTGACCTAACTTATTGTTTAATTCAACTTTATTATCATCTAACCGATTGTTTAATTCAATCTGGTTATTATTCATTGCAACCTGACTTGCATTAATTGCCTCCTGATTGGCATCTAACCGACTACTCAATTCAGCTTTATTTGCATCTAAACGGTTGTTTATTTCAACCTGAGTTGCATTAATTGCCTCCTGATTGGCATCTAAACGAGTGTTTATGCTATCCTGGAAAGCCTTAGCTTCCAGTTTATTCTGCTCGTTAGCAGCATCAAAATGCTGTTTCAATCCTGCAATAACCTGCAAGATTTCCTCCGTACCTGACATTTTACAATAACACACTTAAATATGCAGGCAGGCTTCCTGGAAAAATATGTGGATACGTTTCGAAGAGAAACATCAAACACTGCACACATATTGTGAAGTCGTACAAAACCTGATAATATTATGGTAGATTGTGGATCTGGTATGTAGCGCTCATACTCATGGGAAATTCTCTTCTCAATAGAGAGATTCTGCGTTACATAAAAAGCCTACTGAATTCAAAAATCACTCAAACACAGTTTGAGGCAAAACAATTACTATGGTTTTCCCCATGAAATACCATAAAAAATCTATGGGTTTTCCCTAAATCCCATAAGCTCCACGTACCTGGGCGCCATGATAAATAAATGACTCATGTATGCCATGCATGTGCAATGCCAAGATCGCTCATATTGCACTGACGCAGGCGGTTCCATAATGAATTAATACCGCCCCACGTCGCTTGGTTTTTGATAATAAGAGTGTAAATACTTACAAAGGAGTAGAACTGTACTTACACATCTATCAAAATTTATATGTACGTATCGGAACTTAGCTAGGATAGGAGCGGTCATTCCCTACTTCGTTAATTCTTACTTTAATAGAGTTGTGTGCACTAAATCTGACCGACTTTAGTTGTACCGATAGCTCAAATCACAGTATAGGACATCAAATCCCATGTACCCATGTGAGTAATCTCGATGGTAAATATGCAGCTGCCTCCAGCTAGCATCAGGTCTCAAGCGCGTGCCGTTCCCCCAAATGAGCAGTGCATATTTTGGATTTGAGGCTATAAGGTAACAACTCTACAATAACAAGGCACAACTCTATTCTAAAACTTTAATTCAGTAAATAAAAATCATGGCTTCAAACACAAAAACAATCCCAAAACCATAAAAAAACAAAGCAAACAAAAGTTTACTTCCACAATCCACAAACAAACAAAAATGAAATCATAATAAAGTCATATTAAACCATAAAGCTGTACCCTTATGTGAACTACATAAAGATATTCTAGTGCGCTGATGCACCTACGACTTCAATACAAACTGTACATTAACATAACAGTCATACAATGTGACTTCTTTAATATCACAAATTAATTATTCCTTAAACCTCTTGGTTTTAACAATTATGTGTGCCGTGCGTGTTTCGATTTTTCTCTTCTCACCAAACAAATGCTTGCATGCATTTACCTATTCGGACGTTGCACCGCAATCAACGTGCAACTCCATGATTATGTAAGCTACCCCTCCACTTCCTCTATTTATATGGTTCCATTGCATGCTGTATGTGATTCCTAGATAAAACATTACGTTATAGCTTGTGTCGGATGGTACAATATATTACCTCGCTCTCGTGGCGATTGGCATCTGGTAACTAACTTCAAAACTTGGTTTCAGTAACAGTACAAATACATCATCTAACTATTCGTCAGATAGCTAAAATAATGAACCATCAGGATATTCTATAATTATCCATGTGTTCCTAAACCACATGGCTACATTACTCAACATAACAATCTTTCATTATATGTCATTTACCAGGGTCTAAAATCTTTTCCTTCAACTCGCCTTGACGGTTCGAGTTTAGACTGCAGACCCTCGGCTAGAGGAGTCCGCACACAATAGAAAGTGGGATGGGTGTTCCACCAATTACCTCGACCCTCCTTAAAGGTTTTGAATGCTTTCCTTTCTAAGCAGTAAAGATTTACAAGACAAATACTGTCGTCTGACCGACACACATATCCCAAAGGATCTTAATTGACTATACTGCAAACAGGTATTGAATGAGCTTTTATAATTACTCCTACACAGAGGATATAATAATTACTGGCCTCACACGGGTCCATTCAATATGAAGGTTCGGGGTTCGTAATGCATTAGTCTAACGGGTGACCGATGTCTCAAGTAAAATATAGGCGCTACTGCAGCTGCCGCCATGAGTTTCGCTTCTACGAGCGGAATAACTCATCAAATAAGTTCTCGGGAGACCATAGAGTTTCGAGGTGTCCTCGTTCTCCTCGTCTCTATCACAGGATCCCAACCCGGAACACTTTCATAACCTTCCTCAGAGCTAGGGTACACACTACACCTCTGGCATAAAATTATATCTCCACTTATGCCCATGACATAGAAGATTTCATACGTAGAATAGACCATCTGGCCCCTAACTCAATGCTACGACCTCCGACCTATATTATTAAGAGAAATCTAACAATTTACTCTATAAGCTTCTCATATAAGCTGCAAATTCAATCCGCTAAATGCTCTTTCATGCCTGGCATCATTACTGAATATATGCAATACTCTGATATAAAACTTCTTTCCTTAATTACTGTAATGTAATCTTACTGTATCATCTTACTGCTTAGATTGATAAGTCTTGCAATTAGCGTAAATCTCTCGCTTACAACATTTATTTGTTTCCTGATGTGTTCATTCATACTTTTAATATTCATTATTATTACTACCATTAATCTCACTGACATAAATGACTAAAATCATTACTTTATTATTCTTATCAATCTCACTGACATAAATGACCAAAAAATCATTACTTTATTATTATTCTCACATAACTTTACCTGAAATCCGACATAGCCAAACGTCTTAAAAATCCGAACAATCGCGTTCGTCACATTTACATAACTGATTGCCATTCTTAATTCATAGTGGGAATAATTACTCCACTTAATGATGCAAATTAACATCTCAACTCTATAAAAATCAACACAATACTGATTAAACATGGAGGATCTGCCTCCTAAACTGATTTTTACTGGCATCTTTACGGAATTCACAACATGCAATGGCCCATATTTCTACATAATCATAACTTGTGGGGTACTTACATTTCTATAGGCGTCTATGGTGGCTCCGACCAATCATATTTCTCCATGTCGCCCGCCATTAGCAGGTTTAACGCGACATATTCATCTTGCAAACACACATTTTATAACACATAATTTTCATCAACAACACGACACGTTGCATAACTCTCAGGAAGCTATTGCTCCCAAACATGTGAAACACTTATCTAATCACTACTTTAAAGGATATTTTACATATGCTGTACACTTAACACACGTCACTTTATACACTTTTCAATGCTGAAACTCCCTAGCAAAGATCGAAATTGCAGGTGTCGACAGCATCTCCCGTGCTCCTATCAACTTCTGATTGAAAGTCTGGTTTACCTGCTTTCGGAATCCACCAACAGTTTTTATATTTCCTACTCCTACGGTAAGCGTCCTGCGTTGCATAAATATGCTAGATCCCGTCTTGAGTGTTAACATCTGGTACTCTCATGACATTACCAAACACGTCATAGAGTTTCATTTAGCGCATACCATCGTAATTACACATACGATCAGTCAATACTATACACATTGCGCTTAACACTGTCCAATACTTTACACAAATAATTATTTACAATAGTTCTGCCATTAGTCTACACGGTGCTTCGTAACTGAACACGGCATAGTTCGTACTGCTGATTATGCCTATAGCACGACTATTATTCATAAAAGCTTATAAAATGCTTCATTTACATGTACCAGTCTTTGTTCGGCGTCTATTATGAGTAGAACCGCCATGCGTTCTGCCTTGACGAACTTGCTTCACAGTGGCTGTACCTGACTGAAGATTCACTTGAAGACTGCTCGTACGTTACTTGATGACTGCTGTATACTGCTTACATACTGTCTCGTACTGCCCTCGTACTTGCTGCATACTGTTTGCAACTTACTGCAACTGTGCTGCACCTGGGTAACTTCTAACGTCGTGAAGACTGAAGATTCACTTGAGCTGTAACTGGGTGCACACTGCACGTGAACTGCGCGTAGACTGAGCTTCAACTGAGAGAGACTGGGTTGAGACAGAGCGCTCCTCCAAGGGTCTACTCCCTTATATCAGGTTCTCACTGAAAGTAGGGCGAAATCTTCCCGCGAAATCTTGGCTCCTCTCACAGCGTGAATCTGGTCTCCAAACCTTGATCATTGGGTTCCTCTTTCTTCACAGATTCCAAAACTATCTGCGTGCAAAGGAATCGCTCGTCCAATTAATTAATATTAATTCCTTTCTCCATAGCGTGGGACGCTATCTTACGGGAATTCCCCCGGCAACATTCTCAAATCTATCCGCGCACAATGGTCGTTTTACAGTCCTTCCGCACATCATTAAATATGCCCCAATTTCGCAGGTAAAAGGCTCTAAAATTAGCCTCCTGCCAAAAGATTCATCTGTGAGCAACTCTCATCTCAATTCGTTGCTCCAATCACGAGTAATCAATGATTTTCCTGGGCATCTCTCCTCCCACTCCTCAAATCTATTCTCCGTCGGGGAATAACTGGGTCATTATTCAGGCCTCCCCCTTGCTCCAGACGACAGAATGGGGTCACAGAGATGGACATGGCTCCACTGGGCCCCACCCACAATTCTGGGCTAATTTGTAAAATGTCAACTCTGTCCTCTACGTGCTTCAAGCCTCGTATAGCCTACACCAAGTAGTCCAATAATGCTGTAATCTGCTCATTATTCCCTGCATTATATTAATAAATAATGTCATTGCACCAAAAATCACACCAGTGATTAAATATACACTTCTTTCGAGGGGTTTTTACCATGAAACTGCCTCTATAGATCTCTGGTTCGTTCCCTGGTGGAACCTTTACGCTGAGATCACAGTCTCTGAGAACCACGTTCAATTCCAGTCAGCATAACCTCCTCGGGTTCAGTATTCAAGATATGTATTTTTAATCTCCATGTAACAAATTTTTATGATTGATTCTACACATATGTAAAGCATAAACATGTTCCATACCCATTACCCACCCTCTCTGAGCACACGTTAAACTCACATCACCACCAGGACAACACGACATCGACACATCCACACGACACCGAAGAAGAAGAATAATAATAATAATAAGAAGAAGAAGACGAAGGATCACTACACCGACACGCCTACTCTATTTCCCGTTCGCGAGGCCGCGAACAAAGGCCGAGGAGTCCTTGTACAGCCCAGGGGCAGTACCCCTAAAACCCACCCCTTCATCTTTTCATCAAAACCACCCTCATAGGCATGCCATAAGCCTCACATACTTTTTCAACACAAGCAGGCCCAGCAATACTGCTGACGGCCACGCTTACATAATACACACATAAACACACTAACTGGAGCAGCGACGTTGAGGAAACGCTGACCGAGGAGTAGGGGAAGGCCTTAAGAGCCAAACCCAGAAGAGCCCCATTATCTGTTGGTGGCCAGCGGCCCTGCTCCTCCGAGGTCCGTTCCAGCTCTTCACCAGGTGAGAACTAGCCGTGTGCTCAGATTCCTTATCATTGTAACACCTACCCTGAACACTTTTGTATTTTACATCTTGTACTTTACTTTATATCTGTCCAGCACCTAAAAGGGTCAGTACATCACAGTTACTGGCCAATACATACTTGGTCAGTAAACACACACAGTTATTACCCATTACACCCAGTTTTACATCCTTACGCCCGACCTGACCTTAGTCCCACTTGCCCCTGACCGTGGAGGCCAGGAACTGCACCGTCAGTAATTCTATTGTATTCGAGCAAGCAGCCAGACGGCAGCGTGTCAAAGTGCCAACTCTGCACGTGAGCTCGCTAAAACGCTCGCTCTACTTAATTGGCAGGCTAAGTCATTAGCTCACCTTAGACATTCATCCCCTAGCAGGTAAACGTAATAATAATAATGTTAATGGTTTTACGCCCCTTTTAACTACTCTGGCTTTTGGAGACGCCGGGGTGCCGGAATTTTGCCCCGAAGGGGATCTTTAACGTGCCAGTAAATCTACTGACACGGTTCCCTCGCATTTGCGCATCCTCAAATGCCAGCTGAATGCGCCAGGATATGAACCTGCTACCTTGGGCCCAGCAAGCGAGAACGTTACCTCTGAGCCACGCAGCCAGCTAGCAGGTAAACGCATCCTGTAGGGACGCCCCCAATAGATCACGTACTCACACCAACACACTAAACTGGTAGTCTCCCCCAATCATGGGAAACTACTCTTTTTCGGAAACATCCCTTCAATTAATACATCTACACTACCTTGTTTATCCCACCCCCAACAGAGGGATAAAACAATATCGACCACATATATCGACACTACCGTTGTTGACTGGTTATACATCATTCAGCAACGTAAGTAGCGGCCAATGGTCTTGTGGTTCGGTAAAATGGATACACGGGTATGTTAACCAATTGTTTTCCAAGCATGTAAGGACAACAAGGAGACCATCGCAAATCGTCTCTAAAGGGATCATCCCTTTCTTACCAGCATGAAAGTTCAATACGACAAAACACACAGCGCACCACATCTTCTCGGTTCAAGTAAAAAAAAAGGCTTTTGCAAGTTCATGTGTCGACAAAAAGCCTACAGGCCAGGATTCAAATGTTAACCAACGATCATGTTCTGATTTTAAATCTAACCCACGTGGTAAACCAACTTGCTCACTTGTTGTATTTGGTACTAACGCCATGTGTTATAATAAAACATTTTCTTATTGTAAGTTATTAACGTTGCACAGAGTAGTTTAAAGCACAATATAAGCTTGTTCACTGTCTGTTCATTACGTTAATGGCGCATGACGACACCTAAAATCAAACAAAATAACCAATCACTCACTCAATCAATCAATCAATACTTGTAAATAAAACTTTAACGTTAATTGGCATTAATATATCAAAAACCATAAAAATTACAGTAAACTGTATGTCGGCACTAACAGTAACCCATGTACTTATGTTCTTTTTATAGAGCTGCAGTCATTTACATTCCCCTTTAACCAATACATAAACAAAAATAATAATGTCATGTCATTTTGTTCAGATTATCATGTTCAAACCTGTGAATATTCGTTGGGTCATAGGGTACAAAGTTCCTCATTTTTCTATTAGAAAGACTTTCATAGTCAAAGAACAACTAAATTCGACATGCAAGCTACCCTCTGTGTGTCAAATAACAAAGCTTGCACCCGGCACCGAGGCCATACGATATTAATATTATTATTCATATTATATTATTATTATTATTATTATTATTATTATTATTATTATTATTATTATTATTATTATTATAGGGAACGACATGTCAGTTATTTTTTTTTGTTTTTTACAAAATCCAATATGGCCTTGTACTTTCCCGGTAAACAACCAATATGGTCTTGTACCGGTTGCCAATACATAGTCGTTGTTGTTTGAGTCGTCAGTCTTCTGACTGGTTTGATGCAGCCCTCCACGCCTCCCTGTCCTGAGCTAATCGTTTCATCTCTACGTAGCTACCACACCCTACATCCGAGGCAATCTGTTTAACATATTCTAACCTTGGTCTACCCCTACAGTTCTTGTCCTCGACACTTCCTTCCATAACTAAGCTTGCTATTCCTGATTGTCTTAGTATGTGTCCTACCAACCTATCTCTTCTCTTCATTAGCAGTCGCCCGAAACATCTCTCCTCTCCCACTCGTCTTAATACTTCTTCGTTTGTAACTCTATCTACCCATCTGATCTTCATCATTCTCCTGTAACACCACATTTCAAATGCTTCAATTCTCCTCTTTTCTGCTGCGACAATAGTCCAAGTTTCACTTCCATAGAGCGCCACGCTCCAGACAAAGGCTTTCAAAAATGACTTCCTAATACCTAAATCTATATTTGATGTCAACAGATTCCTTTTTTGTAGAAAGTCTTTCCTTGCCTGAGCCAACCTACTTTTTATATCTCTTTGCTTCGTCCATCACTGGTTATTCTGCTTCCTAAGTAACAGAAGTCTCCTACTTCCTTCAGCTTTTCACCTGCCAATTTGATCTCCATGGAGGTTTCTGATTTATTTCGGCTTCATTCCAGTATTTTTGTTCTATATTTATTAATTTTCATCATGAATTCCTTCAGTAAGACGGAATCCATATCATTCAAAAACTCATTCAAATCCTCAGGCTTGTCGGCCAAGATGACGATGTCATCAGCAAATCTCAGAGTTGAAATTATTTCTCCTTGAATCTTCACTCCCACTTTAAAATTTTCTCCAATTTCCTTCATTGCTTGTTCAATGTAAAGATTGAAAAGTATGGGTGATAAGTTGCAGCCTTGCCTTACACCTTTCATAAATTTTGATGATTGGTGCAAAGTCTGCTGTATTTGATAACCAGCTTCTCTCTCATGTCCTTCAGCTCGAATGACTGCTGTCTGGTTTCTGTATAGATTGTATATCACCCTCCTATCCCTGTACTTTATTCCAATAGATTTCAGAATGTCAAACAATTTAGTCCAATCAACGTTATCAAAAGCCTTTTCTAAGTCTACAAATGCCTTGAACGTTCTCTTATCTTTCCTTATTCTACATAGTCATTAATCAAGAAAGCAATCATCGTCCTAGTCATGTACAGGTAATGAATTTTTTGTCTACGAGTTTTCAGTAGTGGTAAAATGGAATAGCATTTTATGTTAGGCTTACCTGAGGTTTAAATAGTTCACTGCCTGGAAACAATGGTTGCACTTTACTGCGTCTCGGGTTTTCAACGACTGCTATGGCGGTAAGGCTTTTCTTTCCATGTTTCTAAAAATAAATAAAATAGACCGTTATAAATACCTAAATTCAGGTTAGTACATGCATTTCATAAAATAAAATATGAAACAAAAAAATTAAACAAATTAGTTTAAAAAAATAATCCCACCTTCCCTTGCAGTGGCTTGTTGCTGTTTCCTTCTAGTGGGCTCAAAGGTAAACTGGTTTCTTGTATCTCAGACATGTAAGGTATACCGGTTATCTGCAAACAAATCAATTAAAAATCAATAATTACCTAACCAATAACTACAAATTTAAGGTTCATTAGCATGACATTATTAAAATAATCATTCATAGGTACTTACCAAAAAATAAATGGATTTTTCTTCCACAGCTCTACTGTATA
Source organism: Meconema thalassinum (assembly GCA_946902985.2). Taxonomy (NCBI): domain Eukaryota; kingdom Metazoa; phylum Arthropoda; class Insecta; order Orthoptera; family Tettigoniidae; genus Meconema; species Meconema thalassinum. Next base: position 303,813,941 of record OX336396.1, on the reverse strand, counting down.
CGTCCATGTGCTAAAATGGCAAGTGCATGACTAACGCAATCGTTATCAGTTAGTCTAGCAACAGAAAAAGTTGTATATTCTCAGCGTTTTGACCTTGAATGGTTCTCTGTCTCTCTCTCACACGTGTTCCCACGCCTCTTCACATTCCTCAATCTGAATAAGATTCGTGTACCTTATACTAGTTTCATGTTTTTAATAAGGAACCAAAATGGCTACCTCTTATACATCGGTAGTCCTTCTGTCTCAGAACCAAAATGGCGGTCTCTGCTTAAACAGCACACCTGCTAGCCACCACGAGGCAAGTATGCTGATATCACACTTCCTGCTGACGTAGACATTCCTGCCTCGTCAGCACCAGCAACAGCTCTCACGAGTCCTCTGGCTAGGTACAATATTCAGTCACCAGTGAGCTGGCCTGTGTGCGTGTTAGCATTCAAAACATGCGTGTGTGTGTTATTATTATTATTATTATTATTAAACTTTTCACTGTAATAATAATTACTTGCAAGCGGCCATCGTCAATACATGATCATGTTAACCACATACTTTCATCCTAAAACACATGACTTTGCCCAGTTCAATATTTAGTTTATAACATTTCAGGCCAATGACCTTACCGTTTTGGCTCTTTGCGTACATGCACATGACTTGGTCGAGCAAATGTTATAGGTTTCCATATTCTAAAACCATTTACTGTTCCAGACAGCAGTCTCACTTATCACCATTTACTAGTATGTTAAAGATCCCCTTCAGGGGTAAATAAAAATTCCTAGCACACTTAACACATTTTCAAATTTTCGCCTCTATCCGTCATAGGAAATGTCACAAAACCAACCGTCATAAGCTGCCCCAGCCATCCCACCAAAATAGCTATTCATTTCTTCCGGGCACGGTCACCGAGATCGCCAACGTCTAAGAATCACTTGGTCATATCCTACAACCGTCTGTTGTGTCAGAGAGCGATCTCGCTCATCACCGTTAACTAAAACGTAAAATATCCCCTTCAGTGTTAAAAAATCTTAGCATGCTTGTCACACTTCAAAATACTCGCCTTCATTCATTCCTCATAGGAAAAAATATCGAAAAACAATCCCTCGTTTTGCCATACATCGCCCCCGTCGAAATAGCCATTTCCAGTATTCACCATGCTCAGTGATAGCCTCGTTGTAACATACGTCAAGCGCTACCGGCTCTCTGTCTTCAAACACGCTTTTATTAAAATATAAATAAAACAAATTAAAATGCCTAGCTTTTTTTGTCCTAGAGAGTTGATAGAGACCATTGGTTTGAACTATGGCATAACATTCTATCATGTTTGGTTTTCAAACTATCGCCTACTTTCGAAAACGAAATATTTCAAAAATGTTTTGAAAAATATAATGAGTGGTCTATAGGAACGAGGACGTCAGCTCGAGTCCAACGACACATCATTTGTTAAAATCCGACCTTCCGTTCGCCCATGAACACCAATGTTCGCGAGAAAGTAGGCTGTCATTTTTTTCCCTCCTACACCCATGAGACTTGCTGCCCGCCTAGAGGGCATACCAACCTTTCATTATCGTCAAACGAACTTTTTTCCAATTCACCGTTTCCAAAATAGCGCCAATCCAAAACAACAAAAATTTTCTATTATTAGCCTACTTTCGATTTTTGCAAAAATAAAGTAGACTTATGAGATCACTACAGGGACAAAAATTGTGTGTCTGTCAGTGTGTGTGTATGTGTGTGTGTGTTTGAGTCTGTGTGTATGTGTGTGTGTGAGTGTGTGTACTCTGAATGTCGGTCCCCCTATCAATTGGAACACGGTGAAACCGAATTGAACGAAATTTGGTACAGAGGTAGAACAAGCAAAGGGCACCTCAGTCTTATGTTTTATATCGCTGCCATCTTTACCAAAACTGAATGGCGGCCACTCAAATGTTCAAAACGTAAAATCAATTAGCGACTAAACAAATTATCCGATCTCTACCAAATTTGGTAATAACATACCTTCATATAGGACGCGTCTTGTGACCAAACTACAAGGTCATCCGCCTCACCATTTTAGGATGGAGGCCGTGCGAATTATGCAAACTTTATAACCCATATCATGGGACCCACCAGTTCCGATTATCGAGATGAGAATCGATTTAACTGCTCTAAAGGAAGAGGCACGTTCGAAATTAAAAGTTTATTTTGTAATACTATAGTGCAGAAGTGATTTTAAAAAGCTGAGCCGTCTCGTTAAGAAGACATGATGGCAGCGGATATCTTGTGCCTGACTTATATTTCACTAATTTGAGTATTGCATGCAATATAGCGTACTGATACAAAATAAATAAACTTTGTATGAAATGCTTTATAAATAAATAATATACTCCTCTGATGAAATCGTTTAGTCTAAATCATTATTTGCTAACAAGTTATATGTAAGTCATTTTATATCGAACGATGTTCGTTGGCATTAATGGCTCCGTGGTAAAGCGTTGGCCTATCACTCATATGCCTCTGGTTCAAACCCCATCAGAGTTTTATTTTTGCTTGAAATTTTATATGTTTATTGTTTTGTAATGATTCAGACGTTTTAAAATTAAGCGTTATATTGTGCATATTATGGTGGAAAATATATATTTAATTAAAACATAATTCACCAGCAGATTTGCTCGAGACATCTAGCAGCCAAAAAGGTAACTGCACGCCGGCCTACTTATTAACTTCAAGATTTTATTGAAAAGTTTCTTCTTATGGCCACTGGAATGCACTCGCCCTGTTAGGGTTATATTTTTCGATACTTCTCCACTAGATGTCACGACTGGTCTACGTGGGACTCCATTGGTTAGTTCCGTATACCATTGGCATTCTATGCGCGTCGAACTTGAAGAATGGCAAGATGATACTACGATAAATTTTTACTTTTTATTTTAAAGGGTTTGTAACAGCCTATTGTGCGTTAATTGAAAATGTTATTTGAAGTAAAGAACAAAATGATTTCACATAGTAACTGAATTCTAGCCGTTGGTGCTAGTTCAGGTTATTAATTAATACTTTTATTTCAGGCAAATAGCAATCGAAAATATCCACATAGTTTGTATACACACGTCTCTGTAGGGTCATGGAAAGATTTGTTAATTCAATTAGGGTTGTGAAAGCCATGCCAACTCAAAGTTGGATGTTGCCCACAGCAGGTCGATTATGTAATAATAACAATAATAATAACGTTATTTGTTTTACGTCCCTTTTAACTACTGCTGCTTTTACATACGCCGGGGTGCTGGAATTTTGGCCCGAAGGGGATCTTAAACGTGCCAGTAAATCTACTGACACGGCTCCCTCGCATTTGTGCACCCTCAAATGCCAGCTGACTGCGCCAGGATACGAACCTGCAACCTAGGGCCCAGCAAGCGAGAACGTTACCGCTGAGCCACGCAGCCAGTCCGGTCGATTATGTCTCCAGATCCATAACATTCTTGAGATACTTCTTATCTAACTTTCTTCAATGATGGTAGTATTTTTTTTCTAGGTTGTAGCGTTTGGTAGAGGTAAATAGTTTCTAAGGTCTTCAACCAAGAAATGATTCTATTATACCCTTTGATAATAACAACGAGTTATAACTATACTCATACATTTAGGAGAAAGTAGGCTATATGTTCTTTACTGAACAACTTGTTTTTTAATGCCAACACACATGCTTAGCCAACAGGACGTCATCCCAACGCCAACAAAACCTCGTTCGTTAAAATCCGAGCACGCGTTCGGGAGATATCGCCCAAAATTTATATGAAAGTAGGGGGTGGGGCAGAACTGTCCACACCTCACTACTGCACAGTCTTAGTCCTAGAGACTTGAAATTTATTTTGGGGGTAGAGGGGGTCAGGGCCATTCATTTATGACAAACATTTTTTTTGTAAAGTTCCTAGTTTCCAAAATATAGGAATTTCAAAATTGGACTGTTTTCAAAAAAACATAAAAAATAAAAAAGTTTTATTACAAAATATAAAGGACATAAAGACCATTTGTTTGAACCATGGCACAACGTTCTATCATGTTTGGTTTTCAAACTATCGCCTACTTTTAAAAACAAAAATTATCTTTTTTTTTTTTGAAAAATATAATGCGTGGTCCATAGGAAAGAGGATCAGCCAGAGTCCAACGACACCTCATTTGTCAACATTCGACATTGGGTTCACGAGATATTGGCTTGGACTCACGCGGCGGCCATGACACTGGTTAGAAACGCCATTACTCCCCTACTATCGTAATTGCCGTAGTTATTTCAAAGTGCATATTTGTTGAAACGTGATGGATATTTGACCAATCATTAGCGAATGTTTGCATGCATATTTCTTCATTTAATTGTGCATGAACTTCCGGGCCTTAGTGAAGAGTCGCGGCCAGATAACTAGCATGTGTCGATTACAAAACAGTGGGTCGGGAAGTCCCGGATGCTATCATTGCATTTGTTACACACGAAGCTGGTAAGATACCTTAGTTGAGATAATTAGCCTAGGACCGTGGTGAAGTACTGTGGCCGAACACGCATCCCGTGAACATGGTTACGTCTGCTTCTTTCGTTATCGTTTTACCAACGGACTACCGGGTGAGTTAGCCGTGGTCGTTACGGCATGACTGCTGGCAGTCGCTCACATCCGGGAGGCGAGGAGGTTTGAATCCCCCCGCCAGCAACCTTGAAGATGGTCTTCTGTGGTTTGCCATCTTCCTTCCATGCAAACTCCGGGGTTGGTCCCTAACTATAGGGCACAGCCCCTACCTTCCAACTCCTCGTCCTTACATTCCAACTTCCCTCCCCAACGGTATTTGTAGCTCACCCATTGGGTGTCCGTCTCGAAGTAGCTACAAAACTGGCGAGCCGAACATGTCCTCGGACACTCCGGACACTAAAAGTCATACGCTAAAAGAAAAAAAAACGGACTAAGCGAGGGATCCCACCTCTACGGCAACTAACGGCAGTGTCCTGGAGCTTGACACCCTGAATTGTGGAATACAACTAGCACTCCGCCCAGACGGCCTCACGTGCAAAGCGAACAGGAGCCTGATGGGAGGAATGGGAAGAGTGAGAGAGATAGACAAGGAAAAGGGAAGGAGGCGGCCGTTGCCTTAGGTTAGGTACCATCGCACATGTCTAGTGGGACGTGGGTTGGTGACCACGGGACCCCAGCTGAGTGTGGCATTGCTTCCACTTACTTGTGCTGGGCTCCTCTCCGTCTTCTTTCCTGTCGACCTCTTTTGGTCAACTCTTGTTGTCTTTCGAAACCCGACGGTATTAGGGTGTCCGAGGCCTAGGGAGTCTTTCACTGTCCCGCCTTAATTGGCCCTTGTATCATCTTTCCTGATCCCTCATTCTTCAAGGGCCCAATCCTCTTGTTTACTTTTCATTGTATCTCCTGCCTTCTGCTCAGGCCCTCAATGAGGCAGGGCGTGTGTAGCCCCACCACTGATGGTGCACCCTGGATTGTGATACACCCTCAAGGGCTCACGTCTGGGTAGTTCGAGAGTTGGCGACCACGAGGCTACCTAAGCTGGGTCCGGTTTTTCTCCTTCTTCCATTGCCTTTGGAGCGGTCCCTCTCCTCTTTTCCTTTCCTATCTGCTTTACATGGCTCTCCTTTCTTCCAAATCCCTTAATTCTCATTCTTAGACGGTATCGGGCATTTCCTTTCCTCCTGTTTTTTGTTTCCCTTATTCTTTTTTCATTTCCTCTTCTAGTAGCCTATGTAAATATGTAGTTAGTTTAGGTTTAGTTCATTTCAATTACTTTGTTATTGTCACCCACACCATTAGGGGCCGATAACCTAGATGTTAAGCCCTTAAAACAACAATTATCATCATATTGTCATCCCGGCATTTGCCCGAAGACGAAGTGGGAAACCACGGAAAACCACTTCGAGGATGGCTGAGATAGGAATCGAACCCCCTCTACGCATTTTGACCACCGGAGGCTGAGTAGATCCCGGAAAATTGTTACGTATTGAACCCGAGGGGGTCATGCTGACTGGTATCGAACGTGGATCTCGGAGATAAGTTGATCTCTGAATGAAAGTTCCACCAGGGAACGAACCCGAGATCTGTTGAGGGTGTTTCGTTGTAAGAACCCCTAGAGGAAATTATATATGTAATCACTGATGTGATATCAGTTGATACTGACATTATTTAGTGAAATAATGCAGGGAAATGAGTGGAAGATAGCATTATTTGGACTACATGAAATAGGCTATGCTGGACTTGAAACACAGAAGTTCCAGAGTTGGACGTTTTACAAATAGCCCCAGAATTGTGGGAGGTGACCCTTGGAGCCACGTCAATCTTGCTGACCTAGTTAAGTCGTCTGCAAGGGGTCGCAGGGTTGAATAATGACCAGGTTATTGCCCGTTTGAGAATGGAAACGAGATTGGGATGGGAAGATCCCAAGGAAAATCATTGATTACTCGTGATTGGAGTAACGCAATGACATGAGAGTTGCACACAGGTGAATCTTTAGCCAGGAGGCTAATTTTAGAGCCTTTAATCTGCGAAATTGAGGCATATTTAATGGAGTGCGGAAGGACATAGGACTATGGATGTTCGCGGCTGGGTTTGACGATGTCGACAGGGATTCCCACAGAAACAGCGTCCCCACGCCATGGATCAGGCAATTAATATTAATTATGTGGCCGATCGATCCTCGAACACACATGCATTTTCGTGATCAGCGAAGAAAAAGGAACAATATGAATATTATTCCAAGACCAGAATCATCCTAGGAGAGGAGCTGGTATAGCGCGGAAATTCTTGCCCTACTTTTTGTGTGAAACAGATATAAGAGGGTGGACCCAGTCAGAGAGACAGTCGGAACTTAGAGTCGCAGACAGTTGGAACACAGTTGGAACTTGCAGTTGGTGGGAGTTGTTGTGTTTGAAAGTTACCGAGCGCCCAGGCGCGCACACAAAGACTTAAACATTATACTGGTAATCAGCATGTTAGCTGTGCAGTGTAACGCACCAGTGAGAATATATTCACGCATGGTCATGAAATAAGAATGGAGTCGGTAATCAACAAGCTTGATTATGCGAAAAGCATATTACCGAAGTTAAGAGAGGAGGCTCGGACTTCAATTTGGGAAGCCGTGCAGTAAGACTGGTATATATTGTTTATTAAGTGCCGTGTGATATACTAGGCAGAACTGTTGAAAGTAATGATTTATGTAAATACAATGTACAATGTTGAGCGCGGTAAAAATAGCGATTGGTTATACATATCTGGAGTATACCAGTAAGTAGCGTTCATGACGATATGTAAGCATATCACTGCAATATCAGGAAGGTTATCAAGGGATGATCGAGAGACTGTTGGTGAATCCGTGAGCAGATGATCGAGATGTTCAATCAGGAGGGGGTAGGACCGAAGAAAGGGCCGTCCGCACCTGCACTTCTGATATATGCTAGGGAATTTCAACCAATCAGGAATATAAAGTGTAACGTGTGTTTGTGCAGTGATTTTATGTAAAATATCTCTTAAATTAATAATATAACCAGTGTTATAAAGTGTCATGTGTTTTGGAAGCATTAGCTTCATTATAAAAATGGAAAAGTGTCGTGTGTTTATGAATCAGATGTCATATAAGATGTGTATTAGCAGTATGGCAATGTGTCACTAAGTAGGCCTATGGCAGGTGACACTGGAATATGGTGGTTGGAGCCACCTGGATAAGCCGACGTGAGTGCCCCACAAATCATGTTATTATAGAAGTATAGCCACTGCATGTAATGTGATTTCGGAAGTATAGAATATGCCAGTAAGAATCAAATTTAGGAGACATACCCTCATGTGTTTATGGTTTGATTTCAGTAAAGTTAAGATGTTGAATACATCAGAGAGTGGATTAATCGTTACCACTATTAATCTTGTTAATAAAATGGCAATTCAGTTATGTAAAACTTAACGAACACGGATGTTCGATTATTGAAATGGTTACGTTGTGTCGGAAAAATAATTTATGTCAGTAATAATAATAATAATAATTATAATAATGATAAACGGTATAATTGAATGCATCAGGATAAAAGGTTGTAAGCAAGAAATATTTACGCTAATTGGTTTATTTATCTAGCCAAGCAGTAGATTACATTAAGGGAACAGAAAAGAGTTAATATTAAATATATTGCATTAATGGGAATATAATTATGCAAGGAAATGAAGGAGCTTGACAGTGAATTGAATTTGTGGCTTGAGTATAAGCTTGTAGAGTAACAGATATAGTTCTCTTTATATAGGGCGAGATCATAGACAGGTAGAAGCCAGGTGATCTAATCGACGTATGGAATCTTGTACAGCCGTGGGGCGTACAGAGATATTAATTTATGCCGGAGCGTATTTAGTGTGTACCCTATCTCCGATGATGGATATGAAATGTTCCGGGATCGAATCCTGTGGTAAGTGAAGGGAGAACATTGGAAACCCTTACACTATACCTGATTGCCCGCGAACTTGTTATTGAATGATTCGGCTCTTGTGAAGCGAATCCATTTGCGGCAGCTGTTGACTGACCGTAATATTTTATTAAGATACCGGCTAACCACTACACCTGTGTTTTATGAATCTCGTGCCTTCATAGTATGATACGGACCTGTTGAGGCCGTTATTAATGTCCTAAGGCTAGGATTAAATATTCAAGCTCACCCAGAACCATTGCATAATATTCAGTTTAGATCATATGGGATTACGTGGATCATTGTGACCACAATGTTGTATTCAAAAGCGTAATACTGCTTGGGGAGGTAAAGTCCTGGAATCAGGGAGACAAGGGACGATTTACAGCTGTGAACACCCCTACTCTGTTCCATTGTATACGGGCAGCTCCAAGGGGCTGGGTTGCTAAACAAACCTTGAAGGCTCGCGTTTTGAGCGGACAGATTTAAGACCTTGCTTGTATTGAAAGGAAGAATTGTTATAGTGTGTAATGAATGTGTGTGGTTTAAAAACACACTGCTAATCATAGATTACCCTGATGACATAAAATTTTAGCAATCTAACGAATGGTTGGAAGTTGCATGTGTGACTGTCACTGACATCTAGTTAATGAAGTTGGTTACTTGATGCCACAGGCTACGCTCGCAAGGGTAGCGTAATGATACTATCCGACACAACGATAACAGAAGTTATTTATTGAAATCACAATGGCATGCAGTGGAACTATAAAAAGAGGGGAGTGGAGGGGTAAATTTACGTAATTGTGGTGTTGCAAGTAGATTGTAGAGCAAACCATGAGTTGGCTAATGCATGAAAGCATTCGGAGGGAGAGAGAGATAAAACACTGACAGTACACATGATGTAAATTAAGATGTATTGTAAGAAACAAGTAACTTTGTGAATTTAAAGAAGTCACATTAGGTGACATGAGTGTAATAGTTCAGTTTTTTTTGAAACGTTACATGTGCATCAGCGCACTTGAGTGAAGTTTAAAGTCCACATATTGGTAAAGGATTGAATAATGATTTGGATTTAATTTGTTCAACTATGTGAATAATTATTGGATTATGGGAGTAACTTGGTTTGTTTGTGTATTGTTTATTGGGATTGTGTTCTTATTATTTGTTTGAAGCCATGAGTTTTACTGAATTAAAGTCTTAAGGGTAGAGTTGTGCCTTATCATTGTAGAGTTGATACCTTTTAGCCTCAAATCCAAAATATGCAACTGCTCGATGGGGGAACGGTACACGCCTGAGTCCTGACGCTAGCTGGAGGCAGAAGCATATTTTCCATCGAGATTACTCACATGGGTACAGTATGTGATCACTTTTCGTGAAACTTTCTATGTTTAGCTTGGCCAAATTGTCGGTCAAATTTGTTTCTTGTTACCGAGATCTTCGAATGATAATTATTTCTTTGGAAATGTATTAATTGCTTAATCTATATGCATAACCTTGTTATTAACCACCTAATTCATAGATATTATAGTTACTCACATAAGTGTCTAAGGCTTCCGCAACACATCACTACAACCACTACACTGAGCTTGTCTGCTGAGTGCCTGCTGTCGCCTCGAGCTCGTGACGTCATTTCCTTGGCCAACCAATAGCAGCGGTGTTTCTGGTCAGCTGCCTTCCTCGGCGGGTGTTCGCCACTATCAAACCTCGAGTCATCTCCTGGGTGATGGTCCACTCTTCATCCATTCTTCGGCCACGACTTTACGGGCCACTCTGGGCCGCTATTCTTCGGGCTTGCTCTACAGCCAACATTCTACTGTCAACATGTGACAATCTGCTTTTTGGTCACCACTCTGAGACCAATAATATTCAAATATTCTCGCCAAGACTTTTCAAGTACCGCAGTGAGAGTCATCATCTACGACCAATAATAATAATCTTCATGGTGCACTATTTCGCAGTGAGGAAAGGCACAAGGAAGGAATATCAACAGTAGTTGCTACGCGCCGTGGTCAGCCAGGACCAACCAAGTTTGTTAACATACTCCAATCTCTCCAGTGCACAACAACAGCAGTGATACCTCTCAAATGTGTGGAGTGGGTTGCCTACTGGAGCTGACAAATGGTTATACGTGACTGTGTTTGCATACATTTCTTCGCTTGAGGGATGATTCACTCCGGACATACCCTCCACTAAAGTGTCGCCAAAGATAAGGTAAGTTTTTTAGCACTCATTTATAGAACATTTTTATTGCCTCTTCTATTTTAAGAAGACAAAGTTGATCTTTGCCATGAACTTTTAATAAGAATCTCAAGTATTTCCTTCCGTGCTTATTAATTGATGTTGTGCTTACTTAAACAGTATATTAATAAATTGCATATTTGTTACCTATTATGTTTTATTGTGAAATCCTTCAGCCCCCCCACATTAACGCATAATTCAGTGTTATCGCTTCACCCTAATGATATTGAATACAAGCTAATGCTCGTTGCTGTTCTCCCTCTATGCGTTGGAGTTTTTCTGGGTCAAACTCCACCATATGTATGGTGCCGAAACCCGGGAAACATATCTGTTGCACCCTGGGAATGTTACAAGTTTCATATCTTGGATTTCACATTAAACATTAACTATTTTTGTTTATTGTGTTTCAACACTAATTCAAATTGTGAGTTTCAGCCTGAGTCGCATGTTCAGCAGAGGAGGAGAGAAACGTAAGCAAAGCCGGTTTCTTCCGCATCAGACTAAGCCTTACTACCTAGCAAGCTGTCAACCTCTGACTTCCGGTACTCGAAGTCACAATATTGACGTGAGAAACCAACAACTTTTAACATGCCTAACCTTGATGAAAAACTCAGCAACGCCAGAGCCTCTTGTAAGGGTAAGCGCACACGGTTTCGTACTTTTTAACGGAGCTTGAACCCCAAGAGCGTAATCTTGACATAATTTCGCAGAGGTTTAAGAATTATGAACAAGCCTTTGAGAAATATGATTAGATACAATGCAGCATAGAAACTCAGCACCCGGACCAGCAAAGCGATAAGTTGGAAGTTGAAAAATTATACTATCAGGGATTTGCTGAAGCTAACCAGCTTATTAGGGCTTTAATTTTAAAAGAAAAACAAGAAGATCAAACTTCTGCAGCATCTTCTACATCTTCTTCAGCATTATATTACCCAAATTAGAAATACCCAAAATCACTGGTAAGGACATAGAATGGGAGCCATTTCTTGAATTATTTAATTCTTTAGTACATGAGAATATTTCTATCCCGGTCATTCAAAAATTTCACTACTTGCGTCTGGCAGTTCTAGGCAACGCACTTAACCTGATTCAAGCACTTTCTTTGACCAGTGATAATTATGAAGTTGCTCTGAATCTTCTTAAGGATAGATATGGGAACATTCGTTTATCTATTCAACGCCATATACAAAGCTTATTCGAGTTACCTAACGTGCAAGCAGACAACAGCTTATCACTTCGTAAGCTGATTGACACTGCAGAACTACACGTCAGAGCATTGTCCAATTTAAACCAACCTATAAATCACTGGGATTTATTTCTAGTTCACCTCATTTCTGCAAGATTGGATGCAAGTACATTAAAAGCCTGGGAAACAGAACTTTCCCAGCATTTGCAATGCACTTATGAGGCAATTATTAACTTTTTGAAGGCTAGAAGCCAAGTCTTTTCCGCCATAGCTAATCAAAAAACCAGTATTTCAGATTCAAAGGCCTTCTCAAAAGACAAGGTTAACAGTTCTAATTACAGAATTTTAAGATCACATGCTCTTCCTGTTGATCTCGGTCACCTAACCAAATGCAAACGTGTGGTCTGTGTCAACAATCGCATAATTTATACAATTGTGATGAAAGACGAAAGTTAATTACGAATAAAAGACATTATTGTAACTGTTTGTCAGGAACGCATATGTTAAACAATTGCTGTTCACAACGTTTATGCTTTCATTGTAAGGCTAGACACCATTCCCTTTTGCACAGACATGAAAGATCACGGTTATCAGGACCAAGCAGTCCCAATACCAAGTCTATTTCTGAGACTTCTCAAAATAGGGCGCAGTCGTATGCTCAAAGTTCTACCTCGCTTGGCTAAGTTCAGGTTTTATTATCTACCGTGCAGGTTATATTGAAAAATGCTTACGAGAAATGGATATCTGTCAGGGGACTATTAGACAATGCCGCTACTAACAATTTTATTAGTGAACCTTTGGTACAAAAGTTAGGCCTCCCAAAACATCCTACCTCAATAGAGGTTACAGGAATGAACTGCTCTAAATCGCAATCCTTAAGCTTTGCTAAAGTGGATCTGAAGGACTCTAATAATCTTGGTACGCAGTTGCAATTAGATTGTTTGATTATCAAGTCTATAGGCAACAATATTCCCGGCACTTCTTATCCTATTCAAAGTTGGAATATCCCGAATTTTGTCCAGCTATCTGACCCTCATTTCAACAGAGCTGTAGAGCTTCTTTTCAGCTCAAGCGTATTTTGGCAATGTCTTCATTCCAATAAAGTAAAAATTGCTCCTAATGTTTTCTTCCGCGAAACTGATTTTGGTTGGATTGCTACTGGTCAAATCTATCGTAATCCTTTTCAAACTGTATCAAATTGTTATTTTGTTGGTGCCGATTTAAGTCAAGAGCTGACCAAGTTCTGGGATGTTGAGAATGTTCAGGCTACTTCTTTTTTTTCTTCTTCTTCTTCTTCTTCTTCTTACGAAATTTGTGAAAAGGTATACAAGGAAACCACTGTTCGTACTGCTGAAGGCAGATTTATAGTAACTCTTCCACGTATTCCTAATCCTCCCACCATTACGGGCTCACATTCCAGAGCACTCAGGGCGCTATTTGCTATTGAAAATCGGTTCAAACGAGACGCTTCTGTTAAAACTCAGTATGCCTCCTTTATGGAGGAATACGAATCATCCAATCACATGGAGGTAATTTCTAAATCAGAAGAAATTGTCCATCCTTGAAAGGAAAAAGTTTATCTAAATCATCACCCGGTATGGAAAAATTCTTTAACACAAGACAATATAAGAGTAGTTTTTATTGGCTCATCACCAGATTCCAATGGAGTCTCTTTAAATGATACCTTGCAATGTGGTCCCGCTATTCAAACCGATCTCACCTCTGTCTTGCTTAATTTTCGACGGTTTCCTATTGCTGTAATCTCCGATATTAAGCAGATATACTGGCAGATTCTCGTAAATTCTGAGCAGCAAGATCTGCAAAGAATATTGTGGCGCGATGAGAGTTCCAAACCTATAAAGATATTTAGATTGAAGACTGTGACATATGGCCTGGAGCCTTCAGCCTTTCTTGCGATTCGGTCTCTCCACATGTTAGCCAAACAAGATGGTCATCTGTATCACCCTTTGGCCTCTGAGGCATTAAAAACGGCATTTTATGGTGACAATTTCTTGTATTCTTTCCCTAATATTTCTGAAGCACTCCTTGTGTGCGAAGATTTGAAATCCCTGCTCCTAGGAGGTGGTTTTCCATTCCATAAATGGACTTCAAATTCTACTGAATGTATATCAAAATTTTCAACAGAGGTCCCAGTTAATACATTTGTTGCTATTCCTACTGATGAAGCAGCCGTAAAAGCATTGGGTGTTTTTGGTGTCCTTCTTCTGATACCTTCTCTTATCAGGTACATTTGTCAGAATCTCCCCCTGTAACTAAGAGACAAGTTCTGTCAGAAATCGCAAAGGTCTTTGACCCTTTGCAATATATTGCTCCTATAGATATTGATGCAAAAATTTTCCTGCAAAAGCTTTGGTCATTAAAATCTGACTGGAATGAAAAGCTCCCCTTTCTTCTTTTAGAAGAATGGTTAGAGTATCGCAGTAGTTTGCTGGATCTCTCCAAGGTTTCTATACCCCGCCTTTTAATTTCTAATCCCTTGTGCCAGTAGTATGACCTGCATGTTTTTTTCTGATAGTTCAGAACGGGCTTACGGCTGTTGTGCATACATAGTAGGACGTTCCTCAGCAAATTTCCCTGGATTTTCTAATTTAGTGTGCGCTAAATCAAAAGTTGCTCCATTTATAACGGTAGCATTGCCGAGATTAGAATTATGCTCTGCTTTAATGGCAACAGAATTAGCTACTAAACTAAATGTCAGTTTAAAGTTAAAATTTTCCCGCACATTTTTTGGAGCGATTCTTCTATTGTACTAGCTTGGATTTCCAAGCCTTCTTCTCATTGGAACACCTTTGTGGCAAATCGCGTTTCTAAGATTCATGAAGATTCCCATTCTGAACAATGGAGACATGTTCCTAGCCGTGAAACCCCGCGCATATCATATCACGTGGTTGCACGCCTAAAAAATTGATTTCTTCAGACCTGTACTGGAATGGTACTCCTTGGCTAAGTCAGGAATCATCTTGCTGGCCTCGCTTAGCTAATCAATTTGCAGAAGAAGTACCTGATGCCCGCGCTGACCCTGTCACGTCGCATCTTACTTCTACTTCTACTAGCCTTTTTCAGAGATACTCTTCATTTGATAAATTGATTCGTGTAGTGTCTTATATATTCCGGTGGAAAAATTTAGTAATTGGTCACCCATTGAAGCCTCAACCCTTTCTCACCAGAGTAGAATTAGAATTTGATACTCGCAAGATTTTGTTGCTTTTTCAGCAGGATGTATTTGCTCCTGAAAAGCAAGCTCTTATAAGTGGTAAAGACTTACCCAAGTCTAGCAGGCTTTCACCACTCACTCCTTTTCTAAACGAGGACGGCATAATACGTTTGGGTGGAAGATTAGCTATGTCTAGTTGTGAGGATGGGAAAAACATCCCATCATCCTTCCTTCAATACATCCTATCACTACACTTATAATAAAAAAAAGTTACATTATAAACACCTTCATGCTGGCACTCGCACCTTGCTCTGTCTAATTCGTGAACTCTACTGGGTCATTAATAGCGTTCATGAGGTTTCTTCTGTTGTTAAAAAGTGTATACCTTGCTTTAAGGTTAAACCACGCACCACTACTCAGATTATGGGTAATTTACCTCCATTTCGTTCAGAACCTAGTAAGCCCTTCGCTCTTACTGGGATTGATTACGCCGGTCCTTGCGTATATCAGACCAATCCCTCTTCATCTAAGCGCAAAATCTTAGGTAAACTTTACATCTCGTTATTCGTATGTATGGTGACGGGAGCTATCCACCTCAAGTTGGTTACGAACGCTTCTGTATCTTATTATTTGGCCGCCTTTTCTTGATTTGCCGCTAGAAGGTGTGTTCCATCTGAAGTCTTGTCAGATAATGCAAAAATGTTTGTAAGTGTTTCTGATCTCTGGAAAAAATTGGTAAGCTCCCCTTCTGCTAAAGAAAAAATCCAACTTTTCCTATTCTAAAGGGTTCAAATGGCATTTCACCCCGCCTTATGATCCCCATCATGGGGCCGATGGGAGTCCTGCATCAAACATACTAAGAGACAGCTTAAGAAAACTCTTGGTCCTGCCATACTTTCTTATGAGGAATTCAACTCTTTTATTATTCAAGTCGAAGGTATCGTAAATTCCAGACCTCTGACTCCTCTTTCTAACGATCCTAAGGATCTTTTACCTTTAACACCCAGTCACTTCCTGATTGGCTGTTCGCTTGCTGCTATTCCACCTTTGCTGGTTCGACGCTGTGATCCTATAAGGCATCCAACGTTTAGAATGAAGCACTGGTTAGATAGGGCTATTCTTCTCTCTTTCTGTTGCACGCGAGACATGTATGACGCTGTCATTTTCTAGCACTCCACTGTTGCCATATCAGTCGAAATTTTTTCTTGGTCGAAAAACAGCATATTCGGGTAGAACTATGTTTTGCCGTTCTTTCTTGTCCTATATTAGAACTACGTAAACTTGATAGAAATGCTAGAAAAATTAGATATCCATATTTTTTTAAACTATAAACTGAGTCCCCTTTTTAGTAAAATCGATCTTATATCATGTTGCATTGACTTTGGGATGCATATTTTTCACACACGTGTAGCTAAATGTGCCGTCTTGATGATGGATTATTGAAATATTTTATACTGGCAATATTACAATTTTCATGTGGGTAAAACTTGTGAATATTCTCTCATAACCGCATAGCAGCATTGAAAAAGTTCGTATGCTGTCAACTTTTTTATTTTTAAAGATAACCATGTCATGTCAGTTTGAGAGTTGTAGAGGAATGTTGGAAGAGGTTTTCTACCTGCTTACCCAGAGTGTAGGTTTAATTGTTTACACATGCCGGGCTGTTCTTTGAACGCGGATTATAAAAATGAAGTTTCGAAGGACAGCGGGGTGCAGCTTGCTACTCACAGCTTTATTACTGTGCCCTTCGAGCTTTTATTTCAGTAGTTCGGCTGTCTCTATCTTGAGTGTGTGTGCAGCAGTTCTGTTGTATTTAACTCTATTTTACGTATTTTACGGACAACAATGGATAGTTTTGTGAAAAGAAAGCGTGGTCAAGTGCTCAGAAGGAGGGAAAACAGGTCGTAATTAATGTGTTCAGTTAGTTTAAGAATCTTAAACCTAACGAAAGTATAAATCATGAAAGGTAAGCCAATGAGGAGTATTTTCTTTAATAGCATACTTCAACTTTAATTGCAGTCGAAACTTCACACATTTCCTTGTGCTTGTACTTTATTTATTTTATTTTGATTGTTTTCTTTATGTCACATTCAGCTTACATTATAGTTAATTTAATTTCGTTGTATGTGTTACGTTAGCCTACTATTAGTATTATTATACACCATATACAGTACTTAATTCAAGTCTTCGTCACAGCACAATCGCTGAATGTGCGGAAAGTGTACGCGAAGCGCTTTGTACTGGCTCCCCTCATGGAGTGGCAACCCTGTCGTAACGCGCCATAAGACCAATGCTTCAATCTTTTGGAGAAGAGTAGAATCTTTGCGCTGTTCCTTTTGGCGCCGATGGAAGTTAGAGTATCTCAGCTTGCTAAATAGGCGTGAGAAGTGGCGGCTTCCTCAACCAGATGTACGAGTGGGGGACATGGTTCTTCTTCGAGACCCATCTCCGCCTCTCGTGTGGAACCTAGGCAGAGTTATTCACTGCCAGTTTGGCCGTGATAAACGCGTCAGAGTTGTCGATGTTTTAACTAATAAAGGTATTTACACTATACCTATCTCTGTATCTCTGTTTTGCCTTTCGAGTCTTAGTTTACTCCTCGTCTGTTATCCATGTTTGTTTTGACTGATTCTTTTGTTTGTTTTCATTCGGAGTTCTCGGAGCATGATCACATTTCGTGATACTTTCAATGTTTAGCTTGGCCCATTTGTCGGTCAAATTTGTTTCTTGTTACCGAGATCCTCGAATGATAATTATTTCTTTGGAAATGTATTAATTGCTTAATCTATATACATAACCTTGTTATTAACCACCTAATTCATAGATATTATAGTTACTCACCTAAGTGTTTAAGGTTTCCGCAACACATCACTACAACCACTACACTGAGCTTGTCTGCTGAGTGCCTGCTGTCGCCTCGAGCTCGTGACGTCATTTCCTTGGCCAACCAATAGCAGCGGTGTTTCTGGTCAGCTGCCTTCCTCGGCGGGTGTTCGCCACTATCAAACCTCGAGTCATCTTCTGAGTGATGGTCCACTCTTCATCCATTCTTCGGCCACGACTTTACGGGCCACTCTGGGCAGCTATTCTTCGGGCTTACTCTACGGCCAACATTCTACTGTCAACATGTGGCAATCTGCTTTTTGGTCACCACTCTGAGACCAATAATATTCAAATATTCTCGCCAAGACTTTTCAAGTACCGTAGTGAGAGTCATCATCTACGACCAATAATAATAATCTTCACGGTGCACTATTTCGCAGTGAGGAAAGGCACAAAGAAAGGATGTCAACAGTAGTTGCTACGCGCCGTGGTCAGCCAGGACCAACCAAGTTTGTAAACATACTCCAATCTCTCCAGTGCACAACAACAGCAGTGATACCTCTCAAATGTGTGGAGTGGATTGCCTACTGGAACTAACAAATGTTCATACGTGACTGTGTTTGCATACATTTCTTCGCTCGAGGGATGATTCACTCCGGACATACCCTCCACTAAAGTGTCGCCAAAGATAAGATAAGTTTTTTAGCACTCATTTATAGAACATTTTTATTGCCTCTTCTATTTTAAGAAGACAAAGTTGATCTTTGCCATGAACTTTTTAATAAGAATCTCAAGTATTTTTTTCGGAGCTTATTAATTGATGTTGTGTTTACTTAAACAGTATGTTAATAAATTGCATATTTGTTACCTATTATGTTTAATTGTGAAATCCTTCAGCCCCCCACATTAACGAATAATTCAGTCTTATCGCTTCACCCTAATGATATTGAATCCAAGCTAATGCTTGTTGCTGTTCTCCCTCTATGAGTTGGAGTTTTTCTGGGGCAAACTCCACCAGTATGGTACAAAACATCCAATTTTCCTGAAATCTTATCTTGCTAAGAATAAGTCTTGCAGCAAATGTGTTCGTAAGTTTCAGAGACGTGCGATGTTTACTTGTGGGAGAACCACCAAAAAAAGGTGTACAGAAACAATCCGCGTACTCTGGAGACTCGCGAGAACGAAATATCAGTGTGGATGAATTACAGCGCGTGTACCAAAACTTACTATGTTGGTGCAATGTGTGTTTAGAATATGAAGAACAGCATTTCCAGCAACTACTCTGAAATGTATGTAAGTAATGTTGTTGTTGTTGTTGTTATTTGAGTCTTCAGTCATTTGGCTGGTTTGAGGCAGATCTCCATGCCTCTCTGTCCTGTGCTAATCGTTTCATCTCTATATAGCTACCACACCCTACATCCGAGGCAATCTGTTTAACATATTCTAACCTTGGTCAACCCCTACAGTTCTTGTCCTCGACCCTTCCTTCCATAACTAACATTGCTATTCCTAAGTGTCTTAGTATGTGTCCTACAAACCTATCTCTTATCTTCATTAGCAGTTGCCAGAAACATCTCTCCTCTCCCACTAGTCTTAATACCTCTTCATTTGTAACCCTATCTACCATCTGATCTTCATCATTCTTCTGTAACACCACATTTCAAACGCTTCAATTCTCCTCTTCTCTGCTGCTCCAATAGTTCAAGTTACACTTCCATAGAGCGCCATGCTCCAGACAAAGGCTTTCAAAAATGACTTCCTAATACCTAAATCTATATTCGATATCAACAGATTCATTTTCTGTAGAAATTCTTTCCTTGCCTGTGCGAACCTTCTTTTTGTATCGTCTTTGCATCGTCCATCACTGGTTATTTTGCTTCCTAAGTAACAGAAGTAACCTATTTCCTTCAGTTTTTCACCTGCCAATTTGATGTCCATAGATGTTTCTGATTTGTTTCGGCTGCATTCCAATATTTCTGTTTTACATTGATTAATTTTCATCATGAATTCTTTCCTCTAGACAGAGTCCATACCATTCAAAAACTCATTCAAATCCTCATTCGTGTCGGCCAAGATGACGATGTCATCAGAAAATCTCAGAGTTGAAATTATTTCTCCTTGAATCTCCACTCCAACTTTAAATTTTTCTCCAATTTTTTCATTGCGTGTTCAACGTATAGATTGAAAAGTATGGGTGATAAGTTGCAGCCTTCCCTTACACCTTTCTGAATACCAGTAAGTGATGATGATTATTAAGGTACGGATGTTAAGGAAAAATGATATTTTTTCCCGAGCTCATTTCACCCGAAATCTGAAAAATAAGTTTGAATGACGGGTCCCTGACCACGTTTAAAGCAATTTGATGTTGCCTATAAATGCATATTTCGGCCAT
The DNA here is from genome assembly GCA_946902985.2 of Meconema thalassinum. Classification (NCBI taxonomy): domain Eukaryota; kingdom Metazoa; phylum Arthropoda; class Insecta; order Orthoptera; family Tettigoniidae; genus Meconema; species Meconema thalassinum. The sequence continues at coordinate 303,793,726 of OX336396.1, read as the reverse complement.
TGTTATTGTTTAGGTCATATTTGGTTATAATTTCAGCATTGTTGTTTAAATTGTCGTTAACAAGGTACGTGTTATCTGCGTCGAGTTTCAAACACAGGATTTTCGAATAGTGTAGCGGATATATTTTTCTTTCTTTTCCCGGAACAGGCAGATAGCAGGTTTAGAAGACCTGATTACAAGTAGGCGCTCCTCTACGGACGTCATTTAGCATTTGCTGTATGTTAGTGGTACTCTACCTATCCCAAAAATTCATGTCATATTTCATAGTTTTTAGGTCATTTTTTATAGTTTTTAGGTCATATTTGCTTGCATATTTTGTACTTCTTTATATCTTAAACTTCCGAACCCTAATGATTATTAAATACGTGTAAAGTGTAAATGTGTTGAACTAGTTGGGCGCTACGCTGCAGCTAGCTCCAGTGTGTTGCTCGACACGTGGCAACACACAGTGGCCCGACCGTCACACGGCCCCTGCGAGCTTCTGTCATTTAGAGAGGGACCTCGCTGTATTCATACTTCCTTCGGCTTATCCCAATTAATCGGGGTCGCCGGAGACAACCAGGCTCATTTTGGTTTTGGCCGGGGATTTAAGGCCGGATGCCCTTCCTGACGCCACGTGATTTTTCACCCCGCTTTCACCGGGATTCGAACCCCGGCCGTCTGCGTTATCACGCTCGGATTATCTTTATTAATTATTATTAATTATATAGCGCATCTGTCTCTCACCCGGAGGCCCCGGGTTCGATTCCCAGCTCCATCAGGATTTATGGAAACTGACGTAAGGGCTGAAACAGGGTGCACTCAGCCTCGTGAGGACAATTGAGTAGCTGTCTGACAGTGAGGCTGCACCCCGGTCACGAAAAAATCGAGATTAACGGCCGAGAGGACCCGATGAGCTGACTAAGCGTCACCCCAATATCTACAGGGCAAATGGCTGGGCAGCGATCGCTTGGTAGGCCTAGGCCCTTCTAGGTCTGTACAACAGCGGGAAACAGTTGTATAAGGAGGGGTAGCATGAGGTTCGTTGGGCGTTAACGTGCGCAGCTATAGCGGTTGATGAGCGGATACTTGAATGGACCTCAAATGGCTATTGGGTTGCTAGAGAGCAATGTCGTGGCGGGACTGGGGCTGAAGTTTTGTAGCGAGTTGCTCGGCAGCCCCCCCCACCACCCCCTCTCTCCCGCTGAGTGGAGGAAAAAGACTTGTCGAGACAAAGGACGGTCTTCAAAGACTGCGCCGTGATTGAAAACTGTCAAGTATTTAAAGAAACAAGACGCTGGCTTTGAATTGATATTAAACTTGTACAGCTGCTCTCCGGGACAAAGCGGGCTCCGCCGCGCCAATACAGAATGAAGTGAACTAGTTCTCTGCTCAGGCAGCAGATACTGTATGTAGTGGTGGGAGAAGTTAATCTCACGGAATACTGCGGCTAAAACTCCACACAAAAACGACAAAATAACACCAAAATGAACTATTCCCCTCCCTTCCCCCCTCCCCCTCACACTCTCTCACCCAACAACAAACTCTTTATTTTAGTTAGTAATCTATAGTACCTAAATAAACAACAATAGAAGAAAGGAAAGTTCTAAGAAGAATATCGGGCCCAGTAAAAGTAAATGTCGAATATAGGAGATGGCACAACCAGGAACTTTACACCCATGTGGAAAAAATATCTGACACCATGAGGAAACGGAGAATCACCTTTTACGGTCATATAACAAGAATGAGCCCAGCGCGATTGACAAATAGAATTTTCACCTACTTCCTCAAAAAGAAAACCAAGGGAGCTTGGTTCATTCAGGGGGACAAAGATTTGCAAGAAGTGGGAATTACAGGCAATGATATCTGGGAACGTGGCTTAAGCAAAAACTAACAGCACAGCGATGTTTTCTAGAAAAGCCTAAGCTTCCAACAGTCAAGAAGTGGACTGGGGAAAGTAAACAACAGAATCGAGAACTAATGCGAAAATACTGGGAGGATGTTAAAGCTCGATACAGCAAGAAACAGTTGAAATGACGTGTTCCTTTGATGGCCGAATCGGAAGAAGAGAAGAAGAAACATTTAAAATATAGCTTAGAAACAGTAACCAATCAGGAACGCCATAACAGCCCTAAGCCAATCATAGCGCACCCAACACTTTATCTTACAAAATATTACACCTAAGACAAAATTCTTCAGCGAAATCACAGTTCATTAAGATCTCTTGGGATTACTGAAGAATAACCTCCCCATGACAACACCAACCTGATAAGGGCCACCCCATTCAATAAGTCCCCACCCAAAAACTATAAAAAAAATAATTGGCAAGAACCACTAGCCATATGAACAACCATGGCAATTTAAAAACAAAGCCACCTTACACACCCTAGAGCGAAAGCAAATAACTGCAACTACTACTAAGTAAACACACCATCTATTTCGCAGCACCAAATGGCGGTCTAAAAGCTCAGAAGCATGACTCAACACCATAGGGTGGATCTAAAGCGACAAACAGGTATTAGTACTCTCCAAACAACATTCAAAGACCAGTGCCGAAGCTACATTCAAGCAAGTGGGTATTCAAAAGTTCATACCTTATAGTTTTTAGGCTACTTTCGATTTTTGCAAAAAAAAAAAAAAAAGTAGACTTATGAGATCTACACAGGCCCAAGAATTGTGTGTCTGTCTGTGTATGAGTGTGTGAAATCTGAATGTCTGTCGTCGTAGTCCCCCCCCCCCCCCTATCAATTCAAACACGGTGAAACCGAATTGAAAGAAATTTGGTACAGAGGTAGCACTAGCAAAAGGCAACTCAGTGTCATTTTTATATCGTTGCAATTTTGACGGAAACGTAATGGCGGCCACCCAAATGTTAAATGCTTAAATCTAATTACGACCAACATGATCATCTGATCTCTACCAAATTTTTCAACAACATACCTTTTTAAGGGACGCATCTTTTGACAACATATCTTTATCTGGGAAAAATATATTGACCAAACTACAAAATCATCAGCCAAAGAGTATGCAGATGGAGGCCATGTATGTGTGTGTATCAATTACCCCTATCAATTCAAACACCGTGAAACCGAATTGAACGAAATTTGGTACAGAGGTAGCAAAGGGCACCTCAGTGTCATGTTTTATATCGCCGCCATCTTGACGGAAATAGAATGGTGGCCACCCGAATGTTAAAAGCTTAAATCAAATTACGACCAACGTAATCATTTGATCTCTACCAAATTTTGCAACAGCATACCTTTTTATGGGACGCATCTTTTGACTGAACAACAAGGTATTCAGCCCAATAGTTTGCTGATAGCGGCCATGTATGTGTACAAATCAATTCCCCATATCAATTCAAACACGGTGAAACCGAATTGAATGAAATTTTGTATAGAGGTAGCACTAGCAAAGGGCACCTCATATTCATGTTTAATTATCGTATAGCACGTTGTATTTCTACAAGCTACTGCAACCAACATTCAATTATACTCCTTGAAAAGGACAAAGAGTTATAACAATACCCATGCATTTAGGAGAAAGTAGGCTATATGTTCTTTACTGAACACCTTGTTAAGTTTAACGTCGTATATACAATTTTAATAGCCATTGAATATTAATAAATGAAAATAATTTTATAATGTGTACATAGTAAATGCTGAATAAAAAGAAGTAACAAGTAGTTCCGTGAAAACTATACAGCCTATTTTCATATATCCTGCTCATGTTATTTGCCTCTATCAACATACAAAATTTCAGTTTAATTGCTGTAACAGATTTTGACAACCGTCTAAATATTTCAGATGATCGCCAGGTTGGATTTTTATTTGTGTACTATTACATTAAGATTATTGTGTATGTGTGGTATTCAAACTTCAATCGCATGATTAGAACACAAGAAGTAAAAACGAGATTTTAAAATTACGCACAGCCGCCATCTTGTGATTATGCAAACAATTGAAATAAATTAGATGCCAGTGGATCAACATATGTATAAGCATTTAACGTGCAACGTTTCACGGCACTCGGATAGTTAATTCGCGAGAAACGTCCATTTAAATATTTATACTTCGCGTCGCCGCCATGTTGGATTTGTGCTCACCAGGTTACTGAATGTCCTATAGGTGAACATATGTTCATAGTCTCTATGAACATAAAGAAAATCAGTTTGGTTGCTGTAAAAGATTCATAGATATTGAGAACTGTCTAAATATTTCGGAAGCTCGCCATTTAGGATTGTTATATGTATAGGCCATAGAGTTATGTACCATTCAAGGACAATTATTGCCTAGGTTCATTATTCAAACTTTCACCTCGATCGCATGATTACGACACAAGAAATAAAAACTTAATTTAAAAATTTCGCACAGCCGCCATCTTGAGGTTATGTAAACAATTGACTTAAATTAGATGACAGTGCATTACCATCTGCAAAATCATTTACTGTACCTCATTTCACTGCGCTCAGAGAGTTAAATCACGAGAAAAGTCTATTAAAACATTTCAAATTCGCTTGGTCGCCATGTTCGTTTTGTACTTTACAGGTTTATGAAATATACATAGGTAAACTTGTATCAGTACTCTTTATCACCGTACAAAATTGCCGGGTGATATCTGTAATAGTTTCGGAGATATAGAATGTCAGTGAAATATTTCGCACAGCCGCCATTTTGAGGTCATGTAAACAATTGAACTAAATTAGACTCCAGTGCATTACAATGTGTATAAACATTTTCTGTAGCAAGTTTCATTACGTTTGGATAGTTAAATCGCGAGAAAAGTCTATTTAAAAGTCTCAACTTCGCTTGACCGCCATGTTGGTTTTGTAGTCACCAGGTTTTTGAAAGTCTCATAGGTGAACTTCTAGTAGTGCTCTTTATCACCGTACACAATTTCAGGGCGATATCGGTAATAGCTTCGGAGATATTGAATGCTAGTGAAATATTTCGCACAGCCGCCATGTTGGATAGGTGAGACGTAACAAAATTTGAAGGGCATGGCCGAGGTCACCGGGAATAGTGCTATGAACTTACCGAGTTTCATTGAAATCGCTCCAGCCGTTTAGATTTTATTAGGGACACACACACACACACACACACACGGACAAAAGGTGATCTCATAAGCCTATTTTTTCAAAATTGAAAATAGGCTAAAAAAGGACTGAACCGTACTGGATATTAAAATAATTTCGGTATTATTCTGTGATGGACTCTCGGAGTCCGAATCGAAATATAGGACTTTAAGAACATTAAGTAACAAAAAGCGCTTCAAAACAACAGGAAATAATAATATACGTCCATCTCGAGCAGAGACATACATTTAAACAGACAAAGGAGAAACATATGAAGTATTGTGCCAAAGTAACCAACATGTGAATACATATGCAAATATATGATGGCGCATGAACTTCCGGCCCTGAAACTACCCATGCATTTAGGAGAAAGTAGGCTATATGTTATTTACTGAACATCTTGTTATAAGTATTAGTATCATCATTTAATCCACTGTACCATAGATATCTAATGTCCTTCTCAAGTATAGACTTTGCTTCTTCGTCTTCCTCTTCTTCTTCTTTTGCTCTAGCGTTTGTCCCGCCTCGTGGCAGGGTCCGCTATTTGAATCCGCTGTCTCCACTTTACTCGGTCATGGGCCATGTCCGGATGAAGGTTGACGCTTTTCAGATCCCTGTGCAGTGTATCGGCCCAACGTTGTCTCGGTCGCCCCTTTGGTCTTTTCCCGGCGACCTCTATGGTGAGTAGCCCTGTTTTGCAATGGTGTCCGCTCCTGACCGTAGCACATGCCCAAACCATCGCAGACGACCCTCACGCATTTTGTTACTGATTGCTCCGACACTAAATCGTTCCCTTGTTCTTTCATTGGGGATGTGATCCAACCTAGTAATGCCAGCTGTCCATCTAAGCATCTTGGTCTCCATGACACTTAGCCCACGTTCTGCTTCCTTCGTGGTCGGCCAACATTCGGTACTATAAAGCGCCACGGGACGAATGGCAGTGCGGTAAATCTTCGATTTAGGTGTTCTTTCATCTGGCGATCGCACCTGACACCTGTCGTTGTTCGCCACTTCATCCACTCAGCATTAATTTTTATGTTGACCTTGCTCCGTTATGCAATTATCCACTGAAGATAACTCAGATTTTGAAATGTTTTCACTAACTGAGAGGTGCCGTAACTTCTTATGAAACCAGCAGCATTGCATAACTCTGCTGCATTGGCGTCTTCCTTTAGCGAGAATATTTGTTGTGAATTATGCACATATAAATGTCGTATTAAGGATTATATAACGCCTCACCAGTTACTGGATTTCATTTCCGCTTAGCGATTGAGAGCGAGAGAACGAATTGGCTCCTTATTCTGCTGCAACGACGAACAAATATAGGCTACCTTCTTTTCCTCTAAAAGATACAATGCACAAACTGTAATAATAATAATAATAATAATAATAATAATAATAAAAATAATTTCAATTCCAATTTTCATTCTTTTAGGCGGCTTCGGTGGCGTAGTCGGTAGCATGCTGAGCTTCTATGCCCAAGATAGCGGGTTCAAACCCGGCCGAAGCCGTCGGATTTTTTAACAGCATTAAAAATCCCTCAGTATGCCTTCCTTCGGAGGGGAAGTAAAGCCGGTGGTCCCATGTCATAGATTTATGGCATGCTAAAGAACCTTCCACTAATTGCACCTGTGTGAAGCTAAATTAGATAGGTTAAGAAAGTAAACAACGCTCTTAGCTTTCTACGTTCGTTGCCAAGAGCCGGCTGCGGTGGCGTCTAGTAGCTAAGTTCTGAACTCGGCCTAGTAGTCGTTGACGGTGGCGCTTGGCGGCAAAAGTAGGAACTATTTGAAAAATTCTAAGTTGCAGTAGTTAAATTAAAAAACAGATAACACACACTAATACAGTCATCACAATTAACACCGGTTATCAGACAGATTCTACACACACCCAAACTACACGGGGCTACATGACTGCGTTGTCGCAGCCCCTAAACTTAAGAACCAACCTACCAACCATGCTTTTAATCAAACGCTATTGATATTACATTTCGTGATATGTCTCACGAATCTGACGGCAAGTTCAGAACAGATGATCTGTCTGGCATATTATTTATAACATACAGATTGTATTTCAATACAATGCTACGGATATGCTGTTACATTTTTTTAAATATATATAATTTACAAGCTGTCCCCGGCATGCTTTGCAATGCCAATCAAAGAAAGTGTTGGCGTTGTAACTTTGTTTGTTGAAGTGCTTTTGGATACAAAATATTGTTTTTCTTTTTTCGTTAACTGCTTCTGAACTATTCTGAAATGGATTTACTAATCCAGAAACATTCGTTAGAGCGTGCAAAACAACTCACCAAAATTCCATCGCAATCGGATGAATGGTATATGAACGCATAAATGACATACACACACACACACACACACACACAAACAGTAACATTCATTATTAGCCCATTTTCATTTTGTCCGCGTGTGTGTGTGAGTATGTATGTGTATGTGATTGTGCGTGTCCCCCAAATAACTTCTAAACGCCTTAAGCGATTTCAATGAAACTTGGCCGACCCCGACCGTGCCCTTCAAATCTTATTACGTCTCACTAATCCAACATGGCGGCTGTGCGAAATATCTCACCAGCATTAAATATCTCCGAAACTATTACCGGTGGGCACTACTAGAAGTTCACATATGAGCCTTTCAGAAACCTGGTAACTACAAAACCACCATGGCGGTCAAGCGAAGTCGAGACATTTTAATAAAATTTTCTCGCAATTTTACCATCTGAGCGCTGTGAATTATGGTACAGTAAATGTTTATACACATTGTATTGTACTGGAATCTAATTTAGTTCAATTGTTCACATAACCTGTGCGATATTTTAAAATTATTGTTTCATTTCATGCGATCGAAGTGAAAGTATGAATAATGAACCTACGTAATAATTGTCATTTAATGGTACATAACACTATGGCCTATACATATAACAATCAAACATGGCGACCATCCGAAATATAAAGACGGTTCTCAATATCTACGATTCTTTTACAGCAATCAAACTGATATTTTATGTTCATAGAGACTATGAACATAAGTTCACCTATAGGACATTCAATAACCTGGTGAGCACAAATCCAACATGGCGGCAATGCGAAGTATAAATATTCACATGGACGTTTCTCGTGATTTAACCATCCGAGTGCAGTGAAACTTAGTACGGTAAATGCTTATACAAATGTTAATCCACTGCCAACAATTTTTTTTCAATTGTTTTCATAACCACAAGATGGCAGCTATGCGAAATTTTACAATCACGTTTTTACTTCTTGTGTCCTAATCATGCGATTGAAGTTTGAATACTACACGTACACAATAATCTTCATGTAACAGTACATAACTCTAACACCTACATATATAAAAATCCAACATGGCGACCATCTGAAATATTAGACGATTCTCAATATCTACGATTCCATTACAGAAAACAAACTGAAATTTTGTATGTTGATAGAAGCAAGTAACATAAGTAGGTTATATGAAAATAGGCTTTAGTTCTTCACGGAAATACTTGTTATATATAGAGATTTAACATATTAGAGGTGATAACGAGAAAATTATTAATTTATAGTACATTATGCAACGAGCCTATACTGGCTACGCTCGTTTATAATAATATAAACGTACTCGTGTCCTAATTACCATTATAGGCGAGTTGCATACGACTATTTATGTTCGACGATAATTATAACTTTATTATATGTTTTAACATAAATATTCATAAATGTCTGTTGAGATTGTCACTAGAATTTTGTGATCGGGTGCTGCGCTGGGTAGTATATCTCTGACTTCCAAGCTCTCTGACCGACGCATGCGCTCTGTGTGCTTCAATGCCATATGTTCAGATTGTGCACCAGTATTCAGTAAAACTGTCACAGAATGTATCTACAGTTAGGTAACCAACGAGCGTGTTGCACAAAAGGGTCATCAGTCATTTGCCAATCCTTTAAAGCAAATCCACAATAAAAACGAATTGTTTTATCCCCTTCACCAGTATAAAAAACCAGCTTCACTTAGCTGTTTTGTAAGGTGTTTTAATATTAATGGCCAAACATTTTTATAAGATTCTAAACGTTTTTCAACAGAGCTGTACTCTGGGTGTGCTAGTGCTTTAGTCTTGCAAACTCCCAATTTTTCAAAAGCACACGCAAATTCAACACTGTCTATGGCATATGGACCACATATATCGGCACTACCGTTGTTGGCTGGTAATACTTTATTATTATTATTAGTTATTTGTGATTCAGCAACGTAAGTAGTAGCCAATTGCCTAGTGGTTCGGTAAAATGGATACACGCGTAGGTTACCCACTTGCTTTCTAAGCATGTAAGGACAACAAGGAGACCATCGGAAATGGTCTCCCTTCTTCCCAGTGTGAAAGTTCAATACGACAAAACACACAGCGCACCACATCTTCTCGGTTCAAGTAAAAAAAACGGATTTTGCAAGTTTATGTGTTGACAAAAAGCCTACAGCCCAGGGTTCAAATGTTAACCAACGATCATGTTCTGATTTTAAATTTAACCCACGTGGTAAAATAACTTGCTCACTTGTCATATTTGGTACTAATGCCATGTGTTATAATTCAACTTTTTCTTATTGTATGTTATTAACGTTGCACACAGTACTTTCAACCACAAAGTATGCTTTTTTTCACTGCCTGTTCACTATGTTAATGGCGTATGACCACACCTAAAAAAAATTCATCACTCAATCAATCAATCAATCAATCAATACTTGTAATTAAACTTTAACATTAATTCGCATTAAATAAAAAACACCATCAAAAATAATTTTAAAAATAAACTGAATATCTGCACTAACAGTAACCCATGTACTTTTTTTTTATAAAGCTACAGTCATTTACATCCCCCTTTAACCAATATATTGAACCCGCTGAGCTAAGGTTCATGTGATATTTTTCACGACACCACATTTATGATGGGATGTAGTACCTTTGAACACACCCAGAAAGCTACGAGAAGCTGAGAGCTTATACAATTCTCTTTTGAAGTAGCTGAGAATCGCACTTTTGACTTTGGTGAAGTCTGCTAATTATTTATCGGAGGTCTTATTAATCAATTTTATCTTTCCACGAGACTCAGAATATTCCATTTCGTCATTCAGTATTATTGAAACATTTTGGAGAATGTTTTTTACACTTTAAGGTAAGGTAATATCATTGCAGATACGCAAATAGGAATGTAAGTAGTCGCTCAACGACTTAGTTTTGACAACTTGCTTCCACGAGGAACGCAGTTCCTTGCACTACGTCTGGAGAATCCGCCCTGTGTAGGCGTGTAATTATATCCGTCGCATTAGACGTGGCAAACAGTCCGCTTTTCAGTGTGGAAATCATTATCAGGTGCCATCGAGCACTAAAGAACTACGAATCACTGTTGTTGATGTGCAGTGATCAACAAGAATTGTATAGTGAATTATTTGGCAAGTATTGTGAAATTTACGACATTTCTGTAGCACCACATTTTTTCACCCACGTGTTTGTGGAGGGCCGAGAGCCTGGTGCGAAATAAACAGGTAAATGTGATATTATTACTTTGAACAAGTGTGATAATAAAAGTACATTATACAGTAATTGCTACTGTGAATTTATCTATAATAAAACGATGCCCATTTCCCGGATGCCACGTGATAGAAAAAGTAGCGTCTGTACACGTGTAGAATCGCAGAACAGTGCATGACCATTTATCATTTACATCTGCAAAGTGTAGAAGCTGTGTTACCAGTTATATTTAAAGCCTGTGATATCTACGACGAATACTGTAATTTTCAAGTGATAATAATGAAGTACTACAAGTCTTATTCTACCGCCCACGTGGTCAATTTTTTCAACACCATGTTCGAGGCAGAGACCATGGGCTAATACCATTATGGTATGAGGGAGATGTCTCGGATGGGACCACCTTGATTATGGAACTTCTAGAACATCGAACGAGAAGGAAGGAACCGAGGATGCCTTTCCTAGGCATGTCCAATCCATTCACGAGCTACAGGGACAGACCGAACCCTGGTCTTTGGGAGAGCCCAGATGGAAGTTCTGATGAGGACGATGCCAATCTTGAAAGCCACAGGTGCTTTTGTTCAACTCTTGTCGTTAGACAGAGAGCTAAGCGTGGGCTCCTTCATATCGTGAGATTTGTACACCCTTCCTTGTTCTAGTTTCTGGTGGTATAGTTAGATTAGTGTAGTTTGTGAACCAACCGAACTTAGTGACAGCCATTTCATAGATAGGGAATGTAATTAGTCTAATTAGATGTCATTTATCTACAGTGATTGTGAGTCACCCTTGGGTCTGACATTTTGGTCAACCCTGGTGCAGCTTGATGGACGTCGTAGGACGCCAATTTCTGCCTATTGCTAAACGTGACTGTAGTCATTTTGAGGCTACTTTGTTTAACCCTATCTGGGGTGATTTTCAAGTCTTTGCAGACTCTAGTTACGGCAATCTGATGCCGTAGTTATATTTCTTTAACTGCATTTTTTGCAGCCAGTCAATGTTACACCCCTGACTTCGTTAGAGTAGTCGTATCATTTGGGTAATCGACTGTAATTACCAGTTTTGTAACTGCATTATATTTCATTAGAGATGAGCTCAGAAGCCATCCAGGTCAAGTGTAGACCTCATAAGTAAATGGGATGTTTCTTTGCCGAGCATCGAACCCAGTTCCCAACGTATCATTAAGCAGATCCAGCAGAGAGTGGAGTTTGCGTATTATTATTTTGTTAGTGTCATGTGTGTTGACACGTGTTTATTTGATGTTTGATACAAGTCAGAAATAGAGTATTTTATCTTTGAGAGCAGAGAGCTCCAGCAATGAGTGACATTGCTACCTTTTAAACGTCTTTGTTGTGAAAGACAGAGTTATATAATTGTATTCAGATTTATAGCGTGCTTTTTATGCACATATTCTTCGAGGTTTATAACCTATGGTAAAGGTATTATTATGAGGCCAGTTGTACAGTTATTATCTTGCTTAAATTGCCGGCCTAGTTAGTGTGTTGTGTCTATCAGCGCAGGAATCTTGTAGCCTGCGGCGACACGAACAGGTTTTGTGTATATCTACTCAGCGCCCGTGTGAGAGCGCATGCTTCTGAGTGAGACGGACTCATGTTAACATAGGATAGAAGGCTTTTAGCATACACTTTCCCTTTCATTGCAGTTATAGCTTATGGAACCCAGTGTCCATTCTTGTATCTGATCATATGTTCTGTAGATTGTCATTTGTTAGTTAAACGCTGTTGCGTGCACCGTTGTTTTGATGAGTACAGTTATGTCAGGTTTCTATAGTACGTTGTAGGCTAGCCCCGCTAGAGGGGTTTTTCATGTATGATGGTATTGTGTGTACCATGCCCGGGACTGTTCCCGTTGACTAGATATTTAGGGAGGGTTACTGATTGTGTCCAGGCCCGTACCAGAGTTATTGAACGCGAGCTGTGCGCCGCTGGTAACTTGTGTTATTGTGTGTCCGAGTTGTTATTGCTCGTTGATTGTATTCCGACTTTTGAGTCAAGGCTTTTTGGCAGAGATGATCTCAGGGGAGACGCTCCGTGCCCAGGCTTGTCAGTATTATTCGCCATAAACCAACGATAACCTAAACCGATATCTTAATAACAAAACGCATAATTTTGATAAACAAAAGCTAACTAACGATTATTTCTGCTTAACCTTGTTCATTTGCATTTGGGACCTGATGACATAGCCGTGCTAATGAAGGTATTTCCTGCAGGAAATGACTTGAGGACAGCTGACACTTTTTTTTGTTGCGACTGAAGCTTGCTCGAACCTTGAGTTCGTAGCTGGTGGAGCGCAGGCAATACGATGTCAGACGTAGTCTTCACTACGCAGTCGTCACCGTAACTACACACATTAAATGACTATGGCTTACACACAGTAAACCAAGGTGTAGGCAGGCATTTGAATAAAACTGTGGTCTCTTACTTATTTATTTAATTATGTAAAAGTGTATGAATCCTCTATGTTACCCTTTTGTGTACTGATTAGCACTTAGTTCCTAAGAATGACTTAGACGTTTTTTTTCTATGGCTGATCACTTAGCTTTGAATGTAATTGTTTGATATTACGGACGTCACCGCCGTAAATTTTGTTATTAATTGATAGGACTTAGCTAGATGAATTAACGTTAAATGTAAATGTGGAGATGGTATCATCCTAACTTAGATTTGTTTTGCTACCCTGTTAAATGTAAATTCTGATATTAGGTTGATCTTGTAACTTGACCAAGGGATTTGCGTCGTACCATTTTCCTAGTGTTGCTGTTGTTGCTTTATTGTGAGGCAGATCTTTCGCGAGGGTTTACTGTAACTGTAACCTGCTCTTTATTTTTGATTATTTATTATCTTGCGGATTAGCCGATAGAAACCCTCCGAACTAGGATAGGGGTTTGTAATATTTACAATAAATTTTCACGGTGTTTTACATGAGTCTGGATGTTTCTTTTCTCAGTCTAGCTTTTAAGGTGAACCTTTCCTTAGGCAGTCTATGACCTTCGTCACCATGTACCACGATCCCCGTGGACTACAGTTTCTCGTGCCGCTTTGACCTATTTGGAAGTTCACCTGATCCTCCCGGCAGTTAGGTCCGGCGGATGAGATGTTAGGGAATTCATTGCGGTTGTTGGCTATCCTGGCAGCTCCTCTGACGGGCACATTCATATATATCTTATTTTAAATGGCGCCCAACGTGGGGACGACGTTAACGTGGTGACCGTCAGTTCCATGTTATTTAAGAGGATCTTAATGTTGATTAATGGTAAATTGACCGGACTGGGGCGAACTTAGAAAGTCGTACTGCAGATCAATTAACCGCATGGCATTCATGTTTGATACAAGTCCATGGGGTGAGGCTTTTGTGTTAGATAAATGATGGATGGGATTTTCTTTGATGATGCCTCATCCTGAGTAAATGTAATACTTTGCTTTGCTCGCCGTTGTCTTTGTAAATGTAGAAGCACTTAGTTTGCATACTTCAGCTGTACTCGTGATGTTTATTTAAATGAAACAAGCTTTATACCACCAAGTAACTAATCATCGCTGTAAGTTCCATTAGAGATTGATCCCTGTTTTTCTCAAATAATTTCTTGTCATGGATGAGGAAACAATTCGTCGTGTGTTTGGGGAGATGATGGCAGGTGTCAATGCCAATCTCCAGCAGATTACTGCTGACTTAGGTACTGTAAGGACTGATTTAGGTGAAGTCCGAGGTGACTAGGGTGAGAATACCCAAGCTGTCAATAATGTCCGGGGTGATTTAGAAGTTAACACCCAGTCAATTAACAATGTGAGACAGGATTTTGAGGTTAACACCCGATCGATAAATATTGTAAGTGGTCATGTGGACCATGTAAGAGATGAAATCAATAATGTTAGGGCTGATCTAACGCAGGTCAGGGCCGACATGGACGCTCATAGGATAGAGGCTAGGAATGATCTTACGGCAGGTTTAGCAGCTGTTAGAGTTGATGTTATACGACACCATCAGGAAGCTAACCAGCGTATAGATAGTTTAACTGATCAGATGAATAGAGCTACGGAGGACGTGCAGACCCGATTAGAGGAGCACACCGCTCAGATCCAGACAACGATTAACAGTGTCCAGATTGATATGAGGGCCGACTTGGAGCATACTCGAGAAGAATTCGGAACTCGTTTAACTCACGTCGAGGGATGCATGGATAACGTCAAGGACATGGCTACCATGAATATAGGTCTCATACTGATGTGAGGTGCAGCGAACGCAGTCGACAACAACGTCAAGACGATCGTCGATGGTATGATCGAGGTCAAGGACGAGTTGAACACAAACAGAAATAATATTACGGAATTGACTGAGACAGTAACAGGGCTGCGTGAAACGATTGACGTTCATCGAGAGGAGAATAAGATCGATGTAATGATGTTGAGGGGTGACCTCAATGAACATAAGACCACTATGGAGGCAAAGGTAGGCGAGGTCAAAGATGACGTTGGTAGGATCCAGGACAACATGTCAAAAGTCGAGGAAGAAATCGACTCCCTACAGAAACGATTTGAGGAAGTCGCGATAACCGAGAGGTTATACCTCAGTTACAACTTAAGGACGGCTATTCGCGAATTCGACACCAACCTCAAAGGCAAAGTTGAAAGGATAGAATTGCAGCTCAACGATCTGGGAAATAAGGTCGCAGCTAAGACTATCCCAGGACTCGAAGTTATCGAGAGACGTCTCGACCGACTGGAGACGCATCCAAGAGAGACACATTTACCCTCACAGATGGGAGACTCTCAGGCAACACCAGGATCGCAATCCGCAGGGATAATGCCAGCACATTTTCGACCGAGCGCACCCATGGAACCGCAACCATCTCAATTTACCGGTTCAGCGCAGAGTCAAGCGTTAAACTTTGACGCACATCCTTTCCAACCCGCACCCAATCGACAAAGTCAAGAGACGAGTACGCCAACGCATAACTATATGCCGAATTCATTTAGACCCGCGCACACGCAGGGGAATGTGACTATCATCCGTTCGAGAGACGAGCAACCAGCTTGATTCTCAGGCACTGGAAGAGGCATCACTCCAGTAGAGTTTTTGGCGAATGTGGAGAGCTACTTAAGGGACACAATGGTAACTCCGGAGAGAAAACTCCGAGTCATTGAGCGTTTGCTTGAGGGTAAAGCCAGCACTTGGTTTAGAGCCTTCCGTTACTCATTTGTAGGCTACCAAGATTTCAGAGAAGCCTTGCTAAGGACTTACTGGTCAAGCGACATCCAGCAGAGTATCAGAGCTGAGATGTACACTCGCCGATACAGCTCAAACCCTCCGACGCGCTATGCGAACTACATCGCAACCCAGCTTGCGAAACTCCGTTGTTTACAACCCCCACCGTCAGAGCAAGATCTGGTTAACACCATCGTTTGGCAATACCCTGCAGACGTGCAACGTGTATTGATCGCTGCTGGAGCATCTACTTTTCAGCAGTGCGATCAAATCTTGTGACGATTGGACGCTAACACCGAACAGTTTCCGACACACCGTCAGCAGAAGGCTGACAGGCGTGAAGAGCGACATGTCAACTTGACGACTGTGGACAATGTGTGCCAGACGCCACAGCAGACACAGACTCAAGAGAGCTCTGGACAGCGCAATGACTATAATCGTGGTCGGAGTGAATGGAACAACACTTCATATGCTAGAGACCAGAGAGATGGCCGTCGTAGTCACTGGAACCAGCGCTTCGATCGAGGGACGAACGAAGACCGTCGTCACGATAACGACCGCCGAGGGAATAATAGCCGGAACCCACAGCACGGAAGTATCCGTAGGGATTACCACTATAGCAGAGGTTACAACAGAGATCGAGACCCTAGATACCAGACCGATCGAGACTGGAGAGGAAGAGCACGGGAGAGTCGTGAATACCTTCAGCAACTCCGAGAACTCCAAGAAATACAAGAAGGGGGAGATCAGTACCCGACTTCGAGGGAAACACGTAATGTTTCGGCGGAAGAAACGGAGCGAAACCAGCCCGGTACTTCCCGCCAAGAAAGATAAAAAACGCCGAAAAACCAGTAGATTCTTACCCGATTGAGCACAGAGTAACTGCCACCATCTTACTCTGGGTGCCAATTCAGGAAGATCTATTAGACGAACGACGAACCACAACTTCGAATTGACGCGTTTACCGAAGATTGTAGCTACCCTGCATGGATGTGACGTAGTAATTCTCATCGATACTGGGGCGATGATAAGTGTCATTTCCGCCGATTACCATGCCAGACTGAAAGCAAACTCTGAGGTGACAGAGCAGCCAGTTTCTGCAGTAAGAGTCAGAGGAGTCATACCTGACCGTGTTGTAACGTGCGAAATCCAGATTCTATGCACTTTGAAAATTTCGAGCCACGTGTACTTGCACGAATTTCTTGTGATGAAAGGCTTGCATCATGATGCCATATTGGGTGCAGACTTCATTCGGAAGTATGATGGAATCATTGATATGGGACGTAATACGGTGGAGTTTAAGCCGAACGAACCCATTCAAATGAATTTAGTAGAGGAAGAACCGGAATATGAATCCGAAGTCAACGTTGTTGAGAATTTAAATGGCAAGGAAATTGAGGAGACACAAGATGCCGACGAAGAGGCAGAGCAATTATCAGCACCCATACGAGAGAAACTAGACGCAATATTATGCGAATACGAGGATATATTCGACACCACACCTGGTGAGATATTGGACTACGAGTACGATCTTGTACTACTGGATGATTCCCCATTCCAGAAGAAGATTTATCCTATCGCAGAGAAACACCGCGAGGAAGCTGCTAAGAAGATCCATGAGATGGAAGCAGCAGGTACAATCAAGAAGTCACCGACTCCTTTCTTGAATCCTATAACACCTGTGGTTAAGGTGGATGGAAGCTTGAGACTTTGTCTCGATGCAAGGGCCTTAAATGAACGCTTAGGTCCTGAGCATGACAGACCGCCCAAGATTGGGGACATCCTCAGGAAGTTTAAGGGAAAGAAAATATTTTCGTCATTGGACTTAGTACAATCCTACTACCATATAAGATTATCTGAGCATACTCAGAAGTATACAGGGTTTCTGTTCGATCAGACCACCTATGTCTTTCGAAAACTACCCTTTGGAGTGAAAAATGCCGGAGCTGCATTAATTAGAGCACTTGGTGCGAAGCTGACTCCTGAAGTGAAACAGAAGGTGATATGTTACGTGGATGACATCATCATAGCTTCGGAAACGGAGGAAGAACATTTAACAACCTTACGCCTTGTTTTTGAGAATCTTCGACAGGCCAATTTTAAATTGAAGTTCGACAAGTGTTGATTCCTCCAGAGAGAAGTCAAATTTGTGGGACACATAATTAATGGAGATGGATACAGGCCGAATCCGGCAAAGATCAGAACCGTTGCTGCATTTCCAACACCAACCCGTGTGAAACACGTGAGACAATTCCTAGGAATTCTCCAATTCTTTGCTGCCCATTGTGAGAAGTGTTCTGAGACTGTCGCACCACCGCAAGGTTTGCTAAAAAGAATTTCAGATGGGCTTGGAACGACGAGTGCGAGACAGCTTTCAGAAAAGCTAAACAGATGCTGGTTGATTCGATTCAGTTAGAATATCCAGACTACTCCCGGAATTTTATTCTAGAGACTGATGCATCTGCGATTGGAATAGGTGCCATCCTATTGCAGGAGGATGATGAGAAGAAACGTCATTACATCGCTTTCTTAAGTCGACGTTTGAGAGCGCATGAATCTCATTATTTCACCACTGAGATTGTAGCACTTGCGATTGTTTACGCGCTTGAGTACTGGCAGAAACTTTTGTTAGGCCAGAGGATTATTGTGAGGACCGATATCCATGCGCTGACCTTCATTTTACGAACAAGACTGGCAAGCGACAGGATCACACGTTGGACGCTGTTTCTCCAACAGTTTGACTTGGAAATTGTATACCGACCAGGCGGAGAGAATGTGTTGGCCGACATTCTCAGCCGGAATCCTGAAGCCACTGTGAATGCCATTGACATCGAGGGAGAATGCGAGGAACACCTTCGCCGACTTCGTCATTTACCTGAAGGACAACGACGCGAGGAGGAACTCAGGCACATTATCCGTTTCCTGGAACGACGAATGGATCCACAGGATGCTCACTATGCGAGAACCGCTGCTGTTGCAGATGGCTATTTGATCTATCGTCGTGTCTTGTATAAGTTTGTGGACGAGGACCACACTCAACTGCGTGCAGTTATTCCTAGGAGATATCAAGAATCAGTCATTCTTATGGTTCATCTATCCATTGGACATGGTGGGACTGACAAGACCATTGCAACCATCAAGGAGTCTTTTACTTGGAAAAGGCTAGGAACCACCGTTAGACAGTGTTTACGTGCTTGCGACGCATGCCAGCGGAACAAGTACACGTCACACTTGTTGAAGGAACCACCTAGACCAATACTCCCAACTCAACCTAGAGAGTTATACGCACAGGACCTTTATGGCCCAATACCAAAGGCCCGCCGTGGGAATCGCTTCATTGTTGTAACCATTGATGTGTTCACGAAATATACGATGCTTCATCCGATTCAGAAAGCCACCGCACACCAGATTATCCAGAGAATTAGACGACAAGTGATACAGGAGGCAGGAAAGCCACAATTCCTGTTGACTGATCATGGATCACAGTACACCTCCGCAGAATTCGCCAATGCTATGAACGAGTTGGAGATAGGTCATGTTTTATCGTCTATTCGCCATCCAGAGAGCAACCCAGCAGAATGCGTAATGTCTACTATCGCAAAATTCGGTCGATTATATTGTCAGTAAGAACACTGGCGATGGACCGAAGTCCTAGTTATCATGGCGAAATGTATTAACTCAACAGTCCATGAGAGCACTGGTCAAATACCCTTGGTTTTGTATTTGAACCAGATGCCAATGAGAATATGGAATCGTGTGATTGTAAATCCACCTTGTTTACAACCATCACACGCCAGCAGACTTTTAGCTGCAAGGGAAACCTTGGACAGGCAAGCTGCCAAACGTTTGAGGAGAACTAGACGCCAGAGATTCAGAGAACCACTAGTTGCGGGAGACCTTGTCCTTATAAGGAGACCCGGAATTTCAAGTCCTATAGACCGCATATATGGGAAATTTCTGTCTTTATATTATGGCCCCAGTCGTATCCGACAACCTCTGAACAATGGAAGTTATGTGATTGAAGACATTCGGACAGGAGAGCGCATTGGAACCTTCAACGCAGCTAATCTAAAAAAATATCACTTATGAATGAACTTTGAGCCAAATAAAAATGTCGTCCCTACATTTTATTTGAAACGACGGAGAGGCAGATGAACCCGCTGAGGTAAGGTTCATGTGATATTTCTCATGACACCACATTTTTGATGGGATGTAGTACCTTTGAACACACCCAGAAAGCTACGAGAAGCCGAGAGCTCATACTATACTCTTTGAAGTAGCGGAGAATCGCACTTTTGACTTTGGTGAAGCCTGCTAATTATTTATCTGAGGTCTTATTAATCAATTTTATCTTTCTACGAGACTCAGAATATTCCATTTCGTCATTCAGTATTATTGAAACATTTTGGAGAATGTTTTTTACACTTTAAGGCAAGGTAATATCATTGCAGATAAGCAAATAGGAATGTAAGTAGTCGCTCATCGACTTAGTTTTGACGACTTGCTTCCACGAGGAACGCAGTTCCTTGCACTACGTCTGGAGAATCCGCCCTGTGTAGGCGTGTAATTATATCCGTCGCATTAGACGTGGCAAACAGTCCGCTTTTCAGTGTGGAAATCATTATCAGGTGCCATCGAGCACTAAAGAACTATGAATCACTGTTGTTGATGTGCAGTGATCAACAAGAATTGTATAGTGAATTATTTGGCAAGTATTGTGAAATTTACGACATTTCTGTAGCACCACATTTTTTCACCCACGTGTTTGTGGAGGGCCGAGAGCCTGGTGCGAAATATACAGGTAAATGTGATATTATTACTTTGAACAAGTGTGATAATAAAAGTACATTATATAGTAATTGCTACGGTGAATTTATCTATAATAAAACGACGCCCATTTCACGGATGCCACGTGATAGAAAAGTAGCGTCTGTACACGTGTAGAATCGCAGAACAGTGCATGACCATTTATCATTTACATCTGCAAAGTGTAGAGGCTGAGTTACCAGTTATATTTAAAGCCTGTGATATCTACGACGAATACTGTAATTTTCATGTGATAATAATGAACTACTACAAGTCTTATTCTACCGCCCACGTGGTCAATTTTTTCAACACCATGTTCGAGGCAGAGACCATGGGCTAATATCATTATGGTATGAGGGAGATGTCTCGGATGGGACCATCTTGATTATGGAACTTCTAGAACATCGAACCAGAAGGAAGGAACCGAGGATGCCTTTCCTAGGCATGTCCAGTCCATTCACGAGGTCAACTACAGGGACAGACCGAACCCTGGTCTTTGGGAGAGCCCAGATGGAAGTTCTGATGAGGACGATGCCAATCCTGAAAGCCACAGGTGCTTTTGTTCAACCCTTGTCGTTAGACAGAGAGCTAAGTGTGGGCTCCTTCATATCGTGAGATTTGTACACCCTTCCTTGTTCTAGTTTCTGGTGGTATAGTTAGATTAGTGTAGTTTGTGAACCAACCGAACTTAGTGACAGCCATTTCATAGGTAGGGAATGTAATTAGTCTAATTAGATGTCATTTATCCACAGTGATTGTGAGTCACCCTTGGGTCTGACATTTTGGTCAACCCTGGTGCAGCTTGATGGACGTCGTAGGACGCCAATTTCTGCCTATTGCTAAACGTGACTGTAGTCATTTTGGGGCTACTTGTTTAACCCTATCTGGGGTGATTTTCAAGTCTTTGCAGACTCTAGTTACGGCAATCTGATGCCGTAGTTATATTTCTTTAACTGCATTTTTTGCAGCCAGTCAATGGTACACCCCTGACTTCGTTAGAATAGTCGAATCATTTGGGTAATCGACTGTAATTACCAGTTTTGTAACTGCATTATATTTCATTAGAGATGAGCTCAGAAGCCATCCAGGTCAAGTGTAGACCTCATAAGTAAAAGGGATGTTTCGTTGCCCAGCATCGAACCCAGTTCCCAACGAATCATTAAGCAGATCCAGCAGAGAGTGGAGTTTGCGTATTATTATTTTGTTAGTGTCATGTGTGTTGACACGTGTTTATTTGATGTTTGATACAAGTCAGAAATAGAGTATTTTATCTTTGAGAGCTCCAGCAATGAGTGACATTGCTACCTTTTAAACGTCTTTGTTGTGAAAGACAGAGTTATATGATTGTATTCAAATTTATAGCGTGCTTTTTATGCACATATTCTTTGAGGTTTATAACCTATGGTAAAGGTATTATTATGAGGCCAGTTGTACAGTTATTATCTTGCTTAAATTGCCGGCCTAGTTAGTGTGTTGTGTCTATCAGCGCAGGAATCTTGTAGCCTGCGGCGACACGAACAGGTTTTGTGTATATCTACTCAGCGCCCGTGTGAGAGCGCATGCTTCTGAGTGAGACGGACTCATGTTAACATAGGAAAGAATGCTTTTTGCATTCACTTTCCCTTTCATTGCAGTTATAGCTTATGGATCCCAGTGTCCATTCTTGTATCTGATCATATGTTCTGTAGATTGTCATTTGTTAGTTAAACGATGTTGCGTGTACCGTTGTCCGGGACTGTTCCCGTTGACCAGATATTTAGGGAGGGTAACTGATTGTGTCCAGGCCCGTACCAGAGTTATTGAACGCGGGCTGTGCGCCGCTGGTAACTTGTGTTATTGTGTGTCCGAGTTGTTATTGCTCGTTGATTGTATTCCGACTTTTGAGTCGAGGCTTTTTGGCAGAGATGATCTCAGGAGAGACGCTCCGTGCCCAGGCTTGTCAGTATTATTCGCCATAAACCAACGATAACCTAAACCGACATCTTAATAACAAATCGCATAATTTTGATAAACAAAAGCTAACTAACGAATTATTTCTGCTTAACCTTGTTCATTTGCATTTGGGACCTGCTGACATAGCCGTGCTAATGACGGTATTTCCTGGAGGAAATGACTTGAGGACAGCTGACACTTTTTTTTTGTTGCGACTGAAGCCTGCTCGAACCATGAGTTCGTAGCTGGTGGAGCGCAGGCCATACGATGTCAGACGTAGTCTTCACTACGCAGTCGTCACCGTAACTACACACATTAGAAGACTATGGTTTACAAACAGTAAACCAAGGTGTAGGCAGGCATTTGAATAAAACTGTGGTCTCTTACTTATTTATTTAATTATGTAAAAGTGTATGAATCCTCTATGTTACCCTTTTGTGTACTGATTAGCACACAAGAATCAGAATTCCTAAGAATGACTTAGACGTAGCTTTGAATGTAATTGTTTGATATTACGGACGTCACCGCCGTAAATTTTGTTATTAATTGATAGGACTTAGCTAGATGAATTAACGTTAAATGTAAATGTGGAGATGGTATCATCCTAACTTAGAATTGTTTTGCTACCCTGTTAAATGTAAATTCTGATATTAGGTTGATCTTGTAACTTGACCTAGGGATTTGCGTCGTACCATTTCCTAGTGTTGCTGTTGTTGCTTTATTGTGAGGCAGATCTTTCGCGAGGGTTTACTGTAACTTCTCAGGTAGGGACCTGCTCTTTATTTTTCATTATTTATTAGCTTGCGGATTAGCCGATATAAACCCTCCAAACTAGGATAGGGGTTTGTAATATTTACAATAAATTTTCACGGTGTTTTACATAAGTCTGGATGTTTCTTTTCTCAGTCTAGCTTTTAAGGTGAACCTTTCCTTAGGCAGTCTATGACCTTCGTCACCATGTACCACGATCCCCGTGGACTACAGTTTCTCGTGCCGCTTTGGCCTATTTGGAAGTTCACCTGATCCTGCCGGCAGTTAGGTCCGGCGGATAAGATGTTGGGGAAGTCATTGCGGTTGTTGGCTATCCTGGCAGCTCCTCTGACGGGCACAATATAAACAAAAATCAATGAATGTCATGTCATTTTGTTCAGATTATCATGTTCAAACCTTTGGATATTCGTTGAGTCCATAGGGAACTACCTGTAAATTAAATTTAAATTTTTGTTTTTAGAAAATCCAACATGGCCTTGTACTTTTCCTGGTCAACAACCAATATGGTCTTATACCGTTTGCCAATACATAGTCATTAATCAACAAAGCAATCATCGTCCCAGTCATGTTCATGTCATGAATATTTTTTTGTCTATGGTTTTTGATTATTGGTAAAATGGAGTAGCATTTTTAAGTTAGACTTACCTGAGTTTTCAATAGTTCACTGCCTGGAAACAATGGTTGCACTCTACTGCGTCTCGGGTTTTCAGTAACTGCTACGGCGGTAATGCTTTCCTTTCCAAATTTCAAAAAATAAATAAAATAAACCGCTATAAATACCTAAATTCAGGTTAATAAATGCATTTCATTAAGAAAATATTAAACAAAAATGAAACAATTAGTAAAAAAACTCACACTGACTTGTAATGTTTTGTTGCTGTTTTCTTCTAGTGAACTCAAAAGTGCAATGGTCTCTCTCTCAGACATGACAGCTATACCGGTTACTGCAAACAAATAAATAAGAAATCAGTAGTGTATTTGTAGGGGTTCTGTGACCACCTCCACCTCCCCACCTCACAAGATGGCGGCGGCGCGATATCTCTCGAACGCATGGTCGGATTTTGACGAATGAGGTGTCATTTAACTCGGGCTGACACCACCTTTCCAATGGATAACATATTTCAACCTCAAAAATAAAATCTACCCTACTAGGGGGTGAAATTGTAATTTTTTTAGAGAATCTCTCTTTCCAATTGCAACATGTGAGAGTTTGAATGCCGATATGGATTTAAACGTTGTTCTACATAAAGTGCATGTTTTCGGTAGATAGCCACTATGAATTAACATGCTTGTTTTTGTTTCTACGCATGCCCACTCATGGCTTTTGTAAGAGGGTGGGAGAGCGGATCCCTATGGATGGGTTATTGTTGACGGGTCATTGTTGACAGGTCCTTGTGGACGAGTCCTTGTGGACAAGTCCTTGTGGGCGTGTCCTTGTGGACAGGTCCTTGTGGACGAGTCCTTGTGGACAAGTCCTTGTGGACGAGTCCTTGTCCCTTTGGACTGATCCCTTTGGACGGGTCCCTTTGGCCTGGTCCCTATGGACTGGCTCATGAATTTATTTAAATTATGTCAAAGGGTCTAACTACATTTGTGTGTGTTGAACTGACGTTGTTCACCACTAGTATAATGTGATAACGATATGAAAGTAAAGTGACGAAATACATGTGAACATACAAGGGATCTAACTTGGTGGATGGATGTGTTCTAACGAGTCATTTGTAGTTGAAAGAGAATAATACATGTTCTTAAGATGTTAAAACTGAGTAGATGGTACGTGCAGTAAGACGTCTTGTTACTTCCTGTGTCATATTACAGACATGACAGAGAGCGCGCAGATCTGTTGCTATGACTAACACTGCAGTAATTTGAAACCGCAAGTGTTCATTAAGACAATGGATGATGATCATGCAAAGTTAGCAGTTATTGGATATTACACAGGTGTTCCTTCCGGTGTCATGTTGCTGACATACCAGAGAGCGCACACTGCTGTTGCTATGACTGACGCTGCAGTAATTTGAAACCCATATGTTGATTAAGACAATGGGTGATGATCATGCAAAGTCAGCAGTCATTGGATACCACACAGGTGTTCCTAGTGTACTTTGGACTCTCAGCTGTATTGGGAAAGGAATTGCAATGATCTGCAAAACACTGCTGACACGAGCGATGAGAGTTTATATAAGAGGGGTGTCATATATCTCCCTACTGTCAGTCTTTATTACTCGCTTTGAGTGAACAGTGCTCTATTACTGCTCAAGATTTGGTAGAAAATCATTAAATTATTTTGCAAGGTAAGTACTTATTATTAATGGATTGTAGTCTTTTATTACTAATTGATGTTGAAGTTATTGATTGGAATGTATTTATTGATTGATTGATTGATTGATTAATTGATTGATTGATTTGTTTACAGATAATTGGGTACCTGTAGGATACCAGATTCCTACAATCAATTGATCAATTATAAAAAGGTAAGTGCCCCTCTAATAACTTTTAAACAGCTAGAATATTATTTTCCAATGTTCACCACTACATGTCAGTGAAAATGGTATATTTAGCAGTAAAAAGTTGGAACTACTTCACCATGATGTGTAAAGCTAAATTTGTAGGTTAGATTTTGATTACCACTCTATTAAGTTCGAATGTTCATTGCTAGGTGTCAGTGACAGAGGGAATATTTAAAGACTTAACCTCAGTTCACTTAACTTCACCTAACTTAACCTTGTCATGTGACATGTTTTACAAGTTTAAACTTGTTTTAAGACTGACTATGACGTCACACTTAGGTCACTTAACTGGCGATCGCTGGTTTCCAATATGTGACATGTTCTACAAGTTTAGACTTGTTTTAAGACTGGCTATGACGTCACACTTAGCTCACTTAACTGGTGATCGCTGGTTTCTATCACGTGACATGTTCGACAAGTTTAGACTTGTTTTAAGATTGGTTATGACGTCACACTTAGCTCACTTAACTGACGATCACTGGTTTCTATCACTCTATCATGTTCCAATGTTCACCGCTAGGTGTCAGTGACAGTGGTATATAGTAACCCTTAGTTAGAACTACATGAAGTTAGACTTGCTAGGAGTTCACATATGATCGATGGCTTTACCCTGCTATAAACATTGACTGGAATGTAATTAAACTATTTATATTGTACTTTTGTTTATCATTTATTAACATTTATGATTTCTTTCTTTTATAGGTAACTTCGAAAGGGATCATCATGTTCAAGTGTGGTGACTGTAAGAAACAGTTCTCAAGTCCTGACAGCCTTCAACGACACGCAAATGTTAAACATGACATTAAAATGTTTGTGTGCAGTGATTGTGCTACCACATTTAACAGACAAGATAATCTTGCACGTCATGTAAATTTAATGCATGTTAGTTCAGCACCTATTTCATGTTCAGTTTGTGAACTTGGTCTTTCGGCTGTAAAGCGATATCAATCCCACATGGTTGAAGTGCATGGTGAACAACAAGAATTGAAATCTGTAAAGCCATCAACTAGCACGGAACCTTTAAATGAATGTGATGCTCAAAAACGTTCTCAAGATTGTGAAAATAGTTGTGCAACAAAAAGAAAGAAGAATGGTGAACCTTCGATAACACATTGTGATGTATGTAATATTGATATACCTTCTTCAATCATTCATGGACATTTACGCAGTATTCATCATAAAAATAACGCTTGCCATGAAAGAAATTCTGGAAATATTCAACAAATTGGTAGTGCGTTTAAAAGTCGAATTGCTAGTTATAGACTTTATAGTAAAGAAAAAACTCAAAGTATTGAATCATTTTTAAAAAATGTTCAACCTACTGTGTTTGGCTTGGTAGGTAATGTTTTATTAGAGCATAAAACAATTAAAATGAATTTTGAACTTTTTGGACTCTATGTAAAAACTGGGAGTGAAGGTGAAATTACGGATATCAAATCCTTTAATACAAAAAACATAATTGTTAGCGAATCAACTAATATTAGTGATATATACCAAAATATTTCAAGTGCTATCATTGTGAAGAGTGAAGAGTTCCAGGAAAGGGAGTCAGGCTGGGCGTTGGTTGAAGTACTTTATTTAGAAACCAACCTGAATAAATACAACCCCCTTCGAGCATCATCATATATTGATTTGCCAGGATGGATCAAACGGAAGAAAGCTGTTGTGAACGTTTGGAATAGTGATCAAGCATGTTTTGCGTGGGCTGTAACCTCAGCTCTCCATTCAGCAGTGGGGCATATGGATAGAACATCATCATATCCTCACTATTCTTCAGTGTTAGATTTAAAAGAAATGGAATTTCCTATGGCGATAAAAGACATTCAACGTTTTGAAGAGCTGAACAATGTAAGTATTAATGTTTATGGAATTGAAAATAAGAGTATAGTTGGTCCTCTATATTATACTCAGGAAAAAAAGGATGCTCATGTAAATTTACTATACTTAACCGAAGGTGAAAATGCCCACTATTGTTGGATAAAACATTTATGTAGACTTGTTGGTAGTCAACTATCAAAATACAAAGGTAAGAAGTGGTTGTGTGAAGGCTGTTTGCTCTATTTTACAAAAGAGGATCAACTAACTCAGCATCAAAAATGGGGGTGTAATCATGTTCGTACGGTATTACCGACTCCTAAAAATAACATTCTAAAATTTAAGGATTATGAGAAACAGCTTCGATTACCATTTGTTATATATGCTGACTTCGAGGCTTTGCTAAAACCATTTAATACATGTTCATCGAATCCAGCCCAACATTTTACCAACACTACACACATTCATGAACCTTTTAGCTTTGCATATTATATTAAATGTAGTTATGATGACTCTTTAAATAAGTTTGAGCTCTATAGAGGACCTGATGCACCTAAAGTTTTTATGGAAAGGCTTGAGAAAGATGCCATCCGTATATCCTCTATTTTAAATACGATCATTCCAATGGAGCCACTAACTTTATTAGAGCAAATGAATTTTGAAACTGAAACTAATTGTTTTATATGTGGTGAATGTTTATATACAGACAGGGTTCGCGATCATGATCATTTAACAGGAAAATATCGTGGTGCTGCTCATCAAGAATGTAATTTAAATTATAGAGTAAGTAAATTCATTCCGGTCATTCTACACAACGGTAGCAAATACGATAACCACTTTATCGTTAAAGAATTTGGAGCTTCAGATGTGAAAATTGATGTGATTGCAAATAATAAGGAACAATACATATCGTTCACAAAATACATCAAAACTGACAATAAGAAAACGATAAAACTGCGATTTTTAGATTCATTCCGCTTTATGCCGAGTAGTCTTGATAAGCTTGCTAGTAATTTAAAATCAGATCAGTTTCATGAAATTCAACGTGTCTTTCCTAAAGAAGATGATTTTAATTTGATTTGTCAAAAGGGTATATTCCCTTACGAATATATTAACTGTGTGGAACGTCTTGAGGAGTGTTCTTTACCACTGAAAGATGCATTTTACAGTTCCTTAAACACAAGTCATATCAGTGATCAGTAATATTTACATGCACAACGTGTATGGGCACAGTTTGACATTCAAACTTTAGGAGAATTTTCAGACCTATATTTGAAGACAGATGTGTTGTTATTAGCAGATGTTTTTGAAAATTTTCGGAATGTTTGTATGAAAACTTATGACGATCCTTGTCAGTATTTCACTGCTCCTGGGTTAAGTTTCAGTTCAATGTTGAAAAAAATGAAAGTAAATTTAGAATTAATGACTGATATTGACATGATCAATTTTATAAAATCATCTATTCGAGGTGGATTAAGCCAATGTAGTGGACGGTACTCTAAAGAGAATAATAAATACATGCCTAGCTACAACCCTTGTGAAGAGTCAAAGTATATTGTCTACCTCGATGCTAATAACCAATATGGTTGGGCTATGAGTCAATATCTAACACTGAAAGATTTTCGCTGGCTGACACAACCTGAAATTGATGTCTTACATGTTGACACTCTTAATGATAACGATGATAAAGGATATATTTTAGAGGTAAATCTTGAGTACCCTAAAGAGTTACATGATGATCATAATGATTTACCATTTTGTCCTGAGAATATGAAATCTCCGTACATCACATCACGAACAAAAATGTTAATTGCTAATGTGAATGATAAATGTAAGTATGTAATACATTATCAAAACTTGAAACAGTGTCTACTGCATGGATTGAAATTAACTAAAATTCATCGCGTATTGCAATTTCATCAGTCAGCATGGCTTAAACCGTATATTGATCTGAACAATAATTTAAGAACACTGTCAACATTCGCGCTTGAAAAAGATTTTTATAAACTCATGAATAATTGTGTTTTTGGAAAGACTATGGAGAATGTTGATAAACGAGTTGATGTAAAGCTGATAACAAAGTGGGAGAATGATGGTAAATGGTATGGTGCGAGCAACTTAATAAGCAAGCCTAACTTTCATAGCTGTTCAATTATTCATGAGGATTTAGTTGTAATACAAATGAATCGTCTTAAAGTAACTTACAACAAACCCATATATGTGGTTTACACCATTCTGGAATTGTCAAAAACACTTATGTATGAATTTCACTATGATTATGTAAAGAAAAACTATCTTGATAATGCTAAATTACTCTACACAGACACAGATTCTTTTATTTATGAGTTTAAAACTGATGATTTTTATGAGGATATCAAAACTGAGCTAAATAGGTTTGATACAAGTGACTATCCCGAGGATAATATTTACCATTTACCTCTAGTAAACAAAAAGGTTCTTGGGAAATTTAAGGATGAATGTGCTGGTGTTATTATAGACACCTTTGTAGGCACAAAATCTAAATCATACAGCTATATGACAATTGATGATGTAGTAGTAAAAAATTAAAAGGAGTGAAAAAGAATGTTGTTAGTAAAGAGTTAGATATAAGTGATTATAAAAACTGTATAGTTAGTGACCCACCTGTATTATATAAGAAAATGAGTGTATTTAGAAGTAAAAATCATCAGCTACATACCAATTTGCTGAACAAAGTTGCTTCAAGTAATGAAGACAACAAACGATTCATTATACCCAACACATTTGATACTTTTGCTTGGGGAAACAGTCGCATTGACGACTATTACTTTACTTAAGTCTAATGATCACTATATTGTAATATTTGTAGTGTGTTTTATATTGTAATATTTTTTTGTAAAAAACTGTTAGTAGAATGTATAATGTAGGCTACTGTAGTTTAGTAAAAATAAGATAAGTAATACATTTTAGTGTGAAATGTTTGCTTTTGTATATTACGAAAAAGATTTTTAAAAAATGTACAGAATGTGTGAACTAAACAAGGGAAATGTAAAAATGTAAAGTGGAAATTGTAAATATCCATGTGTGAAAAAGTGAAATAGTTATCATCATTTTAAAATTAAAAGACATTGTGATCTGGTAAACCTTGTTTTTATTTCACAACAACAAAAATATACAGAATGTGTAAACTAAACAAGGAGAATGTAAAAAAATGAAAAGTGGAAATTGTAAATATTCATGTGTGAAAAAAATGAAATGGCTATCACCATTTCTAAAAATAAAAGACATTGTGATCTGGTGAACCTTGTTTTCATTTCACAACAAATAGGGCTTTACAAAATAGAATACAAAGAAATGCCAATTCCTCAATCCTTTTCATTGTTCATGTCCACTCATCATTAACTTTCCTTTTATAGCCAACCTCTCCCCCACTGAGACATCACAGGATGTCAAACGTCGTTTAGCTCTTTTCAACAATACTTTATCCACTACACGTCTTAAAGCAGAATGACTATGACGATAAGAAATGTCGTGTTCTTTACATGCTTGATCCAAAGAATTAATAGATATTCACTTAGCATAGGGTTTTGCGACCATGATTTTGGTACATGTTGCCTGATTTCTTTCACGGTATTGTCTGTCACATAATAAATGAACAACGTGGAGAATACTAATAATTCTTCTTTGGTAAAACTATCTGCATATCGAGGGCAGATAACCTTGTAGTTCCACCCTGAAAAAACAACAACACTACCTCTTGTATAGTATGTGATGTTGATGGCTCCTGAGACGTGGAAGATGGATTAAACATAACTTTTACAACAAGTTGCTCAATAAACAATGCTCAATCTTGAGTCACAGTATTTTTTTTTTTCATAAAACGTGATAGCAAAACACTATTGATTATCATTCAGCATTAGAGTTCTATATGAAATAGATAAGAAAAGGGCCATACAATACTTTTATATAGGTAATAAACGGATCATACTATACTCTCAACTACCGTAGTTACAACTACGTTTCACGGTCACTTTCTTGAACATTGTCGGAGACTTTCGATAAACACTTATGTTCACACGGCACACTCTTGCGGCGCGCGCGGGCATGAATAATTCAGGATGATGTTAATGGCTTATGTGGATGGCTTAGGTTGGTGGCTTATGGCGGCGTTTATGGTGGCTTTTTGTTGGTGGCTTACGGTGGCTTTTTTTGGTGGCTTACGGTGGTGGCTTATGGCGGTGGCTTATGGTGGCTTATGTTGGTGGCTTACGGTGGTGGCTTATGGCGGTGGCTTATGGTAGCCTTTGTTGGTGGCTTACGGTGGTGGCTTATGGTGGCTTATGTTGGTGGCTTACGGTGGTGGCTTATGGTGGCTTATGTTGGTGGCTTACGGTGCTGGCTTATGGCGGTGGCTTATGGTGGCTTATGTTGGTGGCTTACGGTGGTGGCTAATGTTGGTGGCTTACGGTGGTGGCTTATGGTGGTGGTTTATGGTGGCTTTTGTTGGTGGCTTATAGTGGCTTATGTTGATGGCTTTTGTTGGTGGTTTACGGTGGTGGCTTATGGTGGCTTATGTTGGTGGCTTACGGTGGTGGCTTATGGGGGACGGGTCCTTGTTGACGGGTCCCTGTGGGCGGGTCCCTTTGACATAATTTGGATAAAATGCATGGACCAGTCCATAGGGATCAGTGCAAGAGTGTGCCGTGTGAACATAAGTGTTTATCGAAAGTCTCCGACAATGTTCAAGAAAGTGACCGTGAAACGTAGTTGTAACTACGGTAGTTGAGAGTATAGTATGATCCGTTCATTACCTATATAAAAGTATAGTATGGCCCTTTTCTTATCTATTTCATATAGAACTCTAATGCTGAATGATAATCAATAGCGTTTTGCTATCACGTTTTATGAAAAAAAAAAAAATACTGTGACTCAAGATTGAGCATTGTTTATTGAGCAACTTGTTGTAAAAGTTATGTTTAATCCATCTTCCACGTCTCAGGAGCCATCAACATCACATACTATACAAGAGGTAGTGTTGTTGTTTTTCAGGGTGGAACTACAAGGTTATCTGCCCTCGATATGCAGATAGTTTTACCAAAGGAGAATTATTAGTATTCTCCAAGTTGTTCATTTATTATGTGACAGACAATACCGTGAAAGAAAT
Organism: Meconema thalassinum; assembly: GCA_946902985.2. Lineage (NCBI taxonomy): Eukaryota > Metazoa > Arthropoda > Insecta > Orthoptera > Tettigoniidae > Meconema > Meconema thalassinum. The sequence continues at coordinate 303,760,953 of OX336396.1, read as the reverse complement.
CAGGCAACATGTACCAAAATCATGGTCGCAAGACCCTATGCTAAGTGAATATCTATCAATTTTTTGGATCGAGCATGTAAAGAACACGACATTTCTTATCGTCATAGTCATTCTGCTTTAAGACGTGTAGTGGATAAAGTATTGTTGAAAAGAGCTAAACGACGTTTGACATCCTGTGATGTCTCAGTGGGGGAGAGGTTGGCTATAAAAGGAAAGTTAATGATGAGTGGACATGAACAATGAAAAGGATTGAGGAATTGGCATTTCTTTGTATTCTATTTTGTAAAGCCCTATTTGTTGTGAAATGAAAACAAGGTTCACCAGATCACAATGTCTTTTATTTTTAAAAATGGTGATAGCCATTTCATTTTTTTCACACATGAATATTTACAATTTCCACTTTTCATTTTTTTACATTCTCCTTGTTTAGTTTAAACATTCTGTATATTTTTGTTGTTGTGAAATAAAAGCAAGGTTTACCATATCACAATGTCTTTTAATTTTAAAATGATGATAACTATTTCACTTTTTCACACATGGATATTTACAATTTCCACTTTACATTTTTACATTTCCCTTGTTTAGTTCACACATTCTGTACATTTTTTAAAAATCTTTTTCGTAATATACAAAAGCAAACATTTCACACTAAAATGTATTACTTATCTTATTTTTACTAAACTACAGTAGCCTAACATTATACATTCTACTTACAGTTTTTTACAAAAAAATATTACAATATAAAACACACTACACATATTACAATATAGTGATCATTAGACTTAAGTAAAGTAATAGTCGTCAATGCGACTGTTTCCCCAAGCAAAAGTATCAAATGTGTTGGGTATAATGAATCGTTTGTTGTCTTCATTACTTGAAGCAACTTTGTTCAGCAAATTGGTATGTAGCTGATGATTTTTACTTCTAAATACACTCATTTTCTTATATAATACAGGTGGGTCACTAACTATACAGTTTTTATAATCACTTATATCTAACTCTTTACTAACAACATTCTTTTTCACTCCTTTTAATTTTTTACTACTACATCATCAATTGTCATATAGCTGTATGATTTAGATTTTGTGCCTACAAAGGTGTCTATAATAACACCAGCACATTCATCCTTAAATTTCCCAAGAACCTTTTTGTTTACTAGAGGTAAATGGTAAATATTATCCTCGGGATAGTCACTTGTATCAAACCTATTTAGCTCAGTTTTGATATCCTCATAAAAATCATCAGTTTTAAACTCATAAATAAAAGAATCTGTGTCTGTGTAGAGTAATTTAGCATTATCAAGATAGTTTTTCTTTACATAATCATAGTGAAATTCATACATAAGTGTTTTTGACAATTCCAGAATGGTGTAACCCACATATATGGGTTTGTTGTAAGTTACTTTAAGACGATTCATTTGTATTACAACTAAATCCTCATGAATAATTGAACAGCTATGAAGGTTAGGCTTGCTTATTAAGTTGCTCGCACCATACCATTTACCATCATTCTCCCACTTTGTTATCAGCTTTACATCAACTCGTTTATCAAGATTCTCCATAGTCTTTCCAAAAACACTATTATTCATGAGTTTATAAAAATCTTTTTCAAACGCGTTTGTTGACAGTGTTCTTAAATTATTGTTCAGATCAATATACGGTTTAAGCCATGCTGACTGATGAAATTGCAATACGCGATGAATTTTAGTTAATTTCAATCCATGCTGTAGACACTGTTTCAAGTTTTGATAATGTATTACATATTTACATTTATCATTCACATTAGCAATTAACATTTTTGTTCGTGATGTGATGTACGGAGATTTCATATTCTCAGGACAAAATGGTAAATCATTATGATCATCATGTAACTCTTTAGGGTACTCAAGATTTACCTCTAAAATATATCCTTTATCATCGTTATCATTAAGAGTGTCAACATGTAAGACATCAATTTCAGGTTGTGTCAGCCAGCGAAAATCTTTCAGTGGTAGATATTGACTCATAGCCCAACCATATTGGTTATTAGCATCGAGGTAGACAATATACTTTGACTCTTCACGAGGGTTGTAGCTAGGCATGTATTTATTATTCTCTTTAGAGTACCGTCCACTACATTGGCTTAATCCACCTCGAATAGATGATTTTATAAAATTGATCATGTCAATATCAGTCATTAATTCTAAATTTACTTTCATTTTTTTCAACATTGAACTGAAACTTAACCCAGGAGCAGTGAAATACTGACAAGGATCAAGGTCATAAGTTTTCATACAAACATTCCGAAAATTTTCAAAAACATCTGCTAATAACAACACATCTGTCTTCAAATATAGGTCTGAAAATTCTCCTAAAGTTTGAATGTCAAACTGTGCCCATACACGTTGTGCATGTAAATATTCCTGATCACTGATATGACTTGTGTTTAAGGAACTGTAAAATGCATCTTTCAGTGGTAAAGAACACTCCTCAAGACGTTCCACACAGTTAATATATTCGTAAGGGAATATACCCTTTTGACAAATCAAATTAAAATCATCTTCTTTAGGAAAGACACGTTGAATTTCATGAAACTGATCTGATTTTAAATTACTAGCAAGCTTATCAAGACTACTCGGCATAAAGCGGAATGAATCTAAAAATCGCAGTTTTATCGTTTTCTTATTGTCAGTTTTGATGTATTTTGTGAACGATATGTATTGTTCCTTATTATTTGCAATCACATCAATTTTCACATCTGAAGCTCCAAATTCTTTAACGATAAAGTGGTTATCATATTTGCTACCGTTGTGTAGAATGACCGGAATGAATTTACTTACTCTATAATTTAAATTACATTCTTGGTGAGCAGCACCACGATATTTTCCTGTTAAATGATCATGATCGCGAACCCTGTCTGTATATAAACATTCACCACATATAAAACAATTAGTTTCAGTTTCAAAATTCATTTGCTCTAATAAAGTTAGTGGCTCCATTGGAATGATCGTATTTAAAATAGAGGATATACGGATGGCATCTTTCTCAAGCCTTTCCATAAAAACTTTAGGTGCATCAGGTCCTCTATAGAGCTCAAACTTATTTAAAGAGTCATCATAACTACATTTAATATAATATGCAAAGCTAAAAGGTTCATGAATGTGAGTAGTGTTGGTAAAAGGTTGGGCTGGATTCGATGAACATGTATTAAATGGTTTTAGCAAAGCCTCGAAGTAAGCATATATAACAAATGGTACATGAAGCTGTTTCTCATAATCCTTAAATTTTAGAATGTTATTTTTAGGAGTCGGTAATACCGTACGAACATGATTACACCCCCATTTTTTATGCTGAGTTAGTTGATCCTCTTTTATAAAATAGAGCAAACAGCCTTCACACAACCACTTCTTACCTTTGTATTTTGATAGTTGACTACCAACAAGTCTACATAAATGTTTTATCCAACAATAGTGGGCATTTTCACCTTCGGTTATGTATAGTAAATTTACATGCGCATCCTTTTTTTCCTGAGTATAATATAGAGGACCAACTATACTCTTATTTTCAATTCCATAAACATTAATACTTACATTGTTCAGCTCTTCAAAACGTTGAATGTCTTTTATCGCCATAGGAAATTCCATTTCTTTTAAATCTAAAACTGAAGAATAGTGAGGATATGATGATGTTCTATCCATATGCCCCACTGCTGAATGGAGAGCTGAGGTTACAGCCCACGCAAAACATGCTTGATCACTATTCCAAACGTTCACAACAGCTTTCTTCCGTTTGATCCATCCTGGCAAATCAATATATGATGATGCTCGAAAGGGGTTGTATTTATTCAGGTTGGTTTCTAAATAAAGTACTTCAACCAACGCCCAGCCTGACTCCCTTTCCTGGAACTCTTCACTCTTTACAATGATAGCACTTGAAATATTTTGGTATATATCACTAATATTAGTTGATTCGCTAACAATTATGTTTTTTGTATTAAAGGATTTGATATCCGTAATTTCACCTTCAGTCCCAGTTTTTACATAGAGTCCAAAAAGTTCAAAATTCATTTTAATTGTTTTATGCTCTAATAAAACATTACCTACCAAGCCAAACACAGTAGGTTGAACATTTTTTAAAAATGATTCAATACTTTGAGTTTCTTCTTTACTATAAAGTCTATAACTAGCAATTCGACTTTTAAACGCACTACCAATTCGTTGAATATTTCCAGAATTTCTTTCATGGCAAGCGTTATTTTTATGATGAATACTGCGTAAATGTCCATGAATGATTGAAGAAGGTATATCAATATTACATACATCATAATGTGTTATCGAAGGTTCACCATTCTTCTTTCTTTTTGTTGCACAACTATTTTCACAATCTTGAGAACGTTTACGCTATTGAGCATCACATTCATTTAAAGGTTCCGTGCTAGTTGATGGCTTTACAGATTTCAATTCTTGTTGTTCACCATGCACTTCAACCATGTGGGATTGATATCGCTTTACAGCAGAAAGACCAAGTTCACAAACTGAACATGAAATAGGTGCTGAACTAACATGCATTAAATTTACATGACGTGCAAGATTATCTTGTCTGTTAAATGTGGTAGCACAATGACTGCACACAAATATTTTAATGTCATGTTTAACATTTGCGTGTCGTTGAAGGCTGTCAGGTCTTGAGAACTGTTTCTTACAGTCACCACACTTGAACATGATGATCCCTTTCGAAATTACCTATAAATGAAAGAAATCATAAATGTTAATAAATGATAAACAAAAGTACAATATAAATAGTTTAATTACATTCCAGTCAATGTTTATTGCAGGGTAAAGCCATCGATCATATGTGAACTCCTAGCAAGTCTAACTTCATGTAGTTCTAACTAAGGGTTACTATATACCACTGTCACTGACACCTAGCGGTGAACATTGGAACATGATAGAGTGATAGAAACCAGTGATCGTCAGTTAAGTGAGCTAAGTGTGACGTCATAACCAATCTTAAAACAAGTCTAAACTTGTCGAACATGTCACGTGATAGAAACCAGCGATCACCAGTTAAGTGAGCTAAGTGTGACGTCATAGCCAGTCTTAAAACAAGTCTAAACTTGTAGAACATGTCACATATTGGAAACCAGCGATCGCCAGTTAAGTGACCTAAGTGTGACGTCATAGTCAGTCTTAAAACAAGTTTAAACTTGTAAAACATGTCACATGACAAGGTTAAGTTAGGTAAAGTTAAGTGAACTGAGGTTAAGACTTTAAATATTCCCTCTGTCACTGACACCTAGCAATGAACATTCGAACTTAATAGAGTGGTAATCAAAATCTAACCTACAAATTTAGCTTTACACATCATGGTGAAGTAGTTCCAACTTTTTACTGCTAAATATACCATTTTCACTGACATGTAGTGGTGAACATTGGAAAATAATACTCTAGCTGTTTAAAAGTTATTAGAGGGGCACTTACCTTTTTATAATTGATCAACTGCTGTCACTGAATGAACAGATTGTAGGAATCTGGTATCCTGCAGGTACCCAATTATCTGTAAACAATTCAATCAATCAATTAATCAATCAATCAATCAATCAATAAATACATTCCAATCAATAACTTCAACATCAATTAGTAATAAAAGACTACAATCCATTAATAATAAGTACTTACCTTGCAAAATAATTTAATGATTTTCTACCAAATCTTGAGCAGTAATAGAGCACTGTTCACTCAAAGCGATTAATAAAGACTGACATTAGGGAGATATATGACACCCCTCTTATATAAACTCTCATCGCTTGTGTCAGCAGTTTTTTGCAGATCATTGCAATTCCTTTCCCAATACAGCTCAGAGTCCAAAGTACACTAGGAACACCTGTGTGGTATCCAATGACTGCTGACTTTGCATGATCATCACCCATTGTCTTAATCAACATATGGGTTTCAAATTACTGCAGCGTCAGTCATAGCAACAGCAGTGTGCGCTCTCTGGTATGTCAGCAACATGACACCGGAAGGAACACCTGTGTAATATCCAATAACTGCTAACTTTGCATGATCATCATCCATTGTCTTAATGAACACTTGCGGTTTCAAATTACTGCAGTGTTAGTCATAGCAACAGATCTGCGCGCTCTCTGTCATGTCTGTAATATGACACAGGAAGTAACAAGACGTCTTACTGCACGTACCATCTCCTCAGTTTTAACTTCTTAAGAACATGTATTATTCTCTTTCAACTACAAATGACTCGTTAGAACACATCCATCCACCAAGTTAGATCCCTTGTATGTTCACATGTATTTCGTCACTTTACTTTCATATCGTTATCACATTATACTAGTGGTGAACAACGTCAGTTCAACACACACAAATGTAGTTAGACCCTTTGACATAATTTAAATAAATTCATGAGCCAGTCCATAGGGACCAGGCCAAAGGGACCCGTCCAAAGGGATCAGTCCAAAGGGACAAGGACTCGTCCACAAGGACTTGTCCACAAGGACTCGTCCACAAGGACCTGTCCACAAGGACTCGTCCACAAGGACTTGTCCACAAGGACTCGTCCACAAGGACCTGTCAACAATGACCCGTCAACAATAACCCATCCATAGGGATCCGCTCTCCCACCCTCTTAAAAAAGCCATGAGTGGGCATGCGTAAAAAAAAAACAAGCATGTTAATTCATAGTGGCTATCTACCGAACACATGCACTTTATGTAGAACAACGTTTAAATCCATATCGGCATTCAAACTCTCACATGTTGCAATTGGAAGGAGAGATTCTCTAAAAAAAATTACAATTTCACCCCCTAGTAGGGTAGATTTTAATTTGGGGTTGAAATATGTTATCCATTGGAAAGGTGGTGTCAGCCCGAGTTCAATGACACCTCATTCGTCAAAATCCGACCATGCGTTCGAGAGATATCGCGCCGCCGCCATCTTGTGAGGTGGGGAGGTGGAGGTGGTCACAGAACCCCTACAAATACACTACTGAAATCATTAATTACCTTATCAATAACTATAAATATAAGGTTCAAAGCATGATATTAAAATAATTATTCATATGTATTTACCAAAAACAAAAGGATTTTATTCCAAACTTCAGTTCAGAGCTCTATTCTATACGTCACCAACATCTTGTACAGTTTCCAGCCCCAGGCTGGGTCTGTTTGGAACATAAGCTTCGCCACTTAGTTCTTTCTTCCCACCACCTCTCCGCTGTCACTCTGGTCCAACCCTCGCCTCTCTTCTTGACACATTCCTCCACTCCTTTCAGCCATCTATCTCTTGGTCTTCCCCTTGGTCGTTTCTTCTGCATCTGCACCTCATGTATCCTCTTGGGAATCTTCTTCTCATCCATTCTCTTTAAGTGTCCATACCACCTCAGTCTTGATGTCACAATCCTACCTTGCAAGGGCTCCTCTTTCACCATTTCCCTGACCTTTTCATTCCTCACCCTGTCTCTTCTTGTTATTCCGATCCTACTTCGCAGGAACTTCATTTCACCTGCCTGTATTCTGCTTATATCTCTTTTCTTCATTGTCCACGTTTCTGAAGCATAGGTCAGTATCGGGATATAGTAGCTTCTGTATAACACTTCCTTGCTTTTTTGTGGGACATCTTTATTCCACACTAAGCTCCTAATGCTTCTCAGAAATGCTTCTGCCTGTCTGCCACGTTCCGTAATCTCTTTGTCATTTCTCCCATTTTCCTCCACTATACTTCCCAAGTACTTGAGACTTTCCACCTTCTTCAGCTGTCCACCTCCAAGTGTTATCCCACTCATTGGTCTGTCCTTTTTCCCGGTCGTTAACAGGATCTCACATTTACTGATGTTGAACTTCCATCCGCACTCTCCCACTGTTTCTTCCCAAGCCTTCAGTTGCTCCTGAATTTCCTCCTCCTGGTTTCCCCAGACCATGAGATCATCTACAAACACCATTGCTTTCATCTTATCTTCTCCTATCTTTCCTGCTATCCGTGTCATTACCTCGTCCATAACCACAATAATGAGAAGGGGTGACAGCGCACTGCCCTGTTTCAGGCCACTCATTTGTCTGAACCAGTCTATACGTCCGTTTGCTAAAATGGCAAATGCATGACTAACAAAATCATTATCAGTCTGCTTAGCAACAGAGAGAGTTGCATTTTCTCAGCGTTTTGACCTTGAACTAAGTTCTGTCTCGCACGTGTTCCCACGCCTCTCCACATTCCTTAATCTTTATAAAATTTGTGTACCTTATACTAGTTTCATATCTTTAATAAAGAACCAAAATTGCTGCCTCTTATACATCGCTAGTACGACTGTCTAGGAACCAACATGGCGGACTCTGTTTAAACTCCCAGACCTGCTAGCCTCTACCAAGTCTGTTTAAACGACAGACCTGATAGCCTCTACCAGCCAAGTAACCTGATCCTTTACTTCCTGCCCACGTAGACATTCTCGTGTTATCAGCAGTCGCTCTGACAAGGTATGGCCAGGTCGTGTATTCAGTCTCCAGTGAGCAGGCATCTGTGTCTTATTATTATTATTATTATTATTAAACATTTTACTGTAATAATAATAATAACCATTAGCAAGCGGCCATCCTCAATACATGACCATGTTAACCACATACTTTCACCTCGTCCATGAACCCCTTGGTCATATCCTTCAACCGTCTGCTGTGTCAGAGAGCGGTCTTGCTCATCACCGTTGACTAAAACGTTAAAGATCCCCTTTAGGTTAAAAAAAAATCCTAGCACACATTTTCCAATATTTGCCTCCATCCGTCATAGGAAATATCACAAAACTAACCGTCATAACCTGCCCCGCCCTCCCGCCAAAATAGCAATTCATTTCTTCTGGGCGTGGTCTCTGTGCTCGACAGCAGGCTCGTTGAGACACATAACAGCAGTACCGGCTCTCTCAACGACCACTCTTAATTAAAATTTAAACATGTAAAGGGCGTTAGGCCCTTTTGACAAAAATCAAAACTACATTAAACAACGGGGCGTTATCCCAAATCCAACGACCCATCATACAAGTCCGTAGCTTTTTTTAGTTCTCAAAATATTAACAAAAGTGCACTTAGGCCCTTTTGACAAAAATCGAAACTACATTCAAAAACGAAATGCCCACCCTCTTACAAAATCACCAAGTGCGCATGCGTAAAAAACAAAATCAAAATGTTGATTCATAGCGGCATCCAGAAAAACGTATGTGCTATATGAGCAACAACGTTTAAGTTCATACTGGTATCGCCCCTCATGTCTGTTGCATTTGTAAAGTGACTTTTACTAAACAATTACAATTTCATCCCCTAGTAGGGGTAGGTTTGGGGTTGAAATAAGTTATCCATTGGAAAGAGGGCGTCACCCCGAGTCCAACGATATGACGCATGCCAAAATCGGACCATGGGTTCGAGTGATATCGACTTTGCCCCTGAATATATTGCGGGTGAGTATGCGACGTCAGAGGGAAAGGTGGGGTGGGGGCAGAACTCCTAATACTCCACTACTGTTGTGGTTATACGAGAATTGAGCAAGCCTTCATGAACTATTTCTGAATACATTCTCTTTACTCACAAGTGGGCCTATTCATAAGGCATTTTAAACTCAATGTTACTCAGGAACATTATCGAAACAAGCAAAATATAAATGAAACTTAATTCCGTAATGCAGTATTATTGGAACGTGGAAATAAGTTACCATCTTGTGCACAATATTTGCGTAGTCAAAATAGCCGTGGGGTTAGCGTCTGTGACTGTAAATCTAGAGATCTCGGGTTCGATTCCCGGCCGGGGTAGATATTTTTGCTACCATATTAACATTTTAAACGATATTTATCATATCAATATGACTCATTTTAGCAGAATCCATTTGAAATTACGTGTTGGTCTGTGAATCAAGAGGAACTGTTAATAAGGAATTTAAGGTTATGAGCGGTGTCGCAGCTATTAATCTAGTTGATCCATATCGTATTCTTCATTTAGACTAGTGCTGGTGGAAGCTACAAATCATCTAGTAAAATGAGTTCCGTATTATAAACTACAATATCTGTAAAACACTCCCTTTTACAATAGATTAATGTTTGTGCCAATAATAGTATAAAATACTCTATAGAGATTTCTCTACCTCGCAAATACAGTTCATAGCAGTTTTAAGCTAACATATCTAGGGTCACGAACGTGTTATAGACTTCCATTATGTTTTCTAGTTTTTAGCCTATTTTCATTTATGAAAAACATAGGCTTATGAGACCACTTTTGTCCGTCTGTCTGTGTGTGCGTATGTAAATCGTGTGTCTGTTTGTCCCCCCGCCCTAATAAAATCTAAACGGCTGGAGCGATTTCAATGAAACTCATAAAGTTCATAGCACTATTCCGGACGACCCCGACCGTTCCTTTCAATTTTCGTTAGGTCTCACCAATCCAACATGGCGGCTGTGCGAAATATTTCACTAGCATTCAATATCTCAGAAACTGTTAGCGATATCACCCTGGAATTTTGTACGGTGATAAAGGTAACTACTAGAAGTTCACCTATGAGACTTTTGAAAACCTGGTAACTACAAAACCAACATGGCGGTCAAGCGAAGTTGCGACTATTAAATAGACGTTTCTCTAGATTTAACCAACCAAACGCTATGAAACTTGGTACAGTATATGTTTATACACATTGTAATGCACCGACATCTAACTTCGTTCCATTGTTTACATAACCTCAAGATGGCGGCTGTACGAAGTATCTCAATGGCATTCTATATCTCTGCAAATATTACCGGTATCACCCTGAAAATATGTATGAAGATAAAGTGCACTACTGGAAGTTCATCTATGAGATTTTCAAAAACCGGTTAACTACAATACGAACATGGCGGCCAAGCGAAGATGAGAGTTTTAAATAGACTTTTCTCGCGATTTAATGATCCAAACGCAATGAAACTTGGTACAGCAAAATGTTTATACACATTGTAATGCACTAGTATCTAATTTAGTTGAAATGTTTACATAACCTCGAGATGGCAGCTGTGCGAATTTTACTGTATTTTTTATTTTTATTTCTTGTGTCGTAATCATGCGATCGAAGTGAAAGTTTTATAAGTTTTATAATCAACCTACAAAATCCAACATGGCGACCATCCGCAATATTTAGTCGGTTCTCAATATCTACGAATCTATTACAGCAATCAACTTGAAGATATTGTATGTTGATAGAGGCAATTAACATAACTAGGATTTATGAAAATAGGCTGTTTAGTTCTTCACGGAACTACTTGTTGTTTCTCGTTACAATTTCTTCGTGTTAGATCTCTTCTTTTCCACGCTGTTTTATCAAGACTTTTTCATGTTATTCTTAACACATTTTGTAACAGGTCTGTTTTTTCTTTTAATTTTAATTTGTGAGTTTTTGGAAGAAGAATATTTTTAGAATCCTCTGTTATGGCAAAATTTATATTAAGTGTATGTTCTTTACTCTGGGGAAGGTCACAATATGACTGAAACCGGTACGGTTATATAAATATTATTATAATTAATTACTATTATTATTATTATTATTATTATTATTATAACTCGCGGACCCTTACGACAACTCTCCATGGTGTATGTAGGCTAGCACCCATGCGAGCTCGACTCGACACAGTTCCCACAGGGGCTATCATCCCTCCCTATATTATTCTGCTAAGGTCCCATTCCAGTTTTGTGCCGAAAATAAGGCCCCATTAACACCAACCTACACAAATTGGGTACCTACAGGTACAGCATAACCCAATGCGTAAGCGAAACGCACTCACTTATTCTTTAGATGCCTCACAATTAAATAAATACCTTAAAACATGTATATTTACAATGAAATAATGAAAGAATGCAACACGGTAACCATGGTAACAGAATCTCACAGGTCCATCTATTTCTGTAAGACGCAATGCAATTCCAATTATTACATTACTGTGAAAGTTTCCAGACGGTTATAAGGTTATCACTGAACCAAATTAACTCAATACATTCAGTATAATTCATTTAAGGGGGTCAAGGGGCACTCTAGAATTTTTTCACGCAATTTTCACGTGTGAGTGTGGTACGAAAGGTCTTTTTCACTCGACTATAAATGGTCTCCAAAAAACCACATTTAAAGGCCCTTAATATAACAGTGTCCGTGATATTCCCAGAAAACTAACTTCGCTCCAGATATACCTATGAATGTATGACAAACCCCTAACCACTGCACCAGTATCTGAATTGATAAAGTCTGATTATTCATACCAAGGATAAATCAGTTATAGCATTCATGATTGAGATTTGGCTAAGTGTACTCTTTACAACTAGAATATTCGCGGTGGTCCCATGTCATAGATTTATGGCATGTTAAAGAACCTTCCACTAATTACACCTGTGTGAAGCTAAATTGTATAGGTTAAGAATGTAAACAACGCTGTTAGGTTCCTACGTTCGTTGCCAAGAGCCGACTGCGGTGACGTCTGGTAGCTAAGTGCTGAACTAGTAGTCGTTGACGGTGGCGTTTGGCGGCAAAAGTAGGAACTACTTGAAAATTGATCGTCTGAAGTCCTTGCTTGAATTAAAACAGATACACACACTAATACTGTCATCACAATTAACACCGGTTATCAGATAGATTCTACACACACCCAAAGTACACGGGGCTACATGACCGCGTTGTCGCAGCCCCTAAACTCAAGAACCAACCAACCAACCAGAATATTCGCGGGCGAAGCTGCGACGGGTAATGCTAGCCATGTTTATTTGTTTAGAAACACATCATAAACAAATAAATAAATTCCCGTATGTAAGAAATACAATAATTGTCCTCTGCTACTGAGATGATGTGGAAGATTTTGTTTCAAATCCCACCTTTTGAATCCCTCTGATGTAAGGGATTAAGTTTTGTGAAACACACACCTTAGCGTTTCATGGCTGCTGCTTCTTTCATATGAAGCGAGAAGAAAATATTGTTTATTTGACATAATTATGTTGACGTCCAGGTCCCTAGTGGTGGTGGTGAATGGTCCCGGCCGACAACACAACTGTGCGACTAAAGGAGACTGTGGAGTTATCTCATATCATCTGCACAAATATATTCCCGCTGAAATGTGTGTCGCCACATTGTTTGAAAGTTTCTAGAGAGAAAGAACTGGAGCACTGTACTCTCTGATTCTGTGAGCATCTATATATATAAAACTCAATGTTTGTCTGTCTGTCTGTCTGTCTGTCTGTCTGTTATGTATACAAACCCACACCGTTTCACCGATCTGAACCAAAATTTGTATACTTACCCTTCGGAACCCTGCGGGTAACCCTGTCTACTTGAAATTTCCGACAGACCACCCCATTCCCTGCATTTAGGCCCTTTGGCCCAAATCTACATCGTTTCACCGATCTCAACCAAAATTTGTATACTTACCCTATGTAACCCTGTGAATAACACTGTTCACGTAAAATTACGGACAGACCACCCCATTTCCTGCATTTAGGCCCTTTGGCAAACATCTACACCGTTTGACCGATCCGAACCAAAATTTGTATACTTACCCTTTGCAACCTTGCGGGTAACACTGTCCACTTGAACTTTCGGACAGACCACCCCATTCTCTGCATTTAGGCCCTTTGACCCAAATCTACACCGTTTAACCGATCAGAACCAAAATTTGTATACTTACCCTTTGGTACCCTGCGAGTAACACTGTTTGCTTGAAATTGCGGACAGACCACTCCATTCCCTGCATTTTGGCCCCTTGGCTCAAATCTACACCGTTTCACCGATCTGAACCAAAATGTGTATACATACCCTTTCGAACCCTGCGGGTAACCCTGTCCACTTGAAATTGCGGACAGATCACCCCATTCCCTGCATTTAGGCCCCTTTGGCACAAATCTACACTGTTTCACCGTTCAGAACCAAAATTTGTATACTTACCCTTTGGTACCCTGCGAGTAACATTGTCTGCTTGAAATTGCGGACAGACCACTCCATTCCCAGAAAGAGGACAGGGTCCGTCCCAAAGACAATGGAAAAAAGGGGTAAAACCGGACGCGCTCAGGAAACCCTCAGGGTTGGCAGCTCCCGAACTCACCAGCCATGAGCCCTTGAGGATGTAGCACTATCCAGGGTGCACCAGAAGTGGTGGGGCTACACACATCCTGCCTCCTTGAGGGTCTTGAGCAGAAGACATCAGATATTAAGAAAAGAAAAAGAAGGCTGACACCTCGAAGAATGAGGCCATCAGGAATGATTAGACTAGGGCCAATTAAGGCGGGAAAGTGAAAGAGTCGCTAGGCCTCGGATACCCTGATACCATCGGGGTCGGAAGAGAACAAGAGTTTGACCAAGGGAGGCTGACAGGAAAGAGAACTGAAAGGAGCCCGGCACCAGTAAGTAGAAGCAATGCCGGACTCAGCTGGGGTCCCGTGGTCGCAAACCCACGTCCCACAAGTTGAGAGACCCTGGTGGGTGGAGGGGGGAGGAGGGAGCCAGGTGTGAGAATAGCTTGCTGATTCATCGCGAGTTGACATGAGAGGAATGTCCAGACCCCGCCGTGTTACCAGGTATTGCTGACTATGATGATGTTCATACAGGGTCTTTGCTCAAACCACTGTAGTGTTACGAAAGAATGAGTGATTCACCGGTCAATGTGAATAGGACCGGGAACCCCCCCCCCCCCCCCCCCGAACGTCTGTCGTCATATAGCGTCATCATCTGCGATTCGTGCAGCTTGGACCCGAGCAGTACTCGATAAGCTCTTTCACTACACGCATCGAGTATAGGCCTAAGCCATAAAATAACGTTCAGACTTTGGAAGACATCGAAGGTAGAAATCTGAATTGCCTATATCAGATTTAAAATTGATTCTACACACACCCAAAGTACACGGGGCTACATGACCACGTTGTCGCAGCCCCTAAACTAAGGAACCAACCAACCAGATTTAAAATTACACCATGTTCGTTTAGTAGTCATTTTTCATTACCTTATTATTATCATAAGGGCAAATGACCTAGATGTTACGCCCATTATACCACTAATCACCACACACAATAAGTCTTCATCACCTGTGAATTTTGAAATATTTCTTTCTATCACGGTAGTTTGTAAGTTTGTCGTGTAAATTCAACAGTAGTTTTCATTATCATCCTCATCAAAAGGGCAAATGGCCTAAATATTACGTCCATTATACTACTAAGTAACACCACAGTCTTCATCGCCTGTGATTTTAAAATGTGTATTTCCATTAGTTTGTAAGTTTGATAAACCCGTTCAGTAGTAGTCGTCTTCATAATCATCCTCATCAAAAGGGCACATGACCTAGATGTTACGTCCATTATACTACTAAACAACACCAGAGTCTACCTAGCCTGTGATTTTAAAAATATGTATTTGCATTAGTTTGTAAGGTTGATATACCATTTAGTAGTAGTCGTCTTCATTATCATCCTCATCAAAAGGGCAAATGACCTAGATGTTACGTCCATTATACTACTAAGCAACACCAGAGTCTACCTAGCCTGTGATTTTAAAAATATGTATTTGAATTAGTTTGCAAGGTTGATATACCCATTCAGTAGTAGTCTTCATTATCATCCTCATCAAAAGGGCAAATGACCTAGATGTTACGTCCATTATACACTACTACTAAGCAACACCACAGTCTTCATTGCCTGTGATTTATAAAATGTGTATTTCCATTAGTTTGTAAGTTTAATATACCCGTTCAGTAGTAGTAGTCTTCATTGTCATCCTCATCAAAAGGGAAAATGACCTAGATGTTACGCCCATTATACTACTAGGCAACACCACAGTCTTCCTCGCCGGTAATTTAAAAATATGTATTTCTATTAGAGTGTAAGTTTATTATACCCGTTCAATAGCAGTCGTCGTCAGTATCATCTTCATCAATGACGTTGGGTGTTAAGGAGACTGAAATATTATCATCATTCTACCGGGCGAAGCCGGGTACTACTGCTAGTATTCTAATAAAATAATCTGCAAACCATCTATTTGACATGTTACTCAGGGCGATCCAGACAGCGCTCCGACCGCGCCCTAAGGCAGTGTGCTCCGAGCGATTTCTTGGATGGTAGTTTCAGAAGTGGTGGGAGGAGCTTGGCTGGCTGAGCGCGCTGAAGTGTGCAGCCGATCCATCAGTCGCTAATCTAGTCCAATTCGCTTTGTTGACAGCATGTATACTAAGTAAATGAGTTTCGCAATGGTCATGACTAAACAGCATACAAAAAGGACTGGTGAAACGGCAGTCTTTAAAGCAGAATGAGAAATTTCATTTTTCTGCACAGCTTATTAAGGGCATGTCAGATGTTTAGTGTGCAACAGAGATTAATGTGTTAAAAAGAACACAATTTGTTGTTGAATTTTCCTCTCTAATATGATCATATTTCGGTTTGGAATAAATCACAATATTCTTTACTTAACACTTGTGTTCGTTTCCTGCACATTCCATACATCGGAGTACCATTCTATTTTTATATGTGGTATATTTGTTATGGCAAAACAGCCCTATTAATATGTCAACAATCCCACAAGAGCTGTCGGCCGCACGACTGTTCGTACGTATACAGTCACGTGGTCCGAACATCGTCCGTCTCCTCGCTGCCACAGTGTAGTGGTGGTAGGGGAAGGAGCGCTAGTCTGACTGCCCAGTGCTCCCGGAGCGCAATGACTGGATGGCCCTGCGGTACAATCTTACGGTATTACTTATTTACTAGCAGAGGGACCCGGGAGGAAATACGAAACCATGTCTGTCATATTTAGTTTTATTGTCAGATGAAACCAAACAGGAATATATATAATACTGAACCTACTGCTTCCTTTACCACCCTGTATCACTCACACGGCATGGGATGAACCTGCAGTTGGTCGGGAAAACTGAGAATATTGTGATTTGATAAATATAAGTGTAAAATGTAGATACTCTGACCATGGATATTGTGTTTAAATATTTGAAGACGCGGTTGTAGAAAAGGTTTAGCAACAACATTATTAGTTAAATGTTCGTTATGTTCGACCTGACGATTATATGTCAGAAAACTGTATCATAATGATGGTCATTATAACACTATTTTTCATTATGAAACAGTTTCTCCCACCAATCATAGCTCAAGAAACAGTTGTTTGACCAATTAGATAAGGTTAGCATCGCACCCGCGCTGAGTTCCAAGGCCTTCTAATTTAAATTCCACTGCGTGGCCTAGTGTCATAGTGGGGTGATCGAGGAGGCCATGGTCAAATACATGGCATTCTCTGCGTCCCATGCGCTCTGTTCAGTACATAAAACTTGCGAAATCTCGACAGATATTTATGTATATTTATCTTCGAACATAAAATAGTTATAATAATTATCGTCGAAATTAAACAGTCGTATGCAACTCGCCTATACTAGTAATTAAGACACTCGTATGGAAATTATAAAACTTGCATACGCTCGTTTTATAAAATACTCGTGTCTTAATTATTGCCATTATAGGCTCGTTGCATAATGTACTATAATGCGACTCCCTTATGTCACAGAGTAGACATTACTCAGTAAACATATGCTGGGATGTGCATTGCGAAGACACAACTTTCAGTCAAGACATTGAAGAAACTCCGTGGAACCGTTCTAGGCCCTGAGAAACGACGAAAATAACTTTGAAGAGAGAGAGAGTTGAAGAGCACGTGAAACTGCGCTAAGTATTCTGGGGGTATATTAATGTAATGGAGACGGGTTTCATTTAGACTGGTCGAGAAGGGAGATGGCGTCTGTCTGGGGGCAGGTTGATACGGTATCGCTCCCACTGCTTTAAGGTGTAAGGCAGAAGTTTCTCAGGAAATAAGACACACTGCTGCGCGCGGGCGGTGACCTACCCCTTAATTACCCCTATTAGAAAGATGCGCACTCGAGAGGAAGACTGTAGCTCCTAATTGGAGCACTTAAGACAAACTGTAGTAAGTCGCCAACAAAGCAAGTTGTAAGTGCGCTTCAAAACAGAAACGGCATTGTTATAAACCAAGGTGCTAGTGTTGCGCTGTTGTAAGACTGCTGTCACCATGCAACAGTGGTGGTTCTAGAAGCTTAAATCTGGGGGGGGGCCCAGACATTTTCCCGGATCGATCTCATTAGTCTACTTTTTCCTCATTTTTGCAAAATGAGAAAAGTAGGCTAAAAACTATCATTGGTAAAAAAATAGCATATTTCACTGTCACATAAATGTATTCTTCTGTTTCCACTCTGGGCAAACTGGTTCACTATATCAGAAGGGTCGTGAAGTAATTTTCCACTTAATTCTCTTTCAATTGAAAGAATTGCGAGATTGGAAAGCCTCTTTGTTGCCATTGTTGCTCTTAAATAGGATTTTATTCGTTTTACGACAGAGAAACTGCGCTCAGCAGAAGCAGATGACACAGGAAGAGTCAGCATCAACTTGAAAAATAATAGTAGCTGTGGAAAAGAAACTTCCATTTTCAGAAGTTCAGAAAAAAATCATGAGGAAGTGTTTGGATATTTGCCTCTAAATACATTCTTAGCTTAACGAATTTCGGTCTGTAGCACCTTATGGTCTGTGAAGATTAGATTATACTTTTCACAGAACGTGAGAATATATATATTCAAAATTTAAAAAGTTTTCACTTCTTGGGTTACAGGCATCCATTGCATTGCACACAAAATCATTTTCAGTAAATCTACGCAGTAACTCTTCTACCATGTTGTCTAATATTTCAAAAAGATTTCTTTTACATGTCTCTGATAATGTCACTGATATAAAATGGTACTGGTTCGTATATAGCCTATTAGAAACAGTTGCACTCACATTTTTGTCACCGAGTTGGGGAGATATCGATGCACTAGTATCGCATGGAGGTTTCTCTACATTGGAAACTTCTGAACTTGCATGTCATAAAGTTGGGAAAAGAGTTTAATACTCTTGGTGTATGCACTACGCATTTTAAAAATATTATATTTATACACGATTTCAATTGTATGTTTAAATTACATATAATAAAATAAATAAAATATAAATCTTAAATCTTAAAATGACATCAACTTCCGGAAGACGGAGAGGACCTTTGTCCGAGGAACATAAACAGGCACTTATCGCTGGGGTCAGAAGATACTGGCAGGAAGTCAAAGCCGGAACAAGAGCAAGACCTAGACACTAAAGTGAAGTTGGTTGTTACCACGCAGTCCATACAGGCTCAACTCGATGTATTAAAAAAAAAAAACTTGAAATTGAAAGAAAAATTAACTTAATTAAATGCATTAGTTTGTTTTATATCAGATAAATTGTATCTGTAAATTAACAATTTATTTAGTGACCAAGTAATTTTAAAATAATTATTTCACTAAAACTGGGGGGGGGGCGCCCCCCCCCCCCCCCGGCCCAGGGCTAGAACCGCCTCTGCCATGCACTTACGCATATTAAAGACTTGACCGCACTTAACCAAGGATCATGTAAGTATAAGAGATTCGTCACTTTTGGTTATAGAATTTCCGAGAGAGAACACCGCCTGAGGCTATGGATTGTACTGGCAAGTCTGGCAACATAAAAAGTAAAAAGCCATATGAATGTAGCCTTTATTACACGTAATTGAACAGTATGTTCTGCGATGAGTTATTGATAATTGATGAAAATAACACAAACATAACTGCGCCTTTCACTAGGCGCTGAAATATACGTCCAGATAGGAAAATAATACATTTTGATATATATCAATGTTGGCAATAGATTTGTCACGAAGGACACAGTTATGCCGTTCTAGAGCTTAATTCACCTTTAGGCTAATTAAAATGTTCTCCTACTCATTGTTGGGATATTCGATGAATATAAAGAAAACTGCCCAAATGCACACACTACATTGCCATAACCTCACTTTTGGCCTAGCATGCCGGCTACCACCCACCCCTCCCCGTAGCCCTAAACCACAAATTTCATTGCAATGCAAAGGAGAATGGGTAAGAAAACAAACAAGAGATGAAGTGCACACATTTATTCTCTATATATTTTTATTCGAGAGTAGTCCATATTGCCCACTAGTCTTACACATGGTCAACACCAGGAAGATGAAAATTGCCGTATTGTTTTACTATCATTATAATTCTTACATCCCGGGGCTTGGCAATGTTTCCTCCCTTGCAATGGCATGATTGACTCTCAATTAAATTCAAATAAATAATCAAAATATTGAACAAATCAAAACAACCAACAACACCACGAGGAAAATCAATCAAAACAGAGTATTCCCGCTTCCACCAGTCGATTTGATGTGAACGTTCATGAGTGCCAACTACGGAACCTTAGTGCTAAAATTAATTCTTCATTGGTTGGTAGAACATCCAGTACAGGGCCTTACTCCGACCCACGCGCTCCCTATTAACTGTCATCCCCCTGGGGTTAACATTGCACTAACATGGGATCACTGGTAGCGTCTATGCCCCGATCGGATTGTAATTCGCAGAGGATACTCACTCTATAGCAGTCAGGAGCAAACGTTTTAGGCGCAGGGCCAGATGCTATACAAAATAATCTAGGCGGACCGAAAAATAGAACAACATATGTTTATAGATAGATCATAAACTTTTTAGCCTACTTTTCACATTTTGCAAAAATGAGGAAAAAGTAGACTTATGAGATCGATCCGGGAAAATGTGTGTCTGTCCCTCCCCCCTCCCCCCACCCTATCACCTCCTAAACGCCTGCAGCAATCGAAACCAAATTTAGTATGGGTGAAGATGTATGCCGGAATATCTCATGCCCATATTTGAAAATGATGTCAGTGGTACCAACTGCTGAAACGCACTAGAAATTTGAGCTCCATGTTGGATATCTTGGAACGTATGTATAGGAGCTATTCCAAAATTGACACACATGTAGATAGTACTATTTCAGGTTAATTTCCAGGAGGCCATACATGACAGTGCCAACATAATTCTAAGCCTTCTGATAGGTCCAATTTTTTAAATGAATATAACTCCTACACTATCAATTGGATTTCAGCCAAATTATCTATGGAATATGTTTACATAAACAAACATGACTGAGTGTATTCTTAAGAGCCACCAGGGTTGATAATTGCTCTCACTATTTTTATCCAAATAGCAATATATCAGAAAGTATACAAGCCGACAGCTTTAAACTATGCACACGTATAGTACCTGACATTTTAGATAAATTTGGAGTAACTTTTATACGTCAGTTCTACCAATATGATTCTAAACCTGCTGACAGGACCAATTTTTAAATACATGTAAATTCTATACTATCCGTTGGATTTCAACCAAATTTCGTATGTGCTAAGTGTAACATAACATGACTACTGTATAACCGGGTGAGTTAGCCATGGTCGTTACGGCATGACTGCTGGCAGTCGCTCACATCCGGGAGGCGAGGAGGTTCGAATCCCCCCGCCGACAACCTTGAAGATGGTCTTCTGTGGTTTCCCATCTTCCTTCCAGGCAAATGCCGGGGTTGGTCCCTAACTATAGGCCACAGCCGCTACCTTCCAACTCCTCGTCCTTACTTTCGACATTCCAACTTCCTTCCCCCAACGGTAATTGTAGCTCACCCATTGGGTGTCCGTCTCGAAGCAGCTACAAAACTGGTGAGCCGAACATGTCCTCGGACATTCCCGCCCTAAAAGCCATACGCTAAAAAAAACTACTGTATAAGTATTCTTAAGAGCAATCAGGGCTGCCAAATGTTAATAAATGTTGTCTATATTTTTTTACCCTAATATCAATATATCAGAAAGTATGCAAGCCAACAGCTCTATACTTTGCACACGTATAGCAGCTGCCATTCTAGATTAATTTGGAGTAATTAATATAAGTCAGTGCTGCCAACATGATTCTATGCCTGCTTATAGGCCCAATTTTTTAATACATGTAACTTCTGTACCATCAAATGGATTTCATCCAAAATTGGCACAACAAGATATTATAATATTTCAGATCATTTCTGACCAGCACACGCATGACATTGTTGCCTACATGATTTTACGCATGCTGATAGAACCAATGTCAAACTGCATGTAACGTCCATTGGACTTCAACCAAATTTTGTATTCTGTACCTTAAGAGAAGGAACTAAGAATATGTTCAGTCACCAGGGCTGCCAACAGTAGTTCTCTATTAGGCTACATTATACCAGCTATATTTCGAACTAATTAGACATTTCGATATTACCAACTTAATTTCGTCATTATTCTAGATAGGTTCATATACTGTAGACTAGCAGAAGTACCCATTCTTCGAACGGTCTTCGGTATTAATAACCAGATGTTATCAATTGAGCTACTGTTGCAATGTTTAGGGGCTTGGAACCTGTTTGTTGGCAAATAAAAATTATTAGTTAAAATGTGCTCTCAAACTAAATTTACCTAACGTGTTCTTCCTGGCGTGAAAATAAAATTGAAAACCTCGTACACGAATCGCAATACACGTCACATACGAACTGACCCTAACCGTTGTGTCAAGTGCCCAACTACAGGAAGACTCCTTTTATAAATTATAAGGGCTTGTGGTGCATGAAAATTCATTTTTCTAGCCTCCAATGGCCCAAATTCCAAAAATCAGCAAAAAAAGTCTACTATTTCAAATCAGGAATTTTTGAAAATAATGTTGCTGTTTGGAGATATAATAGACCTTCTGTACGACATATCGCACGTGTAAGTCGTGTGAAAAAATCTAGGGTACTCCTTGAACCCCTTAGGCACATTGATGAATTTTACAGTTTTAGTTGGTTCCGTGATAACCTTATAGCCATTTGCAACCTTTCACAGAAATGTAATAAATGGAGTGGCATTACGTATTCCAGAAATAGATGGAAAGTTGGATGCCACCTCTTGAGATACTGTTGTCATGGTTAGTGGCTTGCATTCCTTCTTTAGTTTATTAAATGAAATTAGTTTTCTGGGAATATCTAAGAAACTGTTGGGTTTAGAGCCTTAAACTATAGTTTTCGGGAACCCTTTACGGCTCTTGAGGAGCCCCGAGTTTTGTTTCTGACACCAAGTGTTTGAAAATGAGCTTTGTCTCTTCGTTGTACGCCATAATAATGATAATAATTAAAAGAATAATAATAATAATATAACAATATAGGGATAGGGATATAATAGACCTTCCGGACCATACCCGCACGTGTAAATCGCCTTAAAAAATTCTAGATTACCCCTTGACCCCTTAAGCGCATTATATGTATTGATGAATATTTCAGCTTAATTTGGATCCGTTATAACCTTATTGCCGTTTGCAAACCTTCACAGTAATGTAATAAATGGAATTGCATTGCGTCTTACAGAAATAGATGGACCTCTGAGATTCTGTTGCCATTGTTACCGGCATGCATTCCTTCATTAATTTATTAAGTGAAATTAGTTTTTTGGGAATATGTCAAAAACTGTTGGTTTTAGGGCCTTAAAATATGGTTTTCGGGGTCCCTTTAGGGCCCCCGAGTTTCGTTTCTCACATTGAGGGGCTGAAAATGAGCTTTGTTTCACCCTTCTACGCCTATTTCAGCATGACTTTTAAGGGGGTAGGGCCCCTTTTATGAGAGGTACGGAGAAGAGTTACATCAATGATTAGTGTGGTGCCTCTGATGGATATCTGTATCAAATTTTACGTTGATCCACCCAGCCGTTCTCAAGTTATAAGGACTCGAAGAAGTTGTCCACAGACACACAGACAAACAGACAGACAGACAGACTTAAAATTATTTTTGCGCGCATCCGTCATAAAACAGCCTGAAACGCGCAAATATCGTAAATTTCCGTGGAAATTCAGAAAAAAACGGACAAGTAGTTCCATGAAGAACTATACAGCCTATTTTCATATATCCTGCTAATGTTAATTGCCTCTATCAACATACAAAATTTCAGTTTGAAGGTTGTGATAGATTCGTAGATATTGAGAACCGTCTAAATATTTCAGATGGTCGCCAGGTTGGATTTTTATTTTTGTAGTATTACATTAAGATTATTTTGTACGTGTGGTATTCAAACTTCAATCGCATGATTAGAACACAAGAAGTAAAAAAGAGATTTTAAAATTACACACAGCAGCCATCTTGTGATTATGCAAACAATTGAAATAAATTAGATGCCAGTGGATCAACATTTGTATAAGCATTTAACGTGCAACGTTTCACGGCACTCGGATAGTTAATTCGCGAGAAACGTCCATTTAAATATGTATACTTCGCGTCGCCGCCATGTTGGATTTGTGCTCACCAGGTTACTGAAAGTCCTTTAGGTGAACATATGTTCATAGTCTCTATGAACATAAACAAATTCAGTTTGGTTGCTGTAAAATATTCATAGATATTGAGAACAGTCTAAATATTTCGGAAGCTCGCCATTTAGGATTGTTATATGTATAGGCCATAGAGTTATGCACCATTCAAGGACAATTATTGCATAGGTTCATTATTCAAACTTTCACCTCGATCACATGATTACGACACAAGAAATAAAAACTTAATTTTAAAATTTCGCACAGCCGCCATCTTGAGGTTATGAAAACAATTGAATTAAATTAGATGGCAGTGCATTACAATCTCCAAAATCATTTACTGTACCACATTTCACTGCGCTCAGAGAGTTAAATCACGAGAAAAGTCTATTAAAACATTTCAAATTCGCTTGGTCGCCATGTTCGTTTTGTACTTTACAGGTTTATGAAATATACATAGGTAAACTTGTATCAGTACCCTTTATCACCGTACAAAATTGCAGGGTGATATCTGTAATAGTTTCGGAGAAATAGAATGTCAGTGAAATATTTCGCACAGCCGCCATTTTGAGGTTATGTAAACAATTCAACTAAATTAGACTCCAGTGCATTACAATGTGTATAAACATTTGCTGTACCAAGTTTCATTACGTTTGGATAGTTAAATCGCGAGAAAAGTCTATTTAAAAGTCTCAACTTCGCTTGACCGCCATGTTGGTTTTGTAGTCACCAGGTTTTCGAAAGTCTCATAGGTGAACTTCTAGTAGTGCCCTTTATCACCGTACACAATTTCAGGGCGATATCGGTATTAGCTTCAGAGATATTGAATGCTAGTGAAATATTTCGCACAGCCGCCATGTTGGATTGGTGAGACGTAACAAAATTTGAAGGGCACGGTCGAGGTCGCCGGGAATAGTGCTATGAGTTTACCGAGTTTCATTGAAATCGCTACAGCCGTTTAGATTTTATTAGGGAGACACACACACACCTCACACACACACACACACACACACACACACACACGCACACACACACGGACAAAAGGTGATCTCATAAGCCTATTTTTTCAAAATTGAAAATAGGCTAACAAATTTTCATTTTTATTCATAGAGAGATTAATCATTGGCATGAATCTTAATTTTAAGAAAAGTAGGCTCTTTAGTTCGTCACGGAACTACTTGTTGTTTCTGCATTTTAAATCAAGGAAGGAAGCTCATAGATTTACGTGACCGTTAATCATCCGATCATGAGCCACGGGACCTCCATTTTACGTGGAATCCGAACCACAGGACATGGCATTTCACTACGAAAATCTCACAAGCATTGACCGGGAATCGAACCCGGTCCAGCTTGATTAGAGACTAACAAATTTTAAATGAACAAAACTTATAGGCTACAGATGGTAGAAAATTTAGGAAAAAAGAACACACCTTCATTATTTGTTAGAAGAGGAAGGAGTAAGTGACAAGTGAAACTGTGACTGTCCTTCTAAACGTTACTAATAATCTGGGATGAGTTGATTCTTAGTAGCGCAGCTAAATGGTGATCTGTCAATATATTTCTGACGCTATTTTTGCGAAGCTTCATTGTAGAAAACAACTGTTCACACTCACAGATATAGGAAGATGCGAACATGGCAGTTATGTTTTGTGTATGAGATTTCAAATTTGGGAAGCTTGATTTTGGCTGTGCCTTATAGGACTCAATTTTCGAAACGTAGAGGACTAGTTGCTTCAATTCGTTGTTACATTGTTACTCAATCAGTTCTAGCTGCAACTCTGATATTACTGTTTCACAGTCAACATTAAATGGCATACTGAAACGTCCAAGTCCTGTTCAATAACTTTGATGTCCCGAAATCTTCATTCAAATTAGTCGTGGAGATTTTTCGCACAAAAGCGATATTACGCAAAATGCATAAACGCAGGAACACAGAACAGGAAATATGACATACGATTACTACCCTACCAGCGAATTGTTACCGGTGGCGGAAATCGGAACTAATGCACTCCGCCCAGCCACCCGCCAGCGAAACCTCATCGCGTGTCATTTGTGTGCATGATTCATGCTGTGCCGTGCACTATGCGGTGTGTTCTCATTGTATGACTGTACGTGATCCCCCTCTCGTCCCGCAAGCCGCTCGCTGCAGCCATAACGAGGCGAGATGAAGTAATGTATATACAACAGTTGTGCTCACCGTCTAGCGGTAACATGATGATGATAATGATGATGCTGATGATGATGATGATGATAATTGTTGTTTTAAGGGGCCTAACATCTTGGTTATCGGGCCCTAATGGTTTGTGTGATCGTGAAGATGATAATGAAATGTAAACTATAACTAAAACTAACAACTAATTTACATACTAGAAGAAGAAATGGACAAAAGAGAATAAGGCAAATAAAGGACAGGAGGAAAAGAAATGCCCTCAACCCTCGAAGAATGCGGATCGTGGGACTTGGAAGGAAGGAGAGCCATGAAAGGCAGATAGGAAAGTGAAAGAGGAGAGGGTGCGCCCCAGAGGTAATGGATAAAAGGGGAAAACCGTACCCAGCTCAGAAATCCCTCGGGGTCGCCAACTTCCGAACCCA
This sequence comes from Meconema thalassinum, assembly GCA_946902985.2. Taxonomy (NCBI): domain Eukaryota; kingdom Metazoa; phylum Arthropoda; class Insecta; order Orthoptera; family Tettigoniidae; genus Meconema; species Meconema thalassinum. The sequence goes on along the minus strand of OX336396.1, from coordinate 303,734,161 downwards.
CCAGCCGATAGCCCCTGAGGGTGTAGCAATATCCAGGGTGCACCAGAAGTGGTGGGGCTATATACACCCGGCTTCCTTGAGGGCCTTGAGCAGAAGGCAGGAGATAACATGAAAAGAAAAAGAAGGTTGACCCCTCACAGAAGGAGGGTATCAGAAAAGATGAGACAAGGGCCAATTAAGGCGGGAAAGGAAGAGACTCCCTAGACCTCGGATACGCTAATACCGTCGGGGTCGGAAGAGAACAAGAGTTGACCAAGTGAAGTCGACAGGAAAGAAGACAGATAGGAGCCCAGCACAAGTGGAAGCAATGCCGGACTCAGCTGGGACCCCGTGGTCGCCAACCCACGTCCTACTAGATGTGAGCCCCTCGGGGGTAGCGGTAACAATTGTCTGGTAGGGTAGTAATTGTAGGTATTATATTTGGAAACCATGTCGCGGGCCGGATTAGACTGGCTCAAGAGCCGCACTTGGCCGGCGGACCGTACTTTGCCCATGACTGCTCTATAGGCTAAAATGGCGGTGAGAAACTTCACAGTTCAGGCTGGGAACGTAATGTTGAAAACATGACTTGAGAATTAAGATCTTAAGAAAAGAAATAAACTTTACATCAATTTAGTGAACTACATACAGGGCGCCCGAGAATGTTCTCCGCAGTGGGTACGTGCAGCTGTGAGTGGTTGAGTCATGAGTTTAGTTGGCTGAACTGCACTGTGCCCTTCAAAGCGGGACTCCCCCATGTGAGCTGTCGGTGTGTATTGCGATAAGCGCGCGAGCCTGCATGTCTTCAGTGTGTATTACAGTCAGCGAGCGTTTAGATAGATTGTTATTGGAAGAGTGCAACATTATACAGGCGGTAATGTTTACTACTGAAGAGAGAGTTTTTTTTTGGTGGAATACGTTTTCGCGAAGGCGATCGGTTTACAGAAAATGTAAAATTAAGATTTCAGGCGTGGTTTCCTAATTCAAAGTGTTCAAACCGTGATACGGTTCGGGTTTTGATAAGTAAATTTCGTGTGAATGGCTCAGTTCACGATGTACCGGGAACAGACAGGCCTACGCTTTTAACGAAAAACTTGATGAAATCTCCGATATAATGCTGCGTAGTCCAAGTAAATCAACACGAAAATTAGCTCAACAAACAGGAATCTCTAAGTCGACAGCACATAAAGCTGTAAGAGACAAGCTTCAGTTGTTCCCTTATAAAGTTACCGTCGTTCATGAATTAAAACAAACTGATTACGGAAAAAGAGTGATGTACTGTGAATGGTTCCAGCATCTGTTATGAATGACTCTGGTGAGTACAAAGTTTACTGTTTATTTGTTATGATGCAAGCGGCAGCCGTGCTGCCAACGTAACTGCTGTAGCTAACTCTCGCAGACTCATGTAGGCGCTGCGGAGAACATTCCCGGACTCACTGTACAACAAAGGATGTGGTCTAACGCTTTCTGCCCATGCATTGAACGAAACCATACGAGTATCATCTGTTTTCGTCTTCTGTTGGCGAGGTTTGCGTTTCTTTGAAGTAATTCCATTTGTAGTTGTTGATCATTCAGTGATTGCAACGTCATCATCCTGTTACCGACGCGTTCCTGGTTCACTGAATCTTACTACGTTCTGCTTTTTAATTGTATTATTCCACTTTTAAATATTTTGTGTATTAACCAAACGCCTCTTACGTGTGGGCGGCATGCTGATATACACTAAACTGACAAGTCGTGGACACCAAGCGTTAGACGACATCCTTTGTCGAATGTAGTTCACTAAACCTAACGCTACGAGCGCTAGTGTTGACCCATACATGGTCAAATCAAAATCGAAACATCTACTTCCATCTTGAGAAATTCGAAAATCTGCTTTCCCCAAATTGATGGCAAAGAAAGAAGAGATTAAAATACTATATTTAAACTTTAATTTCATTTCAAGTTCTATTTTAAAAACAAGCTTTTTTAGCATATTTGTTATCAAAATATCAATTAAGCTTGAAGTAATTTTCAAGAAAAAGGTAATTTGGGATATTTCCGGGTCCTCTAGCTTTTCAACTTTTCGCACAATTTTTAAAATAGCACCGTCGGATATAAAAATTTTATTATATTTTTTTACAATTAAATGAAAGACAATACCTTTCTTAATATATCTGCTAAGTTTTCTATTACAGCGTTTTGGCAGAGATATAGCGTATTACTTGGGACAAATTCGTCCATCTGTCAATGGGATATTTAATATCCAATGCTGCTTTCCCGAAAGTTTTTTTTTGGTAGGAAAAACACAATATCTCGTGAACTGTGCGATGAAACCGGATGCAACTCGGCAGATACATTCCACCCTATAATCCACAGAGGATGAACCTCATTCATGAAATTATCTTATAAAATAATTGAGGTGCAGTTGGAAAATTAAACAAAAACTGTTAATTATTTGAAAGACAAATTTAATATATTTTTTAAAAATATACTATTTACAATATAACATTCATGGTGGTCCATCCTTAGTATTTATGCGTTTACTTTACATGAAAAAGATTTCATTCCATTCAGACTGGTATTTCTTGTTAAATCGTGTTTTCTGTGATTCACGGGGTTTAAAAAATCACGAATATGATCCTTTTAATAAATCACGAAATACTTTATACACTGTGCCTCTCTCTAATTAGATGAAATCTCTATGTATTTACTATACATAGCCTATGTCAGTTTTCATAACTCTATGTTACATATTAGTGAAGCTATGATATGATTCGTAACTGTATGCGAAATTTCCCACTGACGGTGGATGTGCTCGCTAAACTGGACCCTGAGTGCTCTAGTGTTATTTAAAATTGTTGTCAACATTAAAATCGGCTCGAATTAAGCTCCTATTCCAAGCGTTTGAAACGACACGGAACAGGGAGTCTGCGCGTGGATGTGGAAGGCCAGGTGGTTTGTACAGGAGTCGTACGAACGGCATATATAAATTAAATATCGGATGGCCTCGGCCGCCGGGTGCAAAATTTGTTAATTGACGCCCAGAGGGCAACTTGCATGTCGAATTTCATCGCTCCTTGAAGCGCTATGAAAGTCAAGGAGGTTAGATATCTAAGCTGCTTGACAATATAGCGCATTCTAGTAGAGAAATGAGGAACTTTGTGTTGTGAAAAAATTCCTAGATTCATTTTTCTATTATGAACACGGCCTTCTGAAATCAAATGGGTTCTTTAACATGCCAACATCGTATGACATGCGAATCGTGATTTTTGTCGCCTTTCAAAAATCACTTACCTCGGCCAGGAGCGAAACTGCAAGCTTGGGGTTGGTAGACTGACACGACAACCACTCACCCACCGTGGAAAGCGGCATATATACAGTAAATGAAAAGTAAGATCGAAAATATATGCCTGAAGATTAACATTGTAGTGGCATTTTAACACATATTTCCAGCGATTGGTTCAAAAATGCAATAAAAATTAAAAGATTCTCCAGGATCAATATACACTATCACGGGGGCTCTTGTCGTAGCGACCATGAAACCACCGGCCTTCCATTTCCACGCGCTGACTACCTGTTCCGCGTCTTTTCAATCGTTTTAAATACAGGCTCCACCAACGCAGCGTTAACAGGCCGTCAGTAAATGCCTCGTCAATTTTAACATTGGAATATTAATCTCGTTTGCATTTCACCAGCACATTCACCGATTGGTATTAGTAAACTAATCGTTATGTTTAAGGGCTGTACAAAACTCATTGAAATATCATTGTGGCTGTATTTGTGTATTCATTGGTTTAATCAAGCAGGCCGTGAACTGCAAAAAGCTCAAAAGTTATATGCTTCTTGGTTAAAAATGGAAATGGCTGATGAGGGAAAGAGGCAGAAGAGCCTGGCTTTTACACTTGGACTTGGATAATATATCATTTTAAAATCTTGTTTTATATACTGCGGGGCATAAGACTCACTTCAGCACCGGAAACATGTGCTCAATTACGTAAATATTTGTTTTTGTTTCTTAACTCATTCCTCGAAGGCAGTCATGCTTGTCAGACGCATCAGGTCTCATCAACTGTTACCGATGCGCACACATTCACGTCATGGTACTGTTACCAAATTGTGGTATACAAAATACACCTTGTAATTAACTGAAAAAGTATTTATTGCGCAAAACGATTGGTATGGATAAAGATTGTTGATGCGCAAGTACTTCCACACATACACACACTCAAGTACACGGGGCAAATGACGTTGTCCAAGGCCCTCAAGTGAAACAGCAACAACAGCATGTTTGTTATTCCAATGCTTTTGCGTGTGCGTGTGATTCAAAATTTCATTTTAAAATTAAATGTCTTGTTGCCTTGTAAAGTTGGTAACTTGTCATCCGAGGAAGCGGAATGATGCACTTGCAAGCAGAAATGTTGACAGGGAAAGTTTCAGAGCGGAGCCTCGGTGGTGTAGTGGGTAGCATGCTTAGCTTCTATGCCCAAGGTCGCGGGTTACAACCCGGCCGATGTCGTTACAACTCCCTCAGTATGCCTTCCTTCGGAGGGGAAATAAAGCCGGCGGTCCCATGGGATAAAAAAAGAACCATCCACTAATTACACTTGTGTGAAGCCAAAATGTGTTGGTTAGAATTGATATCGCTCTATTTGTTCCAACGTTCGCCGCCAGGTGCTGACTGCTAGGTGTCGTGGACGGTAGCATTTGGTAGCGAAAGTAGGAACTACTTGAAATTACTGTCTGCAGGCCTTGCCACGGTGGGTGAGTCGGTTTGCCTACCCCAAGCTTGCAGCTTCGCTCCTGGCCGTGGTAAGTGATTTTTGAAAGGCGGCAAAAATTACGACACCATGTCATACGATGTTGGCATATTAAAGAACCCTTTTGAATTCAGTAGGCCGTGTTCATAATGGCAAAATTAATCTCGGGAGTTTCCGCCAATACAAAGATCCTCAGTGCTTTAGTGTTCAAGGAGCTTAGATATCTAACCTCCTTGACTTTCATACTGCTTCAAGGAACAACGAAATTCGACTTGCAAGCTACTCTATGGGTGTCAAGTAACAAAGCTTGCACCCGCCATGCGAGGCCATACGTTATTATTATTATTATTGTTATTATTATTATTATTATTTCAGATAACACACACTAATACAGTCATCACAATTAACACCGGTTATCAGACAGATTCGACAGACACCCAAAGTACACGGGGCTACATGACTGCGTTGTCGCAGCCCCTAAACTGAGGAAACAACAAACCAAAGCGTCAGAACAGACAGATGAAGAGAGGCAAGAGGAATAAGGACAACGAAATGACACAGTATCAGTTTATGTTTGAAATAACTTTATTGTTGTAGGAAGACAAACACATTCATTATACGTTACGGTAGCAATAAATAGATTAAATTCATATGAAAGTAAATAAATACCTTTGCAATCAAACAAATTGTGACATTGATGGTAGTTTCAAAACAATACAATAAATAATGTGATTTATTTAGAAAATGAATGAATATATAAATATGTATTAAATAAATAGCGTTACATTCAAATAAATTAGACTTAAACTCATAATCGTGTACCAAGTTCTCATCCAAGTGTCCATTAGTATCTTCGTGAACTGAGGAAGGACAATCTATTGTGGAAAATGATTAAAGCTAATCTCGTCTAGTTTCTATAACCTTTGAGGCTGTCGGTGTATCATCATATATACAGAGCTTGCAATGGGGCAGATCCCCAGGCTAGACTGTTGATCTGGTAGTTTTAAGAGTGCAATGGCTTACTACCCAGGTGACGAATAGTATTGGCCATAGAATTAGTAAAAAAGACAGAGATGGAAAGACGGGGTTGACCACGCCAAGAGCAAATTATTTGGAGACAGCAACATGGCCTCCATTGACTTCACATTTCACTGCAGAAGGGATGAGAATATTACTAACTCCATGTTAATGGCACTGTAATACAGAATAGTTAAATAGATTCCTTGGGCAATCAGAGACTGACCAAAAGAATTCTTAACCTTGCCCTGACAATGAAAGTTAAAATCACCTAGCTGCTTGAACTTGGAAAATATCTTCAAGAAATAGGCACCAAAGATGACATTGTACTAGAACTAGACAGAGATACGTTCAGAGAATTAGTCGATAATTTCCGCTTTGCAGACCATCCAAGCACCATCAGCTAACAAAACCTGGTCAGAAGATTGCAAGAGAAGCCACAGCGAGAAGATGAAGAGATTTTGGGAGAATACCGTCAGCTAAAAATGTTCAATCTCGCCTTTAGTCGGGCATGACGAAGAAGAAAAGAAAGAAAGAAAGAAAGAAAGAAAGAAAGAAAGAAAGAAAGAATGAAACAAAAACTAGCGACTAGGAGCTTCTAAAGAGGGTGATGATAGTTATTTGAGGGAGGTTGCATGGCTGATGCGATACCGCCAGGCTGTCCGCCACTCGGAACACCTTCAGCAAACTCAGAGATGGGGTTTGACCCAATGGCCATAGAATCTTCCGGCTCCAGAGAGTTTTCAATGCTCTGCATGGACGAAGCTATTCCAGCAGGGTTAGCCCCCTCAAACAAGTCCCTCCTCTTCCTGCTTCCTGCTGCCGGGGCTTCGGAGCTCGTCTCTGGAGTACCTCCATTAGCCCCGTTGATTCCTGGGAAGGGGATGTTAGAGGGAATACTGGAAGTGTTGAACGGAATGTTTGAAGCGTTGAAACATGACCCAGCTTGCGGTGGGATCACTCCGTTGATTGGTCCTTGAATTGCGCCAATCATGCCCTCAAATTGCCTCTTCCTCCTGCTTCCTGCAGCCGGCGCTTCAGAGGAGGCCTCACCACCGTTGTTCCCACCACCAGCGCCTCCCATACCTCCAGGGAATGGAATGTTAGAGGCGTTGAAGCACGATCCTGCCCCAGCAGGAATGAACTGGTTGGCTGGATTGCCTCCAGTCATGTTCATGAACTGGTTCGCTGGATTGCCTCCGGTCATGTTCATAAATTGGTTCGCTGGATTTCCAGTCATGTTCAAAAACTGACCGCCCTGGTTTTGGAATGCCCCTACGAAGTCAAGTTGCCTCCTCATCCTGGATAATAGTGTATTTTCTCTCTTGTTTCTGCCCTCTGCACCATGCCCCTGTGAATAAATAGGAATAATTATAAATATGACCCACTTTTTGTGTATTTATCCTCTATACTCATAAATGATGTGGCAAATGCAATCAAAACCTTCACAATTCTGTAACATAGAACAGGAATGGTAGCAAATACACAAATTTAAACCTATTTTCATTTATGAATAAAATAGGCTTATGAGATCACCTTTTGTCCGTGTGTGTGTCCCCGTAATAAAATCTAAATGGCCGGAGCGATTTGAATGAAATTCAGTAAGGTCATAGTACTATTTTGTCCAACCCTGACCGTGCCGTTCACATGTTATTACGTCTCACTAATCCAATATGGCGGCTGTGAGAAATATTTCACCGGAATTCTATATCTATAAAACTAATACGGATATCACCCTGAAATTTTGTACGGTGATAAAAGGCACTACTAAAAGTTCACCTAGGTGACTTTCAAAAACATGTTAAGAACAAAAATAACGTCTTAAACAGGGGCCTCGTTAATGCAAAATGCCACACGTTTTGTTTTGATAATTATATTCTACTTTTCTTGTGAATTTAGAGCTGAGGAATTCAAGGTCTTTTATACTGATCAACCGCTCTTGAACTAGACAAAGTTTCGTGGACCAAGGATTGAAATCACCTGATTTAGAGGGCACATTCCAAAGTCAATGAAACAAGAGAAAACGTACCCAGCTCAGGTTGCCCTCGGAATACCCAATTCTAAAAATGTGTACATCTCTGTATGTGCGTGAGCCTGTGTTACTATTTTTTACTTTCCTAAAAATAGATTGAGAATTGAGTTCCGACGAGAAATAGTGTTTGTAATCTTACAAACAGCTGGCGGAGGTTGTGATTTTATATTTAAGTAGACATGTTTACTAAGGACAAGTTCTGAAAGATTGTGCTGGAATTGAAGATTACGGTTCAAGAATCAAGCAGTTCCATATTAGAAACACAACAGGGGACATAAAATACTCAATAACATGTCAAAGAGAGTACGGGTTTCTACGTACAATAGTAGAAGCAATGGTAACAGACATTTTAACTCATCCCACTAGAGAAGTCTCGTTTCTTACCCCGAGAAAATATGTTTACTAGGAAGAACGCAATAACGTGGGTTTATTGTATGGCAAACATACTGGGGGATTGAATATTATTCCAAAATTACAGAAAGAGAAATAGACAATAGCAAATTATTTTCAAAGGTAATTCCTCTAACGTTGACCTGAAGTATTGCAGCGTCCTACAAATACTCGGAGCGTAATAGAATTAAAAGTCAAAATTTAGTAATTATAATTATTTATTGATTTAGCGTATGGATTTTAGTGCCGGGAGTGTCCGAGGACATGTTCGGCTCGCCAGAGGCTGTAGCTGCTTCAAGTGGACACCCATTGGGTGAGCTACAAGTTTCGTATAATTTCAAATAGTTCCAACTTTCGCTACTAGATGTCACTGACAACTAGTGGTGAACGTTGGAACTTTGATAGAGCGTTTCAATGAAATCTAACCTAGAAATTTAGCTTCACAGAAGTTTAGTTGGTGGAAGGATCTTTTACGTTCCAAAAATCTATGACATGGGCCCGCCGGTTATACTTCCCCTCCGAAGGAAGGCATACTGGGGGATTTTAACGCTCTTAAAAATTCTGACGACTTCTGCCGGGTTTGAACCCGCGATCTTGGGCACAGCAGTTCATCGTGCTACCATCTACGCCACCAAAGTTGCAAATAAATATAATAATAATAATAATAAATTTATGTTTTTTACGTCACTTTTAAGTACTGTGGAAATTTTGTCCCTAAGGGGTTCTTTAACGTGCCAGTAAATCTATTGACACGGCTCCCTCGCAATTTAGCAACCTCAAATGCCAACTGACTGCGCCGGGATTTGATCCGGCTATCTTGGGATCTGTAGTCGAGAACTTTACCGCTGAACCACGCTGCCAGTCAAAATTTAATAATACTAGCTGAATTGGAAAACTTACATGAGAGAAGAATATAATTTTTTTATTACAACGTTATAACGCAAACTTACAGTTTTTATATCCAGCAGAGACCCTCTTGATGAACAAGAAATGCAACATGGATGATTTGGAGAAAGTTGAGAGACGTATCCTTCGAAAAAATCATGGACCAAGATTCTTCCCAGATGGCTCTTATCGACTTAAAGCAAACACCGCACTATACCGTCAGTTGGAACGAGCCACCACTATCATGCGAGGGAGACGACTGATATTCTACGGGCACATCTTCCGGATGGGGAACGATAGAATTACCAAGATCTTCAACTTGATTAATGGCTACAAAACTGGCAGCTTGTGGCTTAATGAAGTGAAAAAAGACTTGAATAACGCTGGCATCATTTCAGACTGTGATATTCTTGACCGTTCCAAATTTTGTGACAGTGTTAACTCTTAGTCCCCACTCGACCACCCCTCACACAGGAGAGGAAGGACAAGTTATTGGCTGGACTGAGGAGATGATGGGGAACAAAGAAAGCGTCGCAGAAGCACTAGTCATAAGCTTATACTGTATTAGCGGAGATAACCAGACTGCTGCAGGAACTGTCAACGATCATGCCAGTTGAAACACCCCGTCCAGCTACTGTTCCATTCCTACCACAACCACAATCAGTAAATCGCTGCCAAAATACTTCCTGTAAAATATTCACCTGGATATTCCTGGCCGTCGCGAATGTGCAGACCGCCAGAAGCAGGAACACCGCGCCGTTGAGATGACTCATGGTTGTGGATGGCTGAAATCAAGGTGACGCAATTGTTAGCAACATTGACACTGCCTTCTTTACTGAACATAACCGCCCACTGCAACTCGTTCACGTCAATACTGTACGTGCTAATTTACGTTACAACAGCTCACAAAAGCTTAGTCTCCAGAGATGATTTGCCACGAGCAGAGTGCAGTCACTGTAACAACGTTTAATAGCAAGAAGACTTGGAAGGCCTGCGTTGAAGATTATTATTATTGTTATTATTATTATTATTGTATATACATATAACACATTGCTGATTGAACAAAATTTCTAATGCTGAGAGCATAGTAAAACTGCAGAATGCGTACAAGCTAACATGGAACCAATACAACAATAGATCAGTATCTCGTAATGCTAAACTGCGCCATTACAACGCAGTTGTTTAGCCAGAAGTCTTGTACGCGGCAGAAACCACAGTCATTAGAGGAATGACGAGAATTCATGATATTGAGAAACAGGAACGAAAAATTCTTTGGAAAATCCATGGCGCTGTTTTCCGTAATGGAATTTGGGTCAGGAGACCAACAAAGGAACTTTATGAAAACACAGACACCATTATAGATAAATTTAGGAAGAGACGTCTACAGTGTTATGGATACATACATAGAATGGAGGAGAACAGACTCACTAAGAAGATTTTCAATATCGTGAATGCAAGTAAATTAAAGACCAGTTGGAGATAAGAAGTACATGAAAACATGGAATTTCTTAAAATCTTTGAAGACGACATTCCTTTTTTTTTCAAAAACGCCTCTTTTCCAATTTGAGCGGCATTGTGGGTAACATTTGGGCAAATGGCTTATTTTTACTAATTTGGACCTGCTGAACACGAATATCGCTGTTGCCAGGCTGATTTCTCTACCGGAAGCCAGAAATCCGAGATGACGGACTTAGCCCATATCTGCACTATTTTCGTTTCCTCGCGTATTTTTATTCCATTAAGGGTAAATTACGCTGTAAAGCATTGTTGAAACAACACATTGGGCATTTCTCAAGCTGGCTACATACTCCTAATATTAAATCCTGCCCATGAGTGGGTCACGCTCCAGACAGTGCTTGAAAGATCCGTCGTTGTCGCGGATAAGCTGAAGCTGCCGTAAGTGGTGTTAACTTGTGATCAAGCGCTCTACCATAAGTTTATGGAGATCAAAAGGGGCTCAGAACTGTTTCAAAATCGGGTTGCTTTGAAGATGGGAGGTTTACACCTTGCACTTAATTTTCTGAAAACCATAGGACAACATACACTATGGCAGGAAGTGGTATTCGTGAGATCTGGGTGGAAAGCGGAGTCTTAGCAGAGGGATCGGCCGCTGGAGTTCTTGATGGAAGGGCTTATGGTAAAGGTCTTCGTATTCACAAACTTCTGTTCCAGGCTTTATGGCGCATTTTACTGGATAGGCTGGATAATGAGAAGATCTGCGATATTTTTGAAAACCTCCCCTATGATGCAGAAACAGCTATCGAGCATTTCCTCGTACAAGAAAACCGGGAAAAAATCAAAGGCTTTGTTTCCGAGGCATCACGATCGAGTTCAAACTTTGCGTACTGGTGGTCATATCTAGAGATGGTTTCGACATTACTCAAATTTACAAGGGGGATCCGTTTTGGAATTTGGGACATATATTTGACTGCACTTAAGGAGATGCTTCCTTTTACTGCACTATGCGACCACACCAATTACACTAAGTCCTTGGCAGTGTATATAGCTGAAATGCATCAGCTCCCTGAAGAAGTCGCGTCCAAGGGAGCAACGGAAAATTTAGTCAAGTTGACGCGAATCATGCACAGGAATGGATAGTGGGCACTTCTAAGAAATCCGGCCGATTAGTAGGAATCACGCAGGAAGAGTCTCCTCTGCAACGTTGGGCCTTATCATTTCACTGGAGGAGCGCTATTACTAATTTCGCGTTAGAAATGTTTTGGGTAGAAACAGAAGGCTGCTCATATAAAGAACAATCTGTCTATCCTGGTAGGAGTCGGCGAGACAACTCGGACGAAGAAAACTCTTGTCCACTTTGAAAACTTTAAAAGTTTTCTCAGAAAACAATGCTGATCTCTCAAATATTCACAATGTAGCAACTAAGGACATTGCTACCGTCAAGATCCAAGAATGGCTTCTACGCGCACGAGATCTGGGGCTTGAACAAGTGAATAAGTTCGTCTCCAAACGCCTTGTGTCATCTGAAGACACGGGGAAACCGCAAGTGAGCTTCCATTTGCCCATTTCTAAGAATCGCCCTCTCACACTGAATGACTTGCCGAAAGTTTTGACGAAGAAAACGACGCACAAAACAGTGCTGAGTAGTGACAGGAGCGATCTCTAAAGAATAGTAATGGCTTACGAGTCCGAGAGGGAAATTGATCTTCAAGATTTTTTAAACATGAGCTCATGGCCTGTCCTCCATCCCTGACAAACACGGATGGAGATTTAAGAAGTGGAGATAAGTCTACCCTGATTACAACTCTAACTAAGGACATTGACTGCCCTGATAATATAGTTCTGGAGAGAGAATCTTCACATTTGCTCATTGACGGCATGGCAATGATCAATGTATTGCAGAAGCCAGCAAAATGCGTTACGATTGGAGATTACGCCATGGCAGTGGAAAGACATATCCATTCCTACACTTCTGTCTATTCAAAAATCGACATTGTTTTCGACCGGTAGGTGTTTTACATTATTATTATTACTATTCAAATTACATTTTTTCTTTAGCTACAGATCCAAATCAGTCAAGTCCACAGCCCGTGCTAGGCCTTCCAAGAATACTGCCCCAGTGCGTCGCGTGATAGACGATGGAAACGTGCCCTTGGTTCGCGTTATCGCTTAGTCTGGATACTGACAGTCATCAATATGCACATTTGCGAACATGAGTCTTTAATTACATGTCTCTTCAATAATTGAAGCCATTAAAGTTGTCTCTATGTACATAAATAATCATTTTTTTAGTCATTCAAAGTGTTAGTACCTTTTTTGAGACACCCTGTATATTATGTACGAAAAATGAGCGTTGGTAGCTCTTTTTAACGCATAACTATCATTTATATCGCTTCTCACGACAAATTTATCCCCAAAACCGTTTCCAGAATAAAAATACAACCTGAGGAAACGAAAATAATGCAAATAAAAGGCTTAGTTCGCCATCTTGGATTTCTGGCTTCCGGTCGAGAAATCAGCCTTGCAACAGCGATATTCTTGTTCAGCAGGTCCGAATTAGAAATATAAGCCATTTGCCCAAATGTTACCCAAAATGCCGCTCAAATTTAGAATTTGGTAAAACCGAACCAGTGTATAAAGACTGAGAATAGCTTAAAAATAAAATCAGAAACACGAAAATTGTACACGTCTCAGGGAAGGACACATCTGGAAAAACATGGACAGAAAAAGGAAGAAAAAGCACAGTGAACTAATGAAGAGGTTTTGGGAAGAAAAGAGGAGAGGAAAAGGAAGTGAAGCTGTGATTGGCTCAAGTTCACACGCTCCCCTGATGGGGGATAATCGGAAATAATAATAAAACATTGCTGGTACATCACAACTTAACTATACGGATTTCAGGGAACCTAAGTATTGTTACAGAAACAGCCACTTCTAAGCTGGAATGTCGCTACCCATGAACTTCCAGACGATTCGGGTTGTTGAGAGAACTACTGCCTTCTGCATTAGTTTGTACAGTTGGATATCCAGATGTAGTTCTTTAAGGCCTAGGAGCAAGGTACTTAGGATCACGCCCGTACTCGAGACAATGATAGGTATGGTCTTCACCCGTTCTACATGCCATTGCCTTTTGATAAGGCCGACTAACTCACTGCTGTATATTTGCAGATCTTTTCCATGATGTGCTTTGATTGGTGATTCTTGTTGTTAGGGATCGAAACATCAATCAAGGTGGCTTGCTTTATATTCTTGCTGACAGCCACCGGATCCGGCCTGTTGAGTGATACCGATTGATCAGTCAGAATACTTCAGTCCTTGAAATGGTTTTCCGTGATTTCCTATTTTCATTATTTTTATTATTATTATTATTTTTATTATTATTATTGTTAAACGAGAAATATAGTGACATTTTCGTAGTCACTTTGTAATCGAAGTGGAATGTTCGCTCTTATGCATGGTATTGTTTGTTGGATATAATCAGTGGTGACCTTTAAAAATCATGCCTTGACTTTAACCAATGTGAAGAGGTCACCCTTAGTTAGTTCAGGCCATGTAATCCCTATTCCGTAAGCAAGAATAGGTATTATTTTTGCATGAAATAATGCAACGGCGGACTTGAGAGATAGTCTATTTAAGAACTTGATATAGTAGCTGCTACTGCTCTGAATCATGTGTGTAATCGGAAAGACTTAGTCGTTGTCTGAAGGATAAGGCCAAGGCTTCAAAGCTATCTTTATTTTGAATTTATACACCTTAGGGCAGCTCCCTATATTCTTCACTCCCTGAAGAAAACCTAAACCTCATAGATTAAGGGCTATGGGGCAGGGTGCTTTCTGCCAGTTTCAAAGATGGACACCGGCGTCACAATTTGCTAGGAAGTCCGGTGATAATAAAACATTAGGACAATGAGCGGAGTATCACACAAGGGGACCTTGCCTGCTATCGAATTTTTCCGTATCGATCTCTGCGTTTGTTAACCAGATTGTTGACCCATTTTTGTGCAGGATTTGACACTTTACATGTTTCTTATAGAATCTTTGAAAAAATAAAGTAATAAATTAGACTTAAGTAAGAAATTAAATTAAAGTAGTACTTAAAGCTAATAATAAGTCTGATTTTGGTTTTGCTCGTGGCTCTAGTCCGCAGCGATTGCAGCGGTAACGCTTGAAACAAGCGGATATTAAGTGACCATGCAAACTAAGCTCCTCAGACATCTATTGATCTATCACCGTGCTTAGGAGTAAGTTCTAAGATCTTTGACAATATGACACGCAGCATGAATATCAGTAAGAAAACAAGCTTCATGACAACATTAATCAGTAATCTAGTTACCTTGACAACACTAAACAAAGTAACACCCTACCGATCGTTGACGGGTTCATTCAAGACGAAAGCACACAATAAGAGAGCTCATTCACTTTTCACAATCTGTTCGAACTTTTTGACGTGTCTCACACAACAACAAAACGATAATGGTTGAGTTTTGTGTGTTAATGTATATTTTTTGTCGGTTAGAAACTGCACACTGTTATGTAGGCTGTTATTTACGGCAAAATCAAGAAAACCCTATTTTACACCCTGACATGATTGTTAAGAGGGAAGCGAACCATCGAGTCGACTGATCAGCAATGTGAACGGTGCCATGTTAAACAATGCGCACAGCGACCATGCTCCATTATTAATTATTGCACAATGCGAATATTCTTTTGATAAAACACATAATTTGTGTTTATAAAAAAAATTATCACACATAACAGAATCAACAATGTATATATGGGGATAGGCCTGTTCCCTAGTTATTAATGTTACCTTTTAGTTTATTATGTAATAATTTCAAAACCTGTTTTTATATTTGGCATTAGATCAAATTTAGATTTAGTTTTTATATTATCTTTTTACTACTATGCATTTTGATCTGTGTGAACTTCCTAGTTTTAAGAATTACATTAAGATATTAATACTTAATGCAGACATATCAGGAAATGTATCTTACTGTGTAGGTGCACTATTATTGGGGCGCACACTGAGCTCTGTTGTGTACCATCAACAAATAAATAAATAAATAAATAAATAAATATTAAAGTTATTATTTGAAGCCATTTTTCAGTGTTGTGTTATTAACTTGAAAAAGTCAAAATGTAAATGAGAGGGCGAAACTCGTCATGTGCTGCACCACCCGGCACTCTGAAGAACTATTTGCTATGCCTATTTTGTGATTGGCTCCTGAGTTCATCACAATTCAACTAATGTACAGATCAATGTATGCAAAATCGACATTCAAACGCTAGAAGTTATTGTGACGAAAGAAATGTAAAATAAGTAAGAACGCTTGTAGTTTTCGTGACTGTTAATCTTGTGATCACGAGCCAGGAGCGAACCTGCAATCTTGGGGTTAGTAGACAGACACGCTATCCACTCACCCACCGTCGCAAGCTGTTAATCTTGTGATCACGAGCCACGGGACGTCCATATTTACGTGAAATCCGAGCCACAAGACTGGATATGTCAATTCGAAATTCTCACATGCATTGGCCGGGAATCGAACCAGGTCCGAAAGGAATGTAAGTTCTTCTATGAAATATCCAGAGAGGAAACGCTCAGATGTACCCCACACACGAGTGAAGTGTTTTGCTTATCATAAAACTGTCATGTGTCATGGCTATTTTACATAACATCATAAATAATTGATATTTGATAAAACGCATAATTTGTGTTTAATAAAGTTATTATTTGAAGCCATTTTTAGCCTATTTTCAATTTTGAAAATAAATAGGCTTATGAGATTACATTTTGACCGTGTGTGGGTGCGTGTGTGTGTGTGTGTCCTAATAACTTCTAAACGGCTGGAGCGATTTCAACGAAACTCGTGAAGTTCATAGCTCTATTCCGGGTGACCCCGATTGTGCCCTTCAAATTTTGTTACATCTCACCAATCCAACATGGCGGCTGTGCGAAACTATTACCGATATCACCCTGGATTTTTTTACGGTGATAAAGGAAAGTACTAGAAGTTTACCTATGTGGCTTTTGAAAAACTGGTAACTACAAAACCAACATGGAGGCCACACTAATTTGCGAATTTAAATAGACGTTTCCCGCGATTTAACCAACCAAACGCAATACAACTTTGTACAGTATATGTTTATACACATTGTAAGGCACCGACATCTAACTTCTTTCAATTGTTTACATAACCACAAGATGGCGGATGTGAAAAATATTTCACCGGCATTCTATATCTCTGAAAATATTGGCGGTATCACCCTGAAATTTTGTACGGCGATAAAGGGCACTACTGGAAGTTCATCTATAAGACTTTCAAAAACCAGTTAACTACAAAACGAATATGGCGGCCAAGCGAATTTGAAAATTTTAAATAGACCTTTCTCGCGATTTTATGTTCCATACGCAATGAAAAATGGTACAGGAAATGTTTATACACATTGTAATGCACTGGTATCTAATTTAGTTCAATTGTTTACATAACCTCAAGATGGCGGCTGTGCGAATTTTAAAATTAAGTTTTTATATCTTGTGTCGTAATCATGCGATCGAAGTGAAAGTTTGAATAATGAACCTACGCAATAATTTTCCTTTAATGGTACATGACTCTATGGCCTATACTTTTAACAATCCAACATGGCGATCATCCGAAATATTTAGACGGCTCTGAATATCTACGAATCTATTATAGCAATCAAACTGACTTTTTTTATGTTCATAGGGGCTATGAACTTAAGTTCACCTATAGGACTTTAAATAACCTGGTGATCACAAATCCAACATGGCGGCGACGGGAACTTTAAATATACACATGGACGTTTCTCGCAATTTAACCATCCGAGTGCAGCGAAACTTGGTACAGTAAATCCTTATACGAATTCTAATCCACTGGCATCGAATTTAATTCAATTGTTTCCATAACCACAAGATGGCAGCTGTGCGAAATTTTAAAATCTCCTTGTTACTTCTTGTGTCCTAATCATGCGATTGAAATTTGAATGCTACACGTACACAATAATCTTCATGTAACAGTACATAACTCTAGGACCTACTTATATAAAATCCAACATGGCGTCCATCCGAAATATTTAGTCGGTTCTCAATATCTACGAATCTATTACAGCAACCAAACTGAAATTTTGGATGTTGATAGTGGCAGTTAACATAAGTAGGTTATATGAAAATAGGCTGTATAGTTCTTCACGGAACTACTTGTTCAGTGTTGTGTTATTATCTTGAAAAAGTCAATATGTAAATGAGAGGGCGAAACTCGTCATGTGCGGCACTCTGAATAACCTTGCTATGCCTATTTTGTGATTGGCTCCTGAGTTCACCACAATTCAACTAACGGACAGATCAAATGGGTGTTTTCGGTGGCGTAGTTGGTAGCATGCTGAGCTCCTAGGCCCAAGGTCACGGGTTCGACCCGGCCGAAGTCCACTGGTTTTTTGAGAGCGTTAAAATCCCCCAGTATAAAGTCTAAAGCTGGTTACGTTATCACAGTGGCTATAGAAAAAGTAATAAAAGTGAGTTTTGTCTGTCTTTGAAACTAGACTCACAAATGCGGCCAGTGATATCTAAGAGAAACAATAGTTTGTCCACGAATGATGGCACTCAACTTACCACTGTTTGAGAACGTGTAGAGACACTTGGAGGAACAAGAACTGTTGCCGTTAGTCCATGTTCCCAGGTCTTTATACTGTCCAATTGCCCCACTTGCCCCCACCACCCTCGTCTGATAAACAACACAATTTATCGAACCGGAGAAAATGAGATAACATATTCAGGTGCTTGTCAAAGAAAAAGAATATATGTTCGCAAAACGTCACACAGTTCCGTAGGTCGTTAACTTGAAAGACATAATGAGTGCTCGTAATCTCTAACAGTAGTGCGTATCGCGACATTGGTTGGTTGGTCGTGTAGCCCCGTGTACTTTGGGTGTGTGTAGATTTTTTGACAATAACCGGTGTTAATTGTGATGGCTGTATTAGTGTGTGTTATCTGTGATTCAGGTAGAAGTACTGCAGACGATTAATTTTTTCAAGTAGTTCCTACTTTTGATACCAAATGCTACCTTCCACGACACCTAGCTTCGGACGTGGCTACTAAATGTCATCGCGGTCAGCACCTGGCGGCGAGCGTTAGAACTACTGTAATATATCGTTATCAAACTAACCTAAAAATTTCAGCTACCACAAGAGTAGTTAGTAGAAGGTTCTTTTTCATGGCAAAAAGCTATGACATGGGACCGCCGGCTTTAATTCACCGCTAGCTTTACTTCCCCGCCGAAGGAAGGCACACTGAGGGATATTCTAACGCTCTTAAAAAATCCGCCGTCTGCGGCCCGGTTTGAGCCCGCAATGTAGGGCATTGAAGCTCAGCAAGCTACCAACTACAAGACCGAAGCCGCCAAATATCGTGACATTGGTACCAATGTATCGCCTGATGTGAGCTGAGTATGGATACACGCAACAATGCTTACAGAGTTACAAGGGGCATTGTCCCGGGTACGGTTTGACTATAGTTAGTTAGTTATTTATTGGGGTTTTGACGGGCGGAACAACGAGGTCATCTGCCTAGTCAGTCAACACAAATCGTGCCCAATTACATTAGGCGGGAAAGCAAGTATTTGCAAGTCCTAACCTGAAAGATATAAGATTTATTTATGATTAGGCTATCACTCGTGATACAAGTATGATTGTCTTCCAAGGTACAGTAAACCAATATTAGGCCTAATCATATGGCATGTATTCCTTGGTGACTGTGCAGTCCAATCCGTGAACCGCACAGACTCTTCCACAAGGTCTTGAGCAGACAATGGATCTTGGGGGTTGATGATCAGTCTGCGAATCATGCGCTCTTTTCTGGCATTTCTTTTTTCAGCTTGAAGCATTCTTCTCTCTTGTTCGAAGAGCAAGTGGCCTTGATGGACGTTTCGGCGCCACTCTGATCGGTTGGATGCGACAGCCTCCCAATTACCTGTATCAATTTGACATTTCTTCATGTTGGTCTTCAGAACATCTTCGTAGCGTTTTTGTTGCCCACCCTGCTTTCCCAGACCGACATTCAGCTGGCAATATAAGACTTGTTTTGGGAGGCGGAACTCAGGCATGCGAACTACATATCCTGTCCATCGAAGTTGGTGTTTTGTTATGAGAGCCTCAATACTAATAGTGTTAGCTTCCTCTAATACAGTGCATCAGGGAATGTTCTCCGCAATGGCTAGGCACTGCTACGTTAGGTGAGAGCCGGAGTTACGTTGGCAGCGCGGTGTCAGAGCCATGGAGGAAAGAACGGAAGGAGATGCCTTCGCAGCGCTGACTAGTGTAAGCTGCTGAAGCCAAACGGCACGCCCACTTTGGGGAGGAAGAACATGGCTGTTCCTATGCTTAAAGCCGTAAACCACTCCAACTAGTCTAGGATTTTAGTGACATAAAACTACAATGACAAGTCAAGATTTTTTCTTGGATAGGCAGAATACACTCTGTACATCACGGTAATTGGCACAAATAAGCTGCGTTATCGTTTTAAAAGCCAATTTAATTAGAAATATTAGAGCACCATTGCGAGGCTAGTTTTGTAAACAAGACGCGGCAAAACGTAATAATACGCTGAAACACTGATTAAATTGAATAGCCTACAGGTGTCTGAAGATGTGAGTTATACCAACTATTATAATGATGCCGAACTAATCACGGTATTAACACCAAATTGAGTTTTATGTTCTTATTGGTGTTGAGGCATTCATCAGTATTTAGGCCTAATTTCGAGCACAGCCACTTTCACTCATTGGTCGTACAAATTTTGATATTCAAGAATACGAACCTCAAAATTAATAAACAGAACAATTAAAAATGGACGCATATTTACACAAAAATACGGTACAGCCTATACGTTTCGGTACCGTACGGTATTTTGTTTGTGGGGGGGGGGGGGGGGGGGGTAGAAACTTGACGATTAGCCGCGAATTTATTAATTACGTAGGCCTACCGTAATTATTGACCGACAGCCGTTTGATAATTTGGGATTTCCAGAGGAATGATTTTTATTTCTTTGGTATATAGGGTAGGCCTATACATGCTGAGATTAGAATTGAAGCGTTTTTTTTAAATAACGTATCACTACTGTTATTACGCTTCCAAAGTTGCATAACCGGAGCGCGATAAAAATCAGGGCCAAAATAAGGTTTAGCCATGCACAATGCGTCATGCAAGTCACAGAACATTCGAATACGAGTTAAGGTTACGCCCACTTTGGTTGCAGCGCTTGGCTTCACTCATACGAGCTCAGGGCTTCTCCTCTTATTCTTTCCTCCATGGTCAGACCTTTCGCTCACTCGCCCTGGCTGCCTTCTCCAAGGTCGACAGGTGTGAGCTGTGCTGTCCAACTTAACACCGGCTCTCACCTAACGTAGGCACTTCGGAGAACATTCCCTGACACCCTATATATTTGTATTAGTGCGCCGGTCCTTCCATTTAATACCAAGGCAACTTTGATGGTATTTATCTAGAGATAAGAGGTTCCTTTTGTAAGTAACCCAGGTTCCGCAGTCATAAAGCAGGGTGGGAACTACAACAGCTTGATAAACATATAATTTTGTTAAAATACTAATGTCGTGATTGTCAAACACGCGAACGAGCATACGACCAAAGGCTGCACTGGCACATTGGAGGCGGTGTTGAATCTCAGGGTCAATGTTCGCATTTGTTGGTAGGTGACTACCCAAATAGGGAAAATGATCTATATTCTTTAGTTTATGTCCATCAATCATGATAGCAGGAGCAGTAGCCCTGTCATGAGATGTAGCCTGATGACGAACCTGTGTCTTATTGGTGTTTGTGTCCAGATTCTGTATGCCTCATTGAACACATCCAGGGTGGTTTAAAGATCTTCATTTGAATTTGTTAAGATGACATTGTCATCAGCATACTGGAGATCAAGAACGGATATAGCTGATACTTTAATTTTTGCACGCAATCTGTGAGATTGAATAGACCTCCCTCTGTCCTGGATATCATTTCCACAGCCTTTGGAATCTTTTCTTGGACCAAATTTAGTACAACACTAACATATATTGAAGAGAGTGTGGGAGCAATCACACATCCCTGTTTGACACCCGTTGTAATCTTAAATAGCTCTCCAGAGCCATTGCTGTTCAGGACCATGCCATTCATATCATCATGTAGTAATCGAAGAATCTGAATGAATTTTGGGGGGCAGCCAAGTGTGGCTAGAATCCTCCATAGCATTTATCGATTGAACGAATCAAATGCTTTAACAATATTAATGAAAGTCATATATAGAGGGCGTCCTTGTTCTCTGGATTTTTCCTGCATTTGCCTATCACCGAAGATTATATCAGTTGTATTCGATCAGGTCAAATGCCACAATGAGTAGCAGACAGTATTTCTTCGGCCAAGGGCTCCAAACGGTTGGATAAGACGTTGGCCAGAATTTTACCAGCAACAGAAAGCAACGATATCCCTCGATAATTACCACATTGTGCCCTATCACCTTTCTTAAAGGCAACCCTTAGGTCTTTAGGTATGGTACTGGTAGTCCATATTTTAACTATGAGTTGGTGTATGTGATGAACTAGAGTAGTATTCCCTACTTTGAAGAGCTCAGTGGGAATCCCATCCGTGCCTGATGCTTTATTGTTTTTGAGCTGATTGATGGCAGATTCAATTTGTGATAGAGACGGAGGATCATCAAGGTGGTTTTCGGGAGGTCTCTGATGAAGAAGGATGAAAATGTTATCATCAACATGTGTGTCCGTGTTGAGTAGTTCTTCAAAATGTTCTTTCCAACGATAGTTAATGGAGTCTGTGTCTCTAAGAAGTTCAGTGCCATCTTTAGACTGCAGAGGATTTAAACCATGATAATGTGGCCCACATATACTGTAGTTCTTGTTGCTTTGAAGAAAGCATGAGTATTATTCGTTTCTGCTAGATGCTGCATTTCATGGGATTTGGAGATCCACCATTGATTTTTCAAGACCCGAGTTTTCCTTTGGACTTCAGCCTTTGCATCTTTATACAGTTGCTGTTTGGATATAGAAGTTGGATTGGCTTGCCATGCATGGAATGTTTTCCTCTGCTTATCAATAAAATTCTGGATTTCTTCATCATTCTCATCAAACTAGTCGGCATGCTTCATCTTGACGAAACCAATCGATTCTTCACACGCTGAGAGTATAGCCGACTTCAATGTTTGCCAATGTTCCTCAGCCTTTTCAGGGTAATTATCTGGTAATTTTTCATTCAGAAGTTCATGTAACTTCCGTTTAGCAGTAACGATTTGTAAACGTTCGGTGTTCACCCTAAGTCTGATGTGCTTTCTCGGTGTCACAAATAATATGATTTTATGTACAAAAATGGTGGTTATTTTATAAAATATATATATTTTTCGGTTACGACATATACATTCTTATCTTCCCGCCAAATGTAATTGGGCTGATATCCTTGCAAAAGCAGCCTCCTCATCCATCATTGAAATGTTGTTGTTTGGGACTTCAGTCTTTTGACTGCTTTGCTGCAGCGCTCCATGTCTCCCTGCCCTGAGCTAATCGTTTCATCTCTACATAGCTACCAAACCCTACATCCGAGGCACTCTGTTTAACATATTCTAACTTTGGTCTACCCCTACAGTTCTTATCCTCGACCCTACCTTCCATAACTAAGCGTGCTATTCCTGGGTGTCTTAGGATGTGTCCTACCAACCTATCTGTTATCTTCATTAGCAGTCGCCAGAAACATCTCTCCTCTCCCACTCGTCTTAATACCACTTCATTTGTTACCCTATCTACCCATCTGATCTTCATTTTTCTTCTGTAACACCACATTTCAAACGCTTCAATTCTCCGCCTTTCTCCTGCACCAATAGTCCCAGTTTCACTTCCATAGAGTGCCACGCTCCAGAGAAAGGCCTTCGAAAATGGCTTCCTAATACCTAAATCTATATTCGATGTCAACAGATTCCTTTTCTGTAGAAATGCTTTCCTTGCCTGAGCTAACCTACTTATTAGCCTACTTTTCACATTTTGCAAAAATGAGGAAAAAGTAGACTTATGAGATTGGGCAAATGTGTGTCTGTCTGTCCTTCTGTCTGTCTGGCTGTGTGTGTGTGTGTGTGTGTGTCCCCCCCCTATCAACTCCTAAACGGCTACAGCATTTGAAACAAAATTTGGTAGGAGTACAGATATATTCCGGAATATCTCACGGCCATATTTGAAAATGATGTCAGTGCTACAAACTGCCGAAAAATCGCAATTCAAATTTGAGCTCCATGTTGGATATCTTGGAAGGTATGAATGGGAACAATTTCAAAATTGGCACACGTGCAGATAATAATAATGCGGTTTAATTTCAAGGAGGCCATACATGGCAGTGTTGCCAAAATTATTATAAGCCTGCTGATAGCTCCAATTTTTAAATGCATATAACTTCTTCACTATCAATTGGAATTCAACCAAATTTCGTATGTGCTATGTGTACATAAAGAGATATGCCTGAGCGTAATCTTAAGAGCCACCAGGACTGCCAACTGTTAATAAATGCTCTCATTTTTAAATCCAAATACCTATATAACAGAAAGTATGCAAGCCGATAGCTTTAAACTATGCACACGTATAGCACTTGACATTCTATATTAATTTGGAGTAACTTATATATGTCAGTGCTACCAACATGATTCTAAGCCTGCTGAGAGGTCCAACTTTAAATACATGTAACTTCCATACTATCATTTGGAGTCTGTTTCCCTCAAAGCAGACATTGAGAATTCTGTTTGAAAATGTACTCGATAGATGGAAATAGGACACTTCTGTCTTAATTGGGTTGGGTTGTAGTCTCCACTGCCGAAAGAACATGCCTAACGTATCCAAATCTGAAGTTAGGACTTGTTCAGTTACTTCAAATGTATTGTTCTCAGTAGCGATGGCCCAATCATCTGCATAACCAAACGTTTTAGATTTTGTTTCTGGCATGTCAGCTAAGTACAGAATGAAAAGCAGAGGGTCAAGGACAGAACCTTGTGGTAAACCATTGTTTAGTGTTTTCGTAGAGCTGACATCCTTTCCGATTACTACAGTAAAATTTCTTTCATGAAGCATGTTGTCAATTAGTCGTGTTGTTTTTTTTGACATGGGATCACCTGTAGTAATTTATATAGCAATAGATATTTGTTGTAAATTACTGAAAATATTTATTAGAAGCCTCGTGATAGTTCTGACTCCATCATTTTATTTCATCATACAAGTTGCCTAAAACCAAAGAGCATGGAATACACTCCCAATTCCCAACACATTCCCACCTTGAAATTGTGAGACCAATTTTTCTACAAAATTCTTTGACAATTTCAACAACAAAAAACAATACATTAAGTTAATTTCTCATTAAGATCTTCGTTTTTACACGAATAAGATCCTGCTCATCTCTGGTAACCACAGTGCCGTTAATAATGTTGCCCTCTTGTGGATATGATTCCTGCTGAACGCTTTTGATCAAATGTAATTCTGCGTTCTTCATTTCCATGTAGGTCAGTGATCCAGTACGCTTTGTGTTCTCTTTTCTCACAATGTTGCAGAATCTCAGTATCTGAGTTCCGACTCGCAATTTTGCGAGTAAGTCAAGTTCCTAGTCATTTTCAAGGTTGCCATTGTCACAGATGTACCTATAGGCTCGTTCCTTTTCTCTGACATAATAACTTGATCTTTTTTTGTCTTCCGCTGGAACAGATGGCCACATGTGCATAGGATTTCTTAACCATTCTAGTCCTTTACACCATTGAGATTCTTTTAAATTTGAAGGATTACATCCAATGGATACCAAGTCAGCAGGATTATATATCCCGGGTTTATATTTCCAGTCCTCAGGCTGCGTCAGTTTTCTAATCTCTTGAACTCTATTTCCAACGATGGTCCCCCAAGTCTCGTTTCGTTTTATCCAAGCCAAGGCTGTTGAGGAATCCGTCCATAAGTACTCTTTGACATCGTCTAAGTGTAATGACGATCTTACTAAGGAAGTCAACCTGCTTCCTATCAGACATCCTAACAATTCCATCCTTGGAATGGTAATCGTCTTAAGGGGCGCTACCCTGGCTTTGGCTAGCACCAACTCATGGAAACTCCATCTGGTATTTCCGTTCTTAAGAAGACAGCTGCCGCATAAGCATGTTGAGTGGCATCAGTAAATGTATGAAGCGACCAATCTTCTTTATTCACTGCACCACTTGTAACTAAACGAGAAACATTTACCTCCCCTAAACACGGCACTTCTGCGTAGCGTTTTCGATAATCACCAGATATCAATTCAGGTAATGGCGTATCCCAACTCGATCTTCCTCTCGTTTGAGTTGGTTTGCTTGCCGCTTCAACTTTCCATGCTTCCCTCAGCAAAAATTTGAATGGAAGCAATGCTGGCGAAAGGAATCCAATGACATCAAAGATTTTATGAATGAATGACAATAGCTCTCTCTTAGTGACATCTTCTGGTAACGTTGTAAGCTTTGAGTTTATATGACATCTCAACGTATCCGCTCTTCTATTCCATTCCAGACTTAGGATTTCCGTAACGTCTGCTTCTCCACCCTCCTTATCGTCCCTCGATACATCTTCCATGGTACACTCCCAGTTTCTTAGCTCCATGAGTGCTTCTGCCATTATTCTTGTACTTTCATTACGGAACCTCTTGTACTCTTCTATAGGAACTACCGAGGTCACACAGTTGTCCACATATAGTGAGTCCTTCAGTTTGTGGGCTGTTCCTTCGTCTTCTCCGCGAACATTGAATATGAATGGGCTGCAAGTCGTTCCAAACACTACTCTTGCATGTCTGTAGACCTTGATTTCTCCAAATTGTTTATCCTCCCACCATAGAAAACAGAGGTGATTACGATCTTCTGGCGCTACCTCAATCATCTGAAACGCCTTCCTTACAACAGACGTTACACCAATCTTCTTCTCACAAAATCTTAGCAGTATTTCAGGGATCATTTGCACATAGTTAGGTCCTTTCTCCAGACAGTCATTGAGAGACACGCCTGCCTCTGTGCTGCATGAAGCATCAAACACCGGTCGCACTGGGGTCGTCAAACTGTTTGGCTTTATCGCCGTTCGATGTGGTAGAAAATGGCATCCCTCCTCCGCTATCTTCTCAATGAACCCTTCTTCCTCCCAGCTTCCGAACAGTCTACTGTAGTCTTCAAATAAGTTGGTCTTATTCAGCTTGTCGGTGGTTGATCTTAGTCTCTTCTCTGCCGTGTGTCTGTTCGAAGGAAGAATTGGGTGACCTTCAATCCAAGGGAGATTGACCAAGTAGCGTCCTTCATCAGTTTTCTTCAGTGTTTGAAGAAGGTTTTGTTTTATTCCATGATTTCGCTGTTCAGTTGATTGCACTTCAACTGGATCTTGAATTCCAATTACTTCCAGATCCCACAACTTCCCAATGGATTTTTAGCCTACTTTTCACATTTTGCAAAAATGAGGAAAAAGTAGACTTATGAGATCGGGCAAATGTGTGTCTGTCTGTCTGTCCTTCTGTCTGTCTGTCTGTCTGTCTGTCTGGCTGTGTGTGTGTGTCCCCCCCCTATCAACTCCTAAACGGCTGCAGCAATCGAAACAAAATTTGGTAGGAGTAAAGATCTATACCTGAATATCTCACGGCCATATTTGAAAATGATGTCAGTGCTATCAACTGCTAAAAAATCGCAATTGAAATTTGAGCTCCATGTTGGATATCTTGGAAGGTATGAATGGGAGCTATTTCAAAATTGGCACACGTATAGATAATAATATTGCAGTTTAATTTCCTGGAGGCCATGCATGGCAGTGTTGCCAAAATGATTATAAGCCTGCTGATAGGTCCAATTTTTTTATTCATATAACTTCTACACTATCAATTGGAATTCAACCAAATTTCGTATGCTGTATGTGTACATAACCAGATATGACTGAGCGTATTCTTAAGACCCACCAAGGTTGCCAACTGTTAATAAATGCTCCTAATTTATATATCCAAATACCAATATATCAGAAAGTATGCATGCCGACAGCTTTAAACTATGCACACGTATAGTATCTGACATTCTATATTAATTTGGAGTAACTTATATACGTTAGTGCTACCAACATGATTCTAAGCCTGCTGACAGGTCCAACTTTAAATACATGTTACTTCCATACTATCATTTGGAGTTCAACCAAATTTCGTATGTGCGATGTGTACCATAACAGATATGATTATGCGTATTCTTAAGAGCAACCAGGGCTGCCAACTGTTAATATGTGCTGTCCCTATTTTTGTTACCCTAATATCAATATATCAGAAAGTATGCAAGCCAATAGCTCTAAACTTTGCACACGTATAGTACCTGGCATTCTAGATGAATTTGGAGTAACTAATATACGTCAGTGCTGCCAACATGATTCTAAGCCTGCTGATAGGTCCAATTTTAAAATGCATGCAACTTCTATACTAACTAATGGATTTCATTCATAATTGGCAATATTATTAATACAATCATCTTGCTCTCTTTATAGTATTTACATGGAAAGAATTATCATTACTGTTTTGATTTACAACTCACACTATAATATATAGTCAAGGTTTCTTGAAGCTTTACCAAATCGGTTTATAAAATCATCGTCAGTGATGTACGGTATGTCTGTGTAACAATACTAGACCGTTGAGTCTGTTTTCAGAAGTAGAATTTCTAAAGTACCGGTATGTTATCAACCTACTCAAACTCCGTTCGGCAGTACCAGTAGCTGCAGAGAGAGGCAAATTTGACAAAAATTTGATAAGGGTATAAAAGTTAGGGAGAAAACTTTTGTCACACGCTTCAAGGGCACCTGTTGCTGTTTTGGTAGGTTCATAAGAGCGAAGGAGGTTATGTTGTTACACATAAGATCAGAGCTAACTGATTGTCACACTGTTTACTTCGCTCTACCGTCGCCTTGCTTTGCAACGTTGCCATACGTCGCTTAGTAACAATAGTACATGATAAGTAGACTATGTTAGTTTTTAATGTTTTACAAGCCATTATAGGCTCGTCGCATAACGTACTATATACGCGTCTGTAGAACGTAATTTTATAAGTAAACACTCAGTCGTATTTCCTCACAGCTTGATCATAGCAGCGCTGAGTAGCGCGCTCACTGATGGCCAATAGGCTATAACGTCATAAATCATATTGCACGGCCTTCTCTCTAGGGGGTGTTGGTAGTGATAACAAATTGTGGTGTACAAAATACACCTTGTAATTAGGTCAAAAAATATTAGTTGGAGAAACGATTGATATGGATAAAGATCATTGATACGTTAGTACTCGCATACTAGCAATCAAGTACACGGGGCTAAATGATCACGTTGCCTAAGACCCTCGAGTGAGTCAACAACAAAATGTTTATTATTCCATTGCTTTAGCGTGAGAATGTGAATGATCATTTCATTTTTATATTACATTTCTAGTTGCCTTATCAAGTTGGCAACAATCCGAGGAAGCAGAATGTTTCACCTGAAAGCAAAAGTGTTGCCAGGGAAAGTTTCAGAGCAGAAAGACGAAGAGGGGCAAGAGGAATAAGGACAATGAAAAGACACAGTATCAGTTAATGTTTGAAATAACTTTATTGTTGTAAGAAGAAAAGCACGATTATAGATGAGCAACACATTCATTATACGTTACGGTAGCAATAAATAACATGTTCTATTGATTGAAATGAATATAAATGTAAATACATATTAAATAAATAGCTTTGCAATCAAACAAATTGTGACAAAACAATACAACAAATGGTGTGATTTATTTAGTAAAATGAATGAATATATGTATTAAATAAATAGCGTTACGTTCAAATAAATTAGACTCATATTAAACTCATAATCGTGAACCAAGTTCTCATTCAAGTGTCCATTATTATCTTCGTAAACTGAGGAAGGACAATCTATTGTGGAAAATGATTAAAGCTAATCTCGACTAGTTTCTATAACCTTTGAGGCTGTCAATGTATCGTCATGTATACAGAGCTTGCAATAGCAGATCGCCAGGCTAGACTATTGATCTGGTAGTTTTAAGAGTGCAATGGCTTACTACTCAGGTGACGATTAATATTGGCCATAGAATTAGTAATATAGACAGAGGTGGAAAGACGGGGTTGACCACGCCAAGAACAAAATATTTGGAGAGAGCAACATGACCTCCATTGACTTCACATTTCACTGCAGAGGGGATACGAATATTACTAACTCTATGGTAATGGCGCTGTAATACAGAATAGTAAAATAGATTGTCCTTCAGCGACTAGGATGATCTAAAGAGGATGTAGATAGTTATTTGAGGGAGGTTGCATGGCTGATGCGATACCGCCAGGCTGTCCACCACTCGGAACACCTTCAGCAAACTCAGAGATGGGGTTTGACCCAATGGCCATAGAATCTTCCGGCTCCAGAGAGTTTTCAATGCTCTGCATGGACGAAGCTATTCCAGCAGGGTTAGCCCCCTCAAACAAGTCCCTCCTCTTCCTGCTTCCTGCTGCCGGGGCTTCGGAGCTCGTCTCTGGAGTACCTCCATTAGCCCCGTTGATTCCTGGGAAGGGGATGTTAGAGGGAATACTGGAGGTGTTGAACGGAATGTTAGAAGCGTTGAAACATGACCCAGCTTGCGGTGGGATCACTCCGTTGATTGGTCCTTGAATTGCGCCTATCATGCCCTCAAACTGCCTCTTCCTCCTGCTTCCTGCAGCCGGCGCTTCAGAGGAGGCCTCACCACCGTTGTTCCCTCCACCAGCGCCTCCCATTCCTCCAGGGAATGGAATGTTAGAGGCGTTGAAGCACGATCCTGCCCCAGCAGGAATGAACTGGTTCGCTGGATTGCCTCCAGTCATGTTCATGAACTGGTTCGCTGGATTGCCTCCGGTCATGTTCATAAACTGGTTCGCTGGATTACCAGTCATGTTCATGAACTGACCGCCCTGGTTTTGGAATGCCCCTACGAAATCAAGTTGCCTCCTCATCCTGGATCTTACCAAAGATAATAGTGTATTTTCTCTCTTGTTTCTGCCCTCTGCACCATGTCCCTGTGAATAAATAGGAATAATTATAAATTTGACCCACTTTTTGTAGTCTATATATCTAAACTCGAACTAAAAGTCGTCACAAATTTCAAATACCTAGGCTTCACCCTACAGGTTACAGAAAAAAGTTTTCAACTGCATATAAGGTCAAAAACAGCAGCTGCAATAAAAGCTATACATGCCATCAGATATATTACCCTAATATCACTTGATCCAGCAATGGCACTTTTTAGAACAAAGGTACTGCCTGTTTTGACATACGGACTTGAGTTAATGTGGGAATTTCTTACCTACAGACAGTTAGATGAAATAGAAAAATTAAAATCTCGATTTCTCAAAAGTGTCCTTGGAGTAGCAAAGACAACCAGGTCTAGACTTGTATACGAGCTTGCTGGAGAATTTTTTTTAATAGAAGACCTACGAATGGTACTACTACTGCCAATTTCAGACAATTAAAGAAAACTGCTGCAATATCTACAGAATAAAAAACAGGACGTACCCAGGGAATTCTACACGTCCAATGCGATGTTGGACCGAAGATGGATGCATCCATTCTGTGAAATGCGATATGTCGTGACCAGACTTGCGGTACATGGGTTTCACCACAAGATCTGCTCAAGGAAAGTGTTCCATGATCCAGATGGAAATTGCATTTGTGAACTATGTGGGAATGTATGTGAAATGTTCCATATCGTTTCTTGCCCAAAACGAACCATGTCGATAGTGGCATACGGCACAGACTAGTGTACGAAATGTATACGTCAATAACATGACCACAGGCTGCAATAAAGATTATTATTAATATATCTTTATGATAAATGATGTGGCAAAATGCAACCAAAACCTGCACAATTCTGTAGCATAGCACAGGCACGGTAGCAAATACACAATGTTTAACCTATTTCCATTTATGAAAAAATAGGCTTATGAGATCACCTTTTGTCCGTGTGTGTGTCCCCGTAATAAAATCTAAACGGCCGGAGCGATTTGAATGAAACTCAATAAGGTCATAGTACTATTTTGTCCAACCCTGACCGTGCCGTTTAAATGTTATTACGTCTCACTAATCCAACATGGCGGCTGTGAGAAATATTTCACCAGAATTCTATATCACCGAAACTAATACGGATATCACCCTGTAATTTTGTACGGTGATAAAAGGCACTACTAAAAGTTCACCTAAGTGACTTTCAAAAACCTGTTAAGAACAAAAATAACATCTTAAACAGGGGCCTCATTAATGCAAAATGCCACACGTTTTGTTTTGAGAATTATATTCTACTTTCCGTTTGAATTTATAGCTGAAGAACACAAAGTCTTTTATACTGATCAACCGCTCTTGAACTAGACAGAGTTTCGTGAACCATGGATTCTAATCACCTGATTTAGAGGGCACATTCCAAAGTCAATCAAACAAGAGAAAACGTACTCATCTCAGGTTTCCCTGGAATACCCAATTCTAAAAATGTGCGTGAGCCTGTGTTACTATTTTTACTTTCCTAAAAATAGATTGAGAATTGAGTTCCGACGAAAAATAGTGTTTGTAATCTTACAAACAACCGGCGGAGGTTGTGATTTCACTTTTAAGTAGACATGTTTACTAAGGACAAGTTCTGAAATGTTTGTGTTGGAATTGAGGAGTACGGTTCAAGAATCAAGCAGCTCCATGTTAGAAACACAACAGGGGACATAAAATACTCAATAACATGTCAAAGAGAGTACGGGTTTCTACGTACAATAGTAGAAGCAACGGTAATATACATTTTAACTCATCCCACTAGAGAAGTCTTGTTTCTTGCCACGAGAAAATATGTTTACTAAGAAGAACGCAAAAACCTGGGTTTATTGTATGGAAAACATACTGGAGATTGAATATTATTACAAAATTAGTCAATAGAAAAGTATTTTCATAGGTAATTCCTCTAACGCTGATCTGAAGTTTTGCAGCGTCCTAAAAATATTTGGAGCGAAATAGAGTTAAAAGTCAAAATTTAAAATTATAATAATAATAATTATGTCATGGGAGAAAGCCTCCGTGGCTTTGGCGGCAGCACGCCGGCCTCTCACCGCTGAGTCCGTGGTTCAAATCCCGGTCACTCCATGTGAGATCTATGCTGAACAAAACGGATACAGGCAGGTTTTTCTCCGGGCACTCCGGTTTCCCCTGTCAAAATTTCATTCCAGCAACACTCTCCACTATCATTTCATTTCATCTGTCATTCATTTAATCATTGCCCCAGAGGAGTGCGTCAGGCCTCGGCAGCCGGCACAGTCCATATCCTCGCCGCTAGATGGGGGCTTCATTCATTCCATTCCTGACCCGGTCGGAGACTGGAAGCAGGCTGTGGATTTTCATTTTAATGTTATGGGATATACGTCCCTTTTAACTACTGTGGATTTTAAAGACGACGTGGTGGCGAAATTGTGTCCCTAAGGGGTTCTTCAACATTCCAGTAAATCTATTGACACAGGCCCCTCGCATTTTAGCACCCTCAAATGCCAACTGACTGCGCCGGGATTTGATCCCGATATCTTGGGGTCAGCAGGCGAGAACTTTGCCCCTGAGTCACGAAGGCAGTCAAAATTTAATAATACTGGAGCTCGGGTCGGCCGAGATGGCGGCCGGCTCTCTGGCAACTGCGCATAGAGAGACTGACTGTGATTGGTGGGATGGAAGTGAGGCATGACGCAATGGTAGCGTTGTGTTCTGCGCACCGCCTTCCCGGCTGACTCGAGCTCTAGCCGAATGGGAAAACTTACATGAAAGAAGGAAATATCTTCTTTATTACAACATTATAACGCAAGCTTATACTGTATTACCGGAGATAACCAGACTGCTGCAGGAACTGTCTACGATCATGCCAGTTCAAACACCCCGTCCAGCTACTGTTCCATTCCTACCACAACCACAATCAGTATATCGCTGCCAGAATACTTTCTGTAAAATATTCACCTGAATATTCTTGGCCGTCACGAATGTGCAGACCACCAGAAGCAGGAACACCGCGCCGTTGAGATGACTCATGGTTGTGGATGGCTGAAATCAAGATAACACAATTATTAGCAACATTGACACTGCCTTCTCTACTGAACAGAACCGCCCACTGCAACTCGTTCATGTCATACTGTTAGTTATAGGCCTAGTTATTGTTGTTTTAAGGGGCGGAACTACGAGGTCATCTGCCCCTCACGTCATACTACACCTGCTACTTTACGTTACAACAGCTCACTAAAGCTTAGTTTCCAGAAATGATTTGTCACGAGCAGAGTGCAGTCACTGAATCAAAGTTTAATAGCACGAAGACTTGGAAGGCCTGCGTTGAATGTTATTATTGTTATTATTATTATTGTTTATACAAACACATTGCTGGTACATCACAACATAACTATACGGGCTTCAGGGTACCAAAATATAGAAACCGAAACAGCCACTTCTAAGCTGGAAAGTCGAAATCGCTATCCATTAACTTCGGGTTGTTGTTGTTGATAGAAATACTGCCTTCTGCATTAGTTTGTACAGTTTAGTATCCAGATCCAGTTCTTTAAGGCCTTGGTGCAAGTGAGACAATGATAGGTAGGTCTATGGTCTTTACTTGTTCTACATGCCATTGTCTTTAGAGGGTCAACCAACTCGCTGTATTTGCTGATCTTTTCTATGTGTTTTGACTGGAGATTTTTGTTGTTAGGAATCACAACATCAATCAAGGTAGTTTGCTTGATTTTCTTGCTGATAACCACCTGATCCGGCCTGTTGTGTGATACCGATTGATCAGTCAAAATAGTTCGGTCTCAATACAACTCGTATTCCTTGTTTTCAAGAACACGCACACTCTGGCTGATATTGGTGAAACTTATCAGACAACTCCTGATGCAAGGTTTTAGCAACTGCATCATGCCTTTGTTTGTGCTCCGTCTCCAGAAAATATCTACATGCAGATGTAATATGCTGTATTGTTTCTGACTGTTGACAGTCGTAGCGGCACTTATTATCTGGTACAGCGGGATCTTTTACAATGAAGTTGAGGTAGTTCCTTGTAGGGATGACTTGGTCTTGAATTGCAAGCATAAAACCATTTTACGATAAATTTAGTGACCCTTTCCTAGTCGGTTGTAATGGAAATGTAATGTTTGCTTTTAAGCATGGTAGCCAATTGTTTATTGCATCATAATTTACATACAACGCTTTCAGTGGGGAATCTATTCACATCCACTAACCGGGAAAAATATTTACATACTGTACATTTTTTCTTTTTCGAGAAGTGTTCAAAAGTATATTATTCATTTAATTTTTTCCAGGTGACAAGAACCGACAGCGGTGACTGCGCTCCCTAACATGCAGCGCTAGGCCATGGGGTCATCCTTGAAATGGTTTTCCGAGGTTTCCCCATTTTCAACTCCAGGCAAATGCAGGGACGATACCTTCTAATTAGAGCCGGGCAAATTTGCTCTAGTTCCGATCGGGATCGTAAGTTTCCGCTAGTATCGCCCCCCACCAAGCGCACTCACTCTCCGCTGAACGAGAATCTTAAGTCTCGATAATACCGGTACTGAGTGGGAGTCTCGATAATACCGGAACTCCTTTTTTCTCGGCGTTGTCGACAGTATCTATTTAAAGGAAAAACAAGCTCACTCACGCCGCTGCACGTGTAAAGTCAAAGCCTTCTGTAATAACTCCGGAATGTAAACCATTCCTCGTTCTTACATTTGACAAATTTAAAGCAGTAATGAAGTGATCCACTCCAGGAAGATCACATTGAATTGAGCTCGCATCTGCCACCCCCTTACCACTCCTACCCTCAGTTACAAATATACACACACTAATACAGACATCATAATAACACAGGTTATTAGACAAAGTTGACACATACAAGAACACAAAAATGATCACGATGTTGTAGCCCCTAAAGTAAAATAAAACTCAAATAATTGGCGTAGCAGAGAAGAGCTACAAGAAAATCTCACGTGTATGACTCATGCATTTTTAGCCCTACTGACTAGGAATTTGCTTTAAAGAATACTTTCAACCTTCTTCTCCACCTTGTAACTGGTTGTAATTAGAGGCAACTATAGTGCAAAAATTGGCTGCGATGGTGAAAATAGGCTACACTTGAAAAATATTACGCTGAAAAGTTTCAACTAATTTCATCTACTAACAAGAAGTTCCGTGAAGAACTATACAGCCTACTTTTCATGCCAATGATTATTCTACAGTATATGAACCTATCTAGAATAATGACGAAATTAAGTTGGTAATATCGAAATATCTAATTAGTTCAAAATATACCTGGTATGATGTAGCCTAATATAGCACTACAGTTGGCAGCCCTGGTGACTGAATATATTCTTTGTTCCATCTCTTTAGGTACAGAATACAAAATTTGGTTGAAGTCCAATGGACGTTACATGGAGTTAGACACTGGATCTATCAGCACGCGTAAAAGCATGTTGCCAACAATACCATACGTGTGCTGGTCAGAAATAATCTGAAATATTATGATATCTTGTTGTGCCACTTTTGGATGAAATCCATTTGTTAGTATAGAAGTTACATGTATTTTAAAATTGGATATATCAGCAGGCATAGAATCATGTTGGCAGCACTGCCTTGTATTAATTACTCCAAATTAATCTAGAATGTCAGGTACTAATCGTGTGCAAAGTATAGAGCTGTTGGCTTGCATACTTTCTGATATATTGATATTAAGGTTAAAAAAATATAGACAGCATTTATTAACAGTTGGCAGCCCTGATTGCTCTTAACAATACTTATAGTCATATCTGTTATGGTACACATATCACTTACGAAATTTGGTTGAAATCCAACTGATAGTATAGAAGTTACATGTATTTAAAAATTGGTACTATCAGCAGGCTTATAATCATGTTGGTAGGACTGACGTATATAAGTTACTCCAAATTAATCTAAAATGTCCGAATATACGTGTGCATAGTTTAAAGCTGTTGGCTTACATACTTTCTGATATATTGGTATTTGGATAAAAAAAAATAGAGAGAGCAATTATTAACAGTTGGCAGCCCTGGTGGCTCGTAAGAATACGCCTAATCATAACCGTTTATGTACAGATATTACATACAAAATTTGGTTGAAATCCAATTGATAGTGTAAAAGTTATATGCATTTAAACATTGGACCTATCAGGAGGCTTAAAATTATTTTGGTAACACTGTCATGGTTGGCCTCCTGGAAATTAAACTGAAATAGTATTATCTACATGTGAGCCAATTTTGGAATAGCTCCCATGTATACCTTGCAAGATATCCAACATGGAGCTGAAATTTCTAGTGCGTTTTTTCAGCAGTTGGTAGCACTGACATCATTTTCAAATATGGACGTGAGATATTCCGGTGCACATCTTTACTCATACTAAATTTGGTTTTGATTGCTGCAGCCGTTTAGGAGTTGATAGGGGGGGACACACACACAGCCAGACAGACAGACAGAAGGACAGACAGACAGACAGACACACATTTGCCCGATCTCATAAGACTACTTTTTCCTCATTTTTGAAAAATGTGAAAAGTAGGCTAAAAACTCTGATATTGTGCTTGAAAACAATACCAGTTTGTGGCATGCGGTATATTAATCATGTCAGTGTAAACACCTCACTGATTTGTCCATAAATGCCAATGATATGACAGTTTGAGCGAGCATAATGCGACGGGAGTTGCACTGAGAACAACTCATTACCGCGGGAATGTCACTTCGTCCGATACTCCAAAGTCTCGTTCCATCACAAGGTAATATCGTTGCTCTCTCTACCCATGATGCAACGTGTGAGAACGTGCGTAGGGACGCGATTGTAATGGCGGTGGCTTAGCCTAAGCATATGAAAAAGCCATTATGACGAAATATAAAATCAATCTTATTCTTGAAGGTGAACTTTATTTTTTCGTATGCCCGACGACTAGAGAATATTATTCAAAGTAGTAGGAGCATTTGAGATAAAGAGTGTCAGGTATCCAACGCAAAAGTTTTCATGTTTGTAACATTTTCCCTGGTTGTATAAGAGTCTGAATTGGTTACGCGCTGGATTCGTGAATGAAAGGTCCGGGGTTCGATCCTCGGTAAGGGAAGTGATTTTAATTTTTGTTTCGTTACGTTTTATTGTTTATGTCGACCACTTTACCAGTATATAACTACAAAAATGATACGACAGAACACAGTTGCATCACAGTAATATAGCGAGTGCATGAATTTTCAGGTTTTATTACGAGAAAGTTACATACGGTAGTGCTTGAATGTGGCACTACACGAAAAATCTTAATATGTAGCCTACACGTCAAATAGCATTTTGTTTTGCTGAAATTTAATGAACAAAAAATACCGACTGACGATCAAAATCGCCTTCCATATGTTATTAGGATGATATGCTCAATATACCATAGGTAGTCTGTTAATATGATATCGTTGAAGTTGAGTGGATTCTTCCAATTCGCAGACTCCAGTCAACGGAATGAACAATTTCCATTGAATCCTTACACAACAAGCCTCAGTGCCTTCAGGCAGCGCCATATTGCCCAAGCGAGAACGAGCGATAATGTCGAGAATTATCGTTATCGAGCCCACATTATCGGTAATACCAGTTCCGGAACCAGCATTTCCGTTTTTTATTCTCGTCCAACGAGACCGATCGGAACTCAAGAGCTTTTTGCCCGGCTCTACTTCTAATAGACCACGGCCGCTTCCTTCCACATCATTGACCAGTTTTATTGTTTTATTCATCTCTCATTAACTCCTCTCATGAGGTTGGCGTCAGGAAGGGCATCCGGTTGTAAAGAAACCACCCGCCATATAGACACTTTCATCTGATTTCATCCGCGACCCCGTTGGAAACGGCAATAATAAGGGGTGGGCATACCGTGGATGTGGGAAGATAAGTGTTAGTTTCCGCTCAATTTGATTCGGCACATGATATGTTCACCGACTGAAGAGCAATTCATTTACTATAGTATGAAGGAAAAATAGGCTTCTAAAATGTCTATATTGGTCCACCTCTTCCATATCAAATCAAACAGGCACATAAGTTAGATTTCTTTTAGACATTACCCCTTTCATTGTGTTTTTTCCGCCTACAGTATTTGTACTGTACTGTAACTAATTCACGTATTAGATGATTGCTATATACTGCAGGTAGCAGGCACCAACAAAAGTTTACGAGCTTACAAATTGTTTATATCAACAGTCGACTCGATGGTTCACTTCCCTCTTAAAACAATCACGTCAGGGTGTAAAATAGGTTTTTCTTGATTTTGCCGTAAATAGCTGCCTGTCCATGCTGACCTTCTATGCCCAAGGCCCCCTAATCCCCAGCGATCGATACGGAATAATTCGACAGCAGGCAATATAGGCCTATTCCCCTTGTGTGATACTCCGCTCATTGTCCTAATGTTTTATTATCACCGTGCTTCTTAACAAATTGTGACGCCGGTGTCCATCTTTAAAGCTGTCAGAAAGCACCCTGTCCCATAGCCCGTAATCTATGAGGTTTGGGTTTTCTTCAGGGAGTGAATAATATACGGAGCTGCCCTAAGGTGTATCAATTCAAAATAAAGATAGCTTTGAGGCTTTGGCCTTATCCTTCAGACAACGTCTAAATCTTT
Organism: Meconema thalassinum; assembly: GCA_946902985.2. Taxonomy (NCBI): domain Eukaryota; kingdom Metazoa; phylum Arthropoda; class Insecta; order Orthoptera; family Tettigoniidae; genus Meconema; species Meconema thalassinum. Next base: position 303,694,968 of record OX336396.1, on the reverse strand, counting down.
CCGACTACACTCAAGATTCAGATCAGCAGCAGCTACGAAAGCTATATACGATATCAAGTTCTTAAATAGACTATCTCTCAAGTCTACCTTGGCATTATTTTATGCAAAAATAATACCTATTCTTGCTTACGGAACAGAGATTACATGGGCTAAGCGGGACCCCTTCACTTTGGAAAAAGTCAAGGCAAGATTTTTAAAGGTCAACACTTGCGTATCTCAATATACACGATCATGGCTAGTCTATGAGCTTGCTGGGAACCTTTCCTTATAGAAGATTTGAGGTTCAAGTTTGCTCTTCCTTCTACGGTTGGCTGGAAGAAATCATTGGAAGAAAGGGAAATAAAACGGAAGGACATCTGGCTACAGTTCTACTCGACTGAAGCCATGATTAACAGTACATGGTGAGATACGAACCAGGACCTTCGACACTTCGTTAACTCCATAGCCATGCATGGCTATCATCACAGCTTCGGTGGCGTAGTTGGTAGCATGCTGAACTGCTGTGCCCAAGATAGTGGGTTCAAACCCGGCCGAAATCATCGGATTCTTTTAAGAGCGTTAATCCTTCAGTATGCCTTCCTTCGGAGGGGAAGTAAAGCCGGCAGTCCCATGTCATAGATTTATGACATGTAAAAGATCTTTCCACAGACTAAACTTGTGTGAAGCTAAATTTCTAGGTTAGATTTCGTTGGAACGCTCTACCAAAGTTCCAACGTTCACCACTAGGTATCATTGTCATCTGGTAGTGAAAGTTGAAACTACTTGAAATTGAACGGAATTAGTAGCTCACCCAATGGGTGTCCGCATTGAAGCTGCTACAGCCTCTTGTGAGCCGAACATGTCCTCGGACACTCCCGGCTCTAAAATTCATACTATAACTAAGTAAGTAATCACAGAGTTTGCAAGCTCAAGTCCTATCATGAGCCTTGTGTTTGTCAGCACAGCGACCATGCTCCAATGTAAATACTAATTTGTTAAAGTGCATAATTTGTGTTTAATGAAGTTATTATTTGAGGTCATTTTTCAGTGTTGTCTCAATAACTTGAAAAAGTCAGTTAGTTAGTTATTGAGGTTTCAAGAGGCGGAACAACGAGATCATCTACCCCTTGTAAAAGTCAAAATGTAAATGAGAGGGTGAAACTCGTAATGCAGCAAGTTTCATGTGCTGCACCTCACGGCATTTTGAGGAACTATTTGCTATGTCTATTTTGTGATTGGCTCCTGAGTTCACCACAATTTTTGACATTTTTGACTTATGACCAGTCATCTGTGTTTCACCTTAGAGTCAGACAAGTCGCCTCTTCGTAGTAATAAGCTCGTCTAAGGTATGCTCAAGCGGCTTCGGTGGCGTGGCGAAGTCGTCGGCTTTTTTAAAGTCCGTTAAATATCCCTCAATAAGCCTTCCTTCGGAAGGGAAGTAAAGCCGGCAGGCCCATGTCATAGAATTAGGGCATGTAAAAGAACCTGCCACTAACTACGCTAAATTTCTAGGTTAGATTTGATTAACCGCCGCTAATGGTTGGGTGGCATCAAGTATCCAAGTAATTGTTAAGCAGTTAGGCGTCGACCTATCTACAAAATAATATATTTTGTGAGAGTCACAGAAGCGTAAAAGCTGATGGCAAAAATTGTAGTTACGTCAGTCTGACCCCAAGGTACCGAATTCAGCTAACGGACAGAGATCAATGTATGCAAAATCGACATTGAAACGCTAGAAGTTATTCTGACGAAAGAAATGTAAAATAATGAAGGACTATTCTAGTTTTACGTGACCGTTAATCTTGCGATCACGAACCACGGGATATCCTTTCTACGTGGAATCCGAGCCACAGGATTTCAATTCGAAATGCTCACATGCATTGGCCGGGAATCGAAACCAGTCCGAGAGAAATGCAAGTTCTTGTATGAAATATCCAGAGAGGAAACGTTCGGATCTACCCCACACATGAGTGAAGTGTTTGCTTATCACAAAATTGTCATGAGTCACGCTATTCGCGTATTCTATGAATTGAAATAGTCGCACATCATGTGAATTCTCTCAGAAGAATGTGCTCATACTTTTCCTAATGATTTTGTTGTAAGTTGATAGCGAATTAAAAATTCCTCAGTGACTGAACTAGATGAATGTATGGAATTTCTTATAACAAGATTGTGTCAAGCTATAAAGATATTCTACATTATCCGCCTTCCCACATCTCTACGGATTCAGGAGTGTGAAAACGTACGGGAAGTCAGGGTAGAGTTAGGGGATATGAATTTACCTTAGCTGTTACTATTTGTAGTAGTGTCACATAATTTAAACTAGTCGTGTCTGCATTTGCATCAATATGTAGGCTATTCGTTTCTCAAATATGAATAAATATACCGATGGCACAGCATACCTTAGGATGGTTGGGTTACTCACCTTAGGGGCTGCGACAACGCGGTCATGTATCCCCGTGTACTTTGGGTGTGTGTAGAATCTGTCTGATAACTGGTGTTATTTGTTATGGCTGTATTAGTGTGTATTATCTGTAATTCAGGTAAGGACTGCAGACGATCAATTTCAATCAGTTCCTACTTTTGCTACCAAGTGCTACAGTCAACGACACCTAGCCCCGAACTTGGATACTTGATGCCACCCAACCATTAGCGGCGGTTAATCAAATCTAACCTAGAAATTTAGCGTAGTTAGTGGCAGGTTCTTTTACATGCCCTAATTCTATGACATGGGCCTGCCGGCTTTACTTCCCTTCCGAAGGAAGGCTTATTGAGGGATATTTAACGGACTTTAAAAAAGCCGACGACTTCGCCACGCCACCGAAGCCGCTTGAGCATACCTTAGACGAGCTTATTACTACGAAGAGGAATTCAATAAATAGTAGTCAGTGTTTATATCTCGAGTGTACTGAATGGTGTTTGTCACGTTCAAAAATGAATAATTCCTTTGCCAGTGATAATGAAGGTGTCCTAAACAGGATAAATAACCACTTAGTTTACAAATATTTGCTAATGAAGCGCTTTAATACACATAGGAAGCATCGGTGTTGCTGGTGCTGAGTAGATTAGTAGTTTATTTCCAATCTTTTCTAACATTTACCGTGTGATTAATTTTAGAGTGGTTTTGCCGTGTGCTATGAATCACAATATTATTCCACTTTTTATCTTTACAGGCGACTAATTCCGAAAACCCATCTGGGTTCGTAGCTCAAAGCCCTGACCTAACAAAAACAGATAGAATAATGAATATCCGCCCCTGTATGACGTCACAACTCATCAGTTCTTAGATCCGCCATGTGGCTGCTTGGAGCGCTCAAACTTGAGGACCGATTTCTAGCATTAAGTTACCGATTTTTATGATAGTTCACTTTAAGTGTATACGGATGAATGGCTTGGAAACAATGTTGCACTTACAATTGTGAAAATATGACATTTTGCATAAGGAATTATGGTTCTGTAAATGTTTTTGTCATAAATGCCCACCTGTAACATGATACTCTCATCCATTCCCCTTGTTTCTCCTCAGCGCCTGTTGGCATACGGTGGAAGGTCCTGTTTTTTTTAACAAAACACGAAAATCTTAAGCAATATAAATTAGAATGTTGTTATGTATTGACAAAGCAGGAAGCATTTTTGTAACTAAGTTCGATTACTCTATTATAATTGCTACTGCATAACTTATCAAGTTTCCTCACGCACGATAAGTGTACGACACATGGCCGGAGCTTGTAGTTTTACGAGACCGCTGGCCCTCCATCCTACGTAGAATTCTAAATTCTCAAATGAATTGGCCGGGAATCGAACCAGTGAGGGACAAGCAGCTTGATCTAATTATGAAGTCTAAAGCTGGTTATATTGTCACTGTGGCTATAGAGTAAAGTAATGAAAGTGAGTTTAGTCTGTCTTTGAAACTAGACTCACAAATACGGCCAGCGATATCTACAGTAAGAGAAACAATAGTTTGTCCACGAATGATGGCACTCAACTTACCACTGTTTCAGAACGTGTAGAGACACTTGGAGGAACAAGAACTGTTGCTGTTAGTCCATGTTCCCAGGTCTTTATGCTGTCGAATTGCCCCACTTGCCCCCACCACCCTCGTCTGATAAACAACACAATTTATCGAACCGGAGAAATTGAGATAACATATTCAGGTGCTTGTCAAAGAAAAAGAATATATGTTCGCAAATCGTCACACAGTTCCGTAGGTCGTTAACTTGAAAGACATAATGAGTGCTCGTAATCTCCAACAGTAGTCTAGTGCGTATCGCGACATTGGTTTGTTGGTTGGTCATGTAGCCCCGTGTACTTTGGGTGTGTGTAGAATTTGTCCGATAATAACCGGTGTTAATTGTGATGGCTGTATTAGTGTGTGTTATCTGTGATTCAGGTAGAAGGACTGCATACGATTAATTGTTTCAAGTAGTTCCTACTTTTGCTACCAAATGCTACCATCCACGACACCTAGCTGCAGACGTATCTACTAAATGTCATCGCAGTCAGCACCTGGCGGCGAACGTTGTAACTAATATGGCGTTATCACACTAACCAACAAATTTCAGCTTCCACAAGCGTAGTTAGTAGAAGGTTCTTTTTCATGGCAAAAAGCTATGACATGGGACCGCCGGCTTTAATTCACCGCTAGCTTTACTTCCCCGCCGAAGGAAGGCACACTGAGGGATATTCTAACGCTCTTAAAAAATCCGCCGTCTGCGGCCCGGTTTGAGCCCGCAATGTAGGGCATTGAAGCTCAGCAAGCTACCAACTACAAGACCGAAGCCGCCAAATATCGTGACATTGGTACCAATGTATCGCCTGATGTGAGCTGAGTATGGATACACGCAACAATGCTTACAGAGTTACAAGGGGCATTGTCCCGGGTACGGTTTGACTATAGTTAGTTAGTTATTTATTGGGGTTTTGACGGGCGGAACAACGAGGTCATCTGCCTAGTCAGTCAACACAAATCGTGCCCAATTACATTAGGCGGGAAAGCAAGTATTTGCAAGTCCTAACCTGAAAGATATAAGATTTATTTATGATTAGGCTATCACTCGTGATACAAGTATGATTGTCTTCCAAGGTACAGTAAACCAATATTAGGCCTAATCATATGGCATGTATTCCTTGGTGACTGTGCAGTCCAATCCGTGAACCGCACAGACTCTTCCACAAGGTCTTGAGCAGACAATGGATCTTGGGGGTTGATGATCAGTCTGCGAATCATGCGCTCTTTTCTGGCATTTCTTTTTTCAGCTTGAAGCATTCTTCTCTCTTGTTCGAAGAGCAAGTGGCCTTGATGGACGTTGCAGCGCCACTCTGATCGGTTGGACGCGACAGCTTCCCAGTTTGCTGCATCAATTGGACATTTCTTCATGTTGGTCTTCAGAACATCTTTAGAGCGTTTTTGTTGCCCACCCTGCTTTCCCTGACCGCCATTCAGTTGGCAATATAAGACTTGTTTTGGGAGGCGGGACTCAGGCATGCGAACTACATGTCCTGTCCATCGAAGATGGTGTTTTGTTATGAGAGCCTCAATACTAATAGTGTTAGCTTCCTCTAATACACTTGTATTAGTGCGCCGGCCCTGTCATTTAATACCTAGGCATCTTTGATGGTATTTATTTAGAGATAAGAGGTTCCTTCTGTAAGTAACCCAGGTTTCGCAGCCATCAAGCAGGGTGGGAAATACAACAGCTTGATAAACATATAATTGTGTTGAAATACTAATGTCGTGATTGTCAAACACGCGCTCGAGCATACGACCAAAAGCTGCACTGGCACATTGAAGACGGTGTTGAATCTCAGCGTCAATGTTCGCATTTGTTGATAGGTGACTACCCAAATAGGGAAAATGATCTATATTCTTTAGTTTATGTCCACCAATCATGGTAGCAGGAGCAATAGCCCTGTCATGAGATGTAGGCTGATGAAGAACCTGTGTCTTATTGGAGTTTATGTCCAGCTTCTGTATGCCTCATTGAACACATTCAAGACCTTCATCTGAATTTGCTAAGATGACATTGTCATCAGCATTCTGGATATGAAGAACGGATGTAGATGACTCTTTAATTTTTGCACGCAATCTGATGAGATTGAATAAACCTACCTCTGTCCTGGATATAATTTCTACACCCTTTGGAAACTTTTCTTGGACCAAATATAGTACAACACTGACGTATATTGAAAAGAGTGTGGGGGCAATCACACATCCCTGTTTGACACCCGTTGTAATCTTAAATGGTTCTCCAGGGCCATTGCTGTTAAGGACCATGCCATTCATATCATCATGTAGTAATCGAAGAATCTGAATGAATTTTGGGGGGCAGCCAAATGTGGCTAGAATCCTCCATAGCATTTCTCGATTGAACGAATCAAATGCTTTAACAATATTAATGAAAGTCATATACAGAGGGCGTCCTTGTTCTCTGGATTTTTCCTGCATTTGCCTAGCACCGAAGATTATATCAGTTGTGCTTCGATCAGGTCGAAAGCCTCAATGAGCATCAGGCGGTATTTTTTCGGCCAACGGCTCCAAACGGTTGAATAAGGCGTTGGCCAGGATTTTACCAGCAACAGAAAGCAACGATATCCCTCGATAATTACCACATTGTGCCCTATCACCTTTCTTAAAGATGGTTAATATCAAGGCATCCCTTAGGTCTTTAGGTATGGTACTGGTAGTCCATATTTTAGCTATGAGTTGGTGTATGTGATGAACTAGAGTAGTATTCCCTATTTTGAAGAGCTCAGAAAGAATCCCATCATTTTTATATTATTTTTGAGCTGATTGATGGCAGATTCAATTTGTGATAGAGACGGATGATCATCAAGTTGGTCTTCGGGAGGCCTCTGATGAAGTCGGGTGAAAATGTTATCATCAACCTGTGTGTCCCTGTTGAGTAGTTCTTCAAAATGTTCTTTCCAACGATAGTTAATGGAGTCTGTGTCTCTAAGAAGTTCAGTGCCATCTTTAGACTGCAGAGGATTCAAACCATGATAATGTGGCCCACATATACTGTAGTTCTTGTTGCTTTGAAGAAAGCAGGAGTATTATTCGTTTCTGCTAGATGCTGCATTTCACGGGATTTGGAGATCCACCATTGATTTTTCAAGACCCGAGTTTTCCTTTGGACTTCAGCCTTTGCATCTTTATACAGTTGCTGTTTGGATATAGAAGTTGGATTGGCTTGCCATGCATGGAATGTTTTCCTCTTCTTATCAATAAAATTCTGGATTTCTTCATCAATCTCATCAAACCAGTCGGCATGCATCATCTTGACGAAACCAATCGAATCTTCACACGCTGAGAGTATAGCCGACATGAATGTTTGCCAATGTTCCTCAGCCTTTTCAGGGTAATTATCTGGTAACTTTTCATTCAGAAGTTCATGTAACTTCCGTTTAGCAGTAACGATTTGTAAACGTTCGGTGTTCACCCTAAGTCTGATGTGCTTTCTCGGTGTCACAAATAATACGCTTTTATGTACAAAAATGGTGGTTATTTTGTAAAATATATCTTTTTTTTTCGGTTACGACACATAAATACTTATTTTCCCGCCAAATGTAATTGGGCAGATATCCTTGCAAAAGCAGCCTCCTCATCCAACATTGAAATGTTGTTGTTTGACTCTTCAGTCTTTTGACTGCTTTGCTGCAGCGCTCCATGTCTCCCTGTCCTGAGCTAATCGTTTCATCTCTACATAGCTACCACACCCTACATCCGAGGCAATCTGTTTAACATATTCTAACCTTGGTATACCTCTACAGTTATTGTCCTCGACCCTTCCTTCCATAACTAAGCTTGCTATTCCTGTGTGTCTTAGGATGTGTCCTACCAACCTATCTCTTATCTTCATTAGCAGTCGCCAGAAACATCTCTCCTCTCCCACTCGTCGTAATACCTCTTCTTTTGTGACCCTATCTACCCATTTGATATTCATCATTCTTCTGTAACACCACATTTCAAACGCTTCAAATTCTCCTTTTTTCTCCTGCACCAATAGTCCCAGTTTCACTTCCATAGAGTGCCACGCTCCAGAGAAAGGCCTTCAAAAGTGGCTTCTTAATACCTAAATCTATATTCGATGTCAACAGATTCCTTTTCTGTAGAAATGCCTGATTTAACCTACATTTTATATCCACTTTGCTTCGTCCATCACTGGTTATTTTGCTTAGTAACAGAAGTCCCCTACTTCTTTTAGTGTCTCACCTGACAATTTGACGTCCATAGAGGTTTCTGATTTATTTCGGCAGCATTCCAAAATTTTTTTTTACAAATATTAATTTTCATATGGAATCTTCCCTCCAGACGGAGTCCACACCATTCAAAAACTCATTCAGAACCTCAGGCGTGTCGGCCAAGATGACTATGACAACGGCAAATCTCAGAGTTGAAATTATTTCTCCTTGAATCTTCACTCCCACTTTAATTTTTTCTCCAATTTCCTTCATTGCTTGTTCAATGTAAATATTGAAAAGTACGGGTGATAAGTTGCAGCCTTGCCTTACACCTTTCTGAATACCGGATTCTCTCTCATGTCCTTCGCCTTGAATGACTGCTGTCTGGTTTCTGTATAGATTGTAGATCACCCTCCTATCCCTGTACTTTATTCCAATTGTTTCCAAAATGTCAAACGATTTAGTCCAATCAACGTTATCAAAAGCCTTTTCTAAGTCTACAAATGCCATGAATGTTCTCTTATCTTTCCTTAGTCTACCTTCCAAAATCAGACTAAGACTTAGTGCAGCTTCCCTTGTTCATACATTCCTCCTGAAACCAAACTGGTCTTCACCCAACTCCGTTTTCTATCTGGCTTTCCATCCTCTTGTAAATTATTCTAGACATGATTTTTGAAGCATGAGTAATCAAGCTGATTGTACGGTAATCTTCAGATCTTCTGTCAGCTCCCACTTTCTTCGGTATAGGGATGATAACATTCTTTTTGAAATCAGAGGGAACCTCACCAGTCTCATAAATCCTATACCCCAAGTGATATAACCTGATCAGACCTTCATATCCTATGCAGCGTAGCAATTCAATCGGTATATCATCTATGCCTAGTGCTTTGTTCCTGCTTAAGTCTTCCAATGCTTTGTCAAATTCTGATCTCAATATTAAATCTCCTTTTGCATCCTCATCAATTTCCTCCTCCCTTTCCATTACATGCTTCTCAATCTCCTTTCCCTTATACAACACTCTATGTAAGCTTTCCATCTCTTAACCTTTTCTTCCCTAACTGTTAGAGGCTTTCCATTTGTGTCCTTAATATTACAGCACTTCTTTTCCCCAAAAGTATTCTTAATCCTTCGATAAACTGTGTCTACTTTTCCTAATTACAGACAATTTTCTATACCTGCACATTTCTCTTTCATCCATTCTTCTTTCGCTTCCTTGCACTTCATGTTAACCTCATTTCTCAGACGTCTGTATTCTGCTTTCCCCTTTTCATCTCTTACATTCTTGTGTTTCCGCCTTTCTACCATCAATTCTAGTATATCCTGAGTGATCCACGGTTTTCTACCTATTATTTCTTTCCCACCAATGTTTCTTCTGCGGATTTTGTTATTTCATTCTTCAAAAGTGCCCAATACATAAAATATACCACCCCTAAGTTATGCCAAACCCAACTCAATTAACGTCAAATAAAACAAAGGAACAACTTCTGGTTATCCAGTACAAATGGGTCTGTCACAAGCGAATTATCTTTCCCGGACATAATATATCCGACTCCAGTCCAAAACATTAGTGCTCGAATAATTGTCAAAAGAGCTTAACTTTATACGTTTTTGATAAGCTGGACCCTGAGTGTTCTTAGCGTCTTAGTGTTTTCAACATTAAAATCGGCTCAAATTAAGCCTCTGTTCAAAGCGATTGAAAAGACGGGGAACAGGGAGTCTGCGCGTGGATATGGAAGGCAATACGGTTTCTATAGGAGTCGTACGCTCGGCATCTAAAAATATAAAGTACGATCGAAAATATATGCCTGAAGATTAACACTGTAGTGGCATTTATAACGCATATTTTTGGCGATCGGTTCAAAAATGCAATAAAAAGGAAAAGATAATCCAGGATCAATACACACTATCACTCTTGTCGTAGCGACCATGAAACCACCGGCCTTCCATTTCCACGCGCTGACTACCTGTTCCGCATCTTTTCAATCGTTTTAAATACAGGCTCCACCAACGCAGAGTTAACAGGCCGTCAGTAAATGCCTCGTTAATTTTAACATTGGAATTAATCTCGTTGGTATTTCACCTGCACATTCACCGATTGGCATTAGCAAACGAATCGCTATGTTTAAGGGCTGTACAAAACTCATTGAAATATCATTCTGGCTGTATTTGTGTATTCATTGGTTTAATCAAGCAGGCCGTGAACTGCAAAATGCTTAAAAGTTATATGCTTCTTGGTTAAAAAGGAACATGTCTGATGAAGGAAAGACTTGGATCATTTTCAAATCTTTCTTTTTATAGTGCGGGACATTAGACTCACTACAGCACCGGAAATATGTGCTCAATTTCGTAAATATACGTTTTTGTTTCATACTCTTTCAACGACAGCAGTCATGCTTGTCGGACGCATGAGGTCTCTTCAACTGTTACCGACGCGCACACATTCACAACATAGTACAGTCAACCGTGTCGTCTCAAAACTCACGAGTCTTAAAACTCACTAGTCTCAAAATTCACGAATTTCAAGATGAGGGTTAGTAAAAGTAGGTTCTAACCGGTGTCTGTACCTGGGCCAGTCGCAAAACTCACGAACCAAGCCATAGCCACCTATAAGGTCATAGGTAGCCATGGTCAAGCCAGTTCATTGGGAAAAGGTCCATTGTTAGAGCCAGCCAGAACTGCTTACCCTCTTGTAAATGGCACCTCTCTCATCATGATGTCGTTGATTCTTTTAGGGACTTTGTGACATCGTGGTCGTGTACTTGGGTGGGCATAGCATTTGTCTGATAACCTGCGTTACTGTGACGTCAGTACAATACAAATTAATCCCATTCTAAAACTGGGTGGACAAACATGGGTTGAAGAGCAGTGTGCTCTCCGGAGTCGTGAGTTTTGAGACTATTATTATAATGTTCATTATGCTACTAGTTTATTGTTGATACTATTTGTTACTATTTTTAGCTCGTGAGTTTTGAGACTCGTGAGTTTTGAGACGTAACCCTGCCAACGCAACCGAGATTGGAAGCCGTGCAGTACGGATTTTATCTGCGAGTGACGTCACGGCCGTGTGGCTATGGAAACTCAGGAATAACATACGTGTTATGGTGTGGTTTCCGCGTGTTTGTGGTTCGTGTTTAAGGTCCCGGTACTGATTTTCTCGGAATTCCTATCCGGTTATACTTTATGGTTATCAGTGCAGTGTAAAGTTATGACTAATAAGTGCAGTGTGCCAAATTGTGAAGGCAATTAAGCCAATGGACCTTTCCTAATGATGAAGGGGAGAAATGGAATTAGATACGAGCTATTACCGCAATGATTTTATTCCTACAAAACATTTCAAAGTACGTGTTACATCAATGCCACATACGATACAGTCTGGAGGCATGGACTGTTAAATAAATTACTACAGGTGATCCCATGTCAAAAAACAACACGACTAATTGACAACATGCCTCATGAAAGAAATTTTACTGTAGAAATCGGAAAGGATGTCAGCTCTACGAAAACACTAAACAATGGTTTACCACAAAGTTCTGTCCCTGCCCCTCTTCTTTTCAATCTGTTCTTAACTGTCATGCCAGAAACAAAGCTAAAACGTTTGGTTATGCAGATGATTGGGCCATCGCTACTCAGAACAGCACATTTGAAGTAACTGAACAAGTCCTAACTTCAGATTTGGATACGTTAGGCAAGTTCTTTCGGCAGTGGAGACTACAACACAGCCCAATTAAAACAGAAGTGTCCTATTTCCATCTATCGAGTAAATTTTCAAACAGAGTACTCAATGTGTACTTTGAGGGAAACAGACTTCATCATAACATTTGCCATAAATATCTAGGGGTCATTTTGGATAGGACACTTTCCTACCAGGAACATCTCACGAAGGTAGCAGCCAAGTTGAGGAGTAGGAACAACCTCCTGCATTAACTGTGTGGTACTGGCCGGGGATCTTCAGCAGACACACTACGAACCTCAGCTCTTGGCTTCGTTTATTCAGTTGCGGAATACTGCGCACCAGTGTGGATAAACAGCGCTCACACACAGAAAGTAGACACGCAGTTGAATGAGACCATGCGCATTATTAGTGGGACCATACGATCTACTCCCACTCACTGGCTACCCTTTCTAAACCACATTCCACCGCCTGATGCTAGAAGGAAGAGTGCACTCGTACGAGAATATCAGAAGATCATAGATAATCCGCAGCTGCCTTTGTTAAATGACGTAGGCTATCTTGGTTCTAAAGCCTACCCGGCGTTCTAAGATTCTTTTTACTTGTGTATTTGGGGCTACATGACCGCGTTGTCGCAGCCCCTAAACTAAGGAACCAACCATTACTTGTGTAATTAAACAGTTTTAAGTGCAATGGATTGTATTATAGCATACATGCTTCCATCATGGATTACAGAGAATAATACTCTTCCAAAGAATACATACAAAGAGCACTAACAAAAAAAAACAAAGGATAGTTGTTACATCAAGGAACATACTTACAAATGATATCCCGATATCCAACATACTCCCACGTTTGAGACAAGACTAAATTCTCAACGACTCGAACTAAAACAACAATTCAGAACACAGTACATGAATAACAATATTAACAAAAAATAACAATCAGTCAATCAAATCACAATCACTTTTGGAATCTAGCTGGCAGCTGTACCTTTCGTCCTCATCTAGTTTGCACAAGTCCAACTACCTCCTCACTATCTTCCACACTCTTTTGGACAGTTGTCTCAGTTCCACCACTCTTGACAAGTTCATTGCCTGTTTGAATCTCCCCTGCACAGATTTCCAAAGGATATAGTCTTTGAACTGGTCGAAAGAGGACCCCTGAAGCCGTCTTCAATTTCACCAAGCGAACTTTTCCGTCGCGTCCTGGAATAAGCTGTTCCACCACAGCTAAAGGCCAATCGATTCGCTTCTGGTTGTCGGCCCCAACAAGAACAACTTCTCCCAGTAACAACTTGCGACTCTTCTTTTGAGCAGCTAAGGCCACCTGACCTAGATACTCATTCCTAAATCGTTGTCGAAAGCTGTCTCTTAACCTCTGACGATTTCTGCTCCTTCTGTTAAGGTTGTCAGAATCCATCATATCACAGTCTGGTACCCCCATTTCTTTGGTATCTAACAGAAACATATTGGGTGTGATAGGGGCTAAGTCGGTACTATCTTCTGACACATATGTCAGCGGTCTAGAGTTCATCACAACTTCGCAGTCACATACGACTGTCTCCAACTCCTCATAGGTCAGTGAAGCTTTACCAAGAGTTTTCCTTAACAGTTGCTTCAGGAGCCTTATAAGGCACTCCCACCATCCTCCCCACCATGCTGCTGTGGGAGGATTGAATCGCCAGTCAATATGATGAAGAGTGCTATATTTTGAGATCTTGTCCCAGTCTAGCTGAAGGCATTGTTTGTCCCAACAAAATTTCTACCATTGTCTGTATATACAATTGAAGGTCTACCCCGCCGAGCCACAAATCTTCTGAAAGTTCGTAGAAATGAATCCATGGACAACGATGAGGTCAACTCCAGGTGAACTGCGCGGTAAACTGCACACGTATATAGACATATCCATACTTTGTGATTGTCTCTTAAATACAAAGGCCCTGCTAGATCGATACCTGTGGTCTTGAAAGCAACTGCATCCCGCACTCGTGGTTCAGGCAGAGCTGGTGTATTTGCGGATATACCTCTCGCCTCATACCTCCGACAGATAATGCAATTAGTCAAAATGGCTCGAATAGCTTTCCTTCCCTTTAGAATCCAGAATTTTCCCCTCAAATGGCTTAGGAGACCTTGCACTCCTACATGGCAAGATTTGGCATGTGCTCCAAGCACTAGCTTCTCAACTACAGGATGTTTGGAAGGTAACACTGCAGGCATCCTGAAGTACTCCAAATCACTTCTTTCGGTGATCCTCGTCTTCAATCGAATGACTCCATCGACATCCATCAAGGGGCACAACGTAGAAAGTTTCTCATCTGTGACTCCCCTAAAAGTCTCCCTTTGCACTAATCGTATGAGATACTTCTCTGCTACGTTGAATTCCTTCTGTTGTAGCTCACTTTGACCCGCTACACATTTCTTTCTACATGAATTACTGAACCGCAGTATCCAACCAATGACCCTTACAACTTTCTCATAATCATTGGAGAAATTGTAGAACTGACCCACATCGCTATCGTTGCATAGAAGTGCCGAGGTGATAGCTTTCCTACTCTCCAGCCTTACCATTTCTTCATCCGGTTCTGGTGCTTCTGAAGGCCACTCTCCCTGTGGCAGCTTCAGCCATGGTGGCCCCCTCCCACCATTTAGACTCCAGCAATTGTTCAGCAGAGCTTCCACGACTAGGAAGATCAGCAGGATTCATATTGCCTGGTACGTGCCTCCAAGCTTCCTTCGCTGTAAGACGCTTGATCTCTTGAACCCTCTTCCATACAAAGACTCCCCAATGATCTTCACGCTGTATCCATGTGATGACAGTAGTCGAGTCAGTCCAGAAGAAGAAATCTGAATGTAGTTCTTCAAATTCTTTCTTCAAAGATGCCATTAACCTAGCTCCAATGGTTGCAGCTAACAATTCTAGCCTTGGAATAGTCATTCCTTTGAGCGGTGACACTCTAGACTTTGCCTGTATCAGCTGTACATGTACACAAGAATTGTATTCCAACCGTAAGAACACTGTTGCGGCATATGTAAGCTTACTGGCATCACAAAAAGTATGAACCGAGCACCTTATTACACTATCGCTAACTCCCATGACACAGCGTGGTATCTTCACATCTTCAAGTGCAGGAAGTTCTTGTAACCATAATAAGAATGCATTTCTCACACTATCTGGAACTTCTTCATCCCATCCCCCTTTCATGGCCCAACACTGCTGTAACAAAAGCTTTGGACATAGCGAAACAGGGCACGTGAAGGCAATAGGATCAAACACTCTCTGTGCTATTGACAATATAGTTCTTCGAGTGATCGCCTTAATATCCATAGGCGTGTAGCCACTCACAGCTAGAGTATCGAATTTTATGTCCCAAATAAGGCCTTGAACAGGAGTAGCTGTCTTATTTTCTAGGTTAGAATCTGAATATTCCCAACTTCTCAAGTCAAATTTAGCTTCTGCCAGTATGCTTATTGCTTCTTCTTGAAAACGGTGCAAGTCCTCAGTAGATTGTAAACTGGTTACACAGTTATCCACGTAAAATCTCTTTTTTAGCTTCTCGATGGTAGGTAGCTATAGAATACCTCCCATTTCCCATACGTTCAAGACGTTTCAAATGTAAATTGATCACTGCACCCAACAAGAACGGTCTGCTAGTCACTCCAAACCAAAACGTGTATGGCGGAATATTTTCAACTCTCCCTCAATGTCAACCCACAAAAACCTGAGGAAGTCCCGGTCCTCTTCACATAAGCTGATTTGCAAGAATGTTTTCTGGATGTCTGCTATTACTCCAATTTGGTGGAGCCTAAAACGAAGAAGTAATGTAGGTATAATTTCAATTAGATTAATGCCCTTCTCTAAACACTGGTTCAGCGATGGAGAGCCACGCTCTCTAGACGAAGCATCGAAAACAGGTCGAACTCGCGTTGTACTGTTTTCTTTAAAAATGGGTAGATGAGGTAAATAGTGGCCTTCATCCCACTGTGACACAGGTACTTCTTCAATGATTCCTTCTTGTGTCCAGTCCTTCAGAACTTCATCATATATTTCTTTGGAATCACTTTCTTTCAGCTTCTTGATGGTTTAATAATAATAATAATAATAATATCGTATAATATCTTGATGGTGTGTTCCATTCTTCTTTTCCCCCGAATTGAAATTTCTTGGAACTGGTGGGTGTCCTTCAATCCATGGCAACCTCACTTCATAGCGTCCCTCTTCATTTGTCCTAACAGTATCCATAAAGTAATCATGTGTTGCCTGTTCCCTCTCTTCTCTATTCTTCCTTTCACCTGGATCTTGAATACCGAGTGCATCCAGCTCCCAAAGTTTGCTTACAGATTCGGTATGAACAAGCTTGAAAGTGCTGTCATAGAATTGGATGATTTGGGCCCCTTTATCTTTCCTGTGACAATCCATCCCAGATAAGTCTCAATTGCAACAAGCCCACATTGTAAAATCTCCCTTCTGCCAGTGAGAAGTTTTCCATATATATCTGCTCCCACCAAAACTTCAACTGATTTATCTTCATCGAAGAGCTGTATACCTTTTTCAGTAGTTTCAGTCAACCATGGCCCAGGCTCAATGACAGGGATGCGAGAACAAATTTTTTCTTCATCCAGTGCTTCGAAATTACAAGCATAGGTCCCCTTGAGACTTTTTAACCTAACCTTGTAACAAATATGTGGTTTTGGATTAGACACCTTACCCCCAAACAAACCATGGTTCAGTGTCTCTTCACCGATGGGCTCATATCCCATACACTGAGCAGTGTCCTTCCTAATATAGGAACGTTGCGAGCCTGGGTCCATGAGGACACGGACTTGTTTTTCTTGCTCTCCTCTAATGGTCACCATGAGTGTTTATAAAAATACCTGACTACAGTTCACATTTGAAAGAGAATTCTCAACCGTTGCCCCTTCTTTTGGAGTTTGCTGCCTGTGACTTCTGGGACACATAACTGGGACATGCTTACCCTCACAAATATTACATTTTAACAGTGTTTTACATTTTCTACTAATGTGACCAATCTTAAGACAAGAAAAGCAACAGTTCCTTCTTTTTAAAATGTTCCTCTTGTCATCCAGCTCCATTTTCTGGGCCTTAAAACAAGCATCGCTTGAGTGATTACCTTCACAAAAAACGCACACTTTTTGGTTTGGCTTAAAATTGACAAGGTCAGCTGCAGTTGGAACATTAGTACCGGTGTTATGACGGTTTGATTCTGCTCCTAATGTTTTCATGCTACCCTTGGAGTGGTTTCCTATCTTGAAGCCTTGGACTGCCACACAAATTCGCTCCTCATTTTCAACCTCGCATTTTAAGAAATTCATGAGGCTATCAAGTCTGGTTTTACCATCAGTTTGAGCCGAACAGGTGTTGTAGCTTCTCTGCCAAGCTCTCAAACTTCTTCAGTGAGACTTGACTCAACAAGTGGAAATAGCATTGCAGCTAATTTATCTGTAGCTACTCCCAAAGTTTCCAAAGCCCATAACTGTGTCTCGATTTTATCATATAGGGAGGAAAGACTGACTTGATTATGCTTAGAATTCATCGCTAGAGTCAGTTTGAGCAATTCCCTGACATAGAATTCTACCAAAATGTCTTCGCGACCAAACCTAGCTTTCAAGCATTCAATAGCCTTGCTATAGTTACTGCCTGTGGGGGAATACTTTCCACCACTTCCTTAGCTCTAGTGTTTGGCTCCATAGCTTGTAACAAATACTGAAATTTGTCAGAATCATCTATGTCAGAATCGTCATTAATTTTCTTAAATTGACCTCAAAAGATTAACCAGTCCTTGATTTCCCCTCCAAATGTATTTAACTCAAGAACAGGTAGTTTAAATTTTCTCTTGGTTATGTTTGACATAGTCATACTATCATCAACAGGGTTTAGGCTCCTTTGCAAGTAAATACTTATTCTTTTGTACTTGCCTGAGTATTCATCAGCGGTCTGTACCTCTGTATCCAAATCCTGCAATTTGGTAGCCGTATTTTGCAGTATCAAATCCAAAATTTCTGCATCCACACGCGCCATCCCCTCAAATTTCTCGCGTTGTAATTCCAGATCCGCCATAACCTCCACATCATCTTGCTTTTCTGTGTTCACTCTTGAGTTTCTTCTTTCTTCCAAGTTGTTATACACGCGAGTAAATGCCGTCCGCACTACCGTACGTTTCTTTTTCAATATATCCATGACCAATTGACTACGTGTTCACAAACTGGATAAAACACTTCCCGATATATGTTGCGCTAATATGCAACCCACAATTTAACAAAATAGTCCTGTCACGGTCGCCATATCTTGGTTCTAAAAGCCTACCCGGCGTCCTCAGATTCTTTTTACTTGTGTAATTAAACTGTTTTAAGTGCAGTAGATTGTATTATAGCATACATGCTTCCATCATGAATTACAGAGAATAATACTCTTCCAAAGAATACATACAAAGAGCACTAACAAAAAAAACAAAGGATAGCTGTTACATCAAGGAACATACAAATGATATCCCGATATCCAACAGCCTATGCGGAGCGAAAACGGCTCAAATCAAGGAACCCTTCTATTTCCACAGCCAGAATGTTGTCAGAAGAGAAGTTTGACGTTCGTCTCTCATGGAGCCGAAATTGGCCACCAGAATTTGGTTAACCTCGCTCTGTGTGGACAGCCCTCAATCGTATCCGCACTGGCCATGGAAGATGTCCAGACGCTCTCTACAAGTGGAGAATAGTCCCGTCATCAAAATGTGACTGTGGGGCTGAGAAACAGACAATTCATCACATAGTGACCGGGTTTTCCAAGCCATGCATATTGTGGGGACTTTTTAACTGTTACAACAGATACTGTATGCTACATAAAGAACTTAAATATTTGTATATAGATATCTGTAGGAATATATGGGAGGAAGAAACCTTATAACCACGTGTCTTTTCTTGTCAGTGCGTTGACTCCATTTCAAAAAACATGAGAATGGACAACTAGTACGGTATGTACGATGAAAAGAATGGAAAACTTATAGTTACTACACCGTTTTATAAGCAAACACTGTAAAGATTATTAAACAGATAGTCCTACCCTTAAATTCTAGCATAGGCTAGCCCCTCTTTACGTGAAAATTAATTTAGATATAAAATTCAGCATTTTCTAACCTAAATTGTGAGCTACAGGTTATGATGTAAGGGATTTAAATTGCAAGTACTGCATTAGGCCGATAACCTGTAGCAGGTTCTGATTACTCTCATTTTATATTCCACTAATCTCATTCATTATATTTATTGTTGAGGTGGGGGAAGAGGGGTGTGTGAATCGGGTTTGAGATTGAATAACATTTAGAATAAGTGGAGTAATTAACGTAAAACAAGGTGATATTATCGTATCGTAATGTTCGAATGAAATTCCTAGGAGCAGTCCCTTCTCGGTTCCACAACTGCCCAAAGTATATAACTGTCACTTCAATTGGGGTATACAGCCAAAGACGATGCGAACTACAGCCCTGGATCTGTGTTACTCCGCTGCAGAGTACGCTTATCCTGTTAGGTACAGTTCCAATCATGCTAGACAAGTTGACACTTCTCCTAATGAAACATGCCGACTTATCACTGGCTGTTTGAGACCAACACCATGAGATAGAATCTACTGTTTGGCTGGAATCGCCCCACCAGATATTAGAAGAGAAGTTGCAGCCAGGACTGAGGAAACCAAAACAATTACCTCATGCGCACACCCATTGTACGGATGTGAACCTGCCCATCGACGACTGAGGTCTGGGAGGAGTTTCCTGAGTACAACAGAAGATCTACATGAATCTGCTAAGTCCACAAGGTTAAGATTATGGAGATCTAGAAATAGTCAACTTGATGGCGGGATGCTACCAATTGAACATCTCTCTCCAGGACATGAGCAACACTGGTCTACGTGGAAGTCATTGAACAGGCTTCGCACTGGTGTTGGTAGATCAAGAACCAATATGTTAAAGTGGGGTTTTCCTGGCACATCCAGGCTATGTGATTGTGGTGATGTCCAAACCACAGTCCATTTCATGAACTGCATTATGTGTCCTTTAAGTTGCACAATGGAGGACTTGATGGCTGTGACACCTAATGCCCGTGACTTGGCAAAACTTTGGACAGAAACGATTTGATATATGCATTGTTAAGTACCATATTTTAAATGTAAAATGCATACTTCTGATACGAATAAATAAATTGTCTGCCGAGAAGATCCCTATGATAGGAGGTGTAGGATTGAAAATGAAAGTTTATAAAGGGCTCTTGCTGAAAGTATGCAGAGATTGGCGGAGAATCTGGAAGCAGTTTCATTTAGCAACTTTCAGGAACTGAAGGCGAACTTAAACAGTGTAAGTCTTCATCCTGATGGGAATTGCATTAAAGAGGAATTGTGTATATATATATATTTTTAATTAACACTTGAATGGACACTTGCGTTGCTGCATTAACATAACAGAAGGATTGAGTGCCTTCTTGTATGTATCAAATACAGAAGTGAAACATTGTACTGTAATAGCATATCTATACCAAGACAGGTGCAATGGTAGAAATTTAGGAAGTTAAAAGGAATGCCCATTCAGTGTATGCTGGTTCTAATGCACATGAGCATCAAAGTGTTGAGTATACTGTACCTGTTATACATGAATCAACAAAAACAAGTCTGTTCTTTGGTAAATGTTCTCATGTCTCTTTAAGACTGCTGCTCTGTTCCATTTCAGTAGATAACCTTTCCTGTGCCTAAGATCGCGGGTTCAAACCCAGCCGAAGTCGTCGGATATTTTAAGAGCGGTAAAAGTCCTTCAGTATGCCTTCCTTTGGAGGGGAACTAAAGCTGGCGGGCCCATGTTATAGATTTATGGCATGATATAAAATAACCTTCCACTAACTACAATTGTGTGAAGCTAAATTTCTAGGATAGATTTCATTATCGCTATATTAGTTCCAACGTTCGCCGCCAGGTGCCGGTTGTGGTGCCATCTAGTAGACATGTTCACAGCTAGGTGTCGTTGACGGTAGCAATTAGTACCGTAGCAAAAGTAGGAACTACTTGAAATTGACCGTCTGCAGTCATTATCTGAATTACAGATAACACACACTAATACAGCCATCAGAATTAACACCGGTTAACAGACAGATTCTACACACACCCAAAGTACACGGGGCTACATGACCGCGTTGTCGCAGCCCCTAAACTGAGGAACCAACCAACCTTTTCTGTCATAATCATTACATTACTAGCATGGTTTCTTATCACGGAGGAAAACTTTCTGAGGCTAATTGTTGTTGTTGATGATTCGTGAGTGGGTTAGGACATCACTGTCATCAGCCATGTGTACTTGGATACAGGTAGAATTTGTATGTGTGAATTGTATGTGGTAGTGTGTGTATTGTGATGCTAGAATTGGGAAGGAGGTGACCTTGGTCTTTTGTTAGGAACAATCCCAGTATTTACCTGGAGGAGAGAGGAGAAATCGAACCCAGTTCTTCGCAGTTCAGTTTTAACTCATGAGGCTGAGTGAATTACATTTCTCGGCAGGGGTAAGAATCAAACATGGACCTTTGGGACAGATATGATTTATATACATTAATTTGATCTAACCGTTACAGATTAATTGGTTATTTGTGTATGTGTCTTTTCTCCCCGTTGTGTGGTCGACTTTTCACTTTAAAATGGGGTTTTCGATTGAATTATTCTACATGTTCTTCATTTATTGCCGAGATAACAATGTCCAAAATGCATAAGTTGCTTATCGAATCTAATCGTAAAAGTCGATTTATTTGTGTACTGTACCGATCGCATCAACTTCTGACCATGTTTCCTTTATGGTTTCGTTATTTATTTATCCTCGTTAGTACAATAAAGCTGGAATGGTTTTGTTCCAAAAACTGTGCTATGGTTGGCTTTTTGTAAATCGTTAGAAAAGCACAAAAAATCTTGACTCTGAATTTTAGAATAATTTGCACGATCATTTTGTCGGAAAACTCAAAAAAAAAAAACATTGAAAAGCGTTTTTCTATGAATCGACGTATTTTAAAGAAAAGTTTTTTAAACAAAAAATGTAGAGGACATTGTCACCTACAATTCGTCTCATTGAGGTCATGTCATACGCTTTGAAATGCAGAAGCTAGGTGGCACCAAAATTTCCAAAAAAGTGCTTTTTCACTTTTTGTCCTAGAAAAAAATATTTTTTTCACAAAAGAGTGAATCAGAAATTTGTTCCGCTCAAAATTGTCTGCAACATTTATTTAAACGTTTGTTTCCTCCGACTTACCGTTCCAAAGTTATAGCGCAGCAAATGCAACGCTGCCTAGTCAAGGCTACTATTGTTACTGCGGAGAGAGCGGTGGGCATAATTTAGACAGGGACCGGTGTCGGACAGCTGCCTAAGGCTCGGTCAAACAGGACGCGGGCTGTGTTTTCTAATTAGCTCAAACAATCAGATCTATATCAATCGCAACGTATCAATCATAACTGTACACATATCAACCTTTGTGCCATCTGAATAGTACAATTTTCACACTTCGGCAGAATATAACTTTGGAACGGTAAGGCGGAGGAAAAAAATGTTTCAATAAACGTTGTAGACAATTTTGAGAGGAACAAATTTCTGTTTCGCTCTTTTGTGAACAAAACATTTTTTCTAGGACAAAATGTGAAAAAACACTTTTTTGGAAATTTTGCGCCACCTAGCTTCTGCATTTCAAAACGTATGACATGAACTCAATGAGACGAATTGTAGGTGGCAATGTCCTCTATAGTTTTTGTTTAAAAAACTTTTCTTTAAAATACGTCGATTCAGAGAAAAACGCTTTTCAATTTTTTTGAGTTTTCCGACAAAATGATCGTGCAAATTATTCTAAAATTCAGAGTTAAGTTTTTTTGTGCTTTTCTAACGATTTACAAAAAGCCAACCATAGCACAGTTTTTGGAACAAAAGGTTTTTTTTTTCTGTGCAGCTGTCCTGTACTACGTCTGTAGAACGTAATTTTATAAGTAAACACTCCGTCTTATTTCCTCACAGCTTGATCATAGCTGGGTAGCGCGCTCAATGAAGGCCGCTAGGCTATGCCGTCATAAATCATAATGCACGGCCTTCTCTCTAGGGGGTGTTGGTAGTGTTACCAAATTGTGGTGTACAAAATACACCTTGTAATAAGGTCAAAAAATATTAGTTGGAGAAACGATTGATATGGATAAAGATCATTGATACGTTAGTACTCGTATACTAACAATCAAGTACACGGGGCTAAATGATCACGTTTCCTAAGCCCCTCAAGTGAAACAACAACAACAAGAAAATGCTTGTTATTCCATTGCGTGAGCGTGTGATTGAAAATTTCATTTTAATATTAAATTTCTTGTTGCCTTATCAAGTTGGCAACAATCCGAGGAAGCAGAATGTTTCACTTGAAAGCAAAAGTGTTGCCAGGGAAAGTTTCAGAGCAGAAAGATGAAGAGGGGCAAGAGGAATAAGGACAATGAAAAGACACAGTATCAGTTAATGTTTGAAATAACTTTATTGTTGTAAGAAGAAAAGCACGATTATAGATGAGCAACGCATTCATTACACGTTACGGTAGCAATAAATAACATGTTCTATTGATTAAAATGAATATAAATGTAAATACATATGAAATAAATAGCTTTGCAATCAAACAAATTGTGACATTGATGATCGTTACAAAACAATACAATAAATAATGTGATTTATTTAGTAAAATGAATGAATATATTATGTATTAAATAAATAGCGTTACATTCAAATAAATTAGACTTAAACTCATAATCGTGAACCAAGTTCTCATTCAAGTGTCCATTAGTATCTTCCTGAACTGAGGAAGGACAATCTATTGTGGAAAATGATTAAAGCTAATCTCGACTAGTTTCTATAGGCCTAACCTTTGAGGCTGTCGGTGTATCATCATTTATACAGAGCTTGCAATGGGACAGATCCCCAGGCTAGACTATTGATCTGGTAGTTTTAAGAGTGCAATGGCTTACTACTCAGGTGACGATTAATATTGGCCATAGAATTAGTAATATAGACAGAGGTGGACAGACGGGGTTGACCACGCCAAGACCAAATTAATTGGAGACAGCAACATGACCTCCATTGACTTCACATTTCACTGCAGAAGGGTTACGAATATTACTAACTCTTTGGTATTGGCGCTGTATTACAGAATAGTAAAATAGATTGTCCTTCAGCGACTAGGATGATCTAAAGAGGGTGATGATAGTTATTTGAGGGAGGTTGCATGGCTGATGCGATACCGCCAGGCTGTCCGCCACTCGGAACACCTTCAGCAAACTCTGAGATGGGGTTTGACCCGATGGCCATAGAATCTTCGGGCTCCAGAGAGTTCTCAATGCTCTGCATGGACGAAGCTATTCCAGCAGGGTTAGCCCCCTCAAACAAGTCCCTCCTCTTCCTGCTTCCTGCTGCCGGGGCTTCGGAGCTCGTCTCTGGAGTACCTCCATTAGCCCCGTTGATTCCTGGGAAGGGGATGTTAGAGGGAATACTGGAGGTGTTGAACGGAATGTTAGAAGCGTTGAAACATGACCCAGCTTGCGGTGGGATCACTCCGTTGATTGGTCCTTGAATTGCGCCAATCATGCCCTCAAACTGCCTCTTCCTCCTGCTTCCTGCAGCCGGCGCTTCAGAGGAGGCCTCACCACCGTTGTTCCCACCACCAGCGCCTCCCATACCTCCAGGGAATGGAATGTTTGAGGCGTTGAAGCACGATCCTGCCCCAGCAGGAATGAACTGGTTCGCTGGATTGCCTCCAGTCATGTTCATGAACTGGTTCGCTGGATTGCCTCCGGTCATGTTCATAAATTGGTTCGCTGGATTACCAGTCATGTTCATAAACTGACTGCCCTGGTTTTGGAATGCCCCTACGAAATCAAGTTGCCTCCTCATCCTGGATAATAGTGTATTTTCTCTCTTGTTTCTGCCCTCTGCACCATGTCCCTGTGAATAAATAGGAATAATTATAATTATGACCCACTTTTTGTTTATTTATCCTCTATACTCATAAATGATGTGGCAAAATGTATCCAAATTTTTCACAATTCTGTAACATAGAACAGGAATGGTAGAAATACACAATTTTTAGCCTAATATCATTTATGAAAAAATCGGCTTATGAGATCATCTTTCGTCCGAGTGTAAAATCGTCCCCGTAATAAAATCTAAATGGCCGGAGCGATTTCAGTGAAACTCGGTATGGTCATAGTACTATTTTGTCCGACCCCGACCGTGCCATTCAAATGTTATTACGTATTACCAATCCAACATGGTGGCTGTGCGAAATGTTTCACCGGCATTATATATCTCCGAAACTATTACGGATATCACCCTGAAATTTTGCACGGTGACAAAGGGCACTACTAAAAGTTCACCTAGGTGACAATTAAAAACCTGTTAAGTAAAATCTAACATGGCGGCCAAGCGAAGTTGAAACATTTAAATACACTTTTGTCGTGATTTAACCATCCTAGTGATGTGAAACATGACACAGCAAATGTTTATACACATTGTAATTCACTGACACCTAATTTAGGTAATTTGTTTACATAACCTCAAGATGGTGGCTGTGCAAAATTTTTAAATCTTGTTTTTATTTCTTGTGCCCTGATCATGCGATTGAATAAACCGACGCAATAATTTTCATATAAAAGTACATAACTCTATGGCCTACATATATAAAAACCCAACATGGCGACCATCCGTAATATTTGGATGGTTTTCAATATCTACGAATCTATTAAAGCAATCAAACTGAAATTTAGTATGTTGATAGAGACAATTAACATAAGGAGGTTATATGAAATATAGGCTATTTCGTTCTTCACGGAACTACTTGTTTATATTACCTTTAAAATATATAAATAATTGAATAAAACTATGCGGACCAAAGTAGCCAACTATGGTCCAACGTTGGTTTTTTAGCTTGTAACATAGACTACAGTACTGCAGTTGTCATTATCTGCAATGATTTAACGTTCTTCATGTTTAATCTTGCAGATTTGTTACTTTGTCAATTTTGGAACATAACAAAACCTTTATCGGCCACAGTGAGCATTTTATTCTTCCACTGAAAACATCTCTCTCTTAAAATACATTTTTGTTGGTGAATTAATTTCACACAGTTATAGTCTAGTATGTCGTCATTCCTTGGCCAGGTCCAATATTTACCTATCCTCACACATACAACTGAAAGTCAGCGAAACCAGAAAACATGTCCTTAGGAATTCTTGGTAATCTCCCACCGATAGTTGTCCTCATGCTTCCCCGAGGCTATATTATTTCCCTAACATCATAGAGATAGTGTTCCATATTTTCTGTGGTATAGGCCGAATATGACCTACTGGTTCATCCAAAAAATATCTTTTATATTACAACATTATAACGCAAGCGGAGATAACCAGACTGCTTCAGGAACTGTCTACGATCATGCCAGTTCAAACACCCCGTTCTGCTACTGTTCCATTCCTACAACAACCACAATCGGTAAATCGCTGCCAGAATACTTTCTGTAAAATATTCACCTGGATATTCCTGGCCGTCGCGAATGTGCAGACCACCAGAAGCAGGAACACCGCGCCGTTGAGATGACTCATGGTTGTGGATGGCTGAAATCAAGGTGACACAATTATTAGCAACATTGACACTGCCTTCTCTACTGAACAGAACCACCCATTACAACTAGTTCACGTCAATACTGTACGTGCTAATTTACGTTACAACAGCTCACCAAAGCTTAATCTCCAGAGATGATTGTCACGAGCAGAGTGCAGTCACTGTAGCAAAGTTTAATAGCAAGAAGACTTGGAAGGTCTGCGTTGAAGATTATTATTATTATTATCACATTCATTTCACCACATAAGTGGGACATATCAACATTTCGTCGGCTTGTTTGCAAGACGGTGTGGCTAATTCTCTTAAGGTGGCACATTGAGAAACGAGCGAACAATGGAACAGGTCTCCAAGATGATGGCCTTCTGCATGGTGATATGTAGACCAGGATGTATTCCTAATATTTCAAGATTGCGAGCCAATGATTTAGGGATGATGCCGGTAGAAGAAATGACTATGGACCGAACCACTACACTTTCCTGTCTCCACATTTTCCGTATTTCCTCAGCCAAGGGCAGTTATTTGGTGATCTTAACACAGCAGGTTTTTTGCTGATTATGGGAATTGGGCACTGCAATATCAATGAGAAAGGTTCTTTTCTGCACCTTGTCCAGAAGAACGAAATCTGTCTGGTTTGCTGGTATGGTTTTATCAGTAATAACTGATCGGTCCCATAACAACTTGTGACTAGGATTTTCATGTACATAATTATACCACATTGCTGGTATTTCACAACATAACCACACGGGCTTCAGAACCAAAGTACAGTTACTGAAACAGCCACTTCTAAGCTGGAAAGTCGAAATCGCTATCCCTGAACTTCCGGACTATTCGGGTTGTTGAGAGAAATACTGCCTTCTGCATTAGTTTGTACAATAGGATATCCAGATGTAGTTCTTTAAGTCCTAGGAGCAAGGTACTTAGGATCACGCCCGTACTCGAGACAATGATTGGTATGGTCTTTACCCGTTCTACATGCCATTGCCTTTTGATAGGGCCGACTAACTCACTACTGTGTATTTGCAGATCTTTTCCATGATGTGCTTTGATTGGCGATTCTTGTTGTTAGGGATCGAAACATCAATCAAGGTGGCTTGCTTGCTTTATATTCTTGCTGACAGCCAGCAGATCCGGCCTGTTGAGTGATACCGATTGATCAGTCAGAATACTTAAGTCCTTGAAATGGTTTTCCGTGATTTTCTATTTTCATTTTCATTATTGTTACTATCTTTAATTTCTCATAATTATAGAAGGCCTACAATATTCAGTCTACAAGATACGGAGTTGATAATCAAGTCTCCTGTAAACCTTACTGAGAGAAATATAGCCTAACAATATGACACGTATCCAGCAGCACTGCCTTCTGTATTCTGGCAATCAGGTGTTTCATTTGCAGTTCCCCTAAAGCCATTACCATCGTCTCTGGAACAACTCCCGTGGAAGAGATCATCATTGGCAAAATTCTCACGCATTTTAGTCCCAATAGTTTCCATTTTTCTTCAGCCAATGGCGCGTACTTGTTTATTTTACTAGCTTGAGTAGTTTGCATATTTTGGCTAAGAGAGACGAGAAATTTAGTGACATTTTCCTAGTCAGTTTGTAATCGAAGTGGAATGTTTGCTATTATGCATGGTATTGTTTGTTGGATAGTAATTTACGAAATATCAATATACAGCACTTTCAATCGATCAACACGTTAATTAAATATGGCGGGAAAGCTACTCACATCCACTAACATGGACAATAATTTACATTTTTTTTTTTCATTTTCGAGAAGTGTTCAAAAGTATATTATTCATGAAATTTTGTCCAGGTTAGCGAGTACTGTAGATGTGACAAGAACCGGGAGCGGTTACTACGCTCCCTAACGCGCAGCACTAGGCCATGGGGTCAAGCATTCTGCGAACTCGATAGACGTGAGTTTGATCCTCAGGGTCAGTCGTCCTTGAAATAGTTTTCCGAGGTTTTCCCCATTTACAACTCCAGGCAAATGCAGGGATGGTACCTTCTGACAGGCCACCATACGATAAATAAATAAATAAGTTCCAACGTTCGTCACCAGGCGTTGGATGCGATGGCATCTAGTAGTAGCCAAGTTCACAGCTAGGTGTCGTGGACGGTAGCATTTGGTAGCGAAAGTGGGAACTACTTGAAATTATCGTCTACAGTCCTTACTTGAAGAAAAACCAGATAGCACACACTAATACAGCCATCACAATCAACACCGGTTATCAGACAGATTCTACACACACCCAAAGTACACGGGGCTACATGACCGCGGTCTTGCAGCCCCTAAGCTAAGGAACCAACCAACCTACTGTATATCAAGTTTCCCCACGAACGATAAAATATACGATAAATGGACAGAGTTTCTAGTTTAAAGTCACCGTTAATTTCGCTAACAAGAGCCGCTGGCCCTCCATCCTACGTAGAATTCTAAATTCTCAAATGCATTGGCGGGGAATCGAACCAGTGAGAGGCAAGCAGCTTGATCTAATAATTATAAAGTCTAAAGCTGGTTATATTATCACAGTGGCAATAGAGTAAAGTAATGAAAGTGAGTTTAGTCTCTCTTTGAAACTAGACGCACAAATGCGGCCAGTGATATCTAAGAGAAACAATAGTTTGTCCACGAATGATGGGACTCAACTTACCACTGTTTGAGAACGTGTAGAGACACTTGGAGGAACAAGAACTGTTGCCGTTAGTCCATGTTCCCAGGTCTTTATACTGTCCAATTGCCCCCACATGCCCCCACCACCCTCGTCTGATAAACAACACATTTTATCGAACCGGAGAAAATGAGATAACATATTCAGTTGCTTGTCAAAGAAAAAGAATATATGTTCGCAAAACGTCACGCAGTTCCGTAGGTCGTTAACTTGAAAGACATAATGAGTGCTCGTAATCTCCAACAGTAGCGCGTATCGCGACATTAGTACCAATATATCACCTAATGTGCTACACGCAACCAACAAATGCTAACAGGCATTTCCCGGGTACGGTTTGACTATAGTTAGTTATTGGTGTTTTAAGGGGCGGAACAGCGAGGTCATCTGCCCCGGCAGTCCGTCAGCACAAATTTTGCCCAATTACATTAGGCGGGAAAACAGTATTTACATGTTCTAACCTGAAAGAAATAATACAATATAATACGCTTTTATGTACAAAAATGGGTGTTTTTTGTAATAATATCTGATGTTAGAACATGTAAATACTTGTTCCCCGCCTAATGTAGTTGGGCACAATTTGTGTTGACCGACTGAAAAGCTTTCTTTAATAGAAATTAGGTTACACTGAAAACCTTCATTTGACTAGAGTAAGGCAAAAGAGGTTATGCCATTTAAGCTAAAAATGCTTCATAATAAACCGTAATGGTTTCAAGTCAAGTCAAGTCAACCCCTGGCACTATACAGCCCATGACGGGCTAAGGCCGACCAAGCGACCGCTGCCCAGCCATTTGGCCCGCAGATATTGGGGTGACGCGTGATCAGCGCGTCGGGTAACCTCGGCCGTTAATCTTGGTTTTCGTGATCGGGGCGCTGCCTCACTGTCAGACAGCTACTCAGTTGTCCTCACGAGGCTGAGTGCACCCCGTTCCAACCCTCACGTCAGTTTTAAAATCCCTGACGGAGCCGGGGATCGAACGCGGGGCCTCCGGCTGAGAGGCAGGCGCGCTACCCCAACACCACGGGGCCATGGTTTATTTTGAAAAATTAGCAATATTACAATGTCTGCCCAGTTCATATATATTTAATTACTAGCAGAAGTACCCGCTCTTCGAACGGTCTTCGGTAATAATAACCGGAGAATAAAAATGCCATTAAAGGCGCTATCAATTGTGCTACTGTTGCAATGGTTAGGGGCTTGTCATTGCTTCATAAGTTTATCAGAACGAAGTTAGTTTTCTGGGTATATCACAGACACTGTTAATTTAAGGGCCTTAAAACGTGGTTTTCGGAGACCCATTTTAGACTCCCTAGTTTTGTGTCACACATTGAGAAGCGCAACATATGCTTTGGTCGTCTTTCTAAGATAATTTTTATTTTTCGCCTATTTTAGCATGTATTTTGAATTTTTCCCCCCTATACCAACCCCTCTATGAGAAGTACGGTGAAGAGTTTTATAAATGATTGGTGTATTGACTCTTGGTTACAATACCTACTTTTACGATGCTCCAAGCACCCGAACACGAGTTACAGGCGTACATAAACATGAAGATCAATCAACCACAGTGTCAAACAAAATCATCTTTACGATGAACCCATTTGTCGACAAGAATATCATTAGTTAAAATGTGCTCTCAAACTAAATTCACCTACCGTGTACTTCCTGACGTGAAAATAACATTGAAAACCTTGTTGACGAAACGCAATACATGTCAAATGAAAACTGACTCTCACCGTTGTGGAGAGTCCCCTTCCCCAGGCAGACTTCTTTACTAAATTATAAAGGCTTGTGGTGCATGAAAATTCAGGATTTTTAGCCTCCAATGGCCCAAATTCCCAAAAGCTGCAAAAAACACTGTTACAATTCAGGAATTTTAGAAAATAATGTTGCTGTTTGGTGATATAATAGACCTTCTGTACAACCTATCGCACGTGTAAGTTGCGTTTAAAAATTCTAGGGTACCCCATGACCCCCTTAAACGCATTGATGAATTTTACAGTCTATGTTTGTTTCCATGATAACCTTATAGCCATTTGCAAACTTTTACAGACATTTAATAAATTGAATGGCATTGCTTCTTACAGAAATAGATGGAAAGTGGGAGGTCACCTCTTGAGATACTGTTGTCATGGTTACCGGCTTGCATTACTTCATTAGTTTCTTCTTGTTTTTCTTCTTCTTGCGGATGGGCCAGCTAAGGACCACGATGTTCAACTTTTCAGCTTGGCGAGGGACTTGATGTTTGCCTAATATTCGCGCATTCTCTGGCTAAGTTTCTCCTTTCTCTCTTTTGTCAAGATAATGACGGTTTTCTTACAGGGTGGTCTGTTCTGAAAACACTTCTGTGTATGTATCTTTCAGAGATGTGATCGGCTTCTAATATCACTTTCCATTATTTTCAGTTCTTGGATGTTCTTTTTAACGTCTGTTAACCAAGGTGTCACGCTCTTTCTATTCTCCCAGTAGTTGAGAAGCCGGTTGCTTAGTCTTGTTGGGTTCATCCATGAGACATGTCCGTAAAAAGCCAGACGTCTCTTCCTGTCCACATCTGTGATTTTCTCAGTATATCTACATAGCTCCTGATTTGGTCTTCTTCTGTACTCGTCATCTATTTTAGTTTATTAACTGAAATTAGTTTTCTGGGAATATCTCAGAAATGTGGTTTTAGAGCCTTAAAACGTAGAAGACTCCGAGCCACCGAGGGGCTGAAAATGAGTTTTGTCTCGTCCTTGTACGCCATAATATAATAATAATAATCATAATAATATTTTAATAATGTAGGGATAGGGATATAATAGTACTTTAGTGCCACACCCGCACGTGTAAATCGCGTGAAGAAATTCAAGAGTACTCCTTGACCCCCTTAAGCGCATTATATACGTATTGATGAATTTTACAGCTTAAGTCGGTTCCGTGATAACCTTATAGCCGTTTGCGAACGTTCACAGTATTGTAATAAATTGAATGGCATTGAGTCATACAGAATTAGATGGACTTCAGAGATTGTGTTGCCATGGTTACCGGCTTGCATTCTTTCAATAGCTTAATAAATGAAATTAGTTTTCGGGGTATATCTCAAAACTGTTGGTTTTAGGACCTTAAAATGTGTTTTTCGGGGCCCGTATGGCTCTCGAGTTTTGTTTATCACATTGAGACGCTGAAAATGAGCTTGTCTCGTCTTTCTACGCCCATTTCAGCATGCATTTTAAGGGGGTAGGCCCTTTTATGAGAGCTATGGAGAAGAGTTACATCAATGATTACTTTCGTGCCTCTGATGGATATCTGTACCAAATCTTACGTTGATCCACTCAGCCGTTCTCGAGTGATGCACGTGCAAAGTTGTACACAGACAAACAGACAAACAAACGAACAGACAGACAGACAAAAATTTTGTTTTTATTTAATTGACAATGTTTCGAGCCATCTCTTTAGCTCATCTTCACCAACATTTCTAGCGGGTTCAAACCCGGCCGAAGCCGTCGGATTTTTTAAGAGCGTTAAAAATCCCTCAGTATGCCTTCCTTCGGAGGGGAAGTAAAGCCGGCGGTCCCATGTCATAGATTTATGGCATGTTAAAGAACCTTCCACTAATTGCACCTGTGTGAAGCTAAATTGGATAGGTTATTGTAAACAACGCTCTTAGGTTTCTAAGTTCGTTGCCAAGAGCCGACTGCGGTGGCGTCTAGCAGCTGAGTTGTGAACTTAGCCTAGTAGTCGTTGACGGTGGCGCTTGGCGGCAAAAGTAGGAACTATTTGAAAAATTCTAAGTTGCAGTACTTAAATTAAAATAACAGATAACACACACTAATACAGTCATCACAATTAACACCGGTTATCAGACAGATTCTACACACACCCAAAGTACACGGGGCTACATGACCGCGTTGTCGCAGCCCCTAAACTTAAGAACCAACCAACCAACCACCAACATTTCTTAAATCAATAAAACAATAAAA
This sequence comes from Meconema thalassinum, assembly GCA_946902985.2. Taxonomy (NCBI): domain Eukaryota; kingdom Metazoa; phylum Arthropoda; class Insecta; order Orthoptera; family Tettigoniidae; genus Meconema; species Meconema thalassinum. Next base: position 303,661,862 of record OX336396.1, on the reverse strand, counting down.
TTCTAAGATCTTCATATAAAGTTCTAAGTTAATAACATTTTATATATTTTTACTTAAAATAAAAATTTCACAACACGTTTTCTTGAGGTATGTCAACTTCGATCAAAATGGAATTATTTAATTATTATTATTATTATTATTAATATTATCAATGTTATTATTATTGTTGTAAAATGCGTATATGTTTACCCTATTGGTTTGGTAAAGGTTGATCCCTATTTACTATTGGTATATTTTAGTTATTTAATCCACTTTGTGAATATTAAAGCATTATTATTATCATTATTATTTATACAAACTTGTAAGTTTCGATATTCAATATCTTCTTCAGCGTTCAAATATTTATAGCGTTTGCAATTAATAATTGGCCTGTTTGCCATCTCTTGATGAATGCAGTATATTTGCATTTGTCTGTTGGCACAGGCTAGAGTAAAATGTGGCTTTTCACCGATATCTCAGTCTCACTCATGGCTGTGATTATATGGAAGCTACTGAGGTATGGGTGGTGCTTAGTAATGACATTCAGGGCACAGACAGTGCCTGTGGATGCTGTGAAAGGTTCTACTCATAGGGCTAGTTCAGCTGTTCTGACCCAGTGAGGAATGCAATGGCAAACTACCTCACTCCTCTTCTTGCCTAGTGCGCCTCAATATAGCGCTGCCTGGGATTTTTGTGGGTAGACACCCACATAACCTAATGGCGGTGGTTTTTGAGGATCCAACCAGCCTTCGGGCTGATTACCTAACAGACAGCAATTAATAAAATAAAAATTGTTATCCTTACAATAATTTGATTAAAATAAATGTTCCAAATAAATAAAAGTTTCCCAACATTAGAAGATGTTAAACTCTATTAACGCCGAAGAAGATATCATTGAATATTGGTATAAAACAAAGTCCCCGATTCTTGGATGTCACGGGTAATCTCGAGAACCGCTGGATGGATTTTGATGCGATTTTTCACTATTCTGTAAAGGATATATCGAGGAGGGTGTCTGTAGAAAATAATGTATTTATGATCAAAGGAAGCCAAGCAATAACGATTTCAGTGAAACAGTCGGAAAGTAACCCTGGCGTTCGTGCGCTTTTTAAGCTTACTATGGGCAAACCGTTAAAATATAAATATACGACGAGTGTAAGGATTGTTGAACATGAAAAGTTCTACAAAAAAGTCCGTGAGTCTCCATCTTAAATACATCGCCCACTATAAGTGTTTTTACGTTTTCATTTATTCCAACACTCTCCATTCAATTACTCTGGCGACAGTTTACGAGTTAGCTAGGGGCAAGCCTATCACCCCAGGTACAGCCTAGCTAGCATGTTAAGAAATAAAGTCAACGAAAACTTTGTTCACAATAAATTATTTCAAAAAGCAGTTAGAAAAGGCAAGGAAATGAATTGACATAGTAATATATTAGAAATTAATGATCCCCAGAGCTCGCTGTGATGCTGAATCGTGTAACAGGATGCGCGCTAATTGAGTACAGTGAAACGTGACTGAGGATTTGCTAGTTAACACAGGAGGTTCGATTTTGTGAACGTGTTCTTGTGTGGCAAAACAGAACATCTATTAGCAAGTATAGGCCTACTATTACAATTATTCATGCTTTTGGGATTTAAAATTCCTTTCGAAACGTTTAGAATTTTGGTTGGTTCCTTAGTTTAGGGGCTGTGACAACGCAGTCATGTAGCCACATGTACTTTGGGTGTGTGTAGAATCAAGCCACAGAAATGAGATTTATTAGGACTATGAACCAAAGTACCAGGAGAGACAAGATCAGAAATGAGGTACACAGAGCAACAGCTGGCATCAGGGTCCCTGTTACCAACTGTGCATGCTGCTTGCATGCCGAGCTTCTATGCCGAAGATCGCGGGTTCAAACCCGGCCGAAGTCGTCCAATTTTTTAAGTACGTTAAAAATCCCTCAGTATGTCTTCCTTCGGAGGGGAAGTAAAGCCGGCGGTCCCATGTCATAGATTTATGGCATGGTAAAGAACCTTCCACTAATTACACCTGTGTGAAGCTAAATTAATATAGGTTAAACATTTGACTAACGTTCTTAGGTTCCTACGTTTGTCGTCAAGAGCCGACTGCACTGGCATCTGGTAACTAATTTATGAACTAGTTGCTCGTTGACGGTGGAGTTTGGCAGAAAAAGTAGGAAATACTTGAAAATTGATCGTGTGCAGTCCTTAATTAAATTAAAACAGATAAACACACTAATACAGTCATGACAACTAACACCGGTTATCAAACAGATTCTACACACACCCAAAGTACACGGGGCTACAAGACCGCGTTGTCGCAGCTCCTAAACTGAGGAACCAACCAACAAACCAAGTGCTGCATATTCTCTACACAAATACTTACAACGCTGGAAGTATGTGTATTCAGTTCCGCGATCTCTAAGGCTACCAGTATCGATGAAAATCGATATCTGCCATCGATTACATCAAATGGCGTTGTGGTCGTAGATACAGCAGTGACAATTCGTGACTGATAACATTTTGTATATTTGGTTGTTCTATGATTTAATAACAAGAATACAATAAAAGAGTGATCTTTAAAACCCCTTATCACATAATTTGTTAGACTTACCCCATACTAAAGGAAGATTTCAATAGAAACTCGATCATTATGACAATTTATTTTCCGAAATACCCACCGAAATAGTGTCACTTTTAACAGCGAAATCAACATTTTTATTTCACAAAAAATAGGGCCCTTCCTTTAACTGACATATCAACAGTGATCAAAAGTCTCCAATTTCTAATAAGAATGTCTTGTGTCTTCGAAGCATTGAGAATCAGATTGTGGTCAGCTGCCCAATTTACTAACCTTTGCATGCCATTATTAAGACTCTCTATCACATTAGGGATTTGTGTAGTAGGAAAAAGAGCACATACTTGAAGATCATCAGCAAACATGTTGAAAGATGCTGAATATGTCGAAGGTATGCTGTATAGTAGAAACAATAGTGGGCCAAGGACTGACTCTTGCGGCACGCCATTTATTTTCGCAATGCCCATTCAGAACAAGAGAGATTTAGCCTAATGTTGTTAAGGATATAATGGTTTACAAAAGACCAACTTCTCTACGGTTTACTAAGTTGAAGAAAGTGAAAGGCTCATTCCCTGTGCTATGCAGATACTCTGAATGATTGCGGATGAGAGAGAAAAGCTACCATGATAGTGAAAATAATTCTTTTACAGTTCAGCGACGTTGAGTCGAGCAAGTGGGCATGTACGCGGGGGGTGTAGCATTTCCCTCTCCGGCACAGTTTACTCAGTGGCGCTTGTCTCGTTGTTCGACCACACGATTCATTATTCTGTGTGTTTTGTTTGAAAGCCATGCCAATTTTTTTAAATATTGTTGGCTATTTATTAGAAGCTCACATCTGTCCGACAAGACAAAGAGGTGCACTGTCCCGGCAAGATAAACGTCTGTCCATTCCACGCATTACAGCGGAAGTGTCGCAAAGTGAAACTACCATTGTTAATTGACACATTTGAGATATTTCACATTTTCGGTCACATTTACAGCTGAACAGTCTCATAAAGAAACATAACATGACCCATGCGATAACGTATGTTAATGAAGTTCATATTCTTGGAAACTTTTCACCGGACTGGTTTACGGTTACAGATAATAGGAAGCTCAGTCAGCTGGTGAAAGGCGAAATGTAACAGGCTGATAGAAGCACACTTAGATAAGGTTGAAATCATTGCGGCCATAAACAGACAATTGACCTACCTACCGAAAGCGTGGCGCTCTACGCTAAAGGTCACCGAGCGTGCCCTGGATGCTGAGGAGAGGGAAGTCGTGGAAATCGAGCAACCGTGGGGACGGTAAATCTAGAGGGTGGAGCGGGGCTGGCGGCTGGTTACCGGGCGCGCGGGCCTTCCGCCAGGCAACCGAGCTTGTACCGCGGATTGCACGTTGGTGGAAACCGTAACACAGTACATTAATTAATGGTAAATTTACCAGCAAATCATGATTAAAGAACTTACCTATCCACAGATGATGCTGAATGTTCTCCTTCAGCTGACAGACAGGCGTTTTACCGTGTAAATAAATTAGTGTTGTAATTCCCTTCTGTTGTGAGGGATATCTGCTGCCGTATATTGTTTTCCAGCTCCACTAGAGTACGGGTAATTGATCTGTACACTTTATATTATAAATTAACCCACGGGATTAGGTCCGCGCTTCCATTAATCACAGTAAACACGCAGGAGGGTGCAGAAGTAGCTACATAATGTAACGATGTAACTTCCAAAGTTACTGTCTGTCAGCTGAAGAAGAATATTTTTAGTATCATCTGTTAAAAGGTAAGTTCTAACCTTTAACTGGTGACGAGAGGTCATTCAGAATACCAAGAAATAAAAAGAACATCTGTGGTTCTTTAATGAAATCTTGCAGCTGTTGTTTATGTTACCTTCTTATCTGTGCGCTGACACATCACACCCTCGTTGATGAATGTTTAGTGACTTAATGACTTTAATGACCCTGGCTAGCTCGCCTCTGCCTGGCGCAACCCTGCGACCCGAGCTCGGTTGGCTGATGGACGGCGCGCGCACCCGGCGGAAGTATCTCACTGTATAAACTGTCGTTACCTACTCAGGGAAAACTTTCCTTTTTAGTTTAAGGTGTTAAAGGTTAAAATAACAGGGTAATGTAGACATAACGCTACGTTTTTCGTAAATAAGATTATCTTTATTCATTACTTTTAATGGAAATACAATCAGAATATGAATGGAAAACATAAACCATTTGTCAACGTCGAGCAAAAGACCCGAGCACTGCCATCGATCATTGCTTACAAACTATTGAGCAAGACGCGTGTCATCTAGGCAGTGTTTCCCAAACTTTTTTGTGTGTGAAGGCTACCACTTTAAGATATGAGAATCTCTCGCGTACCACCTAATGGTTGGGAGATATAGTAACTATAACCACCACCACCACTACGTAGCAGACCAAAAGATGGAAGGCACATTGGTTTGTTAGAGTTAGACTGTTGGAGTAAAAGTTCAAATAATAAAAAGTGTGTCCAGTTGTTTTATTATTTATTACAATACGTACTCAATTCAAACATTCAGAAATGACACTGTACAAATAATATCAATAAAAGAACTCTTAATAATTAAACATAAAACCCAATTTCAACTAACAACTTCAATGTGAAGGGTGAGCTTGAAGATTAGAAGCGAACTTAGGAATGTCTGGTTTAAGATTGCTGAGTCTCAAACGAAGATCGTTTACCACTGTAAGGAGCCTATTCTGTATTTATTCTTGAGATAAACAAGTGAAGAAAATGCAGTCTCACACAAGTAGCCTACGAAGTAGTGAAAGGCAGTATAAATCTAACTGCTTTGTCAGCTATGTCTGCATAGTCTGCACGTCTCTCAATCCAAAAGTTCACAAGAGCCATTTTTGAAAAAGTTTGCTATAGTTCTGAATCACAATTCAATTCATAAAACTGCTCCTTATATATGGCCTTAATGTCCTCCGGCAACATATCAATGTTTATATATTTCTAAATTTTGTACTTTGATATTTTTTTAATTTTTATATTTTTCATAACATTACCGCGTACCACAGTTCGGGAAACGCTAGCGTGTCAACCATTTCCGGGTACCTATATAAACCCAGTGCTTCTGTATGGCGTAGAAACATGGACCTTGAAGGAAGAAACCATTTCAACACTCCCCGCGTTTGAACTATGAATATATAGAAGGTTTCTAAAGATACCATGGACTCATAAGATTACCAACCAAGGAGTCTTACGAAGGATGAATAAAACCCAAGAAATAGTCAATACTGTTAAATGCCGTAAGCTTCAATACTGGGTCACATAATGAGGAACAGGGGAAGATACGAACTGCTGCAATGAATTTTGCAAGGGAAAATAGAAAGAAAACGAGCCTCAGGACGAAGAAGAATTTCCTGGCTTGCCAACCACAGAGTATGGTTCGGATAAACATCCACCCAATTGTTCCAGATAGCGACCAATAAAGACACCATAGCCAGAATGATCGCCAACGTTCGAAGCAGACAGGCACCCTGAGAAGAAGAATAGTCTCTGAGTACTCAGAAAATACATGGCTTTTCGCCAAAATCTGGGCCCAAATTATCAACTTTCGTGGTAACCAGGAAATGCTAAACACACAAAACATATCATAGAATGAGAATACTGTATCTCATTGTCAGTTTCAATGGGACGTTTGGAGGATCTTCAAGCTATCACACACTATTCTAATCATAAGGCCATATCTGCACAGTTCACGAAGATTCAGATATTTCCTTTTGATTTTCTGTGTACTTCGAACATGAATTTCTGCATCTAGGTCGCTAGGCGGCCTCACTGATGCACTCTGTTCAATCGTCATCATTACGTATCCAGTTTTGTCTCTTTGTGGGCCGGCTGCATTACCTGAACTAATACTAGATCAATCAGATAATTGAAAAGAGACGAGCATTCAGTCCCCTAAATTGCGTGCATACGCGGATTAAACTGGTCAGCCAGCTAGAAGAATCTGTCACGGCAGTGGACATGCCCCACTCAAAGCCGGTAATGACGAGGCATGGAATAGCGTCCAATCCACACTAGGAACGTTGGGGATGAAAATATAGCAATGCATTTCTAACATGGATATGATTTTGGGCTGGGCCTTATCTGGAATTAGCGTGGATACCGTGTTACCATGGCAACAAGAGCAAGCACACTCAATCCCCTCGTTGAAGCGTGCACGCGACAATGCTAGTAGACAAATATTAACATATCCAAGGTTCAGATTGGCGGCGTAGTTGGTAGCATGCTGAGCTTCTATGCCCAAGGTCGTGGGTTCTAACGCGGTCAAAGTCATCGGATTTTTAAGAGCGTTAAAAATCCCTCAGTACCAACCATGTTGATGGTCAGCTGTCTGAAGAAATATCGACTATGAAGGGAGTTCGCCAAGGTTGCATTCTTTCTCCGCTACTCTTTAACATCTATTCTGAAAAGATTTTCCAAGATGCTCTTAATGGAAAGCCTCTAGGAGTAGTGGTGAATGGATCTATCATTAATAACATCCGATATGCTGATGACACTCTCATCCTTGCAACGAGTATGGATGATCTACAAAATCTACTGGATTCTATTTCTGAAGAGAGTAATGCCATGGGATTACATTTAAATGTCGTTAGTAGAAACAAAGATGAAATTCAGGTCATTCTGACACTTGGTAATGAAAGAATTGAAAGGGTTTCATCATATAAATATTCAGGATGTCAAATCAATGATAACTGGGACTGAAGTCAAGAAATTCGCTGTAGAATTGAGCAGGCAAGAAGTTCTTTCATGAAAATGAGAAAAGTTTAGACCAGCCGTGTTTTACGTACGCCTTTACGCACCCGACTGCTTCGATAATACGTTTTTAGTGTCCTGTTCTAAGGGGTTGAATCATGGACGACACTTATGGAGGTTTTAAGTAAGAAACTGATAGCATTTGAAATGTGGACGTATCGCAGGATTTTAAGGATATCATGGACAGCTTAAGTCACAAATGTGGAAGTACTGCGGCGTATGAACAAAGACTTGGAAATTCTCAGTATCTTCAAAAGGAGAAAACTAGAATACTTTGGTCATTTCATGCGCAAAAACAAATACCACCACTTGCAATTAATTATCCAAGGGAAGATTGATGGCATTAGGGGTCCAGAACGCAGACGAATATCCTGGCTAAAGAACTTAAGCCAGTGGTTTGGACTTAATACAGTGACACTGCTTAGAACAGCTATGAACAAACAGCAGATCGAGCTACTGATCGCCAATGTTCTTGGAGGACGAGGCACTTGAAGAAGAATAATATGCCTTCCTTCGGAGGGGAAGTAAAGCCGGCGGTCCCATGTCATAGATTTATGGCGTGTTAAAGAACCTTCCACAGACTAAACTTGTATGGAGCTAAATTTCTAGGTTATATTTCGTTGTAATGCTCTATCAAAGTTCCAACGTTCACCTCTAGGTATCATTGATATCTGGTAGCGAAAATTGGAACTACTTGAAACTGAACGGAACTTGTAGCTCAGCCTAGTGGTGTCTGCTTGAAGCAGCTACAGCCTCTGGCGAGCCGAACATGTCCTCGGACACTCCCAGCACTAAAAGCCATACGATAATTAAATAAATAAATAAATAAATAAATAAATAAATAAATAAATAAATAAATAAATAATTCAAATATTCTCAACGATCGCATGATTATTACACAAGAAATAAAAACCTAATTTCAAAATTGCACACAGCCGCCATCTTGAGGTTATGTGAACAATAAAACTAAATTAGATGCCAGTTCATTACAATGTGACTATTAATTCTCAGAATTTCTTATTTCTAATTCACAGTTTCAAGTTGTTTACACTAACGCGAAAACTAAATCCTTTTATTATATCTTACTGTGGTTGAAAGTCAATTTTGTCAATAGTAGCATCAATTTATTCCTTTTATATTACCTCATATGGAAAATTAAGGCATTTTGAAACGTAATTACATAATTAAATTAATTATACTTGTCGCATTCTCAGAATTATATTGAATTAAACTAAATTTTCAGCTATTTTTGCTAGAATCAAACTCGGTTCTGTCACAGAGAAACGTTACGTTTTACGAACTTCTTACTGTAATTTTCTTGGTCATGAGGTCTGATTTATTTTAAATGGCTTGTTGTTTTGTCAATGTGGCAGAAAATAAGTTGAAACTTGACTAGCGCTTAGAGACATACCAGCGGGGCTAACGAAGCGACCCGAATACTCACGACCGCAACCCATCAACCATCCCATTCGAGACAAACCAGCGGCTCAGTCCAAAATTCACGTAATATAGGCACTCACTGGACAACTGAAATCGACTAAATTCCAGCCGCCGAGTCTTCAGCAGGGTGCTACGTGAATTCTCATCCCCTTATCTCCACTAATATACTACTTGATATTCTTCCCTGGTCCTTCCTCAACAGCTTATGAATTGCTTGGAAAAGCCGTTTCATGTGCAGTACCTGAGTTTCTAGTGAACAAATATTGTCATACAGACATTAGCGTATACAGTATTACAGTATTTCCGTTGCGAAACAATACTTTTTTTTACAGTAAGAGACAGAATATGTAATTTTAAATAAAGTAAAATGATGTTTAAGAAAATCCCATTTTGATTAATTATGTAAAACTAGCATTACCCGTCGCGGCTTCGCCCGCGAATATTCTAGTTGTAAAGAGTACACTTAGCAAAATCTCAATCATGAATGCTATGACTGATTTATCCTTGGAATGAATAATCAGACTTTATCAATTCAGCTACTGGTGCAGTGGTTAGGGGTTTGTCATTCCTTCATAGGTACAACAGAGCGAAGTTAGTTTTCTGGGAATATCACAGACACTGTTAATTTAAGGGCCTTTAAATGTGGTTTTCGGAGACCCTTTATAGTCGGGTGAAAAAGACCTTTCGTACCACACTCACACGTGAAAATTGCGTGACAAAATTCTAGAGTGCCCCTTGACCCCCTTAAGCGCATTATACTGTATGTATTGATGAATTTTACAGCTTAATTTGGTTCAGTAATAACCTTATAACCGTCTGGAAACTTTCACAGTAATGTAATAATTGGAATTGCATTGCGTCTTACAGAAAGAGATGGACCTGTGAGATTCTGTTACCATGGTTACCGTGTTGCATTCTTTCATTATTTCATTGCAAATATACATGTTTTAAGGTATTTATTTAATTGTGAGGCATTTGAAGAGTAAGTGAGTGCGTTTCGCTTACGCATTGGGTTATGCTGAACCTGTAGGTACCCAATATGTGTAGGTTGGTGTTAATGGGACCTTATTTTTCGGTACAAAACTGGAATGGGACCTTAGCAGAATAATATAGGGAGGGATAAAAACACAGAATATGTAATTTCACATTAAAAATTAAAAATATGTAAAACAAATGTCATTATGATCAGATATGTAACAATAAAATGTAATTATATGATAGCTTAAGTTCTAATTCATGGACATTTATCATTTGTAGTTATGCATAAGCAGAGGGAAATAATATGTATTTACATAAAAATATTAGCCCTAATGATCGGTCTAGGTTGTGAAGTTTCGGGTACGTTCGGTTTGCCCCGCTGGTCAGTCTCGAGTGGGATGGACGATCGGTTGCGGTCGTGAGTATTCGGGTCGCTTCGTTAGCCCCACTGGTCTGTCTCTAAGCGCTAGTGAAATTTGTTGACTAGTGTGATTTTCATATACAGTACAACAATCCAACATGGCGGCCATGGAAAATATTTCACCCGTTCTCAATATCAGCGAATATGTTGCAGTAATCACCTTTTCACTGTTTAAGAGCCACTATGCCCTTCGAATATTCAAGCACAAATACCATCAACATGGATTCCTACAAGAGATTCCTGACATGGATCTCTTGTCTTTAGTAGCGTTGTAGCGAACACCCTCCTTTTCTTACTACCTTTCATAGCTCTACTTCCAATGTTCTCAGTCCTCCTTCCTCGAGGGTTGAGGGCATTTCTTTCCCCTAGATTTTATTTCCCTTATTCTATATTATTGTCTATATTTTCTTCTCCCACTGTCCTAGGTCCGTGATTACAGTGAAGAATAGCGTTAATATTGTATGAGCAAAGGTGAATATAATAATGATGCAATAATGACAAAGATAATTAATTGAATTTCATAATATTAATTCAGGTTGAGGTAAAACATGGGAAAATTAAAAGAACAGAGAAATTCAAATACCTGGGAGAATGGATCCAACCCAATGGAGTGGATAAAGCGGCAAACAAGGTAAGAGCCAGAAAATTAGACCTGGCCTACAAGCTAACACAGAACAGGTATAACAAACGGGCAATATCATACAAGGCCAAAATCCGACACTATAACTCAGTCATAAAACCAGAAGGATTGTACGCTTCAGAGTGCCTAATTTTAAATTAAAAAGGGGAGCTGCAAGAACTCGAGAAAAAGGAAAGGAAGATTCTGCGGAAAATTCTGTGACCTCGGAAAACTTCTGATAAAACTTGGAAGAAGAGGAAAAACGAGGAGCTCTACAAGTGTTCTGAAAAGGTCACGGACACAATGTGGGAAAGAAGGCTGAAATTCTATGGACAACTCGTTAGATTGGACGAGAGCCGACTAACCAAAAATATCTTCAAATACGTCATGGGATTAAAGGCCACCTCTCAGTGGGTAGAAGAGGTCAAGAGGGATGCAGCAGAAGTTGGAATTACTCCAGAGTTGATCCACAATAGAAGTGAGTTTAGAAGAAAGGTAGAAAGTTTAAAATCATTTGAAGAGTACAAAGAGACCCGTGCGGATCACTTCCGAGGAGGAGAGAAAGATAAGGAGCAAAAGAATGAAGAGGTTCTGGGAAGAAAAGAGAAGGAAAGCCAAGAAGCCTTCAGTTCTATGCGGTCCATAGTTGGCCAAATTCAAAAGAAGAAGTTAAGTTGAATCTTTCAAAAATCCTATAGTGAATTCAAACTGAAATATGATTCAAAAATTGTAGAAAGGGAAATATAGTAGTGTAAAATTAACATCAGTAGAATGATTGAGAAACCTGAGGATTATCGTAATGATCATTAAAATTTCTGTTGAATGTATGTATGGTATATGAGAGTTTCTGTTCGTAGATGTGAGATGAATTTACTTTTGATTGGAATAATTATGGTGTAATATAAATAAAACTATTATCTTGTTTATTGAGGGCATTTTGGCAGGAAGCTTTAAGGCATTCTTCTGAAGAACGGCTTACATGTGTGAAAAAATCCACAACCTGCTTCCAGTCTCCGACCGGGTCAGGAATGGAATGAAGCCCCCAACTAGCGGCGAGGATATGAACTGTGCCGGCTGCCGAAGCCTGTCGCACTCCTCTGGGGCAATGATGAAATGAATGACAGATGAAATGAAATGATAGTGGAGAGTGTTGCTGGAATGAAATTTTGACAGAGAAAACCGGAGTACCCGGAGAAAAACCTGTCTGCCTCCGTTTTGTCCAGCACAGATCTCACATGGTGTGACCGGGATTTGAACCACGGACCCAGCGGTGAAAGGCCGGCGTGCTGCCGCCTAAGCCACGGAGGCTGGCTTATATGTGTAAATTATACAAATGAATTATTTTCCCATACTTCACCAAATGCCCCAGAACTGGAAATCTCTCAGGAACAGTAGTTGCTCGCTACTGTATAGGAGCTCTTGACAAACTATTGAGAATGTGTTAAGAAACGCCGGAGTAAAATGGTTCTTGTGTGGACTGTGACAGAAGGAAGTGAGTTATTGGTAATCTTTGCACTCTACGCACCTGTAATATATTCCATTTGTGCGTGGTTATCAGACTGTACGTGACCTGCAATAAAATGTATGATCAACCGTTAATATCAGTCGCTTTCCTTTCCTCGTATCACCGGCCTGCTCTGTATATAAACCCGATGAACAGAGAATTATCAAACAGAGAGTTAGCATCAAATAAGCCGATACGAAGGCTGATTTACTAGTGCTTCTCAGCCGCCAAGCCACAGGACTATCTACGATTTGGCAAGTATTAAAGAATTATTGGGTATGTGCAACTACAATGCACGACGATATTTGAGCATGACAACGTATTTTCGGACTGATATGTTTAAACTGTCGCTGTATTTTTGCGACGCTTCGTTGTAGATAACACCTATTCACAGATGTAGTAAGATGCGAATATGGCAGTTATCTTTTGTGCATGAGATTTCAAGTTTGGGAAGCTTGATTTTTGTATGGCATTGTAGAAATCAATTTTTGAATCATTGAGGAATGAAAAATCCACAGCCTGCTTCCTGTCGACCAACCGGGTCAGGAATGGGATGAAGGAAGCCCCCATCTAGCGGCGAGGATATGATCTGCGCCGGCTGCCGAAGCCTGTCACACTCCTCTGAGGCAATGATTAAATGAATGACAGATGAAATTAAATGATAGTGGTGCTGGAATGAAATTGTGACAGGGAAAACCGGAGTAACCGGAGAAAAAGCTATCTGCCTCCGCTTTGTCCAGCACAAATCACACATGGAGTGACCGAGATTTGAACTCGGTACTCGGCTGCTAGCATTTAAAATGATATAAAGTCTAGTATTTCAGACTGACTATCCGTGTCATTTTACTTCTAGGTATAGAGAACAGAAAATATGACCTATGTGAAATTGTTGGTAGTAAAATTAGAAACCATGTCGCGGGCCGGATTAGACTAGCTCAAGGGCCGCACTTGGCCCGCGCGCCCTACTTTGCTTTAAGGCAATTACAGTCACGGAGTACTAAAAAATGGAACACTCTCATACTGTACTTAATAATTATTTCTCACTTACGCCACATCTTTCTTTTTTCCTTTTTTGTGTAGTAGTTGGTATTGTTCTTCCGTAGTTTACAGTGATATTAGAGTATAAATATTACAGTGAGAAGGGCATTTTCACGGTAAAAGTTACAGATTATACAGTTGTAAAAGAACACATGTAATTATTGCGTTTGGCTTTAAGCGCACACTCTGATAAAATAAATGATGATGACTGTAACGAATGGCAAAGTGCCAACTTTCGACTTGCTCAATCTATATAAATATAAAGCAGTATCGTAACTTCGTCTGTTGGACGTAAATGTTTACACGTTCCAGTGAGCAACAAGGTAGCGAGTAACTTCTCTCTCAAATCCTAACAAGCGCGTCAGCTTTTAGTTCTGAGGAAGAAAATTCCAAACACATTAATTTGTAGGTTGGTTGGTTAGTTGGTTAGTTTAGGCGTTGCGACAACGTGGTCATGTAGCCCCGTGTACTTAGTGTGTGTGTAGAATCTGTCTGATAACCGGTGTTAATTGTGATGACTGTATTAAAGTGTGATATCTGTTTTTAATTCAAGTAAGGACTTCAGGCAATAATTTCAAGTTGTTCCTACTTTTGTTACCTAGTTTGTGCGTGTTTACCTTATTCATTCCTAATAATGATTGTTTATATTCTTACGTGCAAGTAGTATCTTATTTATCAAACTATTATAAGTGACCACTTTGTGGACAGTAGGAGATAGCTGACAAACTTTAGTTTGCTACTAATTGACTTGGTTATTATATTGGTTTCGGTCGTCTGGGGACCACGAGCCAATTTCAACGCTTTGTCGTTTGCTGTTCCTTCTTCTTCCTTCATCATCTCACTATGTTTATTCTCCTTCCTTTCCTCAGACCATTTCAAGTCGGTTTTCTTTCGCTTCCACCCTTGGAATCCTTCCATTTTTATAACTTTTTGACTAAGAATATCTATCTTCTTCTCTGATATTATTTCTTTCCAAATCCTTTTTGACTTCTTGTACCCAGCTTGTTGACTTCTTGTTCCACAGGAATGTGAAGATCAGCTTGGTTAACCTAGTGTCATCCATCCTGTACAAATGTCCATACAATAGCAATCTTCTCTTCCGAATTGTTTCTGAAATGTTTTCTATTTTTCGATATATTTCACCATTACTTCTTAATTTCCAGAATTCTGCAGTTTTTTAAGGACCGAGTATTTTGCGTGTAATTCTTCTTTCTACTACTAATTGACTTTATTATTATTATTAATATTATACTGTGTTCCAAAAATATATATTTACGTAGGTCTACGGTTTTTCTTTCAGAGATCACTGAGTGAGTGGCACTGCAGAGAAAAATATGACTTGGAAACATTTTCTATGGATTGGAGGATTTCTGTTCGTGTATACAGGTATGGACACTTGTAACCTTTAGTAATACATTTGACTAGGCAAATAATAAGAAAACTTAACACCGTCCTTGAAGGATGAATATTGCTGTATCTAGACAGGCATGTATGCTGGACCTCCAGCCAGTCTCGACGAATCGATGGGTAAGCCAACGATTCCGTACTTAGAGAATTCTACAAGATCTCTAATATCAAAATTATAGAAATACTAATGGAGGTGGAGGAACCATTTCAAAATTGGTAGTTAATTCCGATTTCGAGCACGGCTATGAGGTGGGAAGAATGTTGATATTGTAATACTATGATGTCAAACTGTAGAATTTCAGGATAATTGTTCAATTTATTAAGACTGTGAAACTTCTCCATTTCCTGTATTTCAATCATCAAAATCATCATCATCATCATCATCTTCATTTCCCCTTTTCCAGCTGACACTGGTCAAATATGTTTCCTCTCCACTTTGTTCTGTCGTTCCACCATTCCTCTTCCGACACGGTGTTCCAATCCATGTTCCGTTTTCTAATGCTATTCTTCACCGAGTCCATCCAACGTAATCTTGGTCTTCCTTGCCCTCTCTTTCCTGTCATCCGTCGTTCCAGTGCTCGTCTTGGTAGCCTTACTTAATTCGTCCGTTTGACATATCCAAACCATCTCAATCTGTTTTGCTCCAGTTTGTCATTTAGTTTCTGTACCCCCAGTACTTTCCGTATATCTTAATTCTTACCCTGTTTCTCCTCGGTTTTTGGACCATACTTGTCAGGAATCTCATCTCAGCTGCCTGTAATCTGCTCTCATCCCTCTTAGTCATTGTCCAAGTTTCCGCTGCATATGTCGTTATAGGAGCATAATATGCTTTGTACATAACTTCTTTAGCCTTAATTGGTACCGTATATCCTTGTTCCATACTAGTCCCCGTACCTGTTGGTAGAAAGCACTCCCGAGTTTTATTCTTCTGCTAATTTCCAAATCTAGTCTTCCATCTTCAGTCAGTTCACGTCCCAAGTATTTCAAGTGTTTCACCACTTCCAGTTCCTTATCTCCAGCTTTGATTACTCCTTTTCCTTCTTTCTCACCTCTACTCATCACCACTGTTTTACTCTTCTCCACATTTATCTTCAATCCCCAATTAATTAAAACAACAATCGCTACATGAGTGCAGACGTACAGATTCCTTCGGAATTTGAGACTTTGATGGAGTTTTATGAATTTAGTTGATTCGGTACCGTACCGTCGTCAAACAGGATGAGCATGCACGGTACAACATATTGTGTTTGCAAGGAACTAAGCTATGCAAAAATATGACTTATTTGTTGTTGATTGATTTAGGGAAGACATGGGCAATCATTTTGGGCCAGGGCCAGATGCAATACAAAATAATCCAGGCGGGCCGAAAAAAAAACACATTTGTAAAAATAGATTATAAACTTTTTATTTCAGAATTTTAAATGAAACAAAACTTAAAGGCTACAATGTAAAGAACATATAGCCTACTTTGTCCTAAATGCATGGGTATTGTTATAACTCTTTGTCCTTTTCAAGGAGTATAATTGAATGTTGGTTGTAGTAGCTTGTTGAAATACAACGTGCTATAGGGATATTAAACATGAATATGAGGTGCCCTTTGCCAGAGCTACCTCTGTAAAAAATTCATTCAATTCGGTTTCACCGTGTTTGAATTGATCTGGGGAATGGATTTGCACACATACATGGCCGCTATTTGCAAACTATTGGGCTGATGACCTTGTAGTCAGTCATAAGATGCTTTCCACAAAAAGGCATGTTGTTGCAAAATCCGGTAGAGATCAAATTATTAGGATGGTCGAAATTTGATTTAAGCTTTTAACATTTGGGTGGCCGTCATTCCGTTTCCGTCAAGATGGCGGCGATATAAAACATGACACTGAGGTGCCTTTTGCTAGTGCTACCTCTGTACCAAATTTCGTTCAATTCGGTTTCACCGTGTTTGAATTGATAGGGGGAATCGATTTGCACACATACTTGGCCACCATCTGCAAACTATTGGGTTGATGATCTAGCAGTTTGGTCAGAATATGCTTCCCACATAAAGATTTGTTGTTGCAAAATTTGGTAGAGACTAGATTATTAGGTTGGTCGTAATTACATTTTAGCCTTTAACTTTTGGGTGGCCGCGATTACGTTTCCGTCAAGATGGCGGTGATATAAAACATGACACCTAGGTGGCCTTTTCTAGTGCTACCTCTGTACCAAATTTCGTTCCATTCGGTTTCACCGTGTTCGAATTAATAGGGGGAATCGATTTTCACACAAAGATGGCCGCCATCCACAAAATATTAGGCTAATGACCTATTAGTTTGGTCAAAGGATGCTCCCTCCATAATGGTATGTTGATGCAAAATTTGGTAGAGATCGGTTGATTAGGTTAATCGTAATTTGATTTAAGCTTTGAATATTTTTGTGGCCGCCATTACGTTTCCGTCAAGATGGCGGCGATATAAAACATGACACTGAGGTGCCCTTTGCTAGTGCTACCTCTGTACCAAATTTCATTCAATTCGGTTTCACCGTGTTCGAATTATTAGGGGGGTAATCGATTTTGACACAAAGATGGCCGCCATACGCAAACTATTAGGCTAATGACCTATTATATTTGTCAAAGGATGC
The DNA here is from genome assembly GCA_946902985.2 of Meconema thalassinum. Taxonomy (NCBI): domain Eukaryota; kingdom Metazoa; phylum Arthropoda; class Insecta; order Orthoptera; family Tettigoniidae; genus Meconema; species Meconema thalassinum. The sequence goes on along the minus strand of OX336396.1, from coordinate 303,644,494 downwards.
TTCTTCCATAAAGGTATGTTGTTGCAAAATTTGGTAGAGATCGGATGATTAGGTTAGTCGTAATTTGATTTAAGCTTTTAACATTTGGGTGGCCGTCATTCCGTTTCCGTCAAGATGGCGGCGATATAAAACATGACACTGAGGTGTCCTTTGCTAGTGCTACCTCTGTACCAAATTTCATTCCATTCGGTTTCACCGTGTTCGAATTAATAGGGGTAATCGATTTTGACACAAAGATGGCCGCCATACGCAAACTATTAGGCTAATGACCTATTCTATTTGTTAAAGGATGCTTCCTCCATAAAGGTATGTTGCTGCAAAATTTGGTAGAGATCGGATGATTAGGTTAGTCGTAATTTGATTTAAGCTTTGAACATTTGTGTGGCCGCCATTATGTTTCCGTCAAGATGGCGGTGATATAAAACATGACACTGAGGTGCCCTTTGCTAGTGCTACCTCTGTACCAAATTTCGTTCCATTCGGTTTCACCGTGTTCGAATTAATAGGGGGAATCGATTTTCACACAAAGATGGCCGCCATCCACAAAATATTAGGCTAATGACCTATTAGTTTGGTCAAAGGATGCTCCCTCCATAATGGTATGTTGATGCAAAATTTGGTAGAGATCGGTTGATTAGGTTAATCGTAATTTGATTTAAGCTTTGAATATTTTTGTGGCCGCCATTACGTTTCCGTCAAGATGGCGGCGATATAAAACATGACACTGAGGTGCCCTTTGCTAGTGCTACCTCTGTGCCAAATTTCATTCAATTCGGTTTCACCGTGTTCGAATTAATAGGGGTAATCGATTTTGACACAAAGATGGCCGCCATACGCAAACTATTAGGCTAATGACCTATTATATTTGGCAAAGGATGCTTCCTCCATAAAGGTATGTTGTTGCAAAATTTGGTAGAGATCGGATGATTAGGTTAGTCGTAATTTGATTTAAGCTTTGAACATTTGTGTGGCCGCCATTGTGTTTTTGTCAAGATGGCGGTGATTTAAAACATGACACTGAGGTGCCCTTTGCTAGTGCTACCTCTGTAGCAAATTTCATTCCATTCGGTTTCACCGTGTTCGAATTAATAGGGGTAATCGATTTTGACACAAAGATGGCTGCCATCCGCAAACTATTAGGCTAATGACCTATTATATTTGTCAAAGGATGCTCCCTTCATAAAGGTATGTTGTTGCAAAATTTGGTAGAGATCGGATGATTAGGTTAGTCGTAATTTGATTTAAGCTTTTAACATTTGGGTGGCCGTCATTCCGTTTCCGTCAAGATGGCGGCGATATAAAACATGACACTGAGGTGTCCTTTGCTAGTGCTACCTCTGTACCAAATTTCATTCCATTCGGTTTCACCGTGTTCGAATTAATAGGGGTAATCGATTTTGACACAAAGATGGCCGCCATACGCAAACTATTAGGCTAATGACCTATTATATTTGTTAAAGGATGCTTCCTCCATAAAGGTATGTTGCTGCAAAATTTGGTAGAGATCGGATGATTAGGTTAGTCGTAATTTGATTTAAGCTTTGAACATTTGTGTGGCCGCCATTATGTTTCCGTCAAGATGGCGGTGATATAAAACATGACACTGAGGTGCCCTTTGCTAGTGCTACCTCTGTACCAAATTTCATTCCATTCGGTTTTACCGTGTTCGAATTAATAGGGGTAATCGATTTTGACACAAAGATGGCTGCCATCCGCAAACTATTAGGCTAATGACCTATTATATTTGTCAAAGGATGCTCCCTTCATAAAGGTATGTTGTTGCAAAATTTGGTAGAGGTCGGATGATTAGGTTAGTCGTAATTTGATTTAAGCTTTTAACATTTGGGTGGCCGTCATTCCGTTTCCGTCAAGATGGCGGCGATATAAAACATGACACTGAGGTGTCCTTTGCTAGTGCTACCTCTGTACCAAATTTCATTCCATTCGGTTTCACCGTGTTCGAATTAATAGGGGTAATCGATTTTGACACAAAGATGGCTGCCATCCGCAAACTATTAGGCTAATGACCAATTAGATTTGTCAAAGGATGCTCCCTTTATAAAGGTATGTTGTTGCAAAATTTGGTAGAGATCGGATGATTAGGTTAGTCGTAATTTGATTTAAGCTTTGAACATTTGGGTGGCCGCCATTACGTTTCCGTCAAGATGGCGGCGATATAAAACATGACACTGGGGTGCCCTTTGCTAGTGCTACCTCTGTACCAAATTTCATTCCATTCGGTTTCACCGTGTTCGAATTAATAGGGGTAATCGATTTTGACACAAAGATGGCTGCCATCCGGAAACTATTATGCTAATGACCTATTAGATATGTCAAAGGATGCTCCCTCCATTAAGGTATGTTGTTGCAAAATTTGGTAGAGATCGGATGATTAGGTTAGTCGTAATTTGATTTAAGCTTTGAAGATTTGTGTGGCCGCCATTACGTTTCCATCAAGATGGCGACAATATAAAACATGACACTGAGGTGTCCTTTGCTAGTGCTACCTTTGTACCAAATTTCGTTCAATTTGCGCTCACCGTGTTCGAATTGATAGGGGGGGACAGACATTCAGAGTACACACTCACACCCACACACACACACACACACACACAGACAGACACACTTTTTTTTTCGCCCTGTAGTGATCTCATAAGTCTACTTTCATTTTTTGCAAAAATCGAAAGTAGGCTAATAACACACCTTCTTGTTGGTTCGTTGGGGTCCCTTGGACCACGTGGTTCCTAACTCAGGCGAGCCCAGTATTTCTTCATCTTTGAACTATGAACACACCTTCATTATTTGTTAGAAGAGGAAGGAGTATGTGACAAGTGAAACTGAGACTGCTTCTAAAAGTTTTACATAATCTGGTTGAAACTGGGAAGAGCTGATTCTTAGTAGCGCAGCAAAATGGTGGTCTGTCAATCTATTTCTGACGCTATTTTTGCAAAGCTTCGTTGTTCACAGATGCTAACATGGCAGTTATCTTCTGTGCATGAGATTTGAAGTTTGGGAAGTTTGATTTTGGTAGGGCCTTGTAGAAATCAATTTTCGAAACGTTGAGGAATAGTTGCTTCAATTCATTGTTACATTGTAGCTCAGTCAGTTCTAGCTGCAACTCTATTACACAATACGCATAAACACAATGAGATTGAAAAAGTTTTTCACTTCTAGGTGCACAGAACAGAAAATATGACCTTTGTGAAATTGTAGATAGTATAGGCTAATTCGACAGCATGTCGCGGGCCGTAATTTTCCCATGACTGCTTTAGGGGCTTTGCGACATTGTGGTCATATAGGCCTGTGTACTTGGGTTTGGAAGGTGTATCCCTCTTCTCATGACTGTATTATAGTGTGTGTATTTGTAATTAAGGTGTTGCGGCCTTAAGTTAGGAACCATCCTAGCATTCGCCAGGAGTTCTCACGAACATTAACTACATATTGTTTCCACTGAAATCTAATTTTTCAAATTCGTTCAGTAGTAAATGTTGTAGATTTCTCTTAGGGCATTTTGAATCTAATATTAACGCTGTTCGTCACTAATTGTTTGTTGGGGATATCAGTGCACTACGTCACAGGAAGCAGTAGCGATTAACCTAATGGTTTAAAAAACAATTGATGACTGATCCTCTCTTTCATTATTGGGAATATTATGCTCATAGATCCATCGTAAGGGCCCTTACACACGAGCGTTTTTCTGTCGTTGTCAACTGCGAAAAGTGGTTCATGTGTGGTCGCTTGTCTCCACCATGCCGTTATCATATAGTACAATGGGAAAAATACTTCCCCTTACAGACGATCGCTTTCCCGACCACATGTAAACCAGCTGTAGCCGATCCCGTCCACTGACCATATCCCGACTGCAGTGCTTTCCTTTTCACACGGGCGACATGTCAGTCACATCGTGGCAAGTTCCCGCTCGCAGTAATAATGATGGAGCCGTCTAGCTTCTGTCGATATGGCATTCCTCATCACAGTATCTGTCCTTGAAATAATGGGTTTAATTTCCTGTAGTAGCTCATTGAAAACATTTTAGACATCCTGAAGAACTGGAAAAACTTATCCGGATAATTGCAAACTGTTGCCGGACTTCTACAATTGGATGTATCCACATTATTCGCGTTATCCTTCTTTTTTTGCGTCTTCGCATGAGCATGAGCCTCCTCTTCAGAATCCACACTGTGAATGACCGAAGTTCCACTTGCCGAACGACATTAATAAACCCTATTATATTACTCCATCGGCGGTGAAGCTGGCCGGACAACGTTTTGACGGTGGCCTAGCCACAAAATGTGCCCATACTGAACTACAGAAGTGGTCGGGGTGTCGACAAAAAAGTGTATTTTTGTAGTCGACAGAAAAACGCTCGTGTGTAAGGGCCCTAACTTATTTTCTGACACCCGGTATGTATGGGCTCTATGTGAATGGCTCGTATGTCAATTGTCCGTAGGTAAGATGTCAAACCGGTAGCCACAGTGGTGTGAATAAGTAAAAACAACAACATAGCAATATCGTACTCTTCGTAAGGTGGTATATCGTTCATTTTAACTGCTTCCGTTCTGAGGGGAATTCGTTAGTCTACCACAGTATAGCATTATTATGGTGGTACGTACACTATTGAGGAACAGACAGAAGATGTTTGGAAGGTTCCGTTCTAAACAAATATGTTCACCAAGGTCCGGAAGTTCAAGCACTGTTAAATGAATAAATATGCATGCAAAAAATGCACTCATTTTGGTCAAATATGCAACTCGTTTCAAAAAATATGCACTATGAAATAACTACGGCAATTACGATCACTCCGTATTCTTTAGCATTTCTATTTGGAATATAAAGCAAATATGAACAGATGGACATTTAACTACACCTTTTATTAAATACCTCAACTAAGAAACAGTTCTAAATGGTAGGAAAAGTTATTTTATGGAACTTTAAGTGGTGTTAATATGTTAATTTTAAGTATTACCGATATACAATGTTAATAGCCATTGAATGGTTTAAAAAAAAATACAATATTTACATAATGAATGCTGAATAATTGATATTGACTAGATGTTAAAATCATTTCAGTATTATTCTGCGATGGACACACGAAGTACGAATCGAAATGCACGACTTTAAGAACATTAAGTAACAAATAGCGCTTCAAAACAATAGGAAATTAGAATATACGCCCTTCTCAAGCAGAGATATGCACTTAAACAGACAGAGGAGAAAAGTTTGATGCATTGCGCCAAAGTAACCAAAATACGCATAAATATGCAAAAAATATGATTATGAATGAACTTCCGAGCCTTAATGATCACTAACAAAGACGATTTTAACGAGCAGGTGGTCTCCAGCAACTAAATAACCATGGTTGAAGCAGCGATAACCTGGAGTGAAAGACCGGAAACATTATCATTACCAGTAGACACATGTTGGCGAATTTGCTTATCGCCATGGCTTTAGCACAAACACTGAAATTTACGAGCGAGGTCGAGCAAGCGTGTAATTTACCGAGTAAAGACAGGCATCAGTTCAGTGATTCCTATAACTTGCTAAAGCAGGAAGAAACCTCTGATTGTTAATACGAAAATTTGACGCGTGTCAAATATACCAGCAGTTATTTACATTATCTTCTTTCTTTTGTTTTACCGTTGTGGCCACTAGGGACCGCGAGATCTCACCACGCCTTCATCGTTTCGGAATGGGATTTCTTACATTCATGCGAATGAAAATATCTCTTGCTGGGTTTTACTTCCTCTTGATGAACCTGACGGAGTTTTTGTTTCAATGGGGTTCTATGCAAGATATCTGATTCAGAAATTTCAAATTTTAACAAGTCCTTATCCACTTCCACCAGCCAAAGAGGCATCACCTTTAAACCTCGGAAGTATGATAATAGACGGTTGGAGAATCTACTGACTGGCATTCTGAGGAGGTGGGCATAGAATGTTATTCTCCGTTTCCGGATTACACTAGAAATCTTTTCAGTGTGGGAGTATATTTCTGAATTACTCCAGAGCTTGTAACCTCCATCTTTGAACTTAGGACAAAGAATTTTCCTAATGATCTTTCTTTCCTCAACTTCAAGTCTCTGGATCGGGCCAGCTGCGCGGTTTGTTAGGTATTCCACTGCATACAGTGCTTCCGGTCTAATCACAGTTTGATAGTGCCTTAACTTTGCATTCCTAGAGATGGACTTCTTATTGTACAGTTGGTGTGTGAAGCGGAAGGCTGTTTCGAATTTATTGACTCGTGTTGAGATGGTGAACTTTTCAGAGTTATTTGGTTCGATCCACACCAAGGTATTTAAACTTTTGAACTTTTAAGATCTGGCCGTCGCGTCGGTGGTTTGAAGATGAGCTGGAGCTTCTTTTATATTAGAGATGAATTGGGTTTCAGTGTAAGATATCGTGAGTCCTATTTTATGATTAAATTACTACCTTGTTTGCATGTGTGTGAGCTTGGAAATAGTGTTTTAAACATACAATTAATGTAATCTGTGTATTAAAGTCATTGTTAAGTGAAAAATTTCAGTACTTCGTAATTCCTTACTTTGCCACTAGAAAGCTAAACTTTCTACCAATTTGTTGTATTTTCATCTCTCTATTATTTCTAGGCATGTTTCTAATCCTAACCTATTTTTTTAGGAAAAAGTTGGTCGATGACAAAGTCGGATGTGTCTTCGTAGTTTATGAGAATGACGTAGAAATCTCATCAGCACAGTATAAACTCTCTGCTCATTGCTCGGTATTTCATGCCGAATTTGTTGTTGTTTGAGTCCTCAGTATTTTGACTGGTTCGATGCAGCTCTCCATTCCCCCTGTCCTGAGCTAATCGTTTCATCTCTACATAGCTACCACACCCTACGTCCGATGCAATCTTTTTAACATATTCTAACCTTGGTCTAACCCTACAGTCCTTGTCCTCGACCCTTCCTTCCATAACTAAGCTTGCTATTCCTGGGTGTCTTAGTATGTGTCCTACCAACCTATCTCTTCTCTTCATTAGCAGTCGCCAGAAACATCTCTCCTCTCCCACTAGTCTTAATACCTCTTCGTTAGTAACCCTATCGACCCATCAGATTTTCATCATTCTCCTGTAACACCACATTTCAAACACTTCAATTCTCCTATTTTCTGCTGCACCAATAGTGCACGTTTCACTTCCATAGAGCGCCACGCTCCAGACAAAGGCCTTCAAAAAAGACTTCCTAATACCTAAATCTATATTCGTTGTCAACAGATTCCTTTTCTGTAGAAATGCTTTCCTTGCCTGAGCCAACCTACTTTTTATATCCTCTTTGCTTCGTCCATCACTGGTTATTTTTCTTCCTAAGTAACAGATGTCTAATACTTCCTTTAGTTTTTCACCTGCCAATTTGATGTCCATAGAAGATTCTGATTTATTTCGGCAGCAATCCAATATTTTTGTTTTACATTTATTAATTTTCATCTTGAATTCTTTCCTCAAGACGGAGTCCATACCATTCAAAAACTCATTCAAATCCTCAGGCGTGTCGGCCAAGATGACTTCGTCATCGGCAAATCTCTGAGTTGAAATTATTTCTCCGAATTATGGGCTATCCTATGTGCGTTGTAATGGTGTGCAGAAACAAATAAGAGAGCTCAGATACTCAGCGATTCACAGGCAGCGTTAAAGTCTGGAATGTGTGTCAAACTGTTGCTTGGAGATGTAACAGCATTATCTATGCTAGCAATAACCGGTACATTATTGTCGACATTATTTTCACTACCGGCCTCCTGATTACCAACTATTGGACATGTTGGCCCACCTACTTTCCTTCCACCTATTCCAGTAAGTTTCTTCAAAATGCTATTCTAAAAGTATGTTTGATTCAGTACCAAAACAAACTAACACATGTGCTTTCAGTTAACAACTTCAAGCATGGCCAAACAAACAATTGACGGGCGGAAACATTTGCTCCGAACTGTAGAAACAAAGATATGCCACCAGATTACACTGCTATACCGCGAAGTTTGAAATTACGGAGTTCATTTCAAAATTATGCGTACCATGTCGAATAGGTGGGCGTAACCACAAGTGTTAAATTGACATTTAAGTGCGATATGAGCCGTTAGAAACGACTTCCATCAATATAACTACTTAAATCTTATCATACTTCAAATAACTAAAATTCGTAAAAAAAAAAGTAAAAAAAAAATATTTTTGTCCCTTACTGGTGAACCATCTCCCCTTAAATGATACATTTAATGTGAACCCAATAATTGTTGTCATAAAATCTTTGGCTTAGCAAACTATGCTCGTTAGCTTATCATAGACCCGAGGACATATTGGTACCGTCGGAAATGAAAGAGCAGACTTGCTTGCAAAAACTTCTGCCATGTCTAACTTGTTGGTGACGTTGTTGGATAAATCTCCAGTATGTTATTTGAGAAAACGATAAAACAACACACCATCGATCGGTGGAACCACCTATGGACTTCATCTTCAAAGGGCGCAGTTATCAGGAATATATTCTTCCTCAAAGTTTTCAACCGACTCCAATACAAAATGTTGACACGAAGCTTTGAGCTTTGACAATTGAATCGGTCGGAGCTGAAGAGCATTAATTCAAATATGGTATTTTTTTAAGAATTGTATTCTGAAGTATCGACCCAAGGGCCTTGGAACGGCATAGGAAAGAATTAAAGACAGCCTTCAGCTACACACAAAACATTTTCATCTAACCAGCAGGAGAGAAAGCACGGAAGCTCACTGACAAGGCAAAATCCATCACAAAGCAATTTGTTTTGTGGGTTTAAGCCACTCCTACATGTAGTGCGATCAGAGGAAAACAACATTAAGTCAATGACTTGCTGACTTTCTATGCCGTATTCCATACTTAATGTTGGATGCACTGCAAGTTTCCCGCGTATTGCCGGGTTTAGGTTGTTTTTATGTTACAAATGCAGGAACTTAAGGAGATTGTCAAAACAATCAGGCCCTGTGTCATTATTGGTGCTATCGCAATTGGAGGCGTGGTCGAACCAGATGTTATTGGTGTTTAGATACCAAGAATAAAAGGCATATCGTGTTTGCCCTAAATAACTATAATTACAACGCTGAGTGTTGCATGGACTCTTTCCAAGAAGAAAGTGATATGTTGTATTCGTATATTGTTATTATGTATAGTTTGTGCATATACACACATCAAAAAAAGTTTTGCATCACCTCGGTTCCCAGATCTCCGGCATATAGACGTTGACTGTGTATATTGTATCAAAGATACAGTCCCTTTGACTGTTCATAGATGTCACTAAAACTGCTCAAAGATGTAAACAACCATGCATGAGCAGGGCCTATTACACGGAGGGGGTACGACAGCCGATCAGTTCCAGTCATTCCACCAGGACGAAGGTACGCTGCTCATGTTGTCTGTAGTTCTACCATGCCTAGAAGGTCAATACCGCAGTTCGATCGCGTCCGCATTGTTACTTTGTGTCAAGAAGGGCTCTCAACAAGGGAAGTTTCCAGGCGTCTCAGAGTGAACCAAAGCGATGTTGTTCGGACATGGAGGAGGTACAGAGATACAGGAACTGTCGATGACAGGCCTCGCTCAGGCCGCCCAAGGGCTACTACTGTAGTGGATGACCGCTACTTACGGATTGCCGCTCGGAGGAACCCTGAAAGCAATGCCACCATGTTGAATAATGCGTTTCGTTCAGCCACAGGACGTCGTGTTTCAACTCAAACTGTGCGCAATAGGCTGCATGATGCGCAACTTCACTCCCGACGTCCATGGCGAGGTCCAGCTTTGCAACCCCGACACCATGCAGCGCGGTACAGATGGGCCCAACAACATGCTGAATGGACCCGACAGAATTGGCATCACGTTCTCTTCACCGATGAGTGTCGCATATGCCTTCAACCAGACAATCGTCGGAGACGTGTTTGGAGGCACCCTGGTCAGGCTGAACGTCTTAGACACACTGTCCAGCGAGTGCAGCAAGGTGGTGGTTCCCTGATGTTTTGGGGTGGCATTATGTGGGGCCGACGTACGCCACTGGTGGTCATGGAAGGCTCCGAAACGGCTTTATGATACCTGAATGACATCCTCCGACCCATAGTGCACCCATATCGGCAGAATATTGGAGAGGCATTTGTCTTCATGGACGACAATTCTCGACCTCATCGTGCACATCTTGTGAATGCGTTCCTTCAAGATAACGACATCGCTCGACTACAGTGGCCAGCATGTTCGCCAGACATGAACCCTATCGAACATGCCTGGGATATGTTGAAAAGGGCTGTTTATGGACGTCTTGACCCACCAACCACTCTGAGAGATTTACGCCGAATTGTCGTTGAGGAGTGGGACAATTTGGACCAACAGTGTCTTGATGAACTTGTGGATAGTATGCCACGACGAATACAGGCATGCATCAATGCAAGAGGACGTGCTACTGGGTATTAGAGGTAGTGGTGTGTACTGCAATCTGGACCACAAATGCTGAAAGTCTAGCTGTATGATGGTACAACATGCAATGTGTGGGTCTCATGAGCAATAAAACGAGCTGAAATGTTGTTTGTGTTGATCTCTATTCCCTTTGTATTTAAAGGTTCCGGAACTCTTGGAACCGAGGTGATGCAAAACTTTTTTTGATGTGTTTATGTTGTAACGTCTTGGATGATGAGTGTCTTCGTATTAGCTTTAGTCTGGTATGTTTTCTCTTATTCATTTTCGTTCAGCCCTATGGGGGCGTTCTGTGGCAGATCTTGGATCTGCACAGACACACCTCATCATTGTTTGTTGTCATGTATGGTTGTATCTTATGTTAATTTAATCGGAAAGTGCCCATTTATAGAGTGGAAGTTAGTAACCAGGCTGTTGCCTGATGGCCTTGTGTTCTATATGAAGCGAAACCTACTTATGAGCGACACGGTAAAACGTCGTACTAACGCATTGTTTAGTAACTGACTAGGATCTAGGTGGCGGTGACTAGATATACACACGCTTTGGTAAAGATTATTTATTATATTATTGTTTGGTATCGAATGGATGCTGCTAGAAGAGAAAATACGACGACCTTCTACATGTCCTAGTGAATGTAATTATTTAATAGAGATAATAAAATGTCATGTGAAATATTCATTTTGTATGGCTTTATGCCGCAATTATCTGACCACGGAGCTGAAAGGCATTAAGTCTCGTTTGCAAAATTTATTAGACAAATTTGTTAATTAAATTAAAATTAATAACCTGAATAGTTGCTTCACAACATAGGTGACTAATATAGTGTGTCAGATAAGTTCCGAAGTTTTATCTATCTCCTGAAAAGTAGAGAAAACTGACTTAATTCTTATCAGCTCCGGCCGATTCAATTACTTTCCGGCCATGAATAATTTAAATTTTACTCTGAACGTTTCAAAACTAAAGTAGAATACGATTTCTCTTCCATCTGTGGATCACCTCAAAGCATAATTCACCTCCTATTTGACTGTCCTGCTTTCGAAAGAGAAATATATAATCTGAATCACCATTTGAATTACTGCAATAATGAACCAACAAAACCATTTTATCACATTCATCAAAAATCTTGTTGTTACAATCAAATATTCACACATCACATTTACTCTAAATTATCTTTGTATATTGCCTTAAATTATATGTAATCAGTAATTTATTAAACTACAACCCTAATATACTTCGGTAGAATGAAATAAGTCTAATATCGAGTAGAGACATGTATTCACGAGAACAGCAGCTCATGGATTCCATTACAAAATCTGTGGACTAAAAGGATATCACTTGGCGTCGGACTTGTGTACTTGCAATTTTTGTAGACAGATTTGTGGGGAATATCATATACTTACATGCAAATCAAGGACTAAATCATTGGCAGCCTATGCAAAAGACGATCAAATTTGAAGTTGAACATACCACCGTATTATTCATATGTACACATTGTGTTCAATAAATCTTGTAATATACTTCAGTGAAACAGGGTTCCCCTTGGATTGGATATTCAATAAATAAATAATATTAACATTATATCCTCAGATCTATCAGGCGAGAGTAGCCTATAAATGAGAAGTACTAGACCTAATTGTGTCGGAGGTATCGTTTTCGGCGTCACAAGAACTTATGCAGTAGACTGCAGACTTTTGTTGGAGATGTTACGTTTTGATTAATTATTAAGAATTCAATAATAACATATGGAATTGTGAGGATTATCTCATACAAATACAGGATTGCGCATCTTTTTGGAAGTCTTAATAGGGAGGTTATGGCTGCTTGAGTTTTCAGTTCTCGCAGTAAAGAGGCACAGGTGCGGTTCATAAAAAGGGAGGTAGCGCGCAGTTCGCTACTCCTGTGGGGGTCCGGGCGGGGACACCAGGAGCCCGCTGATGAGCCAGCTTGGTGTCCTAGGCGAAACCCCACACAAGACACGGCAGAAACCTAGAAAAATTGCTGATTTTCTAACCCTGAAAGAATTCGGTATAAACATATAAAAGAGAAATTGTGGTAGCTAATTGTAGCATTGAATTTAAACCCCTAGTAGTTTGGTGGGTTGTAATATATATATATATATATTTTTTTTTTTTTTGCGAGGGAAGTGGAAATATCTTGCATAAGACCTTGAGACTCTTGAGGAGTGCGGACCCTTCTCAAAGTCTCAAGGACTCACACCCTGTCCTCTTGACAAAACCCATCCCGGGACCACTTCCGTATTACTTCAGGATGGAGCCATTTTCTTTGCTTCACAAGCACCATCTTACTTCTCCATTCATAGTCCGTGGTTCGCAGACTTAATCAACTAAATCGAGCAAGTCCCCATCCGACTTCTTCTGACGAAGGACCACCTCAACAAAGAAAGCGACCGTATCCCACTTGAGCTCGTTCCTCAGCATAATGCCAACTATATTGTCCGGCGTTATTGGACCAACCTCAGCTTCAAGTTGTTGTTTTTATCGCTGCCCAACATCGCAGACGAAGAACGTATGATATACGTCATTTCGTTCGTTCTCGCAGTAAATACAAACTGGACTCCTTACTTTGGCCATACGATGAAGGTAACACCGAAAGTAGCCATGACCTGTCAACATCTGAGTCAAAAAGTAATTCGTTTCTCCGTGTTTCCTACTCGTCCACTCGACCAGACTCGGTATCAGCCGAGCTGTCCATCTTCCTCTGAGATCGTCATTCCACCTCTGCTGCCAAAGCTCCATCTTGCGTGCTACGGCTTCCTTCCGGGCTTGAGCCTTGCCCAGTTCTACTCGTCGGAAGTATACATCTTTACGTTCTTGCGCGAATAAGTCTATTCGCGCAACACCTGAGACAACCAGAACTGCAGGTTCCGAAACTGTACGGTAAGCACATGCCACCCTCAGAGCTCCTCTCCTCTGAATTGCAGCTAGGCGTTTCCTATACTTCTCTATCCTCAGCGAATCAGACCAAATCTCAGCTCCATACAGGAGAATAGACTGCGCTGTGGACAACAGTAGTCGACGCTTGCTTTGTCTAGGACCATACACATTAGCCACGAGTCTACTAATGGCAGCTGTCACTACTTCCGCCTTGTCTGCTGCCTTCCGTATATGAGACCAGTATGTCAGTTTCGAGTCAAGAGTAAATCCTAAGTACTTCGCAGTGGCTTCAGTTCGAACGACCACCTCTACAACTTTCATGGGAATTATAGTGTCCATTCTCCTCCTAGTTAACATTATTATTTCAGTTTTCGCCATAGCTAAATTCAGACCATGAGCGTTCATCCAACCACTCACCTGTCGCATTACTTGATTGAGTTTCCTCTGAGCCAGAACCGCATCTCGGGCTACAATCACCGCTGCAATATCATAAGCGTACCCAACAAGGAATGTATCTTCGGGCATCTCCATGCGCAGTAAGCCGTCGTACAACATGTTCCACAAATCCGGGCCCAGGATAGATCCTTGCGCTGATCCTGCCGTGACTTTTCTCCTCCTCTGGCCGTCTGCAGTGTCATATAACAGGGTACGGTCCTTCAAATAATCTTTCATTATACGCAGGAGATATGCAGGCAACTGGACGGTGAATTGAAGAGCTTCAACCATATCTATCCACCTAGCTGAGTTGAAGGCATTCTTCACATCCAAGGTTACCAGAAGTGTTATTTTCCAAGAATAGTGGTTACCTTCCTGGGCTTGATTCGCAGCTTCAACTACTAGGCGTACTGCATCTATTGTACATCGCCCACGGCGGAAGCCAAATTGCCTGTCAGACAGATTTCCCGCGGCTTGAATAGACGACAGTATGCGAGGTTTTAATAGCTTCTCCAGCACTTTTCCCGCAATGTCTAAAATACATAGAGGTCTGAAGGACGATGATGCGTTCCCGACTGCCTTTCCTTTTTTAATCAGCACTAGTCGAGCCATTTTCCAACGGGCACTAAAGACACCTGCTCTCAGACAACAGTTGTACATTTCAAGCAGTAGCTGCGGACAAACCTTGACAGCTAGTTTCCGCGGGTATCCCGTCAGGGCCTGGAGCCTTCTTATTCCGAAGGGAGCCTACTGCTTCCTTCAGCTCACCTATGGTAAATAGAGGAATGAATTCCGGCTCAAGTACGTCGCCCACATCAATTCGCACAGGAAGAGTAGGGAATAGCTCGTTTACAATACCATCCATCGTCTGTGCATCCAACGTGGTATTGGACATGGTGCCGAGTTTCTTGGTGACAATTCGGTAGCCTAATCCCCAAGGATCTACGTCTACTTCTTTAACTGCCACATCAGAGTCTTACGTCTTCTGATGGCATTTCGAAGGGTTCTCTTAGCTGCAAGGTGCTCAGCGGATCGCAAATCAGCCTCTGGTCGATGTCTTGAACGTTGGGCTCTTCTTCTGAGTCGAACACAAGTTCTTCGAAGATCAGCTATTTCGTCAGTCCACCAATAAGCTGGACGTCTATTGTTTCGAAGACGCTCCCGGGGCATTGACGCTTCGCAGGCTAGGTGCAAGAGACGCATAGTGACCCTCACCTGTTCCTCAACAGAAACTCTTTGATCTAATTCCTCAACAATATTACTAGTTCCTGTCTGTACTGATTCGAGTACATTGGAAAATTTCTCCTCGTCGATGGGCGATACATTCCAACGTGTTGTCTTCAATGTGTTGTGCCTCTGAGGCTGCTGATCTCGTAAAATCCGGAAGGTGATATATTGGTGATCACTAGCAGTATAATCCTCGATCACTTCCCATTCTACTACCAAGACTGCCAGAAGATCCGACACCAGCGTAATATCTGGTTTAGTCTCCGTATAGCCAGGTCGTCTAAATGTCGTTGAGGTCCCTGTATTCACCACGATCAATCCTAATCTGGCTGCCATCTCTAAAATTCGTCGTCCCCTCGAATTTTGATGTGGCATACCCCATTCCAATGCCCTAGCGTTGAAGTCACCGGCTACTACCACGACACCTTCCATCTCACGGACAGTATCTTCCAAATTGTCCAGCTTCCTTTGAAAGTCCTGAATATGTGCATTCGGATTTAAATAGCAACTTACGTACGTAATCCCACCACTCTTAACCCAAACGAACCCTTCTCCGAATCCGTGATCCTCCACATGGATTTTACTCAGATCCGGTATCCAGATGGCCACCGTACCTAGGGGATCCGAAAACCAGCCCAGCACGTCCATGTTTCGATATTGCTCACTGATCAGGAGAATATCTGTTTTCCTTTCAAATTTTAGCTGTATCAAAAGATCATTAGCGATTATGCTTCGTTTCAGTTTCCCTTGTAGGACATTCGTCATTGTGTTATTTCTTTAATCTTCGCAAGTGCCTCTCGAAACACTGTACAAGAACCTGTTCCAGGGATATGACTTATGTTTAAGCCCTCCCGATTACATTCAGAGCACAGCACGCATTTCATGTCTGACGTACATCCTGCGGCTTTATGACCCAGTTGACCACATATGTAGCAAAGGCCGCTTCTATCCGGGCCATTGCAATTCCTCCTTATATGGCCATAACCCAGACACCGAAAGCAGCGTGTTACCATCGCTCTTCTCCTCACCCTACAGTATATGAAACCGACCTTAATTACGGCCAGTCTCCAATAATTTCCCAGCATTCTGATTATCCAATTCCATAATTGCCATTTTCTGCCCTCTACTGTTGGGTTTAGTGACGGATACTTTCAGCTCATCTATAAAACCCTATATGTCTCGTTTCAGAGCCAGTTTGACATCACTTACAGTAGTTACAATATCTCCAAGACTGTTCTAGGAGTCAATGTCCTCACCAATCCTGCATGACCAACAGCTTCCCTTAAAGTGCTGCTGAACATTTCTCGACAGTCCTTGTCAGCCTTCGTATCAAACTCCAGTAAAACGTCCCCGGATCTAGTTTCACCTTCTCCCTCAAATTATTCACAATTTCTGCATAAGTCATCCCAGCTGCTGGTTGGATCAGAACAGCCTTGGGTCGTGATCGATTATTGGATTTCCGAGTCTTGCTCTCCCGAACTGGTGGTTCCGCCCTTTGTGACGACAGAGAAGCGCTTTCTGACCACGACACAGCGATACCGGAGGACCTCCTTCGTCGGTCCGTCGTCCATTCTGACAAATTTTCCTCCTGCTTATCGGAATCTACTGGAGGCGATTGAATGGGATTATCAGGGCTATCCAATGCCACTATCTCCTTCTCATGGCCTAAGGTATGCTCTTCCACTGCAGGCAGAACTCCTTGCTTCTCAAGCCAATTGTCCCTGCACGATATAATGATATCGATGGCTTCCTCTATCTCCGCTTTTCCATTTTTCACGTCATTAGATATATTCTTCTGTCTTCCTGCAGCAAGCTTCATCTTTCTGATGACATCAATGCATCTTGTCAAAGCCTGATCAATTGGAGTAGCGTCTGCACTTGTATCCTTCGAGCTACTAATAGAATCCATGATGGCAGATTTCCCAAAAATAAGCTGATGCCGACAGCAAAACACAAATACCGTCGAAAATCTATAGTATAATAGGATGGTTGCTACGAACTCAATGTAGCGGGTCTCTAATGGCCGCTGTCTCCAAGTAGTCCAGACCTAGTATCTACCCCTAACGACGAGACCTATAGGCCTAAGGTTACCACAGAATTACTCTAAACCCAGATGGCCTTGAATTTCACTAGTGCACGAAATATGAATGTCGTCACTGCAAGTTCTATGATTTCAATAGTCTATGGCAAAACCTTAACCTAAAATTGACGACACACGAACAGTCATCACTCAATAAAGTCCCAGAAGAGAATAAAACTCATGAAACACAATATACGTACCATGAACTGGGACAAACACCAACCTGTTTCGATGCCGAAAGGCAACACACAAATCCAGCTAATTACTAATTCAGCGGCAATTCACACGCACGACACACACGACAACCTTAGGCCAATCATGGCTGCAACAACAATAATAATAATAATAATAATAATAATAATCATAAAAATAATAATAATAATGATAATAATAATAATAATAATAATAAGCCGTTTATAACAAGAAATCCATATCTATGAATGCCAAGTTAAGACACTACCAAACAGTCATCAGTCCAGATGTCTTGTATGCTGGGGAGTGCCTTGCAGTGCATCGCAAGGGACTAATAGAGAAACTGGAAGTGAAAGAAAGGAAAATTCTAAGAAAAATCTTGGGCCCAGTACAAGAAAATGGGGAATATAGGAGACGGCACAACCACGAAATTTACACCCATGTGGAAAATATAACTGACACCATGAGGAAACGGAGAATTACCACTTACTGTCATACAACAAGAATGAACCCAGCGCGATTCCAAATAGAAAGTTCACCTACTTCCTCAAAAAGAAAACCAATGGAGCTTGGTTCATTGAGGTGGACAAAGATTTGCGAGAAGTGGGAATTACAGGCAAAGATATCAGGGAATGTGCCCCCTTAAGCAATAACTAACTTCACACCGATGTTTCCAAGAAAACTAAGCTTCCAACAGGCAAGAAGTGGACTGCAGAAAGGAAACAACAGCGCCGAGAACTAATGCGAAAGTACTGGGAGGATGTTATAGCTCGATGCAACAAGAATCAGTTGAAATGACATGGTCCTTAGATGGCCGAATTGAAAGAATAATAATAATTTAAAAAAAACATTCAGTAAAGGCTGGACTCCAGATTTCCTTCGAAAAACTACCCAAAGAACATCTCAACAGCATGGTAAAATTTCAGAGGGTCAATAGCTTCAAGTGCCTTGGCGAGATTGTGCAGATGGGAACCAATGGAAGAGAAGCAAATAATAGCAGAAGGGATAGAATGGACGCTTCGTTTCGTAGAACACACAACTCATACAAGAAAAAGGTAATCTCATTGACAGCTAAACTCAGAGATTAGAAGACGGTGTCTCCGAATTACTACTCGTAGAAAGGCTGGTCTGATAGAAGCAGATAAGTTTACGACAAAGATCCTTAGGAAGATAATGGGCCCAAAGATCGAGGCTGGAAAATACAGGTTGCGAGGAAACACCGAGTTGTATCAAATAATGAACGACTGTTGGAATCCATAAAGAAGTGAAGATTCAAATTCTATGGTCACTTATTTAGAATGGATGAAAGGAGGTTGACTAACAGAATATTCACCATACCTGTACTTGATAGCAGACCTAAAACCTCTGATAAGTGGTTCAGGGAGGTGAGGAAGACATCGCTAATAGAATCAAGTACTGGCAGGTGATCTATAACTGAAGGGATTTCACGAAGGAGGCAAGATGAACAGCTGATGGTGGAAAGGAGACAGGCAGCCAGGGAAAAAAATGGGCTACAGATAAGGCTTCTAAGAATGTGTAACCATTATGACGTGGTCTCAAAAGCCCATAAACGAAATATTAATAATAATAAATTGAGGAAGGTATCACAGGTCCAACGGTGATCTATACCAAAATCAAGAACCTCTAATGGACACAACCATCAAGAGACGCCTCCAATTCTACGGACATCTTGAGAGACTGAACGAGTCAAGATTAAACAGTGTAAACCACAGAGCCAGCTCCTGCAAGAAAACAACAGCAAGTTAAACAAGATCTGCAAACCTTTAACATCTCTGAATCCGTTATACAAGACAGACAAGCTTTCCGGAAATGGTTAGAAGAAGACCCTCAGATTAAACTTAAGAAAGGGCAGAGACCAAAGAGGTCAGAAGCTGCAAAACAACTACAAAGTCAGAAAATGAAGGATATATGGGCTAGGAACCAATCCCAACTCATCAAGCTTGCCACGATGGGTGAGTGGTCAACGTGTCGGTCTACTAATCGCAAGCTTGCAGGTTCGCTTCTGGCCGTGGTAAGCGATTTTTGAAAGGCGTCAAAAATTGTGACACCATGTCATACGATGTTGGCATGTCAAAGAACCCATTTGAATTCAGTTTGCCGTGTTCATAATGGCAAAATTAATATCGGGAGTTTCCGCCAACACAAAGTGCCTCATTTCTCTACTAGAAAGCGCTATAGTGTTCAAGGAGCTTAGATATCTAACCTCCTTGACTTTCATAGTGCTTCAAGGAACAACGAAATTCGACATGCAAGCTACCCTTTGGGTGTCAAATAACAAAGCTTGCACCGGGCACCCGAGGCCATACGATATTAGAAATTATTATAAGCTGAAAACCAATTTCGTTAACGAACGTAGTCCATAGTTGGCTCATTCGAAGAAAGAAGAAGACGAATAACCTCTTAGAATAACAAACATTTTGGTGCGGACCTTGTGAGCTGATCGTCTCAGAGCTCCAAGGAACTAAGACGCTCGTAAAAGTAGTTGAATGTTGAATTGATCCTGTATGCAGAAAGCATAATCAGTCACAACTGGCCACTACATGTAGCACCCCCAGCAAGCAAATTGAATCTGCCACTCAGCGCTAAGGTGCTTAATCAACAAGTCCACAGGAGCCTTACTCAAGTGGATCGCGTAATTGCTGACACTATTCATCATACCTTTGTCAGCTGCGCACTGCTGAGCATCAGATCCCAGCGATACGACCATAGCCATACGAGAAATACTAATATTCTGACCTAATATCTTTTTCACAGGCATTATATGGCTTACTCCAAGGTTTGGTTGGTAGGTTCCTCAGTTTAGGGGCTGCGACATCGCAGTCATGTAGCTCCGTGTACTTTGGGTGTGTGTAGAATCTGTCTGATAACCGGTGTTAATTATAATGGCTTTATTAGTGTGTTTTATCTGTAATTCAGGTAAAGACTCCACACGATCCATTTCAAGTAGTTCCTACTTTTGCTACCAAATGCCGACTGAGAAACATCAAACTTTTGAACTATAAAAACAAGAGAGAGAAATTTTGCGAAAGATCTACGGTCAGTTCAGAAAGAGGAAATGTGGATAAGGAGGCCGACAGTAGAACTATACAAACAGACAGAGACGATTACAAACAACAACAGGAAAAGAAGGACGAAAGTTTAGGGACATATGCATAGGATGAACGAACACCAAGATGATTTTTAATATGGTTGTGAAAACCAATTGGGTAATGGAAACCGTGGAAGACCTCAAGAAACTAAACATCTCTACAGAAGATAAGGCAGTCAGAAAATACTGAGAAAAACTTAGACAACAGAAATTTGAGCAAAAGTCCAAAGAGAAAATAAACAGAAAAGAAGATGACAGAAGAGAGAAAGAGAGTGATGATGATAATTCTTGTTTAAAGGGGCCTAACATCTAGATTATCGTCCCCTAATGGTTTGAGTGATAGTGAAAGATGAGATGAGAATGAAAACTATAACTAATACTAACTACAGACTTACAGACTAGAAGAAGAAATGGTAAACAAATAAAGGATAAGGCAAATAAAGGACAGGGAGAAAATAAATGCCCTCAACCCTCGAAGAATGAGGATTGAGGGACTTGGAAGGAAGGAGAGCCATGAAAGGCAGATAGGAAAAGGAAAGACGTGAGGGCCTGCCCCAAAGTCACTGGAAAACGGGGGCAAAACGGACCCAGCTCAGGAATCCCTCGGGGTCGCCAACTCCCAAACTCACCAGCCGTGAGCCCCTGAGGGTGTAGCACTATCCAGGGTGCACCAGAAGTGGTGGGGCTACATACACCCTGCCTCCTTGAGGGCCTTGTGCAGAAGACAGGATATACTAATATGAAAAGGTTAGGAAGGCTGACCCCTCGAAGAATGAGGGATCAGGAAAGATGAGACAAGGGCCAATTAAGGCGGGAAAGTGAAAGACTCCCTATTCTTCAGATACCCTAACACCGTCGGGGTTGGAAGAAAACAAGAGTTCCCCAAGAGAGGTCGACAGGAAAGGAGATGGAGAGGAGCCCGGCACAAGTAAGTGGAATTAATGCCGGACACAGCTGGGGGTCCCATGGTTGCCAATCCACGTCCTACTATATGTGAGCCCCTGGGGGAAGAGAAATAGGAAACACAGTGAATATATGAGGAGCTTTTGGGAAGAAAGAAGAAAGGGACAGAAAAAAACTTGAAAATTGATTGTGTTTTAACGCTCTACTTATGGGGGAATTAACGAAAATACTAATAATAATAATAATAATAATAATAATAATAATAATAAATCGTGCAGTTCAGTGGAAGTGTGGAAGGTTATTATTTTTGCTGCGCAGTGTTCTTGACGCATTCACTTGAGTGTGAAAGTATTATGGAGTTGTGTTGCGCAACGAGCGACGCCGGAAGCTATTTATCTGCGCTGTAAAGATACACATGGAGGTGAAGCGTGTTGCCCCATATCTAGCTCACATTTCACTAACCGCATATACTGTAAATAAGGTCGCTGGGCTTAGTTCGCAGGTGACGACAAGAATCGCGTGTTGCCAATGGGCCAAGTTTCCTCCCTTGCCGAGAAACAGGGAACATCTTATCGACCTGCAACATACTGTACAGTATTTTATAGGGCGGGACCTTCCCTAACAGCCGTGCGTATCCATTACAGAACACACGTAGACATCCCCCCCCCCCTCCCTTGTCCACCCTATTCAAATTAATCGAAATATTGCAATCGCCCTTCAGTCTGTACATATTTCGGCAATATTTCGGTTTATCCTCTTCAGACCTAGGTTAAGGGGCAGATGACGTCGGAGTTCCGCCCCTTAAAACAACAATAACTATCTCAGACCCAGGGCACAAACTTGTGCACCTTCATACTTCTTAATATTATTTCTCAGGAACAACTGGTATTATGTGAATTCTGAAATAATTCTATGCCTTAATATTTCCATTTCTATGGGGTTGGTTGGTGAAGATAGATGAGTCTTATGTTGGTGGATGGGTTTTTCCGACCGAATACCCTTCCCAACAACAAGCTAACTACTTAGTATAAAACAAAGTCCCCGATTCTTGCATGTCACTGGTAAACTCGAGAACCACTGGATGAATTTTGATGCGGTTTTCACCATTCTGTAAAGGATATCTCGAGGAAGGTTTCTGTTGAAAATAATTTAATTGTGATCAAAGAAAACCAAGCAGTAACAATTTCAGTGAAAATGTCAAAGAAAGAACCTGGTGTCCGTGCGCTTTGTAAGCTTACGCTGGGCAAACCGTTAAAATATCAATATACTATGAGTGTAAGAATTGTTCAGCATGAAAGGTTCTACAAAAGAGACCGTAGTGCACATCTCTATCTTCAATACATCGCCCACTATACGTGTTTTTCGTTTTCATTTCTTCCAACAATCTCCATTCAATTACTGAGATAACTGTACCCTGGCGAAACCAGAGTGGATTGCTATTGAGAGATAAAAATTAAACTGGGCATGAAGTTGAAAGGAAGCGTCGTGGCCCGCTAGAAGGTACCGTCCCAGTTTCACCTGGATTTGAAAACCAGAAACTCTGGAAAAACACTTCAAGAATGTCCGACTGGGGGATTCGACCCCATTGGTATTTCCAGTCTGGCGATAGTCATGCCTATGGCCACGATTTGGTGCTCCTAACTGCACCGGTCTGTAATTGTGGTGTGAAATTGTAATATTTTGTTACAAATATGTCCTTTGTCTTCAAATATGTGTTATTTGTTCCATTATTTAATAAGAAAGATAGAACCAGAAAATATCAGCTACAAATGTCGTCGTGGGTCTGAAGAGGTTGTCAAAATCAGTATTGGTATTCACATTTAGCCTACTTTCGATTTTTGCATAAAATGAAAGAGGACTTATGAAATGTACACGGGCAAAAGTTCGTGTTAATTTGCTATACCCATACATTTAGGAGAAAGTGGGCTATATGTTCTGTACTGAACATCTTGTTTATAAATATTCAATATTAAAACTCAGCAATTCTTCTAGGATTGTGCCGTGTCTTGTGTGGGGTTTCGCCTAGGACACCAAGCTGGCTCATCAGCGGGCTATTGGTGTCCCCGCACGGACCCCCTCAGGAGTTGCGAACTGCGCGCCACCTCCGTTTTTATGAATCGCACCTGCGCCACTTTACTGCGAGAACTAAACGCTCTAGCAGCCATAACCTCCCTATGAAGGCTTCCAAAAAGATGGTATATTGGCTTTCACGGCCAGTGAAAGGGCCGGTTATCCCGCTGATGAGCCAGCTTGGTATCCTAGGTGAAACCCCACACACGACACTGCACAAACCTAGAAAAATTGCTGAATTCTAATTCACTGGCCATGAAAGCCAATATACTATTCAATATTAACTTTATCATTAGAAAGTGAATGTTTTAGTCATTTCCCCCAAGGGCTCACATCTAGTGGGACATGGGTTGGCGACCACGGGGGCCCAGCTGAGTCCGGCATTGCTTCTGCTTACTTGTGCCGGGCTCCTCGCCGTCTTCTTTCCTGTCGACCTCACTTGATCAACTCTTGTTCTCTTCCGACCCCAACGGTATTAGGGTATCCGAGGCCTAGGGAGTCTCTTCCTTTCCCGCCATAATTGGCCCTTGTCTCATCTTTTCTGATACCCTCCTTCTGCGAGGAGTCAGCCTTCTTTTTCTTTTCATGCTATCTCCTGCCTTCTGCTCAAGGCCCTCAAGGATGCAGGGTGTATGTAGCCCCTCTACTTCTGGTGCACCCTAGATATTGCTACACCCTTAGGAGCTCACGGCTGGTGAGTTCGGGAGTTGGTGACCCCGAGGGATTCCTGAGCTGGGTCCGGTTTTCTCCCTTTTTTCCATTACCTCTGGGGCGAACCCTCTCCTCTTTCACTTTCCTATCTGCCTCTCATGGCTCTCCTTCCTTCCAAGTCCCTCAATCCGCATTCTTCGAGGGTTGAGGGCATTTCTTTTCCTCCTGTCCTTTATTTGCCTTATTCTCCTTTTGTTTTCCATTTCTTCTTCTAGTATATAAGTTAGTAGTTAGTTTTACTTTACATTTCATTTTTATCTTCACGATCACCCAAACCATCAGGGGCCGATAACCTAGATGTTAGGCCCCTTAAAAAACAATCATCATCATCGTCTGTTTTAGTCATTAAACAACAAACATCAGCAATAGAAATAAAAGCGGTGGTGCAATAAGAAGAGTGTATAAGAAGGCTGGTTGAAATGCGACGCACGACGCGATGTGCGTGGAGAAGTGACAAAGCGCGGGGCATTACTCTCTCTTATCGCGGGCTGGTATATGAGGCACTGCCGCCATACATCAGGCGCTGTCCGCGGTCCAAAGAGCTCAATTAATACAGTGTCACTACGACACTCGTACACTGAGATTACATTGTGAGGGTGCACATTGACTAAGCTATTAGGTCGGGCAGTGCAAGCCAAGGTACTGAAGTGAATCTTTGACAAATGAGGGAATCGAATACACATCCTTCGGCTTTGACCACACTGATCTACCTACTGAGCTATAACATACAACCTAATAACTAGAATGCGTCATATCTAATTGATGCGATGTTGAAAATTCAGTTCTTGAAACATAAATAATTTTTAAAATCTGACCTCATGCTCTCACCGATTCCTTTAACGTATATTAAAACAAGTACCGCATATGTTTATGGTTGGTTGGTTCCTCAGATTAGGGGCTGCGACAACGTGGTCATGTAACCCCGTGTACTTTGGTGTGTGTAGAATCTGTCTGATAACAGGTGTTAATTTTGATGGCTGTATGTGTGTGTATCTGTTTTAATTCAAGTAAGGACTGCAGACTTTGAATTTGTTCAAGTAGTTCCTACTTTTGCCGCCAAACGCCACCGTCAACGACCCACTAGTTCAGAACTTGGTTACCAGAAGCCACCGGAGTCGGCTCTTGACGACGAACGTAGGAACCTAAGAACGTTATATAATATAATTTAGCTTCACACAGGTGTAATTAGTGGAAGGTTCTTTAACATGCCATAAATCTATGACATGGGACCGCCGGTTTTACTTTCCCTCCAAAGGAAGGCATACTGAAGGATTTTTAACATTCTAAAAAAATCCGACAACTTTGCCCGGGATCGAGAGATTGGCTAAAAAAAATCTCAACGTTCAGGAGAAATGGAAGGTGCAACCTCCATGGATTTAGGAAGTCTGGGACAGGACAGGATTCGGAACCAAAATTGCAGGTGTGGAGGATCACCCCAAAGAAAGACCCACGCTTTCAGTCGAAGAGCGATTGAGAAGGAGCCAGAGAAGGAGCCTATTAGTCTGTAGTCACTTCGAGGGAAAAATAAGTGTTGTGTATCGTTTGCAGGATATGCCATACAAGATGCAAGCACAGAACTATCGATCTCACTCACAAAACGCGTTAGTTGGGCTGCATAACACAATATGATTAGGGGCAGCTGTTACAAGGCACCACGAGTCCAAGCCCTCGAATGGAACACCATGTTATTGTGGTGTTGTATGAGTGTGTGAATTTGTGAGGACTGGGAAGGAGACAGTGGTGGACTTAAGTTAGGAACAATTGCAGCATTTACCTTGAGTAGGTTGGAAACCACTGAAAACCATTGTCAGGATGACTGACGTGGGAATCGAACCCATATCTTGTTAGTTTTACCTCACGGGGTTGGGAGTTTCATGTGCCAGCCCTCAGACTACAATTTCAGAGGTGTGAAAATTATTAGACTCGACGTCAATTTTCCCAAACAACATTTATACTTTTCACGGCTTAATGCAGTAAATATGTTTGCAAGGCGGTGAAATTACATCAAATGTTTAACCAAGAGCCTTAGTTATATTTCCTTTTAAGAAACTCAAAGTAAAATGATTGTTTAGAATTTCCACAAACAGAGGAGCTTTGCTACTGCAAAATGCCACATCTTTAGTTTTGATTACTTCACTCTGCTTTTCGTGTGGATTTAGTTAGATTTGTTAAGAGTGTTAAAAACTCCCTCACTATGTCGTCCCTCAGAGGAGAAGTAAAGCCGGCGGTCCCATGTCATAGAATTACGGCATGAAAAAGAACCTTCCACTAACTACAATTGTGGAAGCTAAAATTTGTAGGTTAGTTTGTTAACGCTATATTAATTCCAATGTTCGCCACCAGGTGCTGATTGCGATGGCATTTAGTACCAACGTCTGCAGCTAGGTGTCGTGGACGGTAGCATTTGGTAGCAAAAGTAGGAACAACTTGAAAAAATTAATCGTCTGCAGTCCTTCTACCTGAATCACTGATAAAACACACTAATACAGCCATCACAATTAACACCGGTTATCAGAAAAATTCTACACACACACCCAAAGTACACGGGGCTACATGGCCACGTTGTCGCAGCCCCTAAACCAACCAACTCTAGCTTTAACATTTTAAATGATTATGTCGACTTCGCTGGGATGAAATGTACCGAGAATGCACTGAGGTGTGTGACGTCATAGTACTGCGTGACGTCATCCAGCCAGCTACCTCCTTTGACCTTGGTTTGCACTTGCTTTTTTTTTCATCATTTTTTTTTTCTTTTCTAACGGACTTTGAGTTCACGCAGCATTTGTAGCATTTAAAATGATGTAAAGTCTAGTTTTTCAGACTGACTATCAGTGGGTTTTTTTTAATGTAAATTTAGAGCAGAGAGATTTTGGAGTCGTTTTACTGATGATCCACTCTCGAACAATTCAAAGATTCATGAACCATGCATTGAAATCACCTGACTTAGAGGGGACATTCCAAAGTCAATAAAGAAATAGAAAACGGACCCAGCTCAGGTATCCGTTGGAATCCTCAATTCTGAAAGTTTCCAGACACAATTTCTTCTGGGAAAAGGTGTAAGTCCACGGGGGAGAAAACGTTACAACAGTTGGATAATGAAATGATTTTGAATAAAACATTCCGACTGATTCAAATGCTTTATTTAATTCTAAAAAATATTAAGGAAGCATCGTATATTGGAATAACAACATGGAGGAAGAGATAAAGGACCGAATAAAGTCTGCAGAGAGGTGCATGTTTGCAATGAATAAACTATTCAACAGTAAACTGTTATCATGGACATCAAAACTGCGTGTTTATAAGACAATTGTACGACCAGTATTAACATATGGGGCAGGGACATGTACAATGAGCAAGAAGACGGAGAGGAGAATATTGACCTTTGAAAACAAAGTGTTAAGAAAAATCTTCGGGTTGGTATTAGAGCTGGGAAACTTCAGAAGAAGAAAAAACACAGAAATTCACGCACTGAACGAACCGGATATGATAGCAGTAATAAGGAGCAAAAGAATAGAATTGCTGGGACAAGTACTGAGAAGGGAAGAAGGAATGGTAAAAAGAGGGCTAGAAGGAAACCACAAGGAGAAAGACCCCTCGGCAGACCAAAGTTGAGATGGCAGGATGGAGTCAGGAAAGACCTGGAGCCCTGGGAGCCAACGAGAATATGGCCGGAGACAGAAGGCAATGGAAGAGGCTAAACAGTGAGGCAATGATCCGACTTCGGCTCGTGTGGCCAACTGAGTAAGTAAGTAAGTAACTAACTAAGTATTTAATTCTAATAATTTGTACACCTATGTTAATTCCTTGACAGAGCTGGGAATCTCACCCGTACCTCTGGGATGAGAGCCAACAATGGTAATCATTACACCATGTGGGGGACTACATTGAATGTTTTGTAGTCCGGACATTATTCCTTAGAGCAGCTGTGAGTGTTCAATGTATTACAGCGACATGAAATATTAAGCCATCAAGAGGTACGCTTATCACACTAATGCTCTTATAATACATCCATAATGACCATATTGACTCGGGGTGGACGGCACGCTACTTCATACATTAGCACACCATTACGACCTTATCAATACACTGCCTTATCCGCACTTTGCTTGGTTCGTACAGCCACAAGTGAGCTTCAAACCTTTGTTAGTATTGCTACGTTCAGATGGCAACTATACTGATTATAAGAAATCAGAGCATAATCACCACGTTAAAAAAGAATATGAAGATCTTCGCAATAAGGTTAAGAGCTATCTCAAAGAAACTTAATTAATAATAGAGGAAAAACTAAATAACCAATACATTTCTTGCCCATTCATAACATTACCTCGTAACACTTTTCCCAACGTTTTTATTCCATTATTTCTCCATCACTTCGCAAATACAAACCAAACTATCAGTTGTAACCTAACTACGAGTGTTTCAACTTATCTAGTTTCACATCCACATCTCTCATATTCCACGCTGTTTTTATCAAGACTTTTTCATGCTTTCTTTAAGAAAATTTGTAACGGATCTGATTCGGAGAAATTGAGTCACTTTCAAGGGTTTCCATGAAGAACAGACACTGGTCAGAGAAGGACAGGGAAACAATGCAGCGATTTCGGACGGCAGAAAAGGCTTCCAGAATGCTTAGGCCCTACACCAACATAATTATATTCTTCTTTCGTCAATTTTAGCCTGATTGAATGGCTAGTTAGTCCTATCTTCTTCTTTTTCACTATGATTCCTCCACTTTTCCTCTGACTGATACTTTGTTTTTACTGGATCATTCGCGAACATCCCTTTCTAATGTGCCATATTGTGTGCGCCATTCGGAGAATTGGCGAAATATTAGGGGATAATTCAGAATGAACTGACAGAAATATGGCTTTGTAGAGCTGAATAGATGGCTGCGTAAGGAAGAGTAGTTTGAAGTAGCTGGCCATTGTAGTGTCACATTTCTTGGAGGTAACAAACAGCGTCAAGTCACTTGGCGTGAGTGGAGGATAAGATAACTCGGACGGTAAACATAAACAAACTTTCTATTGGCGAGTCACGCAAGTGGTACGAATATAATACCCCGTTAAAACAGTAACTGATAACGACTTATCGCAAGCATTTTAATTTCTATAGTTTGACCGAGTAATGAGAGGTTCCTGTGTAAGTGGGCTGATAACTTCCCTGGAGAGTTCCTTGAAAATGTTATATAAACCTCACTAGCAACCCGCCTCGGCTTCACCCGGGAACAGTTATGTCCTTTCGATGTCAATGAACTACGACCTATATCCGTTTTACATCTCGGCATGATGGGTTAAAATCACTGACTGGACTATTAATTATATTATCATGGATATAGCATGTGCAACGCATTCTTGTCAGACGTAATTTAAGAATGGCGAGGTGCATGAAACACAAATCCCCCTTCCGTCCAATCTAAAAACACTTATAGTGGGCGATATATTGAAGATAGAGAAATGCTCTTGCGAACTTCCTTGTAGAACTGTTCATCCTGAACAATTCTTACACTAATAGTATACTGATATTTTTAACGGTTTGCCCAGCGTAAGCTTACAAAGCGAACGGACGCCAGGTTTTCTTTCGACCTTTTCACTCAAATCGATACTGCTTGGCTTCCTTTGAACATAAATACATTATTTTCTTAAGAAACCTTCCTCGAGACATCCTTTACAGAATGGTGAAAACCGCATCCATCCAGTGGTTCTCGAGGTTATCCGTGACATCCAAGAATCGGGGACTTTGATTTATGCTAAGTAGAGATTTAAAAAAAGCTATATCCGTTAATCTACTCCAAAATTCGTTTTTGTGATTATTCCGCGCATGTCTCTGTTTTGATTTGAGCCAATCAAGTGTAAAACTGCCATTGAAATCTAACAATTTTAGTGCTCTATTTCACAACAAACCACCTAGTGTGTGGTCTTACCTCACATTACCTTTCACTCATGAAGGACGCTGCCCTGCCATTTGGCCTATAGTTTGTGAGGTGACGCGTCGTCAGCGTCGTATCCCCTCGGCCGGTAATTTTGGTTTTCCTGACCGGGGATATTATTTTCTACAGAAACCTTCCTCGACATATCATTTACAGAATAGTGAAACCCTCATCAAAATCTGTCCAGTGTTGCAGCATTTAACATTGCAGACTAGGTTACGATGATAATTGTTGTTTTAATGGGGCTAACATCTAGGTTATCGGCCCCTAATTGTTTGTTGATAATAAAAGATATGTTGTTTCATATTACACATGAGGCGTCTGGTATCATAACAAGACACATCACTTCAACAACTTTTTTCAGAACACACAAAAAACTGAATACGTCCTTTGTTTACTGAAAAATAAAAATGCCTCTTTTTTTGAAAATTGTAAGTGATGTAGACAAATATTTCCCAAAAGTTTCATAACTCATGCTGTTTTATTTTCCTTTTTATAAGCGTTTTAATATTTGATGTGTGTTATTTTCTTTTAAAACTTGCTGATGTATCTTGTTTTGCAACTCAGTCATCGGATGTATCCTGTTTAGAAAATAAAATAAGCACTCTTCACAAGTATAAAGTCGATTTATCACATCAATACAAATATAAACACACCAGCGCTAACAGAACACAGAGAGCGACCTGACAGCTGATGCACTGATCAATGCGCAATAGACCCTGCCATGATGTGTCTTGTTAGCCAATTTTCAATTTTGAAAAAATAGGCTTATGAGATCACCTTTTGTCCGTGTGTGTGTGTGCGTGTGTGTGTGTGATCGTGTGTTTGTCCCCCCCCCCTAATAAAATCTAAACGGCTGGAGCGATTTCAATGAAACTCGGAAAGTTCATAGCACTATTCCCGGCGACCTCGACCGTGCCCTTCAAATTTTGTTACGACTCACCAATCCAACATGGCGGCTGTGCGAAATATTTCACCAGCATTCAATATCTCCGAAACTATTACTGATATTACCCTGGCATTTTCTATGGTGATAGAGGGAACTACTATAAGTTCACTTATGTGACTTTTGAAAACCTGGTCGCGAATTTGCGACTTTTAAATAGACGTTTCTCGCGATTTGACCAACCAAACGCAATGAAACTTGGTACAGTATATGTTTATATACATTGTAATGCACCGACATCTAACTTCGTTCAATTGTTTACATAATCACAAGATGGCGGATGTGCGAAATATTTCACCGGCATTCTATATCTCTAAAACTATTAGCGGTAAAACCCTGAAATTTTGTACGGAGATAAGGGGCACTACTGGAAGTCCATCTATAAGACTTTCAATAACCGGTTAACTACAAAACGAACATGGCGGCCAAGCGAATTTGAAAATTTTAAATAGACCTTTCTCGCGATTTAATGTTC
Source organism: Meconema thalassinum (assembly GCA_946902985.2). Taxonomy (NCBI): domain Eukaryota; kingdom Metazoa; phylum Arthropoda; class Insecta; order Orthoptera; family Tettigoniidae; genus Meconema; species Meconema thalassinum. The sequence continues at coordinate 303,613,103 of OX336396.1, read as the reverse complement.
CGAGCGCACTGAAACCTGGCACAGGAAATATTTATACACATTGTAATCCACTGGTATCTAATTTAGTTCAATTGTTTACATAACCTCAAGATGGCGGCAGTGCGAATTTTAAAATTTAGATTTTATTTATTGTGATGTAGTCATGCGATCGAAGTGAAAGTTTGAATAATGAACCTACGCAATAATTTTCCTTTAATGGTACATGACTCTATGGCCTATACATTTAACAATCCAACATGGCGACCAACCGAAATATTTAGACGATACTGAATATCTACGAATCTATTTTAGCAATCAAACTGCATTTTTTAATGTTCATAGGGGCTATGAACTTAAGTTCACCTATAGGACTTTAAATAACCTGGTGATCACAAATCCAACATGGCGGTGACGCGAATTATAAATATTCACATGGACGTTTCTCGCAATTTAACCATCCGCGTGCAGTGAATCATGGTACAGTAAATCCTTATACGAATATTAATCCACTGGCATCTAATTTATTTCAATTGTTTCCATAACCTCAAGATGGCAACTGTGAAAAAATTTTAAATCTCCTTGTTTTTTCTTGTGTCCTAACTATGCGATTGAAGTTTGAATACTACACGTTCACATCTGCATGTAACAGTACATAACTCTAGGACCTACATATATAAAATCCAACATGGCGACCATCCGAAATATTTAGTCGGTTCTCAATATCTACGAATCTATTACAGCAATCAAACTGAAATTGTGTATGTTGATAGTGGCAATTAACATAAGTAGTATATATGAAAATAGGCTGTATAGTTCTTCACGGAACTACTTGTCTTGATACTCAATTCATCTAAAGTACTGGTCAAAACAATAAGGACACCACCCATAAAGTAACTTTTGTCACTTGCCTTCAATGTATTGGTAATGCGCTATTTTCGTAATTATTAATACAACCTACAGAGAATGAGCAGGATATTGGTTGAAAAATACGAAAGTTATTGGCAATTTTGAAGTACCGTATGGCACAAAAATTAACACTCTTAAGCACGGAAACCCCCATGCTAAGAGAAAACGGGGGCACGTACAACTTTTAAATATGGCATATCAATAAACCTCATAAAGACCTATCAGACGTGTAGTGTAAAATTATTGAGGAAAATGTGAGGATGAGTGAGAGAGTGGTATATTTATCTTGATTTATTTGAAATTTTCAGGAAAAGTCCCAATTTTTTATGGTCTTTTTAAAATGTTATGTTTGACACCAGCACTCAAATGTTATCACAGCCTACTTGATACACGTCTGTTTAGGCGGGAAATTATGTTTGGGAACAGCTGATTGGTTTGTTCTCTGAGCAGCTTGTGATATTTTTGAGGATAAGTGCGTACTTCGTCGAGTCAGGAATTTGTTGAAATAAAATGGGTCGTCGAAGTGTTCCAGATGAAATAAAGTGGCAAATTGTAGGTAGGAAGAGACTCCCTAGGCCTCGGATACCCTAATACCGTTGGGGTTGGAAGAGAACAAGAGTTGACCAAGAAAGGTCGACAGGAAATAAGAGGGAGAGGAGCCCGGCATAAGTAAGAGGAAGCAATGCCGGACTCAGCCACAGCATTATTGACTCTGTGGTGCAGTGTGTTCCAGAATGCAGGAACGCCAAAGGTGGCTAACATTGTATTGGACGTGAATTGATCACTTATTAATTTTGAAATGGAATAAATGACTTAAGAATACATTTCTTTCCGTTTATGGGAGGTGTCTTATTGTTTTGACCATCACTGTAATTGTCTTATTATGAAACAACCGACTACTTCGTCATTTAAAAACAGCATGATGTGTCCTGTTCTGAATACCTTTCTTCCCCACATGTAAAGAGGGCATTTAGGACTTGTTAAATCAGTCGTGATCTCAAAATCGCAAAAATAGTGATGTATCTTGATTTGATACCAGACGATTCACTTTCCTTTATAGGTTTCTATAATAAGACACACGTATAAACAAACACCCAGGGAAACATAGTCTATTGTTGTGTGATTATACAAGTTGATAACGTCAGGTATAGGTTGAGATGTTAGTTAGTTATTGTTGTTTAACCCTCCATGGGATAGTGGTCTCTATATTAACCACCTGTCATAAGGACAGTTTATGCTTTCAAAGAGGCTGATAGTTGAATCATTCAGCCAAATGTCGGAGAATTTTCATGCCGAAGTGCTAGTATTTCTAGAAATCAAATATTATATAGGTACGTATCTACTTGACGTAATGTGCTGGATAAAATATTGAAAAATTGAAACTAAAAACATTAACAATAATTAAACTGTAAAAATAAAATATAAATATAGAAGTAAAAATCATTAAAATAATATTACAAAAACAAAATAAATATAAACATTAATAATCACTAGCATTACCCGTCGCGGCTTCGCCCGCGAATATTCTAGTTGTAAAGAGTACACTTAGCAAAATCTCAATCATGAATGCTATGACTGATTTATCCTTGGTATGAATAATCAGACTTTATCAATTCAGCTACTGGTGCAGTGGTTAGGGGTTTGTCATTCTTTCATAGGTAAGTTATATCAGAGCGAAGTTAGTTTTCTGGGAATATCACAGTCACAGTTAATTTAAGGGCATTTAAATGTGGTTTTCGGAGACCCTTTATAGTCGGGTGAAAAAGACCTTTCGTACCACACTCACACGTGAAAATTGCGTGAAAAAATCTAGAGTGCTTCCTGACCCCCTTAAGAGCATTATACTGTATGTATTGATGAATTTTACAGCTTCCGTGATAACCTTATAACCGTCTGGAAACTTTCACAGTAATGTAATAATTGAAATTGCATTGCGTCTTACAGAAATAGATGGACCTGTGAGATTCTGTTACCATGGTTACCACGTTTCATTATTTCATTGTAAATATACATGTTTTAAGGTATTTCTTTAATTGTGAGGCATTTAAAGAGTAAGTGAGTGCGTTTTGCTTACGCATTGGGTTATGCTGAACATGTAGGTACCCCATATGTGAAGGTTGGTGATAATGGGACCTTATTTTCGGTACAAAACTGGAATGGGACCATAGCAGAATAATATAGGGAGGGATAAACATAACTATAAAAAATATGAAAATAATTGTAAAAATCAAATAGAAATTAGTTAATTAATTTAATAAAAATATAAAAATTAAATCTATATGAACATAAATTGAAAATTAAAAATCTCTTATATAAAACCAAGTGTCCTGACTGACTGACTGACTGATTCAATGGCTCACTCACTCATCATCGCCCAGCCACAACTATTAAAGTTAGAAACATGAAATTTTGGGGATATGTTCGTGGTAAGTTGAAAACGCGCACTAAGGAAGGATTTTTGGATATTCAGGTTCTAAAGGGGTGTTAAGGGGGTACACCTGCATTTCATTGAATAACAATATCTCCCGATTGGTTTCATTAGGAGATGCGATACTCGGCATATATACTCATCATTAAAAACAAGAAGACATATGTCTGAGGGTTTTTCGATGTGGTGTATATTATGAGGTGAAAGGGGGGAAAAGTGGGGTTTGAAGGATTCCTAACGGAGCGTGTATCTCTTAAACGACATAGGCGAGGGGTTTGAAACTCAGCGGGAAAAAATCAGCTTAAAAAATAAGTCAATAGGTGTTTGACCGTTTTTTCATAAATCCAATTTAAGGGTCCATAGGGAGGGGTGAAATTCTGGGGGGGAAAACAGGAAAGAAAGCGTCCTAACTGATTGACTGACAGACTCCCTCATCAAACTCAGGGGGAAAAAATCTGCTTGAAAATAAGTAAATAGGTGTTCAACAGTTTTTTTCATAAACCCAATTTAAGGGGTTCATGGGGAGGGTTGAAATTCTGAAAAAGGGAAATTGAGTGAAAAAGTCCTGACTCACTCACCATCGCCCAGTCAAAATTACTGAAGTTAGTCATTTTGGGGAATATGATCACTGTATGTCAAAACCGTCCACTAAGGGAGGATTTTCGGATATTCAGGGGGTCTTAAGGGGGTTAAACCTGCATTTCATTGAATAACAATAACTGCCGATTGGATTCATTGGGGGATGTGGTACTCCGCATATAAACACATCATTAAAAATAAGAAGACATGTGTCCGAGGGGTTTTCGATGTGGTGTATATTATGAGGTGAAAGGGGTGCAAAGTGGGGGTTGAAGGATTCCTAACGGAGCGTGTTCCTCTTAAACGACATGGGCGAGGAGTTTAAAACTCAGAGGAAAAAATCAGCTTAAAAGATAAGTAAATAGATGTTCGATCGTTTTTATTCATAAATTCAATTTAAGGGGCCCGTGGGGAGGGGTGAAATTCTGGGGCGGAACCAGAAAGAAAGTGTCCTAACTGATTGACTGACTCACTCACTCTTCAGACTCAGGGAGAGAAAACCGCTTAAAAATAAGTAAATAAGTGCTTGACAGTTTATTTTTCATAAATCAAATTTAAGGGGTACATGGTGAGGGGTCAAATTCTGAAAAGAAAAAAAAATCAAAGAAAATGCCCTGACTCATTCACTCACTCATCATCGTCCAGCCAAAATTATTGAAGTTAGAAACATGACATTTTTGGGATATGTTCGTTGTATGTCAAAACCGTACACTAAGGGGGGATTTTCGGATATTCAGGTTCTAAAGGTGTCTTAAAGGGGTTAAACCTGCATTTTATTGAATAACATTATCTCACGAGTGGTTTCATTTGTGGATGTGATACTCGGCATATAAACTAATCATTAAAAATAAGCAGACATGTTTCTAAGGGTTTTTCGATGTGGTGTATATTATAAGGTGAAAGGGGTGAAAAGTGGGGGTTGAAGGATTCTTAACGGAGCGTGTATCTCTCAAACGAATTACGCGAGAAGTTTGAATCTCAGCGGGAAAAAACAGCTTAAAAATAAGTAAATCGGTGTTCGACCGTTTTTTCATAAATTCAATTTAAAGGGCGCATGGGGAGGGCGTAAAATTCTGGTAAAAATAATTGAAAGAAAATGACCTGACTGAATCACTCACTCATCATCGCCCAGCGAAAACTATTGAAGTAGGAAACATTAAGTTTTGGGAATATTTTCGCTCTATGTCACAAACGTCAACTAATGAAGGATTTTTGTTTATTCGGGTTCTTAAGAGGTGTTAAGGGGGGTAAACGTGCATTTCATTGGTTAACAATATCTCATAAGTTGTTTCTTTGGGGATGTGATATTCGGCATATAAACTAATCATTACAAATAAGCAGACATGTGCCTAAGGGTTTATCGGTGTGGTGTATATTAGGTGAAATGGGTGAAAATTGGGGGTTGAAGGATTCCTAACGGAGTGTGCATCTCTTAAACGACATAGGCGAGGAGTTTGAAACACAGAGGAAAACAATCAGCTTAATTGTTCGACCGTTTTTTCATAAATCCAATTTAAGGGGCCCATGGGGGGGGGGTGAAATTCTGGGGAAAGAAGTCCACTAAGGAAGGATTTTTGGATATTGTTTTAGATCCCTTATTGGGGGGTGGTTGGATCTAAAACGGAAGAGTTATTGTGTTAATTTATAAAGAAGTGCCAAAAAGGGGGTAGCTTCCCCTAGTCAGGCAAGCTGACCAGTGTAGAGTGTTGTTTAATGTCAGGGTGCTAGGGGATGCTCTTGTAAAAGATCTAGGTGTATTTTAGGGGATGGACTTAGCGTACCGGTCAACGCGCCGGTCGTCCAGCTGGCTGGTTAGATAATCGACTTGCACGCGTCAGCTATATGGCGCGTGCCGCTCCTAGCAGTCAGGCCGGTACGGGAATACAATGATGCTTGCACTAGCAAGTATCTGGCTACTGTAAGTCACGTCTAACCGTGACGGAGAGTTCAGGAAGGGAGTTAGGGCGTAAAGAAGCGTGTAAACAGTAATGCAGGTGTAATGTACTGACCAAGTGTTTATTGGCCAGTAATATTGAATTATGAGTCCCTTTTAAGGGATGTAGTGATGTTACAATGTGTACAAACTTGTCTATACAAATTGGGGGGTAAGGTTACCAAGTTATAGGATTCTGAACACCTGCTGACTCACTCACCTGATGATACCAGCATAGCCTCGGGCCGCCACACTGTAAGACTGATAATTGAGAGCTTGACCTCCTTAAGACGCCCTCTTATACTCTTCGGCGCTGTGCTGTCAGCATTGTGCTGAATAGATGTCCTAGTTAATAGTGTGTCGCTGTTTGTAGTAGTGATGCAAGGATTGGGCCAGCTTTCCAGAATGGCTAGCTGTCCTTGCGGTGTTAGTAGATGTTGGTCTGGACTTACAAGGATTGCCAGTTAGGAGATTTAAATAGATGATGGGGGGATGGTCTCCAGGGGTGCATACCCCTGGGGTACTGTACAAGCCTCTTCCCCTATTTAGTTCGCGTCCCCGCGAACGGGAACGGAACTTGGGGTTGGGATGTTGATGTTATAGATGTAGTCGATGTGGTTGTTTTTGAAGTCCCCTCGTATCTTCTGTAGATGTCTTCCTCGTCGTCGTCGTCGTCGTCGTGTGGTGATGTCGTGTTGATGTGTGTGCGTGAGATCAGCTCGTGTTCAGAGGGGAGGGTTATGGGATATACATATATACATAACATTGACATTGGCATAAAAATATTGCAACAGAAATCGACATTGGCATTTTGGAAGTTTGATGGAAAAAAATACATGGTGCTGATGTTACATTGTTGTGCAGGGAGGAAAAAAACCCAGGGCCGAACGGATGATTGCGTCGTCCGCCCTATCTTAGGAAAAAAGTGCTCCCTGCAATAAGAAAGGTAGAAGAAAATAGAAAAAATGTGTGTTCCAGGGTATAATTTAAGGGAAATATTCAAAAGGCATTTATTGGTTTGGGATAAAACGGAACACCCTGACAAATGGGGAAGTTAGAAGAAAGAAAAATGAAAGAAAACAAATCACAGACATTGTGTACATGTAGTCTTAAAAAATAGTATACTGTTTAATGTGATTTTGAGATGTGCATATATTAAGGTGTATGAATATCATTTGTCACTTCCGCAGACAATGTGGGGGTGAGGAGTATTCTTTGTACATTTGTAGGAGAATAATTGCCCGTGGGCGCATTAAGTTATAATCTTACATTTATCAATTACAATTATCTTATGGACTAACTTAAGCGCGCTAAATTTCTTATAATTCTAGTTCATATGGTACCTCATTGTTATCCTTTCTAACTACAATTTATGCTAATAGCTTTGCCCCCTGTGGGTGGGCGCGGCTATCATGGCGACACAACCCGTCCTGTACATAAGGAGTCCTCGTTGTGTGGCCGTATGTCACCTCTCATGTTAGGTGAGATGTTTAGTAAATGTTGATCCGACCTGCGGTAGGGTATATCCCACAGGCATATCTCCCACGTGGTGCGGATTTATTACCTGTAAGCAAGATGTGTGTAGAGGGGAGGAAATTGTGTGTGTGAGTGGGGGTTGTCAAGACGTGTATGGGCGTGGGCAAAATATTTACAGAGGGCTATATACAATGTCGCCACCTGTTGGTAAAGAAAATAAATTAATGACATGTATGTGTATATATGGGGTGTTCACCCTTGTTATGCGGCCTGTAAAACATGGTATCATGAGCCTGGTGCTCAACCCAGGGTTGCTACCTGGTAGCGGCTGCCGGTACCCAGTGGTCGGTTGTCGGCGCTGGACCGATACCTAGCGGGATGTAAGAGAATGTAACATGGTATATATATATAAGCACAACAGTAGCAATGATATATCCATAAGAAATCTAGAGAGTGCCCATATTGGCGCCACTCTCTACGCAGATAAAAATAATGTCCATACTTATGGCTGTAAATCAAGCAAATATAAGATTAGTATCACTGTCCATATGAAATTGTTTTACTCCTGTCTACCAACGTGCTAGTGTACTCCTGTCTGCCACTAACCTTATGTCTACTTATAGACTATAGATATGAAAAGTGGCTCCAAATATCGCCTTAATCTAGTGTTGTCTAACCTAATGTATTATCCTAACACCATTTATCGTAATATGTTATCGGGCTTATCCCGGTAGCGAAATGTTAGTTACCGGGTGCCGAGATATTCTATCTTAATCTATTGTATTATAATGTGTTATCTTAATGTGTTGTCGGTCTTACCCCGGTAGCGGAATTGTGGTTACCGGGTGCCGAGATATTCTATCTTAATCTATTGTATTATCGGGCTTACCCTGGCAACGAATTTTGGTCGCCAGGTGCCGAGATATTCTACCTTAATTATGATTAATAATAATAAAAAAATGCCTTAATTGTAAAACTATGCTGTATGTAGAAGCCGAGTAGACCTTATTCTAAAGCCGAAATGTGCTGTGCTCAATTGTAGCAACAGCGCTTGTTGAATTTGCTTACATCTAAGTGACCTTAAAAATGGCACTGTACTTAAATACTAAAATTTAGATGGAGGCTGTCCGTTCGATTTCTCTCGCGGTGGTTCCCTTGTAGTACATTGTTGGGACCGGAACCCAACAATGCCTCGTAGTCCCCTCCGTTTTAATCCTATTGTCGACATCTATGCTAAATGATTATGAACTAGTATTAACCTAGTCACAGGCGGCTTACGTTGCCACAAAGCAAAACGTTCCGCCTGCTGTACCATCCTGCTCGTTGCCATTGTTCTCCATATGTTGTCATAGTTGGGTCTGCCCACTGTAACCCCTGTAGACAGCTCGTTGCATGTCTATTTAATGCCCTCTGACTGCCCGCTGCGTCGCCATTTATGTGGGCATTGGACATTGTCCAATGGCATAATGTTATCTTCGCCTTCATTGGCAATCGTAGTATCCTCCGGGAATGGTGGCGTCCGGGGTCCTCTTCGCCCGCATTGGCAGTAATAATATCCTCCGGGAATGGTGGCGTCCGGGGTCCTCTTCGCCTGTATTGGCAATCGTAGTCTGCTTTTCGCAATAATATTTCTCTTCAGCGCACGGGAGTCTTGCTTCCCGCTGTAGAAGCCTTATTTACTTAATTTTAGCTAGAAGTCTAGTCATAATGGGGTCGTCTCTAGAGTCATCCCCTGAGTCCAGCGCGGAGTGAGCTATTTCTCCCACCATCCTCAGAAAGACTTCCCTGCAGGTCTTGGCTTCGACGACCGTGGCACATAGTGGGTGTAACTGTCTCCGACAAGGGGGATAGGCTAGATGCACCCCTAGATCTTGACGTTTGCCCGTGTCAGGTCCCGAATGCCTCAACCTTACGTGGTTCGTCTGTTCGGTCGGGTCAGTGATTTGTTGAGCCAACTGGGGTAAGGGTCATCATCACCTTCCCCAGCTCTGCTCCAGTGTGGTGCCTCTTGCCTTCGGCTTATGCCGCTATCACCAATCAGAGTGCTTCAGATTCCTTTTTATGTAACAATAAAAAAATATGGGCGTAACCCGTGTAAATAGTTTATTTTGTGTAAAATGTAAAATATTTCCAGTGTTGTGGGGTTGTAGAGCTTCTAAGTGCATGGACTACTTCCGGTCTACTATTGCTACGTCAGCTTTCCAGCGATAATGCTCTTTTTACCTTAATGGAGGTGTTAGTAGGGTCTGTGGCGTCAGGTACCCTGTTATTAGGATCTGGGGGAGTTATTCATAGAGTGGGCTGAAAGCATGGTAGGAAGAGGTTGCGCATCATTGGGCTCAAATAAATGGTGGCCTTGAGCCGGTAATGCTACTAGGATTGCTCTTACAATGAGTGGACTGGGGAGGTAATTCCCGTGATTGCAAAAATATGACAATTCCATGCAGGTTTGATAGTAATATCCCTGGTAAATGGATGGGATACTCATGCATGTATCTGGATATGAGGCATCTGCACTCATGTACGGATAGGTGTAGGGTGAGGCATAATACTAATATATCCCTGTCATGCGGGAGTATTTAATTAACAAAAAATGGTTAATATATGTAACTGTGGCCTCATCTCTCATTTGGAGATGCGCATTATGCTTAATTGATGTTTGCCGACCCACCCCTAATACTCAGGTGGTAGCATCGTGATCCAAGGCGTAGCAAGCCTTCTCTTTAGACGCATGAAGTCTATCAACCCCTGTGTATGCTTCGTAATGTAGTGTAGCTGTTTTGCTGGTGTTCATGTGTCTGCGTTGGTCGTGTAGGATGTGGGAAGGTTATTGGAAGGGAGTAAGGTGGTACGATGGTAGCCTGTGCTCCTGTCATCCTCACTTGGTCCATGTCTGCTTTCTATCCGCTCCTTGGGATAGTAAAGCGTCACGACCTAATCTGGTCTGCCATTTGTAGTGTGAATGTGGCCAGTGGTCGTAGTGCGACTGGCCATGTCCTAATCGCCTGGAATGATTTATTTTAGGAATATAATCGCGAAAGGAAGTTATTAGGGGGGAGGTCTTGTTTCCTCAGAGCCCCTGTCTGTGTTCGCTCCTGATTAGTGAGTGCGTGTGTGTGTGACTATGTCCCGTTACACCACGCGGACGGTTGGTCTGTTACAGGCTAAGTCGTAATGTGTATCGCGTGTATGGGCAGGAGGTGCCCGTGGCCTGTCAACGTCTTTGAGAACGTGCTCCTATGGGCCCAAGATAAGTTCTGGTCTGTGACGTCTGTTCATTGCTAAATGTCACAATTGTTTTTGCGTGTTAAAAAAAATGTATGGCCTGAAGATTGTTTTGTGCTTGTAATTTCATGGTCAATGCCGATAAACAATAGTGTCTTGTCACCAGCGGTATTGCAATGTGACGACGTCTGCAAGTCAGCAGTTTGTATGTGTAATGGCAGGCTGGGATGTTATGTATGTCATCCGCCGGCATGTGCTTTCCTGCACGTATGCGAGTGTTGTCATTGTTCTAGATTCCTGGCGGACTAATGTAGCAATTCGTACTATTTGCTAATACTATTGTGTGGTCACTATTTCATAAGACCTTTGTCTTATGAAATTTCTATACTTGTGTCTGGGAAATCTATTTTCCCTGTCAGGTGTCACTGAAATTCTATGCCTGGCTTTTGGCCGAAGGAAATGTGGTATTATCTGGTTCTGTAGTTGTATGGGCCAATTTTGGTGTGATTGGAAGCCTGGATAGCTGTTTTCCTGGTGTCCGATTTTCGCTGGGATTTGAACTCGTGATCTTATGTAATTCTCTGTGTTCTATGTCTGCGTTGTGTTTCAGGGATTGAGGTGTCCTCAGTGTGGTTTTTGCTTGTGTTTCTCGTACCAAAAATACCGTTGGCTAGTTAGTTTTTGGTACGAGTGTGGTGTGTGATCATGGGTTCGGACCCGGGGTGCTGTAAAGACTTGGTATGCCGCTATTTGTGCCGTATATATTATGGCACATTCCCCGTGTATTTGCAATGCGCAAATGAAAGTACGCATACCTGTGAAGAGTTTGTATGTTTTTGAATTCTCCTCGTAGTGTAATTTGCGGATTTGTGGGGTTCTGAACTCGGCTTAAATGATGTCGTGTGTTCTGCTCTGGGAGCTGCTAGTATATTGCTGTCTGTAAGCGTGGAGGTTATCCATGAGACTTGCGTTATCGCTGAGTGTGGCGGTATTGGATTACAATGTCGTGTGCGCTCACTTGTTACTTGTTTTGATAATGCTGTGTGTCCGGCACATGTGTGTCTAATCGGCTTGCTCTCTGTGACTGTGAGTAGTGCTTTTCGCACTGTAAAAAAAAGGAAGGAAACTTGTGGTTTAACATGACCGTTAATCTGTAGATCATGAGCCACGGGACTTCCGTTTTACGTGGAATCCAAACCACAGGCCATGGCATTTCACTTCGAAAGTCTCACATGCATTGGCCGCACTGAAAAGAACCTCTCATTAACTACATTTGTGTCCCTAAGTTTTGTGTTACCTGTAATGTGGTTCGAGTATGTCCCTATCCGTTGTACAAAGTGTCGTTATACACGAGTGTCTCCGGGCCGCTAGTCGCCTGTTTGGTGACTATGTGCCGGAGGTGATTTTGTTGTTTTTCATTTATGACATTGTTAGTAGAACAGTCCCAATCTATGTTAGCTTCCTATTTTTCTATCCTGTAATTGGATAGCTACCCGACCTTATGTTCCTGGTATTCAGAAGGTTGCGGGTTTTGAGACCGTCTTTTCTCAGAGTAATTGTTTCTGGCGCCATTCTAGGCTGTGTCTCCGGGACAGTTCTGTCGAGTGTTAGGATCGTATCCCGGTGCGGTCAGTGAGGTTCGAAGGCTATTTCTTGGCCTTCTTTCCACGTCTGCCAGTGGGATTACTTCCCTTTGTTTTACTGTCATGTGGCAATGTAAATTGATTGTGTGATTTCCAAAAATGTGCAGGGTTTCCCAAAGTCTGGGATTTTCATCCTACGGTGTGTTAGCGTTTTAGCTTGCGTGTTGTTGTGGAAGTGAGAAAAAAGTCATATTATAGGCAGTGTAGCGTGTCACGTATGCCTATGGATGCAATATATATACATAGTTCAACTTGGCCAATTTTTCCTTCATCGGGCCTAATGACTGAGGCAGAGAAAAAAAATGAGCTATGCCCCGCTCCGTATTAAGAGAGCACTTTGAAAAGGTATAAAAATATATTGTATCTCGCCTGTTCACTGCTGTATGCTTTATTAAAGTGGGTTGGCAGGCGGCGATAGTCTGTAAAAATTATGTCGTGAGCAATATGAAAAATGTTTAAAAGTGAGAAGTAGGTCCTGAGCGTACTATCCGCCTAGTTGGTGACGTTAGCACTATAGTAATCTAGTTACGTCTCAGGGAAATCTACCACTTTTGAAAAAAGTAGTTTGAGATTCTTAATTCTTGCTACAATCAGGGCTTTTGCCCGCCGCAAGAGAATCTATCAAACTGTGGGACCGGATCATAGAACATTTAGTCATTTCTACCTAGAAAGACCCGCTTAATCTCTATGCTGTGATTTGATGCTTAAGCTGTGTTCGGAATATCTCTTTCCGGCCTTAAGCCGCGTAGCTCACCTGATGGGCTTCCACTTGGCTTTGGATATTAAAAACTTTACGCTATCTGAGTTATAATATGGACCCTATGTTCAGTAACCATTGATGGCCTGAGAAAAAAAATGCTAGGTGCTCAAAAAAATCAAGAAGAATTTAGACTTATACACCCTTGGTTTAGCCATGTTGCACTGCATATAGATGCAAAAAAAAATGTACCGTTTATGTTAGTAAGTCTGTATGTATTTATTGGCGTATTTCTCCCGTGTAAACGAGCTTATGTGTGTCCCTAATATAGGTTCAAGTGATATTAGCTTATTTCTGTGTCCCTGGTGGAAGTCGTTACTCCGGTCCGAGCGTCCTTGCTCGGAAAGGTGAAGGGTTCTGCCCTGTTATGAGATTATAGGCCCCTGAAATCCACTGAGGCGCTTCTTTGCCATTTTTCGGGGGAGTTTGTAGCAAAGTAAGCCTGGGCCTACTTCCACCGTAGCGCGTGTGTGCAGGTTTGAGTGTGCCTGTTTTCGAGGGCCTAATTGCGCTCTGCGCTACCCTAGTAGAGTTTACGGGGGTGTGTGTATTTTTGCCTGAGTGGTTTTGTGGGGTAGGTAATAACACCTTTCCTGTACCCCGTATACCGTGTGTGAGTGCGTGGTCACAATGTGCAGGCGTGTATCGTGCATCCTGAGGGACTGAATGTAACACCCTCTTATGCATTCGCACCTGGGGTACTAATGCCGGTGTTCGCCTTCGTTCTGGCAAACTTGCCCTTTGAACTGGCGGTAAAGGTCGCTTAATTGCCTGTCTTTGCACTGGCAATGTGGTGGCGTGTAGCCTGACCGCTTTCTGGCCTGTGGCCACGGCAGACTCCTGCCATTGTGTTTGCCTATCTGTGTGGCTGTGTGTAGGCTTAATGTGCTGTAGGGCGGGCTCTACTTCCTCAGCCCATGACGTGGTTACGTCCCGTTGTCTCCCTGTCATATAATGTGTTTCTGAGAGTCCTGGCTTCAACTCCCTCTCGTTCGTCCGTTCAGAGGGGATTGACCTAGGGTCTGCTGCTCGGTTTGGCAAAATTGCCTTCTGAGCCGGTGCTAAGGGATGTGTATTGGTGTAAGCTTGTCCCCGCAGTGTATTGGAGTCTAACCTGGCCGTCTCCTGGACTATGGCCATGGTGTCCTCCTTCCCATGTGTGGCAGTACATGGCGAGAGGGACATCCTCGCAAATTGCCGAGTTAGCGTATCTATGCTTATGTCCTCTCCCGGCTGGGCTTGTGGCCCTGCCATGTACTCGAAAATGGCCTTATTGTTCTGGAGTTCGCGGTACTCGTCCCAAATTTGGGTGTACTGACCGTTGAGGCTCATGGCCTGCTCAGCGACTTTTGTGCCATTGGTCCCTATGCGTCGGTGTTCCCTGATAAGTGTCTCCCATTGTTGGAACATAAACTCGTGTCGGCAGTGTAGTTGCCAGTGTGCTTTAATGATCTGTGTAGGGAGGGTGGGGATTTTCGCCCGAATCTTGCGATTCTTAGCGCTGCGGATTGGCCGGACAAGGGCTCTTATGATCCGCATGTACTGGGCGTGCAGGAGCTGCTGAAACCTTCTGAGGTAGTCCTGCCTAGTTTCAAAAACTCTGTGCCAGGCAATTAATTCCTGGTACTCCCCAATGCTCCTCAACACAGCTAGGCGGTATAGAGGGGCAATGCTAAATGAAGTATGTGTCTTCTTATTTGAAAAAAGAAAAGAAAAAAAAACTGTGCGTGTTCGGCAGTGTATCCTTATTCTCTCTGATTCTTTCTGGGGCTGGGGGGTTGGTTTGGGAGAAAATATTCCCTGTGTAAGTAGTACGGAGCAAAAATGCTGCTCTCTGTCTGGGAAAAAAATTCACAATTTTTTTGCTTGGCTTTTTGCGGTACGGAAGGGGTCGTTTCTACTAAGAGGGCTCGTTGGTTGAGTCCTATTTTACTGTGCGTAGTAGAGGCGCCTCCGCCATCTGTTTTAGATCCCTTATTGGGAGGTGGTTGGATCTAAAACGGAAGAGTTATTGTGTTAATTTATAAAGAAGTGCCAACAAGGGGGTAGCTTCCCGTAGTCGGGCAAGCTGACCAGTGTAGAGTGTTGTTTAGTATGAGGGTGCTAGGGGATGCTCTTGTAAAAGATCTAGGTGTATTTTAGGGGATGGACTTAGCGTACCGGTCAACGCGCCGGTCGTCCAGCTGGCTGGTTAGATAATCGACTTGCACGCGTCAGCTATATGGCGCGTGCCGCTCCTAGCAGTCAGGCCGGTACGGGAATACAATGATGCTTGCACTAGCAAGTATCTGGCTACTGTAAGTCACGTCTAACCGTGACGGAGAGTTCAGGAAGGGAGTTAGGGCGTAAAGAAGCGTGTAAACAGTAATGCAGGTGTAATGTACTGACCAAGTGTTTATTGGCCAGTAATATTGAATTATGAGGCCCTTTTAAGGGATGTAGTGATGTTACAATGTGTACAAACTTGTCTATACAAATTGGGGGGTAAGGTTACAAAGTTATAGGATTCTGAACACCTGCTGACTCACTCACCTGATGATACCAGCATAGCCTCGGGCCGCCACACTGTAAGACTGATAATTGAGAGCTTGACCTCCTTAAGACGCCCTCTTATACTCTTCGGCGCTGTGCTGTCAGCATTGTGCTGAATAGATGTCCTAGTTAATAGTGTGTCGCTGTTTGTAGTAGTGATGCAAGGATTGGGCCAGCTTTCCAGAATGGCTAGCTGTCCTTGCGGTGTTAGTAGATGTTGGTCTGCTCTTACAAGGATTGCCAGTTAGGAGATTTAAATAGATGATGGGGGATGGTCTCCAAGGGGTGCATACCCCTGGGGTACTGTACAATATTCACTCATCATCCCCCAGCCAAACATATTGCAGTTAGAAACTTGAAATTTTGGGGATATGTTCGTTGTATGTCGAAAACGTCCACAAAGGATGGATTTTTGGATATTCATGTTCTTAAGGGATGTTAAGGGGGTTAAACGTGCTCTTCATTGATTAACAATATCTCACGAGTTGTTTCATTTGGGGATGTGATATTCGGCATATAAATTAATCAGTAAAAATAAGCAGACATATGTCAAAGGGTTTATCGATATGATGTACATTATGAGGTGAAAGAGGTGGAAATTGGGGGTTGAAGAATTCTTAACGGAGCGTGCATCTCATAAAAGACATAAGCGAGAAGTTTGAAATTCAGCGGAATAAATCCGCTTAAAATACAAGTAAATAGGTGTTCGACCGTTTTTTTTTTCATAAATCCCATTTAAGGGGTTCATGGGGAGGGGTGAAATTCTCAAAAATAAATGAAAGAAAATGTCCTGACTGACTGACTCACTCACTCATCATCGCCCAGCCCAAATTATTGAAGTTAGAAACATGAAATTTTGGGGATATGTTTGTTGTATGTCGAAAACGTCCACTAAGAAAAGATTTTTGGATATTCAGGTTCTAAAGGGGTGTTAAGGGGATAAACGTGCATTTTATTGAATAACAATATCTCACAAGTGGTTTCATTTGGGGATGTGATACTTGGCGTATAAACTAATCATTAAAAATAAACTGACACTTGCCTAATGGTTTCTCGATGTGGTGTATATTATGAGTGAAAGGGGAGAAAATTGGGGATTGAAGGATTCCTAACGGAGTGTGCATCTCTTAAACGACATAGGCGAGGAGTTTGAAACACAGAGGAAAACAATCAGCTTAATTGTTCGACCGTTTTTTCATAAATCCAATTTAAGGGGCCCATCGGGAGGGGTGAAATTCTGGTAGAAAAACATCCTCTAAGGAAATATTTTTGGATATTCACTCTCATCGACCAACCAAAACTATTAATATTAGAAAAATGATATTTTGGGGATATGTTTGTTGTGTGTCGAAAACGTCTACTAAGGAGGGATTTTTGAATATTCAGGTTCTAAAGGGGTGTTAACGGGGATAAACCTGCATTTCATTGAATAACAATATGACACGACTATGACGCGAGCGACGCCGCGGGTACCTGCTAGTAAATATATAAACATTAAAATTGGAGAAACAAAACTAACATTACGGTATTTATAATTATAATAATTAAAATCAATTAAATAAAGAAACACATAAAAGTAAAACATATTTTTGCTCTACAAAGGGTTAAGGGGTGGAACAGCGAGGTCATCTGCCCCTTAATTGTTTGGGTTTAGGATCTTAGTGCTGTGTCTATTTTACCCATGACCAACAAAATTTTCTCAATATGGCTTTCCATTGGGAGTGTGACATGGCTTCTGATATTCCTAACTTCCCATCATTAATGTAGATAGGCGTAACAAAAGTAAGCAGGAACATTTCAGCGTTCATTCCGTTCCTTAAAAGAATAACAAAAGTTCATGTACACACGGGTCCGTAAATCCATACTTTCCGTGAAACCGCCCTTTGTTGAATGTTTCCAGCAGCTGTTAGGTACTTCGCCGCTGTTCGTTGTCTTATTTAAGCCCCCTATACACTATCTGACCAGACCAGACCAGACCAGCAGACATGGAAGGGCATGTCGCTAGGTCGGAGGACGGCTTTACACACACACCAACATACCAGACCTCCAGACCTCAGTTGTATTGGTTCGTCCGCCCAGTAATAAGTAAGAAGGTTATTGTTATTTTGTTGAGCATTTAAGTACGGTATTGTGATGGCGCCGCATCTTTCTAAACAGCAGAAAATAGGACTATCATTGTGTGTTGCATTGATCAGTGATGACACGCCGAAGAAGAGAAGAGTATGGGAGATGAGGATGTATGAAGAAAGGCACAGGATCATTCATGCTAACTTGATGAGAGAGTTGGAATCAGATGTTTTCTTAACATCCCCTGACATTGCATTAGGTTGGATAGTTTTAAACATTGCCAACAAAGCGATGAAGCCTTCATGTCTTGCAATTTTATTCGAGTAACTATCGCTCCTAAAGTCCCACAAACATCTATGCCCCCGATACTCTTCTAACATTTGCATGATAGTATCCCTCTCATGATTCTCTACTGCATTATCATAGGCTATGCTGCGAATAATGAGACATGGCGACAGAATCTTGTAGTAAGACGAAGTGCCTCTCTGTTCAACAGTAGATTATGTACTGAAACTGTTGCAGATCGCGACAGAGTCCGCCAGTCGGTCAGACAGCGCTACACACAACGCAGACCAGACCAGACAGGAGAGGGCAGTCTGGTGGTCTGAAGATTTTCCCGCCAGACCGCCAGATAGTCTGAGCAGACCGAATTGGGTGGCAGACAGGCCTACACGCTCTCGAACTGCCCGCCCGTCAGTTACATTATCCGACCGTCTGCTGGTCTGGTCCGGTCTGGTCTGATAGTGTGTAGGGGCTTTTACTGAGACACGAATGCCTGACGTCCACCAAGGACTTTCCATAGACCCACTCTGATACTCATGTTGAACCATCCACATGCAGCATTTAACATTGCAGACTAGGTTACGCTAGAGCCTGATATTTTTAGCCTATTTTCAATTTTGAAAACATAGGCTCATGAGATAACCTTTTGTCCGTGTGTGTGTGTGAGAGAGAGAGGAGTGTGTGTGTGTGTCCCTAATAACATTTAAACGGCTGGACCGATTTCAATGAAACTCGGTTAGTTCATAGCACTATTCCGGACGACCCCGAGCGTGCCCTTCAAATTTTGCTACGTCTCACCAATCCAACATGGCGGCTGTGCGAAATATTTCACCAGCATTCAATATCTCCGAAACTATTCCCGATATCACCCTGGAATTTTGTACGGTGATAAAGGGAACTACTACAAGTTCACCTACTGTATGTGACTTTTGAAAAACTGGTAACTACAAAACCAACATGGCAGCCACGCGAATTTGCGACTTTTAAATAGACGTTTCTCGCGATTAACCAACCAAACGCAATAAAACTTGGTACTGAACCCTTTTATCCTCTGTTGGATAAATGATTCTATGTTTTATTTCTCCAATTAATAAATATTTCCACCAGCATCATGAAAGTAGCCAGACGGAGATGAGGAAATTTCAAGCATTGGTTGGAGACAGCGGGGACATACCTGAAGCAGGTTGACAATAGGCTAAATATTTTAGCTGTGAAAGGAAATAGCATAGCGATGTTTCAGAAGGACAGGTGGGCCGCCTCAAATAGAAGCGACGCGCAGTGAGACATGCTGTCGGTATGTTCATTGTGATATTCGCGCCTAGAAGAAATATGATGCAGTAATGTGAGTGGCTGATGAGCAGGCTGGACACTCCTACGACGCCAAGATCTGCTATGAACCGCCAAATTACAGAAAATGTTAGGTCCAATGAGAGAAGAATGCCTAGTTAACGCGGCAGGTCTAGCGTGGGTACGCTCGGCTAGCATTCACGCGGGAAATCGCCTAGTCAAAATCTCTACGATCGATTCTAGGATTAATGAGCATATTCTTGACCTGTGCAATGTTACGAGTTCAGTGATATCTATTTCATGCCTGTACCACAATTATTTCGAGAAATTTTTACATAAATTCCCCCCCCCCCCCATCGAGACCTAGGGCCAGTTCTTTTATAAGTGGCATGAAGAGCCAAGACTTTGACTTCTATTCTGTTCGTCTGAGGACGTAGACTTTTATTCTGTGCGTCTACGGGCGTAGACGTCTTATTACTGTGTTCGTCTGCGGACTGAACGACTTCTATTTTGAGTGTCGTGGACACAGGTTGATTATTATTTTGTGTGTCTTGGACACAGAGGTTATTGTAAAGTGTTAAATTCAGTGATAGATAGTCACAGTACTATATTGTAGGGGCAGTATCGTCGATAATTCGCCAACGAACTGTGACAGGGAAAGTAGTACCTGAACAGCGAATTTAGTAGTCAGATATCAAGTGTATAATAATCTAATTTTTGAAGCAGCGCCAGAGATGACACCGACGACTACAGAGGAAGTTTGGAATTCTCAACACTCCGTCCAGATGGCTGAGATGAGATAGAACCATTCAGTTGGGAAATGGCAGCAGACGTTCTTTGACGGGTGACTACAAGAGAGATGAGTACAAAATAATATTCTTTATTATTTGATAAATTAACTTATGGTTTATGGGACATATTTTTGTAAATACATTGCTTGTGTGATTAACGTAGTATATTTAGTTTTGGTCTGACACACTTTTGTATGGAAGCAGCTCGCACGAATGTAGTTAGTGGAAGGTTCTTGTTTTTGTGTTGTGTTAACTAACGTAAATATGTGAACGGCCGTGTTTGCATATGTTACGCAATGCGGTTAAAAACGTCTCTCGGAGATCTGTTGTGTTTCAGAAGTAGGACTGAATTAATGTAATTATACAGTAGATTGGAGGGTAATTAAAATTGTTTAAGATTTATTATTGATCAGATTCAGTGTGACTATTGCCGATTGGAGCAATGTAATTTGTGACGAAGAGTAATCAGCTCTATCGTAGGTTTTAAATATTGTGTTTAATGTTTGTGAGCACCTATTCAGCGGACCTGTGTGAAAAGCGTCATGTCGGTCCCAGATGTGTGTATGTGTGTATTTTTTGTGGTATTACAAGCGGGAATTTCAGCTGAGACTGATTTCTGTCAGCTTGGTACCCGGTCCATATTGTATCCTTGCGAGGGCAATTGTGGATATGTGATTATGTCTGACCATATGTTGAGTTGGATGAGATTTTTGTTGCTGTTGATTCCGTGAGGTAACGGAACAGCTGGTCAGCTATTTATATACACTGGACTGGGACACGACAAGTATTTGAGGAAAGGGGGGAGATGTTTCACAAGGCTGTCTGAACGTGCAAAGCATGGTCATTAGTGAGGAGTGCTCGCTGGCTCCCTAATTACTTAAATTACAGATAAGAACTGATCAATGGTAAACGAATTGTTGAAATAAATGGGAGTTGCCTACGAATCACGATAATCTCCGAAGCGTTACCTTAACATGCAGTTTAGTTCATATAAAGTAATCTTAGCCGGTCAGGCTTTTGTTGTTGTTGGTTTATTCCAGGTTTATTTTCATTTCAGTGACCCGTGAGTCATGTGCAATGTTGTCTTTCCTTGTGTGTATTGAGCAATTGGCCAGTTGGTAGCTCATGTTGTTAAGTGCGTCTTCGCGCTAATGAGGATCTCAGAGAGATTCATGTAAATAATAGATTTGTAGTGTGTGTGTCAGTCATTAGAGTTTTTAAGGGTTTTTATTAATGTCATGCCCATATCCATAAACGTTGATTTACGTGATGATTGTTCGTGAGCACCGTGGCTGTTAACCCGTTGTAAACGAACGGTCATCCAAGTACTCATTTTCTCGTAGTTAGTCATCACGCGCACATAAAACTCAAATGCAAGGTAGTGGAACTAGGATCCACAATTTTATTAAAAAGGGGGAGATCCATCTGACTCCTCAAAGTGTTAGATATTCCTGTCAGGGAAAAATTCAGGGAGGATATTTTTTTTATTATTGTTTGTTTATTTTCTTTTATGCACAATTAGTTATTAAATCTTGTTATTATCTTACGTCTTGTCTCCTTACTTTCTTAATTACAGTTTTATCCTATGACCCTTGCCTCAGTAAAGCATGTTGTTTGGCGGACGTAAACATCACACTATGAACTGAGCGCGACCCCTTGATCAAGATTCTTGCATAAAACACTGCTATTCTGAAGGGTTCAGTACGGTATATGTTTATACACATTTTAATAAACCGACATCTAACTTGGTTCAATTGTTTACATAACCACAAGATGGCTGATGTGCGAAATATATCACCGGCATTGTATATCTCTGAAACTATTAGGGGTATCACCATGAAATTTTGTACGGAGATAAAGGGCACTACTGGAAGTTCATCTATGAGACTTTCAAAAACCGGTTAACTACAAAACGAACATGGCGGCCTAGCAAATTTGAAAATTTTAAATAGACCTTTCTCGTGATTTAATGTTCCAAACGCAATGAAATCTGGTGCAGGAAATGTTTACACACATTGTAATACGCTGGTATCTAATTTAGTTCAATTGTTTACATAACCTCAAGATGGCGGCTTTGCGAATTTTAAAATTAAGTTTTATTTCTTGTGTCGTAATCATGCGATCCATGTGAAAGTTTGAATAAAGAACCTACGCAATAATTTTCCTTTAATGGTACATGACTCTATGGCCTATACATTTAACAATCCAACATGGCGACCATCCGAAATATTTAGACGGCTCTGAATATCTACGAATCTATTATAGAAATCAAACTGATTTTTTTATATTCATAGGGGCTATGAACTTAAGTTCACCTATTGGACTTTCAATAACCTGGTGATCACATATCCAACATGGCGGCGACGCGAAGTATAAATATTCACATGGACGTTTCTCGCAATTTAACCATCCGAATGCAGTGAAACTGGTACAGTAAATCCTTATACGAATGTTAATCCACTGGCATCTAATTTATTTCAATTGTTTCCATAACCACAAGATGGCAGCTGTGCGAAATTTTAAATCTCCTTGTTACTTCCTTTGTCCTAATCATGCGATTGAAGTTTGAATGATGCACGTACACAATAATCTTCATGTAACAGTACATAACTCTAGGACCTACATATATAAAATCCAACATTGCGGCCATCCGAAGTATTTAGTCGGTTCTCAATATCTACGAACCTATTACAGCAATCAAGCTGAAATTTTGTATTTAGATAGAGGCAATTAACTTAAGTAGGATATATGAAAATAAGCTGTATAGTTCTTCACGGAACTACTTGTTGAAAGTAGATTACATATTTCTGTCCCATATGCATATGACCTTCTTAGTCTCTTCTCAACATGTGAGGAATCCAACCCTGTAAACCCTTTATAGGTCCTTGGGATAATATCTTCCCACCATGTATATATTGAACGGTGTTAGGGAAAGAATCTTCCCGCCCGTTTCATTTCAAGCAGTTCCACATGCATCCACAAGCTAGCTGCACAGAAATATTGAAAACCCATTAATTTGATGTATACTGCCATCAGAAACCAAAGGTGGGAAGCATATAGCCCAGTGGTCTCCACAGTGCACGTGCTCGCCCGTTCGGTTGTGTAGAGTGAATGCAATCCATTGTTTTACAGAAGAAGGTGTCTTTATTGAAGATAGGAGATTTGTAAAAGTTGCTATATAATGTTAATAATGGTTTTGGTCATTTGAGTAAATATATTTCAGCTAGGAAGGAAAAAATTATCCTTTTTAGGGTGTTTGCCTTAAAATAGAAAATTTTTAAAATTATTTTTCTGTGTCTTGAGTAAATACTATTTGAATTATATTCGAATATAATAACTTTTATGATTCCAAAATCACTTTTTTGTGCATTTTTCGGCAAAGGTGTTATAGGTCACTGAACGTATGTTGCGTGGGAGTTATGTTTTCTTTTTAATTATAGAGCTTGATGTATGTTTTGCATGTACTAGGCTATAGCATGTTAAATAAACCTCATTATTGAGTGATAAACACAGTAGGCTATCATCATAATTTGGAGGTGGGAAATTATTACCCCATTGCTCATTTAAGAAAACATACTGTCGGGTATGGCAGTGGGATAATAATTTCCCACCCTATATCTTATAAAATAGAATCCACACCTATAAAATTGTTGCATATTCCTAATCATCTATCACCCCCAATTACAAATGTGCTAAAGAAAATAATTATGTTATACCCCCAGTCTTTTGCCGTATAAAGGCTTTGCGGCTTTTGTTTTGTTACACCTGTACAAGTGGAACTGACTAAGAATGCCTTACAGTTCCTCGATAGTTGAACAAAAGATATAAATATTTAAGAACTTCGCAGTCATTATGAATAAAAGCAATGGCATTGCGGATGGTATAGCCTATCGCGTAATGTTTATTAACAAGGTGGGTAGCGAAGGTACTATGTCATGTTTAAAGGAATGACTTATGAACTATGCTCTATGTTTCCAGGTGCTCCAGTCTGCAGTCATCCAGTTTCAATGGATGAGGTAAGCAGCTTGCTTTCCCTTATTAACTCATGGACCATAATATAAGGCTAATAATAATAACGAATCAGTTCAGAAAGAGGGAATATGGATAAAGAGACCGACAATAGAACTGTACAGACAGAGACGATTACAAACAACATAAGGTAAATAAGGGTAACATTTTATGCACATATACATATACATATACATAGGATGGGCGAAGACAGACTGACCAAGAAAATGTTTAATATAATTACGAATAGTACACTAAAACGAGCCTCCGTGGCTCAGGCGGCAGCACGCCGGCCTCTCACCGCTGGGTCCGTGGTTCAAATCCCGGTCACTCCATGTGAGATCTGTGCTGGACAAAACGGAGGCAGACAGGTTTTTCTCCGGGTTCTCCGGTTTTCCCTGTCAAAATTTCATTCCAGCAACACTCTCCACTATCATTTCATTTCATCTGTCATTCATTTAATCATTGCCCCAGAGGAGTGCGTCAGGCCTCGGCAGCCGGCACAGTTCATATCCTCGCCGCTAGATGGGGGGCTTCATTCATTCCATTCCTGACCCGGTCGGAGACTGGAAGCAGGCTGTGGATTTTCAGTACACTAAAACAAATTGGGTAAAGAAAACCGTCGAAGACCTCAAGAAACTAAACATCTCTAGAGAAGACATGGCAGACAGAAGCACATATAGAGAAAAGCTTAGACGACAAAATGTTTAGCAAACTCCCAATGTGAGACAACCGGGAAAGTGGACAGAAGGGAGAAAGAGGAAGCATAGTGTGTATATGAGAGGTTTTTGAAAAAAAAAAAAAGAAGAAAGAGTCAGAACAAAACAGGAAAATTGAATATGTTGTAACGATCTCCTTACGGGGAATTAACGAATAAATCATTCTATAAAACCAATATACCATCTCTCTTTATACTGTTGAAACCGTCGTTGTTGTTGGCTTACAGGGGATGTCTCATAAGTAATGTCGTTTTCTTAAAGAAAATTTTAATTGGAAAGTTTTCTGACAAGAAATTAAAATATTCTTCAAAGTAGCGATCATCAGATACTATGGTATTAAGCCATCCTTCAGCGAGGTTTCTTATCCCGCGAGTATATTCGAGTATATTTAATTGACGGAAATGTTTAAGATGGAATGAATCAAAAAATGGGCTGTATTGTTTCTAATAAGACATCTACACGGGTCTAAAGTGTGTGTGTATCGATTCAAACACGAGGAAACCGAATTGAACAAAATTTGGTACAGAGGTAGCACTAGCAAAGGACACCTCATATCGCCGCAATTTTAACCAAACCCTAATGGTGGCCACCCAAATGTTAAAGGCTTAAATCTAATTACGACTAAACTAATTATCGCATCTCTACCAAATTTAGTAAATATATACCTTCATATAGGAAGCGCTTGACGTCCAGACTACAAGGTCATTAGCAAAATAATTTCAAGATGGCGGCTATGTGAAACTGTATGTTACGCGCAGACACCAACTTGAATACATATAAAATAATGTATATAACTCTCAACACTTAAAATCTATTGTAACTAAACTTAGTGACGCGATAGGGCCGTGCGAGCGCATAACGGCAAAGTGCCTGGCGGGAGACAGACACGCAACGCGGGCGAGCGGGCAAGCGAGGGTCCCCGTCGCATATAAAACAAACTCACTGTATTATAAATGATCAATACAGTTGTTTTCTCGAGCTCGTTGTACGGAGTTTAAAGTGTGAAATGTGTTATTTCAGGAAGCACCCAGCATAGCCACACCACTAGAGGAGGCCACGGTCGTCAAGGAGAAGGAATCCGAAGAAGCAGCGAAGGAAATATCCGCAGGTGCGGAAGGTCTTGATAACTTGGGGATTACAGAAGAGAAGAGTTTAGTCATCATGGGAGCAGAGCCCAGTAGTAATACTCTGAAGGACACCTCTTCAGGTGGCTTCCCAGGCATACCCTTCCCCTCAATGTCCAACATGCCAGGAGTCCCCCAGCTGCCGGGTTTGGGGCAAGGAGGGGGCACTCTGGGTAATCCTACCCTCACTTCCGGTATGTTCGCCTTCATGACCATCCCCATGCCTTCCTTGGGCAATTTACCCGGCGTGTCCAACCCATTCGGCAACTTGAGTGGCGGTGCCCTTCCCAGTCTGCCAAGCAATCCCTTCGCGGGGCTGGGAGCTGGCAAGTAGCCCAGTGATGGTGTCTATCCCCAAATTCACTACAACTGAGATCTAGGTGAGATATTGAGCGGTTTAACCCCGTGGACTGGCGCATGGCTATTTTTTGACCCGAGGCTTAAATAACGCTCTATATTTTCGTTTTGGTCAGCCCTTATTTCCTGTCGCTTGCTGTACCTTCCTTCCTAGCCTTGAACTTCACCCTGCAAAAGAAACATGTCCATAGCTTTTTGAAAACTCAAGTTATTTCTATATTATTTACGGCCGGGTCAGATTTACCCATGGCGCCAGTCCTCACGTGACAATCTGTTAAAATGTAAGGGGAAAAGTCCAACTATTTTGGTGCAGCTCAATCACATAGCTCGCATTCTTGTTGATCCTTGTTTAGGGTCTGGGGACACCTTGGTCATCAACTCCCTTGTTAAAGAAAAGCGAGATCACTGCTTTACCGCCACTATCAAGGTCAGTTATACAGGGTGTCAGGGAATGTTCTCCGCAGTGCCTAGGTACTGCTACGTTAGGTGAGAGCCGGGGTTAAGTAGGCAGCACGGTTTCTGCTGACAGCCCGGCTGCCGCCGCATGTATCAAAACAAAACAAACAAAAAACAGTCCACTTAGAAATTCCTGTTTCTTGAGCTAATTTGCGTATTGATTTACTTGGACTACGCAGCATTATATCGGAAATTTCATCAAGTTTTTCGTCTATTAACAGCGTAGGCCTGCCTGTTCCTGGTACATCGTGAACTGAGCCGGTCACACGAAATTTACTTATCTAATCCTGAACGGTATCCCGGTTTGGACACTTAGGAAACCGCGCCTGAAATTTTAGTTTTACATTTTCAGCAAACCGATCGCTTTCACGTAAAACGTATTTCACCAAAAACGCTCTCTCTTCAGTAGTAAATATTACCGCCTGTATCCTGTTGCACTATT
This sequence comes from Meconema thalassinum, assembly GCA_946902985.2. Classification (NCBI taxonomy): domain Eukaryota; kingdom Metazoa; phylum Arthropoda; class Insecta; order Orthoptera; family Tettigoniidae; genus Meconema; species Meconema thalassinum. The sequence continues at coordinate 303,586,112 of OX336396.1, read as the reverse complement.
CCAATAATCTAAACGCTCCCTTGCTGCATTCACACTGACGTTTTCCACAGCTCAGCACAGCTCACACGTGCGTTCTGTTATCCTGTCGACCTTGGAGAAGACAAGCTAGTACCTGGCTGTCGGCGAGTGAGCGAAAGGTCTGCCAACTTAACTCCGGCTCTCACCTAACGTAGCAGGGCCTAGGCACAGTGGAGACCATTCCCTGACGCACTGTACTGTTGCGTCTTATATATTTCCACGCCAGTTCTCATGGATTAAGGAACGATTTTGAACCTCACTGCCCTGGCACTGGAAGCACTCAACGTGTATTCAAACGGGGCACATTTCGAACTCCACCGGCGCTGCCTAAACAGCACTGCTTGTGCAGCCACACCAGGAGCAGTCTAGCATCTCTGCACATGCCTTGTCTTATCAGTAATGTCAGGCTGCGGGGTCTTAGTACGTGTGCAATGAAGTTAGAACGCACCGTCCAATGAACGTTTCTAATGAGCGTTGGTCATTCCCACATTATATATGGCATGAAATCCTCAGCAGCCAAACTCAAAACTATCTGGAATTAGTCAATTCAGTCTCCTATATTGTCCAAACGTATCTTCGTATCTTTTCAGATGTCTTCATTCTTTCTGTTTTTGTAGATATACAGGTTATTTAAAAAGAAGGAACAGATTTCAAGTATTTATTTCTTCAAAACTACAAAAGATAGAAACACAATTCCAACGTTCCTGGAAAGAGAAAAGTTCAATTTTGACTGTTTTTATGAATTATTATTATTATTATTATTGGTGCCTTTATTGTGGCGAAGTTACGGCTCTAGGCCCTCTTTTACACTTAACCACACACAGTGCAACTTACATGAATACTCAAATATGATATAAATACTAAAAAAAAACTTAAATACTAGAATTAATTAAAATAAAATAAAATGAATTTGGCGACTGCGTGATATTAATTAAGCTATACAATTTAAATGACATACATTTTCAACAAAATTATACTATGGTCATTCACTCACACATTCATACACAAATTGTTCTAGTTGGCCTACGAATTCAAGAGGAAATCTTTACATGCACGTTTGAAAGTTGTTAGGGATGTACAATTTCTAACTTCGCGTGGACAGTTATTCCAAATTCTAGTTCCCGACACGAGGAAAGAGTTACTGAGGGCGGATGAATTATGTAGAGGAATTGCAATTATAGATCCAGATCGCGTGTGACGATCATGAAAGGAAGAAAGAAAACGAAAATTACAAGAGATATAGTGAGGAGTACTTTCATTGAGAAGTCGATAGATGAGTGTACATATGTGCAGGTTTCTTTGTTGTTCTACTTTTAATTCAATGTGAGCATCGTGTGTTACACAACAAATATCAAATCGGTGGCTCATGTCTTGTCTCACACGAATCAGCTGAATCACGAATCGAATTCACAGCTTCAACAATTCGATGTCGCAGGCTTTCAAGAGTGTCAGGCATAGGAGGGATAAAACAAGGTCTTTACGTAACCCCACCGATTACAATCATAAGGAGTGAAGTCTGGAGACCTGTGAGGCCACCGGCGATGAAGTTTATCTTCTGCTCCTCTACTTCCATTCAAACGTTCTGGAATGGTGTTATTCAGGTAACGTCGGACGTGGAATAACCATTTTTGAAGCACAGTTTTCTCCATGAAGAAGAAAGATCCATACATTTTGTTTACACATATAGCACAGAAGACGTTAATCTTCGGTGAATCTCGTTCATGTTCAATACCTGCCATAGAATTTTAAGTTGCCCAAATTCGAACGTTATGGCGATTAATTGTAGGTACCTTACCGGAATGATCAAAAGTGCATTCATAAATAATCGTTCACATTTTACACATTTGGTTGTCCAGGAACGTTGGAATTATGGTTCTACCTTTTGTAGTTTGGACGAAATAAATATTTTGAAATCTGTTTCTTCTTTTTGAATAACCCTGTACTTCGAGGCTTTCCAATTTCATTTTCCCATCGCTTGGGTAGTGACAACCTCAATTTGAAAAGTCTACTGATGGCTCTACCACGCCATGGGAGTGAGGTGCCAAATCGTATCTTTAGGAGTACGTTCGGTCATTACCAGTGTCTGGATTCTGATGACGTGTCAGCATTTAATTGGTTCTCCCCAGACATTGCTAACTTATACAGAAATTCGGATCATAGTTTTGACATTGCAGAAATGCTAATTTATTACGTCATTATTCGATCATTTTCTGTATTTTTTAAATTTTTAGCTCATTTTATGGAAGTTTACATCATTATTTGGTGAACTTATTGAATGTATTGCACTATTTAATACTTTTTAGCCCATTTTATTATTGGATTGTTGCAGTCACTGTACACTGTGGGTCATTTTTAAAATATTTTTACGACAAAATCCACGCCCTTTTCTAACGCCTTCCAGTCTATGTTGGACATTTGACGAGTGGAAAAATAAATGATTGTGAAAAATTATAACTTTGGAGGGAAAATCAATAAAAGAATTTGGTTTTGAAAGTAGTAGCAAGAACATTGCAACTACACTAATGATGTGATTTAGTTGAAAAATTTCCTCATATTACACAAAATGTTTACAATAATAACTGACGCTTCGGATTCTAATCTTCATTTTTAAAAATAATTTCAAGTTTTTCTTTTTTATGGGCTTGTAACTTAATTTATCTAAATTATGTGCTGTTATGTGAAGTTTTGTAACGTTGGCAGATGTAAAATAAACAAAGTATTATACTGTATTGTTAATGTCAATTAAAGCACAATACCTATATTTCCTTCTATACAGGTAAACACAGAAGCATACCAAGCCGGAGAGCATGAAACTATACAGGAAAATTATACAAATACTCTCTCCAATTAATTCCAAGATGTCTTTCAATTCTAAATAACGTCAATATTGAGTTGGTCAAATTGTTAGTCATTAGCAGTAATGAGCTGATTAATTATTGTCTTTGTAACGCTAGCACAAATACTTGTGTCTTTGGCTATTAACGATCAAGACTATCACATTCGCATAGTTGTAATGAAATCAATGAAATATTTAACTACTAAAGTATCACTTCGAATATTTCACATGCATTGATCAGGAATCGAATGCTGAGAGGCAAGCAGTTTGATAAATGCATCATTACGCCCCATACAGTTAATTCTAATACTTCAAAGAAGGTGGTATATTGGCTTTCACGGCCAGTGCATTAAAACTCAGCAAGTTTTCTAGGTTTGTGTCATGTTTTGTGTGGGGTTAAAGCTGATATACCATCTTTTTGGAAGCCTTCAAAGGGAGGTTATAGCAGCTTATACGTTTAGTTCTCGCAGGTGCGCTTCATAAAAAGAAAGTAACTGTCCCGGCATTTTCCCGGTGGTGAAAATGGGAAATCACAAAAATAATTTTCAGGATGGCCCAGGTGGGATTCGAAACCACTTATCCCGATACCAGCGTGGCACGAACTAGCACGTTAGTGCCCCTGGCCGCTGTGGCTGGTTTTATTTATCCATTTATTTATTTATTTGGTAACAATTGAGGAAACGAGAACCCACAAAACCATTTACTCTAGTACTGATATTAGCCATAAATACCTTCTGTAATGATTCAAAATACAGTACATGTGGAAAGGATCAACATACAAAATTTCAGTTTGATTGCTGTAATGGATTCGTAGATATTGAGAACCGTCTAAACATTTCGGATGGTCGGGTCACCAAGTTGAATTTTATATATGTAGGCCATATAGTTATGTACTATTACATGAAGATTATTGTGTAGGTGTATTATTCAAACTTCAATCGCATGATTAGGACACAAGAAATAAAAACTTGATTTAAAAATTTCACACAGCTGCCATCTTGTGGTTATGAAAACAATTGAAATAAATTAGATGCCAGAGGATTAAAATTTGTATAACCATTTACCGTACCTAGTTTCACTGGGCTCGGATGGTAAAATCGCGACAAAGGTCCATTTAGATATTTGAATTTCGCGTCGCCGCCATGTTGGATTTGTGCTCACCAGGTTATTGAAAGTCCCATTAGTGAACTTATGTTCATAGCCTCTATCAATATACAAAATTTCAGTTTGACTGCAGTCATAATTCAATATATATTGAGATCCGTCTAAATATTTCCATGGTCGCCATTTTGGACTTTTATATACTGTCGACCAAAATATTATGTGCACTCGAGTTTGAAGGTTGTTTGTGAAGTAATGTGCCCGTTTGACGAGAATTTCGGAGAGTCATAGACCTTAAATGAACCTTCCGAAACCCCCATCTCCCAGGAAGACATATAGGACGGGAAGGAATACATTCTTGGACTGGAAAAGCACTCAAGAATCTGTACTCGGGGGTGTCGGGTGTAATAAGAGGTGAAACTACCAGCCCAGAGGAATACAAACACAACAAAGAGGCAAGGCTTACATTTAAATCGCACTCAGTTTATTAAAAAAAAGTGGCAGACCCCTAACTACTTCCGAGAGGTGAAAATGGCTAGTCCGTGCTAAACAATGTTGATAATAATGTAATTCGTCTCCGTGCGACAATCCTAATAAATTAAGCCTCTCGAAGTCCTACGCAAAAATGGAAAATCAAAGAATGCATTCTAAGAGAATGACACGTAGTTCTTCCCTATACAATTACTTCGGAGATTCAATAATAATAATATAACAAGCCTGATTCTACAGCAAAGAGAGTTATTTACTTATTTACAATGCAAGGTATCAGTTACATTTAGAGCATAATATGTTTAAAGCTACGCTATGATGGTGTCATCTCCAACATTTAACGTTATAGTCATTTAATCTAATACCTATCGTACGTTAATAATAACAATGATGTAAACGAGAAGCGTTTCATCCTAAATTTATTTCCAAGCTAAAGCTATGCACATTCTGAACCTAACAGAACGCATGAAAATCTATTCTAATTCACAACACAAATGAGTAACATGTAACCCTCTTAAATTACTTGCGCAATGGGCACCACTGCTCCTACCTTCCTACATCGCAAATTCACTGTTTGTGAACTTGGGTCATGTTTCGTGTTGGGAGAGAAAAATTAGGTCGGCGACTGCATGAGTAAAACCTGTCTAACGTCGCATTTTCTGGTTAGCTACCGTGTTTAAACACGTAACCAACAGATTGTCGTCGCTCAATAGGGAAAGCTATATTGGTATTTAAGTGTGTCGAAGAATCAAGTTTAAGTTATGGTCATCAAGGTTCATTTAAGTTTATAGGTTTATTTACATTTTATTTGACTTCCTAGCTCTTGGTTTATATTCAGTTTTAAGTTGAAAATCCTGATATTTGATTATTACCTTCTTATTTATGAGATTAGTTCAGTCCTATCAGTTTCATTGTATTTTTAATGACCATGCTAAATTCGTAAAGTGTAAAAAATTGGTGTACCAAGCATCCAATCTCAAACACATCATTGGAAGAAAAATCAATTCCAAAACATCAAATAGCACCTCTGTGTGCTGATCAATACCACTGATCCATTGATCATCTGTTGCAATAACGAGACAAAAGTCGTGTGCGTTATCAGCTCATAAAGTACCAAAACTTGTACTAGCATCTAAGAGTAATCATATCCTACCGATGTAGTACGTTTTAACATAACATGGTTCTGACTAAATGTATACAATCCAAGCTTGAGGATAAGGTTTAATCTTGCTGTAATAACAGCTGTGTACCCTGAACTTATAAATAGAAAGGTGCATTATTTACTCATATATCAGACGTCTAATGCCTGGAAAACTTGTATTAATAAACCTGGGTCTTTTGTTTACAGTACTAAAATGACCCCTTATTTCGAACTCAAGATAGCCCTCTTAGCTCATCTCGCAAAGTTACAATTCATAGCTTGTTTGGCAGTCGTCTGAATGTCGAATTTATAAAGTTATTCTTTCACTTTTCCACATTTCATAAACAGGTTTTCAGATAGTAATGTCTAGTGTTCACTCTGCTCACAGCCTTCTAACTAATTTTATCAAGAAAATAGTGCGCTGTCATCGCGTTTACAAGGTCAAAATAAAAGAAATAAAGTGTGACATTGACTTCTTTCACGGCCAACAGGTGGTCGTTGAGTTTACTGCTCCAGTAAAAATGCAGTTATTCGGACATGATTATGTAACAAAATCCTACACGTTAGAGTGTGTTGGTTCGATGCACTGTCGAACTAGAAAATGTTTATTTACAAAAAATTGTTGGCAAAAGCGTTTATCCCAAGCAATTGTAAATGATACGACATAACTTGTGGTTGCTCCACCACTAGGAATACATATTAATAACTAAGCCTACCTAAGAATGTGCGGCGTAAGGTCTTAATAAACTAATCTATTCTCCATTACGAGATCGTACATAAAATGATATTTCGGCTATCAGCCAGACTCACGTGCGTGCTTCACATTTCCTCAGTGAAATGACTTGCCTGGTTTAGGTAGCAAGTAAGGCATAATGGTGGAATGCCTATTATACACATGCCTTCCTCATAGTGTGATTCAGCCATCACTGAACCATGTATAGTGTGATCCAGCAGTCGCTAAACCCCACCATCCAGTGGGTTTTTATCCCATTCCTAATTCCATTGTAGAAGGAATAATTGGCATTTCTTCGTCATGAAAAATGTGTATTAGCAATGCCATGATGCTGTTGAATTAGTTGGTTAGCACTGAATTTACTGTTAGATTCTAACTAGCAATTTCACACTGATGTTACACTTATCAGCGGGTAGCAAGTAATAATGGCCATAGATTTTCCGCTCACAGAGTTTAATAACAGCAACTTGTGCCACTGTGCACTCTAAAAACTGGCTGACTTCAATTCACATGTGATCTGTTCTTTACTGTGTTGCACTATTCCTAGCACTATCGTTGCACTTTTCGAAAAACGTGGTTGGCAGCGTGTTCGATGCCTGCGTTGAAATTTTATCAGAATATTACAAATATTCAAAATTTGCGTTCACTGACTGATTCAAATTCACTTAGCAGCTTTGCTGCACGCAAAAGCGTATCTCAGTTCGTCGGATTAAGCTATATTCGACAGATATTCCTTGATTATGACGAGCATGATTTTTAAAGTAGTCACATGACCATTCCTGCAGTAAGTTGCTCGTCAAGCCAAGATCATGCATGTGATAAGAGTGTTTCAGCAAGAAGCCGGATGCACTATCTAGCCATCAGTCAAATGTGCGACTGTAAAATATTTATGGCCTTCTCAGTGGGTTTTTAATATTCATGTTTCCTTTTCATAGTAAATTAAATCATGCTTCTGTGCATCAAAAATATGTACAACATTGGTTAACAATTACATCCTTTTCAAATACACAGATATATATACATTCACGGCGCGGCAACTCATATGAATCAAATGAGCGCTTTACATGCCTTCTCCTTGGAAATCTCTGCTCCTCTCAAGGATGGTAAGCTCCTCATGAGCCATAGAAGTCACGTGACAAATGTGATTTCGGGTTCAGTAACCAATAGGCTTACATAAAATCCAATAACATCATCATTTCGTCGCTCTATTTTACGTTAGTTCATGTAGGTTTGGAATTTTTAATTTATATTTTAATATTTTTTTATCGCAGTTGGAACACAAAAAGTGCCCGTTTTTTAGCGTGTGTCAACCATGCGTCACATTTAAGAATTATTATCTTAAAAACCTGTCATCATATCGAATCCAAATTTTAACACAATATGCATTGGAATGTTGTATAACTGGTTTATTATTTTCAAAATTTTGTGTGCCCAAGAACCAAAATTGTTATCACTTTTGTAAGGTAACTTGTTCTCGGATCGTAGTGGTTGGAAAATGTAGTTCTTGGTCGCGTTGTAATCCTTATACATCAAAAGGTTATGCTGTATGACTGTGAAATACGTAAATTATTTCACTTATTTTATATCGGTTTGTATTTGTACGGGTAATTAAGACATGGTTCACCAGTTAGCCGCTCTGGTGAAAGCTGTACAGCGTTACCGAGTTGGAGCCCATCACGCGTCATGGCGCACCTCGCTCGGCAACGCTGTGCAGCTTTCTTTGTATTGGCTAGCTGCTAAACGATGTCTTATTTCCCCCATACAAATACAAACCGATATAAAATAAGAGAATTAATTTACGTATTTCACAGTCATACAGAATAACCTTTTGATGTATAAGGATTACAACGCGACCAACAACTATATTTTCCAACCACCCCGAGCCGAGAAAAGGTTACCTTACAAAAATGATAACAACATTGTTTCTTGAACACACAAAATTTTGAAAATAATAAACCAGTTACACAACATTCCAATGCATATTGTGTTAAAATTTGGATTCGATATGATGACGGGTTTTTGAGATAATAATTCTTAAATGTGACGCATGGTTGACACACGCTAAAAAAAGGGCACTTTTTGTGTTCCAACTGCGATAAAAATATTAAAGAATAAATTAAAAATTCCAGACCTACATGAACTAACATAAAATAGGACGACGAAAATGATGATGTTATTGGATTTTATGTAGGTCTATTGGTTACTTCACAAACAACCTTCAAACTCGAGTCCACATAATATTTTGGTCGACAGTAGGCCATAGTGTTACTGTATGTACTATTAGATGAGGATTATTGAGTAGGTTTATTATTCAAACATTGACTTCAGTCGCATTATAAGGACACAAGAAATAAATACTTAATTTTAAATTTCGCACAGCCGCCCTCTCGAGGTTATGTAAGCAATCGAACTAAATTAGGTGTCAGTACATTACAATGTGTATAATCATTTGCTGTACCAAGTTTCACTGCGCTCGGATGTTTCAACTTCACTTGGCCGCCATGTTCGTTTTGTAGTTAACAGGTTTTCGAATGTCTTATAGGTGAACGTCTAGTAGTGTTTTTTATCACTCTATAAAATGTCAGGGTGATATCTGTAATAGTTTCGGCGATATAGAATGTCGGTGAAATATTTCGCATAGCCGCCATGTTGGATTGGTGAGACGTAGTGGAATTTGAAACGCAAAATAGGACTATGACGTTATTGAGTTTCATTGAAATCTCTCCGGTCGTTTGGATTTGATTAGGGGGACACGCACACACAAACACACACACACAGAGACAAAAGGTGATCTCATAAGCCTATTTTTTTCATAAATGAGAATAGGCTAGAAACTTCAGTTGTGTCGGCCATTGTACACGTGAATTATGCACAAGTACATTGTTGACAACCCCGTGCATTTGCCTAGACCACGTTAGTCATGTATGCACCCCTGGTTTCTGTCACGCACAGTGGAAATTGTCACGAATATGATCGACCTTATGTGGCGGTGTATTTTATATCGTACATGTTGGTAACACTACCGTGACGTCAACGAGTCGTCATGTCTCGTCAATGTTGACGAATGCTGACCAAGTGAGCAACATTGGTGCTGTCGTTAAATGGGCAAAAAATAAACACAGATATCCAAGTAATTTAGCACATATTTCCAGGGCATTAGTCATAATAGTTGGAAATAAATTCATATTGGTATTGCGCCTTAGAAAGGTATGAACATCATGTATTATCCGTATTAACGTAGTTGTGAGTGCCAAAGGCAGGTTCACCGCTCCACAACTAGTATTATTATTATTATTATGCCGACAGTAGTGGCTACGCGGGCTAAAGCGCAGCGTTAGGTCAAGGGGCCAAGCTCTCTGCTGACTCGGTAGATGCGTGGGTTCGAGCCCCACCGTCGGCTGTCCTTGAAATGGTTTTCCGTGGTTTCCCATTTTCAACACCAGGCAAATGCTGGGACAGTACCTTCTGACAGGCCACGGCCGCTTCCTTCCACATCCTTGCCCAGTTTCATTCATCTTCATCCATTCCATCTCTCATCCCGACGCGCAGGTCGCCCACGGGCGTCGACTAGAAAGACCTGCACTCGGCCTCTCAGGAGGCTACACGACAAAAAAAAAAAATATTATTTGCGTACATTCCCTTTTAAGGAGAGCACTAAAACACAAAAATCTAGCTTTTGGTGGTGAATCTTTTCCTCTTCTTATCTTCTCCAAATATAAAATTCGCCTTGTCAAACACTAGGAAGTTTAATAATTAAATCAAAACGTTCATGTTTCGGTATAACAATGATACCCTCATCAGCGTAGTTTAAATAAAAAGAATCTTAAAAACTATGATAACAAATATAAAGCGAAAATGGATATTCTTACAATAGCATTAGAATATACATAAATGAAAGTTCACAAAAATTATCAGAAAAAACTTAAAAGAACAAGATTAAAAGTTAATGTTAATCTACCTTAATGTCTTGTCTATCGGACGACGCTGCTGAGAGCTATGTGCTGTTTCTTCCAGTCAGTAATAGGCTAATAATACGGAACAGCGCATAAAATTACAAAAAGATGAAGTCATATAAATACATAAAAAGAGACTGATAGTCTGTCTGAAAGACTGGACTTTATATCATTTTAAATGCTAGCAGCCGAGTACCAAGAAGGCAGTGCGAGAACAGAGTTTCAAGATTCTATTTTGTTTCTTCACTGCCTACTTGATTGTTCTCGCACTGCCTTCTTGAATGCCTCCTATGTACTCGGTGCTACATCATACTATTACGCCACACAATTCAGTGCATTCTCGGTACATTTCGTCCCGTTACCGTAACGTAACGCCAGACCTCAGCGTAACGACGAAGGAACACGATCATTTTAAATGATAAAAGAACAAGATTAATGTTAGATTACCTTAATGGACTGTCTAACGGACGTCGCTGCTTTCATCCGTTCAGTGTGTGCCTTCTTCTCTTCATCTGTCCATCTACGCCTATTCCTTTTGGGTTGTGAACTACATTTATATTTCTGGTTTTTGATGTTTTGTCTACTCCTCCTGAACAGAATTGCTCCAAGCAAGATTGCTTGCGAGATACCCACTGAGCAAGAGGGATTTAGACCTCGTCGCAGCTGTACAGACCAGGTGTTGTCACTAACGACATTTATTGAGGCAGGATTTCAAAATTGCTTTAAGACAGTGGCTTTCATTGATTTCAAGGCTGCATACGACATTGTTTGGAGGGAAGGTCTGATTTACAAACTACTTCGAGTAATTCCCTGCAAGACCATTGCCAATCTAGTCAATAACATGATGAGTAACAGACTGCTTAGAGTTGTCATGGATATTACAGTTAATGCACAAAGGAAATTGAATGACGGATTACCACAAGGTTCTGTCCTGGCTCCACTTCTTTTCAGCTTGTACATAGCTCATATGCCAAGGACGGAATCATGGACATTTGGGTATGCTGACGACGGGGCGATAGCTACAAGCAGTTCAAACATAACAACAACTGAGAACACACTAACAACAGACCTGAGTGTCCTAGAGGAGTACTTTCGCAAATGGAGACTACAGCCCAGTATGACCAAGACAGAAGCTTGTGCCTTCCACTTGAATAATCGCATGGCTAAAATGGATATCAGGGTGTACTTTGATAACGTCCTTCTGCTACACTATCGGCATCCCAAGTACTTGGGTGTTACTTTAGACAGAACCTTATCCTTCAAACAACACCTTTTGAAGACGGCTGCTAAGCTGAGATCACGCAACAACATCATCCACAAACTATGTGGAACAACATGGGGCTCTAATGCTTCAACTCTTCGATCTTCTGCAATTAGCCTCGTTCTATCTGTAGCTGAATATTGTGCCCTTGTCTGGTTAAGGAGCCTTTACATAGGGAAGTACGATGTTGAAATCAACAAGACCATGCGATTGATATCTGGTACAATTAAATGCACCCCCATTCAATGGCTTCCTGTTCTGAGCTACATTCCTCCACCCCATCTCCGCAGGTGTAATATCCTGGTCAAAACATACCAAAAGATACTTCAAAATCAGGATCTCCCTATTTATGATGATACACCTGCTGCTTTTCTACCCAGACTTCATTCAAGGCAGCCCCCTGTGAAGACAGCTACGAGACTTATCAATGAGAACTTTGACATAGTCCAGCAGTGGTCTCATGATTGGAAGATTTTTGCTCCACAGGACTGCCGAGACATGCCATCTGTCACTTCTGAAGTGCCTGGCTTTGATCTTCCTCGTCGGATACGGTCGAAATTCAACCGGACCAGGCCTAATTCTGGTGTTTGTGCGGACTCTTTGTTCAAGTGGAACAGGTTACAGTGTGACTGTGGAGCCGATAGAGAAACGGGGAAGCATATCATTCAGGACTGTCCTCTAAGATCCTATGGTGGTAACAATTGGATTTTCTCTCAGCGACTCCTGCATCAGTGGACTACATTTTGAATTTAGATATACAATTATAAGACTGTCTGTTCCTTTTTTTCTTCTTCAATATTTCATTAAGATGTATTATGACGTACTGTAAGTGTGTACCATACCATACGATAAATAAATAAATCTACAAATGCTGCGGTCGTGCATGTCTTCTATGGTAATATGTAATATTGTTGAAAATCTTCCATATTTTCTTTGTACCAAGAGGCACCCAATTTCGACGTAGAAATTATGTTGAATATTCTTTTAGTCAGTCTGGTGTCATTCAATCTGGCGATGTGTGTAAAGAACTTCACTCTGCGTTTTCTGATGAGTGTCGTGACAGATTTAGTATTTCTGTATAATTCTTCTGTGGGTCTTTTTTTGCCAGAAATGAATTCTGAAAACGGTACCGTAAATTTCTGTCAGTATTTTCCTTTCTTGTTTTTCAATGTCTTTAATTTTGGCCATTCCCTCGGTGCTTGTGGCTTCTGATGCGTATGAGGCTTCCGGCAAGACTACCATTTTATAATGTCGTAATTTATTAGTCTTGGAGATGCATTTTAGGTAGATTTCATTAGAACGCTAACTATTGCAATGGGTCCCATGTTTCGACTTCCGGAAAATTTCGACATATCTTCGCGTTTCACTTCCCCCAGACCCTAAAACCACCGTCAGTTCAAAAGTTTATATATAATTTATGTATATATGTATCTATCTATCTATATATACAGGGTGTATTTGATATGATGGAAGTCCTTTACACTGGTGATAGAAGATGGTATTCTAAGCAAATATCTTCATGAAATTCAGTCGGATTTTAATTAGTGTAAGTGGAATTAAATCACAAATATCGTCGGTCAATGTCTTGGAAACGGGCTTACACTTCGTTCCCCTCAGCAGTACAGCTGACTTCTCCCCGTCGCACTCCCCTCCAACGCTAAGGAATGTTGACAAGAGTCTGGAGTTGAGTGACCTCCTCGTCTTGTCTGCCAATGGTATTGAAATACACAAACCGAGCCTATGAACAGCTGTTTCACACCTTCATGGGGAGTGGCCACATGACTAGTGATGGTGGATCTGTTTAGGATTTTGCCATCCTCATTGCCTATGCATAGAAAATGGAAATCCTAAAGATTTGGTAAATTAATTTAAGAAACTGTTGGTCTATCTTTGTGTGAAGACAGTGCAACAACCGTAACAAAAATATTAATAATACTATTATTATTATTATACCAGGCTACTACTGCTGTACTAATAATAGTAATAATAGAATTTTAGACACACTAACTTCTACGGGGCTACCTGACCACGTTGTCGCAGCCCCTAAACTATGGAACCAACCTAAGTTCCTTTATGTTTTTTATTTGGTATGTCGAGTTGCCAGACTTTTATTTTTAGCAATCTAACACCAGAGCTACACATGCTGACTCTTCTTCTTATTATTATCATCATCATGTTCATGGGGTGCTAGTATTGAGGCAGCTTACCATCAACGGCCGATATGCAAGTCGGGGCGTGATAGCGCAGCGGTCCAGCTGTTGGCGTCTCACCACGGCGGACCGGGTTTGATTCCCGGTCAATGCATGTGAGATTTTCGAAGTGAAATGCCATGTCCTGTGGTTCGGATTCCACATAAAAAGAAGGTCCAGTAGCTCACAATCACGAAATTTACGGTCATGTATAAACACAAGCTTTCTTGCTTCCCACCATCTGCAGCCACATGATGATTTCCCGTGGCATCCCATGAGCCCGAAGTTGGAATGCCTACCCCCGCGGTGTAGGCATGCGCATTTAATCGTACACCACGATCGCAGCAAGTCCGGTAATTGAAGGTCCAAACTCAGCACCGACAGTGGCTATCCTGAGTTTGGATTTCCCTGGATTCTTCCACGCGCTTTCCAAGCACATGCCTGGATAGTATGGTACTTGGAGTCCCGGAGCACCAACCTCATTCACGACCCTAATAACTACAGCTACACATATTACTACAGTCACCACAGAAACACAGTTTATCAGACAATCCAACACTCACCCAACTACACGGTGCTGATAAACAAATGTCCCAAGCCCCTAAAATGAATTAACAACAACCATCACAACAAGCTTTCAAGTCTCTTCCATCAGCATTGTTACCAAAAATATTTATTTACTGAACGTCCTAAACAATTGGAACCCTACTTAAAAATAAATAACATTCAGTAAAGATATAATCTCTTATAAAGTGTACAATAATAATAATAATAATAATAATAATAATAATAATAATAATAATAATAATAATAATAATAATAGTAATATGTTGTTGGACACACTACTTTTATTTTTGGCGGGGATGTCGAGATTCCGGAATGTTGTGTTCACAGAATTTCATGTAAGTGCCATTACATCCATCGGCGTAAGTCTGTCGTATTTCTTCACCTTCATGTATTACATGACTCAGACTAGATCGAACCCTCGAGAAGGATAGCACTCTAATACCTGAGCTCACAGCCTCACTATCATTCAATTATTATTATTGTTTTATACAGTACATATAACACATTGCTGGTACATCACAACATAACTATACGGGCTTCAGGGAACCAAACTATTGCTACTGAAACAGCCACTTCTAAGCTGGAAAGTCGAAATCGCTACCCATGAATTTCCAGACGATTCGGGTTGTTGAGAGAACTACTGCCTTCTGCATTAGTTTGTCAATTTGAGTATCCAGAACCAGTTCTTTAAGGTCATGGAGCAAGGAATTTCGGATCACGCCCGTATTTGAGACAATGATAGGTATGGTCTTTACCCGTTCTAAATGTCATTGCCTTTTGATAGGGCCAACCAACTCGCTATATTTGCTTTAATGTTATTATTATTATTAAAAGTAATAAATAACCCCTGGCACTACAGCCCGTGAAGGGCCTAGGCCTACCAAGCGACCGCTACCCAGCCATTTGGCCTGCAGATATTGGGGCGACGCGTGATTAGCGCATCGGGTCCCTTCGGCCGTTAATCTTGGTTTTCGTGATTGGGGCGATGCCTCACTGTCAGACAGCTACTCAATTGTCCTCACTAGGCTGAGTTCACCCCGTTCCAGCCCTCACGTCAGTTTCTAAAATCCTTAACGGAGCCGGGAATCAAACCCGGGGCCTCTGGGTGAGAGGCAGGCGCGCTACCCCAACACCACAAGGCTGGCTATTATTATTATTATTATTATTATTATTACTATGTACATGTGGTACCATACTAGTATTAAATCTTGAAATTTGTTTTCCATGGTTTCCCACTTCTACCCCAGACAAATGCTGGGATGGTTCCTAATTTAAGTCCACGGCCGCCTCCTTCCCAATCCTCACCTGAATTACAAACATCCACATAACTAAAGAAACCACAAAAACACAGGTTATCAGACAAATTCTTCCCACACCCAACCACATGGGGCTAAATGACCAAAATCGCCAAGCCTCTCAAACAAAACATCAAGTGTATTCCTTTCGTCTTAAATGCTAGTTCTGAACAGAATACGGGATGTCGGAATTTTGTCACACCGTATTTCATTAAAGTGCCGGACGGCAATGACACTTACTAAGTAGGCTACACAATACTGCCGGTCATAACGTCCCAAGACATTGCGTGAAATTTCAACAACAACAACAACAACAGCAACAACAACAATACAAATGTTCTTACGAGATGGGTATCGCTCGCTTTCCTCGTAACAGCTGATACCTCCCCTCAACTAGTAAGGTCAACGCTCCGATTACGTAACAACTTCTCCTCCGTGCATCGCCCCGCCCCGTTTACCCCAGCCTGCTGCCTCACCTTCTGTTTGAAGAATTTCGGAAAAGCCTAAAAACATTGACTTTTTAATGATACATTTTCAATTTAAAGATAGGTGACAAATTTTTTACCCAGGAAGCTTACAATAGTCTCTTCTATCACCACTGTAACGGACTTCCATTATATCAATTACACCCTGTATATATATATATATATATATATCAGTTTCTTGTGGACACGATAACTGCCGTAATTTTGCACCAACACTTTGAATTTTTTACATGATATGTATCCCTATAAAATCTCGGTCGAGTTCGTTAATGGGCAAAATCGGTCAAAGGGGGTGAAAATGGGGGGCTTTTTTCGAAAAAGTGAAATATCGCTATAACTCTCTTAATACATGAAATATCGAATCCCTTCAAAGTTCATAATATGTGTCGGATAAGTGCCAAAAATTTATGTCAAATAAGTTTTTTGATAGCACCAACCATTGACCAAAGGGGTGGGAAAAAGTGGGTTTTTCGGGAAACATTAATCATATCTCTGTTAATAGGCACAATATCAAAACCGCACAAAATGGACAATATTCCTCCAATAATTGCCTAAAACTTTTGTCTGAAAGAATTTTTGATATGACCCACCATGACGCCACTGGGTGAACAAAATGATTTAAATTATAAGAAAATGCCAAGTGCCAAGAGAGGTTGCCATGACAACTTTACTTTTAATTGATAAGGGATGAGCCATCAGCAGTTGCTATGACGACGCCACTGCACGAGATCACATTCAGTTTTCATATCTCTGTGGGAAGCGACTTCGGTATCGGAACTGGTAACATGCTGAAATTCTATGCCCAAGGTCGCGGGTTCAAACCCGGCTGAAGTCGTCGGATTTACTAAGAGCGCTAAAAAACCTGAGTTTGCTTTCCTTCGGAGGGGAAGTTCCAACGTTCGTTGCGAGTTGCTGATTGAGGTGGCATCTAGTAGCCAAGTTCACAGCTAGGTGTCGTTGACGATAGTATTTTAGGTAGATTTCATTGGAAAGCTAACTATTGCAATGGGCACCATGTCTCGATTTCCGGAAAATGTCGACATATCTTCGCGTTGCACATCCCCCAGACCCCAAAACCACCGTCAGTTCAAAAGTTTATATATAATTTATGTAATATATGTATATATGTATATCAGTTTCTTGTGGACACGATAACTGCCGTAATTTTGCACCAATCACTTTGAATTTTTTACCGAATATGTATACCCATAAAATCTCGGACGAGTTCGTTACTGGGCTAAATCGGTCGAAGGGGATGAAAATGGGGGACTTTTTTTTTCGAAAAAATGAAATATTGCTATAACTCTCTTAATATGTGAAATATCGAATCCGTTCAAAGTTCATACTATGTGTCGGATAAAGCTCAGAAATTTATGTTTGAAACGTTTTTCGATAGCACCAACCATTGACCAAAGGGGTGGGAAAAATTGTTTTTTTCGGGAAACATTAATCATATCTCTGTTAATAGGCACAATATCAAAACCGTACAAAATGGACAATATTCCCCTAATAATTACCTAAAACGTTTGTCTGAAGAATTTTTGATATGAGCCACCATCGCGCCAAGGGATGAGAAAAATGATTTCGGAATTATAAGAAAATGCCAAGAGCTATCAGTGGTTGACATGGCAACACTACTAAATTGATGAGGGATGAGCCATCAGACGTTGCCATGACAACGCACTTGCGCGAGATCAGATTCAGATTTCCATCTGACTAAGTGTGAAGCGGCTTCGGTGACGTAACTGGTAGCATGCAGAACTTCTATGCCCAAGGTCGAGGGTTCAAAGCCGGCCAAAGTCGTCGGATTTTCTAAGAGCGCTAAAAATCCCTCAGTAAGCTTTCCTTTGGAGGGGAAGTTCCAACGTTCGTTGCGAGTTGCTGATTGAGGTGGCATCTAGTAGCCAAGTTCACAGCTAGCTGGCGTTGACGTTAGTATCTGGTAGCAACATTAGGAACTACTGCTTGAAATTTAGCGTCTGCATTCCTTACCTGAATTACAGACTAATACAGCCATCACAATTCACACCGTTTATCAGACAGATTCTACACTCACCCAAAGTACACGGGGTTATATGACCGCGTTGTCGCAGCCCCTAAACTGAGGAACCAACCAACATCTCTGCGGGAGATATAATTTTGCGTGAAGAAGTAACAGACCGTTACATAGTTACACATCAGTGTCGAAACCTTGCATAAGGGCAGTGTGACCACAAGTATAACAAGTAGTTCCGTGAAGAACTGTACAGCCTATTTTCATATATCCTGCTCATGTTAATTGCCTATATCAACATACAAAATTTCAGTTTAATTGCTGTAACAGATTCGTAGATATTGAGAACCGTCTAAATATTTCAGATGGTCACCAGGTTGGATTTTTATTTTTGTACTATTATATTAAGATTATTGTGTACGTGTGGTATTCAAACTTCAATCGCATGATTAGAACAAAAGAAGTAAACACGAGATTTTAAAATTACGCACAGCAGCCATCTTGTTATTATGCAAACAATTGAAATAAATTAGATGCCAGTGGATCAACATTTGTGTAAGCATTTAACGTGCAACGTTTCACGGCACTCGGATAGTTAATTCGCGAGAAACGTCCATTTAAATATTTATACTTCGCGTCGCCGCCATGTTGGATTCGTGCTCACCAGGTTACTGAAAGTCCTATAGGTGAACATATGTTCATAGTCTCTATGAACATAAAAATTTCAGTTTGGTTGCTGTAAAAGATTCATAGATATTGAGAACCGTCTAAATATTACGGAAGCTTGCCATTTAGGATTGTTATATGTATAGGCCATAGAGTTATGTACCATTCAAGGACACTTATTGCCTAGGTTCATTATTCAAACTTTCACTTCGATCGCATGATTACGACACAAGAAATAAAAACTTAATTTTAAAATTTCGCACAGCCGCCATCTTGAGGTTATGTAAACAATTGAATAAAATTAGATGGCAGTACATTACAATCTGCAAAATCATTTACTGTACCACATTTCACTGCGCTCAGAGAGTTAACTCACGAGAAAAGTCTATTAAAATATTTCAAATTCGCTTGGTCGCCATGTTCGTTTTGTACTTTACAGGTTTATGAATTATACATAGGTAAACTTGTATCAGTACCCTTTATCACCGTACAAAATTGCAGGGTGATATCTGTAATAGTTTCGGGGATATAGAATGTCAGTGAAATATTTCGCACAGCCGCCATTTTGAGGTTATGTAAACAATTGAACTAAATTAGACTCAAGTGCATTGCAATGTGTATAAATATTTGCTGTACCTAGTTTCATTACGTTTGGATAGTTAAATCGCGAGAAAAGTCTATTTAAAAGTCTCCAATTCGCTTGGCCGCCATGTTGGTTATGTAGTAACCAGGTTTTTGAAAGTCTCATAGGTGAACTTCTAGTAGTACCCTTTATCACCGTACACAATTTCAGGGCGATGTACGGTATAGTTTCGGAGATACTGAATGCTAGTGAAATATTTCGCACAGCCGCCATGTTGGATTGGTGAGACGTAACAAAATTCGATGGGCACGGTCGAGGTCGCCGGGAATAGTGCTATGAACTTACAGAGTTTCACTGAAATCGCTCCAGCCGTTTAGATTTTATTAGGGGGGGACACACACACCTCACACACACACACACACACGCACACACACACGGACAAAAGGTGATCTCATAAGCCTATTTTTTCAAAATTGAAAATAGGCTAAAAATGGACTCCAAACGACAAGAACGTTACCGTCCCCATAAGACAATAAAATGTTTAAAATATGTTTAAAATGAAGAAAAACAAAGTTAATTAATCTCCAATTATAAAATACTTTCACGCGATAAATGAGGTCTGATCCTTCTACGAAAACCTGCATATTCTGCCTATTTTCGCCTATCTCCAAGTTTGTCCGGTGAAATCTACCTCCGCCTTCCGGCGTGCCGAGAGGACTTTTTTTTCATTGTAGTGGGACCAGCTAAGTTTCTAAGCATTCGGTAATTTTGAGACTCTTTCTTCGTTAGCCTTTGTGTTCAGACCAGTTTTCTGCATGATTTCTCCTATTAATAATTTTCTTTCTTTCTTTCTTTCTTTCTTTCTTTCTTTCTTTCGAAATGTGATGTTTCAGTCGTTCAATTGGATGGTAGAGTTTGAAAACCTGTCATTCTTTATTCGTATCAGGAGCACCAATCACAAATATATGTCACAAATGGTAAACAGTGAGAATCAAATACAAATAATAATAATAATAATAATAATAATAATAATAATAATAATAATAATAATAATAATAATAATAATGGTACAGTGAATTGTTATTAAAGACACAAAGTACTCGGCAAACTATTCTAAATCTAATATTAAGTAAGGACACCGACATACAAGTCAGTTGAACAACACACAAACATCTGACTGCCAGGTAGCCCGCAACCAAATTACATGTTCTTTGTCCAGTAACGGGCGTCGTCAATATCATTCGGATTGGCAAGTGTTAAATCTTCCATTGTGCATGTTGCTGGACATAGTGGGCACTGGTAAAGATGTTGGACTGGCTGTAGTTCCCCACAATCACAGAGGAGAGAGTCACTCGAAAAAAACCTTTTCTGCAGGTTCATCTTGGTGTTTCCAACTCCAGTCCGTAGTCTGTTGAGCGCCTTCCATGTTGCCCAGCCTTCTATATTGCCCGGAGGAAGCCTTTTTTGGGGGGGGGGGGTCATCCAGCCGGACAGATGACCAGTTCTTTCCTTCCACATTCTTGCTCTAACAGTGTCAGCATTGACTTCAAGGCTGACTGTAGTCCGAAGGAAGCTTTTCTTAGATTTAAGGTGAGCTCGGGGGAGGGGGGGAATATCCAAAAAGTGGGTGTGTTTGTGATGTGGATGCCTTAAATCTTTCCTTGTTCGCTGCTACCTCCCTGCGTATCTCCCCAGGAGCAATACCAGCTAAGCAGTGGACTTTCTCAACTGGAGTAGGCTTCACTTTCAGAATTACAATTTCATGACTTAATAGCTAAAAGCTTTCATTTGTCACGATTCAAAATTGTTGTCCTTTAAAAGTCTTTCCGCTAGGCCAACGATGCACAACCTATGGCCCGCGGATTAATGTTTTATTCTATTGGAAATGTAAATATCGTGAATGATGGGATTTTTCCCATTATTGCAGGCTCTAGTTGGAATAAGAAAATTATAAAAATGTTTCGTTAAAAATTAATTAAAAAGTAAACAATTATTGGACAGATTTTAAGTTTTGCACAACCAGACTGCTGCAAGGTTCAGAAATATTGATTTCAATTTTTAGCCTATTTTCATTTATGACAAAATAGGCTTATGAGATCATCTTTTCTTCGTGTGTCTGCGTGTGAGTGTGTGATTCGTGTGCCTCCCCCCCCCCCCCTAATAAAATCTAAACGGCTGGAGCGATTTCAACGAATCTCGGTAAGTTCATAGCACTATTACGGACGACCCCGACCGTGCCCTACAAATTTTGTTACATCTCACCAATCCAACATGGCGGCTGTGCGAAATATTTCACCAGCATTCAATATCTCCGAAACTATTACCGATAACACCCTGTAATTTTGTACGGTGATAAAGAGAACTTCTAGAAGTTCACCTATATAACCTTTGAAAATCTGGTAAGTACAAAACCAACATGGCGGTCAAGCGAATTCGCGACATTTAAATAGACGTTTCTCGCGATTTAACCAACCAAACGCAATGAAACTTGGTACAGTATATGTTGATGTACATTTTAATGCACCAACATCTAACTTCGTTCAATTGTGTACATAACCTCAAGATGGCGGCTTTGCGAAATATTTCATCGGCATTCTATATCTCTGAAACTATTACCAGTATCACCCTGAAATTTTGTGCGAAGATAAAGGGCACTACCGGAAGTTCATCTATGAGACTTTCAAAAACCGGTTAACTACAAAACGAACATGGCGGCCAAGCGAATTTGAAAGTTTTAAGTAGACTTTTCTCTCGATTTAATGATCGAAACGCAATGAAACTTGGTACAGCAAATTTTTATACACATTGTAATGCACTGGTGTCTAATTTAGTTCAATTGTTTACATATCCTCAAGATGGTGGCTCTGTGAATTTTAAAATTAAGTTTTTATTTCTTGTGTCGTAATCATGCGATCGACGTGAAAGTTTGAATAATGAACCTACGCAATAATTTTCCTTTAATGGTACATGCCTCTATGGCCTACATATATAACAATCCATCATGGCGACCATCCAAAATATGTAGACGGTTCTTGACATCTAAGAATCTATTACAGCAATCAAACTGATTTTTTTATGTTCATAGGGGCTATGAACATAAGTTCACCTATAGGACTTTCAATAACCTGGTGATCACAAATCCAACTTGGCGGTGACGCGAAGTATAAATATTCACATGGACATTCCTCGCAATGCATCCGAGTGCAATGAATCCTTATACAAATAATGTTAATCCACCGACATCTGATTTATTTCAATTGTTTCCATAACCACAAGATAGCAGCTGTGTGAAATTTTAAAATCTCGTTTTTACTTCTTGTCCTAATCATGTGATTGAAGTTTGAATACTACACGTACACAATAATCTTCATGTAACAGTACATAACTCTAAGATTTATATAAAAATCCAACATGGCGACCATTCGAAATATTTAGTCGGTTCTCAATATCTACGAATCTATTACAGGAATCAAACTGAAATTTTGTATGTTGATAGTGGCAATTAACATAAGTAGGTTATATGAAAATAGGCTGTATGGTTCTTCACGGAACTACTTGTTTATATACCGTTAAGTTTTTTTGTAAAATTAAAAAAATACGACCTTGTGATAGTATTCATTTATTGTATAAACCCCTAAACCTTTGCGAATTAGGAGTAAGTTGATTGTAAATCAGTAATTTGATAACTTAATAACGCAATTTGCCAAAAATATTCAAAAATGGATTTATACCATTTCAAGGACACAAAAATGGTATTGAAACACATTTTTTGTCTGCTGGTAGGGTTTGGCGAGTGCCTTTGTGGAGAGGTATCTTGCGACCTGCAACTTATTGTGTAAATAAACTTGGTCCCCACTTATAAAAGGTTGTGCGCCCCTGCGTATAGGCAATGACTAGAGAAAACTCAACTTAAAAGTAGGATTACATTTTTTCAAACAGGGGAAATGTGCGGGAAAGGATTGACTGGGATACTGCATTTAATTGAAAGTCCTAAATACATGACAGTAAAATTGGCTAATTCCAATTCAGTGTTTATTAATAAATTAGTTAATTAACGTTGAATTACATTACACGTGCAATCATATCAGGTTGATTCAATTATATACCATTTCCGATACCTGTCTGTTTAAGTAAATAAAATAGTTAATTAAAATGTTGATTATGTATTTGTCTCCCTCCAGATTATTTAATTGACCCTAGCTGTTCCATCCAGCTATTGGCTCTTGTGCCGTGCTTACATCTCTCATTAGCATCGCTCTGAGGGGCAAAGAGTAGCAAGAAACCAACTCACTGTATTATGAAGCGTGATGGCGCAGCGGTGTACCTATTTAATTCCCACCAAGGGCCCGGTTCTTTTCCCTGTCAATACATGTGGGATTATCAAGGTTAAAAGCCGCCTTCAGTGGTTCGGTTTCCACTTTAATATGTTCCCCCGTGGCTATGGTCATGAGTATAAGGAACAGGGAAACATATAAAAACTTCCTACCTTCCTTTGCTCCTACGTTCCTTCTTATCTACCTTTGCTCCTACGTTCCTTCCTATCTCCCTTTGCTCCTACGTTCCTTCCTATCTACCTTGATTCCTTTGCTCCTACGTTCTTTCCTATCTTCCTTTGCTCTTACGTTCCTTCCTATCGACCTTGCTTCCTTTGCTCCTACGTTCCTTCCTATCTACCTTGCTTCCTTCCAACATTCCTTTCTTCATTCCATCCTTTCTACGCTTCTTCCTTCATTCCTTCCTTCCTTTCTACGTTTCTTTCTTCATTTCTTCCTTTCTTTCTACGTTTCTTTCTTCATTCCTTCCTTTCTTTCTACGTTTCTTTCTTCATTTCTTCCTTTCTTTCTACGTTTCTTTCTTCATTTCTTCCTTCCTATCTACCTTTCTTCCTACCTATCTATCTTTCTTCCTACGTACCTTGCCCTCCCGAAATGTCATCATCTTCTCGCTGTGGCTCATTTCGCCCTTCTCCGTCCAGTTTTTGTTGGTTCTGATGTTTTGGTGGACTGAAAATTGGTGGTTGTCTACTATTATTAATTCGTAAGAGAGGACTTCCATCCAGTCGACACCTGTGGACTGGTCCATATCACTCGTAACATCAAGAGACTTAAGCGTTGTTATATATTTTTTACATTGGACCGAAGAGAATGCTACTGTATATTTCCGGGTCTGTGTGCTGGGGCCGTATTTATTTAACACATGGCACGAGTCGCAGTGGATTGTGACATGCCACTGTTGACGGAATAACGGCACTTTAAAATCTGTACGGACAAAGAGCAGTGTTTAAAAGCTGATGAAATGAAACAAACAAAAAACGCGTAAGCAGTCTCAAAGTTTCATTTGGTTCTGTAACACGACACGGCGCGGTGCGGCGCAATCTGCGAGGGCAAAGCCGCGCTTTGTGGCGACATGGACAACATTTCACATGCAACTGTACAAACCTTTTCCAGCACAAAGAGAACAAATCAGTGTTATTCAAACATTCCAGGTATCCCAGCTACTGTGCAGTATCTAAACCCAACAATTGAGAGCGATGTAGAAAGAAAATACGGTCTTCAAGACATCATTGTTAGGGCTCATGACTGTGGTGGCAAGTGGATTTTTGTTCTGGATGTTCCACTACCTTCTAGGGGGCACTTATTGTAACAGTAACAATGATAATAATAATATTAGGAAAATTCTGAGTAAAAATTACGGCGCCGTTTTCAGAGATAATTTCTGGCGAAAAAGACCCACAGAAGAATTATACAGATATACTAAATCTATCACGACACTCATCAGAAAACGCAGAGTGAATTCCTTTACATATATCGCCAGAATGAATGATACCAGATCGACTAAAAGAATATTCAACATAATTTCTACGTCGAAATTGGGTACATCTTGGTACAAAGAAACTATGGCAGACTTACAACAATTACATATCACCATAGAAGACATCCACGACCGCAGCATTTGTAGAGAAAAAATCAAAAACCAGATATTTGAATTTGAATCACAACCGAAAAGAAATAGGTGTAGATGGACAGACGAAGAGAAGAAGGCACACAGTGAACGGACGAAAGGTTTTGGGAAGACAGAAAAGAGGAAAAGATCCACCACCAAAAGCTAGTTTTTTGTGTTTTTAGCCCTCTCCCTAAAGGGGAATGTACGCAAATAATAATAATAATAATAATAATAATAATAATAATAATAATAATATAAGGCGTCATGAAAATGTTTCCGTTTGAGGGCCCCGTACAGTGCAGAATCGGTACGCCGTGAGCATTGAGTCACCCATCCCACCACGCGCCAGGCTGAAGATTCCCGTGTGGTAAAACACTGTGTTGTGCTGCGTGAAGAAGTCCGTAACCACCTGCTGCACATCATCGAAGAATGAGGTTTGAGGGACTTGGAAGGAAGGAGAGCCATGAAGGGCAGATAGGAAAGGGAAGGAGGAGAGGGCCCGCCCCAAAGTCAGTGGAAAAAGGGAAACAAACGGACCCAGCTCAGGAATCCCTCGGGATTGCCAAGTCCCGAACTCACCGGCCGTGAGCACATGTGGGTGTAGCAATATACAGGGTGCACCAGAAGTGGTGGCGTTACATAACCTTGCCTCCTTGAGAGCCTTGTGCAGAAGGCAGGATATACATAACATGCAAAGAAAATGAAGGCTGAACCCTCACAGAATGATGGTTCAGGAAATATGAGAAAATGACCAATTAAGGTGGGAAAGTGAAAGACTCCCTAGGCCTCGGATATCCTAATACCGTCGGGATCAGAAGAGAACAAGAGTTGACCAAGAGACGTCGACAGCAAAGAAGACGGATAGGAGCCTGGCACAAGTAAGTGGAAGCAATGGCGGACTCAGCTGAGGTCCCGTGGTCGCCAACCCACGTCCCAAAAATTGTGATCCCTGGGGAGAAATCGAGAAAATGCTTGGTATAATGATGCCTGAGAATGTATACAATTCACATGTTCAAGAGTACACAGCATCTTTGAGCTCTTGCACTTCCACTTTCACTATGATACACATTGGATTTTCGTGATGAAAATGACAATATGAAGGTTAAATAGAAATAGCGTACATTTATTGTATTCTTAATGTTGTTAAGAATACGGTATTTAGAAGACAACCCCTATCGCAAATAACATTTCAAACAACACCTAAGTGTTTCACAAAACATGTATTAGAAAAAGCTACACATGCAATAATGGCTATGAATAGAATAAGTTATATAAGATCCCTCAGATTAGAGACAGCAATGTCCTTATTTAAAGCAAAAATACTGCCAATGCTGACGTATGGCTTGGAAATTATCTGGTCGTATCTCTCAATGAAAAACCTCTCCACATTAGAAAGAGTAAAAGCAGTATACATTAAGAAAGCAATTGGAGTTTCAAAGACAACAAGATCCAGATTAGTTCTTCACCTGGCAAGAGAATCCTTCCTCATAGAAGATCATAGGACACAAATACATCTACCCAACACAAATGCATTAGAGAACCTATTGGCAACACTCATCCAAAAGCGAGAAAACGTATATCCGGAATTTTTTGCATCTGGTGCCATGATTCATCGATCATGGACCAAAGCAAACTTTGAAATACGTCACGTCTATGCAAGAATGGCAGTACACGGCTTCCATCATATCATTTGTCACAACTAGACGTATCATGAGCCTTCAATTACATGCAAGTGTCAACTGTGTGGACATACATGAGATCACTATGACCACTTGGAAATCTGTACAAAAAGAACAAGGACAATCAGTGATTATGCGAATCAATAGAAATTAAGTTTATATAAATAGTATTTTTGTAAACCTATGTCCATTTGGCTGCATTAACTGTTTAATAAATACCATTGGTGTGAATACCGTTTGGAGGAAGGAAGGAAGGAGACAGGAGTTTGTACAGTTTAATGGAATGTGAAGTGAACTGCAGGAACACACGGTGGTGTGAGCTCAGCCTACTGAACGTTAATTACAAATGTCGTTTGAGTGACGCTCCACTTGCCATTAGCCCCGCGCCGTGCGAGGCGATGTTCACAAGCCTTTTATTGAGGCTCTAGCCTTGTGTCGGCGCACACTCGCTTTTTGTGCACTCACTCAGGTTATCTCAGCACCAATTGTTTGTCATGAACTGCCAGGTTTGCCAACTTTTTCTGTCAAATTGTAGCCCAAATCACCATAACTGTACACACTTGGCTTTTAGCAGTACATGCTTCTTTTCCCTCCACTTCTCTGCAATCCACAACATCTGTTACTAACGGCACTAAACCATTCTCTGTCGTCATTTAGATTACAGTTCATTGTTGTTTATTTAGAAGAAATTATTAAAGAATGTTTTAATGGAAAAAGAGGTGTGGCCTATGGTTAGGAGGCAAATTCGTTTTGCAGATGATATGGTGGTTATGGGTGAGAGTGAAGGACAAGCAACACAAATGTTGAAAGACCTAGATAACATTTGTAAAATATATGGCATGAAAATAAATTAGAAACAAGATGTCCAGTAAAGAACATATAGCCTACTTTCTCCTAAAAGCATGGGTATTGTTATAACTCTTTGTCCTTTTCAAGGAGTATAATTGAATGTTGGCTGTAGTACCTTGTTGAAATACAACGTGTTATACGGATATTAAGCATGAATATGAGGTGGCCTTTGCTAGTGCCACCTCTGACCAAAATTTCATTTAATTCGGTTTCATCGTGTTTGAATTGATAGGGGGAATCGATTTGCACACATACATGGCCGCTAACTGCAAATTATATGACTGATGACCTTGTCGTTTGGTCAAAAGATGCCTTCCACATAAAGGTATGTTGCTGCAAAATTTAGTAGAGATCAGTTGATTAGGTTGGTCGTAATTTGATTTAAGCTTTTAACGATTGGATGGCCACCATTACGTTTCCGTCAAGATGGCGGCGATATAAAACATGACACTGAGGTGCTCTTTGCTAGAGCTACCTCTGTACCAATTTTCGTTTAATTTGGTTTCACCGTGTTTGAATAGATGGGGGGAATCGATTTGCACACATACATGGCCGCCATTCGCAAATTATTGGGGTGATGACCTTGTAGATCGGTCAACTTATTCTTCGTACATAACGGTATGATGTTGCAACATTTGGTAGAGATCGGATGATTAGGTTGGTCGTAATTTGATTTAAGCTTTTAACATTTGGGTGGACGCTATTACGTTTTCGTCAAGATGGCGGAGATATAAAACACGGCACTGAGTTGTCCTTTACGTGTGCAACCTCTGCACCAAATTTCGTTCAATTCGGTTTTACCGTGTTTGAATTGATAGGGGGAATCGATTTGCACACAAACATGTCCGGCATCCTCAAACTATTGGGTTGATGACCTTGTAATTTGGTCAAAGGATGCTTCCCACATAATGATATGTTGCTGCACAATTTGGTAGAGATCACTGGATTAGGTAAGTCGTAATTTGATTTAAGCCTTGAATATTTGGGTAGCCGCCATTAAGTTTCCGCCAAGATGGCGGCCATATAAAATATGACACTGCGGTACCCTTTGCTAGTGCTACCTCTGTACCGAATTTCGTTGAATTCAGTTTCAACGTGTTCGTATTGCTAGAGGGGGGGGGGGGGACAGACATTCAGAGTACACACACTCACACACACACACACAGACAGACACACAATTTTTCGCCCTGTGTTGATCTCATAAGTCTACTTTCATTTTTTGCAAAAATCGAAAGTAAGCTAAAAACAAAATATATATGGTCATGAGTGGAAAAGGTGAAAAAATTACAATAAAATTAGAAGATGAAATTGAACAAGTAGGAAGTTTTAATAGCTAGGAAGTTGGATTACACAGGAAATGATATGCACTAAAGAAATAAAAACAAGGATTGCAATAGCAAAAGAAGTCTTCAGTAAGAAAATAAATGTATTTGTGGAGCAATGAAAGTAAGCCTAAGGAAGAGATTAGTGAAATGTTTTGTTTGGAGTGCAGCAATGTATGGAGCGGAAACTTGGACACTTAGGAAAGAAGAATAGAGGCTTTTGAAATGTGGCTGTGGAGGAGAATGGGGAGAAGGACAAAGTGAGAAAGGAGGAAGTATTAAAGGAAGTAGGAGAAGAAAGAATGATGCTAAAGAAGTTAAGGAAAGGAACAAGAAGTTCCGTGACGAACTGAAGAGCCTACGTTTCTTAAAAGTTAAGATTCATGCCAATGATTAATCTATATCGATCTATCTATAATAATGGCGAAATTAAGTGAGTAATATCGAAATTTCAAGTTAGTTCGAAATACTGTATACCTGGCATAATGTAGTCTAATAGAGAATTACAGTTGGCAGCCCTAGTCACTGAATATATTCTTAGTTCCATCTCTTAAGGTACAGAATACAAAATTTGGTTGAAGTCCAATGAATAGCATGGACGTTACATGCAGTTACACATTGGATCTAACAGCGTGCGTAAAATCATGTTGGCAACAATGACATACATGTATTGGTCAGAAATAATCTGTAATAATATGATCTCTTGTTGTGTCAATTTTGAATGAAGTCCATTAGTTAGCATAGAAGTTACATGCATTTTAAAATTGGACCTATCAGCAGGCTTAGAATCATGTTCGCAGCACTGACGTATATTAGTTACTCCAAATTAATATAGAATGTCAGGTACTATACGTGTGCATAGTTTAAAGTTGTCGGCTTGCATACTTTCTGATATATGGGTATTTGGATAAAATAAATTGAGAGCATTTATTAACAGTTGGCAGCCCTGATGGCTCTTAAGAATACGCTCAGTTATATCTGTTTATGTACACATAGCACATACCAAATTTGATTGAATTCCAATTGATAGTGAGGAAGTTATATGCATTTAAAAATTGGACCTATCAGCAGGCTTAGAATCATTTTGGTAACACTGCCATGTATGGCCTCCTGGAAATTGAACTGAAATATTATTATCTATACGTGTGTCAATTTTGAAATAGCTCTCATTCATACTTTCCAAGATATCCAATATTTAGCTCAAATTTCAATTGCGATTTTTCATCAGTTGGTAGCACTGACATCATTTTCAAATATGGCCGTGAGATATTCAATTATAGATCTTTACACCTACGAAATTTTGTTTCGATTGCTCCAGCCGTTTAGGAGTTGATAGGGGGACACACACACACAGCCAGACAGACAGACAGAAGGACAGACAGACAGACAGACAGACAGAAGGACAGACAGACAGACAGACAGACAGACAGACACACATTTTCCCGATCTCATAAGTCTACTTTTTCCTCATTTTTGCAAAATGTGAAAAGTAGGCTAAAAATGAATCGTATTGGTCACTGCATAAGAGGAGATGGTTTGGTGAAAAGTGCTTTAGAAGGGACAGTCCAAGGGAAAATCCGAAGAGGAAGAAGAACGTTTCAGTTGCTGGATTCCATCAAGATTGATAAATCTTATGAGCAGATGAAACGGGCTGCTGAAGACCGGACAAGGTGGAGAGACCGACCCTGAGGAAACCTGCCATCAGGCAGATAAACTGGTGATGATGATGTTGTTAAGTTAACAGGTTATTTATGTAACAACTTAGCCACCTAGAATTTCGATAGGGCGGCTTCCGTGGCCTAGTTGGTAGCATGCATTAAGTCTGCTTGTCCTATGATGTCTCCAGTCTTTTGAAGTAGTTTCTGTCTGTCGACAGAGTCAAAGACCTTTTCATAATCATTGAATACGGCCAAGTACTTCTTTCTTGCTTCCTTGAGAGCTTCTTTTATTGATTCTAGACGAATTCCTATGGCCTGTAGAGTCCCTCTTCTCTTTCGGAAGCCGAACTCTTCATTTGGGATGTGCTGGTCTATTTGCTCTCTTAGTCTCTTGTTCAATATCGAGGAAAAGATCTTCAACACGTTACTTTCAAGTGCTATGCCCCTGTATGAATTTGGGTTTTCGATATCTCCTTTTTCTTTGAAGAGCATTTTCATTGATGAAACCATCCAGCTCTTTGGGATGGATTCTGTTTGATGGCATTTGTTGAATAATTTCGTCCAGAAACCACTTAGTTTATTTGCTGTGTCTTTCAGGTTTTCGTTGAAGATGTCATCTAGCCCCGACACTTTTCCATTTTTGCATCGTTGTATGGCCTCTTGTATTTCGTGTTCAGTGATTGGTTCAATAACCATTGTTCTTGTTATTTGGATGGTTGTTTTAATGTGCCAGGTTATGTTTTAAGTAATTCTGTAAAAGTGTTGCTCCCATGTGAACATTTCTATTCCTGCTTCCTTAGCTCTTGATTTTATTTTTAAGACTGTGAATGGGTTTTCCGCAGCTTGAAATATTGTTTCTTTTGCCCTTTCTTCTCTGTATTTCATTTTCTTTTTCTAGTTAGGTGTCGTTGACGGTAGCATTTGGTAGAAAAAGTAGGAACTACTTGAAATTGATCGTCTGCAGTCCTTACCTGAATTACAGATAACATACACTAATACAGTCATCACAATTAACACCGGTTAATATTCCTCATAGTTTCCCTTCACAAACTCACATAATTGATTTTAAAACACGGTGGTTATTGACGGTGAATCGCAAGCAGTAAGTTTAAATTGTGCATTAGGGATTAAATTAGCCTATCTTTAACTAGGTTTGTCGATGTTGAAAGTTAGTTTGGACTTTCAGCAAACGTTTGGGCTCTCGAAAACTTTAGCCCATCGCTTTGGAAAACAAGTTAACCTATGGGTAAGTATACGCTTGCGTAGGCCTACTTAGGCCAAACTGCTTCTGAAACACAATTTAAAATCTCATCAGCTCGGTTCCATAGCAAAACTTTGAGATATTTGGATTTTTCTAGGGATCTTGGGAACATCAACTTTTCTGGTACCTAGTTTTAAGTTTCTAGGATACCTGGAAGTGTTGCATTAATTCAATGTCTATTTTCATTTTTGTATTTATTATACATCGTTACACCACGACAATACCTCCTTAATATCTCTGAAATTTTCGTCAACACTTCCTCGGGGTTTAAGTTAAAAGTTAGTTTGACATTCAGGAAACGTTTGGGTTCACAAAAACTATAGGTCATCGCTTTGGAAAACGAGTTATTCTACGGTAAAAAAAAATGCTTGCTTACACCGTTCTTCTCCTAAGCCACCATTTCAAATCCCTCCAACTCGGTCCCCTCGAAATATGTAGAATATTTTGGACCCTTAAAGCGATCTTATGGGTATCAGCTTCTCTGGTACTAAGTTTCATGTTTCTAGGATGTCTCATTGATTCATATTCAGAATTTACCTACACATCGCTCCACATCGGCCATGGTAACACAGGGCCTACTCGAGCTTATAAATTTGATCACTCATAGCGCGGCGGTGCATTTCTCACCCCCAAGGCACGGAGCCTATAGGCTCTTTTTGTAATTTAAATATTAGTACACTAGAGCGTCAATAATACGAACGTCAAAAATCCGAAACTTCAAAAATCCGAACGCCTGCACGGCGCTGTGAGAGAGCAATGACCTTGGGAGTGTTTGTTTTCAACCATCCACTCCCCTTCCCCCCATTAGCAAGTTTTTAAAATGAAATATTTTAGTGATTTCGTACAGTTGTGTTTATATTCTTGGGTATACATACGTACAGTAGAATACATACATGTGTAACTTTGTAAATATGTAGCCTAGGTAGTGAATCGTTTTTGTAAAATCAGTCCTTTTTTCTGGATTTAAATATACAAATAAATCAAAATACAATATGTATGTACATGAAGTGTTTATTTTTATTTATCTTAACATCGTTAGTGTAACTAAGAATTTCTAGGTTATGTTCGAAAATCCGAACAAATCGGACTCCGAATCCCCGCCCCAGTCCCAATTAGTTCGGAATTTCGACGCTCTACTGTATTATTATTATTATTATTGTTATTGAAAGTGAATCAATATAGGTACTTATCAAATGTTTCATTTTTCTCTGAAAAGTAATTCGTTAGTCCTCTAAGTTTATATTAGATCAATTCTTTTCATCATGAACGGTTTTATTTTCTAATTTTCCTGGAGATGAATTGTTCAAGTCCCATTTTTGAAGTATAGAGGATTTACTTAACCCCGCTGTGTCTGAACTGTCTGGAATGTGGCAGAAGACGCTGCGTCACCTGTCTCATAACACGACTCTCATTTGTCTGCCCCAGGCTGTGACTGATGCCACCTGTCGTCTCGGCCAGGAACTAGGCACCAGAGGCCGCCAAAAATTGTCGACAATATGCGCTTGTCAGCAGGTAATAAGGTTCCAGCAGGGAACGGCGAACAAATATCGTCCATGTTCTAGGAAAAATGACTATCTGCAATCCCAATACTCTGCAGTGAAAACTTACCGGCCTGGTTGTGCCTCTACAGGGTGGTGCAATAGTTAGTAGTGAAAACAATTCGACATACAGAATTTCAACACCATGACCTTGAGCAATCCCCACAAATACCGCTACCTACATAGTGACGCGTGTTAAAGCACACCTGCTTGTCATAAATAAACATTAAATATTAAGTAATACATAATAAATAAAGAACGAAGAATCTTCAGGAAAATATTGGGGCCAGTACAGAGAGCAGATAGCTTATGGTGGAGACGGAGTAATAGTGACTTGTACAACCAGGCGGAGAAACTTACGGACACGATGCGTAAGAGAAGGATTACATTTTATGGTCACCTCACACGGATGAGCAACAATGGGTTAACCAAAAGGATATTCACTTCTATTAGCAAATTAAAGTCCACCACGAGCAGATCTCAAAGAAGTTGGCATCACTCAAGAAGATATTCTCAACAAATCACTGTTTCGAAGGAAGGTTAATAAATGTAAATGGTTTCAGATAAAACCTAGCTCAAAAACCAAGATCATCTGGTCTGAAGAAACAAGGAGGAGACTCAGCCAACGCATTAAGACATTCTGGGAGGAGAAGAAGAGATTGGCCGATTGTTCAACGTGGTCCACAGTAGGCCAAAATTGACAGAATAATAATAATAAATAATAATAATGTGAGATCTGTGCTGGACAAAACGGAGGCAGACAGGTTTTTCTCCGGGTACTCCGGTTTTCCCTGTCAAAATTTCATTCCAGCAACACTCTCCACTATCATTTCATTTCATCTGTCATTCATTTAATCATTGCCCCAGAGGAGTGCGTCAGGCCTCGGCAGCCGGCACAGTTCATATCCTCGCCACTAGATGGGGGCTTCATTCCATTCCTGACCCGGTCGGAGACTGGAAGTAGGCTGTGGATTTTCATTTTTCAATAAATAATAATAAATAATAATAAATAATAAATAATCATTTATAAGGCCGCCATTCAAGAGTGTGGTTGCGGCGGCCATGCCACTAGTTTGGACCCCCACAGTCTCACTACTGTCGTGATTTGATATTTTCAACATTTCAGCGGCCATCTTTTGGTTTTCGTTAACATGGTGGCAACATAAAGCATGACACTGAGGTGCAGATTGCTAGTGCTAACTCTGAAGCAAATTTGGTTCAATTCGGTTTCGCCGTGTTAGAATTAAATTGTTGGGTGAGGACACACACACACACACACGGACATTTGGCCCCTGTAGATCTCATATTTAAAAAATCAAAAGATAGGCTAGAAATACATGAAGTACCTTAAGAATCAGAGATACAGAAGGAGGTTTCAATTTACTCCAACATTACGCTCCTAAGACACGCATGTCATAAAGAAAAGAGTTATTAGCAGGACATTTTTTTTTAAATCTCATACAATTGAATTATGATTATTAATTTGTAAAGATGCACGATGTTTTCCTGCCATGTTACTTTGATCAGCAGTCAGAAATCATCGCTGCCGAATTGAAATTAAATCAACCGGGCCGATGATATTCGGTGCAGATCTTTGTCACCTTCATTTGTTAATATGGCCTTTATAAACATAGACGACACAGTGGCGGTATGTAATAAGGGGTATGCATAGGAACTAGCAACTCACCCCGGCTTCGCCCGGGAATAGTTTTGAATTAATGTATTTATAAGCGCTATTTTTTCGATGTCAATGAACTATGATCTATATCCGTTTTACGTCTCGGCATGATGGGCTAAAATCTCTGACTGGACTATTAATTATATTATCATGGCGATGCATGTGCAACGAATTCTTGTCAGACGTAATTTAAGAATGGCGAGGTGCATGAAACACAAATCCCCCTTCCGTCCAACTGTGCATTTTGCGGAACGAAAAGTTCACAGGTGAAATGAAGAAAAGCCGAGTTGCACTTCCAGGGAAACTCCAAACATAACCACCTTTCTCTGAAGTCTTAACTCAACACGACTCGACAGTTTTCTGCTGGCTGTATCTGGGGTAATAGGCTCGCCCGCTAGCTAGGCTGTAACTGGGGTGAAAGGCTCGCCCCTAGCTACCTCCTAAATTGTCGGCTCAGGAATTGAATGGCGATTTTTGGAAGAAATGAAAACGTAAAAACACTTATAGTGGGCGATGCATTGAAGATAGAGATATGCTCTCCGGGACTTTTTTGTAGAAAGTTTCAATCCGAACAATTCTTACACTCATAATATATTGATATTTTGAACGGTTTGCCCAGTGTAAGCTTAAAAAGCGTATGAACGCCAGTTTTTTTTGGGCCATTTTCTCTAAAATCGTTACTGCTTGGCTTCCTTTGAACATAAATAAATAATTTTCTACAGAAACCTTCCTCGAGATATTATTTACAGAATGGTGAAAACCACATAAAAATCCATCCAGTGGTTCTCGAGATTACCCGTGACATCCAATAATCGGGGACTTTGTTTTATACTAAGTAGAGATTCATAATTCTGTTCTTCAATTACTCAGGAAATCTTATAGTAAGTTACTGTGAACTGAGAAAGCGAAGCGCGCCAACTGTCGAGGAGCACTCGTTCGTTTGGTCATTGCCAGGCCCAAGCACCGACCAGATCTCAATAGTGAAGGGTATGGCAGAGTAAGCCCTATCCCAACAGTTAACTCGGCTGGTCGTTGCAACAAGGGAGCCGAGGCGCGGACGGAGACATTTGTGATGCTCCGAAAACTGCCCATACTATGTCTTGGAATGTAATTTGCGCGTTCGTTCTCGCCCTCGTATATAACTTACGTTGTTTTGTTCTCGGGAAGGTTTCCATGTAGAATATCTGATAATCCATTTAATCCGATGACAATCAGAAATGTGACATTCGTGATGAATGAGGTAGGCCTACATCCGTATTACCGCACAATTGAGTACAGTTTTCTTTGATATCAAGCTGTTTTTTACCCTAACCCCCATCCCCCTTAATTAAACTAGTGCACACCCAGAACAATTATCCTCCAGCCGCCACTGAGACGTGGCGAAGCGCTCTCAGATTTGCTCAAGGTTCTGTCTGTATCAACTTTATTGCTCTCACTAATATGTCACGATCCCGTTCATAGAAGTGGTTCATTTAAGTGTTTTGGCCACCCCCTGGACGTGTCGGTCGCTAAGGAAGTTATTTACAAGCTTTCAAAAGAAGTGGGTTGTCTTTCCTTCTGTTCTGTCTTTCTGAGAGGTCTGTGTCACAGTAGGATTATCACAGGATGGTACAGTAAGCACAGCCTTGCCAGCTGTCTTATCCCACAACATTTAACGGTTATGTACACGCCGGATGTTTGTTTTAGACGAGTGAACAATTCTAAGGGAAGCCTGGAGGCGAGTTACTACAGTACCTCTGTTGTTGTCAGCTGCCCCATGCGGTCAGATGATGGATAAAACAATCTCACGCTACTGCTGAAGTACAGTCATTGGCAAATATAATGGTATTCTGTTCGTAACTATGTAACGTGTACTTGCGCATCGCACAATACTTCGATGTGGACTGAACTGTCTGCTCAAGTCTGGAATTCCATTACATCAAGCGAGAGGCTAGAGAGTGACTGTGTGCAGGCCCACCCGCAAGCTTCAAGGTCAAGGCAATCGTCTGAAACTAACGTCCAGCTTGTACGGTCCAGTCCTCATCTTTCTCATGACAACTCAATGGAAATTGATTTGCAACTTTCCAATCAGTCAACACATATAATAACAATTGCTGGGTCATCCAAGAAAAAAAAAGAGTAACCGAAAAAAAAGGTATATGAAAAATTACTTCAGCTGTTGAAGCAGCTATTATTACAAACAGTTTTCATCAAGATTACCAGGCAACGAGTATGAATACCGCTATGTCTGGTTAGACATCTTGCGGGTATATAATGGAGGCCGATACGAGAATTTATCTACATCAAGATCTACAAGAATGTAAGCTACATTTTGCATTATTTTTATGCCTAGTTAGCTGGAATTCTCAATTTTTCTAAAGTCTTGTCAACACATATTTTATTCTTCGATATTTTGCTGTTGCAAATATTTTTTTACAAGACATGAGAAGCTTTGATCTGAGCACTTTTTACACTCAGATATGAGAAGTCAATGATTTGAATTAATGGACGAGTAAAACAAGCATTTATTTGATTTTTGATATTATTTTTCTAATCGCGGTCATCAGCCGTCGTAACTGTAAATTTAATAATAAATTTAAGTTGATGAATGGATGTTTATCCATAGTTAAGAAGTCGAGGATGATATTTCCCGAACAGTTTAGCAACGTTAATTCCATTTGTGGAAATAATAATAATAATAATAATAATAATAATAATAATAATAATGCTGATTTAATAATAATTATTATTTTCAATATTTTCCAGAGATAATAATAATTATTATTTATATTTGCTAATAAACATATCATGCAGTGTGATTTATAAAGATGATATTTAAAACAGTTTGCTAGATGGGATACTTGTTTTTCCGAAGGCTAGTGGTTAACGCACGCCCACATTCAACTAACAGTATAATTCTATAGGAACATTCTACACTTGCATATGCAGTAAAATCTTTTAGAAGACACGGAAAGTAATGATACGGGAGGCAAATAGAATGTATAAAATAGGGTTTTACTAGAGTTTGTATGAATATAAAATCATTATGAGCAACGTCTTGTGATAGAACGTTTGGCTGGAAATAGACACGGTGTGGAGTTATTTATGTTTAAACTGATGGTAAAATTACTGTAAACTCATTGAGGAGCTTAATAGCTTATAAATCTTCCAGTTTGAGTAACAAGCAAAGGCTTGATTATTATGTATAATTTGGGAAGACATTTTTGTGTGTGAGGAAATAGTTAAATATGCCATTCTGATTGTGCAATTTAAGTCGGAGGAATGAGGTTATTATAATGGAGCATCAACCATATTGTAGGTTGGATGACTTTGAAATAATGTTGGGAGTTGAAATATATTTGCAAGCGACACTTTCGTCAAATTTATAACCAAGGGTTATTTTATGGATCCATCATAGTCAATTCACAGTTTACCCACGTGTTCTATAAATATTTCCTAGTAATTGTTGACCCGGAATTTTGTTATTAACATTTACCTTTCATTATGAGAAGACTTTACCGTTGTCTAGATGCTAATTATGATCGTGTGATTTTTGACACATTTAAATCGAATGGGCCGATGCTGTAAATGAATTAAAACTGTTATTTCCAAAACAACCACTACAATTTAGAGGATATTCGTGATCCTATTGAAAATATAAACATTATGTAAATTTATGTGACGATTAACATTTTGAGTTATAATTTTGATAATAACAAATAATATTATTGTTGTGATAATTTTCTAAATAATATTTCCAAGTGATATTTAAATAATTGAATGGTTAAATCCATAGTTAAGGAGAATTGATATTTTGTTAATAATAAATTTTTGACAATAATATTGCTAATTGAGTCAAGAGCTCAGAATAAATTTTGGATCGAGAACGGATGGTACAATAAATATTTTTCTGTATATCAAAGTTCTTCGAATCCATGCTCGAATGTCCATGTAATTAATATTGTGTTATATTCATTGTTATGACTTTATATTTGAACAAATTTTGAGATACTGATTCCTGGAAAAGGTGTCAGTTAATTTTCTGCTACTATTTAAAAAACAAAATCAGTGATTTTTTCCAACGAGTGAAACTATTTCATATCAACGTCTGAATACTTAAATTTGGGAATCAGGATGGACAATTCAATTTGCTCTGAAAACCCTACGATTGTAAATAATTCTTTTGAACGAAGTCAACAGGACTAACAATGTGACTTTCGTTTCAAATGCCTAGTGTTCATGTGTTGGTGAATCTGTAAATTTGTGTATATAAATGTATGATCCGTCATGCATCCATATTGCTATTTTTAGCATTACTTCAGTTAACTTTTAAACATTTTAATAAAATGAGATAATTTTACGGATTGTGTTATTTTCTGAAAATCTCCTTCTATCCTTATTGTTGCATCGAGCCGAAAATCAGTAAATCAATTTGTTTGTGTTATTGTAGTCACTTTAACCCTTATGGCGCCCTGTGATGTTTAGATTATCGTGCTGACTGATTTTTGGTGAAAATGCATATGTGGTCGTCCGGACTTCGGTCTAAACGGGCACATAAAATAAGATAGAAGAGAGAAATGGCTTCGAACGAGGGGCCCGATTTAGAGTCGATTCTGTCGATTGTTTGCCGATTTAGTTGTGATTTTTTTCAAATAGATATTTTGGGAATTGGAAGATGTCTGGTATGGATAAATAAACTCATAGGAAACCCAATTAGTGGGAAATTTAAATCAAGTAAATTTTTAATAGTTATTGTGGTTTTGATTTTGTATAATGGCTTACCCATTAGGGTGTCAAGTAATTGTTGTAGTATACGTTTGATAGTCTGGAAATACACAATTTATTAGAATCCAGGTGGAGGATATTGTGGACTTGCATATTTTTTTGATATTGTTGTTTAAATTTAATTAATAGTAGAGAATGTTTTTTCCATCACGTCGACATTAGGGCATATCTCATTTTATTCTGAGAATTCCAAGTAGCTACGCATAATTCATGTTCTAGTTCTAAGTCTTTGTGTCTGCCTACATTTATACCCCTAAATATAAATACATTGTGAAAATTATGGAGGAGGTCATTAGGATCTTAACTCGCATGGAGGAGAGCTCCAAAAGTACAGAACTGCAGGTGGCAGAAATTATAGAGAAAACTTAATAAAATGGATGCTAAACATAAAGAAAATTCTGAAACTTTAAGGGAGAAATTAAGAGAAAACTCAGATTCCCTAGAAAATAGATTGACCACTTCTTTAAAAGTAAATCTTGAAAACTCAATGGAAAATAAATTTAAAGAAAATTCAGTTTCTTTGGAGACTAAATTAAATTCTTTAGAAAACAAACTAAAAGAAAACTCCACTTCTTTAGAAAACAAATTAAAAGAAAATTCAGATTCTTTGGGGATTAGGTTAACAGATTCTTTGGAGACTAAATTAACTTCTATAGAAAATAATTAAAGGAAAATTCAGATTCTTTGGAAACTAAATTAGAAGAAAACTCAGTAAACTTAAAAGCTATAATGAAAGAAAATTCTGTTTCATTAGAAAGTAAAATGAAAGAAAATTCCGATGTGTTAAAAATGTCTTTAGAAGTTAAACTATCTAAACTATTTGAGAAAACTCATGAACTCGAAACTTCATTAGCTTTAAACACGAGTAAGATGGATGATAAATTTCGCGATGCCGACCAAAAATCTCAATCATTAGCTGATAGGATCGAGCGAGGCTCAGAAATGTAGGAGAGGATATGGTAAATTTGGAAATTCGTGTCCACAAAGAGAATAGTGAAATGATAAATAACGTCATACAACGTTGACCGATTAATTCCAGGAACTTGTTGTTGGAGAAATACAGGAAGGTGTAGTCGAAGAGTTGACAACTGAGATAAAGACGACAGTCATCAGTGAAGTCATAGATGCACTTAAACTGGAGACGCAAGACGGAATCAAAGAGATCAGAGAAACTTTGACGTCACATGTTCAAGTAATTACCAAGGGTATCCAGACGGCGCAGAAAGACATTGTGGATATGACAAGTTCGTTAAAGAATCACGAAGAGATTATGAACAAGATATCTACAGATGTGAAAGAGAACGTTAAAGAGACAGAAGGAATTAAGAGAGACACTGAGGAAATCAGGAAATGATCCGAGGAGAACCAGAGCGAAATCGAGGATATTAAAAATCAGGTCAAAGATCAGAAACAGGGTGATTGTTCACACAATAAAAGTAGTACCGAAGAGTTAAAGAAATTAGCAGGTGAAGAAAATGCTGAACTCAAAGAAACAATCAAGAAACTTAGTAATACATTTTTGGATTGCCAGCAGGAAGCAAAGAGCGTTGCCAAACCTCAAAGCAAACCTACAATTACTACATTTATGCAATCCACTCCTATAACCTTTTACAAGAACGTTGAAGATAAACCTGGAAAATTCTCAGGAACTGGGATTGTTACACCAGTAGAATTCCTGAGGGAAGTGGGAGATTACCTCGAGGATTCTAAGATTTCCAAAGAAAGGGAGATAAGAGTAATAGGGATATTTTTGGATGGTCCCGCACTTACGTGGTTTCGAGCCTTTAGATCCACTCTAAACAACTATGAGGAGTTCGCTAGAGGACTGTTGAAGAAGTTTTGGTCACCGGAAACTCAACAACAGTTGAGAGCGGAACTTTACTCCAAAAGATACTCCACTTCTCAACCCACACGTTATTCGACATATTTTGCATGGCAATTATCTAAACTGCAACATTTAGATCCGCCTATGCCAGATAACGAATTAATTACTTCCTTTATCAGACAATTTCCTGCGGATGTCCAAAGAACGCTTATAGCAGAGGACATTTACAAGATGGAACAATTTGATGAAGTTCTACAAAAGCTGGATCACACGAACGCACAATCCTTCCATCAGAAGGGTGGCAAGACTGACAACGCGGTATTTGCAGTTATGGCTGATAGATATTCTCAGACACCTCGAGATCATCGAGAAGAGAAAACTCCGAGGGTGGATCCAGAGAGAAGTGGATGGAACCAAAACAACAGTAGGTCATATGAGAATAAACTATATATGAGACCTGATGGTACGAACAATTATAGAAGTCGATGGGGAAGACCAAGAGGAACCCAAGGAAGA
Source organism: Meconema thalassinum (assembly GCA_946902985.2). Classification (NCBI taxonomy): domain Eukaryota; kingdom Metazoa; phylum Arthropoda; class Insecta; order Orthoptera; family Tettigoniidae; genus Meconema; species Meconema thalassinum. The sequence goes on along the minus strand of OX336396.1, from coordinate 303,543,769 downwards.
TACCAAGAAAGAAGGTACTTTGGAAGAAATAATGGCTTCTTCCCAGGAAACGAAAATCCACGACAATCCAATGAAGAGTTCAAACGGGAAACGAGGAAAAACTTGGACGAGAGACACCAAGAGAATAAACAGTTCATGGAGCAGCTAAAACAGAGTGAACCTGGTACATCAGGGTTGCAGCACTCCAAGAGCAATGAAAAGAAAAACGTCAAATATCCAGTAGCAGATAGGATAATTAAAACTTTCACTTCCAGAATCATTAACTGGCAATCAGAGGATGATGACCTCATACAATATAATCATGAATGTAAAGAAATTGTAACGAGGATTAAATTGCCAATTATATCATGCGAAGTATTCGGCAAGCCTGTCGATACTATAATTGATACAGGTGCAATGCTATGTCTTATAAGTGAGAAATTGTATGCTGTTTGGAAACTCACTGAGAAGCTAGAAGAAATTCCTGTGTCCGGAATTAAGATTCAAGGAATAATTCCAAACAAGACATCCCTATGCAAAACCCAGTTATATTTATGTGTTACAATTGGATGACATGATATTCGACATGTGTTAGTTGTGATGAAGGATATTGCATTTGATATGATCCTGGGAGCAGATTTCATACAGAAATATCAAGCTGTCATTGACATGAGCTATGAGACAATACGATTTCAGCATACCGAAGAAATAAACTTCGAGGAAAATGAAGAGGAAGACACAAAGGGAAATGTAAATTCTGTCGAAAGGAAATTAAACTTTTGGGACATATCCTGGATGGCGAAGGTCACCGCCCAAATGAAACCAAATTTCAGATGATAGCCGACACACGAACTGGTAACATCGTGGGAACCTACAATTCATCGAATTTGAAAGTTTACTATTCAAGTACCAGGTAGCTTGAAGTGTGAGTGGGAAAAATAAAAAAAAAATCAATTTTTATTTTTGGCTATGTGTGGGGTGGATGTGCCCTAATCCATTTGTTCAAATTTGAGAGCACAGGCCCGGATGCTAAGTCCAGAGCAGAGGTTTTGAATAGCGCGCTCCCATTGTTCTTACTAGCATTTCGAAGCTTTATGCAGCCAACAGATCGCTAAGTGTCGTAGCAAGAGTGACATAGTCGAGGCTATATTTGCATAAAATATTTTCCGATTGAGTAGGAACATGGGACTAACACCAAATTACTGGCACGGAAAAGGGAAGAAGAACGTGCTATATTTCAAGAAAATTGATCTAGCGGAAGCTGAGAAATGAGATGTTTTAGTTTGAGCAGATCTCAAGCAGTGACGTCAAGAAGTCCGCCCGCAGAGTATAAAATGGCTGGGAGCCATAGCTCAATATCTTACTTCGATACAGTGCCTAGTCGCTGAAACATCACGTTACTACTTCGTAAGCGCTTTGCCGCTAAGGACATAGTTATACTTCGAAAATGTCTTCGTGCACAGGGTTGCAATACTCTACGTTTTTACTAGCTCACGGCTGCTATGACTTAGTGAAATTCTACGACAGTACATAGTTACTGGACTTCGAAAAGTGTTTGAAATTTTAGTGAACATAGAATTCTTCATAAGTTATCACTGAGGTGATATGACTTTGTGGCATAACTTTGGTAATTATTACTGCTACACGGACATATGATAGACTTTGTCTATATTTCTTTCCTCTGTCCACTAATAATTAAACTGGATTATTTTTATCCAATGACCAGAACAAGCTTTTGTCTTGGTAACTATTTGACCAAACAAGATAAGTCAGTACTTTTCACATACCATTCTTGCACGGTTCAGTTCATTTGGCCGACATAGGGAAACCAGCATGCCTAGCATTGTCTGGAGAGTGAGAAACTCTGCCCAGGGGCTTGAACATCAGAACTTGGACCGGTGCTGAATAAGATTGTCAGAGTATTGATAGTACTGAATGCATCACAGTTGGGTCACGTTACTTCTGGTATTTTGCATCATGGATCATTTCCATCTGACCCCTATCAAGAAAATTACTTCAGCTGTTGAAGCAGCTAATATAACAAACAGTTTTCATCAAGATTACCAGGCAACGAGTATGAATACCGCTATGTCTGCTTAGACATCTTGCGGGTATATAATGGAGGCCGATACGAGAATTTATCTACATCAAGATCTACAAGAATGTAAGCTACATTTTGCATTATTTTTAGGCCTAGTTAGCTGGAATTCTCAATGTTTCTACAGTCTTGACAACACTTATTTTTTCTTCGATATTTTGCTGTTGCAAACATTGTTTTACAAGGCATGGGAAGCCTTGATCTGAGCAGTTTTTACACTCCGACATGAGAAGTCAATGATTTGAATTAATGGACGAGCAAAACGAGCATTTATTTGATTTTTTATATTATTTCTCTAATCGCGGTCATTAGCCGTCGTAACTGTAAATTTAATAATAAATTTACGTTGAGGAATGGATGTTTATCCATATTTAAGAAGTCAAGGATGATATTTCCCGAACAGTTTAGCAACGTTAATTTCATTTGTGGAAATAATAATAATAATAATAATAATAATAATAATAATAATAATAATAATAATAATTCTGATTTAATAATAATTATTATTTTCAATATTTTTCAGAGATAATATAATTATTATATATATTTTCTTATAAACATATCATGCAGTGTGATTTATAAAGTTGATATTTAAAACAGTTTGCTAGATGGGATACTCGGTTTTCCGAAGGCTAGAGGTTAACGCACGCCCACATTCACTTCTCATAATGGTCTCAAAGAAAAGTTTTTTCACACTCTATACACCTGCTTACTGCATATGACAAGGCTGTACACTGGTGGGTTAGACATTCATTTTTGTGCTAAGAATCCCCTATATACCCTACACAAGGCTATACATGTTAGTTCTGAACTCTTTGTTGTTATTTGTATATTGAATGTATATACAAAGCTTATACAAACACATTTTACAGGTGTCAAACTTTGTGAGATAGTCACATGCAACACGCAAAGTATGTTTCCGCTACCTAGCGGTGGATATAAGCACTAACTGAACTACTAGCATACTACCTAGCAGTGGATATGAGCACTAACTGAACTACTAACATGCTATCTAACGGTGGGTACGAGCACTCACTCAGGCTAGGCTATGTTTTGTTAGGTTAGGTTCAATGAAGTGAGGTTAGGTAAAGTTAGGTTAGGTTAGGTAGAATGAAGTGAGGTTAGGTAAAGGTAGTTTAGGTTATGCAAGGTTAGGTTAGGTTAGGTTAGCTGCCTTTATTACACTCTTTGTCAATCATTTACCTTATAATACTTTGGATTTTTTAGAATTTTAGTGTGTTGTTGTTGTTGTTGCTTACAAACATTGTGGTGAGCATTATGCTGTCATAAAAAAGGGGCTCACATACTTTCCAAGACCAAATAAGCCTACAAGTGAGAGCAAATATGACAGAGCTAATACAAAAGCCAACATATGGGACCAATACAAAAGCCAATACAAAAAAGCCAACATAAAAAGCCAAAACAAATGCCATCACAAAAAGCCAACACAAAAACCAACACAAAAGCCAACTCATAGGCCAATATATAAGCTTATGGTAGGTCACTCCATCACCAAACCAGTTGTAACCATTGTAGTGTGAACATCGTACTGACAGGTCAGTTACTACTATGGAACATACTACAACCAACAAAGGTAGGCAACGTGCACTCTATCAAGGCTACTCTTATAACTATAATCGCCAGAATGTGAATGGAATAATATTCTGGCGATGCTCAAAAGAGAGGTCAACAAAATGTCGAGGCAATCTGAAAAGTAAAAATGGAAAGGTTTTAAGTGTGAGTGTTCATCAATGTAGTGCTCTAAACGAACCACGGTTGCTGTTTACAATCAATTTTCAAAATGCTATAAAGCAAGTTCAAGAAAACGATATTGCGGCTAAAGGTAATGCAGTGTTTGTTCAAAAGGACTTATCATGTCCTCAAAAAGTCATGTTAGTACAGTTGTCAACGTACAAGAAACCTTCAACACTATCAAAGTCGACACAGACTATAAATAAAGTGGTATTGCATGAGGATCAAAAAGGACTATATAGTAATAGTGATGATGGTCATGATGATAATGATAATCATGATGATGATAATGATGATGATGATAATGGTAATGCTTTGTTTACACCTAAAAATTCATTTGTTAAATTTGTATACTGGAACAAACCCAGTAAGCTAATTCAACGGCTTCGACACTTGCATGCTTTGCAACAAACTGGGCATACCGCTCACGATTGGGAAATCAAAGAAATTGAACAAGAGCTTCGTCGTGCTGCAATTATTGTGTAATGGGTCTACCACTTTGCAACCACTTTTACCCCCACTCTTGGTTCTTATATTTGCTTATTTGCTTCCACTCTTTACCTGAACTCTTTGGATCCATATTTGCTCTCACATTAAACTATTATTCTTATTACCAAGTTGACTTTACTAGAGCTTAGTCTATGCTTGACAGTTGACATGGAAGTATCAGTGACTAGGTATGGTAAGCCTTATGCATACTATAAAGGATATTCATATATTGTGAAACGAACCAATAACAATGGAACTGTTACTTGGCGTTGTTCAAAACAACGTTCCAAACATTGTCGTGGTGACCTAAAAAGTAAAAATAGTCAGGTTTTAAGTGTCAGTGATCATCAATGTAGTGTACTGCATGAAACACAGTTGCCGTCGACAAAAATCAAGAAAACCATATTGCTACTCAAAATAGTGGATTGTTTAATGAGCAACGTTTAACCCCTGTTCTAAAAGTTATTTTTAACCAATCTTCCACGTCGCAAGAGCCATCAACATCACAAACTATGCAAGAGGTAGTGTTGTTGGTGTCGTCGTTTTAAAGAGTGGAACAACTAGGTCATCTGCTCTTGATATGCAAGAGGATCAAAATGACTAAATAGTAATAACAATAAGGTTTTTATGCCTATACAACCATTGCGGCTTCCCCAGTTTTCGAAAACATCAGTGAATGGACATTGCTATAAAAAGATCTACAACAAGCCTTGTATTTAAAACTAAAACAGACTATTGTATAGAGAGAAAGGCTTGTATTCAGTGTGCATCTATTGGCATAATCATGTATACTCTGCAATGTTAAATGTACTAAATTTGTATAAAATAAAACAGCATTGCAACATCATTTTGCATTTATTTACAAACTTTATATACATGTTTTTGGTTTCATGATAATATTTTTTAAGAAAATACTAAAAACTAAAACATTATTATTTTATACACATATTTTTCTTTCAGTCCATTGTCATCACTTCTATTTTCCATTATTATTTCACATTTGTTTCTTTTTATTTAATTAAAACGGACCATGCACCTATTGTTTTTAAACCTTCATAAATTAAGTGTACAGATTGCACAGCATTATTCACTTCATCAAAACACTCTCCGACATATTATTAAACCGTGTAGGCAGAAATGTCTCAATATTTTCACATACACAAAGTACACGATCACCATATGATGTTTTCAATTTTCGAATCTTGATAATGCGGAATGGAATATGCGTTGGCAATTCGCTGAGCTTCTTTGTCTCTAAGCCACATGATTGCCATCAGCATTCAAAACATGCATTGTAGTAGTCTATAAACAAAAGAAAAGCATATCTATTACACTCTAAAACAGCTTGTAATAATATCGTGCATATAGGTATTTTGCACCATGCATTGCTAATAAATTATACTATTTATGCAAGAAACGCCCTAACTGTAGCAGATACTACTTTTCTGCATATAGCACAAGTGTTAAGTTCTAATGCGCACTTGACACAGGCTATCATGTGTTCACAAGGCAAAAATACAACACCAAGTTCATCTTGATAACAAATTTTACATAATTGTTGGTCACACTTTTGTATCTGTTCGTGAGACAAGTCTTTTTTTTTCAGCCTCATGTATTTGCTCCGCGTGTTCTAACTTAAAAGGCACTTTTATGTCTTGTGCTGCAATCACGTTTTGTTTACGAATAGTGTTCACAAATTCCTTACCTTAAAGCAACACCATGTATTTACAGTTAGGTAACCAACGAGCGTGTTGCACAAAAGGGTCATCAGTCATTTGCCAATCCTTTAAAGCAATCCAGTATTCAAAAAACCAGCTTCACGTAGTTGTTTGGTAAGGTGTTTTAATATTAATGGCCAAACATTTTTATAAGATTCTAAACGTTTTTCAACAGAGCTGTACTCTGGGTGTGCTAGTGCTTTTGTCTTGTAAACACTCAATTTTTCAAAAGCACACGCCAATTCAACACTGTCTATGGCATATGGACCACATATATCGACACTACCGTTGGCTGGTAATACATCATTATTATTATTATTTATTTGTGATTCAGCAACGTAAGTAGGGGCTAATGGCCTTGTGGTTCGGTAAAATGGATACACTGGTAGGTTACCCACTTGTTTTCCAAGCACGTAAGGACAATGAGAAGGCCATCGCAAATGGTCTCTAAAGGGATCATCCCCTTCTTCCCAGTGTGAAAGTTCAATACGACAAAACACACAGCGCACCACATCTTCTCGGTTCAAGTAAAAAAAAACTTTTGCATGTTTATGTGTTGACAGAAAGCCTGCAGGACAGGATTCAAAAGTTAACCAACGATCAGGTTCTGATTTTAAATCTAACCCACGTGGTTAACCAACTTGCTCACGTGTGGTATTTAGTACTAACGCCATGTGTTATAATAAACGTTTTTCTTATTGTAAGTTATTAACGTTGCACAGAGTACTTTAAAGCACAATGTATGGTCTTTTCACTGTCTGTTCACTATGTTAATGGTGCATGACCACACCTAAAAATAACCCATCACTCAATCAATCAATCAATACTTGTAAATAAAACGTTAACGTTATTTGGCATTAATATATCAAAGCACCATTACAAAAATAAACTGTATGTCGACACTAACAGTAACCCATGTACTTATTTTCTTTTGTTTCATATAAAGCTGCAGTCTTTTACATCCCCCTTTAACCCATATATAAACAACAACAAAATGAATGTCATGTCGTTTTGTCCAAATTATCATGTTCAAACCTGTGCATATTCGCTGAGTCCATAGGGAACCGCCCATAACTTAAATTTAAATTTTTGTTTTTAGAAAATCCAATATGGCCTTGTACTTTTTCCGGTCAACAGCCAATATGGTCTTGTACCGTTTGCCAATACATAGCCATTAATCAAGAAATCAATCATTGTCCCAGTCATGTACAAGTAATGATTTTTTTCTATGGGTTTTTCAGTAGTGGTAAAATGGAATAGCATTTTAAGTTAGGCTTACCTGAGTTTTCAATAGTTCACTGCCTGGAAACAATGGTTGCACTCTACTGCGTCTCGGGTTTTCAGTCACTGCTACGGCGGTAAGGATTTTCTTTCCAAGTTTCTAAAAATAAATAAATAAAATAAACCGCTATAAATAACTAAATTCAGGTTAATACATGCATTTCATAAAATAAAATAATATCAAACAAAAAATGAAACAAGTTATTTTAAAAAAATAATCTCACCTTCACTTGCACTGGCTTGTTGCTGTTTCCTTCTAGTGGGTTCAAAAGTGCAATGGTTTCTTGTATTTCAGACATGAAAGGTATACCGGTTATCTGCAAACAAATAAATAAATAAAATCATTAATTACCTTATCAATAACTACAAATTTAAGGTTCATTAGCATGACATTATTAAAATAATCATTCATAGGTACTTACCAAAAAATAAAAGGATTTTTCTTCCACAGCTGTACTGTATACGCCTATTTGCTAGTCCAGTCAGTGTATCACTAACGCAATTCTTATCAGTCTGCTTAGCAACAGAGAGGGTTGCATTTTCTCAGCGTTTTGACCTTGAACTCATGTCTGTCTGTCACATGTTCCCACGCCTCCCCACATTCCTCAATCTCCATAAGATTTGCGTACCTTATACAAGTTTCATGTTTTTAATAAGGAACCAAAATGGCTGCCTGTTATACATTGGTAGTACTACTGCATAAGAACCAACATGGCGGCTTCTTAAACGTCGCACCTGCTAGCCACCACAAGGCAAGTAAGCTGATATCACACTTCCTGCTGACGTAGACATTCCTGCCTCGTCAGCAGCAGCAACAGCTCGGACGAGGCCTCTGGCTGGGTACAATATTCAGTCTCCAGTGAGCAGGACTGTGTGTGAGTTAGTATTGAAAAACATGTGTGTCTTATTATTATTCATAAACATTTTACTGTAATAATAATAATAATAATCATTAGCAAGCGGCCATCCTCATTACATGACCATGTTAACCACATACTTTCACCACTTGTTCATATCCTACAACCATTTGCTGCGCCAGACAGCGGTCTCTCTTATTACCGTTTACTAGCATGTTAAAGATCCCCTTCAGGGTAAAAAATATCCTAGCACACATTCTCAAATATTTGTCTCCATCCGTCATAGGAAATATCACAAAACCAACCGTCGTAACCTGCCCCGCCCTCCCGCCAAAATAGCAATTCATTTTTTCCGCGCATGGTCGCTGTGCTCGAGAACAGGCTCGTTGAGACACATAACAGCAGTACCGGCTCTCTCTGTTTATCGATTTTCTTCGAATCCATGCTCGAATATCCATGTAATTAATATTGTGTTATATTCATTGTTATGACTTTATATTTGAACAAATTTTGAGATACTGATTTCTGGAAAAGGTGTTAGTTAATTTTCTGCTACTATTTAAAAAAAACAGTGATTTTTTTCGTCGAGTGAAACTATTTCATATCAACGTGTGAATACTTAAAAGTTAGGAATCAGGATGGACAGTTCAATTTGCTCTGAAAACCCTACGATTGTAAATAATTCTTTTGAACGAAGTCAACAGGACTAACAATATGACTTTCGTTTCAAATGCCTAGTGTTCATGTGTTGGTGAATCTGTAAATCTATATATATAAGAATGAAAGTTTGTCTGTTTTTTCTGAATTTCTACGGAAATTTGCGTTATTTACGCGTTTTAGACTGTTTTATGACGGATGCGCGCGAAAATGAAATTTTTGTCTGTCTGTCTGTCTGTCTGTCTGTTTGTTTGTCTGTGGACAATTCTTTGTGTCCTTATAACTCGAGAACGGCTGAGTGGATCAACGTAAAATTTGGTACAGATATCCTTCAGAGGCAAGACACCAATCATTGATGTAACCCCTCTCTGTACCTCTCATAAAAGGGGGCCTACCCACTTAAAATACATGCTGAAATAAGCGTAGAAGGGCGAGACAAAGCTCATTTTCAGCCCCTCAATGTGAGAAACGAAACTCGGGGGCCCTAAAGGGACCCCGAAAACCACATTTTAAGGCCCTAAAACCAATAGTTTTTGAGATATTGCCAGAAAATTAATTTCATTTAATACAATAATGAAAGGAAGCTAGCCGGTAACCATGGCAACAGAAATTCACAGGTCCATCTCTTGCTGTAATATAAGACGCAATACAATTCCATTTATTACATTACTGAGATAGTTTGCAAACGGCTAGAAGGTTATAACGGAACCAAACTAAGCTGTAAAATTCATCAATACGTATAATGCGCTTAAGGGGGTCAAGGGGTACTCTAGAATTTTTTCACGCGATTTACACGTGCTGGTGTGCTACAGAAGGTCTATTATATCCCTATCCCTATATTGTTATATTATTATTATTATTAATATTATTATTACACTACGGAAAGGAAGACTCCAGAGGACTGGAAAAGGGGAATAATTGTCCCGATCTTCAAGAAAGGTAGTAGATCAGAATGCAGAAACTATCGGGGAATAAAACTGATAAGTCATTGTGCAAAGATGTTTGAGAAAGTTTTGGAAAGGAGAATTAGGACAAGGATAGAAGGAGGGATGAGGGAAGAACAACATGGCTTCAGAGCAGGAAGGTCCACAGTGGATTTGATTTTTGCTGTAAGGCAGTTACAAGAACAGCACTGTGAGTATGGAACAGGTCTACTGATGGCCTTCCTGGACATTGAGAAAGCATATGACAGTGTATGCAGAAACAAAGTATGGAAGTCCCTGGAGGATAGAGGAGTAGAAAATGGACTATAAGGAGGATAATGGAGATGTACAAGGGAAGCGTGAGCTGTGTGAAAGTGGGAGGAGAGAGATCGGACTGGGTGGAACAGAGAAACGGCCTGAAACAAGAAAGTGCACTGGCACCGTTACTTTTCATTGTGGTGATGGATGACATAATGACCCGAGTGCCACAAGTAATTGGGGAAGGAAAGATGAAAGCAATGGTGTTAGCGGATGATTTGATGATTTGGGGAAACAAGGAGGAGGAGGAGGAGGTACAGGAACAGTTGGACGTGTAGGAAGGAATAATACAAGGATATGGGATGAAATTTAGCATAAATAAGAGTGAGATAGTGATCACAACAAGGAAGAAGGAAAGAACCACAACGGGAATAACAATTGGTGGGGAACAGCTGAAGAAAGTGGAGAGTTTCAAGTATCTGGGAAGCCTGATACAAGATAATGGAAGAAACTATAGAGAAAAAATGAGCGGGGGAGACAGGCAGAAGCATTCCGGAGGAGTGTGAGAAGCATGTTATGGAGCAAGGATGTCCCTCAGAACAGAAAAAGATCATATATCGGACGTTCTATGCCCCTATCCTGACGTATGCCTCGGAGACCTGGGCTATGAAAGGAAGGGAGAAGAGCAAAATACAGGCCAGTGAGATGAGGTTCTTGAGAAGCAGTATTGGAGCTACAAAGATGGACAGAATAAGAAATGAGAGGACCAGAGAATTAATAAAGGAGGAACCATTACGGGATGGTATAGAGAAATCTAGACTTAGATGGCATGGGCATGTAAAACGAATGGAGGATAAGAGGATACCCAGGAGGATACACTAGACGAAGTGGGAAGGAAAGAGACCGAGAGGAAGACCGAGAGACAGGTGGCTGAAAGGGATGGAAGAAAGCGTGAAGAAGAGAGGAGAAGACTGGACAGGGGTGGAAGCTGAGAGATGGTGGGAAGACGGAAGTCGTTGGAGTGGCCTCTGTCCCAGAAAATTAATTTCATTTAATAAACTAATGTAGGAATGCAAGCCAGTAACCATGACAACAGTGTCTCAAAAAGGTACATCCAACTTTCCATCTATTTCTGCAAGAAGTAATGCCACTCCATTTATTAAATTTCTGTGAAAGTTTGCAAATGGCTATAAGGTTATCACGGAACCAACAAAAACTGTAAAATTCATCAATGCGCTTAAGGGGGTCAAGAGGTACCCTGGATTTTTTCACAAGACTTAAACGTGCGATGTGTCGTACAGAAGGTCTATTATATCTTCAAACAGCAACATTATTTTCAAAAATTCCTGAATTGAAATAGTTTATTTTTTATTTTATTTTTTTTGCTTTTAGGAATTTGGGCCATTGGAGGCTAAAAAACCTGAATTTTCATGCACCACAAGCCTTTATAATTTATTAAAGGGGTCTTCCTCTGGATGCGCACTTGACACAACAGTGTGGGTCAGTTTTTATGTGACGTGAATTGCATTTCGTCTACGAGGTTTTCAATTTTATTTTCACGTCAGGAAGTACACGTTAGGTAAATTAGTTTCAGAGCATATTTCAACTAATCATTTATCTTTGTCAGCAAACAGGTTCCAAGCCCCTAACCATTGCAACAGTAGCTCAATTGATTACGTCTGGTTATTAATACCGACGACCGTTCGAAGAATGGGTACTTCTGCTAGTTTGTGTATATAAATGTATGATCCGTCATGCATCCATATTGGTATTTTTACCATTACTTCAGTTAACTTTTAAACATTTTCATAAAATGACATAATTTTACGGATTGTGTTATTTTCAGAAAATCTCCTTCTATGCTTATTGTTGCATCGAGCCGAAAATCAGTAAAGCATTTTTTTCTGTTATTGTGGTCACTTTAACCCTTAAGGCGCCCTGGGATGTTTAGATTCTCGTGCTGACGGGTTTTTGGTGAAAATGCATATGTGGTCGTCCGGACTTCGGTCTAAACGGGCACAATATGTATATTGAAAAAAAAAACTAAGGGATAACATGTGTCGCTCGTAAGGCGAGTATCATCAGATACTAAATATGCAAGGCAAATGGCTCTATAAAACATTCCAAACCTACAGTACAGTCTCTGCCCTCCACAAACCTGTCAGAAAGCTTAGTAAGTGTGGTAAATATTACTGATAAATAGTAAGGCATCAAACAACGAAAAAAGAACTACTGCATTTATTTTAATTTTACAAATCTTAGAAATGACTATACCATCAACATCTCCCAACTATTCTATAAAGGTGTAGCTGCTATTTCTGTGATATACATAACCCCTTATGGGATAATAGTCTCTATGTTAACCACCTGTCATGAGGACAGTTTATGCTTTCAAAAATGCTGATAGTTGAATCTTTCAGCCAAATTTCGGAAAATTTTCATGCTGCAGTGCTAGTATTTCTAAAAATCAAATATTATATACGCATCTACTTAACGTAATGTGTTGGATAAAATAAAAAATATCGTTGGAAAAATTTAAAAAAAAAGTATAACTAAAAAATTAACATTTAAGTTATTTTAAAAACAACATATAAATATATAAATAAAAATAATTATTTTAAAATAATAAAATATAAATAGAAATTAAAATAATAAACATAACTATAAATAATTATGAAAATAATTGTAAAATCAATTGGAAATTGGTTAATTAATTAATTAATTCAATAAAAATATCAAAATTAAATCTATAAGAACATAAATTGAACGTTAAAAATAAATATATAAACATTACAATTAGAGAAACAAAAAATAACATTATTAATATTTTTTTAATAATTAAAATAAATTGAAATGTATAAAGAACAGCCTCGAATGTCCCTTCAAGGGCAAAGGCCTCCTATAAAAGGGTAGCTTATTTTCACTAATGTGGTGAGCTAGTCACATTAGGATTGTGCATGGTAATTGTATGGTTTGTCTTGTCTTATTTTGTACTGTTGCACTTTGACTTTCTCTCCTAGTTTTCCTAGCGATGCACTTGACTTAAATTACTTTCACTTGCTCTATAGCCTGTCTTCCATGGTCCTCCACTCAGTTCTACTTCTTGCTTCTCCCGTCCACTGTGGGCCTGCCTGCGCTCTGTAAAAGTCGGACCACCTTCGCCTCTTCCTCTCTGTCGTTCACCTATCCATGTGTCTTTGTCTGTCCACCTGTCGTCTCGCATCCTCGCGATGTGGCCTCCCCATTTCCGTTTTTGTCTCATGGCTTTTTCTAAGATATCCGTCGTTGATGACATTTGTGCCAGTTTCTCATTTCTGACCTTCTTACTCCAAGTATCTTACGTATCATCTTTCTTTGACTTACTTGAAGTGTGTTTAACTGTATGCACGAAGCTGACCACGTTTGACTTCCATATCATAGTGTTGGGAAGACGCATGATTCTAGTGTCTCAAACTTCAATCTTCTGCTCAGCTTCCTATCCATGAGTATGAATAGTAGTAACCAGATTTTTTCCACGCTAAGGCAATTCTTCTTTTTACCTATTTTTCGGTCTTGTCCTTGAATGAGATAAGTTGCCCAAAATATATATATTCCTTTACGTATGGTAGTGTTCTTCCTTCCACAGAGACTGGGTTTCTGCACTGTTTGTCATGAACTGTGACTTTGTGTAATTCATTGACAGGCCTGCTGCTTTGCTTTGGGCGTTGAGTTGATGTAGCATCTTCTGAAGTTCTCCTGGTGACTTTGCGAAGAGTACTACGTCATCCGCGAATTTTAAGTTTGTTAGTCGATTCCCAGATATGCTTATTCATTGTTTGCTTGTCCACTTAATCTTACGGAATATGTCCTCCAGCATGCACGTGAAGAGTTTGGGCAAAATTGGATCTCCTTGTCGCACTCCACGTTCCAGACGGAATGGGTGACCTTCAGTTTCTGTTTTCACCTTTGCAAAGCTTTGGTTGTAGATGTTTTCCAATAAGCGGATGTATTTGGTCTCGATTTCTTGTGCTACCAATGCCTGTAGTATACTTGAGTGTTCGACTGAGTCGAAGGCTTTGCTGAAATCAAAAATGCCTAAGTATAGTGGTAGGTGGAATTATTCAGACTTTTCGATCAGTTGGTTTACAGTTTGTGGATGGTATGTTGTGCTGAAACCGGCTCTGTAACCCGCTTGTTCCGGTGGTTGATTCTCATCTAGAATTTTCGTCATCCTTCTTACAAGTATTTTAGTAAATAGTTTGTATATGCATGACGTCAGACTAATAGGCCTGTAATTGTTTATGTTATCTTTGGTGCCTTTTTTGTGAAGAAGAATTATTGTGCTTATCTTCCATTGATCAGGTATTTCTTCTGTGATTAGTATTTCGTTGAAGATCTTTGTTATGATGGGTATTAGTTTCTCTGCTTCCCACTTTATAAGTTCATTGCAAATTTCATACTCCCCAGGTGCTTTTCCATTTTTCATTTCCTCTATCACCGTGCTGACCTCACCCTGAAGAATTGGAAGGACATCTTGGGTGTTGGATGCATTCAATTTGAAGGATTGGTCATTTTGGGTTGTTTCTTTAGTTGAGGACGTTTTAGATATTTTGTACAATTCTTTGTAGAAAGCCGTTGCTGATTGAAGTATATCGTTTCTAGATGTCACAGTATCTCTTTTTTGTTTTTTTGTTCCATATACTAACACCCATTCTCTGCCTCCTTGTAGGTCTTTCTTTGTTATTTTGACTGATCTGGAGTTTCCCAAGAGTTGCCTCGCTGTTATCGAACGGCAGGCGCGTATGTCCACACATGAAGTGGACATGGCGCTCACCAGACGGGAAAGCAAAAAATGAGATAGATTACATCCTATGTATTGAAATTATTGAATTAGCGGATATACAAGTCACGCACAACCTGCGATTCAGCACAGACCACAGGATGGTAAAGGCAAAACTAAAGCTATGGCGAAGAAGAAAGTGCTACAAGAAAAGACACGGACTAAAACTAGAAAAGATAGATAAGGACAATTTCACACAGAGCTCAACGAACAACTATCACAAGCAGGCCTCAACTCAGGATCGACAATCCAAGATCAAAACAATGAATTGGAACAAGCTATTCAAAAGGCGGGCAAAGAAGCGACAAATGATACAAGAGCAAAAGCAAATAGAAACAAACTAAGTGCAGACACGAAGGAGCTAATAGAGAGAAGAGCAATGCTACTAAAGGATAGAGACACATTTAAATTTAAAAACCCATAAAAATAAAAAATAGTTTGGCCCTAAAAAGGGTTAAGCAGTAAGCCCTTAAACTACAGCAGAATTCTAAACTAATGACCTACAAGTGCTCTGTTGTGATCATTAAAAGCTATAACTACATTACAATCCCTGGCACTACAGCCCTTGAAGAGCCTAGGCCTAACAAGCGACCGCTGCCCAGCCATTTGGCCCGCAGATATTGGGGTGACGCGTGATCAGCGCATCGGTTCCCCTCGGCCGTTAATCTTGTTTTTCGTGATCGGGGCGCTGCCTCATTGTCAGACAGCTACACAATTGTCCTCACGAGGCTGAGTGCACCCCGTCCCAGCCCTCACGTCAGTTCTTAAAATCCCTCACGGAGCCGGGAATTGAACCCGGGGCCTCCGGGTGAGAGGCAGGCGCGCTACCCCAACACCACGGGGCCGACGCTATAACTACATACGACATAAAATATTGTTTGTCTACAGGCTGCTCCGACGGGCGCAACAGGGCGTCCCTTTGTTTTCGTCTTCTTCCACAGTCCGTCACAATATAAATCTTAATCACATATAATTTATTTCTGGTCATTTTTCATATATTCCAGTAATATGAATTATTATGTGTTGACTGATTGAAAACTACAATATCAATCATGTATACAGTAATTATTGAACGTTGAAGAAGCCAACATCTTCCGCGACACATAACTTTAAAAGCTGTGTGAATAAACTCGCTGCATGCACTGTAGTGTGCCAGAATTACATCTGTGTGACAAAGAAGATGATGTTGGCCACCATCTATCTTACAGCGCACAATATGACGGAAGCTTAAAATGTCGTTCCATGAAAATACTGCTCTAGCACAGTCTCTTTGACTGTTGGCTCCCAGAAGTTTGCCAAAACAGCGGTTGTCATTTTCCAGGCAATTTCTCTTCATATAAGCAAATTAGGGTGTGACAGTACGCCTCGTTGTGCCAATAATCTCTCAGGCACATTCGTCTTGCACGACACAGATTTATCGTCGCTGCCAACACAACGGGACAGGAACCCGACATGCTTCTGCAATATACTGTACACCGTTCTATTCTTCAGTCACTGACTGAGGACGTGTTCCTAGAAACTAGTTCTTACCAGTGATGATTCCTCCGTCCTACAGTCAGCTCTCAGCTGTAACTGTTTAAAAAAATTAAATGTTTTGTGAAACAGTCTTTGGGGCTATTTTGCGCGTCCTCTCGATAAGCTCTGTCACTGTCAGTACTTGTAAATAGTTCTTCATTTCATCCCTAGATGGGTGAAGTGTTACCTTCACCGCCCGGAGTAGAAAGCTGAGGAAGGAAGCCTTGCATCCCCAAAGCATGTGTTAATAGCTTTAGAAATGTATGGGAGCCCTTGAGGGTGAAGGGGCAGGTTTTGTCGGTTTTTTGGCGCTCTGAGGACGTCGAATGA
This sequence comes from Meconema thalassinum, assembly GCA_946902985.2. NCBI lineage: Eukaryota > Metazoa > Arthropoda > Insecta > Orthoptera > Tettigoniidae > Meconema > Meconema thalassinum. The sequence goes on along the minus strand of OX336396.1, from coordinate 303,527,093 downwards.
GATCCTCAAGTCTCGCTATTGGTTGAATTTAAACCAACACTACGGGCTTATTGGTTACGATTTCGCGCGGACAGAATGGATAGTCTGTTTTCAGTCTGTGCACATCTTTGGAGTGGTATTCGATTGTATTGTATTGTGTAATATGTTTGTAATAGCGCTGTGCGACTTAATAACTAATATTAGACTGAGTCTATGCCTATCACAATTTAGCCCAGCTATAATACAGGTAATTATCTTAAGTTAAGCCTATGATATTACGTCCTATACAATATAACAATTAGTTCCGTAAATAACTATACAGAATATTTTCATAAATCCTACTTATGTTAATTTCCTCTATCTACATACAAAATTTCAGTTTGATTGCTGTAATAGATTCGTAGATATTGAGAACCGACTAAATATTTCGGGTGGTCGCCATGTTGGATTTTATATATGTAGGTCCTAGTGTTATGTACTGTTACATGAAGATTATTGTGTACGTGTAGCATTCAAACTTCAATCGAATGATTAGGACACAAGAAGTAACAAGAAGATTTTAAAATTTCGCGCAGCTGCCTTCTTGAAGTTATGGAAACAATTGAAATAAATTAGAGGCCAGTGGATTAACATTCGTATAAGGATTTACTGTAACAAGTTCCAATGCACTCGGACGGTTAAATTGCGAGAAACGCCCATGTGAATATTTATATTCGCGTCACCGCCATGTTGGATTTGTAATCACCAGGTTATTTAAAATCCTATAGGTGAACTTACGTTCATAGCCCCTATGAACATAAAAAAAATCAGTTTGATCGCTATAATAGATTCGTAGATATTCAGAGCCGTCTAAATATTTCGGATGGTCGCCATGTTGGATTGTTAAATGTATAGGCCATAGAGTCATGCACCATTAAAGGAAAATTATTGCGTAGGGTCATTATTCAAACTTTCACATCGATTGCACACAAGAAAATAAACTTAATTTTAAAATTCGCAAGGCCACCATCTAGAGGTTATGTAAACAATTGAACTAAATTAGATACCAGTATATTACAATGTTTATAAACATTTCCTGTACCAGATTTCATTGCGGTTGGAACATTAAATTGCGAGAAAGGTCCATTTGAAATTTTCAAATTCGCTTGGCCGCCATGTTCGTTTTGTAGATAACCGGCTTTTGAAAGTCTTATAGATGAACTTCCAGTAGTGTCCTTTATCTCCGTACAAAATTTCAGGGTGATACCGCTAATAGTTTCAGAGATATAGAATGCCGATGAAATATTTCGCACATCCGCCATCTTGTGGTTATATAAACAATTGAATCAAGTTGGATGTCGGTGCATTACAATGTGAATAAACATATACTGTACCAAGTTTTATTGTGTTTGGTTGGTTAAATCGCGAGAAACGTCTATTAAAAGTCGCAAATTCGCGTGGCCGCCATGTTGGTTTTGTAGTTACCAGTTTTTCAAAAGTCACATAGGCGAACTTCTAGTAGTTCCCTATATCACAGTAAAAAATCCAAGGTGATATCGGGAATAGTTTCGGAGATATTGCATGCTGGTGAAATAATTCGCACAGCCGCCATGTTGGATTGGTGATACATAACAAAATTTGAAGGGCACGGTCGGGGTCGTCCTGAATAGTGCTACGAACTTACCGAGTTTCAGTGAAATCGCTCCAGCCGTTTAGAAATTATTGGGTGGGGACACACACATTCACTCCTCACACACACACACACACCCACACACGCACACACACACGGACAAAAGGTGATCTCATAAGCCTACTTTTTCAAATTTGAAAATAGGCTAAAATCAGCAGTTACTACTGATGCAAAATGGTTAAAGGGAGTCAGTCAGCCCTTTACCGCCTATGTTAAAACTTTAACAATGATACGCCATTATCTTAGCAACTAATAAAAACGTAACATCTAGTGAGAGTTATTGGTATTGTTGCGGCAACATAGCGTCCTCTTTTGCTTTCGTACATTTACCTTCCGATAAGGCTAAGTTCTGTCGTAATATTATAAAGTTTGGTAGGTTGGTTCCTCAGTTTAGGGGCTGCGACAACGTGAGAATTAAATGTTTAGGCCTATCGTCTGCAGTCCTTGCCTGAATTACAGATAACACACACTAATAATACAGCCATCACAATTAACACCGGTTATCAGGCACCCCAAAGTGCACGGGGCTACATGACCGCGTTGTCTCAGTCCCTAAACTAAGGAACCAGCCAAAGGTAATATGTCTGCATATTTAGGCCATTTTCATAATTTTGGTGTAATTGTGTTCAATTTTACGATTTAAGGACATATTTGCGGACATGACATTATGTTCAGATGTATTCTGAGAATTACGCGAGTTAGAGATAATTTACTTTGTATGACTACCGACTTGATTCCACTGTAATTAACACTGTTTACTGTTTAACCACTGTTAGCTTAGTTTTCTTATTGCTCTTTACAGGAACAAGAAATGTGAATGGAGTGAAGACAATTTGCAGGTTATATCGAGGCTTTAAAACATTATTCAGAGACAACTTGGCTGTTCAAATAGCAGCATTCAATATTTTGAAACCTTTATAGGGAAAAAGACATTTGTAATTGGGGGTGATCGATGAGTAGGAATATGCAACAATTTTATAAGTGTGGATTCTATTTTATGAAATATGGGGTGGGAAATTATTATCCCCACTGCCCACACCCGACAGTATGTTTTCTTAAATGGGCAATGTGGTAATAACTTCCCACCTCCAAATTATGATGATACTGTGTTTATCACTCAATAAGGAGGTTTATTTAACATGATATAGTACATACAAACACACATCACGCCCTGTAATTTTGAAAAACCTTAACTCCCACGCAACACACGTTCAGTGACCTATGACATATTTGCTAAAAACTGAACGAAAATATAAAAGTGATTCTGGAATGTTAAAAGTTAGTAGTCTATATTCGAATATAATTCAATAATTTCAAAATAATATCTACTCAAACCAGAGAAAGATAATTTTTGAAATTGTATATTCTATGAAAAACACCCTAAACAGGATAATTATTTCCTTTCCAGCTGAAATGTATTTACTCAAGTAACCAAAACCTTTATTAACATTATATTTCAATTATATACCAACGCTTACAAATCTCTTATCTTCAGTAAAACAATGCATTGCATTCACTCAACACAACCGAACTGGCGAACACGTGCACTCTGGAGACCACTGGGATATATGCTTCCCTCCTTTGGTTTCTGGTTGATTGGTTGGTTCCTAAGTTTAGGGGCTTTGACAACGTGGTCATGTAGCCCCGTGTACTTTGTGTGTGTGTGTAGAATCTGTCTGATAACCGGTGTTAATTGTGATGAATGTATTAGTGTGTGTTATCTGTTTTTCTAAATTCAAGTAGGGACTTCAGACTTTTGAATTTTGCAAATAGTTCCTACTTTTCCCGCCAAACGTCACCGTCAACGACTACTAGTTCATTACTCAGCTACCAGACGCCACCGCAGTCGGCTCTTGGCAACGAACGTAGGAACCTAAGAGCGTTGTTTATATTCTTAACCTACAATTTAGCTTCACTCAGGTGTAATTAGTAGAAGGTTCTTTAACATGCCATAAAGCTATGACATGGGACCGCTGGCTTTACTTCCCCTCCGAAGGAAGGCATATTGGGGGATTTTTAACGCTCTTAACGACTTTGGTTTCTGATGACAGTATACATAAAATTAATGGGTTTTCAGTATTTCTGTGCAGCTAGCTTGTGGATGCATGTGGAACTGCTTGAAATGAAGGGGATGGGAAGATTCTCTCCCTAACACCGTTCTGTAAATACATGGTGGGAAGACATATAAAGGGTAGAGTAACAATTTTGTAGTCGGTCTTAGCCTATTTTTATATTTTTGTATTTTTGTGCCATGAACATCGCACGCCTAGTTATTATAGGCTACATGTATCGCTTGTCACTAGGAAGAATAATCCAATTAGCCTGAGCTTCAACGTTAATTGCAGGATTGCGGTGAAGGGTATGAATTAATCCAGACTTGACATACGATGACTAGAGATTCTAATTGATTTCATGGAGACGTGACTTGTTCATTCAATTATTGTTCGTTGCCGTGTTATGAAGTGTTTATAAAATATGGCTGAACATAACCTCACTCGCAAAGTTAATAACATTTTAGGTGCTTTGAAGTGTATTTATCAATGGGGTAGTTTGTAATGAGTTCGCACATATTATAGGTTGGCTTGAAGCTGTGATGAAGCTTTTTGTGGCCGACGCTAGAGGCGTGACGGCATCCTATGTAAACTAATTTCGACGAATTTCATGAAGATGGGATTGATGAGTCTCCGGCCGACCGCAGCGCTCACTGAATTAAGCGGACACCAGGGCAATTAACAACACTCCCCTGTTTTGTATTTGTTGCATGACGGGAATTAAATCTGTGGGGGAGGCTTCCTCTAGGCACTGCTGGCTCATGTATTCAAATCCCCCCTCTCCTTCCCCGGTTTAATGATCTGCAGTGTCCACACGGCGACAGGCGACATTCACAGCATGGATATTAACTTCCATACAGCTTTGAGGACGTATGTCCCAGTTCCAGTGCGAGCTATTAGGCCTGTGTCTTTCATCAGAGATAGCCTACCCTATGTTGTGTATTAATACCGCTCTAAAGGAACTGATAGTTAAAAGCAGGGGCGTAATTAAGGGGGGGAGCTGTGGGGGATCCAGCCCCCCCCCCCCCCACTAAAAAATGCCAAAAAAATCAGGAATGTGTTGCTTTGGTAAAAGCATAAAAAATTGTAAACTAGGGCGCCCGTGCTGCCCTGCAGCATTATCTTTCAGTATTGGAATTAAAAAATTACGACATTATGTAACAGTTTATAACCTTTATTTCACAATACTTCCTTCCAGGCAATGTTCGCTGTGCGGCGACACATAGGTTTTACTTCTACTTTTACATCTTTAAATGATTTTCCTCCGGATAAGGCAACATACAACATTCCATGTACTAAAACTGGATCAGGCAAGTAGATTCCAACTCGATAAAGCGTTTGACTCTGCGCTTTGTTGATTGTAATACAATACGCTTGTGTAATAGGAAATTGCCGTCATTCTAGTGTCAGATGGTGACAATCTACGCGAGGTAGCAATATTCGTTCCCCACTATTCACACCAGTTAGAACTTGGAAATCTATGATATTGTCGTACAAACTATTGGCCTCGTCCCGTTCAGTAATATCTTAGTTGCATTGAAACTCCTAAGGAACATTGCAATAGCACCTTCTTTCAAAGTCAGCACATGTGGAGGTTGACCACACATCTCAAGCCTGTTCAAAAATTCAGTGGGAAAATGCAAAATTTCAATTTTCTTCCTCAGTTACTAATGTATTCACACTCGTGTAAAATCTAGAAGTTCCCTATTAATTTCATGGCAATGTTCATTTTTCGGTGCAAGAAAATGAAAAATTAGAAGTAAGTTAATATTAAATGTCCACTCATAACTTTCCTCAGAATCAGCTCGAATGAAAGAGCGTGATCCACCGAGTGTTATTAGACAAAACGACCTGCGTACCTCAATTAGAACCAAAGATTTGATTGCTTCAAAGATATAAAAAGTTGGAAAAAGTTGAAAAATCAATTAATTTGAGAAAGATGGAAGTTAAGTGATTTGTAATACTTGATGAATACCTTTCATTTAAAATAAGAATGAAGGAAATCGACCGGATAGAATGGCCGGACGGACTGGCTTAAGATTTCATAAATATTTTTAATATATAAGATTTTGTTGTACCCTAATCTTAACTTATTGGCTAAGTTATAAACAATATTAAAATTGAAATTAGACCACCTCGTGGTGAAGCGGCTAGCATTCTTGGCTACCACCCCGGAGTTCCGAATTCGATTCCTGGCTCTGCCAAGCATATTTAATTCTGGTCTTAGGGTTGGAACGGGGTGCACTCAGCCTTGTGAGGCAAAACTAAGAATTCCACAGTACGGTACTTTTGAGGAAAAAAATATCAGTTTGTAAAAACAAAAATAACCGTTTACCTTTCTGCTTAATAAATTGGCAAATATTTAGATATTAGCCATTCATACTCCATAAGTCGTAATAGAAAATTCGTTAAGTACAAAATTTCATTTGTGTGTTACGTTGTATTTTACAACTTTTTTGTGTTGACACTAATATTGTAGGCTATATCATCATAATTCTCATTTTCCAACTCCAGTTTCCCGGGTGTGGTATGCAAGCGTTCGCCATCTCCTTCTGTTTTCATACATCTTATGTTCCAGGACATATTCCCTCTCTCCTCCATGTCTGATCTTACAGTCTCTATCCAGCGTTTTTCTTGGTCTTCTTCGTGGTCTTTTTCCTAGAGCATCCACTGTTTAGAAAAGAATGTGGAGCCTTATGGCGACAGTGTTGCTAACTCTAGGCACAGGTAGCGCTGACGTCATACGTTATGTTCACCCACTTCGAGTACTGCGATTTCATAAGTTAGCGAGACAACACAACCTTAGCAACTACCTGAAATAGAACATGCCAGGAAGGAGCAGTTTTGCAGATGTTAACGGATTGGAACAGTATTAAGGATACGCGAAGAGAACCAATAACGACATTCATTTCGTTGTGATATGACGCATTACTGATTGACAGATGTCGAGAGCACTACCCTTCCTTCTTTCCTTCTCGGTTGTATGCTAACGATGTTAACAATTTTTACGTCAGCAATACTGTTGATCATAACTTTTGTTGTTGTTATTAGTTAGGCTATAATTTAGTTTCTTTCAATTTTATTCTTGTTGTTTTGTTTAGATTAATATTTGTAATATTGTAGTGAGTTAGCCGTGCGGTTAGGGGCGCGCAGCTGTGAGATTACATTCGGGAGATAGTTGGTTCGAACCCAACTGTCGACAGCCCTGCTTCGATAGAACAGAAAATAAAACACACACACAACAGTAACACCAATGACGGATAGTGCTTCAGAACTTATGTTGCCGGCGGAACTGAGCACGTGCTCCACACCGGGCGAGCATGCAGCACAGGACAAGGCTCTTCTTTTCAGCGTGCTAACCTCATAAATGTTTAAATTACTAAGACGTAATATAAACGATACTTGTATGCAATAACGAAGGTAATCAATTGGCAGATAATTGTAGGAAGCTATTATGACGAAATATATATATATATGTTCAGAGTTCCTTCATGATAAAAGGTGAGGTTACAAAACCAGTTTAGGAGGGGGGGGGGGGTCCGTTAAAAGTAAAAGCCCATAAGACCCACAGTCTCTTCTAAACACTGCATGCTCTATATGACACTGGTAATAGGAACCTCGATGTCAGCTACTTTTCTATTAACGTCATATCTGATCTTGTGTTGTCCTTTCTTGTGGTTTGGTTCAAGGTTCTGATGAATCTCATTTCAGTTGATTGAATTCTACTGTAGTCTTTTTTCAGTAGGGTACATGTCCCTAAGCCATATGTGGATATATGAACATAGAATTTCACAATTAACTCTTTTGTAAAATAATTACACAAAGTTCTATGCTCTAAGATTATTATTTTTGGTGGCTCCCACGGACTCAGCGAGGGAACTCACCCCTACCACCATTTTTCAGGCAGTGTCCTAGAGCTGGGAACATCGAATCGGAAGGGATACAACTGGTGAGGTGGGATTGGCACCTCGCCCAGGCGGCCTCACCTGCAAAGCGAACAGGGGCCTCATGAGGGAAGGGAGTGGAAGGTTAGGTTGGATAGGCAAGGAAGAGGGAAGAAGGCGGCCGTGGCCTTGCATGAGACACCATCCCGGCATTTGCCTGAAGACGAAGTGGGAAGCCACGGAAAACCACTTCGAGGATGGCGAAGGTGGGAATCGATTCCCCTCTACTCATTTGGACCACCCGAGGCAGAGTGGACCCCGTTCCAGTCCTCATACCACTTTTTAAATTTCATGGCAGAGCCGGGAATCGAATCCAGGACCTCCGGGGCGGCAGCTAACCAGGCTGGCCGCTACGCTACGGAGGCGACTCTACGCTCTAAGATATTGGTTGATATTTCTGGGTATTTTAAAGTGACAATCCCCTGAAAATACTCACAATTTTCCAGAAAAGTCAGACCCCCTCTCGAAAAAAAAATTGCATATACGCCCCTGGTTCAAAAGAGATAGTTAGGTAGATTTCTTTAGAAAGCTAACTATTGCAATGGGTCCCATGTTTCGACTTCCGGAAAATTTCGACATATCTTCGCGTTTCACATCCCCCAGACCCCAAAACCACCGTCAGTTCAAAAGTTTATATATAATTTATGTATATATGTATCTATCTATCTATCTATATATATATCAGTTTCTTGTGGACACGATAACTGCCGTAATTTTGCACCAATCACTTTGAATTTTTTACATAATATGTATCCCTATAAAATCTCGGTCGAGTTCGTTAATGGGCAAAATCGGTCAAAGGGGGTAAAAATGGGGGGCTTTTTTCGAAAAAGTGAAATATCGCTATAACTCTCTTAATACATGAAATATCGAATCCTTTCAAAGTTCATAATATGTGTCGGATAAGTGCCAAAAATTTATGTCAAATAAGTTTTTTGATAGCACCAACCATTGACCAAAGGGGTGGGAAAAAGTGGGTTTTTCGGGAAACATTAATCATATCTCTGTTAATAGGCACAATATCAAAACCGCACAAAATGGACAATATTCCTCCAATAATTACCTAAAACTTTTGTCTGAAAGAATTTTTGATATGACCCACCATTACGCCACGGGGTGAACAAAATGATTTAAATTATAAGAAAATGCCAAGTGCCAAGAGAGGTTGCCATGACAACTTTACTTTTAATTGATAAGGGATGACCATCAGCAGTTGCTATGACAACGCCACTGCACGAGATCACATTCAGTTTTCATATGTCAGTGGGAAGCGACTTCGGTATCGGAACTGGTAGCATGCTGAACTTCTATGCCCAAGGTCGCGGGTTCAAACCCGGCTGAAGTCGTCGGATTTACTAAGAGCGCTAAAAAACCTGAGTTTGCTTTCCTTCGGAGGGGAAGTTCCAACGTTCGTTGCGAGTTGCTGATTGAGGTGGCATCTAGTAGCCAAGTTCACAGCTAGGCGTCGTTGACGGCAGTAATTTAGGTAGATTTGATTAGAAAGCTAACTATTGCAATGGGTACCATGTTTCGATTTCCGGAAAATTTCGACATATCTTCGCGTTTCACATCCCCCAGACCCCAAAACCACCGTCAGTTCAAAAGTTTATATATAATTTATGTAATATATGTATATATGTATATCAGTTTCTTGTGGACACGATAACTGCCGTAATTTTGCACCAATCTCTTTGAATTTTTTACCGAATATGTATACCCATAAAATCTCGGACGAGTTCGTTACTGGGCTAAATCGGTCGAAGGGGATGAAAATGGGGGACTTTTTTTTCAAAAAATTAAATATTGCTATAACTCTCTTAATATGTGAAATATCGAATCCGTTCAAAGTTCATACTATGTGTCGGATAAAGCTCAGAAATTTATGTTTGAAACGTTTTTTGATAGCACCAACCATTGACCAAAGGGGTGGGAAAAAGTGTTTTTTTCGGGAAACATTAATCATATTTCTGTTAATAGGCACAATATCAAAACCGTACAAAATGGACAATATTCCCCTAATAATTACCTAAAACGTTTGTCTGAAAGAATTTTTGATATGAGCCACCATTGCGCCAAGGGATGAGAAAAATGATTTCGGAATTATAAGAAAATGCCAAGAGCTATCAGTGGTTGACATGGAAACACTACTAAATTGATGAGGGATGAGCCATCAGACGTTGCCATGACAACGCACTTGCGCGAGATCAGATTCAGATTTCCATCTGACTAAGTGTGAAGCGGCTTCGGTGACGTAACTGGTAGCATGCTGAACTTCTATGCCCAAGGTCGCGGGTTCAAAGCCGGCCAAAGTCGTCGGATTTTCTAAGAGCGCTAAAAATCCCTCAGTAAGCTTTCCTTTGGAGGGGAAGTTCCAATGTTCGTTGCGAGTTGCTGATTGAGGTGGCATCCAGTAGCCAAGTTCACAGCTGGGTGGCGTTGACGTTAGTATCTGGTAGCAACATTAGGAACTACTGCTTGAAATTTACCGTCTGCATTCCTTACCTGAATTACAGACTAATACAGCCATCACAATTCACACCGTTTATCAGACAGATTCTACACTCACCCAAAGTACACGGGGTTATATGACCGCGTTGTCGCAGCCCCTAAACTGAGGAACCAACCAACATCTCTGCGGGAGATATAATTTTGCGTGAAGAAGTAACAGACCGTTACATAGTTACACATCAGTGTCGAAACCTTGCACAAGGACAGTGTGACCACAAGTATAACAAGTAGTTCCGTGAAGAACTGTACAGCCTATTTTCATATATCCTGCTCATGTTAATTGCCTCTATCAACATACAAAATTTCAGTTTAATTGCTGTAACAGATTCGTAGATATTGAGAACCGTCTAAATATTTCAGACGGTCGCCAGGTTGGATTTTTATTTTTGTACTATTATATTAAGATTATTGTGTAAGTGTGGTATTCAAACTTCAATCGCATGATAAGAACACAAGAAGTAAAAACGAGATTTTAAAATTACGCACAGCGGCCATCTTGTGATTATGCAAACAATTGAAATAAATTAGATGCCAGTGGATCAACATTTGTGTAAGCATTTAACGTGCAACGTTTCACGGCACTCGGATAGTTAATTCGCGAGAAACGTCCATTTAAATATTTATACTTCGCGTCGCCGCCATTTTGGATTCGTGCTCACGAGGTTACTGAAAGTCCTATAGGTGAACATATGTTCATAGTCTCTATGAACATAAAAATTTCAGTTTGGTTGCTGTAAAAGATTCATATATATTCAGAACCGTCTAAATATTACGGAAGCTTGCCATTTAGGATTGTTATATGTATAGGCCATAGAGTTATGTACCATTCAAGGTCACTTATTGCCTAGGTTCATTATTCAAACTTTCATTTCGATCGCATGATTACGACACAAGAAATAAAAACTTAATTTTAAAATTTCGCACAGCCGCCATCTTGAGGTTATGTAAACAATTGAATTAAATTAGATGGCAGTACATTACAATCTGCAAAATCATTTACTGTACCACATTTCACTGCGCTCAGAGAGTTAACTCACGAGAAAAGTCTATTAAAATATTTCAAATTCGCTTGGTCGCCATGTTCGTTTTGTACTTTACTGGTTTATGAATTATACATAGGTAAACTTGTATCAGTACCCTTTATCACCGTACAAAATTCCAGGGTGATATCTGTAATAGTTTCGGGGATATAGAATGTCATTGAAATATTTCGCACAGGCGCCATTTTGAGGTTATGTAAAGAATTGAACTAAATTAGATTCCAGTGCATTGCAATGTGTATAAATATTTGCTGTACCAAGTTTCATTACGTTTGGATAGTTAAATCGCGAGAAAAGTCTATTTAAAAGTCTCCACTTCGCTTGGCCGCCATGTTGGTTATGTAGTAACCAGGTTTTTGAAAGTTTCATAGGTGAACTTCTAGTAGTACCCTTTATCACCGTACACAATTTCAGGGCGATATCCGTTATAGTTTCGGAGATACTGAATGCTAGTGAAATATTTCGCACAGCCGCCATGTTGGATTGGTGAGACGTAACAAAATTCGATGGGCACGGTCGACGTCGCCGGGAATAGTGCTATGAACTTACCGAGTTTCACTGAAATCGCTCCAGCCGTTTAGATTTTATTAGGGGGGGACATACACCCACACCTCACACACACACACACACACACACACGCACACACACACGGACAAAAGGTGATCTCATAAGCTTATTTTTTCAAAATTGAAAATAGGCTAAAAATGGACTCCAAATGACAAGATGGTTACCGTCCCAGTAAGACAATAAAATGTTTAAAATATGTTTAAAATGAAGAAAAACAAAGTTAATTAATCTCCAATTATAAAATACTTTCACGCGATAAATGAGGTCTGATCCTTCTACGAAAACCTGCATATCCTGCCTATTTTCGCCTATCTCCAAGTTTGTCCGGTGAAATCTACCTCCGCCTTCCGGCGTGCCGAGAGGACTTTTTTAATCGAGCTCGTATCCACTTTTAATTCGGAGGAGGCTGCACCCATCAATACTATTCATCAGACTTCTTGATTTTCGCCTTGTTTGTTGTGGGGCTTCGCACAGACTGGTAGACCCTAGCAATACCATGCTATATTTCAACCCACGGGGGGTTATTTAGTGATCACCATAAAATATTCCTTTTGTGTCATTTGCATTATCCTTTGATCAATATATAATGTATTTTAGCGGCTTCGGTGGCATAGTTGGTATCATGCTGAGCTTCTATGCCAAAGATCACGGGTTCAAACCCGGCCGAAGTCGTTGGTTTTTAAGGGCGTTAAAAATCCCTCAGTATGCCTTCCTTCGGAGGTGAAGTAAAACCTGCGGTCCTACGTCATAGATTTATGGCATGTAATAGAACCTTCCCTTAATCGCACTTGTGAGAAGCTAAATTATAGGTTATATTTGACTAACGTTCTTAGGTTCCAACGTTCGTTGCCAGGAGCCGACTGCGGTGGCATCTAGTAACCAAGTTCAGAACTATCAGTCGTTGACGGTGGCGTTTGGTAACAAAAGTAGGAACTACTTGAAAATTGAATGTCTTCAGTCCTTACTTGAATAAAGAAAAACAGATAACACACACTAATACAGCCATCACAATTGACACCGGTTATCAGACAGATTCTACACACACCCAAAGTAGGTTACACGGGGCTACATGACCGTGTTGTCACAGCCCCTAAACTGAGGAACCAACCATCTTGTAATTGAACCTTAAATGAACCTTAAAAGGCAAAAATATAACTTAATGAGCAGAAGTTGCAAAAGATATATCAAAAAGTCATGAATAGAGAAGTTCAGAAAGTAAATTATTCACTGATCATACTCTTCACCATCTTTAACACACGTGGAACATACGACTGTTCTTTACTGTGTTTTCCGCATGTGTACCTGTTGCAACTACATTATGGAGGTTTTGTTAACTTTGTTGTACTTTTGCCCTGACCACAGTGCACTGTATGAAGAAGCACTCAAACTTCTAACGGGAGAGGGGGTCCGTGCCCACCAAAATAAAATTGTTAATATCTTATACAAAATTTAAAATTAAAAAAGATGTAAATGTGTGGTTAGGTAACGGGATTCAAAATAGACAATATCTTTTTGTACAGTGAGCGTAGAAAGGGAATACCATTAATAAACCGTAAAGAATGGAACTGGTGGGCACAAAATACCACCCACCCCCACTGTTGGTGGACCAGTCACGGTTACGTCTCAAAACTCACGATCTAAACATAGAGGCAATTAGTATCAAAACCAGATTATCGTCTGCGACAACCAGCCCAGTCGGGAAGCTCGACTTCGCTACTAGATTTATTAACATTGATAAGAAAATTTGCTTTGATTAAATCAAAGCTTGAAACAAAATTCTTGTTTAATAACGACCATAAATAACATGAATTTTGGGATCATTTGGTAGCGGGCCGCAAATCTATGGAAATCACCCTGGTTTTAATTATTTACAACTCATGATGAAAATCAATAAATGACCCGCCAAGTCCACAAAACTAAATTTGTGGGAAAATGGGGAAACCTGTTAATGTATGAAAAAACATCCTTGGAATATGAACTTTTCGTTTATTAATTACATTGACATCAAACGATGCACTCCAAATTACAGGATTGTCCCGTAATAGAAAGTAACACAATTCTTAAGACTAATTAGAAGTTAACTGGTTTTGAAAGTGAAATGTACATATGAACGTTTTTGAAAGTAAGAAAGGCAGTTCTAAGAATAAAAACAAGGGAAGAAGGAAAGCATGTGAAAGTGAAACATTGAAATTATGCATGAAATGAAAACCAGCCCCGATATGCATGTATTCAAAATTTTACAAACACTTAACCACACATTGAAAAACACAACCCAGCTGATGGCAGTATGAAGGAATGCTGGGTAATGCAATTCTATGTGCTGATTGGCTGAAAACGACTTAGTGGATTTTGTAACCAACAATGGCGGAAGTTCAATTGAATCTAGTGGATTTTGAAATTATCGCTAAGTTTTGTCCGCCATTTTCATAGGGAAATAGCGTCTTTTGAAGGAAAATAATGTCACCCGCGTGCAAGTTCATCTAAAGGCGGGTTTTGATTCTAGGCGCCTTAAATAATCTAAAACAAACACATTGGAATGCAGCCGAAATAGATCAGAAACCTCTATGGACATCAAATTGGCAGGTGAAAACTAAAGGAAGTAGGAGACTTCTGTTACTTAGGAAGCAAATAGGATTCAAAAGTAGGTTGCCTCAGACATGGAAAGCATTCGTACAGTAAATAAATCTGTTGACAACAAATATAGATTTAGATATTAGGAAGTAATTTTCGAAAGCCTTTGGTCTGGAGCGTGGCGCTCTATGGAAGTGAATCTTGGACTGTTGGCGCAACCGAAAAGAGGACAATAGAAGCGTTTGAAATGTGGTGTTACAGGAGAATGATGGGTAGATAGAGCAACCAATGAAGCGGTATTAAGGCGCGAGGGCGAGGAGAGATGTTTCTGGCGACTGCTAATGAAGAGAAGAGGTTGGTAGAACACTTACTAAGACACCCAGGAATAGCAAACCTAGTTATGTAAGGAAGGGTCGAGGATAATAACTGTAGGGGTTGACCAATGTTAGAATATGTTGAACAGGTTGCCTCTGATGTGTTAGGTAGCTGTGTAGGGATAAAACGATTAGCACAGGACATGGGAGAAATGGAGGGCTGCATGCAACCAGTCAAAAGTCTGAAGACTCAAACAACAACAACAACAACATTAACTCAGAAATAAATACAATCAGATCAGGTTGGTGGAAAGTTAGCATCTCCAGACGTTAAATAACGACTCTTAACAATACTACATCAATTCTGTCTTTAATTACCTCCGATTCTTTAAAATGGCAACTAGCAGAGCTTTCCAGGCTGAGTTTCACAAACTGTTCGATATATTTTATCCTTTCAAGATATTGAGTTACTTCCCAGACCTGAACACATCATTCAGTTCGCACGGACCGTGGAGTGTGTCCATACGATATGTCTCCAGCCAGGAGTAGGGATGATCGATTCTCTTCACAGCTGTTTCACCCAAACTCTACTGGCTTATTCTCGACAAAACGATGTGCTAACATTGATTTCTTTCCATAAATTGCTTTATTCTTCACGGAATATCGAGTTAGGTTCATGTAGTCCACCATTAGCGATTCCGATGCCAAGGCTCTCATTCTGTAATAGATCTTCCGGATATAAAACCTCTGTGATGTGGCCGTAATGGATCTTACCTATGACGGGGTTGTTCATTACGTTGGTATTAATCTAAATGCTGTCCTAGATTCGGAGATGTAGGACACAGCATGAACACAGCATGAACCTGGAGCGGCTTCGGTGGCGTAATTGGTAGCATGCTGAACTTCTGTTGCCAAGATAGCGGGTTCAAACCCGGCCGAAGTCATCGGATTTTTAAGGGCGTTAAAAATCCTTCAGTATGCCTTCCTTCGGAGGGGAAGTAAAGCCGACGGTCCCATGTCATAGATTTATGGCATGTGAAAGATCCTTCCACAGACTAAACATGTGCGAAGCTAAATTGTTAGGTTAGATTTCGTCGGAACGCTCTACCAAAGTTCCAACGTTCACCAGAAGGTATCATTGATATCTGGTAGCGGGATTTGGAACTACTTAAAATTGAACGGAACTTGTAGTTCACCCTAAGGGTGTCCGCTGTAAGCAGCTACAGACTTAGGCGAGCCAAACATGTCCTCGGACACTCTCGGCACTAAAAGCCATACGATAAATAAATAAATAATCGAAGGAGTGCCTTCTTTAACTCATACGGATTAATACAAATTTTTAGGCAAAATTCAAAATGTTCAGACAGAAAGCCTCCAGATTTTATCCAATACATATCGTGCTCCTTCCTAATCATCGGTCTATGTTTCCATTGAACAATCTCATTGCTTCCACTCTAGAGGTCCTAATTCGTTTCCTAACTCAGCCCAAATATTTAATTCTCATTGAGGTATCCTTGACAGGCAAGTCTCCCAAGTGCTGTCAGACCTGTACATATACTGTATTTTTAAGGCTCCATTTTGGACACGTGAAACAGCAAATACAAAAGTAACAAGTTTTGACAGGAGATAGACCAAAGAGATTGTGAATGAGAAGACCAGGGGCTTTTGTTTTTCTGTTTGGTTAAGAGCATGATATAAGTGGAGTCAGTTCTAAATTACCGTAGGCTAATTGTGATTATTAATTTTTTAAGATGCACTCAGTCGAGCATTAGAGAGTACTTACAAAGAACTTATACATTATGCCAATATACTGTAGTTAACTCTTGCTATATTCATCAAAATACATTTCTCTCTTAGCACACAGAGTCAAATGGTATGTTTCACAAGGATGAATGCACAGTACACACACGCAATTGTCGTTTGGCTCAGGAAACTTCTTGTTTTGACAGATTTTGTGGTGGAAGCCGTGAATCGCGATTCTGTTGAGGACATTCTTTAGCTTTTGATTTTCGTTCGCCCATCTCCTGTCGATCATTGCGTCTGTAGAGTAAAATTCTAGATTTATTTCTTGGCGTTTCTTTTCCCTGGTCTCGATAAGAGTCATTGCTTGATTAGTGTTTGGCAGAGATAACTGAATTCGTAGGTCCTGTACATGAAAAGGTTCTTTCGCTAATTCGTTGACGAGTCTGGATGGGGCTGATATTGCTACTCCTAGAGTTCTTTTTAAGAATCTGGCTTTTACTTTCTCTTCTTCTTCTCCTTCGTCGTCGTCGTTTGAGCCTACTGAGGACCACGAGGCTCGTATCTCCTCATTGCTTTGTCTTTTCTCTTCTTCCAGTACTTTTTCATCATCTGACTATGAACCAGCTTTCTATCCTCCGTCCATGGTGGTCTGCTGACACCGGTGTTCGTCCTAGCTGTCAGTGATACAGGAAAAACTCCCTGTCGGATGGCTTGCCGGAATTGATGGCGGTCCTGTATGGAATTAAGTGAGATCCCTAGGTGGTCTAAATCCGTCCTGACCGTAGAGATCCACTTGGTCCTAGAGGCTTCCCTCTTCCTGCCACTGAGAAGATCTTACTGGTGAGCCGGCAAGGGATCATGCGGGTCAAGTGTTCATAGAAGGCCAGGCGCCTTTTTTTTCTTATACAAGTCACAATGTCTTCTTGATGGCTGTAAAGCTCATCATTGTGCCGAATTCTGTAGGTGCCTCCCTCTTCCCGTATAGGTCCTAGTATCCTCCGCAGGATCTTCCTCTCCTTGAGTTCAAGTTTCCTGAGTGGGCCTTTCCTGGCCATCACGAGGCACTCAGAGGCGTACAGAACAGATGGTTTTACTACTGAATTGTAGTGTCTGAGTTTGAAGTTTTTGAAGAGGAACTTTGATGCGTCTTTTACTTTCTCTATTGTTTCTAGTTTTTTAGGGATTTTTCCCAAATCACTTCAAGACCTTTCGTTAGGGCTGGGCTTATTTTCGTGTGGAATAATGCCACGGCAGTTTGTAAAGAGAGAGACGTTATATTCCCCTCATGGCAGCTGTTGTTTTCTCCCTTATATGTGTCGTAAATGAATTGCATGTGTTTTGTAGGGTTATACCGAGGTATGTGTACGAATTTACCAGAGCTAACTCTTTTCCTTCTAGTGTCACTCTGTCCTTAGCTGCAGGTTTTCCCCCTTTTCGGAATAGCATGTTCATTGTCTTGCTCTGATTGATCATTAATTCATTCTCCGTCACCCATTGATATAATTCGTTCAGAGATTCTTGTACTTCGTTCTTGTTCGTTGATCCAAGGACCATATCGTCCGTATATACAGGGTGTAACAAAAGTGTACGGCACAAAATCCAGGTTACATTCCTCACACGTAGACGAAGAAATTATGTTATATAAACATGGGCCCGGAAACGCTTTGTTTCCATGTTATACCTCACACACAAGAACAGAACGTACTACCATGCCACATGGAACTATTTCTCACAGGAGATGTTCAATATGCCCTCCGTGCATCAACCCACCGTCGTAGTGAATCTCGGATGCGCTGATGTATCCCTGAAGTACTGCGAATTGTTTCGCAGGCTTCCATAATACGGGCACGGAGACTCTGATTATCTTGTACTGGGGTTCGATACACAAGAGCTTTCAAATGCCCTCACAAATAAAAGTCTAGTGATTTTAGGTCCGGAAAGCGTGGAGGCCAGGCAATTGGTCCTCCTCTACCTATCAATCTGTCACCAAATCTGTTGTTTAGAAGCCAACGGATATTAATACTAAAATGAGGAGGTGCTCCATCGTGCATCAACTACATGTTTTTTCGCACTGCTAAAGACACATCTGCTAAGTCACATGACAACAGGGTTATGTAAAACAAAACACTGGCGGTGCACCTACGACAATGACAAAGTAACCAGACGTAACCAAGGGTGCATGTTCCCCATGATTATAACGTTCTGTGCTTGTGTGTTTCCCATGCTTAATGAGTTGGAGACAATGAGGTGTAACATGGAAACAAAGCGTTTCTGGACCCATGTTCATATATCATAATCTCTTCGTCTATGTGTGAGGAATGTGTCCAGCATTTTCTGCCGTAGATTTCTGTTACACCCTGTATGATGAGACGGAGGTGGTCTTCTTTAGGACCCATGTGACGTCTGCTGTGGCAATTGTAAAAAGGATGGGGTTCATTGGGTCGCCTTGAACTACCGTACTCCGTTGGTCCATCTTTTATTTCTTTTTTGTTGTATGCCAGAATGTGATTATGAATTAATAAAAGTAATAGCAACATTTACCTTATTAGCTTGTATAAATATGATATGACATCGTACAGATTGAAACACGTGTACTTGTTTTGTTATCGTGTTGTGGTGAGTTTTATCTAACGGAACTAATAGTCCTTTGATACGAGCGTGACGTCCATTGCGGAGAAAGTTTGCTTGTCACCTTGAGCAAGAGGATATAGGACACTTGTCTTTGGTCTTAAAAGGCCCAGCCAGATTTTAATTTCACCCTTATTGTTCTTAATAGTGTTGGATGACATCATGAAGGCAGCAATGAAAGACTATAGGAGGGAAAAGATGAAGATAATGTTCTTTGCAGACGATGCTGTGATCTGGGGCGAGGATGAGATGGAGACAAGAACAGTTAGACGTAATACATGAAAAGATTGAGCAATGGGGATTGAAGATAAATGAGGAGAAGAGTAAAACAGTGGTGATTAGTAGAGGTGAGAAAGAAGGAAAAGGAGTAATCAAACTCGGAGATAAAGATTTGGAAGTGAAGAAACACTTCAAATACTTGGGAAGTTGAACTGACTGAAGAAGGATATACCAATTAAGGCTAAAGAAGTTATGTACAAAGCATATTATGTTCCTATAATGACATATGCAGTAGAAACTTGGACAATGACTAAGAGGGATAAGAGCAGAGTACAGGCAGCATAGATGAGATTCCTGAGAAGTAGGCTATAGTCCAAACGAACGAGGAGAGACAGAGTAAGAAATGAAGATATATGGAAAGAACTGGGAGTACAGAAACTAAATGACAAACTGGAGCAAAACAGATTGAGTTGGTTTGGACATGTCAAACGGATGAATGAAGTAAGGCTACCAAGACGAGCACTGGAACGACGGATGACAGGGAAGAGAGGACGAGGAAGACCAAGAATGTGTTGGATGGACTCGGTGAAGTATAGCATTAGGAAACGGAACATGGATTGGAACACCGTGTCGGAAGAGGAATGGTGGAACGACGGAACAAAGTGGAGAGGAACCATATTTGCCCCCACCCGGTGTCAGCTGGAACAGGGGAAATGAAGATGATGATGATGATGATGATGAGTTTTTCCTGGCTTGGGAACAGGGTGTTCGTGAAGTCATCATTGAAGATCAAGTTGACCAAGGAACATCAAGGCCTGCATCAAGCCTCTTCGGAAGTTACATACAATGAAGAGATCAATATTTGTACCGACAGGTCTGCAGAACCACGCTCTGCAAGCCAGTTGTGTTCAGGTTACCTCCCCTCCCTTTCCACGGAAGGGTAACAAAAAAGGAGCGGCTTCGGTGGAGTAGTCGGTAGCATGCTGAGCTTCTATGCTCAAGGTTGCGGGTTCAAACCCAGCCGAAGTTGTCCGGTTTTTCAGGAGCGTTAAAAATCCCTTAGTATTCCTTCCTTTGGAGAGGAAGTAAAGCCGTCCCATGGCCTAGATTTATGGCATGTAAAAGAACCTTCCACCAATAACACTTGTGTGAAGCTAAATTATAGGTTAGATTTGACTAACGGTCTTAGGTTCCAACGTTCGTCGCCAGGAGCCGTCTACGGTGGCATCTAGTAACCAAGCTCAGAACTAGTTGTCGTTTGTTAGCAAAAGTAGGAACTACTTGAAAATTGAATGTCTGCAGTCCTTACTTCAATTAAAAACAGATAACACACACTAATACAGTCATCATAATTAGCACCGGTTATCAGACAGATTCTACACACACCTAAATTACACGGGGCTACATGACTTCGTTGTCGCAGCCCCTAAACTGAGGAACCAACCGACCGTAACAAAAGAGAAGGGAGGATTGAGGAAGGGTTTCTGTAAACCGCTATTAAGGGGTTTGCGTTAAATCTTCAGGGTTGAGGGTCTCTCCAAATTGCTATCTACGGCAAATGGGAGATACGGGTGGAAAAAAGAGGAAATATATTGTAGCAGATTATAATTAAATAATGCAGCCAAATGGCCAGTTATGTACATAACCAAGTTGATTCACTACAGAATTGAGACAATAATACAATTCTATTTGTACAACCCATCACGTGATATCTCTCACAGAGTTTCCACACTTACGACAAACACAGTTCGCGCATGGCTTGTAAAAACGTATGGCCCTACAATACTTTTGATGAAAATCATGCACTGCAAATCTGGTAACAAGATGTCTGAGCTGGTAATTGGTTCTTTCCAGTCTGTCGTTATCATGGCATCCGTGGTGTAAAAATCCATCCGAATATATTTTTTCTTTGCTATTAGTTCTCTGACTACCCCTTGGAATGCCGACGTGGGCGCAAGTAGCATTCTCAAGCGTAGATTTTCTAATAGCATAGTTTCATTATATAGTTCGTAAACTAACCTAGACATTGTGTACCTGGATACTCCCATGGTTGTTTCGAAAAAGCGCGCTTTAACCTGAAAACATTACAGAAAGGACGCGGTCGGTTTCCGACAAACAGAATATCTTAACTAGATTGTAACTCATAGTACAGTACAGCTGCAATGGTTTTGTTCCAAAAACTGAGCTATGGTTGGCTTTTTGTAAATCGTTAGAAAAGCTCAAAAAAAGCTTAACTCTAAATTTTAGAATAATTTGCACGATCATTTTGTCGGAAAACTAAAACAAAAACATTGAAAAGCGTTTTTCTCTGAATCGACGTATTTTAAAGAAAAGTTTTTTAAACAAAAAATGTAGAGGACCTTGTCACCTACAATTCGTCTCAGTGAGGTCATGTCATACGTTTTGAAATGCAAAAGCTAGGTGGCGCCAAAGTTTCCAAAAAAGTGGTTTTTTTTTCACTTTTTGTCCTAGAAAAAATAGTTTTTTCCACAAAAGAGAGTGAATCAGAAATTTGTTCCTCTCAACATTGTCTGCAACATTTATTTAAACGTTTTTTTCCCTCCGACTTACCGTTCCAAAGTTATAGCGCAGCAAATGCAACGCTGCGTAGTCAAGGCTACTATTGTTACTGCGGAGAGAGCGGTGGGCATAGTTTAGACAGGGACCGGTGTCGGACAGCTGCCTAAGGCTCGGTCAAACAGGACGTGTTTGTTAATTAGCTCAAACAATCATATCTATTTCAATCGCAACGTATCAATCATAACTGTACACATATTAACCTTTGTGCCATCTGAATAGTACAATTTTCACATTTCGGCAGAATATAACTTTGGAACGGTAAGGCTGAGGAAAAAAATGTTTCAATAAATGTTGTAGACAATTTTGAGAGGAACAAATTTCTGATTCGCTCTTTTGTGAACAAAACATTTTTTTCTAGGACAAAAAGGAAAAAAACACTTTTTTTGGTAACTTTGGCGCTACCTAGCTTCTGCATTTCAAAACGTATGACATGACCACAATGAGACGAATTGTAGGTGACAATGTCCTCTACATTTTTTGTTTAAAAAAATCTTTTCTTTAAAATACGTCGATTCAGAGAAAAACGCTTTTCAATGTTTTTTTGAGTTTTCCGACAGAATGATCGTGCAAATTATTCTAAAATTCAGAGTTAAGCTTTTTGTGCTTTTCTAACGATTTACAAAAAGCCAACCATAGCACAATTTTTGGAACAAAAGGGTTTTCTTCTGTGCAGCTGTCCTGTACTATCAAGTAACACGTCGACAAACACAACAGAAAATAAACCACAAGAAAATGTGCCTGCGCCTATCAGGATCCTCCCCCCCCCCCCTAAACTCCACAAAATATATTATCACAAGTATCCCCGTGGAGATTAATAAAGAAGCCACAAAATACCTGAGGAGCGTTGTCAGGCATGGCCACTCTCAGTCGAGCTCACAACAAGACTGGGGTCTCCACCAAACGATCATAGGGACACATCCCAGCCAAGTCCGAACCGCCAAAATACTGATGAGGCAATACAACACTACACAACCGGCATTATTCCCAAGGCACGACAATTCTCGAACAAATAATCATTCATTATTGACATTAGCTACTTTTGGTTTCAAGGCAGATTATTGAAAATATATGATTTATGATACACATACCTTTCTGGGAGTCATTAGGAATTGATTACAAATTGATTTTTTAAAATGAGTCCTTCAGAAGGTGCATATGGTATTTCGTGCATCGTCTGCGCTGCAATGAAGATCAATTCAGAGAGAACGTTCTTGGTTGACACCTGTGTTATTTGATTATGTTCTGAATCACGGTACTGAACCCATGTGCCATCAGGTCCATGGATGGTCGAATCCATGCATTTGAGGAAGCAATCAAAGAAACGTACGGTTTCTAATGTAACTTGAAGAGAGATCCAGCTAGGAGGCCAGTATAAGGTTGTGCAACTAACGAGGACCAGGTGTTCGAGAGGATGATATCATCCCTCTTGACATTCTGAAGGGAGCGAGTCACGAGTATTAATAACCGAGTGGAAATTTCCCAGGATTAAACAAGGAAGCCTGAATCGGAAATCGAGCTGACGTTGCTGGAAAATGACAACACCGCTTATGCGCCAGGAGAGGAATAATTAAATTTAACCCGTTTACAAGTATAATAATGAGTAAACAAGTACAATACAGTGAATCATTTTGAATGAGAGATTTTTCAGTAAAGAGAAACCATTTAATAATTGCGCAGAAAAAACTGCTAACGCAAGATGACGTCATTGGGGAATTACCGAAGCCTGTGTGGAGGGGAGAAAGCAAAAGAAATGCAACACCCACACAATTGAGGACGAGAAATTAATCAATATCTCCGAATTGCACGATCGATTCTTAGGTGCAATAAGATTATTTGACATTGTGAAGACGAGCTTTCGGAAGGTATAATTTTTATATTTGTGGCACCATTATGTTAGAAGTTGACCACAGAAAAGGCTAGAGTCTTATTTTTTTTGTAGTGAAATAGTATAAAGCTTCGGGCTTCATCAAGCCAATCATGCAGTCTCGAACAGCCCGAGGGGGTGTAATCACGCATCACGCAGTACAAATCCGTCCAGGGGGACGTAACGCTGGATCATCAGCACATGCAGTTATTCTGACAACCCGTGAGGGTGTTACTACGCACGCAGTTCAAACGGCCTGAGGGCACGTCACTAAGCTACATCAAACACCGAATGCAGTTCGACAGTCCGTGAGGGGCATAACTCTGCGTCACATCGAAGACAGTCACCAGTACTCCTTGAGGGGAGAAACGCTGTGTTACCCCGCAGAAGTAATATCCGATAGCCATAGGCATCGCAGTATTAACGACTTGCTTGCCTCCATAAGGAGTGGTCAAGAAGAAATTTAAAGTATCGACGTATTGAAATATTAGGAAAATCCTAGTTACAGGATTTAGGCCCGACTGTATACAAGTTATAGTGAAAGTTCGTAAGATATAGTCAGAGCAGGCTGCGAACGTCGGACTTAAAGGCGATAGGTCGTTAAATAGACGAACGAATAGATCATAACGTACGGAAGTATCGTACCAGAAAGATAAACTGTTATTTAAATTAAAGAACCCAAAAAGGGAAGAACGGAATAAGGTTCGGAACGTATATCAGAAACGTAGGAGTGCTAAAACAGTTCCAATAAAGAAGATAGGAGACTATAAACATTATCTCCAGAAAGTAGGCGAACTATTCTAAAAGTACTAGACTTGAGAAGTACTAGCTGCTATAAACTAAATCTATAGGTCATTGAGGAAAACTCGATCCGAATAGACTTTCGGTAGGATCGATAGACAGATCTACAAAGAAGCCGTGCAAGCTAGATAAATAGCCGGTCATCCAGGATAGGAGTAGCAGAATTTGGACTCCAGGGAACAGTAGATGTTTCGAGACTTTCGTATTCTGCAGGATAGGAAGCCAACATCGAATAAATTTCACCCTTGGAAACGGGAAATTAAGAAGGTCACGTGTGATAGGCTCAGAAATACGGCCTAGTGATCAAGAATTGTGAAGTGTAAATTTATCAAGATTGTGTGTTAAATTAACATTTTTAGTGTTTATTATGTGTTCAAAAGGGACACATCAGTGTATAAAAATGTCGTTAATGTTAAGTGTCTTAAATATATGTCAAAAAGTGTTTATACATAAGATGAATTCCTTTAATATGGAGTAAAAAGTTCAAAGTGGGCCCAAAATGAAGCACCGCACAAGAATAAAGATCATGGGACGATCTTAAAAACATGTGAGTACTGAATTTCATTCTATTTTGGTGTCAGAAATTGGTTGTGTACAAATCCACCGGAGTTTTTGAGTAAAAGGGATGTGTTTTAAGAAATAAATACTGAATAAGCAAGAACGCGGTCTGAACAATAATAGAAAATTTGAGAAATTATAAATGATTATGTAAAGAATAAATCCCGTAGAGGAAATAAGTGAATGAAATGTTAATGTATTTAACAAATGTCATAAGAGCAAGCGAAATATCAATGATTATCATGAAAGATATTCAAATAAAGTAAAGTTGAACTATGAAAGAAATAGCTTTTGAGCTTGTGTAAAGAATAAAGAAAATAATAATAACTAAGTATGGAAATATTAAATAAAGATCAAATAAATTGATGTGAACATAAGAGCGTTAAAGCCTTAATGTATGTGTAAGATATGATGTTCAAGTGAATGTTTTAAAAGGGAGCGATTTATCGGCAACGGAAAGATTAATATGAGAATTAAAATAATATGAATTGTTACTAATGAGATTTATCAGTTCTTGGGAAGACAATTCGGCTTAAAATAATGCATAGCGCATAAAGAGCGCAAATAATATTAAAATGTCACGCTAGGAACGCGTAGAGGTTAAATACTTGGTAAATTACTTATGGAGGGTAGTTGATTGCAGTGAATTGATAATTGTATAAGTCCTCTATTTGTGACGTAGTATCACGAGGCATTGTGTATGTATTTGAAAGGGAGCTAATATATGGTATTATTGAGCGTATGTCATATGGGCCACGGCCGACTTTAAATCGCATTTTGTATAAGTCCTCTGTAAGGGAATGGTTCCCGAGGCACGTGAAGAGATTCGAACGTAGAATCTTCTTATGATAAAAGTCCCTTAATTCTTCGTCGTCGGATGTGTATTAATCTTCCCAATCAATGAGGACCCTCTCATAATTAATAAATGCCAAGGTTACGAAAGTGGTCTTTGAACCAAAGAATAGTTGTTTGAATGAGTACGGTACAGTAAAAGCCCGGTCTCTCCCCAGAACTGAATATAATGTGAAGGTTTGTTTTGAAAGCCTTGGAAATAAGCTACTAACGTGGGTTAAACAGGGAGTCGCCGTCACCCCCCCCCCCCCCCCGTGTCATAAATCGCGTCCGAGTAGAAGGGTCTAGCTCTCTTAAAGCGAGAGGGGCCAGAAACCGTCTCGTAAGATGTTGTAAAGAGAAATGAATACACCAGGAGTGTTTAAAGTTGTTAATGACCCGGGCGTTGAACCGAGGTCCTTGTAGATTGATATTTTCGTTTGCCTGTTCATATCGTAGTTTCTTATATGATAATGGTCTTATAAAATATAAGAGATAAAAAACAATCCCTATTGTAGTGTTGGATAGACGTAGGATTCCACGAGTTAATTGAAGACAACTAAGTTTCGGGAGTAACTATAGTTTTTTGACTGTGTCAAGTATCTTCACGCTCTGGAGTACACAATTGATTTCCTAATTACCTTAATATAGTTGTGAATATAAAGAGAGATGATAACAACTGAATGTGTGGACATGCCCAAAATAGTGAGTTAGATAATTAACATAAAATTTAAATATAATTATACATTTGTTTTTTGAGGATTAATAAAATATAAAGGATAGTGTTTGAGGTGTACAATGAGTGACACAATTTTTATGTAAAGCATGGAGCCAAAAGAGCTCGGAGTTATATAAGACTTACAGTCAATGCTTTATGGAAGTAAGACTAAGTAGGAATTGTTGGTTTATGTGGAAACCACATGTTTTAAATACAATATTTGTTTTATTATATTTGTGATTCTTTGTTCATTTGGAACAAGTAGATGATTATGGGTCAGTAATTAAATTGTTAAAGTGTTTGTAGCGCCATTAATTTTATTAATTAAATGTGTTTAAATAGGAGTTGATTTTGTTGTTATTTTTGCAAGTGTATCCTCTATTTAATCCAATATATGTGAGTCACAGAGTGGGGGAACTTACCGCTGCCCCGAAAATTCCGAATTGAGCTACGCTGGTATACTGTGATTGGCATATTTCTTGCTAAAAGGGCACATGGGGGTCGTATAAGTCATCTGCTGGATTAATTACTAGAGGAACACTTCAGACGGTCATTTCATGTAAATTAAAGTAATGATAGGTGTAGCTGCAACATAAAATCTTAACTGAGCGCATGGGTCCCTAGAAACTCATACCGAGCAGCCCTGTAATTATATTATCAACCCCCTAGCAGAAATCACATTTGGCGCCCAGTACGCAGGGCTGAGTTTTCCTAGGGAAAACCCGAGTTTTCTCGAAGAATCAAATTTTTCATATTTGGAAAAAAATGGTTTTTCGAAATTTTGAATTTTAAATACTTCCATAAAGGTTTTATGAAATTGAATAAAAGTATCAAAAGGGTACGTTGTAAGTGAGTACCCGTACCCAAGTAAATTTTTGAAGAAATTGGGACACACTGATTCAGAGTATCATCTCTCAAACATGTTCTAGTGTGGTGGCATTAGTGGCCCACTGTATTCAAATAAGATGGTATTGAGTGAGGAATTGCAGGGGCTTTTGGAGGCGATAAAAGCCGATAGTAATGAAAAATTGGAGGCGATAAAAGTCGATAGTAGTGAGAAGTTGAAGGCCATAAACAATAAATTGGGAACAATAGACAATACATTGGGCCTCCAAAAGGATGAAAATAACAAAGTGTTCGAATCCATAAATGAGAGTTTGAATAAGTTGGACAGCCAACAGGAGAAGAATAACCAAAAGTTAGGATCCATGAATGAGAGTTTAGAGTCACTAAAAACTAAAACTGATACCATGGGAACTAAATTAGAAGCTATCGAAACTAACTGTGTAACAATGAACAATGAAGTGAAGGCTGAGATAGATAAAATAAATAACAAATTTCAAGCTTTTGACACGGATTTTGGGGATAAGTTTACTGAGTTAAAAGGGGAAATCACAAGTAAAATTGAAAATGAAAATGGGATACTTAAATCTGAACTGCAAGGCCAAATAAAGGTATTGAAGGACAGCATGGTGGATTCCCAAACTAAATGCATGGCAAAGTTTGGAAATTTGAATAACAGTTTGAGTTCCATGGAAACTAAATTAAATAGCATGGAAGAATCTTGTAAAAAAAATGTAAAGGCATGTGAGGAAAAAATTGTAACCGAGATCCAAGGTGTGCAGAAAGAATTGAAAGCTCAGATAGAATCTAACAAGAATATTTGTGAAAGTTCCCGGGATGAAATAAAGAAAAGCGTGAATGAGCTAGGAACCCGATTTGGAAAGGTTGAGGAG
Organism: Meconema thalassinum; assembly: GCA_946902985.2. Taxonomy (NCBI): domain Eukaryota; kingdom Metazoa; phylum Arthropoda; class Insecta; order Orthoptera; family Tettigoniidae; genus Meconema; species Meconema thalassinum. Next base: position 303,498,772 of record OX336396.1, on the reverse strand, counting down.
AAAGTAGGGACCCTCGAGAACAAAATCAGTGTAGTTCAGACTGAGGTAACTGAGATGAAAAATCAAAATATAAAGGATGCGCGGGATATGAAAGATCAATTTGAGTTGTTTACCGGGCAGGTAGATGATAACTTAAAGAAGTATGAGGGTGAAATAAATCGAAGATTAGGTATCTACGAGGGGCATCTCCAGGGTGAAAGAAAACAACGAGAGGACGAAAATAAGGATAACACCCATAAAATAAATGAAATAAGTCAGGGTATTAATGAGGTTCAGGAAACCATCGGAACATTAAAGGTTCATGTAGGAAAAACCAATAAGGAAGTAAATCAGGTCCAAGATGAAATGATGAAATTGTATAAGAGTCAAGAGAAAACTGAGGGAAAGCTTGAAGGAATTAAAGTAGATATGGTTAAAGGACGAAAGGAAGTGGAGAAGCAAATAAAGGAGATACGAGAAGGCCTGGATACCATAGGTGATATGAAACCAGAAATTAAAGACCAACAGGCTAAGATCATTAAGAAAGAGGTAGAAGACCAAATAAATGAATTCAGGGATAGCTTCAGGGATGAGAAATACCAACTCAAAAAGATAGAGGAAGATATTAAAAGGAATCAAGAAAGAATTCAGAATGAATTAAGATCCCGATTAGAGAGGACTGAACATAAGAATAGTCAAATGGAAATTCAACTCATGGCTAATGAAGAAAGTGCTCGAAGGGAAAGAAAGTTAGAATTTGAGAATCAGGAGGAGTTTCCAAAGACAGGATGGGTAGATTCTCGTGAACAAGGCACAGATACGGAGAGGGATTTAGGAGGGGAGAGCCCTTATAAGAACCCAGGATATCCGATGGCGATGTCAACCCCGTACATGAATCAAACAAATGGCCAGATAATAAACATTATTAAATCAAATGAGGACAGACCAGTAAAGTTTACGGGTAATAACATGTCTATTACTCCAAAATACTGGCTAAAAGAAGTGGCGGAGTATCTAAACGAAATGAAGGTTCCTCAGGATCGGAGACTGAGAGCTATTGAAAAACTGTTGGCAGGTGATTGTCTCACCTGGTTCAGAAGCTTCAGATACACCTTCGATACGGTGGAAGGCTTTAGGGAAGCATTTTTAAAAAGATATTGGGCAGCAGACGTCCAAGAGAATTTAAGGCTAGATCTGTACTCTAGGAAGTACAGCACCAATGCACCTACTAAATACTCGGATTTTTTCACCGCCCAGCTGTGTAAATTCCGCGAACTGGATATTGCTCCGGCAGAAAACGACCTGTGTGCTGCCATTGCAAGACAGCTTCCGTATGAGATTCAGAGGCTGCTAATCTCATCCAAAGCCAGAAGTGCTGTGGAAGTGGAAAGTGTATTACGTCAGTTAGATATGACGACTTCGCACGTAACTCCTCGGCATCAAAGACAAACTGAGCAAGTACACATGGCCAGCAGTCAGGAAACTGGAGAAAAACCAGCGACCAGGATTCAATCCACCAGCACGGATACTCAAGGACTAGATCGAGAGTATGGGCACCAGGAGCCTAGAAGGATACAGCCATATTACAGGGGAGGATATCGAGGAAGAAATCCTAGAACTACGGGTTATAGGCAACAAGAAAGCCGACCCTATAACAATAACCATCAAAGGCCGGACAACAGAAAGAAATGGGAGAATTATCCCAGGAGAAATGTAAGGCCAGACGATAGGGATGATGAATATCGGGCCGAAATAGAAGAAAGATATCAGGAAAGTCTTCGTTATATGAACGAAAGACCAGATGAACCTGATAGGCAAAAAGTCCGTTGGAGTGAGGCAATCAAGAACCGGAAATCACCCGACCGACTAGACGGAGCTCAAAGCTTGGAATTACAAGCTCAGTTAAAGAATGAGGGAAAAGGGAGCCCTCAGGATAAAAAAACTCCAAATTTAAATTGTCAAAAGTGGAAACATACCAGGAGCTGGGAGGAGGTAGAAATTGTAAATTGGATAGCCAGACCAGATGAGCTTATTAACGAGGATGTGGAAGGAATCCCACCTGTCAAAAGAGAACTACCTATAATTATGCTTAGGATAGAAGGATTACTGGTCAGAGCATTGATTGATACCGGATCCACAATAAGTTTAATTACACAAACCCTTATAAAGGAATTGGAAACAAGGGGCCGAGTACTAAAGATTCCCACATCAAGTGTAAAGATTAAGGGAATTATCCCTGAAAAATCTTTGACATGTTAATTTCAGGTATACATTGATCTGATCATGGGTAACGCTGAAATTTCGCAGTGCTTTTTGCTGGTAAATCAATTACCGTATGATGTCATATTAGGTATTGATTTTATCCGTGAGAACAAGGTCATTATAGACCTAGCGCAAAACTGCATTAGAATTCAAAGAGAGGATGTGGATGAACAAAACATTAACCTACAGGAACAGGATGCGAAAATAGAAGAACAGGTATGGCATATGGAAGAAGTGATTGAGGAAGATTATAAGGACATAGAAAAGATATTTGAAGTCCTCAACATAGAACTCGAAGATAATGTGGAAAATGAGTTCGGGACCAACCTGTCAGGAAAAGTGGAGGAAGCTAAAGTCAGCCTCGAAATTAAGGAACAGTTAAAGAAATTATTATTGGATTATAGGGACGTATTTGATTCCAAGCCAGGGAAGATTGAAAATTTTAAATACGCGTTCCAGGTCAATGATTGGGCACCGTTCAAACAAAAACCATACCCGGTTGCGGAAAAACATTACCCACAAACCAAGAAAACACTGCAGGAAATGATGAATGCAGGTGTTATAGAAAAGATGGCGACACCATATGTTAGTCCATTAGTGATTGTGAGTAAACCGGATGGCTCAGTAAGGGTGTGTTTAGATGCCAGAAATTTAAATGCAAAAATCATACCAGAAAATGATTCGGCACCACCCATAAAAGAAATACTGAGGAAGTTCAAAGGCAAGAAGATTTTTACAAATATTGACATGACTTCTTCGTATCATCATCTCGAACTGGAAGAGAAAACCAGCTTGTTGACTGGATTTCAGTTCGACCAACAAACATACTGCTTTAGAAGATGTACGTTTGGATTGAAGACCGCAGGATCTGCATTAATAAGAGCGCTTGATCGAAACCTGTCAGAGGAAGTGAAAGATTGCACTATCCGATACGTGGACGACATCTTGCTTACCTCGGAGAACATTGAGGAACATTTAGGAAATTTGAAGAAATTATTGGAAGACTTAAGAGGGGCAAATTTCAAAATAAATTTAAAGAAGTCGAATTTTTGTCAAAGGCAAGTAACATTTTTAGGGCATGTGATTGACAAGGATGGTGTTAAACCAAATCCATGCTAATTGGAATCGATAAGGGATTTTCCAAGGCCTTTGAAGGTGAAGAACGTTCGCCAGTTTTTGGGATTGATTGGGTTCTTCTCAGGACATTGTCCATCATACACCAAAACTGTTGCACCACTACAGGACCTTCTGAAGAAGGGGGGCAAGTGGAAATGGACGGAGGAAGCAGAAAAAGCATTCGTGGAGGCCAAGGAAATGCTCTTAAATTACGTGAAGCTAGGATATCCTGATTTTAATCAGAGATTTATCATCCAAACAGACGCATCCCAGATTGGAATAGGGGCAATGCTATATCAGGAGAACTCGGAAAACCCTGATAAGAAGAACTATCTAGCTTTCACAAGTGGGAGACTGAAACCACACGAGAAAAATTATACGATCAGCGAGATCGAGCTGTTAGCGATATTGCACGCGTTGCAATATTGGCGGAATATCGTATATGGGTTTCAGGTCATTCTAAGAACGGATCATAAAGCCTTAACCTTTTTGATGAAGACTGATTTATCCAGTCAAAGGTTGATGCGTTGGGCTTTATACATTCAACAATTTGATGTCAAGATAGAGTACTGCCCCGGAAAAGAAAATATAGTTCCAGACTACTTAAGTAGACAGCCAGAGTCCATAGAAGAGGAAGTAATGGCTATAGATTTGGAAGACAGGGATCAGCGTACTCTTAATGAGTTAAGAAGCATTAGTCAAAGACAACGGGAGGATCCATGGATGAACATGCTCATATCTTTCCTTGAGGGAAGCTTGATAAGAGGAACACCAGCGTACACGGAAGCCGAGAAGATAGCACAAGACTACACGTTTTATAATGGGTTATTAAATAAGTTTGTGGACTCTGACCATACAAAATTAAGGATTGTTGTACCTGCAATTTTGCAGAGGAAAATAGTATGGTTAGCCCATAGATCGTTCGGACATATGGGAGTCGACAAAACAGTCTCGATGCTGAAAGAAGCATTTGTATGGCCGAGACTGAGAGAAACTGTAAGGGACACGCTAAAGACATGTGATCTATGTCAAAGGATCAAACCTAATGCATTTCTGATGAGACAGAAGCCTATACCATTGTTGCCCGAAAGGCCCGGCCAAATCATATCTATTGATAATTTTGGACCTTTGCCAAAGGCAAGAAGAGGAAATCGACACATAATGGTGGCTATGGATGTCTTCACTAAAATGGTTGTCCTTGCTCCCATACAGAAGACTAGTACCAAACAGGTGTTAAAACGACTTAAAGAAAAAGTGATACCGATTCTGGGGAAACCTGAGAATTTGTTGTCGGATCACGGCAGTTGTTTCACCAGTGTAGAGTTCAGACGAGAATTAGAAAGACTTGGAATACGTCAGATTTTGTCAAGTATTCGCCATCCTGAGGCAAACCCTGTAGAAAGAGTTATGAGAGAGACGGCCAAGTATTGTAGAATATACTGTGCCGAAGAAAATTGGAAGTGGATAGATATCTTGGATATTATCGAATTTTGTATAAATAATACAATCCATGAATCCACAGGAGAGATACCCATAACGTACATCGGAATGAGCAACCAGAAAGACCTTGGAGTCTGGTAATTCCTAGGCCAGCAGACGCTCAGCCTGGAAGAGATGTACGTATTAGAAGAGCCTTTGAGCATCTAAAAGCCCAAGCCGACAGGAGGCAGAGAAGAAATAGGCATAAGAGGTATCATCGACCATTATTAGCAGGAGAAATGGTGTTAGTGAAAAGACCAGCCATTTTGGATCCAGGGAACCGTGTGTACAAGAAATTCCAGAAAATGTACCACGGACGATATCAAATAATCAGAGATTTGAGGAATAACGCATATAGAATTCGGCACTGTGAAACGGATCACGAAGTGACCATGAATTCAGCAAATTTGAAATTATATTACCCTCCCGAAGATTTTGATGAAGAAAATGAACAAGCCCTGGTTATGGAAACATGTAGAGATGAATCCGCTTTTGACATAAACAAGAATAAGGAAGAAATAGGAAATAGAGCTCAAGCATTCGAGTGCGAATGCGAATTGGAGAAATTATATTGGGAAATTAAAGAAATAATTGAATTTATTGAAGAAGAAAATTCCAATTTAAGAAAAGAAAATGATGAAATAAGGAAACGGGTAGGGATAGACCAAACCCGTAAGGAAGAATGAGGTTCTGGGGATTTAAAGTCCAGACAAGTAAAGAAAGAAAGAAAGGGTAGGGACAGAGCATACCCGACCTACACAATTACCGGATACGACTTTAAAGAAGTAAAAACAACGGAAGGTACGGACAACGTTATGATGGCTTCGACGAATAAAGAAATACAAATTTAATTGAAATAAATTTCCTAAAATTTTTCGAAAATTTATTTACCTAAGGAGGGGAGAGATGAACCCATGTGCCATCAGGTCCATGGATGGTCGAATCCATGCATTTGAGGAAGCAATCAAAGAAACGTACGGTTTCTAATGTAACTTGAAGAGAGATCCAGCTAGGAGGCCAGTATAAGGTTGTGCAACTAACGAGGACCAGGTGTTCGAGAGGATGATATCATCCCTCTTGACATTCTGAAGGGAGCGAGTCACGAGTATTAATAACCGAGTGGAAATTTCCCAGGATTAAACAAGGAAGCCTGAATCGGAAATCGAGCTGACGTTGCTGGAAAATGACAACACCGCTTATGCGCCAGGAGAGGAATAATTAAATTTAACCCGTTTACAAGTATAATAATGAGTAAACAAGTACAGTACAGTGAATCATTTTGAATGAGATATTTTTCAGTAAAGAGAAACCATTTAATAATTGCGCAGAAAAAGATGCTAACGCAAGACGACGTCATTGGGGAATTACCGAAGCCTGTGTGGAGGGGAGAAAGCAAAAGAAATGCAACACCCACACAATTGAGGACGAGAAATTATTTAATATCTCCGAATTTCACGATCGATTCTTAGGTGCAAGGAGAGTATTTGACATTGAGAAGACGAGCTTTCGGAAGGTATAATTTCTATAATTGTGGCACCATTATTTTAGAAGTTGGCCACAGAAAAGGCTAGAGTCTTATTTTTTTGTAGTGAAATAGTATAAAGCTTCGGGCTTCACCAAGCCAATCATGCAGTCTCGAACAGCCCGAGGGGGTGTAATCACGCATCACGCAGTACCAGTCCGTCCAGGGGGACGTAACGCTGGATCATCAGCACATGCAGTTATTCTGACAACCCGTGAGGGTGTTACTACGCACGCAGTTCAAGCGGCCTGAGGGCACGTAACTAAGCTACATCAGTATTCAGACAGTCCGTGAGGGGCATAACTCTGCGTCACATCGAAGACAGTTACCAGTACTCCTTGAGGGGAGAAACGCTGTGTTACCCCGCAGAAGTAATATCCGATAGCCATAGGCGTCGCAGTATTAACGACTTGCTTGCCTCCATAAGGAGTGGTCAAGAAGAAATTTAAAGTATCGCCGTATTGAAATATTAGGAAAATCCTATTTACAGGATTTAGGCCCGACTGTATACAAGTTATAGTGAAAGTTCGTAAATTATAGTCAGAGCAGGCTGCGAACGTCGGAGTTAAAGGCGATAGGTCGTTAAATAGACGGACGAATAGATCATAACGTACGGAAGTACCGTACCAGAAAGATAAACTGTTATTTAAATTAAAGAACCCAAAAAGGGAAGAACAGAATAAGGTTCGGAACGTATATCAGAAACGTAGGAGTGCTAGAACCGATCAAATAAAGAAGCAAGGAGACTATAAACATTATCTCCAGAAAGCAGGCGAACTATTCTAAAAGTACTAGAATCGAGAAGTACTAGCTGCTATAAACTAAATCTATAGGTCTTTGAGGAGACCTCGATCCGAATAGACTTTCGCTAGGATCGATAGACAGATCTACAAAGAAGCCGTTCAAGCTAGATAAATAGCCGGTCATCCAGGATAGGAGTAGCAGAATTGGGACTCCAGGGAACAGTAGATGTTTCGAGACTTTCGTATTCTGCAGGATAGGAAGCCGACATCGAATAAATTTCACCCTTGGAAACGGGAAATTAAGAAGGTCACGTGTGATAGGCTCAGAAATACGGCCTAGTGATCAAGAATTGTGAAGTGTAAAAATTATCAAGATTGTGTGTTATATTAATATTTTTAGTGTTTATTATGTGTTCAAAAGGGACACATCAGTGTATAAAAATGTCGTCAATGTTAAGTGTCTTAAATATATGTCAAGTAATGTTTATACATAAGATGAATTCCTTTAATATGGAGTAAAAAGTTCAAAGTGGGCCCAAAATGAAGCACCGCACAAGAATAAAGATCATGGGACGATCTTAAAACATGTGAGTACTGAATTTCATTCTATTTTGGTGTCAGAAATTGGTTGTGTACAAATCCACCGGAGTTTTTGAGTAAAAGGGATGTGTGTTAATAGATAAATACTGAATAAGCAAGAACGCGGTCTGAACAATAATAGAAATTTGAGAAGTTATAAATGATTATGTAAAGAATAAATCCCGTAGAAGAAATAAGTGAATAAAAATGTTAATGTATTTAACAAATGTCATAAGAGCAAGCGAAATATCACTAATTATCATGAAAGGTATTGAAATAAAGTAAAGTTGAGATATGAAAGAAATAGCTTTTGAGCTTGGGTAAAGAATAAAAGATAATAATAATAACTAAGTATGGAAATATTAAATAAAGATCAAATAATTTGATGTGAACATAAGAGTGTTAAAGCCTTAACATATGTGTAAGATATGATGTTCAATGGAATATTTTAAAAGGGAGCGATTTATCGGCAACGGAAAAGATTAATATGAGAATTAAAATAATATGAATTGTTACTAATGAGATTTATCAGTTCTTGGGAAGACAATTCGGCTTAAAATAATGCATAGCGCAAAAGAGCGCAAATAATATTAAAATATCACGCTAGGAACGCGTAGAGGTTAAAATACTTGGTAAATTACTTATAGAGGGTAGTTGATTGCAGTGAATTGATAATTGTGTAAGTCCTCTATTTGTGACATAGTATCACGAGGCATTGTGTATGTATAAAAAAAGGAGCTAATATATGGTATTATTGAGCGTATGTCATATGGGCCACGGCCGACTTTAAATCGCATTTTGTATAAGTCCTCTGTAAGGGAATGGTTCCCGAGGCACGTGAAGAGATTCGAACGCAGAATCTTCTTATGATAAAAGCCCCTTTATTCTTCGTCGTCGATTGTGTATTAATCTTCCCAATCAATGAGGACCCTCTCATAATTAATAAATGCCAAGGTTACGAAAGTGGTCTTTGAACCAAAGAATAGTTGTTTGAATGAGTACGGTACAGTAAAAGCCCGGTCTCTCCCCAGAACTGAATATAATGTGAAGGTTTGTTTTGAAAGCCTTGGAAATAAGCTACTAACGTGGGTTAGACAGGGAGTCGCCGTCACCCCTCCGTGTCATAAATCGCGCCCGAGTAGAAGGGTCTAGCTCTCTTAAAGCGAGAGGGGCCAGAAACCGTCTCGTAAGATGTTGTAAAGAGAAATGAATACACCAGGAGTGTTTAAAGTTGTTAACGACCCGGGCGTTGAACCGAGGTCCTTGTAGATTGATATTTTCGTTTGCCTGTTCAGATCGTAGTGTCTTATATGATAATGGTATTATAAAATATAAGAGATAAATAACAATCCCTATTGTAGTGTTGGATGGACGTAGGATTCCACGAGTTAATTGAAGGCAACTAAGTTTCGGGAGTAACTATAGTTTTTTGACTGTGTCAAGTATCTTCACGCTCTGGAGTACCCAATTGATTTCCTGATTACCTTAATATATTTGTGAAATAAAGAGAGATGATAACAACTGAATGTGTGGACGTGCCCAAAATATTGAGTTAGATAATTAACATAGATTTTAAATATAATTATATATTTGTTTTTGAGAATTAAGAAATATAGAGGATAGTGTTTGAGGTGTACAAGAATGACACCATTATTATGTAAATGCATGGAGCCAAAAGAGCTCGGAGTTATATAAAACGTACTGTTAATGCTTTATGGAAGTAAGACTAAGTAGGAATTGTTGGTTTATGTGGAAACCACATGTTTTAAATACAATATTTGTTTTATTATATTTGTGATTCCTTGTTCATTTGGAACAAGTAGATGATTCTGGGTCAGTAATTAAATTGTTAAAGTGTTTGTAGCGCCATTAATTTTATTAATTAAATGTGTTTAAAATAGGAGTTGATTTTGTTGTTATTTTGGCAAGTGTATCCTCTAATTAATCCAAAATATGTGGGTCACAGAGTGGGGGAACTTACCGCTGCCCCGAAAATTCCGAATTGAGCTACGCTGGTATACTGTGATTGGCATATTTCTTGCTAAAAGGGCACATGGGGGTCTTATAAGTAATGTGCTGGATTAATAACTAGAGGAACACTTAAGACGGTCATTTCATGTAAATTAAAGTAATGATAGGAGTAGCTACAACATAAAATTAACTGACCGCATGGGTTCCTAGAAACTCATACCGAGCAGCCCTGAATTATATTATTATCAACCCCCTAGCAAAAGTAAACATGGCGCCCAACGCAGGGCAGAGTTTTCCTAGGGAAAACCCGATTTTTCTCGAAAAATCAAAATTTTCATTTTGTGAAAAAAAAAATGGTTTTTCGAAATTTTGAATTTTAAATACTTCCATAAAGGTTTATGAAATTGAATAAAAGTATCAAAAGGGTACGTTGTAAGTGAATACCCGTACCAAAGTAAAGTTTAAAAGAAATTGGGACACACCGATTCAGAGTATCATCTCTCAAGCAAGTACTAGTGTAGTGGCATTTGTGGCCCACTGTATTCTCATAAGATGGCATTAAGTGAAGAGATGCAACGGCTTTTGGAGGCTATCAAAGCCGATAGTAATGAGAAGTTGGAGGCCATAAACAATAAATTGGGAACAATAGACAATACATTGGGCCTCCAAAAGGATGAAAATGAAAAGGAGTTCAAATTCATAAATGATAATTTAACAGCTCTCAAAAACGACAGTGTTAGAATAGAAAATAAGTTGGATAGCCAACAAGAGGAAAATAACCAAACGTTAGGATCCATGAATCAATGTTTAGAGTTACTAAAAACTGATAGTGCTAATATGGGAACTAAATTAGTAGATATCGAAGCTAAAAATGATACCATGGGAACGAAATTAGAGGCTACCGAAGTTAAAAGTGATAGTATGGGAACTAAATTAGAAGCTATCGAGGCTAACTGTATAAAAATGAACGATGTACTGAAGGTTGAAATAGAAAAGACAATGGATATCAAATTTAAAATTCTTGATGAAGGGTTTGACACTATGTTGGAGAACAAGATAACTGAGTTAAAAGGGGAAATCGCATGTGAGATTAAAAAGGAAAGTAAAGGATTTTATTCAGGATTGCAAGCCCAATTATATACTATGAACACAAATATGGTAGATTCCCAAACTAAATGTCAAAATCATTTTAAAAGTATTGAGGGTAAAATTGGTACCATGGAAAATAAATTTGGTTCTATAGAAACTAAATTAAATAGCATGGAAGAATCTTGTAAAAAAAATGTAAAGGCATGTGAGGAAAAACTTGTAACCCAGATCCAAGGTGTGCAGGAAAAATTAGAAGCTCAGATAAAATCTAACAGCGATATTTGTGAGGCCTCCCGGGAGGAAATAAAACAAAGCGTGAATAAGCTAGGAACCCGATTTGGAAAGGTTGAGGAGAAAGTAGGGACCCTCGAGAACAAAATCAGTGTAGTTCAGACTGAGGTAACTGAGATGAAAAATCAAAATATAAAGGATGCGCGGGATATGAAAGATCAATTTGAGTTGTTTACCGGGCAGGTAGATGATAACTTAAAGAAGTATGAGGGTGAAATAAATCGAAGATTAGGTATCTACGAGGGGCATCTCCAGGGTGAAAGAAAACAACGAGAGGACGAAAATAAGGATAACACCCATAAAATAAATGAAATAAGTCAGGGTATTAATGAGGTTCAGGAAACCATCGGAACATTAAAGGTTCATGTAGGAAAAACCAATAAGGAAGTAAATCAGGTCCAAGATGAAATGATGAAATTGTATAAGAGTCAAGAGAAAACTGAGGGAAAGCTTGAAGGAATTAAAGTAGATATGGTTAAAGGACGAAAAGAAGTGGAGAAGCAAATAAAGGAGATACGAGAAGGCCTGGATACCATAGGTGATATGAAACCAGAAATTAAAGACCAACAGACTAAGATCATTAAGAAAGAGGTAGAAGACCAAATAAATGAATTCAGGGATAGCTTCAGGGATGAGAAATTCCAACTCAAAAAGATAGAGGAAGATATTAAAAGTAATCAAGAAAGAATTCAGAATGAATTAAGATCCCGATTAGAGAGGACTGAACATAAGAATAGTCAAATGGAAATTCAACTCATGGCTAATGAAGAAAGTGCTCGAAGGGAAAGGAAGTTAGAATTCGAGAATCAGGAGGAATTTCCAAAGACAGGATGGGTAGATTCCCGTGAACAAGGCACAGATACGGAGAGGGATTAGGAGGGGAGAGCCCTTATAAGAACCCAGGATATCCGATGGCGATGTCAACCCCGTACATGAATCAGACAAATGGCCAGATAATAAACATTATTAAATCCAATGAGGACAGACCAGTAAAGTTTACGGGTAATAACATGTCTATTACTCCAAAATACTGGTTAAAAGAAGTGGCGGAGTATCTAAACGAAATGAAGGTTCCTCAGGATCGGAGACTGAGAGCTATTGAAAAGCTGTTGGCAGGTGATTGTCTCACCTGGTTCAGAAGCTTCAGATACACTTTTGATACGGTGGAAGGCTTTAGGGAAGCATTTTTAAAGCGATATTGGGCAGCAGATGTCCAAGAAAATTTAAGGCTAGATCTGTACTCTAGGAAGTACAGCACAAATGCACCTACTAAATATTCGGAATTTTTCACCGCTCAGCTGTGTAAATTCCGCGAACTGGATATTGCTCCGGCAGAAAACGACCTGTGTGCCGCCATTGCAAGACAACTTCCGTATGAGATTCAGAGGCTGTTAATCTCATCCAAAGCCAGAAGTGCTGTGGAAGTGGAGAGTGTATTACGTCAGTTAGATATGACGACTTCACACGTAACTCCTCGGCATCAAAGACAAACTGAGCAAGTACACATGGCCAGCAGTCAGGAAACTGGAGAAAAACCAGCGACCAGGAATCAGTCCACTAGCACGGATACTCAAGGACTAGATCGAGAGTATGGGCACCAGGAGCCTAGAAGGATACAGCCATATTACAGGGGAGGATATCGAGGAAGAAATCTTAGAACTACGGGTTATAGGCAACAAGAAAGCCGACCCTATAACAATAACCATCAAAGGCCGGACAACAGAAAGAAATGGGAGAATTATCCCAGAAGGAATGTAAGGCCAGACGATAGGGATGATGAATATCGGGCCGAAATAGAAGAAAGATATCAGGAAAGTCTTCGTTATATGAACGAAAGACCAGATGAACCTGATAGGCAAAAAGTCCGTTGGAGTGAGGCAATCAAGAACCGGAAATCACCCGACCGACTAGACGGAGCTCAAAGCTTGGAATTACAAGCTCAGTTAAAGAATGAGGGAAAAGGGAGCCCTCAGGATAAAAAAACTCCAAATTTAAATTGTCAAAAGTGGAAACATACCAGGAGCTGGGAGGAGGTAGAAATTGTAAATTGGATAGCCAGACCAGATGAGCTTATTAACGAGGATGTGGAAGGAATCCCACCTGTCAAAAGAGAACTACCTATAATTATGCTTAGGATAGAAGGATTACTGGTCAGGGCATTGATTGATACTGGATCCACAATAAGTCTAATTACACAAACCCTTTTAAATGAATTGGAGACAAGGGGCCGAGTACTAAAGATTCCCACATCAAGTGTAAAGATTAAGGGAATTATCCCTGAAAAATCTTTGACATGTAAATTTCAGGTATACATTGATCTGATCATGGGTAACGCTGAAATTTCGCAGTGCTTTTTGCTGGTAAATCAATTACCGTATAATGTCATATTAGGTATTGATTTTATCCGTGAGAACAAGGTCATTATAGACCTAGCGCAAAACTGCATTAGAATTCAAAGAGAGGATGTGGATGAGCAAAACATTAACCTACAGGAACAGGATGCGAAGATAGAAGAACAGGTATGGCATATGGAAGAAGTGATTGAGGAAGACTATAAGGACATAGAAAGGATATTTGAAGTCCTCAACATAGAACTCGAAGATAATGTGGAAAATGAGTTCGATACCAACCTGTCAGGAAAAGTGGAGGAAGCTAAAGTCAGCCTCGAAATTAAGGAACAGTTAAAGAAATTATTATTGGATTATAGGGACGTATTTGATTCCAAGCCAGGGAAGATTGAAAATTTTAAATACGCGTTCCAAGTCAATGATTGGGCACCGTTCAAACAAAAACCATACCCGGTTGCGGAAAAACATTACCCACAAACTAAGAAAACACTGCAGGAGATGATGAATGCAGGTGTTATAGAAAAGATGGCGACACCATATGTTAGTCCATTAGTGATTGTGAGTAAACCGGATGGCTCAGTAAGGGTGTGTTTAGATGCCAGAAATTTAAATGTAAAAATCATACCAGAAAATGATTCGGCACCACCCATAAAAGAAATACTGAGGAAGTTCAAAGGCAAGAAGATTTTTACAAATATTGACATGACTTCTTCGTATCATCACCTCGAACTGGAAGAGAAAACCAGCTTGTTGACTGGATTTCAGTTCGACCAACAAACATATTGCTTTAGAAGATGTCCGTTTGGATTGAAGACCGCAGGATCGGCATTAATAAGAGCGCTTGATCGAAACCTGTCAGAGGAAGTGAAAGATTGCACTATCCGATACGTGGACGACATTTTGCTTACCTCGGAGAACATTGAGGAACATTTAGAAAATTTGAAGAAATTATTGGAAGACTTAAGAAGGGCAAATTTTAAAATAAATTTAAAGAAGTCGAATTTTTGTCAAAGGCAAGTGACATTTTTAGGGCATGTGATTGATAAGGATGGTGTTAAACCAAATCCATGTAAGTTGGAATCGATAAGGGATTTTCCAAGGCCTTTGAAGGTGAAGAACGTTCGCCAGTTTTTGGGATTGATTGGGTTCTTCTCAGGACATTGTCCATCATACACCAAAACTGTTGCACCACTACAGGACCTTCTGAAGAAGGGGGGCAAGTGGAAATGGACGGAGGAAGCAGAGAAAGCATTTGTAGAGGCCAAGGAAATGCTCTTAAATTACGTGAAGCTAGGATATCCTGATTTTAATCAGAGATTTATCATTCAAACAGACGCATCCCAGATTGGAATAGGGGCAATGCTATATCAGGAGAACCCGGAAAACCCTGATAAGAAGAACTATCTAGCTTTCACAAGTAGGAGACTGAAACCACACGAGAAAAATTATACGATCAGCGAGATCGAGCTGTTAGCGATATTGCACGCGTTGCAATATTGGCGGAAGATCGTATATGGGTTTCAGGTCATTCTAAGGACGGATTATAAAGCCTTAACCTTTTTGATGAAGACTGATTTATCCAGTCAAAGGTTGATGCGTTGGGCTTTATACATTCAACAATTTGATGTCAAGATAGAGTACTGCCCAGGAAAAGAAAATATAGTTCCAGACTACTTAAGTAGACAGCCAGAGTCCATAGAAGAGGAAGTAATGGCTATAGATTTGGAAGACAGGGATCAGCGTACTCTTAATGAGTTAAGAAGCATTAGTCAAAGACAACGGGAGGATCCATGGATGAACATGCTCATATCTTTCCTCGAGGGAAGCTTGATAAGAGGAACACCAGCGTACACGGAAGCTGAGAAGATAGCACAAGACTACACGTTTTATAATGGGTTATTATATAAGTTTGTGGACTCTGACCATACAAAATTAAGGATTGTTGTACCTGCAATTTTGCAGAGGAAAATAGTATGGTTAGCCCATAGATCGTTCGGACATATGGGAGTCGACAAAACAGTCTCGATGCTGAAAGAAGCATTTGTATGGCCGAGACTGAGAGAAACTGTAAGGGACACGCTAAAGACATGTGATCTATGTCAAAGGATCAAACCTAATGCATTTCTGATGAGACAGAAGCCTATACCATTGTTGACCGAAAGGCCCGGCCAAATCATATCTATTGATAATTTTGGACCTTTGCCAAAGGCAAGAAGAGGAAATCGACACATAATGGTGGCTATGGATGTCTTCACTAAAATGGTTGTCCTTGCTCCCATACAGAAGACTAGTACCAAACAGGTGTTAAAACGACTTAAAGAAAAAGTGATACCGATTCTGGGGAAACCTGAGAATTTGTTGTCGGATCACGGCAGTTGTTTCACCAGTGTAGAGTTCAGACGAGAATTAGAAAGACTTGGAATACGTCAGATTTTGTCAAGTATTCGCCATCCTGAAGCAAATCCTGTAGAAAGAGTGATGAGAGAGACGGCCAAGTATTGTAGAATATACTGTGCCGAAGAAAATTGGAAGTGGATAGATATCTTGGATATTATTGAATTTTGTATAAATAATACAATCCATGAATCCACAGGAGAGATACCCATAACGTTACATCGGAATGAGCAACCAGAAAGACCTTGGAGTCTGGTAATTCCTAGGCCAGCAGACGCTCAGCCTGGAAGAGATGTACGTATTAGAAGAGCCTTTGAGCATCTAAAAGCTCAAGCCGACAGGAGGCAGAGAAGAAATAGGCATAAGAGGTATCATCGACCATTATTAGCAGGAGAAATGGTGTTAGTGAAAAGACCAGCCATTTCGGATCCAGGGAACCGTGTGTACAAGAAGTTCCAGAAAATGTACCACGGACCATATCAAATAATCAGAGATTTGAGGAATAACGCATATAGAATTCGGCACTGTGAAACGGATCACGAAGTGACCATGAATTCAGCAAATTTGAAATTATATTACCCTCCCGAAGATTTTGATGAAGAAAATGAACAAGCCCTGGTTATGGAAACATTCAGAGATGAATCCGCTTTTGACATAAACAAGAATAAGGAAGAAATAGAAAATAGAGCTCAAGCATTCGAGTGCGAATGCGAATTGGAGAATTTATATTGGGAAATTAAAGAAATAATTGAATTTATTGAAGAAGAAAATTCCAATTTAAGAAAAGAAAATGATGAAATAAGGAAACGGGTAGGGATAGACCAAACCCGTAAGGAAGAATGAGGTTCTGGGGATTTAAAGTCCAGACAAGTAAAGAAAGAAAGAAAGGGTAGGGACAGAGCATACCCGACCTACACAATTACCGGATACGACTTTAAAGAAGTAAAAACAACGGAAGGTACGGACAACGTTATGATGGCTTCGACGAATAAAGAAATACAAATTTAATTGAAATAAATTTCCTCAAATTTTTCGAAAATTTATTTACCTAAGGAGGGGAGATATGAACCCATGTGCCATCAGGTCCATGGATGGTCGAATCCATGCATTTGAGGAAGAAATCAAAGAAACGTACAGTTTCTAATGTAACTTTAAGAAAATCAAGCTAGGAGGCCAGTATAAGGTTGTGCAACTAACGAGGACCAGGTGTTCGAGAGGATGATATCATCCCTCTTGACATTCTGAAGGGAGCGAGTCACGAGTATTAATAACCGAGTGGAAATTTCCCAGGATTAAACAAGGAGGCCTGAATCGGAATTCGAGCTGACGTTGCTGGAAAATGACAACACCGCTTATGCACCAGAAGAGGAATAATGAAATTTAACCCGTTTACAAGTATAATAATGAGTAAACAAGTACAGTACAGTGAATCATTTTGAATGAGAGATTTTTCAGTAAAGAGAAACCATTTAATAATTGCGCAGGAAAAAACTGCTAACGCAAGACGACGTCATTGGGGAATTACCGAAGCCTGTGTGGAGGGGAGAAAGCAAAAGAAATGCAACACCCACACAATTGAGGACGAGAAATTAATTAATATCTCCGAATTGCACGATCGATTCTTAGGTGCAATGAGATTATTTGACATTGAGAAGACGAGCTTTCGGAAGGTATAATTTTTATATTTGTGGCACCATTATTTTAGAAGTAGGCCACAGAAAAGGCTAGAGTCTTATTTTTTGTAGTGAAATAGTATAAAGCTTTGGGCTTCACCAAGCCAATCATGCAGTCTCGAACAGCCCGAGGGGGTGTAATCACGCATCACGCAGTACAAATCCGTCCAGGGGGACGTAACGCTGGGTCATCAGCACATGCAGTTATTCTGACAACCCGCGAGGGTGTTACTACGCACGCAGTTCAAGCGGCCTGAGGGCACGTAACTAAGCTACATCAGTATTCAGACAGTCCGTGAGGGGCATAACTCTGCGTCACATCGAAGACAGTTACCAGTACTCCTTGAGGGGAGAAACGCTGTGTTACACCGCAGAAGTAATATCCGATAGCCATAGGCGTCGCAGTATTAACGACTTGCTTGCCTCCATAAGGAGTGGTCAAGAAGAAATTTAAAGTATCGCCGTATTGAAATAGTAGGAAAATCCTAGTTACAGGATTTAGGCCCGACTGTATACAAGTTATAGTGAAAGTTCGTAAGATATAGTCAGAGCAGGCCGCGAACGTCGGACTTAAAGGCGATAGGTCGTTAAATAGACGAACGAATAGATCATAACGTACGGAAGTACCGTACCAGAAAGATAAACTGTTATTTAAATTAAAAGAACCAAAAGGGGAAGAGCAGAATAAGGTTCGGAACGTACATCAGAAACGTAGGAGTGCTAGAACCAATCAAATAAAGAAGATAGGAGACTATAAACATTATCTCCAGAAAGTAGGCGAACTATTCTAAAAGTACTAGAATCGAGAACTCTGCGTCACATCGAAGACAGTTACCAGTACTCCTTGAGGGGAGAAACGCTGTGTTACACCGCAGAAGTAATATCCGATAGCCATAGGCTATAAACTAAATCTATAGGTCTTTGAGGAGACCTCGATCCGAATAGACTTTAGCTAGGAACGATAAACAGATCTACAAAGAAGCCGTTCAAGATAGATAAATAGCCGGTCATCCAGGATAGGAGTAGCAGAATTTGGACTCCAGGGAACAGTAGATGTTTCGAGACTTTCGTATTCTGCAGGATAGGAAGCCGACATCGAATAAATTTCACCCTTGGAAACGGGAAATTAAGAAGGTCACGTGTGATAGGCTCAGAAATACGGCCTAGTGATCAAGAATTGTGAAGTGTAAATTTATCAAGATTGTGTGTTAAATTAACATTTTTAGTGTTTATTATGTGTTCAAAAGGGACCCATCAGTGTATAAAAATGTCGTTAATGTTAAGTGTCTTAAATATATGTCAAAAACTGTTTATACATATGATGAATTCCTTTAATATGGAGTAAAAAGTTCAAAGTGGGCCCAAAATGAAGCACCGCACAAGAATAAAGATCATGGGACGATCTTAAAAACATGTGAGTACTGAATTTCATTCTATTTTGGTGTCAGAAATTGGTTGTGTACAAATCCACCGGAGTTTTTGAGTAAAAGGGATGTGTTTTAAGAAATAAATACTGAATAAGCAAGAACGCGGTCTGAACAATAACAGAAATTTTGAGAAATTATAAATGATTATGTAAAGAATAAATCCCGTAGAGGAAATAAGTGAATAAAATGTTAATGTGTTTAACAAATGTCATAAGAGCAAGCGAAATATCAATGATTATCATGAAAGATATTGAAATAAAGTAAAGTTGAAATGTGAAAGAAATAGCTTTTGAGCTTGTGTAAAGAATAAAGATAATAATAATAATTAAATATGGAAATATTAAATAAAGATCAAATAAATTGATGTGAACATAAGAGCGTTAAAGCCTTAACATATGTGTAAGATATGATGTTCAATGGAATAGTTTAAAAAGGGAGCGATTTATCGGCAACGGAAAGATTAATATAAGAATTAAAATAATATGAATTGTTACTAATGAGATTTGTCAGTTCTTGGGAAGACAATTCGGCTTAAAATAATGCATAGCGCAAAAGAGCGCAAATAATATTAAAATGTCACGCTAGGAACGCGTAGAGGTTAAAATACTTGGTAGATTACTTATGGAGGGTAGTTGATTGCAGTGAATTGATAATTGTATAAGTCCTCTATTTGTGACGTAGTATCACGAGGCATTGTGTGTGTATTTGAAAGGGAGCTAATATATGGTATTATTGAGCGTATGTCATATGGGCCACGGCCGACTTTAAATTGCATTTTGTATAAGTCCTCTGTAAGGGAATGGTTCCCGAGGCACGTGAAGAGATTCGAACGCAGAATCTTCTTATGATAAAAGCCCCTTTATTCTTCGTCGTCGATTGTGTATTAATCTTCCCAATCAATGAGGACCCTCTCATAATTAATAAATGCCAAGGTTACGAAAGTGGTCTTTGAACCAAAGAATAGTTGTTTGAATGAGTACGGTACAGTAAAAGCCCGGTCTCTCCCCAGAACTGAATATAATGTGAAGGTTTGTTTTGAAAGCCTTGGAAATAAGCTACTAACGTGGGTTAGACAGGGAGTCGCCGTCACCCCTCCGTGTCATAAATCGCGCCCGAGTAGAAGGGTCTAGCTCTCTTAAAGCGAGAGGGGCCAGAAACCGTCTCGTAAGATGTTGTAAAGAGAAATGAATACACCAGGAGTGTTTAAAGTTGTTAACGACCCGGGCGTTGAACCGAGGTCCTTGTAGATTGATATTTTCGTTTGCCTGTTCAGATCGTAGTTTCTTATATGATAATGGTCTTATAAGACATAAGAGATAAATAACAATCCCTATTGTAATGATGTATGGACGTAGGATTCCACGAGTTAATTGAAGGCAACTAAGTTTCGGGAGTAACTATAGTTTTTTGACTGTGTCAAGTATCTTCATGCTCTGGAGTACAAAATTGATTTCCTGATTACCTTAATATATTTGTGAAATAAAGAGAGATGATAACATCTGAATGTGTGGACATGCCCAAAATATTGAGTTAGATAATTAATATAGATTTTAAATGTAATTATATATTTGTTTTTGAGAAATAAGAAAATATAAAGGATAGTATTTGAAGTGTACCAGAATGACACCATTATTATGTAAATGCATGGAGCCAAAAGAGCTCGGAGTTATATAAAACTTACTGTTAATGCTTTATGGAAGTAAGACTAAGTAGGAATTGTTGGTTTATGTGGAAACCACATGTTTTAAATACAATATTTGTTTTATTATATTTGTGATTCCTTGTTCATTTGGAACAAGTAGATGATTATGGGTCAGTAATTAAAATGTTAAAGTGTTTGTAGCGCCATTAATTTTATTAATTAAATGAATGACACCATTTTTATGTAAAGCATGGAGCCAAAAGAGCTCGGAGTTATATAAGACTTACAGTCAATGCTTTATGGAAGTAAGACTAAGTAGGAATTGTTGGTTTATGTGGAAACCACATGTTTTAAATACAATATTTGTTTTATTATATTTGTGATTCCTTGTTCATTTGGAACAAGTAGATGATTATGGGTCAGTAATTAAATTGTTAAAGTGTTTGTAGCGCCATTAATTTTATTAATTAAATGTGTTTAAATAGGAGTTGATTTTGTTGTTATTTTTGCAAGTGTATCCTCTATTTAATCCAAAATATGTGAGTCACAGAGTGGGGGAACTTACCGCTGCCCCGAAAATTCCGAATTGAGCTACGCTGGTATACTGCGATTGGCATATTTCTTGCTAAAAGGGCACAGTACGTACATAAAGGATGGCTTAACTCCTGAACAAACACTTGGTGTATTTTTAAGGTTACTCTTCACATTATACAATGCCGCATGATACTTTACTTAATCTATTATTGTTTTCTTTTCTTCCATACTCCAATAAAATATCATCTTATCAGTCATTGTATATAATTCACTACTTTCAGCCCACTCCGCACACCGTACAAAACGGTGACGAACTGTTTCCTACCGCACTCGTTGTTGTTTGACTCTTCAGTCTTTTGACTGGTTTGATGCAGCTCTCCATCCCTCACTGTCCTGAGCTAATCGTTTCATCTCTACATAGCTACCAGAACCTACATCCGAGGCAATCTGTTTAACATATTCTACCCTTGGTCTACCCCTACAGTTCTTGTCCTCGACCCTTCCTTCCATAACTAAGCTTGCTATTCCTGGGTGTCTTAGTATGTGTCTTACCAATCTATCTCTTCTCTTCATTAGCATTCGCCAGAAACATCTCTCCTCTCCCACTCGTCTTAATACCTCTTCGTTTGTAACCCTATCTACCCATCCGATCTTCATCATTCTCCTGTAACACCACATTTGAAACGCTTCAATTCTCGTCTTTTCTGCTGCTCCAATAGTCCAAGTTTTACTTCCATAGAGTGCGACACTCCAGACAAAAGTTTTCAAAAATGTCTTCCTAATACCTAAATCTATATTCGATGTCAACAGATCCCTTTTCTGTAGAAATGCTTTCCTTGCCTGAGCTAACCTACTTTTTATACCCACTTTGCTTCGTCTATCACTGGTTATTTTGCTTCCTAAGTAACAGAAGTCTCCTACTTCCTTTAGTTTCTCCCGTACCAATTTGATGTCCATAGAGGTTTCTGATTTATTGCGGCTGCATTCCAATATTTTTGTTTTACATTTATTAATTTTCATCATGAATTCTTTCCTCAAGACGGAGTCCATACCATTCAAAAACTCATTCAAATCCTCAGGCGTGTCGGCCAAGATGACGATGTCATCAGCAAATCTCAGAGATGAAATTATTTCTCCTTGAATCTTCACTCCCACTTTAAATTTCTCTCTAATTTCCTTCATTGTTTGTTCAATGTAAAGATTGAAAAGTATGCGTGATAAGTTGCAGCCTTGCACTCACCAACGTCATATGAATGACGCCGCCGCAACTTTATGTGACAGTGGTAGTCAACGCTTCCTAGAAAACCACTCGCCACTGTTTCTATGAGGAACGTTTTCGTGACGTCGTTCGCCGTCACTTTACGGTCGCTAGAAAGCGGTACCGCTACTGGCGGGAACCGCAGCATACTCCCCCTTCTATGCCCAAGGTTGCGGGTTCAAACCCGGCTGAAATCGTCGGATCTTTTAAGAGCGTTAAAAATCCCTCAGCATGCCTTCCTTCAGAGGGGAAGTAAAGCCGGCGGTCCCATGTCATAGATGTATGGCATGTACAAGAACCTTCCACCAATTACACTTGTGTGATACTAAATTATAGGTTAGATTTGACTAACGCTCTTAGGTTCCAACGTTCGTCGCCATGAGCCGACTACGGTGGCATCTAGTAACCAACTTCAGTACAAGTTGTCGTTGACGGCGGCATTTGGTAGCAAAAGTTGGAATTATTTGAAATTCAATGTCTTCAGTCCTTACTTGAATTATAATTTAAAAAAACACACACTAATATAGCCATCTGAATTAACACCGGTAATCAAAGAGATTCTACACACACTCAAAGTGCACGGGATTAAACGACCGCGTTGTCGCAGCCCCTAAACTGAGGAACCAACCAACCAACAGCATACCCCTCAATCCTTGTTAGGACATTTCATTAGCATACATTTTTTTCCTGGAAACAATTTGAAATCAAGTGGTATTTTTATATCCGAAATGTTAGGCGTTGGAGTTCTTGAATACTCTGTGAGCAGCCAGAATGGGATTGACAGTTCTCGCCTCGCCATGTGGTCAGGGAACAAGGTTGCCAAACAGTTACAATAACACTGTACAAGCCAGTGACAAAGCTAACCAGGCACTGACGCAAGTGGGCTGTGATATTGCAACGCAGAGTATTATGACATCAACTATGCGAACAAGGATTGGTCAAGAGGCAGAGGGGTTATGACTGACGTGGGATTTCCGGCCAAATGTCAATACCATTCTGGCAGCTCACAGAGTATAGATATGATTCTGCAATATGGCCATAGAGTCAGCAATGATTATTTCAAAAAGAGTGATCATGTGATTCTTTTCTTAATAAGCCGAGCTTCTGGACCAGTTCCACAACTTCTCGATAGAAAGCGCCTCTAGCACCAAGTAACATTCCTGGCACATTGAAGGTGTGATGCCGGTATTTACCTTCGTATTTTTCCCGAAAGTACGGAACGCAATCGTAAGATATGGCCTTCCTCTCTTGATCAACCTCTTTAGCCTGATCTGGTGTATTCTTCTCAAATCGAAAGGTTGGATCAAGTGTATACGCTTCATTGAATGTTTTCTTAATACTCATATACACGCGCTGGGGTGGCATGCTTTTGAAATGTACAAAATGAACTCGGTAACCGTTCTTCGCCGTTCTGGTATCTTCCTGGTCAGGTCTTCTTCGCGTGTTCACTCAAGATCAACCATTTCCTGAGAGACAGACAGACAGACAGGGCACGCCATATAAACTGACTGGGGTGGATTACACCCCAACGCGTGTGTTTGTGTGATTAAAATAAATCACACAATTGTGAATTTCAAGCAACACGGGCATTTCTATCCTGTGTTTGTCTTTGTTACTGGTTTTCTTTTGAGCCGTTTACTTATGTACGGTCTGGTGGTGTCACAGTAGTTGGCGGAACTTGTATTTTATTTCCATTTCATTTTCAGTAATAAACAATATTTTGGTGCCTGTACAGAATGGATATATTTGATAATGCCCAGGAATGTCTCAACTAGTTTGATTTACAGCTCAAAGCTCACGAAAGCTCGCTCAGCATATCGGGATACTATCCACACCTTACCATTCATTTTAGGGCAGTAGTGAAGCACATCAGTGGTTCTAAAGATGAAACTCCTCCTCCCCTCACAAAAGAAAAACATGGTGTTGTTGTTGTTGTTGTTGTTTGAGTCTTCAGTCTTTTGACTGGTTTGATGCAGCGGTCCATGTCTCCCTGTCCTGATTTAATCGTTTCATCTGTACTATAACTACCACACCCTACATCCGAGGCAAACTGTTTAATATATTCTAACCTTGGTCTTCCCCTACAGTTCTTGTCCTCGCCGCTTCCTTCCATAACTAAGCATGACATTCCTGAGTGTCTTAGTATATGTCCTACCAACCTATCTCTTATCTTAATTAGCAGCCACCAGAAACCTCTTTCCTCTCCCACTCGTCTTAATACCTCTTCATTTGTTACCCTATCTACCCATCAAATCTTCATCATTCTCCTGTAACACTACATTTCAAACGCTTCAATTCTCCTCTTTCGTGCTGTACCAATAGTCCAAGTTT
This sequence comes from Meconema thalassinum, assembly GCA_946902985.2. NCBI lineage: Eukaryota > Metazoa > Arthropoda > Insecta > Orthoptera > Tettigoniidae > Meconema > Meconema thalassinum. The sequence continues at coordinate 303,474,134 of OX336396.1, read as the reverse complement.
CACTTTCATATAGTGCCGCGCTCCAGACAAAGGCTTTCAAAAATGAATTCCTAATACCTAAATCTATATTCGATGTCAACAGATTCCTTTTCTGTAGAAATGCTTTCCTTGCCTGAGCCAACCTACTTTGTATATCCTCTTTGCTTCCTCCATCACTGGTTATTTTTCTTCCTAAGTTGCATAAGTCACCTACTTCTTTTAGCTTTTCATGTGCCAATTTGATGTCCATAGAGGTATCGGATTTATTTCGGATGCATCCCAATATTTTTGTTTTACATTTATTGATTTTCATCATGAATTCTTTCCTCAAGACGGAGTCCATACCATTCATAAACTCATTCAAAACCTCAGGCGTGTCGGCCAAGATGTCATCAGCAAATCTCAGAGTTAAATATATAAATGATGATTTCTGGCCACTGTGATTTTTGTCCTCAAAGAAAGAACAGTAAAACTCAAACATGCATGGAACACAGCAGAAAAGTTTATTATGAAGAGAGCTCTCCTACCACCACAACTCTCCCCCACCCCCCAACAAATACAGGATATAGAAGTCATCGGTATTTAAAACTATAGAATTCATTATTACTAGCGAACCCGTGCCTGAACTGTCGCATGTTCATACACCACACTTTCCCCAATAGGTTTATAATGAGAGATTTAAGGGAGAAATGATTATAGAACACTATTTACATTTCAGTTAGAATTACAAGTTCTACGTTCCCTAACTTAAGAAGGCAATCACTGAAAATTGGATCATCATAACACTCACCGGTTATTCGATATTTATGAAATTATACGAATTGAGTACTCATTCCTTTGATTTACTGTTTCTGAAATCCATGCAAAATGATAAAGGAAATACCTCATAATATTAAAATGACATGAAACAGGCGTCACAGCGGCCAAAATGTGAAGTGGACATCAATAATGGAACGTCTTTTCCTACAGCAACAGTATCTGCAAAACGCTCACTATGTACATTTTTTAAAGAAATTATAGATAGTTATGAAATTAGAGTGCAATTCATCACTGCTAATGTGTATTCACTGTAATTCGAATGCTCATTTGTCACGATCAGTCGCCGCAGGTGGGATATATACTACTGAAATAATAAATATGATTGTTGCCGAAGTAGCATTTTAGATTAAGTAATTGATTTATATTATTTTTGGTGTGTTTATTTAGCGAGGAACTTTTTCTTCATATTTTAGGTTAAGTTTTTTTTTTTTGGAGTCGTTTCGGCCATCAAAGGACCACGATGTTCTTCACTCATATGATCTCTGTAATGCTTGTTTTCTCGTCTGCCAGTAGATCTTCATTCTTGACGAATGTTCAGCTCTCCTTTCTTCCGTCCACTTGCAGTGAGGGCGAGGCATCACAGATGTTAGAGGGTGTAGATTACTGGTTGATTTAACCGCCTTTCTGAACAGGTTCCTATCCCAAACCAGAGCTTGATTGATTCGAGCTTCTGTTAGGTCCTTTTTAACTTTCATCGACCATTTACAATAGGATTTTTTTTAGAGATTGGTGAGTGTATTCGATATGAAAGTCGATGATGCTCCATCCGTTCCAAATGTCCAAAGAAAGACATTCTCCTTTTTCTCATCACACTCACCAAATCTTCTATATGTTCAAATAATTCATTGTTATGTCTTCTTCTGTAAGTACCATTATCATTAACAGGTCCTAATATTTTCCTTAGAATTTTCCGATCCTTAAGTTCTAATTTTCTTTGTCATTTTGTTTGTCATCTGTAAGCATTCTGCAGCATACAGTGCTGACGACCTAATTACTGTGTTATAATGACAAAGTTTGACATTCCGGGACAAGCTTTTACTTTTGTAAATGTTTTTGCAGGTTTGAAAGGCACCTTCCAATTTGTTACATCTGCTCTCAATGGCAGCTATTTCTGAATTATTAGGGGTAATCCATTCGCCTAGGTATTTAAGTTTTCGGATTTTTTTAAATTTTTTTGCAGACCAATCGTGATGAATTTTGAGGCATCTTTGACATTTGTGATAAAATTAGTTTTATGGAAGGCCACTTTAAGTCCAGTTTTAGCAGCTATGCTTTGTAGTTTATTAAGTTGGTCAGTGGCCTCTTCCATTGAATTAGCGAACAAAGCAATGTCATCTGCAAAAGAGAGACAGTGTATATTCAGGTCTTCTTTTTTATAACCAATTCGAATACCATAATTATTTGGTAAGATTGTTAACCATTCTCTTATAATTTTTTCCAAGACACAGTTGAACAGCATCGGTGATCCCAGATCACCTTGTCTACAGCCAGTCTTGATTGCAAAGGCTTCGGACAATTCACCACGAAATTTGACCTTAGAAATGGTGTTTTCTAAGCTTGCTTTGAACAAATTAATTGATTTATTGTCTAGGCCAAACTCACGTAAGGTGTTAATTATTGTGTCTCTATGTATGCAATCATAAGCCTTTTGAAAGTCCACAAAAATCACAACATAAGGTTTTGATCGTACCGTACAGTAGGAAATTATGGTCTTAATGCTATGAATTTGTTCAGGACAGGATCTTGATTTCCTGAACCCAGATTGATATTCCCCTAACTGACGGTCTAATATCGGTTCTGCTCTGTTCAGAAGAACCCTTGCAAATATTTTGTACGTTACCGATACCAGTGAAATACCTCTATAATTATTTGGGTCGGATTTATCCCCTTTCTTATGTATAGGATGAATGATGGCAGAAGTCCAATCCTCCGGCAACTTTTCACTATGCCATATTTCTTCAATGGTTTTCTGGAGACAAATGAATGAGTCATTATCTGCATATTTCCATAATTCAGCCACAATACTATCCTCCCCAGAGGCCTTATTATTTTTTAGCGCCTTGATGATTTGTGTTATTTCTTCGACGGAGGGTGGTGAACTGTCGTGGTATGCAACGCTAGGAGAGAAAGCAAGTTGTTCAGTAGGTATTTCCGTGTTCAAAAGGGTTTCAAAATATTCTCTAAAAGCTTTAGCACAGTCTTTATTATTGAGATTAAGTTTACCATCAGATCCTCGGATGTGAAGAGTAGGGGCGACGTATTTAGACAGTTGGTGTTTAAAAGTTTGATAGAAATCCCTTGTTTTGTGCCTTTGAAAATCATCTTCAATTTGAATGATTTGTGATTTGTGGAAATTTCTTTTTGCCAATTTTAAAATTTTACAAGTTTCTTTCCTGATGCAGAGAAAGTTCTCAAGGTTCACATCGTCTTTCTTGTTATTCCACTTGATCCAAGCTTTTCTTCTTTCCTCTATTGCGTGATCACATTGACCGTTCCACCAAGGATGCTTTCGCGTTCTATCAAGGGGAATGGATTCCGAAGCCGCAGTAACAATGGCGTTCCTTAAAGTAAACCATGTTCCATCTTTTGGTTTGTTGTGGAGTGTTTCCGCAAAAGTGTTGTTATTTGACTTCAGACCACCGATGTTGTACTTTTGCGTTTTCATTCCCTTTTCAACATTCATTCTATTGTTCCTAAACGGAATACCTTTCATTTTAATAATGAGTCTATATTCGCATTACGCAGGACCTTCACATTTTGGATTTCACGATCAGATTTTTTTGATATTGCCACATGATCCAGTGGAAATTCACCCATAAGTGGATTTGGATGTCTCCATGTCTTTGCTTTCCGAGGAAGATGTTTAAACGCAGTAGATTTCAAAACTAGGTTGTTATTTTTGCAGGTGTCAATCAGCCGTTCGCCATTTTTGTTTGTTCGTTTATGTGCAGGATAGTTTCCAACTATATTCCTAAACTTTTTCTCTCTTCCTACTTGGGCGTTAAAATCACCGAGTAGGATGGTGGTGTGATGCGCTGGAATATTGTCAATCACGTCTTCTAATTGTCCCCATATTATATTAGTTTGCTCTCGGTCTTTCTTGTTTGACACGTTCGTCGGTGCATGAAAATTGACCTCGGTGTAGGCTTTATTAAGTGATCTAAATGACAATGTGGATAGTCTTCCATTGAATGATGTAAAATCCAGCACTGAATCAACAGCTTTCTTGCGGACTATAAAACCTGTACCAAGATGAGGGATGTTCGGTGTAACTCTTGTGCCAGGTATTCCTTTATAAATTCTGAATCCTTGAGACTCAAACGCTTCTTCATCACAAAATCGTGTTTCTTGCAATGCAGCGATGACAATGTTATGTTTCTTAAGAACATCCAATGTTTGTTTTAGTTTTCCTATCTGAAGAAGTGAGTTTATGTTAATTGTTGCTAAGTACATAATATATTTCTTCTTACATGACATTGCAGGCTCCCCAGACTCCGCTGGCCTACAAACTCCACAATACGTGGAGGTGGATTTATTACCACCTGGGTAATTACCACCTGGGGTAGATAATCCAGTACTTTGTGTTTCCATCATGAGTGAAGAAAAGAATTGAGAAAGGCTATCCCGAAGGATAGCGGGGGTATAACTGATGAGGTAGTAAGCCTCCCAGTATTAAAATCAGCCGCCCAATCTGGAACAGACGCTGTTTGTAGCCGCTCAATCTGAGACAGACGCTACCCTGATATGTGTGGACCACATACCTTTTACTCCTAATCTCCCGAGCACAAGGAGGCCCCTTCCGCCATTATTACTGTACCGCAGTTCAACCGCTCCACCAACAATGCCGTTGAGGACTTCACCGTAACCCTGGCAAGGGACCCTTGCAAGGTACTACCAGCCGGGTCAGCTGGACCTAGGTTTTTTAACGAGGTGTTACTCCTCCGACTCCTCCTTCCCCATTTCTTGCGAATAGGGCCCCGGACTTGCCACCGGTATAGTGGAGTTTTTAGGATAAGTATTTTTTATTTATTTTTAAAATTTTTAGCGGGCGGCTTGGGTAGCGTAGTTGGTAGCATGCTGAGCTTCTATGCCCAAGGTCGCGGGTTCAAACCCGGCCAAAGTCGTCGGTTTTTTTTACGAGTTTTAAAAATCCCTCGGTATGCCTTCCTTCGGAGGGGAAGTAAAGCCGGCAGTCCTATGTAATAGATTTATAGTACGATAAAGAACCTTCCACTAATTACAGTTGTGTGAAGCTAAATTATAGGTTATATTTGACTAACGATCTTAGGTTCCAACGTTCGTCACCAGGAGCCGACTGAGTTGGCATCTAGTAACAACGTTCAGAACTAGTCGGTGGTTGACGGTGGCGTTTGGTAGCAAAAGTTGGAACTACTTGAAAATCGAATGTCTGCAGTCCTTATGTGAATTAAAAACAGATAACACACACTAATACAGCCATCACAATAAACACCGGTTATCAGACAGATTCTACACACACCCAAAGTACACGGGGTTACATGACCGCGTTGTCGCAGACACTAAACTGAGGAACCAACCAACCTATTTTTTAGCGCAAGTTCAACTTCCCGTATATCACTGCTTTTAAATAAATGTGTACCTAAAATGCAAAATTCTCTTTTATTTACCATTCCTTTCATCGTATAAGAGCTCCAAAGTACGTATATTAATAATTTAATATGATTTCGAAGATATTTATTAAAAACAAGCAAACTAGAAAACATAAAAACATTATTGGAATGAACCACTTTATAAATACAACGAGAGCCACGATTTCAAAGAGAAAGTGTTAATCTTGCATAATATTACTTAAAATCGTGAATTAATGTATGCATGTCTACCCCTTATTATTCCCATTTTTCAACGGGGTCGGGGATGAGATGCGAGGGAAGTCTTTGTGGCGGATGGTTTTTACGGCAGGATGCTCTTCCAGATGCCAAACCTCATTAATTAATTAATTAATTTTTTTAACGTATGGTTTTTAGTGCCGGGAGTGTACGAGGACATGTTCGGCTAGCCAGAGGTTGCAGCTGCTTCAAGCGGACACCCATGGGGTGAGCTACATGTACCGTCCAATTTCAAGTAGTTCCGATTTACTCTACTAGACGTCACTGACACCTGGTGGTGAACGTTTGAATTACGATAGAGCGTTTCACGAAATCTAACCTAGAAATTTAGCTTCACACAAGTTTAGTTAGTGGAAGGATCTTTTATGTGCCATTAATCTATGACATGGAACTGCCGGCTTTACTTCCCTAACGAAGGAAGGCATACTGAGGGATTTTTAACGCTCTTAAAAAATACGACGATTTCGGCCCGGTTTGAACCCGCTATCTTGGGCACAGCAGTTCAGCATGCTACCAACTACGCTACCGAAGCCGACCTCATGACAAGAGCTAATGAGAGATGAAATCAACGATGTGAATGAAACTGGCAAGGATGTGCAAGGAAGCGGCCGTGGTCGGTCAGAAGGTACCGTCCCAGCATTTGCCTGGAGTTGAAAATGGGAAACCACAGACGGCCGACGGTGGGCTCGAACCCACGCATCTACCAAGTCAGCAGAGAGCTTGGTCCCTTGGCCTAAGACAGCGCGTTAGTGAGTGTAACATCCACTGTCGGTTTATTTTATTTACTCGTATGGTGAGTACAACAAGGAGTTCTTAATTCCAGATCCAACCACACAACAGTACTTACTGAAAGATGAAACAGGTCCCTGAGGCTTTCGGAGTAGGCATGAAGAGTGCAGTGCAGGTTGAGATGATCCATGGTCTTCTCCTCTTCACTGCACTTTTGGCTGGTTTGATGCAGCCTTCCATGCCTCCCTGTCCTGAGCTAAACGTTTCATCTCTACATAGCTACTACACCCTACGTCCGAAGCAATCAGTTTAACATATTCTAACCTTCGTCTACCCCTACAGTTTTTGTCCTCAACCTTTCCTTCCATAACTAAGCTTGCTATTCCCGGGTGTCTTAGTATGTGTCCTACCAACCTATCTCTTCTCTTCATTAGCAGTCGCCAGCAACATCTCTCCTCTCCCGATAGTCTTAATACCCCTTCGTTCGTAACCCTATCTACCCACCTGATCTTCATCATTCTCCTGTAACACCACATTTCAAACGCTTCAATTCTCCTCTTTTCTGCTGCACCAATACGCCAAGTTTCACTTCCATAGAGCGCCACGCTCCAGACAAAGGCCTTCAAAAATGACTTCCTAACACCTAAAGCTATATTCGATGTCAACAAATTCCTTTTCTGTAGAAATGCTTTCCTTGCCTGAGCTAACCTAATTTTATATCCTCTTTGCTTCGTTCATCCCTGCACTTAGGGCGCAAGAAATTACAGCGTCCATGCCAAGTACTCAGTCTGTTGAGGGGACACCATAGTTTTCTTGGGAGGTCATATCCATTCATTTTCTGAGTTGTATTTATCTCATGAGCATTAGTACCAGATGCTGAATTTGACCACTCTTCCTGCCAGCTCCGGTTAGGTTAAAATTGTCCCTCAATAGTCGGCCGGCCAACATACTTGCTGGTCTCCTGGATCGAAGTCGTTGTGGCGATGGGTAACAAAATTCATGGTGAACTGGTAAAGAGGGAGATGACTGGATCTTCTTTGCTTCTCTCAGCAGAGCTTACTTTCTCCTAAGGTGGGGTTGTAAAATCGTGAATTAATAAGGTAGTTTATAAATTACAATAAAATAACTTGTGGGGTGGAAAACACCCCACGCGTGTGCCTGCGTCTTAAAATTTGACGCGTATGCTTGAGGGTTAAAACGGTTCCTCCCTTGAGAATCGAGTGCATGCACTTCTCTTCTTGCTCAGCATGTCGATGATTGAATGTTTAATATCAAATATCAAAGCTTAAACATTCAGTTATAAGGTGCGTTCAAAAAGTAACGTGCCGGAGGCATAATTACAGAAACCAGTACCTATATGTTAGACGTATTGGCCCTGGCTGTTGAGGCACTTGTCCCACTGTGACACGAGGTGGTGAATGGCTGTCTCATAAAAATCCCTGGGCTGCGATGTGAACCAGTTCCGCACGTACAGCTGGACGTAGGCGTCAGAGGTGAATCGTTGGCCCCGCAGAGCTCTTTTCAGTGGACAAAAGATGGCGTAATCACAGGGAGACAGGTCTGGATTGTATGGAGGGTGGCCGAGAACCTCCCATTAGAATTTCTGCAGGAGTGCCGCGACTGTGTTGGCCGTATGAGGTCGTGCATTGTCGTGGAGCGACCACGGCGGCTATGACGTTCACTGTCTCTTGGCGGTCCTGGTTATTGAGTGTATCGACCAGCTGTTCGTTGTCATCGGTAATGCAGGGGGAGCCCCAGACTGGGCATCATCGGCTAACGACACCCGTCCTTCCCTGAAGCGCTTGTGCCACGCCTTGACCCTTGCAAGGGACATGCAGTGTTCGCCGTACACTTGTGACATTCGGCGTTGAATGTCCGTTCCCCCTACTTCTTCCTCTGTCAGAAACCGAACAACACCTCTTTGCTCTTCGGTTGACGCCTCCATGTCACTGTTTGGAATGCGACTGGCAGCGTTGGACGATTGAGGCATGCTGCTGCTCGCTTTGTATCGTCACGTGACGTGCACGCGTGCCCTCTAGCGACGGGCTGTGACCTCCCACGCTCTGGTCGGAAGCACACCTCGTTACACACGCCACGATTAGCCGATGTAGTCACCGGTTTGCGCATTCCAGCCTCCAGCTCGTTACTTTTTGAACGCACCTTATATTTTGTCATAAAAGTTTACTTATCCTGTCAATTGTATTATTCCATGCTCACATTTGGTAATTGTAATTATTGATGAAGATGAAATACTAGAATATAACCCTTGGGAACTGGCGTGAAAAGGTATATCACGAGGACTGGCGCCGGGTCATTTAGACTCATAGTGTGTCGCTCCCTTTTTGTCCTAGTCGTACGGTGTCTTCCTATGAACTATTCCCAATATAAAATAATGTTTATTTATATTTTTCAAATTTAACATGCAGAAAGTATAATTGGCCTTGATAATGGAGGCAAAGCAGTCATCTCAATTTTTTTGAACAAAGGTGCTGATGACCAACGTGTCCCCAGACCCTAAACATGGATCAACAATAAAGTGAGCTATGTTATTGTGCTGAACCAAAATAGTTGGTTTTTATTTTTCGCCCTTTATTTTTCAGATTGTCCCGACTAACGTAAGCCGAAAATTGTCACGTGAGGAGTGGTGCCATGGGTAAATCTGACCCGACTGTAAATAATTTAGAAATAACTTGAGTGTTCAGAAAGCTATGGGCATGTTTCTTTTGCAGGGTGACGTTCAAGGAAGGTACAGTAAGCGACAGGGAATAAGGGCTGACCAAAACGAAAATATAGAGCATTATTTAAGTTTCGGGTGAAAAATACCCATGCGCCAGTCCTCGCTGATTACAATTTGGTATTTACATTAATTTAATTATGAATAAGGAAATTTTCTGATATGATTCAGACCTATCTCTACATAATTAATGAAAGTTAGCGAAGTTCCCCTTTAATCCTCCACCGTAATCTAATAGACGCTATACAGTCAAGTTACATAGTTCTTATTATACTGTGCAGTGGTGGTCTAGGGCAGGGGTTCTCAACCTTTTTCAACAATCGTACCCCTTTAAAAAAACATCCTGCGTACCCACCTTTCTTAGGTAATAATAATGGTTATTAAAAATGTAAAAGGTATTTAGTTAGTATGGTTTAACCTTTGTAATTTTATAAGGAAATATATTTTAATAAATCAAAATATAGTTGTTTTTCAGTTCCTTTTCCCAAAGGGTGATTTTTGCAATCATTAGTTTTCATTTCAACATAGAACATATCAGAAACACTATCTTGCATACACTTGTTCCAAATGTTCAGTTTTTCAAAAATATCACTTAAATAGGCCAATTTTAAAAGCCAACCAAAGTCATTGAGTACTGATAATAAATTAGAATTGTGCTTGGTAAAGAAAATATGGAAGCCTCCGTGGCTTAGGCGGCAGCACGCCGGCCTCTCACCGCTGGTTCCGTGGTTCAAATCCCGGTCACTCCATGTGAGATCTGTGCTGGACTAAACGGAGGCAGACAGGTTTTTCCCCGGGTACTCCGGTTTTCCCTGTCAAAATTTCATTCCAGCAACACTCTCCACTATCATTTCATTTAATCTGTCATTCATTTAATCATTGCCCCAGAGGAGTGCGTCAGGCCTCGGCAGCCGGCACAGTTCATATCCTCGCCGCTAGATGGGGGCTTCATTCATTCCATACCTGTCCCGGTCGGAGACTGGAAGCAGGCTGTGGATTTTCATTTTTCAAAGAAAAGATGCAATTCATTGTGGAGTTCAAATACACGCACCGTGAATAACTCACACAGTAGTCACGGCACGAAGCTCACTGCACATGTGGAGCGAGTAGAAGGATGGCCTACCGCGTACCCCCTGAAATGTTTCCCGTACCCCTAAGGGGTACGCGTACCACATATTGAGAACCCCTGGTCTAGGGGATATGCGTGCTTGATATTTAAAAGCGGTTAGAATCTTACCTCAGCAGATTTTCTTGGCTTTCCGAACTTTGTTTCATTGTTTGCGCCTCGTGTTTCATTACATTGTGTTTTATTATAATTCACAAAATTCTCCTCTCCTCTCACAAGGTTGAGTGTACCCGCTTCTAGCCAACAGCCCCAAGAAAACTCCAGCCCGGGTCTCGGGAGTGACAGGTAAGAATGCTAGCCACTACACCATGAGGTGGTCTATGGCTTAGCGCTCGTGGGAATATGATTGTTAGTAAACACAGACAAGGAAATAAGCGGTTTCGGTGGCGAAGTTGGTAGCTTGTTGAGCTCCTATGCCCAATGTCGCAGGTTCAAATCCGACCGAAGTCGTCGGATTTTTAAAAGCGTTACAAATTCCTCAGTATGCCTTCCTTCGGAGGGGACGTAAAGCCGTCGGTCCCATGTCATAGATTTATGGCATTTAAAAGAACCTTCCACTAATTACACTTGTGTGAAGCTAAATTATAGGTTATATTTGACTAACGCTCTTAGGTTCCAACGTTCATCACCAGGAGCCGACTACGGCATCTAGTAGCCAAGTCCACAGATTGGTGTCATGGACGGTAGCATTTGGTAGCAAAAGTAGGAATTATTTGAATATTGAATGGCTGCAGTCCTTGAAATAAAACAGCCATCACAATTAATTCCGGTTAACAACAGATTCTACACACAGCTAAAGTACACGGGGCTATATGACCGCGTTGTCGCAGCCCCTAAACTGAGGATCCAACCAACAGATAAGGAAAGGGTTATACGTGGATATTTGCAATGTTTGGGAAGGTATCCGAGACTGTTGCGATTTTCTTAAACCTCTGCACAATCCGGACGGTGCTCTGAAGGAGAACTTCGGAATATTAAAAAGAATTAATAAATATAAATTTAATTAAAAAGCACGTGATTAAGGGGACTACTCGATTAAGATGGACTTCCTTCCAAGCTTCACGAAGTGCGTCCATCATTCTTTGCAGAAGGACAGGCCGTGGAAATTCCACTCGCTTGTACCTGACTAGTGTGTGCATCATGCGGATGTACAAGCGCTCAATCTCATATTGTTTGATAACGCGATGGCCGCTGTCTTTGAGGATGAGAGCTGGTTAGGGCAACTCATATAAATATACAAGTGTTTTAATGTGAATCAGGGAACGAAAATTACTTTCAGTTCTTTTTTTCAAATCGTGAATAAAAATCATTTGCTCATTGCAGTACGATTTGTTTTTGTTCAGGCCTATTGCTTGCCACGGTGGGTGAGTGGTTATCTTGTCGGACTACCAACCCCCCCATGCTTGCAGGTTCGCTCCTGGCCGTGGTAAGTGATTTTTGAAAGGCAACAAAAATCACGGCTTGCATGTCATACGTTGTTGGCATGTTAAATAACCCATTTGAATTCAGTAGGCCGTGTGCATAATGGCAAAATTAATCTCGGGATTCTCCGCCAACATGAAGTTCCTTCTTTCTCTACTAGAAAGCGCTATAGTGTCAAGGAACTTAGATACCTAATCTCCTTGACATTCATAGCGTTCCAAGGAGGACAAAATTCGACATGCAAAGCTGCCCTCTGGGCGCAAATAACAAAGCTTGCATCCGGAACCCGAGGCCATACGATATGTATTTCTTCTTCTTCTTTGCCTGGGCCGATAACCTAGATGTTAGGCCCCTTAAAACAACAATTATCATCATCATCATCATCTTCTTCTTTGTTCGATTTTGGCCTACTTTGGACCACGGGAAACAATTGACTTGCTGATTAGTCATTTTTTCTGCTCCCAGAAACTCTTCATCCTTTCACTGTGGATTCTCTTCGTTTCTTCCGACCAGATGTTCTTGGCTCTTCTCCTTTGCTTTTCCTGGAACCCCTTGAATGCATCAATCGTAACTCGAAACACCTCTCTATTCCAGATCTCATTTGGACTGACCCCAAATTCCTCCATATCCTTTCTTATTTCATCTACCCATTTTGTAGTTGCTTTTATCTTGGTGATGTAATTAAAGATCTTCGTTAGTCGACTATCGCTCATTCTCGTAAGGTGTCCATAGAAGTTCAATCTTCTCTTCCGTATGGTATCTGTGATTTGTTCTGCTTGTCCGTAAAGATCTTTGTTTCGCCTCTTCCGCCATGTATTTATTTATTTATTAGCATATGTATTGTTATTTACATCAGCCCTGCTTTCTATTTATTTGACACTTACGTCTACATTTTTTTTTTTACAATTTGTGAGAAATGACTGTTCGCAAGGGGCAGATGAGCTCCTAGTATCGCGCCTTATCAATACCAGCACTAAACAGTAACACGTAGCGGCTGGCCCATTAGGACTCCCGGACGGTGTCCTTCCTGGAGAACAAAAATGGTTTTCAATTTTTTCTCTTGATATTTTGAATCAAAAATTGAACTCTTAACAACGCTAAGAAGATTACATATCAGTGCAAATCTGTAGTTCTATCAAAGAAGATTAGGGAACTCATGACTCTTTTGAATAGAGATTTTCAGAGAAATGTTCGTAAAGACAGCCTAAGCAGCAGTACTATGACAAGATCTGTACTGATTTGGAAGAAGAAAATAAAAAAGTAACATGAGAAGGGTCTTTCAACATATTTCCACGTTAAGAAAGAAGTTTCAGCCAAGAATTGGAATGGTCAAGGATGCTAATGGTAATGCGATTAATGATGGTGAAGAGATTAAACAGAGATGGAAAGATTATACAGAGGACTTGTATGGTCTAGAGATAAGAAGTGACGACTCATTACAAGAGGCAGATTTTGATCTAGAACCACCAGTGTTAGAAGATGAAGTCAGAATAGTTTTAAAGTCATTGGCACAAAACAAGGCCTCAGGAACTGATGGATTTCCAGCTGAAATATGGCAAGCAACAGAAGAAACGTCTGTTAAAGTTTGAACTGCAATATGTCAACAGATTTGGAAAACATTCACTTGGCCCACAGATTGGAAACGATCCATCTTTATTCCTATACCCAAAAATAGAGACCTGTTGGACTGCTCCAGCTATCGCACAATTGCTCTGATACCACATGCCAGCAAGGTGATGTTGAAAATCATACAACAAAGATTAGAACCTTACATGGAACGTGAAATGTCCGCTACTCAAGCTGGTTTTAGGAAAGGTAGAGGAACCAGGGACATTATTAGTGATGTACTTGGATGATGGAAACAGCAAAGGAGTACCAGAAGGAGCTGTACATGTGCTTTATAGATTACAGGAATTCCTTTGATAGTGTGAATCAAGTGAAGATGTGGAATGTACTTAGACAGATGGGCATACCTGAACATTTCATTGTCCTGATGCGTAACCTATATTTGGGACAAGAAGCCAATGTTAAAACTGAGCATGGTGAAACAGAGTGGTTCCCTATTAGTAAAGGTGTGCGACAAGGCTGTATACTTTCGCCTTAATTATTCAATCTGTATGCCAAGTACATCATGAGGAAATCTGGATTGGATGAGTCACCTCATGGTTTTAAGATTGGTGGATTGAATATAAACAACTTGAGGTATGCAGATGACACCACTTTGGTTGCTGAAAGTAAGAAAGAGCTCGAGGATATCATTATGAAAGTTAAAGAACAGAGTGAAACCATGGGCTTGTACTTGAAAATCAACAAGGCAAAACTAATGACAACAGGTTTACCATCCAACATTATGATAGATAATAAGATAATCACAGAGGTGAATAGTTTCTGTTTGTTGGGATCAACCATTGGTAGTAGTGGCTCAAGCAGTTAAGAGATTCGCTGAAAACTTGCCCTAGGAAGAGCAGCTTTTAAAGGCCTGGATAAGATCTTCAAGTGTTCCGATGTTTCTTTCCCTACTAAAATTAGAATGGTTAAGGCACTAGTCTTTCCCATGGCTACATATGGTTGCGAAAGCTGGACCATAAGAAAACGAGATAGGAAGTATATTGATGTTTTGAGCTCTGGTGTTGGAGAAGGATACTGCGTATTCCTTGGACAGCCAAGAAGGCAAATGTATGGATGATTCAAAAAATAAAACCAGATCTGTCTCTTGAAGCAATGATAACAAGATTACAGCTGTCATATTTTGGACACATTATGAGGCGCTCTGTTTCGTTGGAAAAAACAATTATGCTTGGAAAGGTGGAAGGGTCTCGGAGACGAGGGCGGCCAGCATTGAGATGGATCGACTCCAACAAATCCAACATGAACCCTCATACTCTCAAGGTAACGATATATCTTTACCCATGCCTGGTGCGAAAACTATCAGGGTAACGATATATCGTTACCTCGTCGGCACCCGCTGAAAACTTGAATAAGTAATACATTTCCTCGTTAGATCGCACAAGCGTGTTAAACGAAGGTAGCCAGATTCCAATATTCATTAATTCTTATAGTTTGCGCAGTGTTTCTTGTTTATTTGCCGCGGAAATACGGGTTGTTTATGTTTCCGAACACGCGGTTAGCTGATATTGAGTCGTAATAATAGTGGTCATTTTTTGTGCTGTCTTTATTGGTTAATTGTTAGAATATAGTCAGTTGGTCATTAGTATATGTGTAGAAGTATCATTTGAAGCATTTTCTGTTAGGTTTGGTTCAAATTAGCTGTGTCCTAGCATACTGTGGGCACAATAGCCTAGCGTTTATTTTTTATTTTTATCATGGCTGCGTCGTCTTCTCGGTTAGAGGATCTCCTGGACTCAGGAAATTACCGTACCCAAAGGGAATATTTTACAAACCACACATTTCTATAATTTTTGGTACATCCTGTTGATTATAGAAATAATTTTTTCTCAGAAGGTCTATTGCAAGGTCTTGTAGGATCGAATGTCCACAGTTCGTGGCATTGTGATACCTGTCAATGCAAAAACAATTTGCATTTTCTTAACATTTAGTGTACTTTTATCAGAAAATTGCCGCCAACTTTCTGCATACCATTTAAACTTTTTTTTATATAAATCTGAAACCAGGGCACATAACGGTATCAGATCAAGAACATGTATGAACAACTATGTTGTCTTTATAATATCATTGCCTATGTGACCCAAAGTATGACAAGGTTAATTATAATGAGTTCTAAAAACACATTTTTCTGCATAAAAAATATTTTATTTAAAAAAAAATATTTTTGTTCAACCTCATAGGTAAGATACGACCTTGAACTATTTTTCTCTCATATGCGTGGCATTTAAGCTATATCTGTGTTTTGTTTCGTTGTGATACCCGTTAATGCGCAGGTGTTATAACGTTTTAAAAACAATGGGTAATTTCGTCAGAAAACGACTGACGGTCTTCAAGCATACCACCCAAAATGGCCTGAGAGCAAGAGGGTGAATATGGCACTGAAGGATCTGAAGTATATGGCTGAAGACCGAATCATATGGAGACAGTCCATCCATGCAGTCGCTAGGAGTCGACGCCGACTTGATGGAACCTGATCATCATCATCATCAATAATCAAGACTGTGTTTTCTGAAATCAAACTCAGCGCCCAGTTCACTGGTCAGGATGGAGTTAGGGACTCTCAGCCTTCCGTCCGAGGGGGTGAAATGTAAGGTTTCTGGCGCGCTTGTTGGCGGTTTGAAAGGGATGAAGTGTGCGGGCAGTTGTCTTAAGCCGGGCGGAGTCCTTACAGCTCTATAGCACCGGCAAATATTTCATCTCCCCTTGCCCCTCTGTCGGCGCAGAAATTATATGCACGCAAGTTTGGAGATAAATAGCAAAATAACCAAAAGGTCTACAGTAAAACAAGTAACATCACCAGTTTCCTTGCTTAATTTTGCGTTGATTGGTGATAAAGGTAATTTAATGAAACGTACTTCAATATATTGTATGGCAGGTACCAGTATAATGTAAAAAGTACCGTTTTTGGCGGGTTTCGAGAGAAACGTCGACTTAAGAAATTCACAACTCTCAACGTCGTTGTGCTACTGTAACCAAATTTGAATATTTCTTAGTCTGATATCAAGAATATTGAGTAAAAACGCTATATTTTAATAGCACATAAAATTAACTCGATTTTAATCTTTTTATTTCTTCTGCCAAGAGATACGAGGAAATATACCGTGATCGTCCTCCTGACCCAAGAGTCTGCCAGCCGCCACTGCTTAAGGGGCTCCTACATTGCCCAGGCTAATATCCAGCTTAGTATTTACGTTTTTCTCGGAAACTAAATACTAACAGGAAGTAATCAGGCATGTCCTTGAAGACTCTCTCCTTAGTTTAACACAGGTATTTTGAAAATTAAATGTAGTTTATATGTTTCAAGAATCTTTTTAAGATTATATAATTTTAACAGAATTTTCATGAGCAATTAACCCGCGAGGACTGGCGCATGGGTATATTTGACCCGAGGCTTAATAATACTCTATATTTTCGTTTTGGTCAGCCCTTATTTCCTGTCGCTTACTGTACGTTCCTTCCTAGCCTTGAACTTCACCCTGCAAAAGAAACACGTCCATAGCTTTTTGATCACTTAAGTTATTTCTATATTATTTACGGTCGGGTCAGATTTACCCATGGCGCCAGTCCTCGCGTGACAATTTTCAGCTTACGTTAGTCGGGAGAATTTATAAAAATAAAATAAAAATAAGAAGGAAAATGCACCTATTTTGGTGCAGCACAATCACATATCTCACGTTCTTGTTGATCCATGTTTAGGGTCAAGGGACACCTTTGTCGTAAGTTCCTATGTTTCAAAAAAATCGAGATTACTGCTTTGCCGCCATTATCAAGGCCAAATTTACAGTTACGAATATTGCCATTTCTCTGCATGTTACATTTGAAAAATTTAAATAAACCTCATTTTATATTGGGAATAGTTCATAGGAAGACACCGGGTGTAAAATTACTTCATTAAAACCCGTACGACTACGACAAATGACCCGGCGCCAGTCTTCGTGTTATTTTTTTAGCCTACTTTCGATTTTTGAAAAAAAAAAAAAATGAAAGCAGACTTATGAGATCTACACAGGGCCAAAAATTGTGTGTCTGTCTGTGTGTGAGTGTGTGTACTCTGGATGTCTGCCCCCCCCCCCCTATCAATTCGAACACGGTGAAACCGAATTGAACGAAATTTGGTATAGAGGTAGAACTAACAAAGCCTACCTCAGTGTCATGCTTTAAATCACCGCCATCCTGATGGAAACGTAATGGCGACCACCTAAATGTTCAATGCTTAAATCAAATTATGACTAACCTAATCATCCGATCTCTAACAAATTTTGCAACATATATTTATATGGCGAGCGTCTTTTGACTAAACTACGAGGTCATCAACCCAATAGTTTGCAGATGGTGGCCATGTATGTGTGCAAATTGATTCCCCCTATCAATTCAAACACGGTGACACCGAATTGAACGAAATTTGGTACAGAGGTAGCACTAGCAAAGGACACCTCAGTGTCATGTTTTATATGGTCGCCATCTTGATGGAAACGTATAGTTCATCCACTGTAAGTTTGCACTTTTTTGACAGCTGGGTTTGCCAACCTTCTTAAGGAAAGACTCAATTTATAACCTGTAGTCCATACAGATAAATACAAGTTTTATTCACAAGTAAGTTTTTTCAGGTTATTTTTTCGCTTGTTCCTGTAATTTTGAATATATTGTCAACATATTCTGTCGGCCAGACTGAAAAGTTGCCTTATCAAACTGAACTACCACGTGCTCGTGGTATAGGCGTGCGGTTGGTAATGGACGCTTTACTGTGTTCATCCGCCAGAGAAAATAACGTGTTAATTATATTAAATAATAATAATTATAGTTGATAGCATTGCGCAAAGTCGTCTGGAAGTATTATTTCCATTTGAACGCGTGTTCACTTTTCAGATAAATATATAGTGGTTACCTTAAATGTTGAGTAAATAATATTACTGTATGTAGCCTGAGATGTCTGCAGGTCGGGCATCTTTGTTTTGAATATCGAGTCGGAAGCAGATACGGAATTTCTTGTTCAAGATATTTATTTTATTTCTCTCTTTTTGATGGTAAAGAAAAAAGGCAGCAGAACTATTGATTTCCCCAAGGACATTGGCCTGGTGAATAATTTTCTTATGACATGATTTGTGCAAAAAAAAGTAGGCCTAAAATATGAGTTGTTGTGTAGGCCAAAAAGTTAACTTATATGGTGAAATGTTTCGTACGTTTTATTTTAATATCAATCCAACAGGTCAAATAATGATCGTATCGTCTTAAAGACATCTTACACCATACCTTAGTACGTTAAGCATTTTCCTCGAGCTGTGAAATGATGGGCCTAAAAAAATTCCACTCTCACATTTAAGTTATCATCTGCTGTGTCATAGCCAAGGTCTTGGTCATAGCGCGTCCAATGATGAAACATTCAGTCAGCGAGCCGTCGGTGTGTTTTAGGTGTGCTGTTAGAACTATTATTTGATAAATATCACAAATAAATACAAGTTTCCTTTAAAAAGGGCAATGCATTGATTTTGTAAGATGAATGTAGGTTTTGGCAACTCATAACAGCTGTAGACACCTTGACGGAATTGGTAGAGGCGGATTGATATGTTCTGTTGGAGTGTTTGTTCCCGCGAGAACTGTCAAAAAAGTGCAAACTTACCGTAGATGAACTCTAATGACGGCCACCCAAATGTTCAAAGCTTAAATCAAATTATGACTAACCCAATCATCCGATCTCTTACAAATTTTGCAACAACATATATTTATATGGCGAGCGTCTTTTGACTAAACTACAAGGTCATAAACCCAATAGGTTGCAGATGGCGGCCATGTAAGTGTGCAAATCGATTCCCCCCATCAATTCAAACACGGTGACACCGAATTGAACGAAATTTGGTACATAGGTAGCACTAGCAAAGGGCACCTCAGTGTCATGTTTTATACCGACGCTATCTTGACGGAAACGTAATGGTGGTCTCCCAAATGTAAAAAGCTTAAATCAAATTACGACCAACCTAATCATCTGGTCTCTACCAAATTTTGCAACAACATACCTTTATGTGAGAAGCGTTGTTTGACAAAGCTACAAGGTCATCAATCCAATTGTTTGTATATGGCGGCCATGTGAGTGTGCAAATCGATTCCCCCTATCAATTCAAACACGGTAAAACCGAATTGAACGAAAGTTGGTACAGAGGTAGCACTAGCAAAGGGCACCTCAGTGTCATGTTTTATATCGCCGCCATCTTGACGGAAACGGAATGGCGGCCACCCAAATGTTAAAAGCTTAAATCAAATTACGACCAACGTAATCATTTGATCGCTACCAAATTTTGCAACAACATACCTTTTTGTGGGAAGCATTGTTTGACTGATCTACAAAGTCATCAGCTCAATAGTTTGCAGATAGCGGCCATGTATGTGTGCAAATCGATTCCCCATATCAATTCAAACACGGTGAAAACGTATTGAATGACATTTTTTACAGAGGTAGCACTAGCAAAGGGCACCTCATATTCATGTTTAATATCCATAAAGCACGTTGTATTTCAACAAGCTACTACTACCATCATTCAATTATACTCGTTGAAAAGTACAAAGAGTTGTTTCAATACCCATGCATTTAGGAGAAAGTAGGCTATATGTTCTTTACTGAACAACTTGTTTCACACCAGTTCTCAATGGTTAATAAACATAGAATTGCGCACGAATGTGCATAGAAATACATAGAAATCCCTGGATGCCCGCATATGTTGGTGAAGTTGGGAAATCTCCTGGCCGGTCAATCAGGTGAAGTACTATACCATCTGGCGTCTATAGTTCGCGTGACGTAACAAGTGAACAATCTTGCTGGATTCCCCAACATGAGAGTCTGACTGAACCCACACGGGAGTTCAACTATAATTACTTGGATCGCCAGGAATGTGCAATTAACAGTACCGTACATCCAATCCGCGATGACTGATGGCGCCACCTTCTCCGGAAATAGGCGAGTGTTCCTGATAATGTAGCCGCCAATCATATGTCTGTCACTCACTCACTCACTCACTCACTCCAATTCATTTCAATGGGGAATCTGTTTCGTTACACATGACGCTTAAATATGCAACACGGCCCCCGTCAAACATGGTCTAGAGGAGTTCATAGCAGGGGTTCGACCAGATTGGAGATGAGTAGGCGATACAATCCTACACATCCGCCCAATCGTATTGGGCAAATAGTGAATGTCTTCCCGCTATCCTTGTCGTATGTACAGTAGTTCATTAAATCCATCACTGCGAGCGCTAGTGTTGACCCATACATGGTCAAATCAAAATCGAAATATACTGAGCGGCAAAAGAAAACGATCACTTGAAAAATTCAACATTACTTTCATCAAATCAAAAATATGAACGCGCTAGGCCTAGTACAGTACACACTGTAGTTATAGCATGGAAGTAAGGTTAGTTGGTTTCCTGGATGCATTACCATTCCTCATGTCATTGCTTCACTTAACAATAGCGATTCATTGACATGATGCTGTTTCCCGCGGAAAGATGTTATCGCTACGCTATCGTCAACAATACAATGTTTTACTCCTATTTCCTTTGCCTCTCTTTGGCATAGGAAAAGATCAATGCAGCCACATCCTCAGGTGTTCTTGTGCAATTCAGAAACGAATATGCGCTTGAGGCCTGAAGATGTCGCCAGGGCAGTGTCTCTGACAGAAAATGGTGGCGCGCACATCTTTCCGCGGGAAACAGCATCATGTCAATGAATCGCTATTGTTAAGTGAAACAATGACATGAGGAATGATAATACATCCAGGAAAACAACTAACCTTCCTTCCATGTTATAAACAGTAAGTTACGTACTGGACCTAGAGCGTTCATATTTATGATTTAAATGAAAGTAATGTTGAATGTTTCAAGTTATCTTTTTTTTTCGGTCAATGTATCTACTTCCGTTTTGACTAACAAGCAGTTAGACCACATCCTTTGTCGTATATACAGTTGTTCACTAAATTGATGTAAATTTAATTATTTCTCTTCTTTTTAGCCTATTTTCACTTTATGAAAAAATAGGTTTTCACTTTATGAAAAAATAGGCTTATGAGATCACCTTTTGTCCGTGTGTCTGTGTGTGCGTGTGTGTGTGATTCGTGTGTATGTCCCCCCTAATAACGTCTAAACGGCTGGAGCGATTTCAATGAAACTCGGTAAGATCATAGCACTATTCTGGACGACCCCGACCGTGCTTTTCAAATTTTATTGTGACTCACTAATCCAACATGGCGGCTGTGCGAAATATTTCACCAGCATTCAGTATCTTCGAAACTATTACAGATATCACCTTCAAATTTTGTACGGTAATAAAGGGCACTACTGGAAGTTCACCTATAAGAATTCCAAAAATCTGATAACTAAAAAATCAACATGGCTGCCAAGCGAAGTTGAGACTTTTAAATAGACTTTTCTCGCGATTTAACCATCCAAACGTAATGGAATTTGGTACAGCAAATGTTTATACACATTGTAATGCACTGGTGTCTAATTTAGTTGAATTGTTTACATAACCTCAAAATGGCGGCTGTGCGAAATGTTTCACTGGCATTCTATATCCCCGAAACTATTACAGATAGACTATCACCGTGAAATTTTGTACGGAGATAAAGGGCACTGCTACAAGTTCATCTAGAAGCTACGCAATAATTTTCCTATAATGGTGCATAACTCTACGACCTATACATATAACAATCCAAAATGGTGAGCATCCGAAATATTTTGACGGCTCTCAATATGTGCGAATCTATTACAGCAATCAAACTGAAATTCTGTATGTTGATAGAGGCAATTAACGTAAGTAGATATATGAAAATAGGCTTTAGTTCTTCACGGAACTACTTGTTATTATCCTAAAATCCTATTTCCCAAGTTATGTTTTCAACATTGAGCCACCCATACAAATCGTTATCTTCATGGGTCCTTTCATCACCATCCTTGTCAGAAACGGGCAGCCCTTAACACTCTTGTTAAACAGATCAAGGACGGTGTGTGAAAAGGGCAAGTTAGACTTTCCAGAAAATTGGCTACTCGATGAGACAGATTAATGAAGTGTTGCTTCCTGTACCGAAAGACAGATCATCGCAGAATCCTTCTGCTGCGAAATCGGCCTATCTGCCATACGTGCAATCTCTCTTGGACAGGATTAGCATTATTCTAAGAAGACATAATATCAAAACCATATTCAAGCCTAATGTCACCGTAGGCAAATCCTTGCGGTTAGTCATGGGTTCAGTTGGTCTTAACTGTGCTGGAGTATATAAGATTCCATGTTTCTGTGGTTACGTATATATTGGACAGACATGTAGCCGAATCACTACATGGGTCAATGAACATCGTAGGCATTTTCGTCTTTGCCAACCAGAGAAGACAGCGGTTGCTGAACATGACATACAGTATGATCATCGAATTCTTGTTGATGAAACTTCTGTCACCTGTATGGAGAAACATTTCACAACTCGTATAATTCGGGAGGCGAATGGAATAAGTAAACAACCACACAACCTTAATAGAGGTGATGGTTATCATGGCTGCCCTCGATAGTTCCATTACCAACATGTTCTTAGTCTCAGGTCATGGAGTAACTATTTGTATCGACACGACTTCCTAACTTATACCATTAGCTATGGAGGCTACATGGCTTTGTTTACTTATTCCTTCCTTCTTTCTTTCATTCTTTCTTTCTTTCCTTCTTTCTTTCTTTCTTTCTTTCTTTCTTTCCTTCTTTCTTTTCTTCTTTCTTTCTTTCTTTCTTTCTTTCCTTCTTTCCTTTCTTCTTTCTTTCTTTCTTTCTTTCTTTCTTTCTTTCTTTCTTTCTTTCTTCTTTTGTTCTTTCTTTCCTTCTTTCTTCTTCTTTCTTTCTTTTCTTTTTTCTTTCTTTCCTTTCTTTCTTACTTTCTTTCTTTCTTTCTTTCCTTCTTTCTTTCTTTCTTTCTTTTCTTCTTTCTTTCTTTCTTTCTCTTCTTTCTCTCCTTCTTTCTTTTCTTCTTTCTTTCTTCTTTCTTTCTTTCTTTCTTTCTTTCTTCTTCCTTTCTTCATTCTTTCTTTCTTTCTTTCTTTCTTTCTTTCTTTCTTTCTTTCTTTCTTTCTTTTCTTTCTTTCTTCTTTCTTTTCTTTCTTTCTTTCTTTCTTCTTCTTTCTTTCTTTCTTTCTTTCCTTCTTTCTTTCTTTCTTCTTTCTTTCTTTTCTTCTTTCTTTCTTCTTTCTTTCTTTTCTTTCTTTCTTCTTTCTTTTCTTTCCTTCTTTCTTTCTTTCTTTCTTTCTTTCTTTTCTTTCTTTCTTTCTTTCCTTTCTTTCTTTTCTTCTTCTTCTTCTTCTTTCTTCTTTCTTTCTTTCTTTCTTTCTTCTTTCTCTCCTTCCTTTCTTTCCTTCTCTTTCCTTCTTTATTTCCTTCTTTCTTTCCTTCTTTCTTTCTTTCTTTCTTTCTTTTTTTCTTCTTTCTTTCTTTCTTTCTTTCTTTCTTTCCTTCCTTCTTTCTTTCTTTCCTTCTTTCTTTCTTTTCTTCTTTCTTTTCTTCTTTCTTTCTTTTCTTCTTTCTTTCTTTCTGCTTGTCGAACCTTGATACAGGGACAAGTAGTTGTATCGAAACGTTGGTTATTAATGTTTCACTCAACCTAATAGACCCAACGCTATATTATATATTGAGTTCCCAGGCTGAAGGGATAGAAATGTGAATTTTTAGCCTACTTTTCACATTTTGCAAAAATGAGGAAAAATTAGAATTATGAGATCGGGCAAATGTGTGTCTGTCTGTCTGGCTGTATGTCTCCCCCCCCCCCCCCCTATCAACTCATAAAGGGCTGTCCCAATCGAAAAAACATTTGGTAGGTGTAAAGATCTATACCTGAATATCTCACGGCCATATTTGAAAATGATGTCAGTGCTACCAACTGCTGAAAAATCGCATTTGAAATTTGAGCTCCATGTTGGATATCTTGGAAGGTATGAATGGAAGTTATTTCAAAATTAGCACACGAATAGATAATAATTTGCAGTTTAATTTCCATGAGGCCATACATGGCAGTGTTGCCAAAATAATTATAAGCCTGCTGATAGGTCCAAATTTTAAATGCATATAACTTCTACACTATCAATTGGAATTCAACCAAATTTCGTATGTGCTATGTGTACGTAAGCAGATATGACTGAGCGTATTCGTAAGAGCCTCCAGAGCTGCCAACTGTTAATAAATGCTCTCAATTTTTTTGTATCCAAATGCCTATATCAGAAAGTATTTAAGCCGACAGCTTTAAACTAGGCACACGTATAGTACCTGACATTCGATATTAATTTGGAGTAACTTATATACGTCAGTGCTACCAGCATGATTCTAAGCCTGCTGAGAGGTCCAAATTTAAATACATGTAACTTCTATACTATAATTTGGATTTCAACCAAATTTCGAGTGTGCTATGTGTACCATAACAGATATGACTATGTCGATTCTTAAGAGTAACCAGGGCTGCCAACTGTTAATAAATTCTGTCTGTATTTTTGTTACCCAATTATCAATATATCAGAAAGTATGCAAGCCATAGCTCTAAACTTTGCACACGTATAGTACCTGGCATTCTAGATTAATTTGGAGTAACTAATATAGGCCTACGTCAGTGCTGCCTACATGATTCTAAGCCTGCTGATAGGTCCAATTTTAAAATGCATGTAACTTCTATACTAACTAATGGATTTCATCCAAAATTGACACAACAGTAGATCATATTATTTCAGATTATTTCTGACCAATACATGTATGTCATTGTTGCCAACATGATTTTACGCTTGGTGTTAGGTCCAATGTTTAACTGCATGTAACGTCCATGCTATCCATTGGACTTCAACCAAATTTTCTATTCTGTACCTTAAGAGATGGAACTAAGAACATATTGAGTCACCAGGGCTGCCAACTGTAGTTCTCTATTAGGCTAAATTATGCCAAGTATACAGTATTTCGAACTAATTAGAAATTTCGATATTACCAACTTAATTTCGTCATTATTCTAGATAGATCCATATAGATTAATCATTGGCATGAATCTTAAATTTTAAGAAAAGTAGGCTCTTTAGTTCGTCACGGAAATTTTTGTTAAATTTATGATGTGACAAGTTCTATCTTTCTGTGTAACTCTTCATTTTATTTCAAACGTATGTGCCCATCAATCCATCTGTTGCCTAAACTTATTCTCAATATCCTAAGGTCTCGTTTGATTAATTGGTCGACTAGTCACCTATAGAGCATCCAGCGTTGAGGAAAGACTATGGGTCTTACGGTCTTTTACATTTAAGGGAACCCCGCCTCCCCCACACTGGTTTTGTCACCTCATCTTTTGTCATGGAGGAACTCTGAACATATATATTTTTCGTCATAATAGCTTTCTACAATTATCTGTCAATTGATTACCTTTGTTATTGCATACAAGTATCGTTTATATTACGTCTTTGTAATTTAAACATTTACGAGGTTAGCACGCTGGAAAGAAGTGCCTTGTCCTGTGCTGCACGTGCTCAGTTCCGCCGGCAACATAAGTTCTGAAACACTATCCGTCATTGGTGTTACTGTTGTGTGTGCGTTTTATTTTCCGTTCTATTGAATCAGGGCTGCCAACAGTGGGTTCGAACCCACTACCTATCTCCCAATTGCGAGCTCACAGCTGCGTACCTCTAACCGCACTGCTAACTCCCTACAATATTACAAAACAACAACAATAAAATTGAAATAAATTACATTATAGCCTAACTAATAACAAAAAAAAAGGTGATGATCAACAGTATTGCTGACGTAAAAATTGTTAACTTCGTCAGCATACATCCGAGAAGGAAGGAAGGGTTGTTCTCCCGACATCTGTCAATCAGTAATGCGTCGTATCACAACGAAAAGAATGTAGTTATTGGTTCATTGCGCGTATCCTTAATACTAGTCCAATCCGTTAACACCTGCAAAACTGCTCCTTCCGGGGAGTGGTCTATTTCAGGTAGCTGCTGGGGTTGTGTTGTGTCGCTAACTTATGAAAGCACAGTACTCCAAGTGGGTGAAATAACGTATGACGTCAGCGATACCTTAGCCCAGAGTTAGCAACACTGTCGTCATAAGGCTCCACAGTCATTTGTCAACGCTGGATGCACTATAGTCTGTTCACTTTAGTAAAATACAGTTTACGAATTGTTCTGTTGCATAAAGTGGTGGGAAATCTCAATGTTCCACCAACTACCATCCCCTGAACTAGGCCTAGTAGACGTTGACGGTGGCGTTTGGCGGAAAAAGTAGGAACTATTTGAAAAATTCAAGGTTGCAGTCCATACTTGAATTACAAAACAGATACACACACTAATACAGTCACCCAATTAATACCGGTTATCAGACAGATTCTACACACACCCAAAGTACACGGGGCTACATGACCGCGTTTGTCGCAGCCCCTAAACTAAGGAACTAATCAACCAACCACCCAACCAACTACCATCCCCGACGTACAGCGAGTTCCGATTCAACACGGAACTGTAAAATGGGTTGCCTACCCACCCGCAATCGGCTTGAAATCTGCTTGCAGCGCGCTAGCGACGGGGCTGAGTTCGATTTCACTGATTGCCGCCTTCTTACGCAGCATTGCAAAGTATTTTGCTCTTTCGAAATATATTTACGCTGGCTTCACAATAAGTTTGAACGATTTCTCTTTCAGAACTTGTTATTTTACGCTTCTGTTAATGGCTTTTGCAGATCATTTCTATGAAAAAGAAAATTACTTAGTTTACTACAACACAATGTATTTTTGTGTTGGTTGGTTGGTTGGAGTGTGTGTTGAATCCGTCTGATAATTGTGATGACTGTATTAGTGTGTGTATCTGTTTTAATTCAAGTAAGGACTGTAGACAATCAATTTTCAAGTAGTTCCTACTTTTTCCGCCAAACGCCGCCGTCAACGACTACTAGTTCAGAACCTAGCTACCAGACGTCACCACAGTCGGCTCTTGGCAACGAACGTAGGAACTAAGAGCGTTGTTTACATTCTTAACCTATACAATTTAACTTCACACAGGTGTAATTAGTGGAAGGTTTTTTAACATACCATAAATCTATGACATGGGACCGCCGGCTTTACTTCCCCTCCGAAGGAAGGCATACTGAGGTATATTTAACGCTCTTAAAAATCCGACGACTTCGGTCGGATTTGAACCCACGATCTTGGGAATAAAAGCTCAGCATGCTTCCAACTACGTTACATCTACTGCAAATGGACATTTACATAAGGTGTTCGAAGTGCCGTCCATCATTTTCTAAACAGAGGGCCACTCGTCGCATGAAGTTCTCTCTTTCGTTCGACAACATCTGAGGAGTAATTTCCGCAAGGGCTTCGGCAATGACGAGCTCCATTTCTTCGGGTGTTTGTGCTGATCTTAAGAATACTGTAGACCTGACGTAGCCCCGTCGCTAGCGCGCTGCGAACAGATTTCATGCGGATTGCAGGTGGGTAGGCAACCCATTTTCCAGTTCCTTGTTGAATCGGAACGGGCTGTACGTTTCTGTACCATGCTAGGCTCCTCTGTGATTCTCGACTGGGCTGAGCTATTCCCATCATGTGTTCAGCGAGCACAAAGTCTGCACGCATAGCAGAGGTGGAGGTGTGCTTTGTAGTGTCGCTGATAACACTGAAATGCCTGCCTGCGTTCTCAAAGCTCATTCAGGAATCTCAATAACATTGGCGATCAGTCCTAAATTGGGCCATCCCATTGGTTGAAAGCGCTAACTATTAAATTCCTCGTAGTCTTTTGTGCACAATAATAATAATAATAATAATAATAATAATAATAATAATAATAATAATAATAGTAATGGAAATGCACACCATCCGCAGTACTCGAAAATGCCACACACACGCTCTACTGGGACAGAGGAGTTGGACAGATGTTGCAGTCAGTAACAACCGGCCAGATATTGTCATCAATAAAGAACACAGAGAGGCATTACTGATAGATATCGCATGTCCCAACACTCAAAACATCCAAATAACAGCTGCTACTAAAATATCTAAGTACACAGACCTAGCAATTGAGATAAAGCAGATGTGGAAACATGAGTCGGTGACTACCATCCCAATAATTGTATCGTGTACTGGTGTTATACCCAAAACTCTCCACAGTAGTCAATCAATATTGAATGTACACTCGCAGATATATATTGAACTACAGAAGGCAGTTCTGTTAAACACCTGCCATATTGTCAGGAAGTTCCTTGGTAACAATACCTTCGCCGAACATTCAGCAAGGCTAGAAGATGATTCAGAAGAAAATTTAGCTCATTCTATAAATGAGGGAGACTCGTGAAGAGTCCGGACACGAAATTAATGTAATGTGGGGTTTCTATAATTTACATACATTGTATTTCAGTACAGATGGTTCCTTGGTCTAATCTCTGAATGAAGTCGCTGACTGCGAGCGGAGCGAAGGCCGAACCAGGCTGTAATATAAAATGTAACCGGTACCTGACGTGTTAATGATGCCAAAAAAATAAACAATAATAATAATAATAATAATAATAATAATAATAATATCGTATGGCCTCGGATGCCGGGTGCAAGCTTTGTTATTTGACACCCAAAGGGTAGCTTGCATGTCGAATTTCGTTGTTCCTTGAAGCACCATGAAAGTCAAGGAGGTTAGATATCTAAGCTCCTTGAACACTATAGCGCTTTCTAGTAGAGAAATGAGGAACTTTGTGTTGGCGGAAACTCCCGAGATTAATTTTGCCACTATGAACACGGCCTAATTAATTCAAATGGGTTCTTTGACATGCCAACATCGTATGACATGTGTGTCGTAATTTTTGCCGCCTTTCAAAAGTCAGTTTCCTTGGCCGGGAGCGAACCTGCAATCTTGGGGTTAGTAGACCGACACGGTTACCACTCACCCACCGTGGCAAGCACAATAAACAATATATATATATAGATGCGGGGCTCAGATATACCAACCAAAACGTGGGTATAACTTATACACAGCGGCTTTGGTGGCGTAGTTGGTAGCATGCTGAGCTTCTATCCCCAAGATCGCGGGTTCATACCCGACCGACGTCGTCGGATTTCTTAAGAGCGTTAAAAATCCCCCAGTATACCTTCCTTAGGTGGGGAAGTAAAGCCGGCGTTCCCATGTCGTAGATTTATGGCATGTTAAAGAACCTTCCACTTATTACACTTGTGTAAAGCTAAATTAGGTTAAAATGTAAACAACGCTCAGGTTCACACGTTCCTCGTCAAGAGACGACTGCGGTGGCGTCTAGTAGCCAAGTTATGAACTAGTAGTAGTTGATGGTGGCGTTTGGTGGCAAAAGTAGAAACTACTTGAAAAATTCGAAGTCTGCAGTCCTTACATGAATTAAGAAACAGATAACACACACTAGTACAGTCATTACAATTAACACCGGTTATTAGACAGATTCAACACACACCCAAAGTACACGGGGCTACATGTGTAGTCTTGCAGTAGAAGAAATGCCTCAATGGCAGTTTCTGTGCCATACAATCGAATGCTATTAATTTTGTTATTAACTGTGTTGACACAACTTTGTTAACTGCTACGCAAAAAGTGTCCGCGATTGCCTGTGATGGCTTAATTGAAATGAAAAGTGTGTGACTATAAAGCTAAAAACGTTCTCCTCAACATTTAATTCTGGGAAGCATGTGCCATCACAAGATATGTGTGACTGAGCGATTACATTAGGTGAACGACGAGTGTGTGGTCGCTATCAATTACGTGCAATGAAAGGTCAATCAACGAGTACCGTATTGTTAAGACGCGTAACTGTTATTATCATTTCAAATGATCTTGTCGACTTCATCGATATGCGTTATGGAGACGGTTGCGTTACGGAGACAGTTGCGTTACGGAGACGGAGACGGTGACGTCATGGAGCCGCGCGGAAAGCCTAAGTTAATGGGTAATGGATGGCGAGTGCGTGACGTCATGCAGCCACGCGGGAAGCCGAAGTTAATGGTTAATGGAGTATGTTGAAAGAGTCCTGGGGCGTCGAGCGAAGCGAAAATAATACAGGGTGACTCCTAAAGAGGTGTACAAGATGGCAGAGAAGAATACAGGGTGACTCATAAAGAGGTTTTACAAAATGTCACACAAGAATACAGGGTGACTTCTAAAGAGATATACAAGATGCCAGATAAGAATACAGGGTGCCTCCTAAAGAGGTGTGCAGGATGTCAGAGCAAAATACAATACAAGATGCCAGATAGGAATACAGGGTGACTCCTAAAGAGATATACAAGATGCCAGATAAGAATACAAGGGGACTCCTAAAGAGGTGTACAAGATGGCAGAGAAGAATACAAGGTGTCTCCTAAAGAGGTGTACAAGATGTCACACAAGAATACAGGGTGACTTCTAAAGAGATATACAAGATGCCAGATAAGAATACAGGGTGCCTCCTAAACAGGTGTGCAGGATGTCAGAGCAAAATACAATACAAGATGCCAGATAAGAATACAGGGTGACTCCTAAAGAGATATACAAGATACCAGATAAGAATACAAGGTGACTCTTAAAGAGGTGTACAAGATGGCAGAGAAGAACACAGGGTGACTCCTAAAGAGGTGTGCAGTATGTCAGAGCAAAATACAGGGTGTCACATAACGAGGTATACAGTATGTTAGATTCAATCAAATACAGGGTGACCCTTAAAGAGGTTTTGCAAGATATCAGATTCAAATAATGGGTGACACATAAAGGGTTGTAAAAGATGTCAGACTCAAATACAGGGTGACTTGTAAAGAGGTGCCCGAGCGGGAAGCCTAAGTTAGTGGGTAATGGAGTCTGTTGAAAGAGTCCTGGGGCTTCGAGCGAAGCGAGAAGCCCTCCTGAGCTATTCTAACATGTGTAGCATTTGTAGCATGCGTCATTTGAAATGATATAACGTCTAGTCTTCCAGACTGACTGTATTTTTTTCTAATTGATTGTTAAAGTGGAATAAATTCCACAACATTTAGTTACTAAATGGAACGTGTTCACTTCCCTACTGTACCTTTATGGCCATTTGGCTGCAATAAATTCTTATTAATTGCCATCACATTTATTGAATTAGGCTCCCTGTAGCTCGTTACGGCGCAGTGAAGGGCTATTATTATTACCAAAGGAAGTGGCTCAATGCGCAACGGCTTCACCAAAATATTTCCAGGCTGTCAAGTGCATTCTCGCTCGTACACTCAAAGCACAGTGGATTTAGAAACTTCAAAGGACGATGAGCCGCTCCTCCATGTTACCCAGTATTTCCACAGTCCAAGAAGCAATAATAACGTTTCCGTCCCAAACAAAACAGTAGACATTGTGGAACTTCCGGGGTTCTTTGGTGTGAATTTGGTTCGTGACAGTTTAGCGGCCTTCAAATTCTCTCGTAGCTGTAATCTCTCGTTGATCTTGACACTGTTTTATTTATGCTCAGAAGCACAGGTTATCAGACATTTAAAAATGCAAGAATTTGAAAATATGAAAACAAAAACAAAAACGAAAACGAAATCGAAATCGAAATCGAAAGAAAAAAAACAAAAAAAAACAAAAACAAAAACAAAAACATTGAGCACACGGAGCTAATGACCAAGATGTCCCAGGCCCCTTAAACGTATTCAATAACAACAAAGTTTCATCTGTCACTTATCAGTGGAACGCGTGGAGAGAGGGTAGCAACACCTCCACTGAGATAAGTTGCCATATTACATAATGGAATTCAAGTGCCCCTGTAATCCGTCACCTTTGGCACTGAGGGTTTGGTCGGAACGCAAAAAAGGCCTTATTATGAGGAAGTACAGAAACATACGGATTTACATTAAAATATACAATCTCTGAACTCAATATATTGTACAGCCCGGGGGCAGTACCCCTAATAGACCCACCCCTCTATCTTTCATCAAAACCACCCTCATAGGCATACCATAGGCCCCATATACTTCTTCAAACACAAGCAGGCCCGGCATACTGCTGACAGCCACGCTTTCATAATACAAAACACAAACACACTAACTGGAGCGGCAGCAGTGATGAAACGCTGACCAAGCAGTGGGGGAAGGCCTTAAAGGCTAGGCCCAAAAGAGCCCCATTATCTGATCTTGGCCAGCGGCCCTGCCCCTACGAGGTCCGTTCCAGCTCTTCACCAGGTGAGATCTAGCCGTGTGCTCAGATTCCTTATCATTGTAAACACCTACCCTGAACACTTGTGCATTTTACAACTTGTACTTAATTTTATATCTGTCTAACTCCCAAAAGGGACATCACATCACAGGTACTGGCCAATAAATACTTGGTCAGTAAACACACACGTTTATTACTAATTACGCCCCATTTTACATCCTTACACCCAACCTGACCTTAGTCATAATTGCCCCTGACCGTGGAGACAAGGAAATGCATTGTCAGGAATGCTATTGTACTCGAGCAAGCGGCCTGACTGCAGAGTGTCAAGTCGCCAACTCTGCAAGTGAGCCCGCTGAATCGCACGCTCTACTTAATTGGCAGGCTAGATTAATAGCCCACTCTTAGACATTCATCCCCTAGCAGGTAAACGCATCCTGTAGGGACGCCCCCAATAGATCAAGTACTCACACCAACACACTACACTGGTAGTCTTCCCCAATTACGGGAAACTACCCTTATTCGGAAACAGCCCTTAAATTAGCACATTTACACTACCCTGTTTATCCCACCTCCAACAGAGGGATAAAACAATATCGGGGTTCTTTTCCTTCTTTCTTGGTAGAGCCACATCCAGAATGCGTTGTCAAGCAGTTCAAGTTGAGGCTTTATCAATGTTATGTGATTGAGCATTTCACCATCTATTGTCACTGTACATGATTCAATGTCTTTCCGATTTCTTCTCCAATCTTCTATTGTCATAACGCCTACATTGATTTCCTTGGCAATTGTTTGGAGTGATTTCCCTCTGTTCAGTCTTTGTAGCACTGCTGAATCTTAATTTAATGGAAGAGTAACGTGTTTACGTTTCACTCCTGACATCTGGAAGCAAACACGTGAAACTGTACATAAAACAAATTACTGTACAGTACTGTAACGAAACAAAGAGGATATAAAACGTAGGTTGGCTCTGGCAAGGAAAGCATTTCTACAAAAGCGGAATCTGTTGACTTCGAATGTAGATTTACGTATTAGGAAGTCATTTTTCAAGGCGTTTGTCTGGAGCGTGGCTCTATGGAGGTGAAACTTGGACTATTGGTGCAGCTGAAAAGAGGAGAATTGAAGCGTTTGAAATGTGGTGTTACAGGAGAATGGGTAGATAGGGTAACAAATGAAGATGTATTAAGACGAGTGGGAGAGGAGATATGTTTCTGGCGACTGCTAATGAAGAGAAGAGATAGGTTGGTAGGACATCTATTAAGACACCCAGGAATAGCAAGCTTAGTAATGGAAGGAAGGGTCGAGGACAAGAACTGTAGGTTATAATATGTTAAACAGATTGCCTCAGATGTAGGGTGAGATAGCTATGCAGAGATGAAACGATTAGCTCAGGACAGGGAGGGATGGAGCGCTGCATCAAACCAGTCAAACGACTGAAGACTCAAACTACAACAATTACAACAACAACATCAACTGTAACGAACACAGAAGAACAATGTCGAAAAACCAACGAACAGTAAGCATTAAAAACTTCATAGTAGGGTAGGCCTACGTAGTGTATACAATACGGACAATTACAGAGAATGACGGAGCACTAATTCCGACAAGATAACAAGTACTCGTAAACAATGATTACGTGCCGAGTGCGACCGTGTCGGATGCGACCCAGTACAAATCGTGGCTGTAGCGACCCTGCTCGTAGCTTACAGTGCCCCATGCGACCCATTGTTCGAGAGAAGAATAGAAAATCTTATTTCCAAAGTGACGTAAATCCATGAAATGCAAAACTTCAGAAATCGCGTTTTTGTTTCTTCGTATAATTAAAATCAGATATGATTATGAATATTATGTAATTTCATTCATTACTTTTATGCACATCCTGAAACTGTGTTTTAAAAATCTCCTAACAATGGAAATTGTGGTAATCGTCTCCTAAACGTTGGAGTTATGACGTTATGGAAATAAATCATATATTGACAAACGCTTTGAGTGACATTTATGAACATTTAAATGGTTTAAACACAAGAAACACAAACTGATGCTCTACATATTCTTCAAAGTTAGCCGTGGCCTTGATTTATCACGTGATATCACGTGATGTCCAGAGAGCCATCGGATTGGTCAACCTGGATATAAGACACATTGGAAATAAATACCCGCTTGAGTTACGTAACTTTGCAAATAAACTTAGTTCTTAGGTCTCTGTTAATATGGGATACACGTCGTATTACGACTTAAAACCTTTACTATACGTTGAGAGAACCGATAAAATTGCTTATGAAAGAAAATACTGAAAAACCGTCAATTTTGGATTTTCGTCACTTTGGAAATAAGCTCTTCAATTTCTACGGCGCCTAACCTAACCTAAGCGGAATTTTAGCAGAGACAGATGTGTTAGAAATTCCCAGATTCCACCGATACATCAGTGCTCGGGTCGCATACGGCACGACACCTAAACAATAATGGCGCGACGTGTTGTGAGTCACCGCTACGAGTCGGGGCAAGTTCGGCTCGAGCACGATCGGATCAACCGGAGCGACGGGCGAGAATGGTTTCTACTGTACTCTAATTTCATTTATTATGTTGTGTTGTTCTAATTTGTATACACGCCAATAATATTCTTACGTAATTCACAAACCAGTATAAATAAATTACTAGGGGTGTTCCAATGAAAAGGTACGATCCTTAAAAACCAAAACTAGTTGATGTTTGAATATGCCGCTTTGTGATAACGTAGGCCGACATCTAGGAGATGTAGTGTTTGGCGGGGTACTGCGCAAGCGTGGCGCACACACACATGATGCAGAAGAGAAGCTGACAGTTGGACGTTCCGTTCCGTCCAGTTGAAGTTGAAGCAGCAGCAGTGATGGCGTTCACATTGCACAAGTCGACAAGTGAGGAGCAGAGAGATGTCATCAGATTTCTTACTGCAGAAGATTCTAAATCAGCCGATTCTTCTCCATAATAACGCTCGTCCAAACGTCTCTAACGTCACACAAGGTGCATTGGTCACGTTCAAGTGGGAGCAACTTGAGGCACCGCCCTACATGCTGGACTTGTCACCCTGTGAATTCTATCTGTTGGTCAGTTAAAAAAAACTCTCAAGGGAAAACGTTTCCAATCGGACACCGAACTAAAGGACGCCGTACAGGATTGGCTCCTGTCACAACCACAATACTTCTGGGAACAGGGAATCCTGTGACTAGTGATGCAATGGGACACCAAAGTAGCGCCATCGTTAATTCCGACATGAAGTTTGAAACATTTCCTTTTATTAAAGGAACATAAATATGGTTAGAAGCATGGTCACCTCTTGCTGGTGGGCCATTGCAAGGAGTCTAGCACTTGAGCTATGGGATTCTTTGTGATGGCCCAGCAGTGAGGTAGTAAGGGGCCTTGCCCTATGGAGTTTAATATCTGTAAGGATATTCTTTTTATACAGTCAGTAGTTTTCATTTTTAGCCTATTTTCAATTTTGAAAAAATAGGCTTATGAGATCACCTTTTGTCCGTGTGTGTGTGCGTGTGTGTGTGTGTGTGTGTGTGAGGAGTGTGTGTGTCCCCTAATAACTTCTAAACGGCTGGAGCGATTTCAATGAATATCAGTAAGTTCATAGCACTATTCCGGACGACCCCGACCGTGCCCTTAAAAATTTGTTACGTCTCACCAATCCAACATGGCGGCTGTGCGAAATATTTCACCAGCAATCAATATCTCCGAAACTATTCCCGATATCACCCTGGATTTTTTTTACGGTGATAAAGGGTACTACTAAAAGTTCACCTATGTGACTTTTGAAAAACTGGTAACTACAAAACCAACATGGCGGCCACGCGACGTGGCGACTTTTAAATAGACGTTTCTCGCGACTTAACCAACCAAACGCAATAAACTTGGTACAGTATATGTTTATACACATTGTAATGCATCGACATCTAACTTGGTTCAATTGCTTACATAACCACTTGATGGCGGATGTGCGAAATATTTCACCGGCATTCTATATCTCTAAAAATATTTGCGGTATTACCCTGAAATTTTGTACGGAGATAGAGGGCACTACTGGAAGTTCATCCATAAACTTTCAAGAACCGGTTAACTACAAAACGAACATGGCGGCCAAGTGAATATCAAAATTTTAAATAGACCTTTCTCGCGATTTAATGTTCCAAACGCAATGAAATCTGGTACAGGAAATGTTTATACACATTGCAATGCACTGGTATCTAATTTAGTTCAATTGTTTACATAACCTCAAGATGGCGGCTGTGCGAATTTTAAAATTAAGTTTTTATTTCTTGTGTCGTAATCATGCGATCGAAGTGAAAGTTTGAATAATGAACCTACGCAATAATTTTCCTTTAGTGGCACATGACTCTATGGCCTATACATTTAACAATCCAACATGGCGACCATCCGAAATATTTAGACGGCTCTGAATATCTACGAATCTATTATAGCAATCAAACTGATTTTTTTACATTCATAGGGGCCATGAACTTAAATTCACCTATAGGACTTTAAATAACCTGGTGATCACAAATTCAACATGGCGGTGACGCGAAATATAAATATTCACATGGACATTTCTCGCAATTTAGCCATCCGGGTGCAGTGCAACTTTGTACAGTAAATCTTCATAGGAATGTTAATCCACTGGCATCTAATTTATTACAATTGTTTCCATAACCACAAGATGGCAGCTGTACGAAATTTAAAATCTCCTTGTTACTTCTTGTGTCCTAATCATGCGATTGAAGTTTGAATGCTGCAAGTACACAATAATCTTCATGTAACAGTACATAACTCTAGGACCTACATATATAAAATCCAACATGGCGACCATCCGAAATATTTAGTCGGTTCTCAATATCTACGAATCTATTACAACAATCCAACTGAAATTTTGTATATTGATAGTGGCAGTTAACATAAGTAGGATATATGAAAATAGGCTGTATAGTTCTTCACGGAACTACTTGTTTTGTTTGGAATGGAATGGGATGTGTTTTATGATGGATTGGGTTATGTGATGTGGAAAGGATGAAAAATGGAGAGTGATATGTCTGCTTGTTGGAATGAGATAGTGATATGTTTTGTTAATTGGTGTGGGATATGTTATGTTTGGAATAGTAATTGAAGAGAGGCTTTGATAAAAAAAAAGTATAGATGATTGTGTTTCCGTATGGTATCAACTACCACCACCCCCGAATAAATTATGTATAAACGTTACAAGTTTCAGTGGTACTCTACAGCCATCTAGTGGAAAGAAGTGAAATCACTTAACTAGCCAATCACAGGCAGCCATTCAAATCGATATGTCACGACAAATCGAGTTTCGTTCACGATGTCGCGATTTACCGAACAACACTCGATTTTTTACGACGTATCGATTTGAATGGCTACCTGTGATTGGCTAGTTAAAGTGATTTAACTTCTGTCCGCTAGATAGCTGTAGAATATCACGGAACCATCAAGTCGGATGTAAGGATGGCTTCACTATAAGACATGTATTTTTTTTCAGGAGTATTATTTACTTATTGTTAAAATATTGTATACATTGAGCCCCGCCCAGTCTTTGGGCAAATTCGAGTTGACCGACTGAAGAGTTACAATTGAAGGAATGGCTTCAAAACTTGACATTCTCATTGAATACTTAGACGTAAGCATAAACCCTGGAACCATGCACTAAGAGCAGTAACCGCACACCGGTTCGTTGAATGTACTACAAGAATACACAACGGTTTCTAAATTCAGACTTACAATTTAGTAATGTTAGTTAGTTAGTTAGTTAGTTAGTTATTGTTTTAAGGAGAAGAACAGCAAGGTCAACGGCCCCACAATTTAGTAACCAGACACATGTCACCAATCAAATGGATTAATCTTAACCTTTAGAGTGCAAATGACGAAACGGTCCGTCGCTAAGCGCGCGCCCTTTTAGTTCCACATTTTAGCTGTTTGAAGCGATGTTATTTGAAAGTAGACTTACCAGCTCTTTGGTGACAGCCTATGTAACCATTTACTTTGCATTTTAATATCTATGGTGATGCGAATTACGCTATTCATTTCTTCAGAGAGATGGAAATTTTTGACTTATGCTTGACTTCTGTGCTCTGTAATGGCTGACGACAGACTATGTAGTAGGTTGAGTAGTGGCAAATATAAACATTTACCGTTCCCAGGAGGGGCATAGGAGATATATCCTCCCTAAAAGTTTGATTTGTCACCGCTAGTGATAGGACATTTAGCCAGCCACTACAAGGGCAGTCTTTACCTACATCTAGTTCAACAATACCCCCGGAATTTAGTTTGTGGGCGTGCCCCTGAAGAAAAACTTGCCTATGTGTGTGTAAAATG
Source organism: Meconema thalassinum (assembly GCA_946902985.2). Taxonomy (NCBI): domain Eukaryota; kingdom Metazoa; phylum Arthropoda; class Insecta; order Orthoptera; family Tettigoniidae; genus Meconema; species Meconema thalassinum. The sequence continues at coordinate 303,435,365 of OX336396.1, read as the reverse complement.
TAACCCAATGTAATATATGGAACCAGTAGGATAAAGGGGAATAGGTTAAATTGATTTAGGGCCTTGATATAGAATGGGGCTAAGTTGTGGTTTATTCATCTGGAGATACATTGCAGTTAAAGGGTTAATACGTTAAAATCAATTTGAACATTTGAACAGGAATACAACAAATAAAATGAAGTAAAAGAAAACAGGTAAGGAACAAAGAAAAGAAAAGAAAAGAAAAAAGATTTTAAAAAGTCAGGGTTACCAAGTGTCTAGAATTACCCCGCATGCTCCAAGATTACAGTATTTTTTTCAGAGTCATCTGCCCTTAATGGTAAACGTGATAATATATATACAGGGTGTAATTGATATGATGAAAGTCCGTTACACTGGTGAAAGAAGAGACTATTCTAAGCTTTCTAGGTAAAAAAAAATTGTCACCTATCTTGAAATTGAAAATCAATCATTAAAAAGTCAATGTTTTTAGTTTTTTCAGAAACTAATCAAGCAGAAAGTGGTGCGTCAGGCTGGGGGAAACGAGGCGGAGCGAGATGTGACGACACGCGGAGGGGAAGTTGTTACGTAATTGGAGCATTCACCTTACAGGTTGACTTGACGGGTGGTAGGCTATCAGCTGTTATGAGGATAAGCGGTGCATTGCCGTTGTTCTTGTTGTTGTTGTTGACAACGCACGCAATGGCTTGGGACGTTAGGACCGGTAGTATTGTGTAGCCTACTTTGTAAGTGTGGAATTCATTGTTGATGTTCATGTATAAAATAATTTCTATACTCACCCCTGGTGTGTCATTGGCGTCCGTGTCGGACCTTCTGTTGACTAGTTTCTGAAAATACTAAAAACAATTCACTTAATGAAATACAGTGTGACAAAATTCCGACATCCCCTAGTCTGTTCAGAACTAGACATATAAGTCGGAAGTAAAATACTTGATGTTTTGTTTGAGAGGTTTGGCGATTTTGGTCATTTAGCCCCATGTAGCTGGGTGTGGGTAAAATTTGTGTGATAACCTGTGTTTTTGTGGTTTCTGTAGTAATGTGGGTATTTGTAATTCAGGAGAGGATTCGGAAGAAGGCGCCGGCCCCGTGTTGTTGGGGCAGCGCAACTGCATCTCACCCGGAGGCCCTGGGTTCGATTCCCGGCTCCATCAGGGATATTAGAAACTGTCGTGAGGGCTAAAACGGGATGCACTATGCCTCGTGAGGGCAATTGAGTAGCTGTCTGACGTTGAGGCAGTGCCCCAGTCAGAAAAATCAAGGTTAATGACCGAGGGGACCCGATGCACTGACCAAACGTCACCCTAATATCTGCAGGCCAAATGGCTGGACAGCGGTCGCTTGGTAGGCCTAGACCCTTCATGGGCTGCACTGCCAGCGGTTAAGGTTATTGAGAAGAAGGCGGCCGTGGCCTTAAGTTAGGAACAATCCCGGCATTTGCCTGGGGTAGAAGTGGGAACCCATGGAAAACTACTTCCAAGATTTAATACTAGTACGGTACCACATGTGCATATTGTGAATTGTCCCATCCCATCTCCAGCCCTGGGGTGGCCATAAACTGGAGAGAGGGGGGGGGGGGGTGTTGATTTATTGGTAAATCAACAATGTACATACATATGAAAATACACGAAAATGAAAATAAAATACAATTACATTGTTATAATACAGTGTTATAATGATGATAATAATAATAATAATAATAATAACAATAAAGGAAATATAGCGAGTTGGTCGGCCCTACCAAAAGGCAATGGCAGTAGAACGGGTAAAGACCATACCTATCATTGTCTCAAGTTCGGGCGTGGTCCCAAGTACCTTGCTCCAAGGCCATAAAGAACTGGATCTGGATACTCAACTGTAGAAACTAATGCAGAAGGCAGTAGCTGTCTCAAAAACCCGACTCGTCAGGAAGTTCTTGGGTGGCGATTTTGACTTTCCAGCTTAGAAGTGACTTTTTCAGTACAGTAACTATACTTTGGTTCCCAGAAGCCCGCATAGATATGTTGTGATGTACCAGCAATGTGCTATAAGTTATGTACTGTATTATACAACACTAATAATTAAATGATAGCGAGGCTGTGTAGCTTAGGTAGTCCAGTGCTATCCTTCTCGAGGGTTCGATCTAGGCTCACGATCAGTCATGTTATAAATGCCGATGGATGTAATGGCACGTACATGAAACTCTGTGAACACAACATTCCGGAATCTCGACATCCCCGAAAAAAATAAAAATAGTTCGTCTAACAACTTATTCTTCATCTTTCTTCGAATGAGCCAACTATGGACTACTTAGGTTAACGAAAATGGTGTTCAGCTTGATGAGTTGTGATTGGTTTTACGTCCTTAAGAGTCTTCTTCCTAACCCATATCTCCTTCATTTTCTGACTTTGTAATTGTTTAGCAGCTTCTGACCTCTTTGGTCTCTGCCCTTTCTTAAGCTTAATGTGTGGGTCTTCTTTTAACATACACTTATTATTATTATTATTATTATTATTAGTGGTCCCTGGATGGGTTTTGTCAAGAGGACTGGGTGTGGTTTTTTAGTGGGTAAGAATCCCACACTCTTGAGGAGTGCGGACCCTTCTCAAGGTCTTATGCAAGATTTTTCCACTTCCCTCGTAAAAAAGTAGTAGTATTAGACTATTAAACAAATTATAAGAGATTATGTCTTTACTGAACGTTATTTATTTTTAAGTAGGGTTCCAATTGTTTAGGACGTTCAGGAAATAAATATTTTCGGTAACAATGATGATGGAAGAGACTTGCAAGCTTGTTGTAATGGTTGTTGTTAATTCATTTTAGGGGCTTGGGACATTTGTTTATGAGCCACGTTAGTTGGGTGTATGTTGAATTTGTCTGATAAACTGTGTTTCTATGGTGACCGTAATAGTATATGTAGCTGTAGTTATTAGGGTCGTGAATGAGGTTGGTGCTTCAGGACTCCAAGTACCATACTATCCCGGCATGTGCTTGGAAAGCGCGTGGAAGGATCCGGGGAAATCCAAACTCAGGATAGCCACTGTCGGTGCTGAGTTCGGACCTCCAATCACCGAACTTGCTGCGATCGTGGTGCGCGATTAAACGCGCAAGCCTACACCTCGGCGGTAGGAAAGAAAACATCCGTGGTCTTATGAAGGGACATCCCAACTTGAGCATCATGGGGTGCCACAGGAAATCATCTTGTGATGATGGGAAGTAAGGAAGCTTGTGGTTTTACAAGACCGTAAATATCGTGACCATGAGCCACGGGACCTCCGTTTTACGTGGAATCTGAACCACAGTACATGGCATTTCACTTTGAATAAATCACACATGCATTGTCCGGGAATCAAACCCGGTCTGCCGTGGTGAGAGGCCAACAGCTGAACCGCAGTGCCATCACGACCAGACTTGCATATCGGCCGGTAATGGTAATGGTAAACTGTCCAAACACTAGCACCACATGTAGATGATAATAATAATAATAGGCTAATAATAATAATAATAATAAGAGTCAGCATGTGTAGTTATGGTGGTAGAATGCTAACTACGTTCAGTCATGTAGTAAATGAATGGGACCTAATATGATCATGCCCATGGATTTCATAGCACATACAAGAAATCCTACGTACATAAATGTCTGCCTACTTGACATACCAAAAAGAAACATAAAAGAAGTTAGTGTGTCTAAAAGCCTATTATTACTATTATTAGTATTATTATTATTATTTTTAGCCTATTTTCAATTTTGAAAAAATAGGCTTATGAGATCACCTTTTGTCCGTGTGTGTGTGCGTGTGCGTGTGTGTGTGTGTGATTCGTGTGTGTGTGTCCCCCTAATAAAATCTAAACGGCTGGAGCGATTTCAATGAAACTCGGGAAGTTCATAGCACTATTCCCTGCGACCCCGACCGTGCCCTTCAAATTTTGTTACGACTCACCAATCCAACATGGCAGCTGTGCGAAATATTTCACCAGCATTCAATATCTCCGAAACTATTACCGATATTACCCTGACATTTTGTATGGTGATAAAGGGAACAACTATAAGTTCACTTATGTGACCTTTGAAAATCTGGTAACTACAAAACGAACATGGCGGCCAAGCGAATTTGCGACTTTAAATAGACGTTTCTCCCGATTTAACCAACCAAACGCAATGAAACTTGGTACAGTATATGTTTATATACATTGTAATGCACCGACATCTAACTTCGTTCAATTGTTTACATAACAACAAGATGGCGGATGTGCGAAATATTTCACCGGCATTCCATATCTGTGAAACTATTAGCGGTATCACCCTGAAATCTTTTACGGAGATAAAGGGCACTACGGAAGTCCATCTATAAGACTTTCAGAAACCGGTTAACTACAAAACGAACATGGCAGCCAGGCAAATTTGAAAATTTTAAATATACCTTTCTCGCAATTTAATGTTCCAAACGCACTGAAATCTGGTACAGGAAATATTTATACACATTGTAATGCACTGGTATCTAATTTAGTTCAATTATTTACATAACCTCAAGATGGCGGATGTGCGAATTTTAAAATTAAATTTTTATTTCTTGTGATGTAGTCATGCGATCGAATTGAAAGTTTGAATATTGCACCTACGCAATAATTTTCCTTAATGGTACATGACTCTATGGCCTATACATTTAACAATTCAACATGGCGACCATCCAAAATATTTAGTCGGCTCTGAATATCTACGAATCTATTATAGCAATCAAACTGAATTTCTTAATGTTCATAGTGGCTATGAACTTAAGTTTACCTATAGGACTTTAAATAACTTGGTGTTCACAAATCCAACAAGGAGGCGACGCGAAATATAAAAATTCACATGGACGTTTCTCGCAATTTAACCATGCGAGTGTAGTGAAACTTGGAACAGTAAATCCTTATACGAATGGTAATCCACTGGTATCTAATTTATTTCAATTGTTTCCATAACCTCAATATGGCAGCTGTGCGAAGTTTTAAAATCTCCTTGTTACTTCTTGTGTCCTAATTTTGCGATTGAAGTTTGAATACTACACGTACACAATAATCTGCATGTAACAGTACATAACTCTAGGACCTACATATATGAAATCCAACATGGCGACCATCCGAAATGTTTAGTCGGTTCTCAATATCTACGAATCTATTACAGCAATCAAACTGAAATTGTGTATGTTGCTAGAGGCAATTAACATAAGTAGGATATATGAAAATAGGCTGAATAGTTCTTCACGGAACTACTTGTTATTACAGTAGTTGCACTATCTTCACACAAAGATAGACCAACAGTTCCTTAAATTAATTACCCAAATCTTTAGGATTTCTATTTTCTATGCATAGTCCATGAGGCTGGCAAAATCCTAGACAGATCCACCATCACTACTGTAGTCATGTAGCCACTCCCCATGAAGGTGTGAATCAGCTGTTCATAGGCTCGGTTTGTGTATTTCAATGCCATTGGCAGACAAGACGAGTAGGTCACTCGACTTCAGACTCTTGTCAACATTCCTCAACGTAGGAGGGGAGGGTGACGGGGAGAAGTCAGCTGTGCTGCTGAGGGGAAGGCAGCCTAAGACCTTTTCAAAGACATTGACCGACGATTTTTTGTGATTTAATTCCACCTACACTAATTAAGATACGACTAAATTTCATGAAGATATGTGCTTAGAATAGTCGCTTCTATCACCAGTGTAATGGACTTCCATCATATCAAATACACCCTGTATATATTTATTTATTTATTTATTTATTTATTTATTTATTTATTTATTTATTTATTTATTTATTTATTTAGCGTATGGCGTTTAGTGCCGGGAGTGTCCGATGACATGTTCGGCTCGCCAGATGCTGTAGCTGCTTCAGGCGGACACCCATGGGGTGAGCTACAAGTTCCGTTCAATTTCTAGTAGTTCCAACTTTCGCTACCAGATATCACTGACACCTAGTGGTGAACGTTGGAACTTTGATAGAGCGTTACAACGAAATCTAACCTAGAAATGTAGCTTCACACAAGTTTAGTTAGTGGAAGGACCTCTTACATGCCATAAATTTACGACATGGGGCCGCCGGCTTTACTTCCCTTCCGAAGGAAGACATACTGAAGAATTTTAACGCTCTTAAGAAGTCCGAGGACTTCGACCTGGTTTGAACACGCGATCTTGGGAACAGCAGTTCAGCATGTTACCAACTACGCCACCGAAGCATTGAAAAGATTTGAATTTTATCTTACATACTAGAAGAAAATTAGACCGAAAATGGAAATAACATACACGGATTATTAATGCTCTCAGTGTTCGAAGAATGAGGAGTGAGATATTTGGAAGGAAATAGAACTATGAAAGGCAGAAGGTGAGAGTCCGCTTTACTGGCACAAAACGTGACCTCAAGTCAGTCTATTGCGATACCAATTGAGCAAAGAGGAATACATTACGGCTGAGTGAAGCAAGACTAGGAAGACGGTGGATTCGCAACTGCTGTGACATTACTCGTCCTTTTATCATTTTTAATTTCATAAACAGCACAAACAATTATCTAATATTACTTACATGCGTTAGTCATGTATCACTCTATGTATTGGACATCAAAATTCCACATGGTGAGGACGAGCACACAAGAATTGGTAATGCACAAGTTAATCATAGCACTGATTTGCATTTATGTAATTAACTCACTTCCAGATCCACAGCGTGTGTATTCCAATCCCCTTCTCATTTCCGAGCGAGAGCAAGCCTCATTCCCAGTTCATCCGGTCATTTAACTGAAGCTTCAGAAGAATTCAAAATACATCACTTTATCTAGTTCATTGCATAATAATCTGCATATTATACACTCGCATTTTGCTGTCTGCAGTGGATATAAGTTAATTCTAAATACTACAGGTCTTCGTCCGCACAAATAAATATAGTTTACAAGCAGATAATAGGTTACACAGTAATTATAGCCTATGTTATACTCAGTTAGTGAAATCCGTTGAAAATCCTAGGCACAAACACAAGATGGAGTAGAGACGGTGTGGACAACAGCTCCGGATATTTTGATTTAAAAAAAGGGGTTTAAGTGTGGTAGCAGAATGAAATGAGCAGTATTATGAAACTGAAAGTACGAATGTTTAAAACCAACCTATAATCTTCTTAAAGTATAGTCAGAGAGACATATAATACGTAGTTTTCGTGTTGTAAGCCAAGTCGTGAACGGAAAGTGACAATTGAGCATCACGTGTAGTACCAACTTTCACATTCCACCAGTGTCATTGAACTCTATGTACCTATATAGTTCAATGACCAGTGTTAACGTTTTTGAATCTGCAAGCGGATAGACGTCCATACACGAATCCTGTATTCTGTATTCTTTGACTTAGCAAGTCTAGTACGCCCAGAGGCCGCGACGAGACCATCATATCTATTACTAGGACTTTGCAAAACTCACTCCGTTCACGTACTAAGAGTACACAATCAATTAGAAACTTTCCCGATATATCAAACTGTACGTGAAATTCCACAGCCTGCTTCCAGTCTCCGACCGGGTCAGGAATGGAATGAATGAAGCCCCCATCTAGCGACGAGGATATATGAAGTGTGCCGGCTGCCGAAGCCTGTCGCACTCCCCTGCGGCAATGATTAAATGAATGAAATATGAAATGAAAGGATAGTAGAGAGTGTTGCTGGAATGAAATTGTGACAGGGAAAACCGGAGTACCCGGAGAAAAACCTGTCTGCCTCCGTTTTGTCCAGCACAGATCTCACATGGAGTGACCGGGATTTGAACCACGGACCCAGCGGTGAGAGGCCGGCGTGCTGCCGCCTAAGCTACGGAGGCTCTATCAAACTGTACGTACATAATACAATTTGTAACATATTGTAAGTGGCCTCTCTTAATAGACTAGTAGCCAATTTTACAGTAAGTGGCAGTCATACCACAGTAATATAAAAAGGAGCAAAAAAAAACGTCAACCAACTAACTCAACACGATGAGTTCTTGCGAGACATGCCTAAAGGCTATTAGCCAAAATGAAAGTAAACTTCAATGTGATTAATGCAGCAAGTATTACCATGCTAAATGTGCAAATATTAAGGAAATGGATTTAAAATTAACTCAGAATAAAAAACAGAAGTGGCGATGTAGGAACTGCCTAACCATGCGATGTTCAACTAGTGACAGTGGTATTCAGTCAATTAGCTTGGAAGATATTTATAAGGAGATGACTTCAATGAGGGATGAAATTTGCGAATTTAAAAATATACAAAGGCAAACTGAAAAAGACTTAGGAAAATCACTGAACAGCGTTCATGAAAAGTTGGATGAGCATACGTCGGTGATGAGAAGACAGGCAGAAGAAATAAAGAATTGTCTATTGGCTATTGAGAAACTAAAGGAAGAGAATATGCTGCTAAAGAAGCAACTAAACGACAGTCGGCAGCTGATAGATGACAAAGACCAATACGGTCGACGAAACACAATTGAAATATATGGTATTCCCGAAACTATCAATGAGGATACGTATGAAGTTGTAAAGGGCGTTGGCCGTGCACTGGACATAGAAATCCCATGGCAGATGATTGACGTGTGACACCGCCTCAAAAAGCCTGATAATCAGTCTTCAGCCGGGATTGTTGTCAAGTTCGTTCGTAGGGAAGACAAGGAAAACATTTTGCAGAGGAGGAAGGTTAAAAGGAATCTCAACACCACCCACCTACGCTTGACGGGAGGCTCAGCTGTCTACATCAACCAGAGCATCACACCATATCGTCGTACGACCTTCTCCAAAGTGAGGAAGCTGAAGCAGGAAAGAGGTTATGCGTACGTTTGAGTAGACAAAACGGGTACTGTTAGGCTCAAAAAGAAGGAAAATGATCGGTTTGTACACACCCTTAAAACCATAGAAGATGTAGATTCTTTATTATAATCGGAATGCAGAAGAACTGTGAGCTAACTATTTATTATCAAAATGTACGAGGGTTAAATACTAAAATTAAGGAGCTGTATATTAACGTACTTATGGATCACTATGATGTAATTATCCTGACAGAAACATGGCTCTCTGATGGTGTTTACAATTCTGAACTATTTACCAGTACCTACTGTGTGTACAGGTGTGACAGAGTTGGTAAAGGTGGTAGATTCATAAATTTCTTGCATATTTCATAGTATTTTCTTGTTACCGTAAAGGTTCGTGCTGATTTAGTCTTTGTGTTTGGGATTGTAACTACAATAATAAATACTTTATTGCGCACAATGTGCATGAACGTGGTTCTTGCGAACCATCATTAATACAAAATTTTGTCGTTGTCACTGGCTCTTACCGAGGGGTGTCCATATATTTCTAATTTTCACAAAATTTCGTCAGAGATACCTATCTGCACTTGCACGTCCTCACGGGGTATCTGTCGCAAGGACCCTTACAAAGCTTGCACACGCATAGTTCGTCTGGTTGGTGATAGACGTCTCTCATGCAGATCCGGTGGTGGAAACCATGGACCGCAAAGCGCGTCAAGATATGTCTCAGCTCGTAGGATCCCTGCATCCAGTCCTTTGTAGTCAAAGCGTCCGTCGTATAAAATTCATGCCAAATGTCATTTCTCTTTGCTGTCATGAGACGTTAATACTCCCCAAACCCCGGTGTGTGTGGCAGGAGCATCTGTAATCTGACTTCTTCCATAAAGGGTAGTTCCCCTGTCATGACATACACAAGCCGCGAAGGCGTGAACTTGGATAGGCATAAGGCTCTTTTTAGATACATTGCCTTGATCCTTTCCAGCGTTGCCAGATGTCTGTGCCTAAGATGTTTCCAAATAATTTCCAGGCCATACATCGCGACTGGTGCTATTTTTAACCAAACGAGTCGTATTGCTGTCTTCAGGGATAGGCTGCGTAGATGCTCGATGTCGGTCATAGCCGTCAGTGCAGCGTCCAGCCTCTCTCTCACGTGCATCGTAAAGACGTTCCCAGATGTCTGCATAGTCACCCCCAGGTACCGGAAATGGGAGACTGTAGTCAGGGGGGTGCCTTTGTAATGAAACGTTGCGGGCTTTCCTCCCCTTCTGAAGGACATAGTGACTGTCTTCGTCTCGTTCAAACTCATTTCGTTATCTTCGGCCCATACTGCTACATTGTTCACGGCGATTTGTAGGTCTTCTGCACTAGTAGAAGTCATTACCATATCGTCTGCGTACATATAAATTTTGACATTGGGTGGAACTATTGTAGTGACGTCAGCTGTTGCTATTGAAAACAATATCGGACTGAGAGGATCGCCTTGAAGGACCCCGTTCGTTTGCTCGATTGGTTCAGAAGTGATGATGCCGTCAGTGATTTCCATTAGGTTACTACTCAGCAGATTGTCAAAAAAGTTTCTGTCAGTATTACTAAATCGTACTGGTCGTAGATATCTGGGGCTAAATTGATAACCCCCATGAGTCCCTCAACGTTCCAAAGGAGGGTTTTCAGTCTTCTCGAAGGTTCTGTTCTGCCTAGGTTCATGTTACTGCAGGACGACTCCTTCGTTCCGTGGTCTTCTTGGTGATCGAAAGGGTCGCACAAGAACTCTCTTAGGCCAAAAGTCCGCTTGTTTAACTTGCTCTAGGTGCTGCCAGGGTATCCCCAGTTTGAAAACCTTGTTAGTTCCTAGGGTGTTCAACTCTTCACACGACATGATACCGTCAATTCCTTTCGAAGACATGAATTCCTTTACCCTCTCGGTAGTCGCATTTGTAGAGAGGTGACCCACATATAGCCAGGCAATTTCTTCTCCGGCTTGAATGATGGAACTAGATTCATTTGTTCCTATTATGATTTGTCGGCTTTCTTTATATCTGTTCCTCCTCCTCCTGACTGTCTCCCAATCCTTCTCTTCCTCCTCACCTCTGTCATATGTCTTGTCATCTCTTTGGAAGCCATGGCCTTCCTGATAGACATCCGCAGTACCATTACATCCTTTGTCTTCTTTCGCGAGGTTTGAGTTCTTTTGAAAAGTATCTGACGCCTCACCTATCTTTCGTAATTATGCTTTCTTAATTGTAAACTTGTTAGATCCAGCAATGTAGTTGTCCTTTTCCTCATTATCATTACTGCTTGATGAAGTCGCTATTCCTTTCGTGTAATGCGTATTTCTCAGTTTAGTATCTGACATCTCATTTGTCTTCTTTAGTACTCTATTCCATGGGGTCCGGTTTGCATTCTCGTTACTCTGAGATATCTCTGGGCTTGGAGTTTCCTTTCGATTTTGATTGAGCATTTGCCCGGCAGATATAGATTGGAACTGGTCGCCGTTACTCCTTGTAGCTTCTAAGAGTGGATCAGCAGATGGCGCACATTGTGAATTTGGTGTTTTGTTGCGGTATATCTTTTATTTCTTCCGTTATAGGGCTTTTTATGTTATTTGTGAGTACATCTATCATTTGGTTCATCTTCTGCATGACGTTATCTGTGATTTTCTCTTGTAATATGTTGTAGGCCATGAGTTGGCTGTTGGGATTACTTGCAAGGCCACTAGATGACAGGACCTGTACGTTGGAGCACGGCCGACTAGATGCAATATGTGCAGTAGAATGATCCCATTCGCAGTTATTGTCGTTCACGTTCTTCGCCTGTCCGGCAGAGGTCTTCTCCGCTTGTCTCTGCTCATGGCCTGTAGCTTCAATGATGTTCTTTGATCTGGCAGATAACGTTTCTGTTTGTCTCTGGTCACGGCGTGTATCGTTAACGTTTTTCTTTCGTTCGGTAGATGTCTCTACCATTTGTCTCTGTCCACGGCCTGTAGCTTCAACGAATTTATTTGATCTGGTAAATATCGTTTCAGATTGCCGCTGATCACGGCCTGCTCCTTCATGCGTATTATCAATAGATGTCCCTGGTTGTCCTACAGGGTGGCCGTCTACCTCCTCACTCATCACATCTCCTTGGCTATTCATAACCTCTTCTAGAGGAGTCTTTCTTTTATTAACAACTATCTTACATTCCCTTGCAAGTATATCAAAACGCTCTATAATCTCCCTTACCGCTTCTTGAATGTCGTTCTTCACTTCCTTTTACCTATAACCTCCTTCTTGTATCACTTTTTCGATGATTTTTAGAGCACTTTCTAGACGATGTCTTGTAGTGTCCGCCATTGTTGTAACTACCATGGTTGATCCGATATCCAATTTGAACTTTTAAATCATGTAATTCATGTCCAACATGTTGGATTTTGAACGCATGCGCGAAGGTATCCTTACCCAATTGGTCAATGAATGAGCTCTGATTGGCTGGAGAAACTGTTTCATAATGAAGAATAGTACTTTAATGACCCCCATTATGATACAGTTTTCTGACATATAATATTTACATTTCGACATCGGCGAACATAATAGTACATTATGCAACGAGCCTATTATGGCTATAATTAAGACACGAGTATGTTTATAAAACGAGGGTATGCGAGTTTTATAATTTCCATACGAGTGTCTTAATTACCATTAAAGGCGAGTTGCATACGACTGTTTATGGTCGACGATAAGTATTATAACTATTTTATGTTCGAACATAAATATTCATAAATGTCTGTCGAGATTTCGTCAGTTTTTTGTACTGAACAGAGCACATGGGAAGCAGAGAATGCCTAGAATTTGACCATGGCCTCCTCGATTACCCCACTAGGACACTAGGCAACGCAGTGACATTTAAATTAGAAGGCCTTTGATCTCAGCGTAGGTGCGATGCTGTCCTTATCTAATTGGTCAAACAACTGTTTCTTGAGCTGTGATTGGTGGGAGAAACTGTTTCACAATGAAAAATAGTGTTATAATGAGCGTCATTATGATACAGTTTTCTGACATATAATAGTCAGGGTCGAACATAAAAACCTTAATACTTCACTGGCAGTGAATGTACACAGAAAAGATTGGCTAAGAACTTAGTGTGGACAAGATAAGCCAACAATTTTATAACACGACAAATAAAGTAATTTATATTTGTTTCTGAATCGGTGTTTTTGAAGAAAATATTGTTATTCACTGGGATGAGGGGCATGAAACCTATGATGATAATGATGATGATAATTGTTGTTTAAAGGGGCCTAACATCTAGGTTATCGGCCCCTAATGGTTTGGGTGATAGTGAAAGATGAGATGAGAATGAAAACTATAACTAATACTAACTACAGACTTACATACTGGAAGAAGAAATGGTAAACAAATCAAGGATAAGGCAAATAAAGGACAGGAAGAGAGGAAATGCCCTCATCCCTCGAAGAATAAGGATCCAGGGCAGATAGGAAAGGGAAAGAGGAGAGGGCCCGCCCTAAGGTCAGAGGTAGAAGGGGACAAAACGGACCCAGCTCAGGAATCCCTCGGGGTCGCCAACTCCCAAACTCACCAACCGTGAGTCCTTGAAGGTGTAGCACTATCTAGGGTGCACCATAATTGGTGGGGCTACATACACCCTGCCTCCTTGAGGGCCTTGTGCAGAAGGCAGGAGATAATATGAAAAGAAAGAGAAGGCTGACCCCTCGAAGAATGAAGGTATCAGGAAAGATGAGACTAAGGCCAATTAATGCGGGAAAGGAAGAGACTCCCTAGGCCTCAGATACCCTAATACCATCCGGGTCAAAGAGAACAAGAGTTGAAGAAGAGAGGTCGACAAAACGAAGACGGAGAGGAGCTCGGTCCAAGTAAGTGGAAGCAATGCCGGCCTCAGCTGGGGCCCCGTGGTCGCCACCCACGTCCCACTAGATGTGAGCCCCTGAGGGGTGAAACCTACGATAGGCCCTGTGTGGGTAATAAGTAGTGTTACACACACACCTAAATACATGGGCCCCACGATGTCGGAAAGCCCCTTATTAACCAAAAAAAAAAAAAAAATAGCCGTGAGAGGCAATATTTTAGACTACTGTACTTTCAATTTTCGCAAAAAATGAAAGTAGACTTATGAGATCTACACACGGCCAAACAATTGTGTGTCTGTCTGTGTGTGAGTGAGTGTGTATGCGTGTATGTGTGTGTATGTGTGTGTGTGAGGGATATGGTATGTCTGGTATGCCCCGTGTACTTGGGTGTGTGTAGAAGTTGTCTGATAATCTGTGTCACTGTGAGGTCTGTAGGCTTACTAGTGTGTGTACTTTTATACGGGAAGGATTTGGGTAGGAAGCTGTTGTTGTTGTATCATTTGAGACGCACGGACATCATGATCATTTAACCCCGTGTACTTGGGTAAAAGTTTAATTTTGTCTCATAACCCGTGTTTTTGTGATGGCTGTATTAGTGAGTATTATATCATTCAGCTGAGGATTCCATCACTCGACGTATAATATCCATATAGCACGTTGCATTTCAACAAGCTACTACAACCAACATTCAATTATACTCCTTGAAAAGGACAAAGAGTTATAACAATACCCATGCATTTAGGAGAAAGTAGGCTATATTCTCTTTACTGAACGTCTTGTTTTCTCATGAACATTTTGATGATGAAAACGCCAGTTTTGTGAGCAATTCTCCTCGATGGCGGGATGGAATGTTAAAATGTAGGACTAGCGAGCAACCTTGTGCTAAGGACGTCATAACGTTAGTGTTATGGAGCTAATGCGCTTGTTTACGTGTATTTTTAGTGTTCCGCTGCGAGGGGAGCATAATTAGAGACACGTGGTACTGTGATAAGAGGATTAGATGTTCCTTTTATGAATAAAATAAACCGGCTTATTGCCATTACCGGGCACAATTTGTGTGTCTCATTCACAGCGCGCCGTTCTGCCCCTGCTACGACGTCATAACTAACCTACAAGAGCGGCAGTGATACAATGAAGAATTGGAACCCTTTCTTATATCACGACTCATCCCCCATAGCCCTAGCATATAAATCGGGGATATCATTCTGTCTGTAACATTCGTCTATACAGTAGAGCTAAATTAGACACAGATGTCGCTCTGGTAGCTATGCCACTACGCTATATGTTGGCGGACGACGATGAAACCCTTATCAGTACATCTACAGATCCCCAGGTGGCATCTGCCGTCATCGGATCAAAATCGACGTCGTCTTTTCAGGTCACCTATTTTCTTTTTCCGGCAGTGTATTATTAATAATATTATTATTCATATGCTTAATTCATTAATAATGGTATTAACATAATTAATTTAATCAAGATAATGAACTTGAAAGGAATTTATTGTATTTCAAAAATTCGTTCATATGTGCTGATAGCATATTGCGTGGTTAGGTGTAAGAGCGGGCCATTAAACGTTAATAAATAGGTAAATAAATAAATAAACAAATAAATACTGTGCCCGTTTAGACGTAAGTCCAACGACCATATATGCATGTTACCGAAAATCAGCTAGCACGAGACTTAAAAGATCTCAGGGCGCCAACCGGGGAAAAGCAAACACAAAAATATTAAACTAACTTGCCTCATTGATTCTCGGTTCGATGCAACAATAATGATAGAAAGGAGAAATGAAAATACCACAATTTCTAAAAAAAACTCATTTTATTTATAATTAAAAATTTAAAAGAAATTTAAGATGCAAAATTATCACTTTAATGCATGAAAAAAATCTCATACATGAAAGCACAACAGTAGAATTTTCAACACACTCCAAAAAGCACTTTGTAAATTGCCAAAATTTCAGTCCATTGGCTTCGTTCCTAAAAGTGAGTAATATTTAAAATTTGAAGGTCATTCAGGGCAAAATGAATCGGCCATCCTGATGCCTACTTTGGCAACGTACAATAGA
The DNA here is from genome assembly GCA_946902985.2 of Meconema thalassinum. NCBI lineage: Eukaryota > Metazoa > Arthropoda > Insecta > Orthoptera > Tettigoniidae > Meconema > Meconema thalassinum. The sequence goes on along the minus strand of OX336396.1, from coordinate 303,419,673 downwards.
TCTGTTAACTAGACCCTTTCACTCGTTGATAAATTATTTCACTTTCCAAAATTTATAAATTCACTGTCCAATTCTGTGTTTGATCTAACATACCCTTGAGCTATTTAAAGAACATAAACATTTGTCGGACATATAAGCAAATAGTACAGTTCATCAATCTCACTTCAAGCAAAGATTCAAGGAACTATGATCGTATGGAAAATTTATTAGATCATTTGTTCTTGATCCGCAAAATTCACTCAATAAATAAATATGACCCACAAGACCATTTATTATATTATTCATCATGCTTATTCAATAATTAAATAGCCTAACTATAATAAAATATAAATAACCCCTGGCACTATACAGCCCATGACGGGCTAAGGCCGACCAAGCGACCGCTGCCTAGTCATTTGGCCTGCAGATATTGGGGTGACGCGTGATCAGCGCGTCGGATCCCCTTGGCCGTTAATCTTGGTATTCGTGATCGGGGCGCTGTCTCACTGTCAGAGAGCTACTCAATTGTCCTCACGAGGCTGAGTGCACCCAGTTCCAACCCTCACGCCAGTTTTAAAATCCCTGACGGAGCAGGGGATCGAACCCGGGGCCTCCGGGTGAGAGGCAGGCGCGCTACCCCAACACCACGGGGCCGGCAAATTAAACAACTAACCAAATCATTTATATTCATTATACATTCAATTTTTTTATGATATCTGTTTATCTTGATTCTCATCACGTTAACAAGATCAATCTATTTATATGTTCACCATACAACATTAAGCAACAAAATTATTATAATTATTTATAAATTATTTATATTGTACTTAAATTCATAATATTTAATTGCACAAAACCTTAATTATTTATTCAGTTATGGAACTTGTTCAAAACAAAAATATCCGTGATATTATTAATGGCTGGTCATTTATCAATTTACAATAATTATTTTTGCCAATGCCCATTTTATTTATGCGTTCAATCCTCTTGGATTTTATTTATATTCGACCACGGTAAGGCATCGTCAAAACTAAGTTTTGTTTATAGCCAAAACGGTTTGACAAATAAGAGGGTAATGTATGTGAGACACGAGAAAATCTTTACTGAAATTTATCTGTGATGGCTGCATTTCATACTCATTTGGTTCTTCACTTCACAAGATTTTGTCTTTTTCTTCAACATTTTTTATAAGTTATCTAACCATCATCATGGTTGACACTACATATAACACCATATTTATTCGTGATTTTATCTTACGACTGAATGATACACATTCGTTTCTAACTTCAACTTATTCTTTCTTTTTCTTTAATATTATATTATTATTCATTACTTTTTATATCAAGCCACAGCTTGTTTCAAACACGAAGCTTCAATTATACCAATTTCACTGTCACAGCAATCCACATTATTTTTATGTCGTGTCTACCCTGTTCAAAATTGTCATATTGGGACATTACCATAATTGTTTATAATTATACAAACTCGCGAATACCCTATTTGATACAGGCTTTCTGTAATCTTTCGATGGCTTTCCGCGTCATAAAATATTCCAATCCTATAACGCAATTATTATGAAATGCTTAGAAAAAATCATTATATCTTTGCAAGATAAGGGCGTGCATAAGACCACTAACCATAGGATAAATATATCCTCAAATTCACATTAAGTTGTCCCAAAACTCCTAAACTCTTATTTAAACAATTACAAAACATAATTATTATTATCATGGCTCACTAAATATTATTATTTTAAATCAGAAAAATATGATTATTATCTGAATTCGTATTATTATTATTATCAAATCCCAAACTGGAATTTATGGACAAAACTAAATGAAAATAAATAAGCTCGAATCCGTGGATAAGAGAATATGTCCACCTCTCTAAATAAATACCTAAGATATGAAGATCTTACGGCTGATGGCCGCGATGACAAAAATAGCAAGTCAGAATAAAGTGTTCCTGAAGCTGTCCTTAGACTTGAATCGCAAACTAGCGTTCCTGAACACCATAACATTCTAATCTGGTTTGCTACAGCAAACTGAAAAATAATTGTTTATGTTGATAATTCTTCAAAACGAAAATTTCCAAATACCATAAACTAAAGTAAAATTTAAAAAAAAAGCTTACATTGTCGAAGTTCTTGTAGAGGCAGGCCTCCTGGCTGGTTATATTAAAGCTCCGCTTCCAGAAGTGTCCCTATTCGTTCGTCCCGTCGGACTCGTACGTAAATCCTCGTATCCGCTTCCATGTTTACCCTCAAATTTCTTAGTAACCCATGTTGGCTAGTCCTATATCTACTTCACAATAAACTCGAACTGTACTGTTCTTGTTGAATGCCATTATAGCTGGTGCTATTTGTTAAATAGGGATTCGATCCATAGGAACCATGGCACTTAAATCAGTTGTAGCTCTGATACAGCTGTGACCCATTTAATTTAGTTCATATTCTCATTATCTTTAGGCAAATGATTCAGATCCGTAGTTTCCTAGTATAAGATAAACTAGCGGGTAAGGTTACGCGTTAGACATGGCTGGCCCCATCGTCGGTTAATCCCTGTGTTCAGGTAATGGGTAGTCCCCAGCACACATCTGTAAAGATGGGCCCCTCTAATCTCCTAAATAGGTTTGAGATATGCATCTCCAATCGTCGTCTAGTTTGAGCTGATCAAAATTCAAGACTGGCATCCGTAGAATATTGTAATGTGGTCGTGGCTGATCTTGTAAACTACTGAGACAAAAGCTCGTCACTAATAACTTGGAAACAACCAAGTTCCAATTAGAACAAGAAGTTCCGTGACGAACTAAAGAGCCTACTTTTCTTAAAATTTAAAATTCATGCCAATGATTAATCTATATGGACCTAGGCTATCCAGAATAATGACGAAATAAAGTTGGTAATATAGAAATTTCTAATTAGATCGAAATATAACTGGCATTATGTAGCCTGATAGAGCACTACAGTTGGCAGCCCTGGTGACTGAATATATTCATAGTTCCATCTCTTAAGGTACAGAATACAAAATTTGGTTGATGTCCAATGGAGAGCTTGGACTTAACATGCAATTAAACATTGGACTTAATGCAGCGTGCGTAAAATGATTTTGGCAACAATATAATGCATGTGTTGTTCAGAAATAATTTGAAATATTATCATCTATTGTTGGGCCAATTTTGGATGTAATCCATTTGTTAGTATAGTAGTTACTGGTATTTTAAATTTGGACCTATCCGCAGGCTTAGAATGATGTTGGTAGCACTGACGTACATTAGTTGCTCCAAATTAATCTAGAATGGCAGGTACTATACGTGGGCAAAGTTTAGAGCTGTTGGCTTGCATACTTTCTGATAGCCTATATTGATATTAGGGTAAAAAAATATAAACAGCATTTATCAACAGTTGGCAGCCCTGATTGCTCTTAACAATACGCATAGTCATATATGTTATGGTACACATAGCACATACGAAATTTGGTTGAAATCCAATTGATAGTATAGAAGTAACATGTATTTAAAAATTGGTCTTATCAGCAGGCTTAGAATCATGTTGGTAGCACTAACATACATTAGTTGCTCCAAATTAATCTAGAATGTCAGGCACTATACGTGTGCGAAGGTTAAGGCTGTTGGCTCGCAAACTTTCTGATATATTGGTATTTGGATAAAAAAATAGAGTGAGCATTTATTGACAGTTGGTAGCCCTGGTGGCTCATAAGAATACGCTCAGCCATATCAGTTTATGTACACATAGAACATACGAAATTTGGTTGAAATTCAATTGATAGTGTAGGAGTTATATGCATTTAAACATTGGACCTATCAGTAGGCTTAGAATCATTTTGGCAACACTGTCATGTATGGCCTCCTGAAAATTAAACTGAAGTATTATTATCTATTTATGTGCCAATTTTGGAATAGTCCCCATGTATACATTCCAAGATATCCAACATGGAGCTGACATTTCAATTATGATTTTCCAGCAGTTGGTAGCACTGATATCATTTTCAAGCATGTCGTTCAGATGTCCCGGTATGGATCTTTACTCATTCCAAATTTGGTTTCGATTGCTGCAGCCGTTTAGGAGTTGATAGGGGGACACACACACACAGACATACAGACATACAGACAGAAGGAAAGACAGACAGACATTTTCCCGGATCGATCTCATAAGACTACTTTTTCCTCATTTTTGCAAAATGTGAAAAGTAGGCTAAAAATGTGGCTTGTAGACAGTCTACCATATGTCCAATAATGATGAAAAATTTGATTGTGTCAACTGTACATGATGACTAACACTCAAAGTCGCTTCACAAAAATGTTCTAAGTTCCTCACATGGCGAAATTATTCTAACACTTGAACCATAAATTCATCTGGTGATAACACTGACTATAAGTTTCGGAACGTCCGCGTAGACTAATAATAACTGCTTTACACTCAATTATGAAGACTGTAGCGTAGCTCCGCTGGGCTGGCTATTTGTACCCGCTCAGGGATTCGAGAGAGTTCCACGCCGCTCGCACGTCACAAGGACGTTACGTCACAGTGGGAATAATCTTAAACAAATGTTAGGGAATATCTCGACTCCTGATGAACCGATTTTCTTTCGGAATGGTACATTCTTCTTCTCTTCTTAGTGCCAGCAATTCGACATACTTCCCTAGTCTCAAAAGCATCGGTCAAGAATAAACCAAAAATAATTCCACAACGTGTCGCAGCGAACGTCACCAAGCCTCGCTGGTAGTTTCCATCACCTTCTGGAAACAAAAATCGCGTGGTGTTCAAAATTTGCCGCCTCTTCAAACATGTGCCTTAGACCCAGAATTTCGGCATGTGGATAAGGGCACAATACATGAGCAAATAAATAGGCAAAATAAATAAATATTGGCGTCTGTCACTCCGTGATAACTTATTGCATTTCTAACAGCCAGAATTGCAAGCAACATGTCGCATACAGCGCTCTGGTGTCAACCTTCGAAAGTAAGGTTGTATCAACGAGGTCCAGTGAATCGCTTGTTGTTGGTTGGTTGGTTGGTTGGTTGGTTCCTCAGTGTAGGGGCTGCGACAACGTGTTTATGTAGCCCCATGTACTTTGGGTGTTTGTAAAATGTGTCTGACAACCGGTGTTAATTGTGACGACTATTAGTGTGTGTTATCTGTAATTCAGAAAAGGACTGCAGACGATCAATTTAAAGTAGTTCCTAATTTTTCTACCAAATGCTACCGTCAACGACACCTAGCTGTGAACTTGGCTACTAGATGCCATCGTAACCAGCGCCTGGCGACGAACGTTGGAACTTAATAAAGCGTTAATCAAATCTTACCTACAAATTTAGCTTCGCATAATTGTAGTTAGAGGAAGGTTCTTTGACATGGGCCCGCCTGCTTTACTTCCCGTCCGAGGGGTTCTTTAACGCTCTTAAAAATTCCGACGACTTCGACCGGGTTCGAACCTGCGATCTTGGGCATAGGAGCTCAGCATGCTACCAACTTTATCTTTTTACTTGATTCTGTTTTTCCCATTTGTTTCCAGTGTTTGGTTTCTTTGTAGATGAAGAAGTCACAAACACCCTGTCTCCGAGCAAGAGGAATTAACCACGGGAGATTAAATTCTCCATGGGCCGACCAGGAATTGAACCCGGAACCTTTCGGGTCAAAGCCTAGCACGCTAACAAATTAGCCCTAAAGCCGGACTCCCGAAGCCGCTCACTTAAGTCTTGAATGAGCACCTGATCATGGTGGATTCAATATACTGTAAGCGGCTAATAAGTTACACCTGCCCAGAATGGACGAGGTATGGGTTGGAATAACAACTGTGGTTTTATTATCCAGTATAACACAACAGATATAGCGGTCTCAATGCAATAGGCCTACCTCGTATCCGACAATGCTCTTCGTTTCCTAAAGGGGGCACATACAGCTCAAGGAGCCACAACAATAACGATATTAATATTATAACTGTTCCTGCCACAACAATGATATACATATCCACGGAAACACACACACCTTGCTATTAGAAGCAAAGTTAAAAATTTTCAAAATTCAAATAATAATTATTTTTATCAATTTTTTCAAAAATGAATCTCACTCAAAACCATTGTGACCTTAATTAGTCTTTATATGAAACTTTAACATATTTTTTTTAGTTTGCTCAGAATAAAATGGAAATAATGACGCTTAATTAATTAATTAATTAATAATTTGAAAATGTGCGAGATTTTGTAGCAGAAGGGTTCACACCCACATTAAAAAAGAAAACTCCAAAAAATCCCTATAAATACGGGGCATATCAGGGAAACGGCGAAGGTCAGCACAAAACAAGAACCAATTTCGAAAAAATTAATAAAAATAATTATCATTTGAATTTAGAAAATGTTTAACTCTGCTTCTAATAGCAAGGTGTGTGTGTTTTCTTGGATATGTATATCATTGTTGTTCAAGATTTGTGGCAGGCACAGTTATAATATTAATATCGTTATTGTTGTGGCTCCTTAAGCTGTATGTGCCCCCCAACCATTCATGGGTAAAGTACGGCCCGCAGGCCAAGTGCGGCCCTTGAGCTAGTTTAATCCAGCCCGTGACATGGTTTCGAATTATACTACCTACAATAACACATAGGTCATATTTTCTGTTCTTGGTACCTAGAACAAAAACTCTGTTTCAATCTCATTGCGTTTATGCGTTTTGTGTAACAGAGTTGCAACTAGAACTGATTAGTTGCAATGTAGCAATGAATTGAAGCAACCATTCCACAACGTTTCGACAATTGAGTTCTACAAGGCTCTACCAAAATCAACCTTCCCGAACTTGAAATCTCATGCACAGAAGATAACTGCCATGTTCGGATCTTCCTTTATCTGTGAACTCGTCTTTTCTACAATGATTCTTCACAAAAATAGCGTCAGAAATAGATTGACAGACCACAATTTAGCTGCGCTACTAAGAATCAGCGTATCAGAAGCACAGTCACAGTATTACTTGGTCATTGAATCTTTTCTCTTCTAACGAATAATAAAGGTGTGTTCTTTTTTCCTAAGTTCTCTACCTTTCTAGCCTATAAGTTCTGTTTGATTTCAAATGCAGAAATATAAGTAGAAAGTTGATAATCTTATATCTTAACTTACATATATATAAAAAAAAGGAATGTCTGTCTGTTCGTATTTTATGCGTTCATAAACCATTCATCCGATTGCGATCAAATTTTGGTGAGCTGTTGTACACACTTCCGGGAGGTTCATAGGCATAGTTAATCGATCAAAAAAAAACAACAACAAGTAGTTCCGCGAAGAACTATAGAGCCTATTTTCATATATCCTACTTATGTTAATTGCCACTATCAGCATACAAAATTTCAGTTTGATTGCTGTAATAGATTCGTACATATTGAGAACCGACTAAATATGGTCGCCATGTTGGACTTTATATATGTAGTGAACCCTTCAGTATCGCAGTGTTTATATGCAAGGATCTTGATCAAGGGGTCGCGCTCAGTTCATAGTGTGATGTTTACGTTCGCCAAACAACATGCTCTACTGAGGGAAGGGTCATAGGATTAAAACTATAATTAAGAAAGGAAGTGACAAGACGTAAAATAATAACATAATTTAATGACTATTAGTGCAAAAAAATGAATATAGACAGCAACAATAATAATATTCCTCCCTGAATCTTCCCATGACAGAAATATCTATCAACGTTGAGGAGTCAGACGGATCTCCCCCACATAAAAATGTGGATCCAAGTTCCACTAACTTGCATTGGGATTTTATGTACGCGTAATGACTAACTACGAGGAATGAATACTTGAATGACTGTTCGTTTACAGCGGGTAACAGCCACGATGCTTACGAACAATCATCTCGTAAATCAACGTTTACGGATATAGGACACAACACTAATAAAAACCCTTAAAATTAATGCTGACACACAATCTAAAATCTAATATTTACAGGAATCTCCCTCGAGACCCTCCTTCAGTGCGATGACGCATCTGACAAATGAGCTGCCAACACGGCCAATTGCTCAATACACAAACAAGGAAAAGACAGCATCGCACGTGACTGCACGGGTCACTGATACGGAACATAAACATGGAATGAAACCAACAACAACAAAAGCCTCACCGGCTGAGATTACCTTATATGAACAAAAATGCACGTTAAGCTAACGCTTCGGAGATTATAGTGATTCGTAGGCAACTCCCATTTATTTAAACAATTTTATCATCGATCAGTTCTTATTCTGTATTTCAAGTAATAATACGGAGCCAACAAGTCTCCACTAATGACCTCGATGCAATCTTTTCAGCCCGCCTTGTGAAAACAGCTTCCCCCCTTCCTCAACTTGTCATCGTCCAGCTCCAGTGTGTAAAAATAACTTGACCAACTGTCCCGTTATCTCGTAGAATCAACAGCAACAAATCTCAACCACATAAACATATGGTAAGACATTAATCGATATAGCCACATATGTCCTCGCAAGGTAACGATATGGACTTGGCACCAAGCTGACAGAAATCAGTCTAAGCTGAAATTCCCGCTTGTAATGACCAATAAAATACACACACACACACTGCTGGGAATGACATAACACTTTTCACACAGGTCGGTTGAATCAGATGCTCACAATCTATTTTAAGAATATTAAAACCTACGAGAGAGCTGACTGCTCTTCGCCACAACTCACATTGTTCCAACGGCAATAAACTCACTGAATCTGATCAATAATAAACATTACAAAGATTAATTTACCCTCCAATCTACTGTATGATTATATTAATTCAGTCCTACTTCTGAAACACAATATATCTCCGAGAGACGTTTCTTAACCGCATTGCGTAAACATATGCAAACACGGTTGTCCACATAGCTACGTTAGTTAAAACAAACAAACAAGAACTTACGACTATGAAAAATTGTGCGAGCTGTTTCCATGCAAAAGGTGTGTCAGACCAAAACTAAATACACTACGTTAATCAACACAAGCAAGATATTTACAAACAAAATATGTCCCATATACCATAAGTTAACTTGTCAGATAATGAGAATATTATTCAGTACTCATCCTCGGCCAGTCACCGTCAGCGAACATCTGCAGCCATCTCCCTACTTAATGCTGCTTAGCTCATCTCAAACATCTCGACGGAGTGTTGACAGTTCCAAACTTCTTCCAGGATAAGCGATGTCATCTCTCGTGCTGATGCAAAAAGTTATAGATTATTACACACTCGATATCTGCCTACTAAATTCACCGTTTTAGGTACTTATTTCCCCAGAACAGTCTGTTGGCAAATTGTCGATGATACTGTCCCTACAAAATAGTACTGTGACTATCTATCACACTGAATTTACAACACATTTGTATTAATAAAAATCTGTGTCCTCATGACACGCAAAGTACAAGTGCCTACGTCCTCAGACGCGCAAAATGTAATAATAACCTGTGTCTCCCGACACACACACAATGGAATAAGTAAGGTCTTGGCTCTTCACGCCACTTATAAATGAACTGGCCCTAGGTATCGATAGGGGGGGGGGGGGAATTATATAAAAATTTCTCAAAATAATAGTGGTACAGGAATGAAACAAATATCACTGAACTCGTAAAATTGCGCAGGTCAAGAATATGCCCATTAATTCTAGAATCGATCGTAGAGATGTTGTCTAGCCGATCTCCCGCGTTAACGCTAGCTATCGCATGCCCAAGCTAGACTTGGCGCGTTCGTAAGCATTCATCTCTCATTGGTTCCACTTTTTCGTTACCTTCGTGGTTTTTATCAGACCTCGGCCTCGTAGGAGTGTCCAGTAGTACCATCAGCCACTCACGTTACTGCATTATATTTTCTCTAGGCGCGAATAGTGCAATGAACATGCCATAAGCGTGTCTCACCACGCGACCCTTCTATTTTGAGGTAGCCACCACCTGTCCTTCTGAAACATTGCTAGGCTCTTTCTTTTCACAATCCTTAAGTATTTAGCCTTTTGTCAAACTGCTGCAGGTATGTCCCCACTGTTTCCAACAAATGCTTGAAGTTTCCTCATCTTCGTCTGGCTATTTCATGACGCTGGTGGAAATATTAATTAATTGTAGAAATAAAGCATCGAATCATTTATCCCTCAGAGGATAAAGGGTTCAGTAGGTCCTAGAGTTGTGTACTGTTACATGAAAATTATTGAGTACGTGTAGCATTCAAACTTCAATCGCATGATTAGGACACGAGAAGTAACTATGAGATTTTAAAATTTCGCACAGCTGCCATCTTTTGGTTATGGAAACAATTTAAAAAAATTAGATGCCAGTGGATTAACATTCGTATAAGGATTTACTGCACCAAGTTTCGCTGCACTCGGATGTTTAAATTGCGAGAAACGTCAATGTGAATATTTATTCTTCACGTCGCCGCCATGTTGGATTTGGGATCAGCAGGTTATTGAAAGTCCTATAGGTGAATTTATGTTCATAGCTCCTATGAACATAAAAATATTCAGGTTGATTGCTATAATATATTCGTAGATATTCAGAGCCCTCTAAATATTTCGGATGGTCGCCATGTTGGATTGTTAAATCTATAGGTCATAGAGTCATGAACCATTAAAGGAACATTATTGCGTAGGTTCATTATTCAAACTTTCTCTTCGATCGCATGATTACGACACAAGAAATAAAAACTTAAATTTTAAAATTCGCACAGCCGCCATCTTGAGGTTATTTAACAATTGAAAAAAATTAGATACCAGTGCATTACAATGTGAATAAACATTTCCTGTATCAAGTTGCATTGCGTTTGGAACATTAAATCGCGAGAAAGGTCTATTAAATTTTCAAATTCGCTTGGCCACCATGTTCGTTTTGTAGTTAACCGGTTTTTAAAAATCTTATAGATGAACTTCCAGTAGTGCCCTTTATCTCCGTACAAGATTTCAGGGTGATACCGCTTATAGTTTCAGAGATAAAGAATGCCGGTGAAATATTTCGCACATCCGACATTTTGTGGTTATGTAAACAATTGAAGGAAGTTAGATGTCGATGCATTACAATGTGTATAAGCATATGCTGTACCAAGTTTTATTGCGTTTGGTTGGTTAAATCGCTAAAAACGTCGATTTAAACGTCGCAACTTCGCTTGGCCGCCATGTTGGATTTGTAGTTACCAGTTTTTCACGAGTCACATAGGTGAACTTCTAGTAGTTCCCTTTATCACCGTAAAAAAATCCAGGGTGATATCGGTAATAGTTTCGGAGATATTGAATGCTGGTGTAATATTTCGCACAGCCGCCATGTTGGATTGGTAAGACGTAACAAAATTTGAAGGGCACGATCGGGGTCGCCCGGAATAGTGCTATGAACTTACCGAGTTTCATTGAAATCGCTCCAGCCGTTTAGAATTTATTAGGGGGGGGGGGCAGACACGGACAAAAGGTGATCTCAAAGCCTACTTTTTTTTAAATTGAAAATAGGCCAAGAATAGCTTGCGAGTAGTTTAAACAAATGCGTAATGGCGATGCGTTCATATACAATTCATCCGATTGCGATCAAATGTTGGTGAGTTGTTGTGCACAGTCCCGGAAAAGTTATAGGCGTAGTAAGTCCAATTTACAGTAGATGGCTTCAACAAAATGGAGTGCGTTTGTTTCAAGAAAGTACCACACGCGTTCATGTACCATTAATCCCATTGCGATGAAACTTGGGTGAGATGTTCGGTACACTTCAGGTAAGATTTCTGGCTTATTAAATCCAATTAACAATAGGTAGCGCACGAGTATGTTGAACAATAATGTGCGACGACGGGGGAAGCGTTTCAAAAAAGTCCTATATGCGTTCACATACCATTCGTCGATAGGGATGAAAATTGGGTGAGAGGTAGTGTACACTACAGGCAAGGTTTCTGGCTTAGTAAATCCATGTTACAATAGGTAGCGCACGAGTAGATTCAACAAATGAACGACGACTCGCGAAGCGTTTCAACAAAGTCCCGTATGCGTTCATATACTATTCGTCTGATAGCGATGAAACTTGGTTGAAATATTGTGTACACTTCAGGGAAAGTTTCTGGCTTAGTAAATCCACTTAAAAATAGGTAGAGCACGAGTAGTTTCAACAATTGAGTGACGACGGGCGAAGCGTTTCAACAAAGGCCTATATGCGTTCACATACCATTCGTCCGAGAGCGATGAAACTTGGGTGAGAGGTTGTGTACACTTCAGGTAAGGTTTCTGTCTTATTAAGTCCAATTAACAATAGGTAGCCCACGAGTATATTCAACAAATGAGCGACGACGGGCGAAGCGTTTCAACAAAGTCCCGTATGCTTTCACATACCATTCGTCCGATAGGGATGAAAATTGGGTCAGAGGTTGTGTACACTACAGGCAAGGTTTCTGCCTTAATAAATCCATGTTATAATAGGTAGCGCACGAGTAGATTCAACAAATGAACGACGACTCGCGAAGCGTTTCAACAAAGTCCCGAATGCGTTCATATACTATTCGTCTGATAGCGATGAAACTTGGTTGAGATGTTGTGTATACTTCAGGGAAAGTTTCTGGCTTAGTAAATCCACTTAAAATAGGTAGAGCACGAGTAGATTCAACAATTGAGTGACGACGGGCGAAGCGTTTCAAAAAAGGCCTATATGCTTTCACATACCATTCGTCCGATAGCGATGAAACTTGGGTGAGAGGTTGTGTACACTTCAGGCAAGGTTTCTGGCTTAGCAAATCCACTTTACGATAGATAGGGCACGAGTAGATTCAACAAATGAGCGACGACGCGCGAAGCGTTTCAACAAAGTCCCGTATGCGTTCATATAGTCTACTATTCGTCTGATAGCGATGAAACTTGGGTGAGATGTTGTGTACACTTCAGGGAAGGTGTCTGGGTTAGTAAATGCACTTTACAATAGGTATCGCTCAAGTAGATTAAACAAATGAGCGACGACGCGCGAAGTGTTTCAACATAGTCCCGTATGCGTTCATATACCATTCGTCCGATAGCGACTAAACTTGGGTGAGTTGTTGTGTACACTTCAGGGAAAGTTACAGGCTTTGTAGTCCATTTTACAATAGGTAGCGCACAAGTAGGTTCAACAAATGAGCGAAGACACGCGAAGCGTTTCAAAAAAGTCTCGTATGCGTTCATATACCATTTGTCCGATAGCGATGAAACTTGGGTGAGATGTTGTGTACACTTCAGGGAAGGTTTCTGGCTTAGTATATCCACTTTGCAATAGGTATCGCACAAGTCGATTCAAGAAATGATCGACGGCACAGGAATCGCTTATCCAAAGTCCCGTAGCGTTCAAATACCATTCATCCGATTGCTATGAATCTTTGATTGGATCGTTGTGCACACTCCAGTAAAGGTTTTTGACTTAGTAAATCCTTTTTACAATAGGAAGCGCACGAGTAGATTCAACAAATAAGAAACGGCGCGCGTATCGTTTAAAAAAAATTCGTATGCGTTCATATACCATTCATGCCATTGTAATGAAATTTAGAGAAATGTTTTTTCCACTCCCGCAAAGATTTCTGATTTAGTAAATCCATTTTACAATTGGTAGCGCACGAGTAGATCCAACTAATGAGCGACAGCGCGTGAATCGTTTCAACAAAGTCCCGTATGCGTTCATATACCATTCATCCGATTGTGATAAAACGTTGGTGAGTTGAGTACAGTCCTGCAAAGGTGAATGAATTAGTAAATCCGTTTTTCAATGGGTGGCGCACAAGAAGATTCAACAAATGAGTAAAGGCGCGTGAATCGTTTAAACAAAAATCCCGTATGCGTTCATATGTCATTCATCCGATTGCGACGAAACGTTCATGAGTTGTTGTGTACACGCTAGGGAAGGCTTTCGACTTAGTAAATCCATATTACAATAGGTAGCGTACGAATATATTCAACAAATGCGTGACGGCGCTCGAATCGTTTCAACCAAGTCCCGTATGCGTTCATATACCATTCATTTCATTGCGATGAAACTTTGGTGAGTTGTTGAGCACGATCCCATGATTTTTTGAGATAGTGAATCAATTTTACAATAGTTTAAAGGTGGTTACTTGAAAATAAATAAATATTGGGAATCCAAACGCACTTCAACAAACAAAGTTACAACGCCAACACTTTCTTTGATTGGCATTGCAACGCATGCCGGGTACAGCTAGTCTATCAATAAATATGGTTTTTTTTCCGGCCCACCTGGATTATTTTGTATTGGATCTGTGTCTGCCCCAGAAAAGTTTGCCCATGTCTGCATTATACAGTATTCCTTATGATTGGTCACGCTTCCCAGCCGCGTGTGGATGTACTGGTCAACAGAACAATTCACATTAGGTTCATTTTCTTCTGAAGGGCGTAGAGAAAAATGAGCTTTAAATTCATTGTACTGTATAAAATTACATTTTCGAGTAGTTATGCACTCCTACAGTACAATGTGTTGAAGGTTGATTTTCCATTAGGAAACACACAGGAAATCAACCTATCGTGAATTGTTCTGTTGCTCCGCCTAGGTGCGTGTCTGTCTTCAGTCTTCAGTCTTTTGACTGGTTTAAAGCAGCTGTCCATGCCTCCCTGTCCTGAGACAATCCTTTCATCTCTAGAGAGCTACCGCACCCTACATCCGAGGCAATCTGTTTAAAATATTCTAACCTTGGTCTACCCCCACAGTTCTTGCCCTCCCATCCATAACTAAGCTTGCTATTCCTGCGTGTCTTAGTATGTGTCTTATCCACCTATTTCTTCTCTTCATTAGCAGTCACCAGAAACACCTCTCCTCTCCCACTCGTCTTAATACCTCTTCATTTGTAACCCTATCTACCCATCTGATCTTCATCATTCTCTCAAACACCACATTTCAAACGCTGCAATTCTCCTCTTTTCTGCTGCTCCAACAGTCCAAGATAAAGGCTTTCAGAAAAGACTTCTTATTACCTAAATCAATACTACGGTGGCGTAGTTGGTAGCATGCTGGACTGCTGTGCCCAAGATCGTGGTTTAAGCTCGGCCGAAGTCGTCGTAGTTGTTAAGAGCGTTAAAATCCCTCAGTATGCCTTCCTTCTAAGTGGAAGTAAAGCATGTCATTGATTTATGGTACGTAAAGGAACCTACCACTGCAATAGGTAGTGTGTAGCAAAATGTGTGGGGTATATTTGGTTATTTACAAACGCTCTATCAAGTTTCAACGTTCGCCACTAGGTGTCAGTGACAGTGGCATCTGGAGCCAAAGTTGGAACTAATTGAAATTGACCTTGTCGGGAGTCCTCAGGCGTTGTATCAACAATACCCAGCTAATGGCTATTCGACTGCAATTCATATATTAAAATATTTTATGTCGGTATACGAAGCGTGGCCAATCGTAAGGAAAATAAGGTCATTATAATATACGAGGTACGTTGATATGTACCTAGGTATATTTCTTTAGGCTGTTCTACTCCAACATCTTAGAGGCAGGGTCTATCCCCCGACTTATGAAACAAACAAAGATCATCGCCATTCTCAAACCAGGTAAATCTAGTAAAAATCCTCAAAGCTATCGTCCAATTGCTCTTCTGAGTGTAGTTTACAAATTACTGGAGAGGCTTCTCTACAACAGAATCGGCTCAGTAGTTCTTGACCATCTACCCATCGAACAAGCGGGCTTTCGCCCAAACCGAAGTTGCACAGACCAGGTTCTCTCTCTGACTACACACATCGAAGATGGATTCCAAAAACAACTAAAGACTTCAGTTGTGTTTGTGGACCTAACTGCAGCATACGACACAGTATGTAAGCAAGGACTCATCTGTAAACTACTTCGAATAATACCCTGCAAGAAAATTGCCAAGCTCATTGTAAACATGCTTACAGACAGAAGGTTCCGTGTAATTATGGGAAACGAGACCAGTAAGGAAAGGACTCTTAATAACGGTCTTCCTCAAGGATCGGTACTAGCACCTCTGCTGTTCAACTCATATATATCAGATTTGCCGAAAACAACCTCCACACCATTTGGGTACGCAGACGACTGGGCATTTGCAGTGCAGGACAAATTTATGGAGAATACCGAAGTACGTTGACAGCTGACCTCAACATCTTAGATCAGTATTTTCATAAATGGAGACTTAGGCCAAGTTTGAGTAAAACTGAAGTCACATGTTTCCACCTCAACAACAAACTGGCCCACCGTGAACTTAATGTTAAATTCCAGGACACTAGACTTCACCACAACAGATACCCAAAATACCTCGGGGTAACCCTTGACAGAACACTGTCCTTCAACGAACACCTGAAGAGGACAACAGCCAAACTCCAGACACGGAACAACATCCTCCATAAACTGTGTGGTTACCACCTGGGGTTCTTCAGCTTCAACCTTAAGAACTTCAGCTCTTGCCCTTGGCTTCTCAGCTGCAGAATATTGCTCTCCAGTCTGGCTGAACAGCTGTCATACAAAACTGGTTGACTCGCAGCTAAACCATACTTTGCGCATTGTATCAGGAACCATAAAATCTACCCCCACTTCTTGGCTGCCAGTTCTTAGCCATATTCCTCCACCACACTTACGGAGAAAGGATGCCCTGTTGCAAGAGTACCAGAAATTGTCTAGAAATGCCAATCTGCCAATCCATGGAGACATCCCCAACGCCATGATCAGCAGGCTCCGTTCCAGAAATCCACCAGTTAGGACCACCAGAAACCTGGTTGATAATTTCAACCTACAGCAGGACTGGATGCAAGAATGGACATCCACAGCTCCACCTGAGTATCGGAACTTTCCCTGCATCACAAGAACACCAACAGGATTTCATCTACCCCGCAGTACCTGGACAACTCTCAATCGCATCAGGACAGGCCATGGCAAGTGCGCTGACTCCCTCCACAAATGGGGCAAACTTTCCTCCCCGGAATGTAACTGTGGTGCCCCAAAACAAGCAGTCCATCACATTGTGGAACAGTGCCCCCTGAGTGCATATCAGGGCAATTCAAAAGACTTCCAAAATCTGAATCCGCCTTGCAAAGACTATATTGAGAGCTTGAAGTTAAGACTGTAACCTATTGTACATAGTGTATATTTAATTTGTGATTGTGTTTCTTTGCATTTTTATGATGTCATACGCTAAATAATCTTTAGGCTGTTTTAGCTACAATTATTTCCAAACAGGTTTCCAGTAGCACGTGTATTTACTGTGTGGTAACGCATACGATTAGTGCACAGTGTTAGGGAGTGTCTGTTCTAATGGCAGACATTAACCACACGCAACAGTAAAAATTCCCTCCTCAAGATTGAGGGGCGAACACGCACTGTAGACAGAGCAGAACAATTATCTCCCCTGGTGCGCGTTTACTTTAAAACGTACAACCAGGGTGCGTAAATAGTGCGTGAAGATTCAGTGGTGTCGTAGTATCGTCTTACTCCAGAATAAACAGCTGTTGTATTCAGAGACATGAACTGGAGAAAGTATCGACAGTATAAACATAACAACTGTCTGAAAGAATAAGGTCGCTTAAAAGTTTGATGGTTTTAATCACTCAATTAATCTTTTATTTTGGTACAATGAACGAGGCAGAGTAATTCCCAGCCGAAAAGCACTCTTATTTATGAAGGGTGAAACAGAAGTTTATAAACAATGATGATAATTGTGTATTAAGGTGTATGTTGTTTGTTGTTTGAGTCTTCAGTCTTTTGACTGGTTTGATGCAGCTCTCCATCCTTCTCTGTCCTGAGCTAATCGTTTCATCTCTACATAGCTACCACACCCTACATCTGAGGCAATCTGTTTAATATATTCTAACCTTGGTCAAACCCTACAGTTCTTGTCCTCGATCCTTCCTTACGTAACTAAGCTTGCTATTCCTGGGTGTCTTAGTATGTGTCTTATCAACCTATCTCTTCTCTTCATTCGTAGTCGCCAGAAACATCTCTCCTCTCCCATACGTCTTAATACCTCTTCGTTTGTTACCCTATTTATCCATCTGATCTTCATCATTCTCTTTAACACCACATTTCAAACGCTCTAATTCTCCTTCTGCTGCACCAATAGTTCACGTTTCACTTCCATATAGTGCCACGCTCCAGACAAAGGATTTCAAAAAGTCTTCCTAATACCTAAATCTATATTCGATGTCAACAAATTCCTTTTTTGTAGAAATTCTTTCCTTGCCTGAGAAAACCTGATTTTTATATCCTCTTTGCTTCGTCCATCACTGGTTATTTTGCTTCCTAAGTAACACAAGTCTCCTACTACCTTTAGCTTTTCACCTGCCAATTTGATGTGTTTAGAGGTTTCTGATATATTTCGGCTGCATTCCAAAATTTTTGTTTTACATTTATTAATTTTCATCATTGATTCCTTCCTTAAGACGGAGTCCATACCATTGAAAAACTCATTCAAATCCTCAGGCGTGTCGGCCAAGATGACGATGTCATCAAAAAATCTCCAAGATGAAACTATTTCTCCTTGAATCTTCACTCCCACTTTAAATTTTTGTCCAATTTCCTTCATTGCTTGTTCAATGTAAACATGAGGACTGAGGCACTCGGAAGGAAGTAGAGCAATGAAAGTCAGGCAGGGAGGGGGAAGAGCAGATAGATCGCCCCAAAATCAATGGAAAAGGGGAAAAAACGGACTTAGCTCACGAATCCCTCGGGTTCGCCAATTCCCGAGTTCACCAGCCTTAAGCCGTTGTGGGTGTAGCACTATCCAGGATGGGGCAGATGACCTCGTAGTTCCGCCCCTTAATACCTCAATAACTAACTAACAGAAGGACGGAGATACTGTGAGCCATTGATTTAAATTTAAATTTGAATGTATTGTCTCTCTTATACAGGCCACTGAGGTTGGTTGGTTCCTCAGTTTAGGGGCTGTGACCACGCGGTCATGTAGCCCCGGGTACTTTGGGTGTGTGTAGAATCTGTCTGATAACCGGTGTTAATTGTGATGACTGTATTGGTGTGTGTTATCTGTTTTAATTCAAGTATTGACTGCAGACGATAATTTCAAGTAGTTCCTACATTTGCTGAGAGCCTCCGTGGCTTAGGCGGCAGCACGCCGGCCTCTCACCGCTGGGTCCGTGGTTCAAATCCCGGTCACTCCATGTGAGATCTGTGCTGGACAAAACGGAGGCAGACAGGTTTTTCTCCGGGTACTCCGGTTTTCCCTGTCAATATTTCATTCCAGCAACACTCTCCACTATCATTTCATTTCACCTGTCATTCATTTAATCATTGCCCCAGAGGAGTGCGACAGGCTTCAGCAGCTGGCACAGTTCATATCCTCGCCACTAGATGGGGGCTTCATTCATTCCATTCCTGACCCGGTCGGAGACTGGAAGCAGGCTGTGGATTTTTTTTCCTACATTTGCTACGAAATGCTACCGTTCACAACACCTAGCTTGTGGACTTGGCTACTAGATGTCGTCGCAGTCAGCACCTGGCGGCGAACGTGGGAACTATTAGAGCGTTATCAATTCAAACCTACACATTTTAGCTTCCACAAGTGTAGAGCGGCTTCGGTGGCGTAGTCGGTAGCATGCTGAGCTTCTATGCCCAAGATCGCGGGTTCAAACCCGGCCGGAATTGTCGGAATTTTTAAGAGCGTTAAATATCCCTCAGTATGCCTTCCTTCGGAGGGGAAGTAAAGCCGGCGGTCCCATGTCATAGATTTATGGCATGTTAAAGAACCTTCCACTAATTACACCTGTGTGAAGCTAACTTGGATAGGTTAAGAATGTAAACAACGCTGTTAGGTTTCTACGTTCGTTGCCAAGAGCCGACTGCGGTGGCGTCTAGTAGCTAAGTTCTGAACTTGGCCTAGTAGTCGTTGACGGTGGTGCTTGGTGGCAAAAGTAGGAACTATTTGAAAAATTCTAAGTTGCAGTCTGTACTTAAATTAAAAAAACAGATAACACACTAATACAGTCATCACAATTAACACCGGTTATCAGACAGATTCTACACACACCCAAAGTACACGGGGCTACATGACCGCGTTGTCGTAGCCCCTAAACTGAGGAACCAACCAACCACAAGTGTAGTTAGTGGAAGGTTCTTTTGCATCTATGGCATGGGTCCGCCGGCTTTACTTCCTTTCCAAAGAAAGGTATACTGAAGGATGTTTAACGCTCTTAAACAATCGGACGACTTCGGCGTGGTTTGAACCCGCGACCTTGGGTATAGGAGCTCAGCATGCTACCGACTGCGCCACCGCCACTACAAAGCCTCTTTATGCAGCTCTCTTCATTCAGAGGGCGGTTAAATACAATGAAACAAATGAAGAAAGAATAAAAACTTAACATAAACATTCAGTTGTCCCTTCTGAATAATCGTTGTAGTTTTGCTGTTGTAAAATTATTCCCTAGTACTATACTATATTTCAGTTATAACGTCCTTCTGGCACACAATCGTCATCCCAAGTACTTGGGTGTTACCTTAGGCAGAACATTATTCTTCAAACAAAATATTTTGATGACTGCTGCTAAGCTGAGATCACGCAGCAACATCATCCAGAAACTATGTGGAACAACATGGGGCTCTAATACTTCAACTCTTCGATCTTCTGCAATATTAGCCTCGTTCTATCCGTAGCTGAATATTGTGCCCCTGTTTGGTTAAACAGCCCTCACATAGGGAAGATCGATGTTGAAATCAACAAGATCATGCGATTAATATCTGGTACAATTAAATGCACCCCCATTCAATGGCTTCCTGTTCTGAGCTACATTCCTCCACCCCATCTCCGCAGGTGTAATATCCTGGTCAAAATATACCACAAGATACTCTAAAATCAGGATCTCCCTATTCATGCTGATATACCTGCTGCTTGTCTACCCAGACTTCGCTCAAGGCAGCCCCCTGTGAAGACAGCTACGCGACTTATCAATGAGAACATTGTCATAGTCCAGCAGTGGTCTCATGATTGGAAGATTTTTGCTCTGGCATTGATCCTCCTCATTGGATATGGTCGAAATCAAACCGGATCAGGACCAATTCTGGTGTTTGTGCGAACTCCTTTTTCAAGTGGAACAGGTTACAGTGTGCCTGTGGAGCCGTTAGACAAACGGTGAAGCACATCATTCAGGACTGTCCTCGAAGAGCCTATGCCATCCTGTATCAGTGGACTATAATTATTTTGAATTTAGATGTTAAATTATGAGACTTTTTTTTCTTTCCATTATTTAATTAAGCTATAATATGATGTACAGTAAGTGTATACCATACGATTAATAACAATAATTTAAGTTATAAAATTTTAATATCAAGTTACATGGCTCGTAAATAGTTCAGAAGAATCATATTTAAAGCAATTTAATATTGGTTGGTTGGTTGGTTGCTCAGTTTAGGGGCTGCGACAATGCGGTCATGTAGCCCCCTGTATTTTGGGTGTGTGTAGAATCTGTATGATAACCGGTGTAAATTGTGATGGCTGTATTAGTGTTTGTATCTGTTTTTTAAATTTAAGTACAGACTGTAACATAGATTTTTTCAAATAGTTCCTACTTTTGCCGTCAAGCGCCACGGTCAACGACTACTAGGCCTTGTTCAGAACTTAGCTACTAGACGCCACCGCAGTCGCTCTTGGCAACGAACGTAGAAACCTAAGAGCGTTGTTTACATTCTTAACCTATCCAATTTAGCTTGACACAGGTGTAATTAGTGGAAGGTTCTTTAACATTCCAGAAATCTATGACATGGGACCGCCGCCGGCCTTACTTCCCCTCCGAAGGAGGGCATACTAAGGGATTTTTAACGCTGTTAAAAAATCCGACGGCTTTGGCCGGGTTTGAACCCGCTATCTTGGGCATTGAAGCTCAGCATGCTACCGACTACGCCACCGATGCCGCTCAATTTAATATTGACATTGATCATGATAATTGCATAGCTGACAGATTACCATGAAGGGAGTGTTTTATCGCTCTGATGGGAAGTCCTGATTACTGGTGCAATTTATATTTATCCCAGAGAATACTAGCTGAAATACGGAATTAACCTTTTTCATTTTCGGTTCTATGATGAGCTATCTGGAGCATTTGTGAAGTGTGTCTATTATTATAAGACGGAATTTTGATTTTTCTTTTTTATCACAGTCAGAGCCATGGCACACTGTCGTAGTTCTTAACTTTAGCCATCCAATCTGGACGTAAAACGGAGTTATATGAGACTCTTGGTTACATTGAGAACAAACCGCAAGCAAGCAATCATTTTGCATTCTTTGCAATTTTGTATTGAGGACCTCTCCCAGATCATGGAAAATAATAGATCCATAGTCAGATATTGGTAATATCAAACTCTGTATCAGCCTCTTCCGTATATTTGTCGGCGAATAGAAGCAAGTTCGCCTAATATGATATAATGATGATATATGGGGGTGTAACACTATATCTACCCGCTGTCAGAAAACATTGATACAGCCAGCACAGGTCGGTAACCAAATAAGCATTTCATTCACCGAGGCGAATGAACAACGAAAATTCCTGGAAGCATTGAAGGTTGGCTCAATACTGCCAGGGATGTCGGCCCTGAGGCCAAAACGAAAAATAAAAAAAATAATAAATAAATAATTAAATAAATAAATAATAAATAAATAGATAATAAATACATTAGAAAATAGATAAATACATAAAACAATATATAAGCAGATAAATAAATAAATAAATTAGATTAAAATATAATTAAATGACTATTCAAATAAAACAATAGATAAACTGATAAAAATTAAAACAATAGATAAATAAATAAAACAATAGAGAAATGTATAATAAATATATTAGATAGAGAGATAAATAAATAACTAGAACAATAGATAAACAGATATATAAATAAAACAGTAGATACATAATTAATTAAATGAAACAATAGATATATAATAATTAAATTAGATAAATAAACAAATAAAACATTGGATAAATACATAAACACATAAATAATTAAAACAATACATAATAAATAAATCATATAATTTGATAAATAAATAAAACAATAGATAAATAGTTAATTAATGAAATAAAACAAAAGGCAATTTGACCAATAGTTCAAAATAAACAGATAATTAAATAAAAATAGATAAATAGATTGGTAAATCAATAAACCAATAAATCAATGTAAGTTATCAATAAATAAATAAATAAATAAATAAATAAATAAAGACCTGGATGTAAATACGGACCCAGTGTAATGAGGCGCTTCAGCCCTTCACCGTGTTCATAGGGAACAGAACAAAAGGTGCTCAAATGTCGTGTGCACAGGGGCTGTGGCTGGTGTGTTGATATTAGCAGTCCCCCGGGGTCATCGCTCCCACACAAACTGATTGCTCTTTATCAATGGCGGTTTAGATTGTGAGCTCATATGACCGGAAGTCCTTCTTGACGCCAACCTCATAAGGGATTATTATTACGATTATCATTATTTTTGGTTCATCTCTATACATAACAATGAATGTTACATGACTGTCCGTGTATCCTATATGCCTTCGTATACCATCCAGCCAACTGCGATGAAACTTGAGTGAGTTGTGTAAACTCCTCGAAAGGTTTCTGACTTAGTAAATTCATTTTACAATAGGTAGCGCTGGAGTAGATTCAACAAATGAGTGACGGCGCGCGAATCGTTAATACATATCCCTTATGCGTTCATGAACCATTCGTCCGATTGCGATAAAACTTGGGTTATATGTTGTGTACACTCCAGGGAAGGCTTCTGACTTAGTAAATCCATTTTACTATAGGAAGCGCACTAGTAGATTCAACAAAAGGGTGACAGCGCGCGAATCGTTTCAACAAAGTCTCGTATGTGTTCTTATACCATTCATCCGATTGCGATGAAACTTAGGTGATTTGTTGTGTACACTCCAGTGAAACATTCTGGCTTAGTAAATCTACACACATCAAAAAAAGTTTTGCATCACCTCGGTTCCCAGATCTTCGGCATATAGACGTTGACTGTGTATATTGTATCCAAGATACAGTCCCTTTGACTGTTCATAGATGTCACTAAAACTGCTCAAAGATGTAAACAACCATGCATGAGCAGGGCCTATTAGACGGAGGGGGTACGACAGCCGATCAGTTCCAGTCATTCCACCAGGACGAAGGTACGCTGCTCATGTTGTCTGTAGTTCTACCATGCCTAGAAGGTCAATACCGCAGTTCGATCGCGTCCGCATTGTTACTTTGTGTCAAGAAGGGCTCTCAACAAGGGAAGTTTCCAGGCGTCTCAGAGTGAACCAAAGCGATGTTGTTCGGACATGGAGGAGGTACAGAGATACAGGAACTGTCGATGACAGGCCTCGCTCAGGCCGCCCAAGGGCTACTACTGTAGTGGATGACCGCTACTTACGGATTGCCGCTCGGAGGAACCCTGACAGCAATGCCACCATGTTGAATAATGCGTTTCGTTCAGCCACAGGACGTCGTGTTTCAACTCAAACTGTGCGCAATAGGCTGCATGATGCGCAACTTCACTCCCGACGTCCATGGCGAGGTCCAGCTTTGCAACCCCGACACCATGCAGCGCGGTACAGATGGGCCCAACAACATGCTGAATGGACCCCACGGAATTGGCATCACGTTCTCTTCACCAATGAGTGTCGCATATGCCTTCAACCAGACAATCGTCGGAGACGTGTTTGGAGGCACCCTGGTCAGGCTGAACGTCTTAGACACACTGTCCAGCGAGTGCAGCAAGGTGGTGGTTCCCTGATGTTTTGGGGTGGCATTATGTGGGGCCGACGTACGCCACTGGTGGTCATGGAAGGCTCCGAAACGGCTTTACGATACCTGAATGACATCCTCCGACCCATAGTGCAACCATATCGGCAGAATATTGGAGAGGCATTTGTCTTCATGGACGACAATTCTCGACCTCATCGTGCACATCTTGTGAATGCGTTCCTTCAAGATAACGACATCGCTCGACTACAGTGGCCAGCATGTTCGCCAGACATGAACCCTATCGAACATGCCTGGGATATGTTGAAAAGGGCTGTTTATGGACGTCTTGACCGACCAACCACTCTGAGAGATTTACGCCGAATTGTCGTTGAGGAGTGGGACAATTTGGACCAACAGTGTCTTGATGAACTTGTGGATAGTATGCCACGGCGAATACAGGCATGCATCAATGCAAGAGGACGTGCTACTGGGTATTAGAGGTAGTGGTGTGTACTGCAATCTGGACCACAAATGCTGAAAGTCTAGCTGTATGATGGTACAACATGCAATGTGTGGGTCTCATGAGCAATAAAACGAGCTGAAATGTTGTTTGTGTTGATCTCTATTCCCTTTGTATTTAACGGTTCCGGAACTCTTGGAACCGAGGTGATGCAAAACTTTTTTTGATGTGTGTATATTACAGTAAGTAGTGCACGAGTAGAATCAACAAATGAGCGACGGCGCGCGAATAGTTTCAGTAATGTCCCATATGCGTTCATATACGATTCATCCGATTGCGATGTAACTTTGGTGAGTTGTTTTGCCCGCTCCCATGAATGTTTCTGAATTAGTAAATCCATTTTACAATAGTTCAGAGGCAGTTAACTGAAATTGAAAACAAGAAATATTGTGTATCCAAAAGTTACTTCAAGACAAGTAGGAAGGATGGGAAGGAAGGGTGGGAGGGAGGAGGGAAGGAAGGGTGGGAGGAGGGAAGGGAGAGTGGGAGGAAGCTTTATGTTATAACGTCTGTTAGGTAGTCAGCCCGAAGGCTGGTTGGATCCTCAAAAAGTACCGCCGTTAGGTTATGTGAGTAGATACCCACAAAAACCCAAGGCAGCGCTATATTGAGGTATACTAGGCAAGAAGAGGAGTGAGGTAGTTTGCCATTGCTTTCCTATAACGTACGTGACCGTTAATCTAGTGACCATGAACCACGAACCCCCATTTTATTGCAACATCTGTAACTACATCGAACAGCACGTCCACTTTGTCTCGTTCAACGACAACTGCTCGCCAACAGTTCCGTCTTGACGCCTTTAACAAGACGCTACAGTTATTAAAATACCGTTAGCTCCAAGTTCTGAGACAGGACACTCGCCAAGACAGACAGTATTGTATTCGCCAGCAAGCTAAACCTAAATGTCAAATGCTTTTAACAGTTTAATGCGCATCTTGTTAGTAATACGAAGAGAGATAAAGAACAATTGTGTATCTCAACTCATGATTTGTTTGAGACGTTGCCCTCTATATTACAGTATTTGGTGAGATGAACCCTCGATGTATATTCGCGTATCTTTTTAACTTTTGTATTGACGGGGATGGATACTTTAAAATAACAGAATTGCATAAAATGTTACCCAAGTAACAAGTAGCAATTTCATGATCATATTTTCCATCTCGGAGAATGCATTTTGGAATTTAAAACAGTTTGAAAACATCCACACTGCTGTGTTCATATGATAAAAGTTCTTACAGTTTTCTGATAAGTTGACTGAGTGCTGTTAGGAGTCCAGCTCCTCGTTCTTACGTTCAAGTAAGTTCCTGTCCCTCACTTGTCACGACAATAATGCCGCAGCTTCCTCTTGAACTTTATGACGTCCCTCAGAAAGCGATCTATGTTTGTCTTGTGTGCGAGGTTCTTCAATAGAGCTGCAATCCAGTATTGCAGCCCCGTCCTCCGCACGACAGAAATACCTTCCATAGCAGAGATATGATCAATACCATTAGAGCAGCTCATGAACTGGATCATGAATCAATTTAGCGAGGCTTCCCGCACTCAGGTACGTTCCTGGAATATCAACACGTACAGACATTCCCGTCATGGTAAAATGATTACTACATTCAGGGCAAAGTTCCACTACTGTCATTTGCATGCAGAGAATATCGCCCAAGATGACCTGCTTGTTACAGAAATATTTAGTTATCAGAAGGAACCGGATTTTTTGAAAATACGTATGTGGATATGAAAATGCATACTTTGAGGGTTTATTGGACTTATTGCATATTCTGAACATAACAGCATATTTTAGCAAACATCTTGAAAAAAATAGGTTTCGCCTGTGTGTTGGACATCCCTTGTGAGCAAAGTACTGAGCAACAGATGAAGAGATAACAGTATTTTACCCCTGACATTTCAAGAAATAGATGGGGTGGGACATTTCTTTCACCATCTAGGCAGTATCCCTTGTAAACAATTTTCTAAGAAACAGATAACGAGATAACAGTATTTAACGCAAGCAAGCTGCCTCAATAAGCCGGCTCCGTGGTGTTGGGGTAGCGCGCCTGTCTCTCCCCCGGAGGCTCCGGGTTCGATTCCCAGCTCTGTCAGGGATTTTAGAAACTGACGTGAGGAGTGGAACGGGGTGCACTCGGCCTCGTGAGGACAATTGAGTAGCTGTGTGACAGTGAGGCAGCGCCACGGTCACGAAAACCAAGATTAACGGCTGATGGGATCCGATGCTCTGATCACGCGTTTCCACATTATCTGCAGGCCAAATGGCTGGGCAGCGGTCGCTTGGTAGGCATAGGCCCTTCATGGGCTGTAGTGCCAGGGGTATATATATGCCTAAAGAGAAGAGCAGCAGAAAGTATTTATTAAATCAGTGGATGTCAGGTAATTTAGATTATTCGACTGATAGCGTTGTCGTCTATTGTCAAATATGCTCGCAGGAAGTGAAATGTGAACAGAAATTTCAACTTGAACAACATGCAAAAACGACTGCACATAATACTCAAAGGAGGGGAAGAAGAATGAATATTGTTAAGACATACAGTGAAAAAAATCCACTGCCTGCTTCCAGTCTCCGACCGGGTCAGGAATGGAATGAATGAAACTCCCATCTAGCGGCGAGGATATGAACTGTGCCGGCTGCCGAGGCCTGACGCACTCCTCTGGGGCAATGATTAAATGAATGACAGATGAAATGAAATGATAGTGGAGAGTGTTGCTGGAATGAAATGTTGACAGGGAAAACCGGAGTACCCGGAGAAAAAGCTGTCTCCCTCCGTTTTGTACAGCACAGATCTCACATGGAGTGACCGGGATTTGAACCTCGGACCCAGCGGTGAGAGGCAGGCGTGCTGCCGCCTAAGCCACGGAGGCTTATTGTTAAGACATACAGTAAATTTTTCAATTTTTAATGCATATTTTCTGGAATTCTAGCATATTTTAATCGTTTTTAGTGCATAAATATCCAGTCCCTAGTAACCAGTAATATCCAGTCCCTAGTAACCAGTAATATCCCGTCCCTAGTAACCAGTAATATCTGTTCTTTTCTTGCGCAACTCCTCCTCCTTTCCAGGTGTTCTTGGCCTCTATGCTTTGTTTCTCCTGGAACCCTTTGAATCTGTCAACATTAGCAAGGCATCTACTATTTCTAGAATCATTTACCTACTCCTGATTAGCTGTGCTCCGCAGCCATCATTACACGTACCTCCTCCCATAACGGCACCTTTGTCCCTCTATTTTCATCCCTACCTTATACTGAACATCGCATTGTCGTCACAACTCCTTCTTTGTATCAAGTCATTTTGGAAATGTTCCTTTCTCTCTCTTGTCTGTAATGATATTAAACTTTTATTATTGCAGTCAAAGGCCATTCATTTTCTTTGCAAGACTGGTCAGGGAGGGGATTTTGGAAGCATCTTCCGTGTACCTATTGAAAGGAGCCGTCCAGGCATCTGCCTGGTGGAGAAAATGGGGAACCATTTAAATAATGTCAACCAATCTCATTCTCCTTTTAAAAAACAAAAGTTTGGTGCTTTTCAGTCAGTCAACACGAATGTACCCAATAGAGTTGGGTTATACACTAATCCTGAAAACTAAAAAATGTCTTCAAACCACATAACATTCTCCTCATGTTGTCATCACTGACCGTTTCCACATTTTCTCTCTCAAATCATCATCATGATGTTCATCTTTTCCTTCTCTTTTCCCCTTTAGGAAAAAGCGCGTCCCTTGTCCTCTTCTCCACCCTCTCTCCATATTCTACACTTTCCGTTTTAATTACGCCTTTTGATTTACTTGAGAAGTGATTCTTATGTTCACCCACCCTACTTATCCGTTACCGATTCCTTTTTGTTTAACATAAAAAGAAATAAATACCAATTTAGGAAAAATGTAACATCATTTCCATAATGATAAGTAGATAATTAATTAAACTGCTCCGCCAATCAATACATATGTTAGTACATGTTTCGATATACGATGATATCCTCTCCAGCGTTTATACACTGTTAAAATAAAATAAAATAAAATGGATGTCCTTACAGTAGAAATACAACTCAGCAATTTGTCTAGGTTTGTACTGTGTCTTGTGTGGTGTTTCGCCTAGGACAACAAGCTGGCTCATCAGCGGGCTCTTGGTGTCCACGCCCGGGACCTACAGGAGTAGCGATCTGCGCGTTACCTCCCTTTTTATGAAACGCACCTGCGTCTCTTTGCTGCAACTAAAAGTCAAAAAATAGAAAGTGTCAATTTTGCTTTATGCACACGAGATCTAGCTACAAAACAAAGAACTATCTTTAACAATAATTGACTTGCTGCTGCGCGATGAACAGTCACATTGATTTGTTTGCTATGTTTCTATACATACTGTATTTAGTAAGTGGAATCTAATTTTTCTAACCTGTTAGTTTTTACAGTATTATGGCAGGCTTACAACTTATAGAAAGAAATCATATTGCTAACATTTTCCTACCTTAAGTTGTATGTTTCCCCTTAATAGAAATAGAAATCACTTCAGAGATTGAATGATTCTGCCATACAAAATCGGTTGTGCCATCTTTTGCACCCGGAGATGCTAAAACTGTCCCAAAGTGAAATAACACTTGTCCTGCTTTGCTGCGAACTTTCAGAATAAGCCAAAAGAAATATCATCTAATAATTAATACTTTTATTACAGCCAACTCCGTGGCTTAGGCAGCAGCACACCGGTCTCTCACCGCTGGGTCCGTGGTTCAAATTCCGGTCACTCCATGTGAGATCTGTGCTGGACAAAACGGAGGCAGACAGGTTTTTCTCCGGGTACTCCGGTTTTCCCTGTCAAAATTTCATTCCAGCAACACTCTCCACTATCATTTCATTTCATCTGTCATTCATTTAATCATTGCCCCAGAGGAGTGCGTCAGGCCTCGGCAGCCGGCCAGTTCATATCCTCGCCGCTAGATGGGGACTTCATTCATTCCATTCCTGACCCGGTCGGAGACTGGAAACAGGCTGTGGATTTACATTTCATTACAGCCAAATAGACGTTGAAAATAGAGTATAAACACGTACACTGAAATTGCACTCTGGTAATTTGAGTTACATAGTCTTTGATTGTTGTTGTCCTTTTGCTACAGAGCTCTAAGTGGTAGCGATCACATGCTTCTCCACATATTTGGCATATACACGTCACTGTGGGTTCATGGAAATATTCGCTAACGCAAATAAGGTGGTGAAAACCTTGGACCGCCAGACGTGTAAACACATGCCTCAACTCAAAGTTGGCTGTTGTCCACGTCTGGTCGATGAGGGCTCCGGTTCCATAGAATTCTTGAGGTATGTCTTCTCGTTTTCTCTTGAAAGATGTTAGTAGTTTTTCCGTGGCTCTGGTATTTGGTAGAGGTAAATAGTTCCTAAGGTCTTCAATAAGAAATAATTCTCGTGTCAGGAGGTAGACCTGGTAGTTTTTGACACTCCGATTGCTTTTTTTATGAACAATGCCTTCATTCTTTCTAGTGAGGAAAGGTTCTTTTCTGTTAGGTGTTGCCAAAGAATAGGCATTATTTAATTTCTGAAAAAAAAAAACCATTGCTGTCTCTACGCTGAGGGTTCTCCTAATTTCATGCATTGCCCGTACCGCTTGCATTGATTTCTCTTATCGCATGGTATGTGAAACATGTAGCACTTGTTCGTAGCGTGATACCCAAATATATGAATTCCTTTACGATGTTTCTTTTCCTCCTCTTGCTGAAAATTTCTCATCTAATTCTGTGTGGAGTACAATGTGGCCCGGCTCATTTCCCTTGGTAGCTCCTGATGAAAGAATATGAGACCTTGTGACGTTGATGGATAATAGCTTATAAAGTATTGGCTTCCTTCCTGAGTGTTGACTTGGAGAGTTATACGCTGTCCTACATCGATATGAGGTCCTAAATCACTTCCTCCTAGCTCGCATCAATAGTGTCTGTGATTTACCTGCCGGCGGCCTGTCGCCAGACACCGGGACAAATCGCTTATTTCAAGGAGCTCATGTCACCGGGGACTGGCCCCAACATCTGTCTCCTCTCCCGTATGAAATGTGAGCTTGTAACCGCTGAACACACTTTCACTGTTTCACCAAGTACAATAATAGTTTCTTTAAGCAATATTATGTAAAATCATGTGATAATAGCACATTTTGCAAGGAGCCTATAATGACAATAATTAAGACACCAGTATGTTATAATTTCCATACGAGTGTCTTAATTACCATTATAGGAGAGTTGCATGTGACTGTTTTTGTTCGACGATAATTATATGCTCTAACATAAATATTCATAAATATCTGTCGAGATTCTGTCGGTTGACTTCTTTTTCTTGGGAATTGCGTGGACTCAGCATTTGATCTCTACCCAATAACGAATTCCAAAGCTTTGAAACATTGTTTATCCTGAAGTAGTGGTCAAATAACACAAAATAGGCTGTTACAAACGCTTTAGAATTAAAATGTATCGAATTATCAAATAGTTATTCTTCAAATTCGATGCGTATATAATGTCAACAGAAGGAAAATCAATTGAGTCCCAAATAGAACAGTTATGACATCTGGCGGAAAAGTTTCGCAAAACTGAACAGAGAGCTGGATTATATTTTCCATGGATCTAATGTCATACGCATGCTTCCTCCATGACGTTCAGGTGTGTTTATGTCAACAACAGCATTCACTAAAATTGTCGGCGAAATCTTAAGAATGCAATG
The DNA here is from genome assembly GCA_946902985.2 of Meconema thalassinum. Classification (NCBI taxonomy): domain Eukaryota; kingdom Metazoa; phylum Arthropoda; class Insecta; order Orthoptera; family Tettigoniidae; genus Meconema; species Meconema thalassinum. The sequence continues at coordinate 303,387,848 of OX336396.1, read as the reverse complement.
CCCTGAGTAGAAATTGGAGTTGTGGATATTAAGGTACAGTGCTATTTATTTTGCAATATTCCGCAGTTAGTTTATGCAAAAATTACGGACGGTCCACACTTTCCATGTCGGGATGGGCTAGGGTCGGATGGTGTGTTGCAAACTTCTGGACGTAGATTCTAAAATTTCATGCATGTTTCATAGTATTTTATTGATACCGGAAAGGTTTAGGCTGATTTTGTCTTTGTGTTTGGGATTGTAACTACAATGGTTGATCCAATGTAGACTACATTGCCAACTTTCAAATCATGTAATTCATGTCCGACATGTTGGATTTTGTGTGCATGTGCGAAGCTATCCTTACCTAATTGGTCAATGATTGAAAATATTGAGCTCTGATTTGTTGGAGAAACTGTATTATAATGAAAAGTAGTACTTTAATGACCCCCCTTATGATACAGTTTTCTGACATATAATACAGTATTTACATTTCGACATCGTCGAACATAAAATCCCAAATGATTGTACAATTATTAGAATGGTAACTGCCAATGGACAATAATGATCACTCTCCTCGTATTAGCACTCCCAAGCGACGGTGCTGCCTTTTATCTGGAACTAGCGTAAGGGTGATGGAAACATTAACAATCATAGATTTGTGTTCGAGTGCTCTTTTTTGTGTTTTTTCAGTTATTTTCATAATAATTGGGGCTAAGGTAATGTATAGTTCAGTTCCGCAGTGCTTTTCAAAGGCAACCAGTGGCATATCAATGCACTACTTCCCCAAAGAGAAAGCTTTACTGAAGGAATGGAGTCAATTACTTCGCATCGCAAAGCTGATTTCGAAGTATGAATCCTCATGTGATTTGCATTTTAAAAGGGAGGATTATTTATTAATAAATATGAAGGAATTTATTATAATATCCAATACATTTTCCCCTGTACTATCATCAAGGCGACTTTGCAGGGTTGATTTGGCAGCTGTTCTTCCCATGTGGCAACATTTACTTACAGGGGTCGCTTTATCGCACATGTGCTTATCCTTCCGTAACTTGCCCCATTACTGCTTCAAATCTGTGGAGTTCAGGTCTTCTAAGTATTCAGTCGTGTGCCTGTTAAGAAAAGTATAAAGAAATCATTACAGTCAAACTGTACAGTCTTCAGTTTAATACTGAATTAAAATGCTTCTGTTCACAGAGATATGTAAAGCAATGTACCGACTACATGCTTCTTACATTTTCATGAACCAGCCATACAGGTACGTGAACAAATTATCTTTCTCTCGGCAACTGATGACCGAATTTCAATTTCAATCTGGTGAGGTACTCCTTTCAGTTTATTATTGTATAAGCATAAAGCTTCAAGTATCGTAAAATCTTTGTTTCAAGCACTTCCCCGCACATAATTATATGTGATTGGCATCCAAAATTGCCTGTCCTTCAACGAGAGCCCCTCTAGAATTGCCAATAACATTCAATACATCAATGAAGTCTATCACCCTTGCGTCCACCATTTTGTCGCGACCAACCTCCCATCTACATTCGATTGAAGGTGCGAATAACAATGGTAAACAGCGAACGTACACACTCTGACATCTGGTGGAGGGGAATAATAACCACGACTAAAACCTCAACGAGCAGGACAATATATTCAAATCATCAGTCTACCGCGTGTTATCATGCCGGCACCTCGTGTAGTAAGTTTAAAATAAGGTGTGGTGTGATATAACCAACCAGAATCATTATATGTGAGGCAAGATACTATAGAGTCTACTGTAATATAATTTTACTAGCGGACCTGTGCGAGAAATCTCGCTTGTTCATAAACCACACTTTCCCCAATAGGTTTATAATGAGAGACTTAAGGAGAAAGGTTGTTATGTTTTTATCTCAACCAAATGATTATAGAACACTGTTTACATTTCAGTTAGGATTCCAAGTTCTACGTTCCCTAACTTAAGAAGGCAATCACTGAAAATTGGATCATCATAACACTCACCGCTTATTCGATATTTATGAAATTATACGATTTGAGTACGGTACTCATTCCTTTGATTTTCTGTTTCTGAAATCCATGCAAAATGATAAATAGATCTCAGAATATTAAAATGACATGAAACAGGCGTCACAGAGGCCAAAATGTGAAGTGGACAGTAATTATGGAGCTTATTTTCCTACAGCAACAGTATCTGCAAATCGCACACTTCGTCATATTTTAAATGAATTATAGATATTATGAAATTAGAATGCAAATCGTCACAGCTAATGTATATTCTCTTTCATTTGAATGCACATTTGTCACGATCGGTCGCTTGTGAGCACCACAGGAGGGATCTATAGACCCCTACTTCTGAAATAATATGTTTGATGATTAAAAAACTTTCTCTTGTGGTGTATACAGTAGTGGTAATGGCATCCAGAATAAAAGAACTGACTGTAGCTCTGACATACAGTAGATAAAATATCATTTTCATTAAAGCAGCATATAATCAGTCCCTGGGAATATGGCTCGCGTTTGGGGATACTCCATTTATGGATGAAACTTCACAATGGACATACTTTTCTCGATTTAATTTGCTTCTTATATCAATTCTGGCAACTCAATTCCAATCTCTCCATACACATTAGTTTTCTCCGACTGTAGCAACAGTCCCAAATCTAATACCAATCACGACGACATCTTCTTATATCATTTCATATTTCAATAGCATCTCATCTTGAGTAAACAATTAGAGTAGGTCTCTTTTGATTTTTAAGACGATCTCGTTCTATAGTTCATAATATCACCACTACTATAAATTCCAAAGCGGCAGCAGCCATCTTGCATGTCATAGTAATAGCTTCTTTAGTTCCACGTTTCACCTCAGATCCCTCAGTAACAGCGGCCATCTTGCACGTTACCGGTACGTATATAAAGTCTGTTGCGCATCCATTCTAATACCTTCTCTAGACTTGCTTTACTCCATGGTAGAAAATCACGGTGCAGATAAGAAGATACTGATACAAGTACATCTATGGATCTTCTTAGGAATGCTACCCTTGCGTCTTTTTCCAACAGCAATTGCACAAATTCATATTAAAACAGTTTCATACTAGATTTATGAATATGTTACACTCGTAAGAAACGTTTAGTGTGTCCTTTACGTTTCAAAAAGTGAAGAAAACAAGTAAAATTAATTACAAATACACCAACAATAAGATTCAGTGATTAACCGAATTCGAGTCAGCATTCGGATGAAAATGTAATAGTGTAGGGGTCGACAGACATGGAGAAGATTGTGTCACGAACGAAGAGGAACCTCCCAAGAAACGACTAAGTAAAGCTTGTAATCAGAAGAAAGTAAGCAATGACACTTATGAAAAGTGAGTGGAGACGTTTAAACAATATATTTTGACTAATTGCAAAAGTTTTCTTTTTGAACTTTTTTGACTAATTTTGGTTGTTTTTTGTTGTATTTTAGTTAATATTGATTTTTTAAATTTTAAGTAAGTTTTTTTAAACTTTCTGAGCCCTTTTTTGACAAATTTGGCTACTTTTTTTTAAATTGATTTTGACTAATATTGAGGATTTTGTTTTGTAGTTTTACTAATTTTGTTCTTTTGTGTTGTTTTTTCGTTCTTTTTTTACTTCTTGAGTTTTTCGCCTAATTTTGATTGTTTTTTGTTTTTTTTATGGATATTGACATTTTGAAAAAGTTTTTTTTTTGGACTAATTTGCTTTGTATATTAGGACTGCCAAACAGTGGTGTGGACTGGATAAGAGGGAGAACTGGGGAAGCTATCATTGTAGGTAATTAAATACAAGTTTTTCGGGCTTGTAGGCCGTGGTCCAGACAGGATATCTCCCGACGTTTCACCGGAAACTGCGTCCGGCATTATCAAGGGTTCCGCTCCTTTCCTTGGTCTGCAGTGGAATGAGGAAGAGGCTGAAATAATGGGTAACGGCTCTTCCTCATTCCACTGCAGACCAAGGAAAGGAGCGGAACCCTTGATAATGCCGGACGCAGTTTCCGGTGTAACGTCGGGAGATATCCTGTCTGGACCACGGCCTACAAGCCCGAAAAACTTGTATTTAATTATGAACGCCGGCCGTGAAAGCCTAAGCTGTTATATCATTTTAGGGTTAATGACCCGCATCAACACCAATTGCCATGTAGGCTCATCTCCCCTTGGTTATTTACTTCTCTTGAAATAAGCCCCGTTAACAACATCGCCTTTCGAAATTGGACTTCAAACCAAGTGAGAACTTCTATAATGAAATAACTTTACTTAACGAAAGGTCCTTGTTTAGTATATAGTATTTAACTTAAATAACTTATTTTAATTGGACCTTAATTACCGGTTAATTTACATCTCCACTAGGCTTCCATACAACTAACCTGTATTCAGTATCATAGCAAGCAGAGGCTAAGCACCACATTAAGAGCGAAGGACGCTGCCACATTGGGTAATGTTCGATTGAGCCAGCCAGCGCGGAGCTCGCATTCCGCGAGTCATCCGATCCATAACACAAGATTTGCCATCCATCAACGTCTGGAGCCTCGATATAGTTTGCGGCTTCCTCTAGTATCTTGTGGAACATCTTCATCATGAGAGTGTGATAGAGCGAGAAGAGATTTCAGAGAACACTTCAATACCTCTGGCGCTTGCTCATTTAAACAGGGAATCGAGTGTAGGTTTTAGGAAAATAGCGTCCTTACAATCACAGTATCCTTTGTTTTGAGAGGAGGGGGAAATGTAGGAATAGTAAGGTTACTAGAGTTGGCATTACTGTATACTTTACAGCAGTCATGGGCAAAGTGTAGCCCGCGGGCCAAGAGCGGCCCTTGAGCTAGTCTAATCCGGCCCACGACAGGGTTTCGAATTATACTACCTACAATAACACATAGGGTAAAGTTAAGTAACTCCGTGATACTAAGCTATTTTTGTTACTATTTCAGATTTTTTTGGTTTCAGTTATTTCGATTCGTTTCATGTTAATGAGGGATACCCTACGGAACATTTCTGGCGAATATCTTACAAATATCCATACGTTATTTCAAGATATTAACTAACAAATTTCCGTCGTAGAAGTAGGTAACGCCGTGATATTCAAGTTACTCCGTGATAGCATGGTATTTACCATTCAGTGTACATTTTAAGCGTAAAAACTAATGTTTAATGTAATGAAAGCGTTCAAATCGTATGTACAGGGTCTTTCATATAAAGTAAGAACGGCAAGCAGCAGTTTTGTTATTCGCTGCTGCGATGGCCTTGGCCGAGCTTGTGGCGCGCCACGGCCCCCTGCTTTAAGCGTGTGTACAATCCTGTATGAAATATTACCTTATAAAAGATGCTAGAAGTGTCGTCCTTCTTGGATTATAGAGACATTGTATCTGGTAACCACATTCTGGCTGACGCGAGTGAGTTCTGCCACTGTAATGGTTCTGATTTTTAATTTTATGGTTGTTATTGAGCACTTAGTCAGTAGTGCCAAACTTATTTACAATTACGTGAATCCGCAAGTGAAGGAAATTGCTGAACAAATTCATCACGTACCCGCCGAGCCGACTCGTACTTAAAATAAGTTTTACATACAACAAGATGTTCGGGAAAGAACATATAGCCTACTTTCTCCGAAATGTATGGGTATAGTTATAACTCTCTGTCCTTATCATCTCCTAATTTCTTCCTATTTGAAGTGCAAATTGGCACACAGGATTTGAACAGTGGCGTTCAAACCATAGTTTATAATTTACCCCAGCATTTTGCAATTTCATCAGCAAACACTCCAAACACCGACTACTTACAATAATTGAAACTTCGTTGCTCTAATAAGGCCCATCTACAATGCGCAGTCGGCAGTCCGTAGTTGGTAGTCCTCGGTCGGCAGTCGCGATGGACTCCGTGTATACTATAGGCACCATACACAACATGAAGTTGCAGTTGGTAGCTGGCAGTTGGCAGTCGAGAATTTTATCCTTGACTGCCAACTACCCGACTGCAGCAATGTAATAGCCAATCAGAGCAGATCAGAAACTGACGTCACGTTGTTGTTCTGTGTCGTGTACGAATGATATAGAACTAAGTGAAGTAACTTCGCAACCCGTTAATTTATAGGCTAATCTTAAATACACGGTATAACAAAATAATCCATCTCCAAATCATCCATATTGCAAGTTTTGAGATTATCAACAACGCCTCTGTGCACAAGGAATAAACGAATGTTACTGTCTTATTACTCCTAGCAGTCGTTAAGACTGGGTTCACTAACTGGCCGGTATAGAGCGCTGCTCGAATCTATAGTTTCTGCATAGTACAACTGAAGGCTGGAAGATGTCACTCCAGTGGAGAATGTCGTTTTTTTAATATATAATTTCCATTGCAAAAAGCACCATATAAAGCTTTATTTTATAACGTCTCAGTACTCAAGAAACAATAAATATAAAAACTAGTCGTGATATCTAGTTGTGAAATATCGAACAATATAATCCTAACAGAGCGAGTGCATTCTAGCGGCCAGAAGAAGAAACTTTTCAATAAAATCTGTTACCTTTTTGTCAGCTAGATGTCTCGATTAAATCTGCTGGCGAATTATGTTTTAATTAAGTATATGTTTTGCACCGTAATATGCACAATATAACGCTTAATTTTAAAACGTCTGAGTCATTACAAAGCAACAAATATGTAAAATGTCAAGCAAAAAACTAACTCTGATGGGGTTTGAACCATAGGTATATGAATGACAGACTAACGCTTTACCACTGAGCTAATTGTGTCAACGAATATCGTTCTATATAAAATGACTTACATAGAACTTGTTAGCAAATAATGATTTATACTAAACGATTTCATCACTGAAGTATATTATTTATATATAAAGCATTTCATACAAAGTTTATTTATTTTGTTTCAGTACGCTATATTGCCTGCAATACTCAAATTAGTGAAATATAAGTCAGGCACAAGATATCCGCTGCCATCTTGTCTTATTAATGAATCAGCTGAGCTTTTTAAAATCACGTCTGCACTATAGTATTACAAAATAAACTTTTAATTTCGTACGTGCCTCTTCCTTTAGAACAGTTAAAACGATTCTCGGCTCGATAATCGGAACTGGTGGGTCCCATGATATGGATTATAAAGTTTGCATAATTCGCACGGCCGCCATCCTGAAATGGTATGGCGGACGACCTTGTAGTTTGGTCACAAGACGCATCCTATACGAAGGTATGTTGTTACCAAATTTGGTAGAGATTGGATGATTTGGTTAGTCGTTATTTGATTTTACGTTTTGAACGTTTGAGTGGCCGCCATTCAGTTTTAGTAAAGATGGCGGCGATATAAAACATGACACTGAGGTGTCCTTTGCTAGTGCTACCTTTGTACCAAATTTCGTTCAATTCGCATTCACCGTGTTCGAATTGATAGGGGGGACAGACATTCAGAGTACACACACTCACACACACACACAGACTCACACACACACATACACACACACAGACTCACACACACACATACACACACACAGACAGACACACTTTTTTCGCCCTGTGTTGATCTCATAAGTCTACTTTCATTTTTTGCAAAAATCGAAAGTAGGCTAAAAATACGATGTTGTTATTATAACTGTCTTATGTTAACATCTGAGGTTCAGACTGGTGACTGAACATCTGCACGCTTATTGCAAGGTCAAGGACAGTATATGCGCCTATGCGCGTGCTTTCAATACTACAGCAGGGGGCCGTGGCACGCCACGTGCTCGGCCAAGGTTACTGTAGCAGTGGATAACAAAGCCACCGCTCACCGTTCTTATTTTATATGAAATACCCTGTATAAGTTTTTATTACCCGATATTGCCCATATTGAAACATTGCACTACACAAAAATCATATTTCAATCTTATTGTGTTATGTGTTTTGTGTAATATATTTTTGTCCGAAGCGTCTCCACGATGAACTTGAATGAAGATATCAGATCTTCAAAGTTATTGAACAGGACTTGAACGATTTCAGCCTGCCATTTGATGTTGACTGTGAAACAGTTAAATTAGAGTTGCAGCTAGAACTGATTGAGTTAAAATGTAACAACGAATTAATGCAACTATTCCTCAACGTTTCGAAAATTGAGTTCTACACAAGGCACTACCAAAACCAAGCTTCCCAAACTTGAAATCTCATGCACAAAAGATAACGGCCATGTTCCCATCTTACTATATCTCTGAACAGGTGTATTTTACAATGAAGATTGGCAAAAAAAATCGTCAGAAATAGATTGACAGACCTCCATTTAGCTGCGCTACTAAGAATCAACTCAACCCAGTTTCAACCAGATTATGAAAAACTTTTAGAAGCACAGTCACAGTTTCACTTGTCACATACTCCTTCGTCTTGTAACAAATAATGAAGGTGTGTTCAGAGTGCTAATACTGGGTTAAGAAGAAAGCTCGCCAGAGTTAGGAACCACGTGGTCCAAGGGGCCTCAACGAACCAAGAAGAAGAAGGTGATTTCTTTATTCCTAAGTTTTCTACAATTGTAGCCTATAGGTTTTGTTTGGTTTAAAATTCAGAAGTAATACGTTTATAATTTATGAACATGTGTTGTTTTTCTTTTCGTCCCGCCTAACCTGTTTTGTATTGCATCTGACAATGTCCCTAAAACGTTTGCCCGTGTCTGCCTTACAGCCTACACAGTACTGAGGTAGGGCAGTCAATATACAACATGATATCCGAGGCACACACCTTAAACCTACAGTTACACACAAAACAAGAGTCATCACTAAGGTTCGGATGTTTAAGAAATGTCATAATTTTTTCCTTGAATACATTTTCATTATAAACTGTAACTAAGCAGGAGTTCAATGTTCCTGAATCTTTTTACAAAGGAAGTATCAGTCGAAACCTATCTTGAAACTTTATGGACGCAATCGTTGTACTATAAGAGGACAATGTGCGAAAAATCAGCCGCCAGATTGAACTGCAAGGCTCCGAAATCATGTGGCGAAACTCTCATGTATGTGAATGGGAGGTAGCGAGTACCGTACATGTTGGAAGGGACAACCCTGACCGCCCAAGCACTCAAAGAGTCGCATGGCTGTTTCTAAGGATAGTTTCCCGATTGTCTGAATATCATTCATTCATCTAATAGCTGCTATTATCATCTCTTCAAGTTCGTGTTTATAATTTTCCTACGATTTAAAAATTCAATTCTCGACTCTATTTATCCATGGTAATTTTACGATCTCCAGCCAATAACTATATTTGTTAATAATTAATTTATTTGTAAAGTCGATGTAAGTACTGCATATTTGTGATTCTCTAGATTTCACTTGTTCACCAGTGTGATTCTTTTGAGTCCACTTCACTGAGTTACTTAGTTTGTTTTATCATTTTAAATGATCTTGTCGACTTCGTCGGTTCGCTGAGGTCTGGCGTTACGTTACGGTGACGGGACGAAATGTACCGAGAATGCACGGAGGTGTGTGACGGCATAGTACGATGTAGCAGCCGAGTTTCAAGAAGGCAGTGCGAGAACAATCGAGAAGAAACAAGAGAGATTCTTGAAACTCTGTTCTCACACTGCCTTCTTGGTACTCGGTTGCTAGAATTTAAAATGATATAAAGTCCAGTCTTTCAGACTGACTATCCGTGTCTTTTTTGAGGTTTTAAGGGTCGTAACTACGAGGTCATCTGCCCCTACACTTCAGTGACAAACTCTCAATTATATTCTTTGTGTATTTTCATTTCAATACAAATAATTATTATATATGAATGGTAGCTAATGCCCATACCTGGCTATCTTTGACGGAACACCCGTGTGCTCTCAGCAAATTCAATATCAAGTAGGTCAAATTCTGACTACCTGATGCTATTGTCACTAATACTAGCGGCGATCATAGTGCACTTCTAAATAGACAAATACAACCCACAAAATTTGCTACACACTGCCAATTGTAGTGGTAAGTTCTTTTACGTGACATAAACCTAGGACATGCGCCCGCTGGCTTTACTTCCCCTCCAAAGGAAAGCATACTGAAGGATTATAACGCTCTCAAAAATGCGATGACTTCGGCCGAGTTTGAACCCGCGATCTTGGGGATAGAAGTTCAGCATGATACAGACTACGCACGGAAGCCGATCATTAAAAATAATTAAGATGGTATATTGGCTTTCACGGCCGGTGAATTCAAACTCAGCAATTCTTCTAGATTTGTGCCGTGTCTTGTGTGGGGTTTCACCTAGGACACCTAGCTGGCTCATCGGCGGGCTCTTGGTGTCCCCACCCGGACCCCCACAGGAGTGACGAACTGCGCGCTACCTCCATTTATATTAGGTGCAACTGCACTACTTTACTGCGAGAACTAAAAGTTCAAGCATGCTTGTAGTGTAGTTACACTCTATATAAATGGAGGTGGCGCGCAGTTCGTCACTCCTGTGGGGGTCCGGGTGGGGACACCAAGAGCCCGCCGATGAGCCAGCTTGGTGTCCGAGGCGAAACCCCACACAAGACACGGCACAAACTTAGAAGAATTGCTGAGTTTTAAAAATAATTAATCGTATATTTTTTTCTTCGACAACTCAGTTTGATAAAACTAAATATGTCCATCAATACGGAGACATTCAGAGAGGTATGTAGTTAAAGGAAGAATTTAAATTTCCTTTAGTCATTCCCCCCTCCCTCTGGCTACGTCACTGTTTCCTGTATTGCCAACATTGTGCGAAGAACGGAAAACCTCATTCCCCCACTGCTTCGGAGAATATATCCTGGAAGAAACACTTGTTCCTGCTAACACTAGCATGATGGCAGCGAGAGAGGAATGAAGGACTACTCTGGTCGGTCATAACTCCGGCATATCGCTCGTGTTTTGGTTCGCGTCCCAGTGGACGGCGCGGGTCTGTGAGAGCCTTGTCTTGTTCCTCGCTCAACGAGTCCCCTGGATACAAGGTTATAGCCTCGCCCGCCGTGACCTGCAACCACTAGCCAGGCTATATAAAACACTATGAAATATGATATCATAGCTGTGTGACATGTATTTCTAATTGACGGAAGGTTCAATGTTCAACACTAGTTGTAGATAACTTTATTGTAATGTAGAAGAAAAGGAAATTAGAGAAGATATGAAAGAATGATAAATAACGTTGGATGACAAAGACATAAAAATAAGATTTTAACCAAAAATAGACAAACGTAAAACAGTAAAAGAGTATTTATAGACGAGGAACGCCTGAGAAGATCAGAGCGAATGAAAAGCTACTGGGCAATTCGGAAAGAAACTTTACTGAAAAAGAGGACCAAGAAATGATTGACTGAAATGGTTCAATGAGGCCGTAAAAGCAGACAAGGAAGAAGAAGAAATGTGCGTTGGGAAGAACATTCAGGAGTTTCGTTTTGTATCATTACTCCTGTGGGGGTCTGGGTGGGGACACCAAGAGCCCGCCGATGAGCCAGCTTGGTGTCCTGGGCGAAACCCCACTCAAGACACGGCATAAACCTAAATTAATTGCTGAGTTTTAATTCATCGGCCGTTAAAGCCAATATACCATTGTTCTAGTTTGTTTGTTTGTTTGTATTTGAAGCCATGTTCAGTGTTGACAATATCTACATACGCGAAGTATAAAACATAGTCCCCGATTCTTGGATGTCACGGGTAATCTTGAGAACCACTGGATATATTTTGATGCGGTTTTCACCATTCTATAAAGGATTTCTCGAGGAAGATTTTTGTAGAAAAATATTCATTTATGATCAAAGGAAGCCAAGCAGTAACGATTTCAGTGAATCGAGTCGAAGAAAAACCTGCCGTCCGTGCTCCTTTTAAGCTTAGGTTGGGTAAACCGTTAAAAATATCTATAGGCCTATACTATGAGTGTAAGAAGTGTTCGACATGAAACGTTCTTCAAAGAAGCCCGCAGGTCTTCATTCGTGTCTATTAGGGTTTTAAACACCAACGACTTGTCGTAACCCCAGAGGTGTGTGATTTCCAACGATCACGCTGGCCATGGGACAGGCCCTCCCCTTCCAATCCAACTAGGCTATAAGCGTACGTGTTGTTCAGGTACTCGCGGACATTAACATCGAAGTGCACCGTCGCGATGAATCCACATCCTTTCGTGGACACCAGGGATTCTTGAGAGGGTGCGGCTAAACATCATGTGCCATTGCAATACATGCATTGAGACTGGCGGTCGTCACTGGAATCCTTGAGCTGTTATCTCTCGCAGTAATGAAGCGAAAGTGCGCTTCATTAGAAGGGAGGTAGCGCGCAGTTTGCTACTCACGTGGGGGTCCGGGCACGGACACTAAGATCCCGCTGACGAGTCAGCTTGGTGTTTCTAGGCAAAACCCCATACAAGACACGGCATAAACCTAGAAAAAGAGCATTAAAATCCCACAGTATGCCTCCCTCCGGTGGGGAAGTAAATCCGGTGGGCTCATGTCATAGATTTATGGCATGTAAAAGAACCTTCCACTAATTAAACTTGTGTAAAGCAAAATTTGTAGGTTAGGTTTGATTAATGCACTTAAGTTCCAACGTTAGTCTCCAGGTGCTGGTTGAGAAGGCATCTGGTAGTAGCCAGGTTTACATCTAGGTGTCGTGGACGGTAGCATTTGGTAGCGAAAGTAGGAACTACTTGAAATTATCGTCTGCAGTCCTTACTTGTATTAAAAACAGATAACACACACTAATACAGTCATCACAATTAACAACGATTATCAGATTCTACACACACCCAAAGTACACGGGGCTACATGACCACGTTGTCGCAGCCCCTAAACTAAGAAACCAACCAACTAACCAACCTAGGAAAAAATCTGAGTTTTATTTCACTGGCCGTGATAGCCACTATACCATCTTTTTAGGAGCTATGTTGTTGGTATGAGATGTAAGTTTTCTATGCCCTAACACAATGAATAAGCATTTCCGCCCATTGGTCCCCGTCTCAGTATACTCCATTGAGGATCATCTAACCGCCAGGGGATCTCATCTAGTGAGACGTGGGTTGGTGACCACGGGACCCCAGCTGAGTCCGGCATTGCTTTCACTTACTTGTGCCGAGCTCCTATCCGTCTTCTTTCCTGTCGACACCTCTTTGTCAACTCTTGTCCTCTTACGACCCCCGACGGTATTAGGGTATCCGAGGCCTAGGGAGTCTTCCACTTTCCCACCTTAATTGGCCCTTGTCTCATCTTTCCTGATACCCTCATTCTTCGAGGAGTCAGCCTTCATTTTGTTTTCATGATATCTCCAGCCCTGTGCGCAAGGCCCTCAAGTAGGCATGGTGTGTGTAGCCCGACCACTTTTGGTGAACCCTGGATAGTGCTACGCCCTCGAAGGCTCACGGCTGGTGAGTTTTGGAGTTGGCGACCCCAAGGGATTCCTGAGCTGGGTCCGTTTTGTCCCCTTTTTCCTGTGACTTTGAGGCGGTCCCTCTCCTCTTTCCATTTTCTATCTGCCTTTCATGGCTCTGCTTCCTTCCAAGTCCCTCAATCCTCATTCTTCGAGGGTTGGGGGCATTTCTTTTCTTCCTGTCCTTTATTTGCCTTATCCTATATTTGTTTACCAAGTCTTCTCCTAGTAAGTAACTTTGTAGTTAGTATTAGTTATAGTTTTCATTCTCATCTCATCTTTCACAATCACCCAAACCATTAGGGGCCGATAACCTAGATGTTAGGCCCCTTAAAACAACAATTATCATCATCATCATCGAAGATCCTCCAACACCTGTATCAATTTTGTCACCAAAGGTTTGAGACACCCTGTACTTTCACGAGGCCTCGTTGGAGGTCAAGCGCGATTAATTACAGTATGAGCAACTGTTTGACGACCATTGTAACTCAGTAAGTACATACTGTAGCTAAGGTACGGTAATGAACGTAAGTAGTTTCAGAAAGTAATTTCCCCCGCTCTGGACTGAGACATATTTAGACTGCTAGACGATGTCAGGAGGAAATAAAAACGAGCAGAGCGATTGCTTTAATGGTCCGCCCCACCGCTGCGCGCTGCGCGCTGCTCGTGGATGGACGTCGCGTCGTGCTGTTCGCATTCAAATGACGCGGTGCTTAAGACGCGACGCGCTCAGGTGATTCGTCCTGCTTACAACTCCAACAATTAGTCTCGGGGTATTAAGCTGCAAGAACGTGATCGCTTTGCTTTGAATGAGTACAACTATTAAGGAAATGAAGATAGAAACCCTGAAGGGAAACATAAAGACGTTGGAACATTAGCGATTCCACGACGATACAATTCCTTTCCGACACAGGGTGTTCTTGTGTTTAGAATTAGTTAGTGTTGTTTTAAAGGGTGGAACAGCGAGGTCATTTGCCCCAAGACTGAGAGAGAAGGCTCTTTTCATAATATTGTTACCATGACTCAATGAATTTAGTCAGATTCTTGCTCACACGCAAAACACATAAATCGAGGTTCATACTGTTGTACAGTGAGTCCGGGAATGTTCTCCGCAGCGCCTACATGCGTCTGCGAGAGCTAGCTACAGCAGTTATGTGGTAGCACTGCTGCCGCTTGCATCATAACAAATAAACTGTAACCTTTTTACTCACCACAGCCATTCATAACAGATGCTGGAACCATTCACAGTACATCACTCTTTTTCCGTAATCAGTTTGCTTTAATTCATGAACCACGGTAACTATATAAGAGAACTACTGAACCTTGTCTCTTACAGCTTTATGTGCTGTCGACTTAGAGATACCTGTTTGTTGAGCTAATTTTCGTGTTGATTTACTTGGACTACGCAGTTATCAGAGATTTCATCAATTTTTTCGTCTGTTAAAAGCACAGGCCTGCCTGTTCCCGGTACATCGTGAACTGAGCCATTCACACGAAATTTACTTACCAAATCCCGAACGGTATCATGGTTTGGACACTTTGAATTAGGAAACGGCACCTGAAAACTTAATTTTACAATTTCTGTAAACCGATCGCCTTCGCGAAAAACGTATTCCACCAAAAACACTCTCTCTTCGTAATACAAAGATACGTTAAACTTATTCGCTAATTAATTCAGCTAAAAACTCTTCGGCTTTGTGGAGAGCTACAAAAACTCTCGGTGTTGGAAAATCCAGACACAAAAGCAATAACCCAACAATGAGCGCTGATGAGCTTAATAAGCATTATTTAAACGTATCAACCGTTGTAGACAGCAATAGAGTTTTGTCAACTGTTGCTAACTACAGGGAAAAATGTACTGACCGACGGGAAGAATTTCATTTTGGCTATATATATCCTGAGGACATTCATTTAGCCATATTTAGGATAACTTCAAAAGCCATAGGACCAGATCGTATATCTATTACGCTATTGAAAAGGAATATGGACCTCCTCATGCCAGTTTTATTGCATATATTTAACTATAGCCTGCAAATGGGTATTTATCCGACACAATGGAAAAAAGCCAACATCAAAGCAATACCAAAATTCACGAACGCCTTAAACTGTAGTGACTTTAGACCAATAAGTATATTGTGTGCAATTGGGAAAGCGTTAGAACGGATTGTTTTTGATCAGTTTTATGAATATATAAATTCCAACAATATCCTAAACCCGAACCAATCTGGATATAAATCAAAACATAGTACTCTGACAGCCCTTATCAAAGTCACAGACGACATTCGTCTAGCAATGGACCGGAAGGAAATAACTATATTATCTCTATTCGATTTCAGCAAAGCTTTTGACAGAGTTCACCATGAGATCCTACTAGTTAAATTAAGAAATCTAGGCCTTTCAAAGTTAGTAACGAACTGGTTTAGGTCTTACCTAACAAGCAGATGTCAGAGAGTAGTCCTAGCAGATGACAATGTTTCAGAATGGTGTGAAGTAACAACAGGTGTGCCGCAGGGTTCGGTCCTTGGTCCACTCCTGTTCTCCGTGTATATAAATGACCTTCCATCTGTCCTTAAATTCTGTCAACATCATATGTACGCAGATGACCTTCAGCTATATCTACACGCGGATCTGAAATCCATTCATTTGAACGTAGCACTAATTAACAGTGACATTCAAAGCCTATCTCAGTACGCACTCGATCATAATCTAATACTTAACTTCGAAAAAACGCAACCGATCATCATCGGCTATACCAAATTACTCAGTTCCCTACCTGACCCAGTACCACCTTTACAGCTTGCATCCCAAACAGTTCCGTATCAGTCAGCAGTAATAAATCTGGGAGTTATTTTTGACTCTCGATTATCGTGGCAGGATCACACAAACATGATTCTGAAAAGGGTTGCATCGTCATTATATCAAATTAGGCGAACTTGCTTCTATTTGCCTCAAAATGTACGAAAGATACTGATACAGAGTTTGATATTACCAATATTTGACTATGGATCTATAATTTACCATGATATGGGAGAGGTCCTCAATACAAAATTGCAAAGAATGCAAAATGCTTGCTTGCGGTTTGTTCTCAATGTACCAAGAGAGTCTCATATAAATCCATTTTACGTCCAGATTGGATGGCTTAAGTTAAAGGAAAGAAGACAGTATGCCATGGCTCTGACTGTGATAAAAATTCTAAAATTCAAAATTCCGTCTTATATTTACTGCACACTAACTCCCATGCATTCAGTGCATAACCGTGCGAATAGACACACTGCACAGATGCTCCAGATACCTAATCACAGAACCGAAAAATGCAAAGGTTCATTCCGTATTTCAGCTAGTATTCTCTGGAATAAATATAAATTGCACCAGTATTCAGGACTTCCTATCAGAGCGATAAAACACTCCCTTCATTGTAATCTATCAGCTATACAATTATCATGTTCAAGGTGAACGGATGTATTAACAAGAACTTCTATTGTCAACTGTATGTATAGGTTAAGTTTTTTCTTTCTTCATTTATTCTATTGTATTTAACCGCCCTCTGAATGAAGGGAGCTGCATAAAGAGGCTTTGTAGCCTCAGTGGCCTGTATAAGAGAAACAATAAATTCAATTCAATTCTTCAGTAGTAAACATTACCGCCTGTATACTGTTGCACTCTTTCAATAATCTATCTAAACGCTCGCTGACTGTAATACCCACAGAAGACATGCAGGCTCGCGCGCTTATCACGATACACACCGACAGCTCACACGGGGAAGTCCCGCTTTGAAGTACACAGTGCAGTGCAGCCAACTAAACTCATGCTTCAACCACTCACAGCTGCACGTACCCACTACGGAGAACATTCTCGGGCGCCCTGTAGAATCATGCACTTGTTGTGAAACCAGTCTTTACATTTCGTGCGACATATCCATTCTTCACCATTTTGGTCATTCATGAAGTGTCCTTTACAAGCCTGTAAAACATTTTCTCGTTGACGCTTATTTTTTCTCAGTGGAGGCTTTCTTGAAAAAGTAGTGGCTACTCCTGTTGTGCTGGGAATTTCTTCTAGTCCTTGTCCAGACGTGCTTGGATTCTCAGGAGGAATTTATTGTGCTTTATCACCCGGAATACCGTCCAACACTCTTGTTTTCTGAGCTGCACTTTCCCTTGACCATCAATGAGTTCCTAATTACGGCGATAGATAGATAAACTTGTCATTGACACACTCCCAGCGCGCCTTATCAATCGGAAGTTACGAGGAAGAGGCTAAGAGTCATGCCACTATAGCTAAGCTCGTCAGCATCTATTGCATCAATATTCTCAGGTTATTTCAATAACATGATTCATTAACACTATTGCATAAATACATGTGGTTATGGAGAATAATCTATCTACACGCTCGCTGACTTTAATACACACTGAAGACATGCAGGCTCGCGCGCTTATCGCGATACACACCGACAGCTCACACGTTGACCGTTAGATGGTAGGCCGAGCCGATGACTGAACTTTGTGGTGCACGGACAACATGTCCATACCAACGGAGTGTCCATTCCTGCATTTTCTCATTGATTGGAGCCACGCCATCTATATGTCGAATCGTTGTGTTGGGAATATGGCCGAGCAGAGAAATGTCTAAAGATCTTCGCAGCATCCACATTTCCATGACATGAAGTGAGTGCTCAGCACTTCTAGGTGCTGGCCAACACTCGGTACCATATAATGCAACTGGTCTCACCATTGTGCGGTATATCTTTCATTTTAGGCGGATAGGCATCTTATCACAAAGAACACCGGTGACATCTCTGAATCGCATCCAAGTCGCATTGATTCGTGCTCGCACATCTTCATTCACAGAGCTATCGCTATGCAATCGTGAGCCTAGGTATCGGAATGTATTTATCTGGGTAAGAGGAGCTCCATTAATACCTATAGTTCCAGGGGATGGAATCGTTTTGAGGTATTCAGGCTTGTGGATGTTCAAACGAAGATCAAATCCTTGCAGACGATCATGCCATGTCTGCACTTGGTTTTCAAGATCCTTCCTGGAGTCTGCCGCAAGCATCACATCATCAGCGATAAACTCGTCTCTCAAGGTCCATTTCACTTTCTATATTCTTCTCCACAACCACATTTCAAAACTGTACCAATGAGTATTTATTCCTGACCCGGTCGGAGACTGGAAGCAGGCTGTGGATTTTCACCAATGAGTATTTAAAATGTGTTACACCTTAGTCAATCTATTATATAAAACTAAGTGTCCTGACTGACTGACTGACTGACTGACTGACTGACTGACTGACTCATCATCGCCCAGCCAAAACTATTAAAGTTAGAAACATGAAATTTTGGGGATATGTTCGTTGTAAGTCAAAAACGCCCACTAAGAAAGGATTTTTGGATATTCAGGTTCTAAAGGGGTCTTAAGGGGGTACACCTGCATTTCATTAAATAGCAATATCTCCGGATTGGTTTCATTGAGGGAGGTGATACTCGGCATATAAAATTATCATTAAAAATAAGAAGACACGTGTCTGAGGGTTTTTCGATATAGTGTATATTATGAGGTGAAAGGGGTGAAAAGTGGGGGTGGAAGGATTCTTAACGGAGCGTGTATCTCTTAAACGACATAGGCGTCGAGTTTGAAACTCAGCGGAAAAGAATCAGCTTAAAAAATAAGTAAATAGGTGTTTGACCGATTTTTCATAAATCCAATATAAGGGGCCCATGGGGAGGGGTGCAATTCTGGGGGCGAAAGACAGGAAAGAAAGTGTCCTAACTAACTGACTGACTGACAGACTCACTCATCAAACTCAGGGGGATAAACTGCTTAAAAAATAACTAAATAGGTGTTCCACAGTTTTTTCATAAACCCAATTTAAGGGGTTCATGGGGAGGGGTGAAATTCTGAAAAAAGAAAATTGAAAAATAAAGTCCTGACTCACTCACCATCGCCCAGCCTAAATTATTGAAGTTACAAACAAGACATTTTGGGGATATGATCATTGTATGTCAAAACCGTCCACTAAAGGAGGATTTTTGGATATTCAGGTTCTAAAGGGGGTGTTAAGGGGGTAAAACCTGCATATCATTGAATAACAATAACTCCAGATTGGTTTCATTGGGGGATGTGATACTCGGAATATAAACTGATCATTAAAAATAAGAAGACACATGTCTGAGGGTTTTTCGATGTGGTGTATATTATGAGGTGAAAAGGGTGAAAAGTGGGGGGGTTGAAGGATTCCTAACGGAGCGTGTATCTCTTAAACGACATAGGCGAGGAGTTTGAACTCAGCGGAAAAACATCAGTTTAAAAGATAAGTAAATAGGTGTTGACCGTTATTTTTTTCATAGATCCAATTTAAGGGGCCCATGGGGAGGGGTGAAATTCTGGGGGGGGGGGGGAGAACAGGAAAAAAGTGTCCTATCTGATTGACTGACTGACTCACTCTTCAATCTCAGGGAGTGAGAACTGCTTAAAAATAAGTAAATACGTGTCCGACAGTTTTTTTTTCATCAATCAAATTTAAGGGGTTCATGGGGAGGGGTAAGATTCTGAAAAAGAAAATGAAAGGAAATGTCCTGACTCACTCACTCACTCACTCACTCCTCATCGCCCAGCCAAACTTATTGAAGTTAGAAACATGACATTTTGGGGATATGTTCGTTGTATGTCAAAACCGTTCACTAAGGGAGGATTTTCGGATATTCAGGTTCTAAAGGGGTCTTAAGGGAGTTAAACCAGCATTTTATTGAATAACAATATCTCACGAGTGGTTTCATTTGTGGATGTGATACTCGGCATATAAACTAATCATTAAAAATAAGCAGACATGTGTCTAAGGGTTTTTCGATGTGGTGTATATTATAAGGTGAAAGGGGTGAAAAATGGGGGTTGAAGGATTCCTAACGGAGCGTGTATCTCTTAAACGACATAGGCGAGAAGTTTGAAACTCAGCGGAAAAAATCAGCTTAAAAAATTCGTAAATCGGTGTTCGAACGGTTTTTTTTTTTCATAAATTCAACTTAAGGGGCCAATAGGGTGGGGTGACATTTTGTGGGAAAAAGGAGAGAAAGTGTACTAACTGTCTGACTAACTCACTCACTCATCAAACTCAAGGGAAAAAGACAGCTTAAAAATTAAGTTAATAGGTGTTCGAGCGTTTCTTCATAAATTCAATTTAAGGGGCCCATGGGGAGGGGTAAAATTCTGGTCAAAATAATTGAAAGAAAATGACCTGATTGACTCACTCACTCATCACTTCCAGCGAAAACTATTGAAGTTGGAAACATTAAAATTTGGGAATATGTTCGCTGTATGTCGAAAACGTCAACTAAGGAAGGATTTTTGTTTATTCGGGTTCTAGAGAGGTGTTAAGGGGGTAAACGTGCATTTCATTGAATAACGATATCTCATGAGTTGTTTCTTTGGGGATGTGATATTCGGCATATAAACAAATCATTAAAAATAAACAGACATATGTCTAAGGGTTTATCGATGTGGTGTATATTATGAGGCGAAAGGGGTGAAAACTGGGGGTTGAAGGATTTTTAACGGAGCGTGTATCTCTTAAACGACAAAGGCGAGAAGTTTGAAATTCGGCGGGAAAAAACAGCTTAAAATATCAGTAAATAGGTGTTCGACCGTTTTTTCATAAATCCAATTTAAGGGGCCTTGGGGAAGGGTGAATTTCTGAAAAAAAAAACAGGAAAGAAAGTGTTCTAACTGATTAACTCCCTCACTCATCAAACTCAGGGGGGAAGAACAGCTTAAAAATAAGTAAATAGGTGTTCGACCAGTTTATTTTCTTAAATCCAATTTAAGGGATTCATGAGAGGGGTGAAATTCTGAAAAATAAATGTAAGAAAATGTCCTGACTTACTCACTCACTCATCATCGCCCAGCCAAAATTATTGAAGTTAGAAACATGAATGTTTGGGTTTATGTTCATTGTGTGTCGAAAACGTCCACTAAGGAAGGATTTTTGTATATTCAGGTTCTAAATGGGTGTTAAGGGGGTAGACCTGCATTTAATTGAATAAAAATATCTCCCGTTTGGTTTCCTTGGGGGATGCGATACTCGGCATGTAAACTCATCATTAAGGATAAGAAGACACATGTCACGGTTTTTCAATTTAGTGTATATTATGAGGTGTATGTGTGAAAAGTGGGGTTGAAGGATTCCTAACGAAGCAAGCATCTCTTAAAAGACAGAGGCATAAAGTATGAAACTCAGGGGGGAAAACCAGCTTGAAAAATAAGTAAATAGGTGGTCGACCGTTTTTTTATAAATCCAATTTAACGGACCCATGGGGAGGGGTGAAATTCTGGGGAAAGAAGTCCACTGAGGAAGGATTTTTGGATATTCACTCATCATCCCCCAGCCAAACCTATTGCAGTTAGAAACTTGAAATTTTGGGGATATGTTCGTTGTATGTCGAAAACGTCTTCTAAGGATGGATTTTTGGATATTCATGTTCTGAAGGGGGTGTTAAGGGGGTTAAACTTGCATTTCATTGATTAACAATATCTCACGAGTTGTTTCATTTGGGGATGTGATATTCGGCATTAAATTAATCAACAGACATCAGCAGACATATTGTGCCCAACTCTAGGAATGGGTATTCCAAGATTCAGACACCTAGATATCAAGGGAAAGGCTGTAGCCGCTTTTGAAAGTTCAGATATTTGAATATCGCGCTACATTGCTTCGAGAAGCATTTAGAAGAATTTTACCGATAGTTGGATGTCAAGTGACGTAGCGAGTAACAGCAGAGGTGGAGGCTATTTATTGATTAAATAGTTAACTACGGAGCAGAGACTTGAGACTGGGATCAGATTACTGGCACGGCCAAATGAAAGAGAATGCAATTAGTATCAAGTAAATCGGACCAGGGATTCAAGAGATATGAGGATTTCTAGATATCAGGCGATGACGCGTGACCCTGACCGTTTTTGTATAAAAGCCAGCTGGGCGAGGCATGGTCAGCTCACTTCAACACAAGCACTTGGCAAGCAAGTTTCGTCTACGCTGAGCCAAGGCACATGGTTGCCGCATCTACGCAGAAGTTCTTTTCAAATCGTGATAGTCACGAGAAGTGCTGCGCAAACGAGTTGGAACTTAGTAAGTTTCTGGTGAGGAGAATCACTGAGGTGATTGTATTTCTACAGACATTGGTGGAAATATTTATATTTCCAAAAGGACATATGTTAGACTTTGTCTAGAAAATAGTATTTTGTCACAGTCCAGTAGTAACTTAATACTTGGATGTTTAAATCCATTGCAAGTCAGTTTTCATCATTTGTAACTATTTAACCACTTCGATCTGTCAGTACATTGAAGACTAGTCTATAACGGTGGCGTTCATTAGTCTACGCAAGGGAAACTGCAAGTTGTCTAGCGCATGGCAGATGGTGATATTAATAAACCATGCCCAGGGAACGATCTTCAGAACAGCCGTTAACTGCTTAGACTGTCAATGTTTTTCTTGTACTGATGAGATTACAGTGAGTTATGTTACAACTGACATATCTAAGAAGAGATCACTTAGATCTGACCCTATTCAAACAAACTGTTATGGCTTTGATAGAAGCCCATATTAAAATGGAACCACAGTTTATTCAAACGTCGAAAGATACTACCACTATGTCTGACTAGACGATTTGTGGGTCTACAATGGCGGCCGATACAAGGATTATACATGCTTGTCCGATAGGGCATGTCTATGGATAAATCTGGTACAGACTAGGTTTACTACACTTCAAGACCATCAAGAAATGTAAGCCACATTTGAATTATTTTATGCCTAGCTAATTGGAACAAACTATTTTTCTGCAGATGACCAACACATTTTTTTCGTCGTATTTAAAGCTTGTAATGATTTACGCAAGACTTGTTAGGGTTATTCTGAGCATTTTCAGCACTCAGAACAGTTTAGGATCGATGACCGAGCATTTCGAGCATTTATTTGAATTTTTCATTTTTTTTGGGAAATCACGGTAATCAGCCGATGTAACTGTAAAAGTTAAATATATTTTTGTTGAGGAATGGATATTTTTTCCATATTCGAAGGTTCGAACATGTGGATTCTCACATAATGAGATGATAATTAAAAGATACAAATAATAATAATAATAATAATCCACTAATAATAATAATAATAATAATTTTCATATTTTTCTAAATAATTCTTGGATATTATATTTTCTAATAATCATATGTATTGAGAGAGAGCCTATGAAGTAGTTTAATCATTTCTAGTTTGGAACAGGAGATTTTCCGAAGGAAAGTGGTTAGCGCAAGCCCGCATTCAACCAACATTTCAGTTCTGGTTGAACAGTTGATATTTGCTATGAGCAAAGTATATGTTTCAGATAACACAGAGAGGCATGAAACGGGAAGCAATTGATATTTGTATCAAATAGGATATTTTTGTATTTATATAAAATCATGACGTAAATACACTCGAAAGTGAAATGAAGATTTTCATATGTATGGTAAATTCACGGGTTGAACTGAATGGTAAAATAAAATAAACTTGTAAGTTTATTAATCTTCCAGTGTTGATAACAAGCAGAGGCTTGATTTATTGTATAAATTTTGGGAAGATAATTTATGTGTGTGGAGTAGTTGAAATGCCATTCCCAGGTGCGCATGTTTAAGTCGCAGGAATGAAGGTTTTTTCGAGCATCAATCAAATAGCAGGTTCGATGGCTCAGGTTTATAGTAGGAGTATTGGAGCCACACATTTCGTCGTATGAATAACCCGAAGGTTATTTCTTTGAAACCATCAGTTCTTATTTCAACCTTGTTTTCGAATTCCATTTAGACTTTGATTTTGCTAGAACCCGGATTTGTCATGATAGTAGTTTATTCTTCTTCAGAGGAAGACCTTTGCCGTTGTTGTTATAATATTGCGTTCTTACACAAATAATAGAATGGGCCACTGCCAATTAAAAATAATTCTTTAACCACGAATAATTTGAAGGATATTTTCAATCCTAGTGCCATGAACTAAATGAATTCATTATGAAACTACAATTCTAATTTCCGCATTCTGTCGAAGAATTGCAAGTTGTGAAAATTGCTAAAAATGGCCATGAATATAAATCTTTTTATAATAATGTTTCCAAGTGGAAAATTGAATAGTTGAATGGTTCAACCATTTATTGATTAAGTTGATGATTCAGAAATCATATATTTTGTTTGGAACTTGAAGTTCATAATCGAGTCACTTCTCGAATGTTTAATGTCAGAAGAACAATTAATTGTTGTTGTGCTTCGCACTGTTCTTCGATGCTATGCTCACGGTCAAATACTTTTCAGATGTTATTAATATGTATAAATAATTTGTGTTGCTTCAATGATGATAATATTTTCAACGATATATTTTTGAAACTGGAAAAACAAGTGAAAATTTAAGAATTCTATAAACATTTATTCTACGAGTGTTAATATCATGTAAATAGTCAAACAGTGATCTACGTTATTTCCAGTATAGACAATTAATTTTGAACTGGAATTAAATATTAATAATTTTGGAACACAGTCCACAGGACTATTAATCGGACTTGTGTTTCCAAAAAGATTGTCAAATGTGTTTGGAAGATTTCTGTATATTGTGTGTAAATAAGAGTGTGGATCGCCACACGTGGATGATGCTGCTTTGAGCATTCTTGCAGTCAGATTTTAACTTTAAATAAACTGAGATAATTTTACCAGATGTGTTTCTCCCAATTAAATCTCCTTCTATCCTTATTGTTGCATTGAGCCAAAAATCAGTAAAGCATTTTTTATAAATTTGATGTCGTTTTTGCGATTTGCTTTAACCCATCTGGCGCTCCGGGATATTTTGACTCTCGTGCTGACTGATTATTGGTAAAATGCATATGTGGTCGTGCGGACTCCGGTCTAAACGGGCACAATATATCTAAGGGTTTATCGATATGGTGTATATTATGAGGTGAAAGGGGTGAAAATTGGGGGTTGAAGGATTCTTAACGGAGCGTGTATCTCTTAAACGACATAAGCAAGAAGTTTGAAATTCAGCGGATAAAAAAATCAGCTTAAAAATAAGTAAATAGGTATTCGACCGTTTTTTTTTCATAAATCCCATTTAAGGGATTCATGGAGAGGGGTGAAATTATCAAACATGAATGAAAGAAAATGTCCTGACTGACTCACTCACTCATCATCGCCCAGCCAAAGTTATTGAAGTTAGAAACATGAAATATTGGGAATATGTTCGTTGTATGTCGGAAACGTCCACTAAGGAAAGATTTTTGGATATTCAGGTTCTAAAGGGGTGTTAAGGGGGTAAACTTGCATTTCATTGAATAACAATATCTCACGAGTGGTTTCCTTTGGGGATGTGATACTTTTCATATATACTAATTATTAAAAATAAGCTGACACATGTCTAATGGTTTTTTGAAGTGGTGTATATTATGAGTGAAAGGGGTGAAAAGTGGGGGTTGAAGGATTCCTAACGGAGCGTGCATCTCTTGAACGACATAGGCGAGGAGTTTGAAACTCAGAGGAAAACCATCAGCTTAATAATAAATAAATAAATAAATAAATAAATAAATAGGTGTTTGACGGTTTTTTCATAAATCCAATTTAAGGGGCCCATGGGGAGGAGTGAAATTCTGGAGGAAAAACGTCCACTAAGGAAGGATTTTTGGATATTCACTCTCATCGACCAACCAAATCTATTTAAGTTAGAAGAATGATATTTTGTCGAAAACGTCTACTAAGGAGGGATTTTTGGATATTCAGGATCTAAAGCGGTGTTAACGGGGTTAAACCTGCATTTCATTGAATAACAATATGACACGACTATGACGCGAGCGAAGCCGCGGGTACCTGCTAGTAATAATATATTGATAAAAAATAATTAATGAAACGTACAAGTTTCGGCCATTTTCGGCGGTGTTGTAAAAGAAACAAGTAGTTCCGTGAAGAATTATACAGCCTATTTTCATATATCCTACTTATGTTAATTGCCTCTATCTACATACAAAATTTCAGTTTGATTGCTGTAATAGATTCGTGGATATTGAGAACCGACTAAATATTTCAGATGGTCGCCATGTTGGATGTTATATAATGAAGGCCTTACAGTTATGTACTGTTACATGAAGATTATTGTGTACGTGTAGCATTCAAACTTCAACCGCATGATTAGGACGCAAGAAGTAACAAGGAGAATTTAAAATTTCGCACAGCTGCCATCTTGTGGTTAAGGAAACAATTGAAATAAATTAGATGCCAGTGGATTACCATTCGTATAAGGATTCACTGTACCAAGTTTCACTGCACCCGGATGGTTAAATTGCGAGAAACGTCCATGTGAATATTTATACTTCGTGTCGCCGCCATGTTGGATTTGTGATTACCAGGTTATTGAAAGTCCTCTAGGTGAACTTAAGTTCATAGCCCCTATGAACATAAAAAATTCAGTTTGATTGCTATAATAGATTCGTAGATATTCAGAGCCGTCTAAATATTTCGGATGGTCGCCATGTTGGATTGTTAAATGTATAGGCCATAGAGTCATGTACCATTAAAGGAAAAATATTGCGTAGGTTCATTATTCAAACTTTCACGACAAGAAATAAAAACTTAATTTTAAAATTCGCACAGCCGCCATCTTGAGGTTATGTAAACAATTGAACTAAATTAGATACCAATGTATTAAAATGTGTATAAACATTTCTTGTACCAGATTTAATTGCGGTTGGAACATTAAATCGCAAGAAAGGTCTATTTACAATTTTCAAATTCGCTTGGCCGCCATGTTCATTTTGTAGTTAACCGTTTTTTTTTTAATCTTATAGATATACTTCCAGTAGTGCCCTTTATCTCCGTACAAAATGCCAGGGTGATACCGCTAATAGTTTCAGAGATATAGACTGCCGGTGAAATATTTCGCACATCCGCCATCTTGTGGTTATGTAAACAATTGAACGAAGTTAGATGTCGGTGCATTACAATGTGTATAAACATATACTGTACCAAGTTGTATTGCGTTTGGTTGGTTAAATCGCGAGAAAAGTCTATTTAAATGTCGCAAATTCGCGTGGCTGCCATGTTGGTTTTGTTGTTACCAGTTTTTCAAAAGTCACATAGGTGAACTTCTAGTAGTTCCCTTTAGCACCGTAAAAATTCCAGGGTGATATCGGGAATAGTTACGGAGATATTGAATGCTGGTGTAATAATTCGCACAGCCGCCATGTTGGATTGGTGAGACATAACAAAATTTGAAGGGCACGGTCGGGGTTGACCGGATCAGTGCTATAAACTTACCGAGTTTGATTGAAATCGCTCCAGCCGTTTAGACGTTATTAGGGACACACAAACACATAAACACACAAACACACACACACACCGACAATCTCATAAGCCTATTTTTAAAAAATTGAAAATTGGCTTAAAAGGAAACTAATGTGATTAGGAGCAAAGCTGTGTGATTAATATTTTTCTTGGGTTTCCTACGATTTCTTTTACGAAAAAAATTAAAATAAGATCTGTAACAAATGTGGGCTTTAATTTGATGATGCTGGTGGCGTCTGTACATATTTTGTTTTGTAATATTTCACGATTTAAATGCCAGATGTCGCTCAGGTTGTTTGGTTGGTTGGTTCTTAAGCTTAGGGGCTGCGACAACGCAATCATGTAGCCCCGTGTACTTTGGGTGTGTGTAGAATCTGTCTGATAACCGGTGTAAATTGTGATGACTGTATTCGTGTGTGTTATCTGTTTTTTTTTTATTTAAGTACTGCAACTTAGAATTTTTCAAATAGTTCCTACTTTTGCCGCCAAGCGCCACCGTCAACGACTACTTGGCCAAGTTCGGAACTTAGCTACTAGACTCCACCGCAGTCGGCTCTTGGCAACGAACCTAGAAACCTAAGAGCATTGTTTACCTTCTTAACATATCCAATTTAGCTTCACATAGGTGCAATTAGTGGAAGGTTCTTTAACATGCCATAAATCTATGACATGGGACCGCCGGCTTTACTTCCCCTCCGGAGGAAGGTATACTGAGGGATTTTTAACGCTCTTAAATAATCCGACGGCTTCGGCCGGGTGTGAAATTTTATTATACAACATAGTTTATTACAACACAATGTATTTTTAGCCTATTTTCAATTTTGAAAAAATAGGCTTATGAGATCACCTTTTGTCCGTGTGTCTGTGTGTGCGTGTGTGTGTGTGGGTGTATGATGGTGTGTGTGATGATGTGTGTGCCCTCCTAATAACTTCTAAACGGCTGAAGCGATTTCAATGAAACTCGGTAAGTTCATAGCACTATTCCGGGCGACCCCGACCGTACTCTTCAAATTTTGTTACGTCTCACCAATCCAACATGGCGGCTGTGCGAAATATTTCACCAGCATTCAATAACTCCGAAACTATTACCGATATCACCCTGAAATATTTTACGGTGATAAAGGGCACTACTAGAAGTTCACCTATGTGAATTTTGAAAACCTGCTAACTACAAAACGAATATGACTGCCAAGCGAATTTGAAAGTTTAAATAGACCTCCAAACGCAATGAAACTTGGTACAGGAAATGTTTATACACATTGTAATGCACTGGTATATAATTTAGTTCAAGTTTTTTACATAACCTCAAGATGGCGGCTGTGCGAATTTTAAAATTTTTATTTCTAGTGTCGTAATCATGCGATCGAAGTGAAAGTCTGATTAATGAACCTACGCAATAATTTTCCTTTAATGGTACATGACTCTATGGCCTATACATTTAACAATCCAACATGGCGACCATCCGAAATATTTAGACGGCTCTGAATATCTACGAATCTATTATAGCAATCAAACTGAATATTTTTATGTTCATAGGAGCTATGAACTTAAGTTCACCTATAGGACTTTCAATAATCTTGTGATCACAAATCCAACATGGCGGCGACGCGAAATATAAATATTCACATGGACGTTTCTCGCAATTTAACCATCCGAGTGCAGTGAAACTTGGTACAGTAAATCCTTATACGAATGTTAATCCACTGGCATCTACTTTTTTCAATTGTTTCCATAACCACAAGATGGCAGCTGTGCGAAATTTTAAAATCTCCTTGTTACTTCTTGTGTCCAACATGGCGACCATCCGAAATATTTATTCGGTTCTCAATATCTAATAATCTATTACAGCAATCAAACTGAAATTTTGTATGTTGTTAGAGGCAATTATCATAAGAAGGATATATGAAAATAGGCTGTATAGTTCTTCACGGAACTACTTGTTATATATTAGTAAGATTATGAGAGCCTCGGGTCAAAAATACCCACGCGCCTGGCCACGCGGGTTAAATAGGGAACCAATGGGTGGAAATGCATATTTATTGCATACACAACTTACACCTCATATCAGCCACTTACTCTAACTGGAGCTGGAAATATAATTGTCAATTTGCCAGGATTTAAAAATGCTGCTAAGTATATTGAGCCTGGAAATGTGTTAGACGCCTGGAACGTTTTTGTTTCTGATCCCGTGCTGTGTATTATTTTGTTACATACACCATCATCATCAGTTTATCTGCCTGATGGCAGTTTCCTCAAGGTCGGTCTCTCCACCTTGTCCTGTCTTCAGCAGCACGTTTCATTAGCTCATACGATTTATCAATCTTGATGGAATCCAGCATCTGAAACCTTCTTCTTCATCTCCGGATTTTCCCTTGGACTGTCCCTTCTAATGCACTTGTCACCAAACCATCTCCTCTTGTGCAGTGTCCAATCCAATTCCTTTTTCTTTTCCATAACTTCTTTGCCATCATTCTTTCTTCTCCTACTTTCTTTAATACTTCCTCATTTCTCACTTTGTCCTTCCTACTTATTCTCCCCACAGTCACATTTTGAAAGCCTCTATTCTTCTCTCGTCTTCTTTCCTAATCGTCCAAGTTTCCGCTCTACACATTGCTACACTAATCTCTTCCTTAGGCTTACTTTCATTGCTTCACAAAATACATTTATTGATGTGGAACATCTTTCCACTTGGTTGCTGAATATTTTTGTGGGAGTGATTTTTTAAAATGGGAGGTAAGTGGATCGAACGGAAGTGTGTAAGACGCACTGCCAGCTGGATCGTATCCCTCCTGGACATTCATCAACACACAAAAATCTGTTTTATTTACACACTAATAATACATAACGATTCCAAAACTCTCTTTTTCTTCTTTACTGCTTACTTGATATTTATACTCTCGCACTGCATTCTTGAATGTTCTCGCACTGCCCTATTGATACTCTGCTGCTAATCATATCAATATGACTCATTTCTACTCTCGCACTGCCTTCTTGATTTTTCTTGCACTGCCTTATTGATACTCTGCTGCTAATCATATCAATATGACTCATTTCTACTCTCGCACTGCCTTCTTGATTGTTCTTGCACTGCCTCTTTGATTGTTCTCGCACTGCCTTATTGATACTCTGCTGATAATCATATCAATATGACTCATTTCTACTCTCGCACTGCCTTCTTGATTGTTCTCGAACTGCCTTATTGATACTCTGCTGCTAATCATATCAATATGACTCATTTCTACTCTCGCACTGCCTTCTTGATTGTTATTGCACTGCCTTATTGATACTATGCTGCTAATCATATCAATATGACTCATTTCTACTCTCGCACTGCCTTCTTGATTGTTCTCGCACTGCCTTATTGATACTCTGCTGCTAATCATATCAATATGACTCATTTCTACTCTCGCACTGCCTTCTTGATTGTTCTCGCACTGCCTTATTGATACTCTGTTGCTAATCATATCAATATAACTAATTTTCACAGAATTCATATGAAATTACGTGTTGGTCTGTGCATCAAGAGGCCCGGGAACTGGCCAAGCCTTTCATGATCTACCGTGTTCGCTGTGCACATTGCATTTACTCGCAAGTTGTCCTATTTATAAGGAATTTAAGGTTATGAGCGGTGTCGCGTCTATTAATCTAGTTGATCCATATCGTATTCTTTATTTAGGCTAGTGCTGCTGGAAGCTACAAATCATCTAATGAAATGAGTTCCGTATTATAAACTACAATATCTGTAAAACACTCCCTTTTACAATAGAATAATATTTGTGCCAATAATATTATAAAATACCGGTGTATCAACAATTTCACGTGAGGTTTCTTCTATGTCAGATGTTACACATCATATGCGACTACTGTAAGGCTCGTAAAGTTATTTTTCTTACTGAAGGCTTCTTTTGCTATTGCAATCCTTGTTTTTAATTCTTTAGTGCATATCATTTCTTGTGTAACCCAACTCCCTAGCTATTTAAAACGATCTACTTGTTCAATTTCATCTTCGAATTTTATTGAAATTGTTTCACTCTTTCCACTTATGACCATACCTTTTGCTTTTTTCTCATTTATTTTCATCCCATACATTTTACAAATTTTATCCAGGTCTTTCAACATTTATGTTGCTTCACTCTCACCCCCACCACCATATCATCTGCAAAATGAATACACTCAAATCGTTTACCTCCTAAGCATACAGCTCTTGCTCCAAACAATCGAAAAAATAAAAGCGAGCAGAGACAAGTTCAAAGAATCATACCCATCATACACAAAAAACTAAGATTTGATTGAACTGAAGGTTTTTGTAGGAATGTTACTTTTATCAGGAGATATAAAATCCAGACTTGAAGACGTTGTGCCATTGTTTGCGTTAGATGTTACTGCTATGGACATATTCCGTATAACCATGAGTGTGCCACAATTTCTGTTATTAGCCTACTTTCGATTTTTGCAAAAAATGAAAGTAGACTTATGAGATCAACACAGAGCGAAAAATTGTGTGTCTGTCTGTGTGTGTGTATGTGTGTGTGTTAGTCTGTGTGTGTGTGTGTGTGAGTGTGTGTACTCTGAATGTCTGCCCCCCCCCCCTATCAATTCGAACACGGTGAAACCGAATTGAACGAAATTTGGTACAGAGGTAGCACTAGCAAAGGGCACCTCAGTGTCATACTTTATATCGCCGCCATCTTTACCAAAACTGAATGGCGGCCACTCAAACGTTCAAAACGTAAACTCAAATTACGGCTAAACTAATCATCCGAGCTCTACCAAATTTGGTGACAACATACCTTTATATAGGACGCGTCTTTCATCCAAACTTCAAGGTCATCGGCCTTGCTATTTGAGGATGGCGGCCGTGTGAATTATGCAACCATTATAAACGCGTAAGACCTACCAATTCCGATTATCGAGCCTAGGATGGATTAAGCTATCCTGAAGTTCGTGATCCGTTATTTATTATAATTTAATATTATAATATTATATTGTATGAGTGGCTTAAAAGAGCTGAGCCGTCTGTGTCACACGACAAGATGGCAGCTGTCCTCATGTGCCTGTCTTATATTTCAGTAGTTTTAGTATGTTGTATGTGATATACCCTACTGATACAATAATATAAACTTTGTATGAAATGATCTATAATGAAGATGTACTGCAGTGAAGAAATCGTTTATTTCAAGTCATTATTTGCCAACAGGTTGTATCTAATATATGAGTTAAGAACACTATGACGTTAAGGATATGGTTAGCTCTGGGCTAGCGTGTTAGTCTGTCACGCAGTAGACTGGGGATCGAATACTGCTACCGTTAACTTTTTTTCTTGAATTCTTTTACAAATGATGTGCACAAGTTCTTACCACAGATTCTGAATAAAATGTCATTTAGCTCAAAGGGGAGGCTAATGTATACATTCGTTTATTAATAAAATCACAGTTCCAGCATTGCACATAAACAGAAGACATTAGGAAAAGGAGAATAGAAGAACTAGATACACGTTGTCATTAACCACAGCCTTCTTAATGTGTCTGTACGGCGCTGTCCTCTTGTGGGTTATGTGGGTAATATTGTTCCAAACATAACGCTGTGTAAATACCTGGCCTCCTGAAGTATGGCAATTTTGTAATACTGGTAGTTCAACTATTAGCCACGATTGCGCTCCGATTACCTTTAAACACTGCCAGCAGGATCACCTCCCTCCTGGCTACTTTAATCTGCCTGCTCATTGAACACCCAGAGGCGTACAAGATTAGTACATTATGCAACGATCCTATAATGGCCATGATTAAGACACGAGTATTTTTATAAAGGAGCGTATGCGAGTTTTATAATTTCCATACGAGTGTTTTAATTACCATTATAGGGGAGTTGCATACGACTGTTTATGTTCGACGATAATTATAACTTTATTATATGTTTTAACATAAATATTCATAAATATCTGTTCAGTCACTAGAATGTTGTGATCGGGTGCTGCGGTGGGTAGTATATCTCTGTTTCCAAAGCTCTCTGGACAACCGGCGCATGCGCTCTGTGTGCTTCAATGCCATATGTTCAGATTGTGCTCCAGTATTCAGTAAAACTGTCACCGAAGTCGTTTCAAAACCACGCGCTGTGTAGAAATTGATTTTGGGGATATTAAGGTACAGTGCCATTTCTTGTCTCAGTTTATTTACGGGAACATATGGACGGTGCAATTTCGGTAATTTATATAGACATGTTGGATTTTGAACGCATGCGCGAAGGTATCCTTATCTAATTGGTCACACAACTGTTTCTTGAGCTCTGATTGGTGGGAGAAACTGTTTCATAATGAAAAATAGTGTTATAATGAGCCTAATTATGATACAG
The DNA here is from genome assembly GCA_946902985.2 of Meconema thalassinum. Classification (NCBI taxonomy): domain Eukaryota; kingdom Metazoa; phylum Arthropoda; class Insecta; order Orthoptera; family Tettigoniidae; genus Meconema; species Meconema thalassinum. The sequence goes on along the minus strand of OX336396.1, from coordinate 303,353,869 downwards.
TTTTCTGACACATAATAGTTAGGGTCGAACATAAAAATATTAATTCACTGCTAGGCCGCAGCACCAACCTACTGTGATCGGCACGGATTTTTAAAGGGGAAAGTACCCAAAACGAAAGATTCTAAGTTTGCAGGCTGGCTTAATATAGAGATTAACGGACGTGAATGCACTACAATAAGTTAGTAGTTTTGTTGTTCAATCATCATAAAGTACATAATATTGATTTTGACACTTACTGGCTAATTATCAATATAAAAGAAAACAAACAATACATTGTGGTAGAGGTGATTGTGTTAGGGATGAGGACAAAGAGTTATAAATATACCCATACATTTAGGAGAAAGTAGGATATATGTTCTTTGCTGAACATCTTGTTTTTTTATCTTGTAACTTGAAAATACCAGCTTAGTTAAGGGTTAATATATAACAATATTTTTTGTGGAGCTGACATATATCTGACTTCATTTTATCCATATGTTATGTAATTTCCATGACTTGCAACTTCATACGAGTTTTCTTTAAACATTGCTGATGAAGGTTGGTTTGTTCCTCAGTTTAGGGGCTGCGACAACTCGGTCGTGTAGCCCCGTGTACTTTGGGTGTGTGTTGAATCTGCCTGATAACTGGTCTTAATTGTTATGGCTGTATTAGTGTCTGTTATCTGTGATTCAGGTAGAAGGACTGCAGACGATTAAATGTTTCAAGTAGTTCCTACTTTTGCTAACAAGTGCTACCGTCCACGACACTTAGCTGCGGACTTGGCTACTATGAGACATCGCAGTCAGCACTGGCGGTGAACTTTGGAACTAATAAAGCGTTATCAAACTAACCTACAAATTTTAGCTTCCACAAGTCGTGTAGTTAATGCCGTATATCTATGACATGGGACCGCCGGCACTACTTCCCCTCCGAAGGAAGGCATACTGAGGTTTTTTAACGCTCTTCGGCTGGGTTTGAACCCGCGAACTGGGGCATAGAAATCAACATACTACCAACTACGCCACCGAAGCCGCTTTGCTGATGAAGGTGATACTGTGAACGAAACCGGTTTTTTAGACCAATAATAATATAATATTTATTGTTGTAAGGTACAGTATCTTATCATTATCTCTTACACAAAGAATTTGAAACAACGCCTGGTCAGGTAATCCGTTGCACAGTGGAGTTGCAATAGTTGCCTATACAGCTTACATCACGGCGCTTTGTCCTGGGAACACTCTGGGACAGGATACATACTCCGCTCTACTGCTGCATAATGCTGGGATTGGTTGCATAAAATGTTTTGCTGGCATTCTTGCATTCATAATAAAATAAATGGAATGATAAACCAAGCCAGGTAAAAATAGTAAGCTAGTTTTCCTCAAGCAACATTTGGATCTTGTTTTTAAGGATCAAGCAACAACTTGAGTAGTAAAACTCAGCAATTCTTCTTGGTTTGTGCCGTGTCTTGTGTGGAGTTTCGCCTAGGACACCAAGCTGGCTCATCGGTGGGCTCTTGGTGTCCCCGCCCGGACCCCCACAGGAGTGACGAACTGCGTGCCACCTCCCTTTATATTAGGTGCAACTGCACCACTCGACTGCGAGAACTGAAAGCTCAAGCAGCCTTAGCTTCCCTATGAAGGCTTCCAAAAAGATGGTACATTTGGCTTTCACGGCCGGTGAATTAAAACTCAGCAATTCTTCTCGGTTTGTGCCGTGTCTTGTGTGGGGATTTACCTAGAACACCAAGCTGGCTCATCGGCGGGCTCTTGGTGTCCCCGCCTGGACCCCCACAGGAGTAACGAACTACACGCTACCTCCCTTTATATTTTTTTAGGTGCAACTGCACCACTTTACTGCGAGAACTAAATGCTCAAGCAGCCTTAACCTCCCTATGAAGGCTTCCAAAAAGATGGTATATTGGCTTTCACGGCCAGTGAATTAAAACTCAGCAATTCCTCTAGGTTTGTGCCGTGTCTTGTGTGGGGTTTCGCCAAGGACACCAGGCTGGCTCATGGGCGGGCTCTTGGTGTCCCCGCCCGGACCCCCACAGGAGTGACGAACTGCGCGCTACCTCCCTTTATATTGGGTGCAACTGCATTCCCTACTTTATTACCACGGAGGCCATGTTTCGAATCCCGGCCAACAAGTGGGAGTCGTTCTACCGTGGCTTGGACTATAGTTTACGATCATGAGCACAGCCGTTCACATATTCGTCAGTTTATGATGTTGAGCACTTCAGCAAAGCTAAGAAAGGAAATGGCACCTTCACTCACACATGAAGTACGTCTAGGTTTGCGTACCCGTCGTTGCCGAGGTTGAGCTAAGTGAGCGCTCGTGAGACAGGTGACAAGTGTTCCCTTAGCTGTGGTTTGACTGTTGGTCCATGTCTGAGCAGAAACCTGTGATTTCTAAATTTGCACCCAGCACATTGTTCTGCTTAGAATTATGTACTGAAAGGGAGAACAGTTCGAGTGACAACAATAAACTCCACATCAGCAAGTATGCAAATTCTATAAAGATATCGTATTTAGAAAGTGTGTATTGGCTACTACACGGTGAATTTGAAATAACGCCTGGGTTGGTAAATATTGTGTTGCTCAGCGATGCAGCAATAGTTGCCTAACCAGTTTAAGTCACGGCGCATTACCTCGCCACTTGGTCAACATACAGTACTATTTCCATTTTTACCTCGCTATGGGCCGTGTTATGATAAGGACGGATGATTAGAATGCTTATCAATTGAGGACAACTCGCACATCCATTCCCGTGCCCGGATTCGAGCCAGCATCCGAGCGCGAGTTACCTCTGTTCCACGCCGACCGGCAGAAAGGAGAAGATAAAGAATTTAGGAGCTTGACTGGCGCCCATGTACTCACCTTTAAATGTAGTGATGTGATGGCGGACGGGGTAAGTCAAGCCTGTGCTCTCAAAGTGAATGAGAAGATTCTACAATATTGTCTTACTTCCCTTAACTGATTTACAATGGAAAGAACAGCTCTACCTTTATGTTAACCAAATGATTTCTACAAGGGATGAATCCTCCGAAGCCTACATGAACGATCCGACTTCAGTCTTTGCTCACTCTGTCATCAAATTGATATTTTACAACACCCCATCACCTTTTGCGTGGGAACAACTGTCCTTTACTAAAATGTACCGCATTCTGCACAGGATCCTCACCTCCCTGATACAAGACAAAATCCTTACCTTGGATTCCCTTCCTATATTATTCTGCTAAGGTCCCATTCCAGTTTTGTACCGAAAATAAGGTCCCATTAACACCAACCTACACACATGTGGTACCTACAGTTTGAGCATAACCCAATGCGTAAGTGAAACCCACTCACTTAGTCTTTAAATGCCTCACAATTAAATAAATACCTTAAAACATGTATATTTACAATGAAATAATGAAAGAATGCAACACGGTAACCATGGTAGCAGAATCTCACAGGTCCATCTATTTCTGTAAGACGCAATGCAATTCCAATTATTACATTACTGTGAAAGTTTCCAGACGGTTATAAGGTTATCAATGAACGAAATTAAGCAGTAAAATTCATCAATACATACAGTATAATGCGCTTAAGGGGGTCAAGGGGCACTCTAGAATATTTTCACTCAATTTCCACGTGTGAGTGTGGTACGAAAAGTCTTTATCACCCGACTATAAAGGGTCTCCGAAAACCACATTTTAAGGCCCTTAAATTAACAGTGTCTGTGATATTCCCAGAAAACTAACTTCGCTCTGATATACCTATGCAGGAATGACAAACCCCTAACCACTGCACCAGTAGCTGAATTGATACAGTCTGATTATTCATACCAAGGATAAATAAGTCATAGCATTCATGATTGAGATTTTGCTAAGTGTACTCTTTAAACTAGAATATTCGCGGGCGAAGCCGCGACGGGTAATGCTAGTATAACTTATTCCTGTAACGGTCAACAATTCGTTTCTTTGGATGATGGCTGCCACCATCTAAAGTAAACTATTCTCCTCAATACAGAAAGCTTCACCTACTTGACTGTCCTTCAGTTCGCAAGTTATCACTGTTATTAATGTTATTGCTGACTTGCATATCTTTTGCCTCCGATAGTGTCGTCAAGTACGTAAACTCTGTTATACACTGGTTCATGTCATATTAATATCGGCTTCGCTGGCGTAGCTGGTAGCATGCTGAACTGCTGTGCCCAAGATAGTGGGTCGGATTTTTAAGAGCGTTAAAATCCTTCAGTATGTCTTCCTTCGGAGGGGAAGTAAAGCAGCGGGGCCATGTCATAGATTTATGGCATGTAAAAGATCCTTCCGCAGACTAAACTTGTGTGATGCTAAAATTCTAGGTTAGATTTCGTTGTAAGGCTCTATCAAAGTTACAACGTTCACCACTAGGTATCATTGACATCTGGTAACGAAAGTTGGAACTACTTGAAATTAAACGGAACTTCTAACTCACCCCATGGGTGTCCGCTAGACGCAGCTACTGCCTCTGGCGAGCCAAACATGTCCTCGGACACTCCCGGCACTGAAAGCCATACGATAAATAAATAGATTTAGTTATTACAAAGTCATTTTTGAAAGCCTTTGTCTTGAGCGTGGTGCTCTATGGAAGTGAAACCTGCACTGTTGGCGCAACAGAAAGGACGAGAATTGAAGCGTTTGAAATGTGGTGTTACAGGAGAATGATGAAGATCAGATGAGTAGATTGGGTTACAAATGATGAGATATTAAAAAGAGGAGAGGAGATATGTTTCTGGCGTCTTCAAATGAAGAGAAGATAATAGGTTGGTTCGAAACTTACAAACACTCCCAGGAATAGCAAGCTTAGTCTAGGACAAGAGGTGCAGGTTTAGGCTGAGGCTAGAATATGTTAAACAGATTGCCTCGGATGTAACGTGTGGTAGCAATGTAGTGATGAAACGATTTGCTCAGAACAGGAAGGCTTGGAGACCTGCATCAAACCAGTCAAAAGATTGAAGATTCAAAAACAACAGCAACATTCCTCACCCGGAATTATAAGCGAAAGTTTTTCAAAGTATGAAAGTACACAATAACTCTGCCGTCAAGCTTCTGAGTGCCCTTTAATGACCAGAAAGGGCCCACTCAGAAAATTGGAGTTAAAAGAGAGGAAGATCCTGAGGAGGATATTAGGTCTAATTAGAGAGGAAGGAGGCATTTACAGAATTCGTCATAATGATGATAATTGTATGAACACCAGGAGGACATCATCACGTCTATAAGGAAACGACGCCTGACCCTTTATGGACACTTGGCACGTCCGGATTCTGAAAGACTCACCAACGGGATATTCACAGCAACAGGAAGAGGCAAGACTTCTAATAACAAATGGATAGCGTCAGTTAAGTCAGATATGGAACAACTAGATATCCCACTGGAACAAACTCATGACCGTCTGATGTTCCGTTAGGTCATCCGACAGGGCGTTTTCCCAACGTCCCTTACAAGTAAGAAGACTACAGGAGCTAAGTGGACAGAAGAAAGAGGACTGACTCTTAGGCAGAAAATGAGGGACTGTTGGAAGGAGAAGAAGAAGAAAGCAACAACTTTACCGAAGAGTAGATACGAGCCCCGTGGTCCTAAGTAGGCCTAAGCATAAAGAAAGAAAGAAAGAAAGAAAGAAAGAAAGAATGAAAGAATGAAAGAATGAAAGAATGAAAGAATGAAAGAAAGGAAGAAGAAAGACAGAAAGAAAGGAAGAAAGAAGGAATGAAAGAAAGAATGAAAGGAAGGAAGAAGGGAAGAAAGAATGAAAAAAGGAAGAAGAAAGAAAGAATGAAAGAAAGAAAGAATGAAAGAAAGAATGAAGGAAAGAAAGACAGAAAGACAGAAATAAAGGAAGAAGGAAGTAAGTAATGAAATAAAGAATGAAAGAAAGGAAAAAGAAAGACAGAGAAAGAATGAAAGAAAGAAAGAATGAAAGAAAGGAAGAAAGAAGTAAGGAATGAAATAAAGAATGAAAGAAAGGAAGAAGAAAGACAGAACGAAAGAAAGAATGGAAGAAAGAAAGAAAGAAAGAAGGGAAGAAAGAATGAAAGAAAGGAAGAAGAAAGAAAGAATGAAAGAAAGAAAGAAAGAAAGAAAGAAAGAAAGCCAGAAAGACAGAAAGACAGAAAGAAAGGAAGAAAGAAGGAAGGATTGAAATAAAGAATGAAAGAAAGGAAGAAGAAAGACAGACAGAAAGAAAGGAAGAAAGAATGAAAGAAAGGAAGAAAGAAGGAAGGAATGAAAGAAATAGTGAAAGAAAGAATGAATGAATGAATGAAAGAAAGAAAGACAGAAAGAAAGGAAGAAAGAAAGAAGGAATGAATGAAAGAAAGAATGAAAGAAAGGAAGAAGAAAGACAGAAAGAAAGAAAGAATGGAAGAAAGAAAGAAAGAAAGAAAGAAAGAAGCGAAGAAAGAATAAAAGAAAGGAAGAAGAAAGAAAGAATGAAAGAAAGAAAGAAAGAAAGAATGAAAGAAAGAAAGAAAGAAAGACAGAAAGATAGAAAGACAGAAAGACAGAAATAAAGGAAGAAAGAAGGAAGGAATGAAAGAAAGAATGAAAGAAAGGAAGAAGAAAGAATGAATGAAAGAAAGAAAGAAAGAAAGAAAGAAAGAAAGAATGAAAGAAAGGAAGAAGAAAGAAAGAAAGAAAGAAAGAATAAAAGAAAGTAAGAAAGACAGAAAGACAGAAAGGAAGAAATAAGGAAGAAATGAAAGAAAGAATGAAAGAAAGAATGAAAGGAAGAAAGAAAGACAGAAAGAATGAAAGAAAGGAAGAAGAAAGAAATAAAGGACGAAAGAAGGAAGGAATGAAAGAAATAGTGAAAGAAAGAATGAATGAATGAAAGAAAGAAAGACAGAAAGGAAGAAGAAAGACAGAAAGAAAGAAAGAATGGAAGAAAGAAAGAAAGAAAGAAAGAAGGGAAGAAAGAATGAAAGAAAGGAAGAAGAAAGAAAGAATGAAAGAAAGAATGAAAGAAAGACAGAAATAAAGGAAGAAAGAAGGAAGGAATGAAAGAAAGAATGAAAGAAAGGAAGAAGAAAGAATGAATGAAAGAAAGAAAGAAAGAAAGAAAGAAAGAAGGAAGGAAAGAAATAATGAAAGAAAGGAAGAAGAAAGAAAGACAGAAAGAAAGAAAGAATGAAAGAAAGTAAGAAAGACAGAAAGACAGAAAGGAAGAAATAAGGAAGAAATGAAAGAAAGAATGAAAGAAAGAATGAAAGGAAGAAAGAAAGACAGAAAGAATGAAAGAAAGGAAGAAGAAAGAAAGAAAGGAAGAAAGAAGGAAGGAATGAAAGAAATAGTGAAAGAAAGAATGAATGAATGAAAGAAAGACAGAAAGGAAGAAGAAAGACAGAAAGAAAGAAAGAATGGAAGAAAGAAAGAAAGAAAGGAAGAAGGGAAGAAAGAATGAAAGAAAGGAAGAAGAAAGAAAGAATGAAAGAAAGAAAGAAAGAAAGAAAGAATGAAAGAAAGAAAGACAGAAAGACAGAAAGACAGAAAGAAAGAAGGAAGGAATGAAAGAAAGAATGAAAGAAAGGAAGAAGAAAGAATGAATGAAAGAAAGAAAGAAAGAAAGAAAGACAGAAAGGAAGGAAGAAAGAAGGAAGGAATGAAAGAAAGAATGAAAGAAAGGAAGAAGAAAGACAGAACGAAAGAAAGAAAGAAAGAAAGAAAGAAGGAAGGAAAGAAAGAATGAAAGAAAGGAAGAAGAAAGAAAGAATGAAAGAAAGAAAGAAGGAAGGAAAGAAAGAATGAAAGAAAGGAAGAAGAAAGAAAGAAAGAAAGAAAGAAAGAAAGAAAGAAAGAAAGAAAGAAAGAATGAATGAAAGGAAGAAAGAAGGAAGGAATGAAAGAAATAGTGAAAGAAAGAATGAATGAATGAAAGAAAGAAAGACAGAAAGAAAGGAAGAAAGAAAGAAGGAATGAAAGAAAGACAGAAAGAAAGGAAGAAGAAAGACAGAAAGAAAGAAAGAATGGAAGAAAGAAAGAAAGAAAGAAAGAAAGAAAGAAGGAAGGAAGGAAAGAAAGAATGAAAGAAAGGAAGAAGAAAGAAAGAATGAAAGAAAGAAAGAAAGAAAGAATGAAAGAAAGTAAGAAAGACAGAAAGACAGAAAGGAAGAAATAAGGAAGAAATGAAAGAAAGAATGAAAGAAAGAATGAAAGGAAGAAAGAAAGACAGAAAGAATGAAAGAAAGGAAGAAGAAAGAAAGAAAGAAAGAAAGAAAGAAAGAAAAAAAGAATGAAAGGAAGAATGAATGAAAGATAGAAAGAAAGAAAGGAAGAAAGAAAGAAAGAAAGAAAGAATGAAAGAATGAAAGAAAGGAGGAAAGAAAGCCCACATTGTAGAGATTTACCATCGATATGATCATAAAGCAGAGAATATCGATATGACCATCACTATCATCAAGCTGAAAATATCGATCTATTAGTAATAATAGTCTCGATGTGAACCCTTGAAAAGACCGTTGAAACTGAGTATATTGAACACGTAGTTGGAGTATTCCAATGTATTCAAGTGTTAGACTGCGGTCAGAGCACAGCCTAACAGGATTGTCTGAGGGCCGAGAAACACAAATTGGCCACTTGCCACTTGCCCAGGCAGGATGAGGCAGGTCATTGAATATCGAGTGAAGGCTAGCGTCTCACCCAGTGTCTCTAATGACTGGTCTGGCCGGTAAACACTCCACATCGCCCAGCGACAGACTTAAAGAACAACATTACAAAATATAGAAAGACGACAGAATATAATTTGATGTTAAAAATCTATTTATAGATAGAATAAGAAAACCACCAAAGTTTAAAAATTATTAATAAACTAGCAGAAGTACCCGCTCTTCGAGCGGTCTTCGGTATTAATAACCAGACGTTATCAATGGAGCTACTGTTCCAGTGGTTAGGGGCTTGTCATTCCTTCATAAGTTTATCAGAACGAACTTAGTTTTCAGGGTATATCGCAGACACTGTTAATTTAAGGGCCCTTTATAGACTCCCTAGTTTTGTGTCACACATTGTATGCTTTGGTCGTTCTGTTTATTTGTCGCCTATTTTAGCATGTATTTTGAAAATTTGTTCCTTATACCCACCCTTCTATGATAAGTAGGTTGAAGAGTTTTCTAAATGATTGGTGTTTTGACTCATGGTTACAACACCTAATTTTACGATGCTCCAAGCACCCGAACATGAATTATAGGCGTACATAAACGAAAGATATATCAACCACACAGTGTCAAACAAAATCATCATTACGATGAACCCGTTTGACAACAAAAATATGATGAGTTAAAATGTGCTCTCAATCTAAATTCACCTAACGTGTAGGCTAGTTCCTGACGTGAAAATAATATTGAAATCCTCGTAGACGAAACGCAATATATGTCAAATTAAAACTGATCCTCACCGTTGTGGAAAGTCCTCATCCTCAGCAAGACCCTTTAATAAATTATAAAGGCTTGTGGTGCATGAAAATTAAGGATTTTTAGTCTTCAATGGCCCAAATTCCCAAAAACTGCAAAAAACACTATTTCAATTCAGTTTTTTTTGTGAAAATAATGTTGCTGTTTGGAAATATAATAGACCTTCTGTACAACATATCGCATATCGCACGTGTAAGTCACGTGTAAAAATTCTAGTGTACCCCTTGACCCCCTTAATCGCATTGTTGAATTTTACAGTCTCTGTTTGATTCCACGATAATCTTATAGCCATTTGCAAACTTTAACAGAAATTTAATAAATTGAGTGGCATTGCTTCTTACAGAAATAGACGGAAAGTTGGATGTCACCTCTTGTGATACTGTTGTCATGTTTACCGGCTTGCATTACTTCATTAGTTTCTTCTTGTTCTTCTTCTTCTTTCGGATGGGCCAGCTAAGGACCACGACGTTCAACTTTTCAGCTTGGCGAGGGACTTGATGTTTTCCCAATATTCGCGCATTTTGTGACTATGTTTCTCCTTCCTCTCTTTTGTCCAGATGATGCCGGTTTTCTTACAGGGTGGTCTGTCCTGAAAACTCTTCTGTTTAAGTATCTTTCTGAGATGTGATCGGCTTCTAATATCACTTTTCATTATCTTCAGTTCTTGGATATCCTTGTTAACTACTGTTAGCGACGGTGTCACGCTCTTTCTCTTCCCCCAGTAGTTAAGAAGCCGGTTGGTTAGTCTTGTTGGGTTCATCCATGAGACATGTCCATAGAAACCCAGACGTCTCTTCCTGGACACATCTATGATTTTCTCAGTATATCTACGTAGCTCCTGATTTGGTCTTCTTCTGTACTCGTCATCTATTTATTAGTTTATAAAATAAGAGAGTGCCATATCCCCTCCAGGGATGTAGGCGACCTGAATAAGAGCCCTTGACTAGGTCAAGGGATCAGTAACCAGGCATCCCTTGCCGGAGTTAGCGTGTGGTAGGGTGACCAGATCCTTTCCACTCCTCCTCCTACCATAGCATCCGGCAGGTTCCCATTTTGCATCACGAGGCTGGGAGACCCCGTACCAGACCATACCAAGACTTTTAAATTCTTGGCAGAGCCGAGGATCGAACCCGGTACCTCGGGGATGACAGCCAACAATGCTAGCCACAGCGCCACGAGGTGGTCTTTATTAGTTTTCTGGGAATATCTCAGAAACGTGGTTTTAGAGCATTAAAACGTAATAGCCTCCGAGCCACTGAGGGGCTGAAAATGAGTTTTGCTCGTCCTTGTACGCCATATTATAATAATAATAATCATAATAATAATTTAATAATATAGGGATAGGGATATAATAGACCTTTAGTACCACACCCGTCCGTATAAATCACATGAAAAAAATCAAGAGTAGCCTACTCCTTGACCCCCTTAAGCACATTATATTCGTATTGATGAATTTTAGAGCTAAGTTGGTAACCATAACCATAAAGCCGTTTGCGAACGTTCACAGTAATGCAATAAATGGAATGGCATAGCGTCTTACAGAAAAAGATGGACTTCTGAGATTGTGTTGCCATGGTAACATGCTTGCATTCCTTCAATCTTATATATAAAAGTGAAAGTCTGTATGTATGCATGTGGGTGGGTTGGTTCCGTATACAAATCTACACCGTTCCACCAATCTCATCCAAATTTTGCATACACAGGACCCAGAAGAAACCGCTGGCTACATGAATTTTCGATAGTATTTCTCATTCTTCCGATTTCGGCCCTCTTGCACTCAAGCACAGGCTAATCAAATCATAAAATATACTCACGAAGGAATGGCAGGGCGGATAGTTTCCATGGCAACATAGCTCAAGTCGAGACACGGCCGACTGGATACAAGTTGCACTCTGCACTACCGGTATAGAAAATGAGGATCTTTACTTGAAATCCCGTTAGTTACTCAACTGCTCACACAGCACTGTCAACCGAGTATAGCATAACAAAGACTTGACACTATCTACAATATGTCAAATACCACTCACTCACTCACTCATTCATTCATCGCGAAATCTCAGAAACCACCGAACGGATTGGAATGAAATTTGGCATGCAGCTTCCTCAAGGGCTGCAAATGCCCACTAAGAGAGGATTTGTGGATATTCAAGTTCTTAAGGGGTGTTAAGGGGGTAGACCTGCATTTCATTGAATAGCAATATCTCCCGATTGGTTTCATTGGGGGATGTGATACTCGGCAAATAAACGCATCATTAAAAACAAGAAGTTCCGTGAAGAACTATAGAGCCTACTTTTCAAGCCAATGATTATTCTACAGAATATGAACCTATCTAGAATAATGACGAAATTAAGTTGCTAATATCGAAATTTCCAATTAGTTCGAAATACTGTATACCTGGCATAATGTAGCCTAATAGAGCACTACAGTTGGCAGCCCTGATGACTGAATATATTCTTAGTTCCGTCTCTTAAGGTACAAAATACAAAATTTGGTTGAAGTCCAATGAATAGCATGGACGTTACATGCAGTTAAACATTGGATCTAACAGCGCGCGTAAAATCATGTTGGCAACAATGTCATGCATGTATTGGTCAGAAATAATCTGAAATAATATGATCTATTGTTGTGCCAATTTTGAATGAAATCCATTAGTTAGTATAGAAGTTACATGCATTTTAAAATTGGACCTATCAGCAGGCTTAGAATCATGTTGGCAGCACTGACGTATATTAGTTACTCCAAATTCGTCTAGAATGCCAGGTACTATACGTGTGCAAAGTTTAGAGCTATTGGCTTGCATACTTTCTGATATATTGATATTAGGCTAACAAAAATAGGGACAGCACATATTAACAGTTGGCAGCCCTGGTTGCTCTTAAGAATACGCATAATCATATCTGTTATGGTACACATCGCACATACGAAATTTGGTTGAACTCCAAATGATAGTATGGAAGTAACATGTATTTAAAGTTGGACCTGTCAGCAGGCTTAGAATCATGTTGGTAGCACTGACGTATATAAGTTACTCCAAATTAATATAGAATGTCAGGGACTATACGTGTGCATAGTTTAAAGCTGTCGGCTTGCATACTTTCTGATATATTGGTATTTGGATAAAATAAATTAGGAGCATTTATTAACAGTTGGCAGCCCTGGTAGGTCTGAAGAATACGCTAAGTCATATCTGGTTATGTACACATACAACATACGAAATTTGGTTGAATTCCAATTGATAGTATAGAAGTTATATGCATTTAAAAATTGGACTTATCAGGAGGCTTATAATCATTTTGGCAACACTGCCATGTTTAGTCTCCTGGAAATTAAACTGAAATATTATGATCTGTACGTGTGCCAATTTTGAAATAGCTCCCATTCATACTTTCCAAGATATCCAACATGGAGCCCAAATTTCAATTGCGATTTTTTAGCAGTTGGTAGCACTGACATCATTTTCAAATATGGCCGTGAGATATTCAGGTATAGGTCTTTACTCCTACCAAATTTTGTTTCGATTGCTGCAGCCGTTTAGGAGTTGATAGGGGGGGGGGGACACACACACAGCCAGACAGACAGACAGAAGGACAGACAGACAGAGAGACAGACAGACAGACAGACAGACAGACAGACACACATTTTCCCGATCTCATAAGTCTACTTTTTCCTCATTTTTGCAAAATGTGAAAAGTAGGCTAAAAATAAGAAGGCACGTGTCTGAGGGTTTTTCGATCTGGTGTATATTATGAGGTGAAAGGGGTGAAAAGTGGGGATTGAAAGATTCTTAACGGAGCGTGTATCACTTAAACGACAGAGGCGAGGAGTTTGAGACTCAGCGGAAAAAAATCAGCATAAAACATAAGTAAATATGTGTTGGACCGTTTTTCATAAATCCAATTTAAGGGGCCCATGGGGGGGGGGTAAAATTCTGGGGGGGGGGGACAGGAAAGAAAGTGTCATAACTGATTGACTGACTCACTCACTCATCAAACTCAGGAAAAAAAATGCTCTAAAGTAAGTAAATAGATTTTCGACAGTTTTTTATCAATCAAATTGAAGGGATTCATCGGGAGGGGTGAAATTCTGAAGAAAAAAAAATGAAAGAAAATGTCCTGACTCATTTACTCACTCATCATCGCCCAGCCAAAAATATTGAAGTTGGAAACATGGCATTTCGGGGATACGTTCGTGTTATGTCAAAACCGTACGCTAAGGGAGGATTTTTGGATATTCAGGTTCTAAAGGGGTCTTAAGGGGGTTAAACCTGCATTTCATTGGATAACAATATCTCACGAGTGGTTTCATTTGTGGATGTGATACTCGGCATATAAACTAATCATTAAAAATAAGCAGACATATGTCTAAGGGTTTTTCGATGTGGTGTATTATTATGAGGTGAAAGGGGTGAAAAGTGGGGGTTCAAGGATTCCCAACGAAACGTGTAGGCCTATCTCTTAAAAGACATAGGCGAGAAATTTGAAACTCAGCGGAAAAGAATCAGCTTAAAGCTTAAAAAGTAAGTAAATCTGTGTTCGACCGTTTTTTCATAAATTAATTTAAGGGGCCAATGGAGTGGGGTGAAATTATGGGGGGGGGGGGGAAAGGAGAGAAAGTGTCCTAACTGACTAACTCACTTACTCATCAAAGTCAGGGGAAAAAGACAGCTTAAAAATAAGTTAATAGGTGTTCAAGCATTTTTTCATCAATCGAATTTAAGGGGCCCATGGGGAGGGATGAAATTCTGGTAAAAATAATTGAAAGAAAATGTCCTGTCTGACTCACTCACTCATCACGCCCAGCGAAAACTATTAAAGTTGGAAACATGGAATTTTGGGAATATGTTCGCTGTATGTCGAAAACGTCAACTAAGGAATGATTTTTGTTTATTCGGGTTTTAGAGGTGTTAAGAGGGTAAACGTGCATTTCATTGAATAACGATATCTCATGAGTTGTTTCTTTGGGGATGTGATATTAGGTATATAAACTAATCATTAAAAATAATCAGACATATGTCTAAGGGTTTATTGATGTGGTGTATATTATGAAGTGAAAGGGGTGAAAATTGGGGGTTGAGGGATTCTTAACGGAGCGTGTATCTCTGAATCGACTTAGGCGAGAAGTTTGAAATTCGGCGGGAAAATACAGCTTAAAATACAAGTAAATAGGTGTTCGACCGTTTTTCCATAAATCCAATTTAAGGGATCCTTGGAGAGGGGTGAAATTCTGGGGGGAAAACAGGATAGAAAGTGTCCTAGCTGATTGCCTCACTCACACATCAAACTCAGGGGGAAAGCAGCTTTAAATAAGTAAATAGGTGTTCAACCGTTTGTTTCATAAATCCAATTTAAAGGGTTCATGGGGAGGGGTGAAATTATTAAAAATTAATAAAAGAAAATGTCCTGACTGACTCGCTCACTCATCATCGCCCAGCCAATATTATTGAAGCTAGGAACATGACATTTTGGGGATATGTTCGTTGTATGTCTAAAAAGAACACTAAGGAAAGAGTTTTGGATATTCAGGTTCTAAAGAGGTGTTAAGGGGGTAAACGTGCATTTCATTGAATAACAATATCTCACGAGTGGTTTCATTTTGGGGATGTGATACTTGGCATATATACTAATCATTAAAAATAAGCTGACAAATGTCAAATGGTTTTTCGACGTAGTGCATATTATGAGGTAAAAGGGGTGAAAAGTGGGGGTTGAAAGATTCCTAACGGAGCGTGTATCTCTTAAACGTCATAGGCGAGGAGTTTGAAACTCGGAGGAAATCAATCAGGTTAAAAATAAATAAATAAATAAATAAATAAATAATGAATAAAATAAAATAAATAGGTGTACTACCGTTTTTTTTCATAAATGCAACTTAAGGGGCCTATGGGCAGGGGTGAAATTCTGGAAGAAAAACGTCCACTAAGGAAGGATTTTTGGATGTTCACTCTCATCGACCAACCAAAACTATTAAAATTAGAAGAATGATATTTTGGGGATATGTTTGTTGTGTGTCGAAAACGTCTACTAAGGAGGGATTTTTCGATATTCAGGTTATAAAGGGGTATTAACGGGGTTAAACCTGCATTTCATT
This sequence comes from Meconema thalassinum, assembly GCA_946902985.2. NCBI lineage: Eukaryota > Metazoa > Arthropoda > Insecta > Orthoptera > Tettigoniidae > Meconema > Meconema thalassinum. Next base: position 303,338,376 of record OX336396.1, on the reverse strand, counting down.
GAATAACAATATGACACGACTATGACGCGAGCGAAGCGAGGCTAAAAATGAGATGGTGTGTGTCTGTGTATTACTCAATCACGCAAGTACCACTTGTCCGATTTACATGAATTTTACATGGAAGTAGCTGATTTACCTGGTTAAGATATAGGCTACTTTTGAATTCCATACTTTGCACTATTTAAAGATGGCGACCATTTTAGTGACGTCACTACACCCTTTGGTTTCAAACTTTCATATTTTCATTTCAAATAAAACGAGAACGCTAAGAAATATCAAACTTTTGATGGCATATACGAGGTTTAAAATTACATGTTCTATCCGAAAGGTATCTCCAATGGTTAGCGAGCAAAACCTAAATTTGTGCTATAAAACACGGTCAACGCCGAGCGGTGTTGTTGGACAAAATGTCCCATCCTTCATCTCCCTCTGCGCAGCACCTCGCCTATCCCCTGTTTTAACTGTCACCTTCACATTTTAATTTATTTATGACGCTTTGCGAAGCACGGGTACTTCAGCTAGTCATATATAAAAGTGAAAGTCTGTATGTATGTGGGTGGGTTGGTTCCGTATACAAATCTACACCGTTTCACCAATCTCAACCAAATTTTGCACACACATAGTTTAGGACCCAGAAGGAACCCCTGTCTACATGAATTTTCGATAGTTTTTCTCATTCTTCTTATTTCGGCCCTTTTGCACTCAATCACAGGCTAATCAAATCATAAAATATACTCATGAAGGAATGGCAAGCCAGATAGTTTCCATGGCAACATAGCTCAAGTCGCGACACGGCCGAATGGATCCGAATTGCGCTCTGCACTACCGGTATAGAAAATGAGGTTCTTTACTTGAAATCCCGTTAGATACTCAACTGCTCACACAGCACTGTCAACCGAGTATAGCATAACAAAGACTTGACACTATCTACTAGACATTGGTCAAATACCACTCACTCACTCACTCACACATTCAGCACGAAATCTCAGAATCCACCCAACGGATTGGAATGAAATTTGGTATGCAGCTTCCTCAAGGGCCGCAAACGCCCACTAAGAAAGAATTTTTGGATATTCAGGTTGTAAAGGAGTGTTAAGGGGGTAGAACTGCATTTCATTGAATAGCAATATCTCCCGATGGGTTTCATTGGGGGATGAGATACTCGGCATATAAACTCATCATTAACAAGTAGTTCCGTGAAGGACTAAATAGCCTATTTTCATATATCCTACTAATATTAATTGCCTCTAGCAACATACAAATTGTCAGTTTGATTGCAGTAATAGATTTGTTGATATTGAGAACCGTAAAAATATTTTGGATGGTCACCATGTTGGATTTTTATATTACAGTCCTTAGGTTTATGTACTATTACATCATGATTATTGTGTAGGTGTTTTATTCAAACTTCAATCGCATGATTAGGAGACAAGAAATAAAAGCGGGATTTTAAAATTTCGCTCAGCCGCCATCTTGTGGTTATGAAAATAATTTAAATGAATTACAGTGCCTACCAAAAGTTTAAGACCACTAGCTTATTTTCAACAAAAGCTCGCTGGTCTTATATGTTTGATTCAAATTTTGCCAAATATTTTATGAAAATACTTTGATCTAATAGACATCCACCTGTACCAAGAACATTGTAATACGGCTTTCAGTTTTTGAGTTACAAATTTTAAATACAAGTGGAGTATCGAAGAAAAACGCAATTTTCAACCACAAATTAATTTGTGGACACTAAACCAATGGGGTTACCTTATTTATTATATTTTATAAGTATTGTAGAATGTATACAAACATTTTGGTAAATGAACAAAAAATCCCAAAAATTTTCTCGCCATTTGGTAGTGATGTTTGTACTTTTTGTAAAAGGTAACGAATTGAAGCCAAGACTGATGAGCGTTCACTGCTTAATAGCTTCTGTGAGGGTTGAGTTAGCGGACCCAAACTTTCACCAGGCACAACTCAGCATGGTGTCAACAGATAAAGAGACAGTTCCAAGATCAACACTCCGAGTACCTGGAATCAGTTTCCCTCGTGTATTCTGAGAAGCCAGGTATACAAAAATCATTGCCAAGTGGCAAGAAAATTTTTGGGATTTTCTTTTCATTTACCAAAACGTTTTTATACATTCTACAATGCTTATAAAAAATAATAAATAAGGTAACCCCATTGGTTTAGTGTCCACAAATTAATTTGTGGTTGAAAATTGTTTTTTTCTTCGATAGTCCACTTGTATTAAAAAATTGTAACTCAAAAACTGAAAGCCGTATTACAATGTTCTTGGTACAGGTGGATGTCGATTAGATCAAAGTATTTTCATAAAATATTTGGCAAAATTTGAATCAAACATATAAGACCAGCGAGCTTTTGTTGAAAATAAGCTAGTGGTCTTAAACTTTTGGTAGGCACTGTAGATGCCAGTCGATTAAAATTTGTATAAGCATATACGGTATCAAGTTTCACTGCGCTCGGATTGTTAAAACGCAAGAAAGGTCCATTTGAATATTTAAATTTCGCGTCGCCGCCATGTTGAATTTGTGCTCGCCAGGTTATTGAACGTCCCATAGGTGAACTTATGCTTATAGCATCTATACACTTACAAAATTTCAGTTTGATTGCTGTAGAAGATTAATAGATATTGAGAACCATCTAAATATTTCGGATGGTCGCCATGTTGGATTTTAAGATATGTAGGCCATGGAATTATGTACTATTAGATGCTGATTACTGTGTGCGTTAATTATACAAATGTTTATTTCGATCGCATGATTAGGAAACAAGAAATAAAAACTTAATTTTCGAAATTCGCACAACCGCCATCTTGAGGTTACGTAAACAATTGAACTGAATTAGACACCAGTGCATTACACTGTGTATAAACATTTGCTGTACGAAGTTTCATTGCGTTTGGGTCATTAAATCGTGTGAAAAGTCTATTTAAAACTTTCAAATTCGCTTGGCCGCCATGTTCGTTTTGTAGTAAACCGTTTTTTGAAAGTCTCATATATGATCTTTCAGTAGTGCCCTTTATCTCCGTACAAAATGTCATGGTGATACCGGCAATAGTTTCAGAGATATATTATGCCGGTGAAATATTTCGCACAGCCGCCATCTTGAGGTTGTGTAAACAATTGAACGAAGTTAGATGTCGGTGCATTACAATGTGTATAAACATATACTGTACCAAGTTGCATTGCGTTTGGTTGGTTAAATCGCGAGAAACGTCTATTTAAATGTCGCAAATTTGCTTGGCCGCCATGTTGGTTTTGTAGTTACCAGGTTTTCAAAAATCACATAGGTGAACTTCTAGTAGTTTCCATTATCACCGTACAAGATTCCAGGGTGATATCTGTAACAGTTTCGGAGATATTGAATGCTGGTGAAATTATTCGCACAGCCGCCATGTTGGATTGGTGAGAAGTAACAAAATTCGAAGGGCACGGTCGGGATCGCGCGGAATAATGCTATGAACTTACTGAGTTTCATTGAAATCGCTCCAGCCGTTTAAAAGTTATTAGGGGGAAACACACACACACCTCTCACACACACACACACACACACACGCGCGCGCGCACACACACACGGACAAAAGGTGATCTCATAAGCCTATTTTTTCAAAATTGAAAATAGGCTAAAAATAAGAAGACACGTGTCTGAGGGTTTTTCGATGTGGTGTATATTATGAGGTGAAAGGGGTGAAAAGTGGGGATTGAAAGATTCCTAACGGAGCCTGTATCTCTTAAACGACATAGGCGAGGAGTTTGAAACTCAGCGGAAGAAAATCAGGATAAAAAACAAGATGTTCAGGAAAGAACATATAGCCTACTTTCTCCTAAATGTATGGGTATAGTTATAACTCTTTGTCTTTATCACCTCTTAATTTCTTCCAATTCGAAGTGCAAATTGGCACACTGGATTTGAGGAGTGGCGTTCAAATAATTTTCCCCAGCATTTTGCAATTTCATCAGCAAACACTCCAAACAACGTAGGTATTCAGTATATTAACACCGACTACTTACAATAATTTAAACTTCGTTGCTCTAAACGTATCACTGGGAGAAACATATTTAATATACCTATTACACAGCTAATTTGTAATCGCGCACGGCTAACGAGACAGACAGGCCATGGCGCGTAAACCAAACCCTTCTGTGACGTAGGCAATGTACCGGTACTGCTTGATGGTGCTTGTACGTTTAAGTCGAGAGCAATTCATAAGCAGCAGAAATGCATTATTTTATATCAATCTTCATAAAATGGACGCAGTTTAGATGTTCCGTGTGTTTTCAAACACGATAAATTATACTGTATAGGTTTGCAAAACTACGCCTATTGAAGTTACTCCTTACAAAAATCCACGCGAACTAGGATTCAAGGGTTCGTTGGGTCTTTAATAGCTGCAAAGAGCAACAGTTGAGTTGTAGATTCTGTGACCTTCGTTGTGAGTTAAATTATGTGCACATGAGTATAATTAGATCAAATAATCTTGCAGCACAGTATAGATATCATTAACTTATTGTTGTTTCAAGGGGCGGAACATAAATTAATTATTTTATAGAAGTGATCTGCGGAATACACTACCCACCAACTAACGACTTGTATCATTACCTTCTATGAAGACAAGTGATAAATGAATACCAACGTTTATACAGGTTCAATGATGTAGACAAGATGACTAGGTACCACACCGGCAGTAAAACGAAGACCAGGCAGTGGTGCAACAGAACTACATTGCTGACGTCACGAAAACTCACCAGAGCCAGTCATTCTCGTTGGCCGTGATAATCGCGCCTTATCTTGGGGATGTGTACCCTCTATCGGCAAAAATAATAACCTTTTCAATTATACTGTTGACATGGGTTCACTAACTGGCCGGTAGAGAGCACAGCTCGCATCTAAAAGGTGTAGAAGGCTGTGGTTAGCTATAACATAGTTCAAGTAATTACTCTTAGATGTCACTCCGGAGGTGAATGTTGTTTTAATTAAATATTGAGTGATCTCAGGATGGAAAATAGAGATGGCAAGGATAATGCCAGTAGGAAACGAGTTACATCCGCAGACCCTTGCAGTTTTTCCCAAGAGTCATATGCTAAAGGGAATGAGGATATGTGCCCAATATGTGAACGGAGGGTGGAAGAAAATGAGACTGCTGTTGCTTGTGATGGTATATGCCAGAAATGGCATCATCTTCACTGTGCTGAATTGCAACAGGGACAATTTAATGCCCTTAAACCATCCAATAAAAGAAAATCTAAGCTGTTATGGCTTTGCTCTGGATGTCAAGAGGATTTCATTTTATACAAAGCAGGGAAAACTATGAAGAATGAACTTGAAGATATGAGAGCAGAAATCAACATAAAAATAGATCAAATGACAAGCACACTTAGTAAATTGCACAACGAACGTCGACCTTCCATCTCATCAATCTTAGGAAACGAATATCATTGTGTGAAGGGAAACAGTAAGCCTGGGTCTCTGCCAGCTATAGATCATACCAATCAAGGAAACAATACGGTAATATCATCCCCGAAAGCACCAGCTGTATGCAGCACCATATCAGATCATACCAATCAGGGAAACAATACGGTCATATCATTCCCGAAAGCACCAGCTGTTTGCAGCACCATATCCCATGGAGAAGCTAAGCAGAAACCAAGTGAGGTCAATGATGGAAGCTTGGAAATTCCTCGGTCTCCAGTCGAACAATTGATCAACCAGGTGGGTTCAATAAGCAAGCCACAGGGCGTTCATAAAAGCAATGAATTTCAGTACACAGAGGAGAGGAGAATTGAGAAAGAGGATGGTTTTATTTTGGTAGAGAGCAATAGGAGGAAAAGAAGAAGTCAGCAGATCATAATTGGAACAGACACATCTTCCGTTTTAGCACTACAAGCAGGAGAAAGATTCGCCTGGCTCTATGTAGGACGATGTTCTCAACAAGCGACGACAGAGAAATTGAAAGGCTTCCTTTCGGAAAAGGGTATACGTGGTAACACAACTTGTGAGGGACTGAAAACAATGGGAACGAATAAGGCGTTCAAGTTAGGAGTACCATATCAGTATCTTCAAGAAACAGAGAAACCAGAGTTTTGGCCAAAGGATGTACTCGTAAGGCCCTTTCGTATTCGAAGACAGGGACTGTACAACAGAGGAGCCGATTTGGAAGGAAATAGAGCATTTTCCACACACGAAAATTAGATCAGAGATTTTACGAACATTTCTATGGAATGTGGAAGGTCTAAGGAGCGTCACAAATAATGTACCGGACTACTTTTTTGCGGAGCATGATGTTGTGATACTTACAGAAACAATGCTGACAGTAGAATGGACGGCAAACTATGCGTATACGTTTAATATACTAGCGAATCAGGGACCTCTGGGTAGACCAAAAGGGGGAATTACATGTCTGCTTAAAGCCAAACTAGCACCATTCAGAATTTTACATAAAACAGACAATGTACTAATGATAAAATCAAGACTATGTGTAATCATGGGAGTTTATTTTCAACCTGACAAGTCAGCTGTTGATATAATTGAAGAGATAGCCTATGCAATGAACAAGACAACAGTAAATGATGCTTTAATATTGGCCGGAGACCTTAACTGTCGCATCGATAAGACATGTCACAAGACGTCTTCAGTGCTAGACTACTTGGAAGGGGAAGGATTGACTCTTGTGAATGACGGGCAGCAGATGACCTATGTATGCTACAATGGATCTAGTGCTATTGATTTAGTCCTTACAAACAGGAGACAAATCGTTCCTGTAAGCCAAAGAATAATAAGGGATTCAACGAGGAAACACCTTCCTGTTGTAACGGTTTTCAGTTTAAAACCAGAGAATTTCCAAAATGAAAATGTGCCTATGAAGATCTCGAGAAAAATAGTTACGAAACTGATAAACCTCACGGACAACCAGGCCATTTTGAAATTAATATCAATGGGTGACCTTGACGCAGCAACGAATGAAATTGAACAGCTTATTCTGCATGCAGCATATCCTGTACATGTTGTGGCGAAGAAATCTAAATTGAGGTTTAATGAAGAATGTTATATTGCCCGTAAGGTGGCTTTAACAGCCTTGCATCAGGCCTTACAATATTCCTCACCAGAGAATCTTCAAGCTTACAGCGAAAAAAGGAGACAATATAAGGTCATCTTGAAAGCAACACGGATTTCATACCAAGAGAAGGAAGAAAGAAAACTTGTTGAAGAAGCAGAACAGAACCCCTACATGCTTTAAACCCAAGACAGCCCAGATTCCCAAGGAGTATCCCAATGGAGATCTGGGAAGAACATTTGTCGCTTATTCTCCAAGACAGGGAAACACGTCCATCAGGAAACTCCCATGTAACAGATCATTTACAATTGTTTACAGAAGAAGAGGTGTTGAGAGTGATAAACAGTACGAAGAATAACAAGGCATGTGGTCCAGATTTTATCTATAATGAACACCTTAAAAGCGTAGCACCAGTCCTTAAAGAGGGAATATTGTCTATTTTAAATGAATGCATCCGCCGTGGGAATATACCGGACAGCTGGAGGAGATCTACAATTAAGATGCTTTATAAGGGAAAAGGAGATACCAGTGACCCGAATGCATACAGAGGTATAGCTCTTGCGTGTACACTCTTCAAAACTTTGACGAAGCTGATATGTGAACGTCTGACAGAGCACGTGGATATAAAAATGCCCGATATGCAATTCGGTTTCCGGAGAGGTAGATCCACCTTACAAGCTATTCAGTGTCTTCAGATGGAAATAGAGGAGGCATTAGCACCACCAAGTGGAAAACGTTACGCAGTGTTCATTGATTACAGCAAGGCTTTTGACACATTAAACAGAACTATCCTATTGAAAAAATTGGAGAAATTCATAGGCGAGGAGCACTACCTGACCACTATAATACGGAATATTCTTAGCTGGAATTGTGTGGAGATTAATGACAACATCTCCAAGTCTAAGCCGATACAACAAACTAATGGTGTACTACAGGGGGACCCTCTAAGTCCCCTGTTGTTCAACATCGCCACTGCGGACATAGTAGAAGCAACATTGACGGACAACGTCAGGTTATATATATATGCAGACGACATGGTTCTATCATCATCAAGTATGGAATATCTCCAAAGAGCTTTCAACAAGTTGGTGGATTGGGCTGAAGTCAATGAATTACGCTTAAACGAGGACAAGACAGTTATGATGACATTCAGGAAAGGAGGGAAGCGGGGAAAGATAAGCTATAAAGACAGACTTCTTCCATCGGTGACTCATTTTAAGTATCTCGGGTTAACTTTGCAGACTCTGGGAAACGTTTTTACAATCCATATGAGAGACAAGCTGACCGCTGCAGTGAAAGCGATGAGTGACATAAAACAAATTCATAAATTGTCCCTAAAGACTGCAATCCAATTGTTTCATGTAAAAATAGCACCAATTGCATCGTATGGATTGGAAAATATATGGATACACCTCAAGAGAAAACACCTGGCAGATCTGGAAAGAGTAAAATCCATCTATCTCAAGAGAGCTTTGTGCCTTTCAAAGTAAACGCCATCAGTAGTGGTTTTGTGGGGGTTCCGCAGCCACCTCCACCTCCCCACCTCACAAGATGGCGGCAGCCCGATAACTCCCGAATCCGTGGTCGGATTTTGACGAATGAGGTGTCATTGAACTCGGGCTGACACCCCCTTTCCAACGGACAACATATTTCCACCCCAAAAATAAAACCTACACCTACTAGGGGTGAAATTGTAATTTTTTAGAGAATCTCTCTTTCCAATTGCAACATGTGAGAGTTTGAATGCTAATATGGAATGAAACGTTGTTCTACATAAAGTGCATGTGTTCGGTGGAAAGCCACTATGAATTAACATGCTAGTTTTGTTTTGTTTTTACACATGTCCACTCATAGGTTTGGTAAGAGGGCGGGCTTTTTAAAAGATGGTGGCTGCAGTGTAACCTAACCTAACTCAACCTAACGGGTCCTTGTTGACAGGTCCTTGTGGACGAGTCCTTGTGGACAGGTCCCTGTTGACAGATCCCTGTGGACGGGTCATTTTTGACGAGTCATTGTTGACGGGTCCTTGTTGACGAGTCCCTGTGGATGGGTCATTGTTGACGAGTCCTTGTGGGCAGGTCCTTGTGGACGAGTCCTTGTCCCTTTGGACTGATCCCTTTGGCCTGGTTCCTACGGACTAGCCCATGAATTTATTTAAATTATGTCAAAGGGCCTAACTACATTTGTGTGTGTGTTGAATTGACGTTGTTCACCACTACTATAATGGGATAACGATATGAAAGGAAAGTAGCGAAATACATGTGAACATACAAGGATCTAACTTGGTGGATGGATGTGTTCTAACGAGTCATTTGTAGTTGAAAGAGAATAATACATGTTCTTAAGATGTTAAAACTTAAGAAATGACACGTTCAGTAAGACGTCTTGTTACTTCCTGTGTCATATTACAGACATGGCAGAGAGCGCGCAGATCTGTTGCTATGACTAACACTGCAGTAATTTGAAACCGCAAGTGTTCATTAAGACAATGGATGATGATCATGCAAAGTTAGCAGTTATTGGATATTACACAGGTGTTCCTTCCGGTGTCATGTTGCTGACATACCAGAGAGCGCACACTGCTGTTGCTATGACTGACGCTGCAGTAATTTGAAACCCCATATGTTGATTAAGACAATGGGTGATGATCATGCAAAGTCAGCAGTCATTGGATACCACACAGGTGTTCCTAGTGTACTTTGGACTCTCAACTGTATTGGGAAAGGAATTGCAATGATCTGCAAAAAACTGCTGACACGAGCGATGAGAGTTTATATAAGAGGGGTGTCATATATCTCCCTACTGTCAGTCTATATTACTCGCTTTGAGTGAACAGTGCTCTATTACTGCTCAAGAGTTGTAAAAAAAAAAAAGCCGTTTTGGTAGAAAATCATTAAATTATTTTGCAAGGTATGTACTTATTATTAATGGATTGTAGTCTTTTATTACTAATTGATGTTGAAGTTATTGATTGGAATGTATTGATTAATTGATTGATTGATTGATTTGTTTACAGATAATTGGGTACCTGTAGGTTACCAAATTCCTTCAATCTGTTCATTCAGTGACAGTAGTTGATCAATTATAAAAAGGTAAGTGCCCCCTCTAATAACTTTTAAACAGTTAGAGTGACATTTTCCAATGTTCACCACTACATGTTAGTGAAAATGGTATATTTGACAGTCAAAAGTTGGAACTACTTGACCATGGTGTGTAAAGCTAATTTTGTAGGTTAGATTTTGATTACCGCTCTATTAAGTTTGAATGTTCATTGCTAGGTGTCAGTGACAGAGGGAATATTTAAAGACTTAACCTCAGTTCACTTAACTTTACCTAACTTAACCTTGTCATGTGACATGTTTTACAAGTTTAAACTTGTTTTAAGACTGGCTATGACATTACACTTAGCTCACTTAACTGGCGATCGCTGGTTTTTATCACGTGACATGTTCTACAAATTTAGACTTGTTTTAAGACTGGCTATGACGTCACACTTAGCTCACTTAACTGGTGATCGCTGGTTTCTATCACGTAACATGTTCTACAAGTTTAGACTTGTTTTAAGACTGGCTATGACGCCACACTTAGCTCACTTAACTGACGACCGCTGGTTTCTACCACTCTATCATGTTCCAATGTTCACCGCTAGGTGTCAGTGACAGTGGTATATAGTAACCCCCAGTTAGAACTACATAAAGTTAGACTTGCTAGGAGTTCACAGATCGATTTAAATACCCTGCTATAACCATTGACTGGAATATAATTAAACTATTTATATTGTACTTTTTGTTTTATCTTTTATTAACATTGATGATTTCTTTCTTTTATAGATATCTTGGAAAGTAATCACCATGTTCAAGTGTGGTGACTGTAAGAAACAGTTCTCAAGACCTGACAGCCTTCAACGACACGCAAATGTTAAACATGACATTAAAATGTTTGTGTGCAGTCATTGTGCTACAACATTTAACAGACAAGATAATCTTGCACGTCATGTAAATTTAATGCATGTCAGTTCAGCACCATTTTCGTGTTCAGTTTGCGAACTTGGTTTTTCTGCTGTAAAGCGATATCAATTCCACATGGTTGAAGTGCATGGAGAACAACAGGAATTGAAATCTGTAAAACCATCAACTAGCACGGAACCTTTAAATGAATGTGATGCTCAAAAGCGTAAACGTTCTCAAGATTGTGAAAATAGTTGTGCAACAAAAAGAAAAAAGAATGGTGAACCTTCAATAACACATTGTAATGTATGTAATATTGATATACCTTCTTCAATCATTCATGGACATTTACGCAGTATTCAACATAAAAATAACGCTTGCCATGAAAGAAATTCTGGAAATGTTCAACAAATTGGTAGTGCATTTAAAAGTCGAATTGCTAGTTATAGACTTTATAGTAAAGAAAAAACTCAAAGTATTGAATCATTTTTAAAAAATGTTCAACCTACTGTGTTTGGCTTAGTAGAAAATGTTTTATTAGAGCATAAAACAATTAAAATGAATTTTGAAATTTTTGGCCTCTATGTAAAAACTGGGAGCGAAGGTGAAATTACAGATATCAAATCTTTTAATACAAAAAACATAATTGTTAGCGAATCAACTAATATTAGTGATATATATCAAAATATTTCAAGTGCCATCATCGTGAAGAGTGAAGAGTTCCAGTAAAGGGAGTCAGGCTGGGCGTTGGTTGAAGTACTTTACTTAGAAACCAACCTGAATAAATATAATCCCCTTCGAGCATCATCATACATTGATTTACCTGCATGGATTAAACGTAAGAATGCTTGTGTAAACGTTATGAATAATGATGACGCATGCTTTGCATGGGCTGTAACCTCAGCTCTCCATCCAGCAGCGATGAATGAAAAGAGAACGTCATCATATCCTCACTATTCTTCAGTGTTAGATTTAAAAGAAACAGAATTTCCTATGGCGATAAAAGACATTCAACGTTTTGAAGAGCTGAACAATGTAAGTATTAATGTTTATGGAATTGAAAATAAGAGTATAGTTGGTCCTCTATATTATACTCAAGAAAAAAAGGATGCTCATGTAAATTTACTATACATAACTGAAGGTGAAAATGCCCACTATTGTTGGATAAAACATTTAAGTAGACTTGTTGGTAGTCAAGTATCAAAACATAAATCTAAGAAGTGGTTGTGTGATGGCTGTTTGCTACATTTCCAGAAAGAGGACCAACTAACTCAACATCAAAAATGGGGGTGTAATCATGTGTGTACGGTATTACCGACTCCTAAAAATAACATTCTAAAATTTAAGGATTATGAGAAACAGCTTCGAGTACCATTTGTTATATATGCTGACTTCGAGGCTTTGCTAAAACCATTTAATACATGTTCATCAAATCCAGCCCAACCTTTCACCAACACTACTCACATTCATGAACCTTTTAGCTTTGCATATTATATTAAATGTAGTTATGATGACTCTTTAAATAAGTTTGAGCTCTATAGAGGACCTGATGCACCTAAAGTTTTTATGGAAAGGCTTGAGAAAGATGCCGTCCGTATATCCTCTATTTTAAATACGATCATTCCAATGGAGCCACTAACTTCATTAGAGCAAATGAATTTTTTAACTGAAACTAATTGTTTTATATGTGGTGAATGTTTATATACAGACAGGGTTCGCGATCATGACCATTTAACAGGAAAATATCGTGGTGCGGCTCACCAAGAATGTAATTTAAATTATAGAGTAAGTAAATTCATTCCGGTCATTCTACACAATGGTAGCAAATACGATAACCACTTTATCGTTAAAGAATTTGGAGCTTTAGATGTGAAAATTGATGTTATTGCAAATAATAAGGAGCAATACATATCGTTCACAAAATACATCAAAACTAGCAATAAAAAAAAACAACATTAAACTGCGATTTTTAGATTCATTCCGCTTTATGCCGAGTAGTCTTGATAAGCTGGCTAGTAATTTAAAATCAGATCAGTTTCATGAAATTCAACGTGTCTTTCCTAAAGAAGATGATTTTAATTTGATTCGTCAAAAGGGTATATTCCCTTATGAATATATTAACTGTGTGGAACGTCTTGAGGAGTGTTCTTTACCACCGAAAGATGCATTTTACAGTTCCTTAAACACAAGTCATATCAGTGATCAGGAATATTTACATGCACAACGTGTATGGGCACAGTTCCACATTCAAACTTTAGGAGAATTTTCAGACATATATTTGAAGACAGATGTGTTGTTATTAGCAGATGTTTTTGAAAATTTTCGGAATGTTTGTATGAAAACTTATGACCTTGATCCTTGTCAGTATTTCACAGCTCCTGGGTTAAGTTTCAGTTCAATGTTGAAAAAAACGAAAGTAAATTTAGAATTAATGACTGATATAGACATGATCAATTTTATAAAATCATCAATTCGAGGTGGATTAAGTCAATGTAGTGGACGGTACTCTAAAGCGAATAATAAATACATGCCTAGCTACAACCCTTGTGAAGAGTCAAAGTATATTGTTTACCTCGATGCAAATAACCAATATGGTTGGGCTATGAGTCAATATCTACCACTGAAAGATTTTCGCTGGCTGACACAACCTGAAATTGATGTCTTACATGTTGACACTCTTAATGATAACGATGATAAAGGATATATTTTAGAGGTAAATCTTGAGTACCCTAAAGAGTTACATGATGATCATAATGATTTACCATTTTGTCATGAGAATATGAAATTTCCATACATCACATCACGAACAAAAATGTTAATTGCTAATGTAAATGATAAATGTAAATATGTAATACATTATCAAAACTTGAAACAGTGTCTACAGCATGGATTGAAATTAACTAAAATTCATCGCGTATTGCAATTTCATCAGTCAGCATGGCTCAAACCGTATATTGATCTAAACAATAATTTAAGAACGCAGTCAACAAACGCGTTTGAAAAAGAGTTTTATAAACTCATGAATAATAGTGTTTTTGGAAAGACTATGGAGAATGTTGATAAACGAGTTGATGTAAAGCTGATAACAAAGTGGGAGAATGATGGTAAAAGGTATGGTGCGAGCAACTTAATAAGCAAGCCTAACTTTCATAGCTGTTCAATTATTCATGAGGATTTAGTTGTAATACAAATGAATCGTCTTAAAGTAACTTACAACAAACCCATATATGTGGGTTACACCATTCTGGAATTATCAAAAACACTTATGTATGAATTTCACTATGATTATGTAAAGAAAAACTATCTTGATAATGCTAAATTACTCTACACAGACACAGATTCTTTTATTTATGAGTTTAAAACTGATGATTTTTACGAGGATATAAAAACTGAGGTAAGTAGGTTTGATACAAGTGACTACCCCAAGGATAATATTTACCATTTACCTCTAGTAAACAAAAAGGTTCTTGGGAAATTTAAGGATGAATGTGCTGGTGTTATTATAGACACCTTTGTAGGCACAAAATCTAAATCATACAGCTATATGACAATTGATGATGTAGTAGTAAACAAATTAAAAGGAGTGAAAAAGAATGTTGTTAGTAAAGAGTTAGATATAAGTGATTATAAAAACTGTATAGTTAGTAACCCACCTGTATTATATAAGAAAATGTGTGTATTTAGAAGTAAAAATCATCTGCTACATACCAATTTGTTGAACAAAGTTGCTTTAAGTAATGAGGACAACAAACGATTCATTATACCCAACACATTTAATACTCTTGCTTGGGGAAACAGTCGTATTGACGACTATTACTTTACTTAAGCCTAATGATCACTATATTGTAATATTTGTAGTTTGTTTTACATTGTAATATTTTTTGTAAAAACTGTAAGTAGAATGTATAATGTTAGACTACAGTAATTTAGAAAAATAAGATAAGTAATACATTTTAGTGTAAAATGTTTGCTTTTGTATATTACGAAAAAGATTTTAAAAAATTTACTGAATGTGTGAACTAAACAAGGGGAATGTAAAAAATGTAAAGTGGAAATTGTAAATATCCATGTGTGAAAAAGTGAAACGGCTATCACCATTTTAAAATTAAAAAGACATTGTTATCTGGTAAACCTCGTTTTTTATTTCACAACAACAAAAATGTATAGAATGTGTAAACTAAACAAGGGAATGTAAAAAATGAAAAGTGGAAATTGTAAATATTCATGTGTGAAAAAAAATGAAATGGCTATCACCATTTTAAAAAATAAAAGATATAGTGATTTAGTGAACCTTATTTATATTTCACAAAAAAAATGTACAGAATGTGTGAACTAAACAAGGGGAATGTAAAAAATGTAAAGTGGAAATTGAAAATATTCATGTGTGAAAAAATGAAAATGATGAAATAACTATCACCATTTTTAGAATTAAAAGACATTGTGATCTGGTAAACCTTGTTTTTATTTCACAAAAACAAAAATGTGCAGAATGTTTAAACTAAACAAGGGGAATGTAAAAAAATGTAAAGTGGAAATTGTAAATATTCATGTGTGAAAAAAATGAAATGGCTATCACCATTTTTTTAAATAAAAGACACTGTGATCTTGTAAACCTCGTTTTTATTTCAGAACAAATAGAGCTTTACAAAAATAGAATACAAAGAAATACCAATTCCTCAATCCTTTTCAATGTCCATGTCCACTCATTATTAACTTTCCTTTTATAACACTAATCACAATGACGACTGCCAACCTCTCTCCCACTGAGACATCACAGAATGTCAAAAGTTGTTTAGCTTTTCAACGATACTTTATCCGCTATACGTCTTAATGCAGGATGACTGTGGTGATAAGAAAGGTGCATGCTTGATCCAAAGGATTAATAGGTATATCACTACACTGCAAAAGGTTCTTCAAGACAAGTTCCAGGACTACACAAATAATAACCAGGTAGGTAGATTTCGAAAGTCAAGTATTGAATTACTTTGTTAATGACGCCATTGCCAGTACAGGTCTGGCATATCCTTTTCCATTGGTGGTAAAAAGGTTTGATCTTCCTCTTCCTCTGTGGATGACGTTTGTAGTTGCTGCTTTTTTTCTCCATCACACCCGTGGAATGAGGAAACAAAGTCTTTACACTGACTTTTATGACCATGATACAGTTTGACCAGCTGGCAAGTAGCACACTGTCGCATAGAGGGTATTTTTGCCATAGCCACTTGCTTATGGTGATCATAATCCGTACATGGTTGCAATTCACTTAACACAGGGTCTTGAGTCCATGATTTTGGTACATGTTGCCAGATTTCTTTCACTGCATTTGCTGCGACATAATAAATGAATGATTTTGGAAGAGCCAATAATTCTTCTTTAGTAAAACTGTCTAGTTTCTTTTTACACACAAAGAACTTTCCAATCGCTTTATCGGTAGCATCCCCTTTCTCCATGGTATTACGTTGATGTTTACACGTCGCTTGTAGAAATCTCACTGGTGTCATCCACAGGTAAACCTTTAGTTTTAATTTTATTTAACAACTCCCAGCAGGCATTGGTGGATAGCCAATGAAACAATTGCCACACCTGTGCCAAGGCTTTATGGGTAATATTGACACAGGGGCAGCGATCCATGAGTGTTTGCAGCGATGGACAGCCCATGTCCATTAAATCGATACATTGACAGTAAGACGCTAAAAATGGTTGTAGCCATTGACGTTTTTCACTACCTTTCACAAATATTACATGGGCAGAAGACAAGTGGGCTTTCATGACCATGTCCAGGTGCTTATATGAAATGGTTCCCTGCTTCCAGTCTAGTTGCATATGAGTTTCAATCCACTGGGTTTGTTTACGGTCTTTATCACACAACAAATCAAACGCATAAGGTGGTTTAAACACCAAATGAGTAGCTTGTGATATCCAAAAAGTAGAACAATCGATGATGGCCACTTCTTTAAATATAAATTTGTTATCTCCAATTTTAAACCCTTGTCAGTCGACAATCAGTGTACGCAACATGTTCACTCTTGTCTGGATCAAGTCCAACTGACCACAGACTAACAATTGTTCAGTAAGGTGTACCCATGTCATTTACTTACATTCCATTCTAGTAAAAGAAAAGAAAAAAATCGAGTAGTCACTATAGAGGTTAGGATATGACAGGGGGGGGGGGGCATAAGAAATAATAATATAACAACAACAACCAATTTTTTTATTTCATTATTTTATTAGCATAACAAGTTTTACATTCTTTTTTCATTCTAAGATAGAGGCGGTACCATCTCATACAACAAAAAAGTCTTTTGTGTTTATAGT
Source organism: Meconema thalassinum (assembly GCA_946902985.2). Taxonomy (NCBI): domain Eukaryota; kingdom Metazoa; phylum Arthropoda; class Insecta; order Orthoptera; family Tettigoniidae; genus Meconema; species Meconema thalassinum. Next base: position 303,321,054 of record OX336396.1, on the reverse strand, counting down.
GTCCATAACACCGATGATATCCCAATGTCTCTAAACTGGATGTTTTTGACTGTGAGCTGCTCACTGAAGCACTGCCGGCACCATAAAGTCCACACGTATCATAACTTTTTTCATCACTCAGAGGCATGAGTGAGGGGTAACTTGAATGACAGGGTATATTACCCACCTCCATTCTGCACAGGTAGGGACAGACAGGTGACCAGCGCTGATGTTCCTGCATGGGTTCATCGCTCTCTTGCCATTGGTCTAAGATGATGGGACAAAACACACATTTCACTTCATCTCTTGTTTTTAAATAGTAGAATCCAGCGGCTGCTAAGGCTTGAGGGTTTATAAAAGGCACCGGCCACGTCGCAAAGGTCTTGAAACGTTGTTCCTCAGATTTTAAATTCATGGATGTAACTTCTCTTGAGGCTTGAAAGCAAGACATGACTGAGCGGTTTGATGTGTGTTGACCTGCTATTTATACACTTGTCACTTGGTTGGACAGTGGATAATAGTTGACTTGTTTGTGATGAATAATCAAACAGTAGGCCGTGGTTTGACAGACTCTTCCAAGTAGGAACAGTCAAAGACAATCAGTGGCGCCCTTGTCTTAAAAGCTTGGGGTGATAACATTGGACAATTCTCTTTTTGATAATACGACCATCTAAATTTAGAAAACAAGTCGTACAGGGGGGCAAACTTATTTTTTGAAAAATCTAAATCCAGCCCTTCATAGGGAAACACAGCACCGTTGAGGAAAAGACGTGCATTTCTCAATTGCAGGTGATCAAATTGCGTGACATCTTTGGTTTGTTGATACTTGCGATTCGTTTGAAAACCCACAATCATGTAGAGAGGTCTCTCTGTATAGCGGGCTGTTTTTATAGACCAACTGTGTGTGTTGGTGGTGGGCAATAACGGGTACTCATGGAGTGCCCAGCTTCTAAATTCCATGGGTAGAGGTATATCTCTCTTTACCATTTTGATTATGTCCAGTTTTTTGCTATCGTTAAGGGTCACATGAGGCACTTTCCATAGCAAGCGTTGTAGTTGAATTTTTGAATCAATGGAGGCATTGTCGACTCCCTTGAGTGCATTATTATCACTCCTGTCTCTCACCAGATAAAGCACTTGCCTTGCGTTGACCACAATGCGCTGGTGATCTTCAGCAAAGCCTAAAATCAGTTTAAGAGGTAAATATCCAGTGAAGGTGCCATCGGTGTGTACCATCCAGTCATTGGTTGAGTCAGGGCACCAACCCGCCATGCAAAGTCTTTTAGCTTCTTCCTCACTATAAGAGGGATATAGTTTCATGACACTGGAAATACCCACATTTCAAGTGCTATCCACCACGATATCGTTAATGACATAACGTACTTCAGAAAACAGGAAGGCGAAAGCATGGTTGGCTAACTTGGATGTAGTGGGAGTAGAACCATCGGCTTTGGTGAGCCGACCTTCAATCTGAATAACACTTTCATGTGGCAGAGTGTAAATATCTTGGTTGTTGATAACAAATTGAATTTCATCATTGTTATTGAGTCCAGGTGTTTGAGCTTGATAAGAATGCAGATCAATTCTTACCACTCCTAGTTGCTCCTCGATGTGGTTCGCTACCTCTAGAATAGAATTCATCGCGGGGGTTAATGTGGTAACCCAAATGCTGTAAAATCTGCTTGTTCTGAGATGTTAACGTGTATTCACGTGGTAAACAACTAACACCATTCCTAGACGGTGCTGTTGCTTTGTATACAAACTTCATAGTGGTTTTAGCACCAACTTGTAAGCCACTGGTGTGGTAGAATCTAGATCAATGAGTTGTTGCTCTCTATTGATCAGTCTTAATGTTATATTACTAATACCATCGACAGCCACAGAATGAAAAAGCACCACTTGAGGGTTTTCACGAATAATATAGCCATTGGGCGATGTTACAATAAAGTCATAAAGCGAATGCGACGGTTCTTGATTGGTGTACACTTGACTAATAATATTACACGTCACCGACACATGATGGTCCTCAATGAATTTCACTTCATGGTCTGATTCATGTTTTTTGTTGGGCTCTAACACACGTGTTTTAAATCCTAGTAATGGACCAATGGAATCGGAGTGAGTTTTAAAGTCAATTTTGAATGTAGAAAAAATACTGCAGCGATGAGTGTTGGTATTTCCTACAAGTTCAAACTTGCGCGTTCCATCGAGAAATGACTTTAAACCATATTCATTGATCAACACCACATAAATGTGTTCATAAATGTCATCTATCGTGTATCCACCAGAGTTCAGGGTGAGCACAGAATCATCATAGTAAAACTTGTTGTTCACATTTTCACGTATGTTGTATATTCGATTGTACGTTTCAAGAGAAACAAGTCCTAAACCATAAGGTTTTTCACTCAATTCGATAGGTGGGTAAAAGTCTAGGCTCACTTCAGGTCCACTTCCATGCAGTGTAAACGTCTTACTTTCCACCGACATACTGTTGACGTTTTTGCTTATGTTGCGTCTTATATAACAAAAATTAAACATAAACGTCCACACTGTTGGCTGTTAAATGTTTGCTCACGTTTCACATTATAATATATCTTGATCCTGTTTCCAAAATAGGCCACTAGTTCCATGGGCGGGGGTAAATTCCCAAAACTGTCAAAGTACCATACAGTAAATCCCTCTTTGACATAAGCTACATAATGTGTTCCAGGTCCTCGGTGATCATCCAAATTGACAACAGCACATTCATGTTTCCCGGGTTGTGAGGGTAATTGGTTTCGCATAAACACACATCGAAAATGAGAAAGCTTCAGTTGTTTAGCATAGCTTTCCACTTGCTGATGCGTCAGGGCATGTCTTGCTATGGTTGAGGTTAAAGATGGTTTTTTTTATTTCGAAAAGGTGAAATTCCAAATCCTTGTTGATAAAAGGCTGGCTTCAAATTGACATTTCTAGCCCCCATAGCAATGGCCTCCATTGTTTCATTGTGTCGCTGACTTTCTTTGAGTTGTTGCTTGCCCTGTTGCGCGGCTTTAATAGTTTTTGCCACTGCACTGGCACCGCCTAAAAGTGAACCCAGAGCAGCCAGACCAGCGAATAATGCAGGTAAAAATCCCGCTCGTTTAGGGACGGGGATCACTCGCCCTTGTTTTGAACCCTGTCGCTGACGTTTTGGAATAACATGTCTCTGTGCTACTCGAAGAGCTTTCCTTATGGTCAACACATTATTTTTTCTTTTTTTCTTTCGTAAGGGCTTGTCCACGAATGTCATAAGCCCAGGCTTTGCCAAGGACAGGCTTTTTGTCTTTCTCACCACATATCTTTGTTTCACCATGATGATGATGACCAACAACCTTTCACAAGAAAGTTTAAGTCACAACTAACATTAGATTGTTATTTCATGGCTGTATATTCCAATTCTACTTAAAGTGGGAAATCATTTATGGTTTTTCCAGCTTGCTTTTCATTCCATGTCAACAGGAGATGAAAGGATAATTCGTCTCCTGCATTGACCATTTCATGGTTATGGACCAACATCCTATGACCATTTATCTCTATTTGTAAATGGTTCTCATCAGGTATGGCATATTTGATGTGGATGGTTCCATTATAGTGTAGTCGATAGTGGCTTAAACCCGAAGCAAGCACATAGGTCAAGTGCTGGTCATGAACTAGCGGTATATGGTTTCTCTCATTCACAGGTTTTACATTTGTCAGATGCACTAAAAATACAGATGGGATAAATTTATAAAGCCTTTTCATTTCATAGGTCACGTATCGCTTGGTACAGACATCATCATCTTCTTGTGGGTCTTCCACGTGAATAATGCGGTGATGATTAGCGCTATAGCCATCCACCGTAAGCTGAGGCACTTTATCATAAAACTCATACACCTTGTTATCCACATACTTTTTTGTAGTAACGTCTGTAGACACTTGAGGATGTTTTACTTGAGTTAACCGCTTTCCTTTAAAGTCATAATCTCCTTGTTTTGTGCGTGGCACTACTGACCTATCCACATAGTGTTTATTAGCAGGATCTGTTTCTTGTTTAGGATCATGTATGGGAACAGACCTAGCTTTGACCATCAACGCACGTCCAAAGACATCCATCGTCAACCTGTAGTACGAGTCTACTCTTTCTATGACGAGGCTCGGTGCGATGTATATAGACAGCCTGCTAGCCTCTCTAAGCCTTAGTTGAAATGAAGCTAATTAAGCAGCAAGAGTCATTCCCTGTGAGGGACATGGTTTCCCATCTCTGCCCCACATCACGTGAACAACGCCATGGTTCACTGTTTCCATCTTCCATTCGCTGCATCATTGTGGGACCTTCCGGCTGTGGAAAGACCAATCTTTTGCTGACACTTATTACAGCGCCCAATGGTCTGTGTTTTCAAAGTATTTATATTTTCGCAAAATCTCTCTACCAACCCCTCTACGTGTTTCTGGATCAAGTCATGTCTGGATTAAAAAATGAGAATATGGGGTATTTTACATTTTCCACACATGAAAATGTTATTTCACCGGATGAGGTAAAGCCTGATTCACTCATGATTTTCGATGATGTATCCACTGAACGACAAGGTATCATTCAAAGCTATTTCAGCATGGGTCGACACAAACATATCGATTGCTTCTATCTTGGACAAACGTATTCTAAAATGTCCAAACAGTTGATTCGTGACAATGCCAATGTCATTGTTTTATTTCGCCAGGACGAGAGGAACAGTCGTTACATTTATAATGAACATGTGAATCCGGATATGACCTTTCAAATGTTTACAGAATTGTGTGGCAAGTGCTGGAACACACAACGTCATGCCTGTTTAGTGATTGACAAACAAAGTGAACTCAACCAAGGGCGGTATCGCTTAGGGTTTGATCATTTTATTGCTATTTAAGGCACTGTATCATTCCCTCTCAAGTCATTTGTCGCGACATCATGGCGTTAGCAGAGAGTCAATTGAAAAAGCATATTATTAGAGCAAAAAATACTATTCGCCAAAAGTTTCGTCAATTGAAACGATCGCGTGCGGATCATGCTTTTGTTTATTCAACAACATTTAGCACCTCCGCTAAAAGCTATGTTGAAACCCTCTATCAAGCCATTTGAAACGCTACCTACCGTTTCACAAGCCAGTCAGACGCACCACGAGGACTCTGAGGAAGAGAAAGAGGAAGATGAAGAGGAACAGGAAGATTTAACTAGTGTTAGCGAAGTTGAGGATAATGAGGAACAAGTGTTTACGCCTCAAAAAAAGGCATCACCCCTTGCAGAGTTTTTAAGAAAAAGGAAATCCTTGGCCATGGTCGAAACCCCTTGCCCTTCCAGATCGTCTCCATTTTCACAACTCTTGGCCACTCCTCAACATAAAGCTCAACTGAAAAACATTTTAATAAAATATTATGGATCAACACTGGAACCCTATTTCACCAATCTATTTGTTGGAAACACAGATACCACATATGGCGTTCGCTATGAGAATGATAGTTTTAAAATTGGTGATTCATCGATTAAATTTAGTCGTACTAAATCTGTCATTAAAAAGATCAACTATAAATTAACACCAGGACTGTTAAAGCTACTATTCTCTAGGACTCCCTCATCTCAAGATTATACGTCAGAGGACCTTAGTAAATATAAATCCATTTTATTGGATACCCATGCTCACAAAGGACAGTATGATCCCACTCAACAAGTGAATGCTAATATATCCCAAAAATATAAAACCATCATTGCAAAAATGTTCCCCACTAGTCAAAGTGGTCGTCGTAAAGTGTCCGCTTCAGGGGTGACATTTAAACCATTAAAACCCCTTGTGGATGTTACCTACTGGCACAATCCAAATAAACTCGTCCAGCGACTACAGCTGTTGCATGCTTCACGTCAAGCCGGCCATACTGGTCACGATTGGGAAATTCAAGAAATTGAGGAAGAACTTCGAAATGCCAAAATTATTGTTTAAGCCCTCACCCATTAAAATGGGTATTGCTCACGAGTTGCATCGTCCAGCTAGACGTCACTATCAGCGACTCAAGGTGATTTCACAGGGTGTGGATGAACTTTGGCAAGCAGACTTGGTTGAAATGATTCCCTATGCTAACGTTAACGATGGTGTACGCTATATGTTGACGGTCATTGATGTTTATTCCAAAATGGCGTTTGTTGAACCTGTGCGTCGCAAGTCTAGTCCACTACTCACCAAAGCCTTTCAACATATTATTCAACAATCTAAACGTCAACCTCAGCTGCTACAAACCGACCAGGGAAAGGAATTTTTCAACAAGGAATTCTCCAGTTTTCTCAAATCTAAGGATATTCACCATTACACCACGTACAGCAATCTCAAAGCCAGCGTGGTCGAGCGGTTCAACCGAACATTGAAAACCCATATGTGGAAAGCGTTTACCGCTCAGGGCACTTATCGCTGGTTGGACTTATTACCTGAGTTAGTGTCACGTTACAACGACACCAAACACAGAACCATTGGGACCAAGCCACGACTTGTAACTAAAAATATTCCACAACTGGATAAACTGTTTAACCCCATAAAAACAGCAGACCCTAAACGTCATCGCCTTAATATTGGGGACCATGTTCGTGTGAGCAAATTCAAGTCCGTCTTCGACAAGGGCTACACATCAAATTGGGGGACAGAACTATTTCGAAATCGTCAAGTCAACCTGAACAGTCCAGTCACCTATTTACTCGAGGACCTCAACCATCAACCCATAAAAGGCAGGTTTTATCTTCAAGAACTTCAAAATACAGCGTTTCCTAAACATTACCTTGTGGAAAAAGTGTTGAAACAGAAAGGAAATAAACTATATGTAAAATGGTTGGGATTTAGCTCAGCCTTTAATTCTTGGATTAATAAATTACATGTTGTGTGAACCTGTGTGTCTTGTATTTATTTATTTACTCATGTTGTACTTAACCTACAGTCCTATGTACAGTCCTCAGCTATACATGTATTATAAGCAAATACATATTTCTTTCTCTCTTCACCTGTGTTCTCTCTTACACTAACTCTCCCCCCTTCATCTCTCACCACTGTCAAAACAGGTTGTGACTTGTTAGCTCTTATCGTGCACTGGTACAGGTGAACACCTGTGTGTTAGATCATATTACACATGAACTTGCATTTTCTCACGTATGAAGCAAAACAGGATGTGACTTGTTTCACAAGGAGGACGGTAATAAGGTCATCTCACACGTGTTCACATGTATTTCGTCACTTTCCTTTCATATCGTTATCACATTATAGTAGTGGTGAACAACGTCAATTCAACACACACACAAATGTAGTTAGGCCCTTTGACATAATTTAAATAAATTCATGGGCTCGTCCGTAGGAACCAGGCCAAAGGGATCAGTCCAAAGGGATCAGTCCAAAGGGACAAGGACTCGTCCACAAGGACTTGTCCACAAGGACCTGTCCACACAGACCTGTCCGCAAGGACTCGTCCACAAGGACCTGTCCACAAGGACTTGTCCACAAGGACTCGTCCACAAGGACCTGTCAACAATAACCCATCAACACGGGCCTGAGAGCAGAGGGCTCGTCAACAATAACAGGGGCTCTCACCTCAAGGCCTAACATGCCTCTCTTTGATTATTGGTTTGCAGAACAACGTTACATTCCATATCGGCATTCAAACTCTCACATGTTGCAATTGGAGAGAGAGATTCTCTAAAAAATTCAATTTCACCCCTTAGTAGGGTAGGTTTTATTTTTGGGGTGGAAATATGTTGTCCATTGGAAAGGGGGTGTCAGCCCGAGTTCAATGACACCTCATTTGTTAAAATCCAACCATAAGTTCGAGAGATATCGCACCGCCGCCATCTTGTGTGGAGGTGGAGGCATCTGAACCGATCAATACACACTACTGCCATCCCGTTTGGTTTACCTGCTAGCTAGAGAGCCATATTTTGTTGAAGACCTGAGACTGAACCTACTGCTGCCTGTTACACCTGGATATGAGACCCTACTGACAGAATTGAAAAGGAAGAGAGAAGACATATGGGACGACTTTTAAGGCACTGTCGCGATGCTTTCAACTGAATGGACAAATGCATTGTACGATTTGCGTCATATAGTCACGAGATTTTCGGTGCATGGTTTTCACTTTAAAGTATGCACCAAGAAGAGATTTCATCAGCCGGACCAGCAGTGCATCTGTTTGCTATGTGGAGAGCAGTGTGATAGGTATCACGTGATGTTGTGCTAACAAAGACGGGTCACACTTACAATGTTTTGTAGTGAAGACTAAGGCAATCTTTTTTGTCTTTTAATGTTAATTTATTAATTTGGCCATTGGCTGCAATAAAGTTCTTATTATTATTAAATATATATTTTCCATTTCGAAATGCACCATATAACGCTTTATTTTATAACGTCTCAGTACTCAAGAAATAATAAATATATAAAAATTCAAGCAAAAAAGTCCAACTCTGATAGGATTTGAACCACGGCCAGCCTGATGAAAGACCAACGCCCTGACCACTCAGCCAATCGTGCACACTCTAATTGCTCGTTAGGAACCTATATATATATATTCAACGTTATAGCAAATCATGACTTGGACTAAACGTTTTCTTCACTGGAGTATATTTTAAACCGAGTTCATTTCATAGAAAGTTCATATATTTGTTACCACTAGGCTATATTGCATGCAACATACAGAAATTAATAAAATATAGGTCAGAACGAGAGATCAGCTGCCATCTTGTCAAATAACCGAGACGACTCAGCTTTTTAAAATCACTTCTAGATTATAATATTAAAATATAAACTTTTAATTTCTAACGGGCCACGTCGTTTCGAACAGATTAAACGATTCTTGGTTCGATAGTCGGAACTGGTGGGTCCCATGTTATGGACTATAAAGTTTGCATAATTCACACGGCCGCCATCCTAAAATGGTACAGTTGATGACCTCGTAGTTTGGGCACAAGGCGCGTCTCATATGAAGGAACGTTCTTACCAAATTTGGTAAAGATCCGAGTATTAGTTTGGTCGTAATGCATTATTACGTTTTGACCATTTGAGTGGCAGCCATTAAGTTTTGGTAAAGACGGCGGCAATATAAAACATGACACTGAGGTGCCCTTTGCCAGTGCTACCTCTGTACCAAATTTCGTTCAATTCGGTTTCACCGTGTTCGAATTGATAGGGGGGGGGGACAGACATTCAGAGTACACACACTCACACACACACACACAGACTCACACACACACATACACACACAGACAGACACACAATTTTTGGCCCTGTAGTGATCTCATAAGTCTACTTTCATTTTTTGCAAAAATCGAAAGTAGGCTAATAAGTAAATAGGTGTTTGACCGTTTTTTCATAAATCTAATTTAAGGGGCCCATGGGGAGGGGTGAAATTCTGGGTAAAAAACAGGAAAGAAAGTGTCCTAACCGATTGACTCACTCGCTCTTCATTCTCAGGGGGAAAAACTGCTTAAAAATAAGTATATATGTGTTCGACAGTTTTTTGATAAATAAAATTTAAGGGGTTTATCGGGAGGGGTGAAATTCTGAAGAAAAAAATTGAAAGAAAATGTCCTGACTCACTCACTCACTCATCATCGCCCAGCCAAAAATATTGAAGTTGGAAACATGTCATTTTCGGGATATGTCCGTTGTATGTCAAAACCATACACTAGAGGAGGATTTTTGAATATTCAGGTTCTAAAGGGGTCTTAAGGGGGTTAAACCTGCATTTCATTGAATAACAATATCTCACGAGTGGTTTCATTTGTGGATGTGATACTCGACATATAAACTAATCATTTAAAATAAGCAGACATGTGCCTAAGGGTTTTTCGATGTGGTGTATTATTATGAGGTGAAAGGGGTGAAAATTGGGGGTTGAAGGATTCCTAACGAAATGTGTAGGCCTATCTCCTAAACGACATAGGCGAGAAATTTGAAACTCACTGAAAAAAATCAGCTTAAAAATAAGTAAATAGGTGTTCCACCGTTTTTTCATAAGTTAATTTAAGGAGCCAATGGGGTGGAGTGAAATTCGGGGGGGGGGGGCGGGGGGGAGGAAAGGAGAGAAAGTGTCCTAACTGACTAACTCACTCACTTACTCATCAAAGTCAGGGGAAAAAGACAGCTTAAAAATAAGTTAATAGGTGTTCAAGCGTTTTTTCATCAATCGAATTTAAGGGGCCCATGGGGAGGGATGAAATTCTGGTAAAAATAATTGAAAGAAAATGTCCTGTCTGACTCACTCACTCATCACGCCCAGCGAAAACTATTAAAGTTGGAAACATGGAATTTTGGGAATATGTTCGCTGTATGTCGAAAACGTCAACTAAGGAATGATTTTTGTTTATTCGGGTTTTAGAGGTGTTAAGAGGGTAAACGTGCATTTCATTGAATAACGATATCTCATGAGTTGTTTCTTTGGGAATGTGATATTAGGTATAAAAGCTAATCATTAAAATAATCAGACATATATCTAAGGGTTTATCGATGTGGTGCATATTATGAGGTGAAAGGGGTGAAAATTGGGGGTTGAGGGATTCTTAACGGAGCATGTATCTCTTAAACGACATAGGCGAGAAGTTTGAAATTCGGCGGGAAAAAGCAGCTTAAGATATAAGAAAATACCGGTAGGTGTTCGACCGTTTTTTCATAAATCCAAATTAAGGGGCCCTTGGAGAGGGGTGAAATTCTGGGGGGAAAAACAGGATAGAAAGTGTCCTAACTCACTCACTCATCAAGTTCAGGGGTGAAGAACAGCTCAAAAATAAGTAAATAGGTGTTCGACCGGTTTTTTTTCATAAATCCAATGTAAGGGGTTCATGAGAGGGGTGAAATTCTGAAAAATAATTGAAATAATATATCCTGACTTACTCACTCATCATCCTCCAGCCAAAATTATTGAAGCTAGAAACATGACATTAAGGGGTTATGTTCGTTGTATGTCGAAAACGTCCACTAAGGAAGGAATTTTGGATATTCAGGTTGTAAAGGGGTGTTAAGGGGGTAGACTTGCATTTAATTGAGTAACTATATCTCCCGATTGGTTTCCTTTGGGATGGGATACTAGGCATTCCATCTCATCATTAAGAATAAGAAGACACATGTCTGAGGGTGTTTCGATGTGGTGTATATTATGAGGTGTATGTGTGAAAAATGAGTGTTGAAGGATTCTTAACGGAGCAAGTACCTCTTAAAAGACAGAGGCAAAAGGTAAGAATCTCAGGGAGAAAAATCAGATTGAAAAAGTAGTAAATAGGTGTTTGATCGTTTTTTCATAAATCCAATTTAAGAGGCTCATGGGGAGGGATGACATTCTGGGGAAAGAAGTCCACTAAGGAAGGATTTATGGATATTCACTCATCATCCCCCAGCAAACCTATTGCAGTTAGAAACTTGAAATTTTGGGGATATGTTCGTTGTATGTCGAAAAAGTCCACTAAGGATGAATTTTTGGATATTCATGTTCTGAAGGGATGTTAAGGGGGTTAAACTTGCATTTCATTGAATAACAATATCTCACGAGTTATTTCATTTGTGGATGTGATATTCGGCATATAAACTAAGCATTCAAAATAAGCAGACATATGTTTAAGGGTTTATCGATATGGTGTATATTATGAGGTGAAAGGGAAAAAATTGGGGGTTGAAGGATTCTTAACGGAGCGTGTACCGTATCTCTTATTCAACATAGGCGATAACTTTGAAATTCAGCGGATAAAGCAGCTTAAAAATAAGTAAATAGGTGTTCGACAGTTTTTTTCATAAATCCAATTTAAGGGGTTCATGGGGAGGGGTGAAATTCTCAAAAATAAATGAAAGAAAATGTCCTGACTGACGCACTCACTCATCATCGCCCAGCCAAAATTATTGAAGCTAGGAACATGAAATTTTGGGTATATGTTCGTTGTATGTCTAAAACGACCACTAAGGAAAGAGTTTTGGATATTCAGGTTCTAAAGAGGTGTTCAGGGGGTAAACGTGCATTTCATTGAATAACAATATCTCACGAGTGGTTTCATTTGGGGATGTGATACTTCGCATATATACTAATCATTAAAAATAAGCTGACAAATGTCTAATGGTTTATCGATGTAGTGTATATTATGAGGTGAAAGGGATGAAAAGTGGGGTTGAAAGATTCCTAACGGAGCGTGTATCTCTTAAATGACATAGGCAAGGAGTTTGATTTTCTCCGAGTTTCAATCAGCTTAAAAATAAATAAATAAATGAATAAATAATTAAAATAAGTAGGTGTTCGACCGTTTTTGTTTTCATAAATCCAATTTAAGGGGCCTATGGGGAGGAGTGAAATTCAGGAAGAAAAACGTCCACTAAGGAAGGATTTTTGGATGTTCACTCTCATCGACCAATCAAAACTATTAAAGTTAGGAGAAGGGGATATGTTTGTTGTGTGTCGAAAAAGTCTACTAAGGAGGGATTTTTGGATATTCAGGTTCTAAAGGGGTGTTAACGAGGTTAAACTTGCATGTCATTGAATAAAAATATAACACGACTATGACACGAGCGAAGCGAGGCTAAAAATGAGATGGTGTGTGTCTGTGTATTACTCAATCACGCAAGAACCACTGGTCCGACTTACATGAATTTTACATGGAAGTAGCTGATTTACCTGGTTAAGATATAGGCTACTTTTGATTTTAATACTTTGCACTATTTAAAGATGGCGACCATTTTAGTGACGTCACTACACCCTTTGGTTTCAAACTTTCATATTTCCATTTCAAATAAAAAAAATGAACGCTAAGAAATAGCAAACTTTTGATGGCATATACGAGGTTTAAAATTACATCTTCTATCCGAAATGTATCTCCAACGGTTAGCGAGTAAAACCTAAATTTGTGCTATAAAACACGGTCAACGCCGAAAGGTGTAGTTGGACAAAATGTTTCATCCTTAATCTCCCTCTGTGCAGCACCTCGCCTATCCCCTGTTTTAACTGTCACCTTCACATTTTAATTTATTTATGACGCGTAGCAAAGCACGGGTACTTCAGCAAGTAGCTTAATAAATGAAATTAGTTTTTTGGGTATATCTCAAAAACCGTTGGTTTTAGGACCTTAAAATGTAGTTTTCGTGGCCCGTAGGGCTCCCGAGTTTCGTTTCTCACATTGAGACGCTGAAAATCTATGTCTCGTTTTTCTACGTCCATTTCAGCATGCATTTTAAGGGGGTAGGCCCTCTTTTATGAGAGGTATGGAGAAGAGTTACATCAATGATTACTTTCGTGTCTCTGATGGACTTCTGTACCCAATTTTACGTTGATCCACTCAGTCTTTCTCAAGTGATGCGCGTGCAAACTTGTACACAGTCAGACAGACAGACGGACAGACAAACATTTTGTTTTTGCGCGCAACCGTCATAAACCAGTCTGATACGCGTTAATAACTCAAACTTCCGTGGAAATTCAGAAAAAAACAGACAAACTTTCATTTATATAGAGATGATGACATGTTTCTATAAAAATACAAAGACCATCATAAATTACTTATAAACTTGTCGACTTGCGGCTTTTAAAGTTCAACAAGAAAGAAATAAAATGAAATGCTGGGTGGCTAGGCAGACAAAGTAGGGGTCCCCATCTTAGCAGACAAAGTAGGGGTCCCCATGTTAGCAAACAATGTAGGGGTCCCCATGTTCGTAGACAAAGTAGGGGTCCCCTTGTTAGCAGACGAAGTAGGTGGTCCCCAACTCAGCAGAGCAAGTATGGGTCCCCATGTTAGCAAACAATGTAGGGGTACCCATGTTCGTAGACAAAGTAGGGGTCACCATGTTACCAGACGAAGTAGGGGTGCCCATCTTAGCAGACAAAGTAGGGGTCCCCATCTTAGCAGACAAAGTAGGGGGCCCCCATGTTAGAAAACAATGTAGGGGTCCCCATGTTCGTAGACAAAGTAGGGGTCCCCATGTTAGCAGGCGAAGTAGGGGCCCCCAACTTAACAGACAAAGTATGGGTCCCCATGTTAGGAAACAATGTACGGGTACCCATGTTCGTAGACAAAGTAGGGGTCACCATGTTAGCAGATGAAGTAGGGGTCCCCATCTTAGCAGACAAAGTAGGGGTCCCCATCTTAGCAGACAAAGTAGGGGTTCCCATGTTAGCAGACAAAGTAGGGGTCCCCATGTTAGCAAACAATGTAGGGGTCCCCATGTTAGCAGACAAAGTAGGGGTTCCCATGATAGCAAACAAATTAGGGGTCCCCATGTTACCAGACAAAGTAGCGGTCCCCATGTTAGCAGACAAAGTAGGGGTCCCCATGTTAGCATACAAAGTAGGGGATCCCATGATAGCAAACAAAATAGGGGTCCCCATCTTAGCAGACAAAGTAAGGGTCCCCATCTTAGCAGACAAAGTAGGGGTCCGCATCTTACCAGACAAAGTAGGGGTTCCCATTTTAGTAGACAAAGTAGGGGTCCCAATCTTAGCAGACAAAGTAGGGGTCCCCATCTTAGCAGACAAAGTAGGGGTTCCCATCTTAGCAGACAAAGTAGGGGTCCGCATCTTACCAGACAAAGTAGGGGTTCCCATGTTAGTAGACAAAGTAGGGGTCCCAATCTTAGCAGACAAAGTAGGGGTCCCCATCTTAGCAGACAAAGTAGGGGTTCCCATCTTAGCAGACAAAGTAGGAGACCCCATGTTAGTAGGCAAATGGATACAATTGTGGATTTATTTTGTGGACGTAGTTTACCTCAAATGAATCAGGAAAGCCAAATATATAAATGAGGACGTAGGTTCACAAGTTTCAAATTTATTTAGTCTTGGACAAACATAATATCTAAGGCCTGGAAGTTCATGCACTATTAAATTAATAAATATGCACTAATTATCGGTCATATATGCATCACGTTTAAACAATTATGCACTATGAAATAACTACGGCAATTACGACCACTCTGTATTCTTTAGCGTTTCTCTTTTGAATATAAAGAACATATGAACAGACGGTCATAACTACCCCTATTTTAAATATCTCAACTAAGAAGAGTTCTAATTAGTAGGAAATGTTATCCTATGGATCTTCAAGCGGTGTTGACCATCAATAATTTTTGTTATGTTAATTTTTAAGTATAACTAATTTACAATTTTATTAGCCTTGAATTTGTAAAAATAAAAACACTTAATAATATTTACACAATGAATACTAAATAAAGATAATTCATATTAACTTTCAAAAATGAATGGAAGGTAGAAGTTATTAAAATAATTTTAGAATTATTCTTTGATAGACTCTAGGAGTCCGAATCTAAATTGCGACTTTAAGAATATTACGTAACGAAGAGCGCTTCAAAACAACAGGAAATTAGAAAATACGCCCTTCTCGAGCAGAGATATACATTTAAACAGGCAACGGAGAAATATATTATTCATTGTGCCAAAATAACCAAAATATGCATAGATATGCAAAAATATGATTTCGCATGAAATTCCAGGCCTTAATAATATCAATTCTGAAAACGTAACAAAGCTCGCTTTGTACATGACCATTGTGATACATTACGAATGAAAAGTAACACAGTGCCGTGGTTCTTGATAATATGCCCCGTTAAATTTACTGTGAAAAATGGGTGGTCGCCATTGTGTTCTGATTGAGGTGGTGGCGATATAAAACATGACATTGCGGTGGCCTTTTCTGGTGCTACAGCGCGCTCTCGTAAAGTAACTCTTAACCCTTTATGGGATAGTGGTCTATATATTAACCACCTGACATAAGGACAGTTTATACTTGCAGAGAAGCTGATAGTGGAATCTTTCAGCCAAATTTCGGAGAATTTTCATGCCAAAGGGCAAGTATTTCCAAAAATCAAATATTACTGTATATACGCATCAACTTGACGTAATGAGTTGGATAAAGTTTAAAAATAATTAAAATTTAAAACATTAACAATATTAAAGCGTAAAGGTAAAATACAAATATAGAAAGAAAAATCATAAGAAATACAAATTAATAATAAAAGAAATATAAACATTAAAATAATAATCATAGGCTAACTATAAATAACTATGAAAATAATTGCAAAAATCAATTCTAAATTAGTTAATTAATTAATTAATTAATTCAACAAAAATATTAAAATTAAATGTTTAAGAACATAAATTTAAAATTTATTTATGTGATTTTCATCTGGCTCTCAGTTTGGTCTTCGAAATTTTCTATGCTGATTACTGGTAAGTCTCTCTGTACCCCTTTAAGCCATTCTGTGCCGCATTTGCTCTGTGTTATGATACCAAGTAGGTTCTTGGGCAATCTGGAGGTGGCCATCCTGTGTATGTGAGCGTAAGATTTGGCTCTGCGGTTGCTAATTTCGCATGTCATCGTATTGGTATTTTTAATAGAGTTCTGTACTAGGTCTCTTCATTCAAATGCCGTTTCTGTTGATTGTTCCGTAGATCTTCTGGAGAATTTTTCGTTCCTGATTTTCCAGGACGCTAATCTTGGAATGACCATCGATTACTATTGTTTCAGCCGCATATGTTGCTTTTGGTGGAATAACTGTTCTATATTGTCATAATTCGGCGTTCGTGGAAATGCATTTCTTGTTGTAACGGGCCAAGTTAGCCTGTAGGCCTTCTGGAGCTTAGTGTTTCTGTCTTCATTGGGAATTCGATTAAGTCCTGAGGGCTGTATAATTTCACCAGGGTATGTTAAAGAGCAGACTTTTATTTATTTATTAAATAACTAGCTGAAGTACCCGTGCTTCGCTACGCGTCATAAATAAATTAAAATGTGAAGGTGACAAATTATAGCACAAATTTATGTTTTACTCGCTAATCGTTTGAGATACCTTTCGGATAGAAAATGTAACTTTAAACCTCGTATATGCCATCAAAAGTTTGCTATTTCTTAGCGTTCTCTTTTTATTTGTAATGGAAATATGAAAGTTTGAATCCAAAGGGTGTAGTGACGTCACTAAAATGGTCGCCAGCTTTAAATAGTGCAAAGTATTGAAATCAAAAGTAGCCTATAAGTTAACCAGGTAAATTGAATATTAAAAATAAATATATAAACATTAACATTAAAGAAACACAAATAACATTATTTATAATTATAATAATTAAAAAGTAGAAACACATAAGAGTAAAGAATAGTTTTCCGCTGACCAACTTTCGGCGAGGTTCCACAAAAAGATATTTTAAATTTTTTCATTTAAGTTGAGTGAAAGTGGGTTCGACACTGCTAGAGGAGGACCATTTGTCACTTGTCAGGGCCCATGTGCGCGCGCATCTCCAAGACTATTCTTCAAACTAATCAACACGTCAGAGGACTTAATTTGAAACCCAGGCCTCAATGAAGTGAACTCATATAAATCTTCTAAGTCTTAAATAATCCCTTTCAATTGAGACGTTTCAAGCTTAATTGCAATCCCATTCTCAACTTGTTTACCTTACAACTCTAGAAAAAGTTATTTAATTCCACGGATTGAATCCTGATGAATTACACCAAGGCTTCGTATTACTCGACTGAGGGATGAGTTCTTACTTCATCGATCATAGAGGGGATTATTTATTTCTCTAATTAATTATTTATTTATTTGTTATTAGAATTATTTATTTATTATTGAACATTGTATTATTTGGTATATTGGCTTTCACGGCCGGTGAATTAAAACTCAGCAATTCTTCTAGGTTTGTGCCGTGTCTTGTGTGGGGTTTCGCGTAGGACACCAAGCAGGCTCAGGGAGGTTATGGCTGCTTGAGCTTTTGGTTCTCGCAGTCAAGGAGTGCAGTTGCACTCTATATAAAGGGAGGTATCGCGCAGTTCGATACTCCTGTGGGGGTCCGGGCGGGGACACCAAGAGCCCGCCGATGAGCCTGCTTGGTGTCCTAGGCGAAACCCCACACAAGACACGGCACAAACCTAGAAGAATTGCTGAGTTTTAATTGTATTATTTATTTATTTTTATTTTTATTTATTTTATTTATTATTTTATTCGTTTATTTGTTTATTAATGTAATATTATTTAATTTATTTATTTATTTTATTGATTAATTCATTTATTTATTATTTTATTCAATTAATATTTCATTCCTTTATTTATTCCTTTATTTATTTATTTATTTATTTATTTATTCAATTATTTATGCATCATGGATATCTGGAAAACAGAAAAGCTACCTGAAGAATGGAAATGTGCACTCATCCATCCGTTATACAAGAAAGGTGACAGAACGGATGTGAATAACTACAGAGGGATTTCTCTCCTTCAAGTCACCTACAAGATTCTCTCCGCGTGTCTTCTTCAAAGAGTACAAGAACAGCTTGAACACAAAATTGGTGAATATCAAGCTGGTTTCCGACCTGAGCGTTCCTGTGTTGAACAAATTTTTAACTTGAAGACGATATTGAAATATAGAGCGACCCGAAGCTCTCCGATCATTTGTAGTTTCGTCGACTTTAAGAAGGCGTACGATTCGGTCGATCAACAGTCTCTCTTTAACATCTTAGAAGAACTAGGACTTGATCCAAAGACATTAAGACTCATCAAGGAAACACTCACGGACACGAAGTCAAAAGTAAAATTTCTGGGTGAATTATCAGAGCCCTTTGCGATTAAGACCGGCGTGCGACAGGGTGACGGATTGTCACCACTGCTCTTCAACCTTGTTCTAGATAAAGTCATTCGAGAATGGGAGAAGGACTTGAATGCCCAGAAGCTCTGGAAACCCATTCAACTTGGACGAAAGAATGATGACATCAAGGTCAGTTGTTTAGCTTTCGCAGACGACTTAGCGATACTAGCAGACAGCGATATTTTAGCGGTCAAACAGATTGAAGTCCTCAAGGAATGCGCTGAGAAAACTGGGTTGCAAATCTCATTCGAGAAGACCAAGTTTATTTGCACTAGGTTCGACATCCAGGAACTACAAACAAAATACGGGCACATCAAACGGGTTCCACACTTTAAATATCTCGGTGAGATCCTAGAACCAACAGGATTGGAAAAGGAAGCTCAGAAAGTTCGATTACAAGAACTCAAAAGAGCGTATTGGAGAACCCGTGACATCTATAACAAGAAATGAATGTCCATACATACAAAAATCAAACACTATAATACGGTTATTAAACCTGAAGTGCTGTATGCAAGTGAAACCTTGGTACTTAATAAGAAAGGTGATCTGGAAAATATCTTGAAGGAGGAAAGAAAGATCTTGAGGAAAATTCTGGGCCCAGAGAAAAGTGAAGAAGGGTATAGACTCAAATCACGCAAATCCACGGAAAAACTATCCAACCTCGCCGCAGACATCAGGAAACGAAGACTGAAATTCTATGGACACGTTCACAGACTCTCATCTTCAAGGTTAACTCACAAGATTTTGACATACTTTGGAAAACTTAAGAACGTATTTTGGATACAAGATGTTAAAAATGACCTGGAAAAGGCCCGGATAGAAACGTCAGAAATACTAGACAGAAATATCTACCGTCAGAAGATAAATAAATGGGTGGTACAGCCAGAGAATGAAGTCCCCAGAAGATCGGGGACTAAGTGGTCAGAAGAAAGGAAACAAGCGCTCAGTGAAAGAATGAAAGCAATATGGTCTGTTAGAAAGGAGAATCATAAATGTAATGCGTGATCCAATAGGGTCCATACGCACATAATAATAATAATATATTTATGCATGTATGTATTAAAGAATTCATTTATTTTATTCATTTATTTTTTATTTGTTTAATTCATTCATTTACTTATTTAATTATTTATTCATTTATTTTATATTTATTTATTTATTTACTGTATTCTAGTGTGTGACACAAGTACGAAAAAATACTAACTAACGTTATTTTTTAAAAATATCAGCTTGGATCTATTAGGTCGTTGTTGTTGATTCGTTTAGGGCCTTTCATACATTGGGGTCATGTGACTCCGTGTATTTGTGTAGATATGTCGTATTATAGGAGCATGATGAAGATCAGAATGGTAGGAATAAATAAATACATAAATAAATAATTAAATAAATAAATGAATAATTAAAAAATAAATGAATAAGTAAATAAATAAATGAACAATTAAATAAATACATGAATAATTTAAAAAAATAGACTGCAAGACAACTGTTCGAATAACCAGGCGGAGCAATTAGCCATACTTAAATTTCTGGAATTCTTAGATACTACTAGGACAGAGGATGATGAAGATAAGAATGTAATTATTTACACAGATAGTAAAATAGCAATTGACTCCATTGCGGACTTCAGAAATCATAACTGACTAATTGAGAATATAAGAAGGACTACAGCTATTATAAAAAGAAAAAATTGGACAATAAAATGTGAATGTAAGTAGCTATATTCATTGTTTTGTCCGATTTGTTAAGGTTGTGTTGCGACAGTTTAGTTGAGAACAAGTCTCATGATTATCCCAAGGCACCGGACTTGCACAACTTGTGCAAGTTTCTTTAATAATAATAAAATTTGAATGGGTTAAGGCACATACAGGTGTTGCAGGCAATGAACTGGCTGATAACATTGCAAAGGAGGCTACAAAATTAAGTGAGGTTTGTTTCGATAGAATACCCATCTCAAGTTTAAGAAACAATCTCAAAGAAGAATCAATTCATGAATGGCAGCAAAAATGGGAACAAACTTCAAAAGGCACACTTTCAAAAGAATTCTTTCCAACAGTTGCAGGTAGATTACAATCCAAAATCACCTTAACACCTAATATGACTACAATACTGACTGGACATGGAAATATTGCTTCGTACTTACACAGACTTAAAATTATACGTAATCCTGAGTGTTCCTGTAAAAGCAGCCCTCAGACTATAGATCATATAATGTTCGTGTGCAGTGAAGTGAAAAATATTAGGCAATTCTTGATTAATAGTGTTAATAGAGACGATAACTGGCCGATTCAAAAATCTGTGCTATTAAAAAAGTAATTGAAGGAATTTTCTAATTTTGTTAATGCTCTGGATTTTCAAGCTCTAAGGGAAAACGATGAATAATATTGTGTGTTATTGTTAAGATTAAGTCATCCAGAAATTGAATTATTATAATGTAATTTATTTTGTTCATTTATAAAATGCATTGTAAGTGCTTGTAGTACTACTCACAGTATGTAGTGGAGCATGCGGAGAGGATGAACAGTAAATTTAAAAAAAATACTAATAAATAAATGAATGAATGAAAAAATAAATATTATCATGTTAGAAGCCATTTTTCAGTGTTGCCTTAATAATCGAAATTCAATGTTTTTCAGTCGGTGAAATTGATTGTACCCATGGGTGATTCCTCAATCTCTATATATAAAAATCAATCTTACGTGATAGTTTGTCTGTGGGTGTGTGTGTATGTCTCCTATGCATTCATATACCACTCAACCGATTGCGATGAAACTTGGGTGAGATGTTGAGTACACTCTAAGGAAGGTTTCTGACTTAGTAAATCCATTTTACAATAGGTAGCGCACGCGTAGATTCAACAAATGAGTGACGATGCGCGAAGCGTTTCAAACAAGTCCCATATGTGTTCATATACCATTCGTCCGATAGCGATGAAACTTGGGTGAGATGTTGAGTACACTCCAAGGAAGGTTTCTGACTTAGTAAATCCATTTTACAATAGGTAGCGCACGCGTAGATTCAACAAATGAGCGACGATGCGCGAAGCATTTCAACAAAGTCCCGTATGTGTTCATATACCATTCGTCCGATTGCGATGAAACTTGGGTGAGATGTTGAGTACACTCCAAGGAAGGTTTATGACTTAGTAAATCCATTTTACAATAGGTAGCGCACGCGTAGATTCAACAAATGAGCGACGATGCGCGAAGCATTTCAACAAAGTCCCGTATGCATTCATATACCATTCGTCCGATAGCGATGAAACTTGGGTGAGATGTTGTGTACACTTACGTGAAGGTTTCAAAATTAGTGAATACATTTCACAGTAGATAGCGCACGAGTAGATTCAACAAATGAGCGACGACACGCAAAGCGTTTCAACAAAGTCCCGTATGCATTCATATACCATTCATCCGATAGCTATGAAACTTGCGTAAAATGTTGTGTACACTGCAGGGAAATTTTCTGGCTTAGAACATCCACTTTACAATAGGCAGCGCACGAGTAGATTCAACAAATGAGCTACGACGCGCGAAGCATTTCAAAAATGTCACGTTTGCGTTCATATACCATTTGTTCGATAGCGATGAAACTAGGCTGAGATTTTTTGTGCACTCCAGGGAAGGTTTCTAGCTTAGTAAATCCCTTTAAAAATAGGTAGAGCACGAGTAGAATCAACAAATGAGCGACGACGCGCGAAGCGTTTCAACAAAGTTCCATATAATTTCATATACCATTCATCCGATAGCGATGAAACTTGGGTGAGATGTTGTGTACACTCCGGGGAAGGTTTCTGGCTTAGTACATACATTTTACAATAGGTAGCGCACCAGTAGATTCAACAAATGAGCTATGACACGCGAAGCGTTTCAACAAATTCCCGTATAAAGTCATATACCATTCGTCTAATAGTGATAAATGTTTCGTGAATTGTTGTGTACATTCCAGGAAAGGTTTCTGGCTAAGTAAATCCATTTTACAATACGAAGCGCACGTTTATGTTCAACAAATGAGTGACTACGCGCGAAGCGTTTCGACAACGTCCCGTATACGTTCACATACCATTCATCCGATTGCGATGAAACTTGGGTGAGATGTTGTGTACACTCCAGGGAAGGTTTCTGGCTGAGTGCATCCATATTACAATATGTAGCGCAAGAGTAGAATCAAAAAATGAGCGACGACACGCGAAGCGTTTCAACCAAGTACCGTATGCATACATGTACCATTCGTCCGTAGCTATGAAACTTGGGTGAGATGTTGTGTACACGTCATGGAAAATTTCTGGCTTAGTAAATCCCCTATTCAATATGCAGCGCACAAGTTGATTCAACAAATGAGGGACGACGCGCGAAGCGTTTCAACAAAGTCCCGTATAAGGTCATATACCATTCTGCCGTTAGCGGCGAAACTTGGGTGAAATATGGTGGACACTCCAAGGAAGGTTTCTGGCTTAGTAAATACATTTCACAGTAGGTAGCACGCGAGTAGATTCGACAAATGAACGACGACACGCGGAGCGTTTCAATACAGTCCCCTATGTCTTCATATGCCATTAGTCCGATAGCAATGAAACTTGGGTGAGATGTTGTGGACACTTACTTGACGGTTTCTAACTTAGTAAATACATTTTACAGTAGGTAGCGCACGAGTAGATTCAACAAATGAGTGACGGAGCGCGAATCGTTTAAACAAAATCAGGTATGCGTTCATATACTATTCATCCGATTGCGATGAAACATTGATCAGTTATTGTGTACCCGCCAGGGAAGGGGACTAAGTAAATCCATTTCACAATAAGTAGCGCAAGAGTAGATGCAACAAATGGGTGACGACGCGCGAAGCGTTTCAACAAAATCCCCTATTGCGTTCATATAACATTCTTCGATTGCAATGAAACCTTGATGAGTTATTGTGTACACGCCAGGGAAGGGCTTCGACTTAGTAATACATTTCTCAATAGGTAGCGCACGAGTAGATTCAACAAATGAGTGACAGCGCACGAATCATTTAAACAAAACCCCGTATACGTGCATATACCATTCATCCGATTGCGATGAATCATTGATGAGTTATTGTGTACACGCCAGGGAAGGGTTTCGACTTAGTAAATCCATTTCACAACAGGTAGCGTACGAGTAGATTCAACAAATGAGTGACAGCGATGAAACTTTTGAAAGTTGTTGTGCACGCTTCCACGAATGGTTCTAAATTAGAAAATCCATTTTACGATAGCTTAGAGGCAGTTAACATGTTGTGTATCCAAAAGCACTTCAAGAAACAGAATTTCAACGCCAACACTTTCTTTGATTGGCATTGCAACGCATGCCGGGTACAGCTTGTCTTCTATATATATAAAAATCAATGTTACGTGACAGTTTGTCTGTCTGTGGGTATGTCTCCTATGCGTTCATATACCACTCATCTGATTGCACTGAAACTTGGGTGAAATGTTGAGTACACTCCAAGGATGGTTTCTGGCTTAGTAAATCCATTTTACAATAGGTAGCGCAGGAGTAGATTCAACAAATGAACGACGACGCGCGAAGCATTTCAACCAAGTCCCGTATGTGTTCATATACCATTCGTTCGATAGCGATAAAACTTGGGTGAGATGTTGTGTACAGTTATGTGAAGCTTTCTAACTTAGTAAATACATTTCACAGTAGATGGCGCACGAGTAGATTCAACAAATGAGTGACGACACGCAAAGCGTTAACAAAGTCCCGTATGCATTCATATACCATTCGTCCGATAGCGATGAAACTTGGGTGAAATGTTGTGTACACTCCATGGAAGGTTTCTGGCTTAGTAAATCCATTTTACAATTGATAGCACGCGAGTAGATTCAACAAATGAATGACGACGCCCGAAGCGTTTCAACCAAGTCCCGTATGCGTTCATATACAATTCATCCAA
This sequence comes from Meconema thalassinum, assembly GCA_946902985.2. Classification (NCBI taxonomy): domain Eukaryota; kingdom Metazoa; phylum Arthropoda; class Insecta; order Orthoptera; family Tettigoniidae; genus Meconema; species Meconema thalassinum. The sequence goes on along the minus strand of OX336396.1, from coordinate 303,296,559 downwards.
TTGCGATGAAACTTGGGTGAGTTTTTTGTGCACACAGCAGGGAAGGTTTTAGACTTAGTGAATCCATTGTACAATAGGTAGCGCACGGGTAGATTAAACAAATGTGTGACGGCGCTCAAATCGTGTAAATAAAATCCCTTATGCGTCCATATACCATTCATCCGAATGCGATGAAACTTGAGTAAATTATTGTGTACATTGCAGGGAACGTTTCTAATTTAGTAAGTCCATTGTATAACAGGTAGCACACGAGTAGTTTCAACAAATGAGTGACGGCGCGCGAATCGTTTCAACAAAGTTCTATCTGCGTTCATATACAATTCCTCCGATTGTGATGAAACTAGGGTGAGTTGTTGTGCACACTACAGGTAAGGGGGTCTGAATTAGTAAATGCATTGTACAATAGGTAGCGCACGAGTTGATTCAACAAATGAGTGACGACGCGCGAAGCGTTTCAACAAAGTTCCTTCTGCGTTCATATACAATTTATCCGATTGCGATGAAACTTTGGTGAGTTGTTGCGTACGCTCTCACAAATATTTCTAAATTAGTAAATCCATTTTACGATAGCTTAGAGGCAGTAAACGGAAATTGAAGAAAATATTGTGTATCCAAAAGCACCTCAAGAAACAAAATTACAATGTCAACACTTCTTTTGATTGGCATTGCAACGCATGCCGGGTACAGCTTGTCCTGAAATAATATTTACATTTGATGAAATTATTTATAAACATTACATTTCGATAAATAAATAAATGAATTATTAAATAAATAAATAAATGATCGAATAAAAATATAAATAAATAAGAAATAAGTAAATAGTTTAATAAATAAACGTATAGACTACCTTGTTTGTGTATTCAGTCCGTACTGATGGAGGATGCTAATTAGCAATTAGAGACGCTTGTCTGTGATCACTTGGCGCGCCGTGTCTCGAGTGCTTTTCAGTGTCGCAACAACTTATTAGCTCTCTCGATAATGTATGCTGCTCACACTTGGACCCAGCGACAAACTTCAACTCGGCGAGAAGAAATATTCATTGCAGACGAGAGTTACTAACTCCAAACTCTTGCCACTGACGGTTTTCTATGGCAGGAAAAATGAATTGAAAACAGTCCTACTTATAATAATGTAGCTACGTGTAATGAGAAATTATGAAATGCACGAGGAGTGATATAATATGGAGCTTTGTTGATTCCTGCGTTTTAAGGGAGCTCATATACCGCAAGTGGGAGTTTTCACACAGTTAAGAATTAAATCATAGCTTCAGAATTAAGAAAACTCACAAAGTTATAGTTAGTAGTGTACATATGGCTTATATTTCATATATAAATGCGAACAGTATATAAAGTATTGCGTGATTTATTGATAGGACAATATTTGTGATTTTTAACGTGAAGATTCAAGGATAAATAATTTCATCTCTGAGATTTGCTGATGACATCGTCATCTTGGCCAACACGCCTGAGGATTTGAATAAGTTTTTGAATGGTATAAACTCCATCTTGAGGAAAGAATTCGTGTTGAAAATTAATAAATGTAAAACAAAAATATTGGAATGCAGCCAAAATAAATCAGAAACCGCTATGGACATCAAATTGGCAGGAGGGTAGTTTTAGTTAGGGATTAACACTGCCTAAGGGATGATGATAAAAGAGAAAAGGAGATGGGTTTTGGTTTGGAGAAAAGTATTGTTAGATAGGAAGAGAATCCACCACAAAAATTGAAGCAAATTAATAAGATGTAACGAAAATTCACTGTACCAATCTTAAGAGGAACCTAACTTTAGCGGGGGCTTGTCAGGCAAGCGGAGAGCATAGTGTGAATTGAAGTTGCCTGAAAGCGCTCGACAAATGCACTTTCCCTCCCGAACCGGTATTTCGGATCTATGGGGAAGGGTGGCAGTCTGGCAAGGCAAAGTAAGCCAAAAGAAAAAGAACGTACTAATTTTCACTTTAGAAAGGTTATTTTTTATGATGCATTCAAGAATGCTGGAAAGATTTGAATTTGGTATAATAATTGTATTTCTGGGCACTGTTGGACCTCCATCAGACCAACCCAATACTCCCAGATAGGGAAGCGATAAAGCAGTATGAATGTTTTTAGTAATAATTTATATTTGTTTTCTTGAAATTTTTTGGAAGAATACCAATTGTTGCACTTAAGGAAAACTAAGCTGTTACCCAGCAAGACGCCGATTAAAAGCTTAGAAAAGAGGAAGGACCTCAAACCTAACTCAAATAAAACTGAAATTTTAGGGAACAAACCATAAGGAAGAGAAAGAAATCTCAACAAATAGGAAGCTTGCAGAGCAAGCTATATTTGCCTTATTGGTTTGTTAGAATTAGCTATGACAGCTAAGAGAAACTTCGAACATGTTGGTATTTGCAGTTTTAAGTTAAATGCAACAAGTAGTAAGAATTTTGTCGTTTTAGAGATTGGGAAAATGAGTTTGAGCTTAAAGGAAGAATCAGGGGAGTGTAGGTCCTGCCTACTCGTAATTCTAACGGTAAAGATAAAGAACAAAGGAAAACAACGATTTATTTAAACAATTTCAAGCAGTAAACTAAATAACAATAATTAAAGGTTGATTTTGGCTTTAAGTGGAGATTTAACAATTTAGAGCTATACACTTTCTAGGTCTTAGACCTAATAAAGAAGTTTACAAATCTCAAACTTGCAAAAGCACTAAACCTATACAAGGGTTTTTAAACCGTGCTCAAAATTGTGAAATTTGAACGCTTAAAACAATGAATCAGGCCGTAATTATAACTTTTAAAACTTAGGGAAGTTACAAACGCTATTTGACTGCACCTATGGCAAGCCAACAAGCTAAAGACAAATGGATTAAGTCCTGATGGTTACAGGAGAAAAAAAAAGAAAATTGAAAATAGAAAGCGGAAATTACCGCTATTTTACACAGTAATTACAATGTTACACGTGGATTAAATTTGGGAGGGCGCTTGCTCGCAAGCGAAGCCTCATTGAGAATGACTTAAATTTATAGTTTTATTAGATTGAGTTAGTAGGGTATTTGGGAGAAGGAAAATAGGAGGTTTAGGAAAATGTCCTGGCCAAATTTATTTTCACAACCGAACAAGGCGCGGAAGATAGTTGAACGGGCACTGTTTTGCATTGAAGTCTGTTGATGAGTAGGAAAAGTTCACTATTGTAGCACAGATAGTTTATGAAAACGAGAAGTTATTGCAGTTGTGGAGATCACTTAGTTCAATTCTGACATGTTACTTGCGTTGTACAAGTTTTAGGATGTACATAAAATTTCCAGAATTATGACAACAATTACTCGATGCAGTATTAATCCCACGGTGGGTTAGCGTATTGCATTATTTTGTGTAGGAAATACAAGGTATCTTGACGATTAAACAGATTAGTATACTTAGAAAGTTCTGGAGTTGTGATGGCAGTTGAATAGGGCGGTAAAGTTCCCACGGAGGAAAAGGCTAAGTTTTTTATAGACAGTGGGTAGTTTAAATTAAATCCCTCAAAGACGGTTATTTCATGATAGTTAGCACTTTCACACTGTCTATAAAATTGTATTAAAACCCTTTAAAAAAATATGTTTAAAAATGTTAAAGTTTTGTACTTAGCTCATTTTTGTAGAGTAGGCGATGGTTCCTTGCAACAGTTGATTAAAAAACAGACATGGCGTCTGATTTAAAATGTCTCTCGAGCACAGGAGACAAGCTCTTGAGAGAACCCCAACTGTATGTCTGACGTCTGACACGAAAGTGAGAATGGCTCAACGAAGCACGAAGGGACCAAGGAGACGGAAAAGGGTGGGGGTAATAGACAACAGAGTGTACATCATTATACCCAACATTAAAAGCATAAAAGACTCTTCATAGATGCGATTTTTCTTCAGGAATCAGTTTTCATGGAGATGTTAACAGGCGACAATGACGAAGCCTGGTGGATTGGATTGCTGAGGAAGTCCTCTTGAGTATGGAGATGTTGAGGAACTTCAGAGGTTAGCTGCCAGATGCCGCTAGGTTGTCCATGGAAGATCTATATCTAGAACAGATTCAAGGGAAACATAAATGCCTGTACAAATATAAAAGAAATACAGATAGATCACTGTTGGTGTCTGCAAAGAAAGAAATTAAATAAATGGTTTAAGCAAAGAGCAGCAAAAGCTATCTCTGCCTGACCGTGTATTCCAAAGAATACACCAGCAGGTGAAAAACTAAAGGAAGTAGGAGACTTCTGTTACTTAGGAAGCATAATAACCAGTGATGGACGAAGCAAAGAGGATATAAAAAGTAGATAAGCTTAGGCAAGGAAAGCATTTCTACAGAAAAGGAATCTGTTGACATCGAATATAGATTTAGGTAATAGGAAGTCATTTTTGAAAGCCTTTGTCTGGAGCGTGGCGCTGTATGGAAGTGAAACTTGGACTATTGGTGCAGCAGAAAAGAGGAGAATTGAAGCGTTTGAAATGTGGTGTTACAGGAGAATGATGAAGATCAGATGGGTCGATAGGGTTACAAAGAAGAGGTATTAAGACGAGTGGGAGAGGAGAGATGTTTCAGGCGACTGCTAATGAAGTGAAGAGATAGGTTGGTAGGACACATACTAAGACACCCAGGAATAGCAAGCTTTGTTATGGAAGGAAGGGTCGAGGACAAGAACTGTAGGGGTAGACCAAGGTTAGAATATGTTAAACAGATTGCCTGGGATGTAGGGTGTGGTAGCTATGTAGAGATGAAACGATTAGCTCAGGACAGGGAGGCATGGAAGGCTGCATAAAACCAGTCAAAAGACTGAAGACTCAAGCAACAACAACAAACGTCATAAATCAAAAAAGGACGATTTTACAAGAAATACCAGTCTGAATGGAATGTTTTTTCTTTTATAATGAAGAAAATACATGAATACCGAGGATGAACGACCTTTAATGTTATATTGTCAATAGAATGTCTTTTGAAAAATATTTAATTTGTCTCTCAAAAATAGTTTTTTTTTGGTTAAATTTTCCAAGTAGGCTATATGTTAATTATTCTTTAATATAATTTCATGAATGTGGTTCATCCTCCGTATTCATGTGTTTTCTTTACAGAAAAAAAATCCATTCAGACTGGTATTTCTTGTTAAATCGTGTTTTATTGTGATTCATGACGTTTAAGAAATAACAATTATTTTCCTACCAATAAATACTCAAAACTTCTTATACTGTTCACCTCTAAGTTATATATGAAACAAAAGCCCTATGTATTAACTATAAATTTGTAGCCTCTCATAATGCTATGTTACATATTAGTGAAGCTATGATTTAATTGTTAACTGTGTGCGAAAACTCCCAGTCGCTGTATGAGCCCTTTTAAGCTGGCAAGAATCTTCATAGTCTATGCTTAAAATGTACAACGTTTAATTGATACAAGTTGGGTTGCCTACATTTGTGGGAGTTTCGTAAAAGCAGATCTGCAGTCTAAACCCCTGATGTGTTAGCAACTTGTGTTTAAGATGTGCAGCGGGACGATCGAGTGCAAAGGCGAGACTGAATGACAGCTTTCGTTGTGGAGTAGATCGTGTCGTTACGCAAGTCAAGCTAGCTCCTCAGAAATGAAGATTGGGAAGCCAATGAACCAGCACATTTTCTAGAATCGGATGGAAGTATTGAGTAGATGTCATGGCCATTGATGGCTCCAAGAAACAATTGAGATTGTAACTTTCAATCGGTGAACACAAGATACACACATCAAAAAAGTTTTGCATCATCATATATATTTTATTTCAGTTGTATAGATCCCTCCTGCGGCGCTCACAAGCGACCGATCGTGACAAAATAGCATTCAAATGAAAGAGAATAGACATTAGCAGTGACAAATTGCACTCTAATTTCATAAATATCTATAATTTCTTTAAAAATGACTTTAAAAAAGATGTACGAAGTGTGCGATTTGCAGATACTGTTGCTGTAGGAAAATACGCTCCATAATTGCGGTCCACTTCACATTTTGGCCGCTCTGACTCATGTTTCTTGTCATTTTAACATTCTGTGGTCTTCCCTTTATCATTTTGCATGGATTTCAGAAACAGTAAATCAAAGGAATGAGTATTCAATTCGTATAATTTCATAAATATCGAATAAACTGTGAGTGTTATGATGATCCAATTTTCAGTGATTGCCTTCTTAAGTTAGGGAAGGTACAACTTAGAATTCGTTTGTTTGCCATGCTGCAGAGATTACTTACTTCTTATCTATCTTCTTCTTGCTTTCTTTCTTTCTTTCTTTCTCTCTTTCTTTGTTTCTTTCTTTCCTTCTCTCTTTCTTTGTTTGTTTCTTCGTTTCTTTCTCTCTTTCGTTCCTTCTTTGTTTGTTTGTTTGTTTGTTTCTTTCTTTCTTTCTTTGTTTCTTTCTTTGTTTCTTTCTCTCTTTCTTTGTTTGTTTCTTTCTTTCTCTCCTTGTTTGTTTGTTTGTTTGTTTGTTTCTTTCTTTCTTTCTTTCTTTCTTTCTCTCTCTCTCTCTCTTTCTTTCTTTCTCTCTTTCTTTGTTTCTTTCTTTCTTTCTCTCTTTGTTTGTTTGTTTGTTTGTTTCTTTCTTTCTTTCTTTCTCTCTTTCTTTGTTTCTGTCCTTCTCTCTTTCTTTGTTTGTTTCTTTCCTTCTTTCTTTCTTTCTTTCTTTCTCTCTTTATTTGTTTGTTTGTTTCTTTCTTTCTTTCTTTCTTTCTTTCTCTCTTTCTTTCTTTCTTTCTCTCTTTCTTTGTTTGTTTCTTTCTTTCTCTCTTTCTTTGTTTCTTTCTTCTCTCTTTGCAACGCAAGTTAGCCGCTCCAGTGTTATCTTGACTGTGTAGGTGTTCAAAGAAGGTGAAGAGTGAAGAATTTGTGCTGATCCATCTTGTACAACAACAGTTTACGTGAGTTACCCTCGAAATACGTAGATAGTTTGTGCGCCTCTAAGTTTTAGCTCATAAAATACAAAGCATTCTAAAAGAACATGGGTAGGAAACAGAAACAAATGAAGGCTGCCAAGCGCAATGCAGAGTCTGTGCGCAGTCCTGCCAACAAAGACAATTGTTCAGATGGTGAACAGCAGCGCAGCCCTGGCGGTAAATCAGGAACTACCCCAACTACTCGTAGTACAAGGTCTGCCGTCGCAAAGAGCTCAAGACCCGAGTGTGGTGAAATGCGATGCTCCCCGGTAGATAGCCCCACTGCACCCTTAAGAATGGACATTGCCCAACCAATTCAGGCAACTCACACTACAGACGTTGACGCCAGTGGAAGCTCACAATCAGCAAGCGCTACTGTTGAAAGACAGACTGACCCGCAACGTGCTCTATTAGAGTGTACGACAACTACCCTGAGCACCCAACTTGGTGCATACAATTTGGACTCAACAGTGTCGCGATCTCTAGCCAATATGCTAAGTAACAACGATCTCCTAGACGACCTGGTAGAACGTGTAGCAAACAAGGTCATTGAAAAACTGAAGGAGAGCATTGACTTTAATACGGACATCATAAGGGAACTGAAAACTGAACTCGCACAACGGGATGAGGCAATAGCTGACCTCGAGCAGCAATTACACGAAAAAACGGATAGTATCGAAATGTACCAGAGGCGGAACAGCTTGAGGATTTTCGGGGTACCTGAAATTCCCGGAGAGGATACAGATCGATGTGTTCTAGATGTCGCCAGGAAAATTAACGTCCCACTCGAGCTATCCAAGATTGATAGGTCCCATCGTGTAGGCATCCGAGGCAGTAATAAAAGGAGACCTATTATTGTAAAATTCGTGTCCTACGCTGATCGGAATGCTTTCTTCAAATCGAAGAAGTTTCTAAAGAACACCGGCATAACGGTACGGGAAGATCTAACGAAGGCCCGCGCTGACCTACTGAAACAGACTATCGACCATTTTGGCCTTAATTACACGTGGAGCATTGACGGTGTTATCATGGTACGTGTGGGCGATACAAAAAACAGACTGACAACAAATCGAGACCTCGAGGCGTTGAAGAAGCGGTACCCAACACCCTTGAAGTAAGGACCCCTTGGAGAATCGCGCAGCAGATGATGATTCAACATTTCAACTCTTCAACATAAATATGGAACCTGGAGAGGCTACTTGGAAACAAGGAAGATTAAAATAGTTTTCTTTCTTCCTTACTCAAATTTACGTTATTAGTTAATTAGAATTAGATTCATTGCTCTAGTATATAAGTAATTATTTCCTTTCTCTTCTCTCTGTGTCTAGCATTGTAGGTATTAATATCAACTTCAAAATTACTCTGGTACTGTATACTCGATATCTCACTAGAATTTCTTTTGTTTTTAGCGTAAATTAGGCTATTCATTGTTTTTATTGGTCACTTTATCGTTTGTTTTATTATTTTTATTACCATAGTGATCTCAAGTTTGCAAAACAGTTTATAGTATATATTGTTTCTGTATGTTCTTAATTCTGTAATTAACAGGGTATTCGTTTTTATGTCTCATGAACATGTATTGGCTGATCTACTATCAAACATTAGCTTGAGAAACGCAAACAGGCTTAAAGTGGCACACATCAACGCACAATCTCTAGTTGACTCCTCCCACATTTCTGAATTCCGTCATACTTTTGGTAACAGTTCTTTCGACATAATAGCAGTCAGTGAAACATTTCTTAAACCCTCAATAGGGGATGCTGCAATTTATCTCAGTGGATACAACGTCTTTCGTAATGATAGACTTCTCAAAGGTTCAGGTGGCGTTGCCGTTTATGTTAAGGACACTATAAAATGCAACATCGTCAGCAAATCTCCGGGTGAATACAGTAAGAAACCGGAATATTTAATACTTGAAATGACCCTGCCAGACTTAAAGATACTCTTTTCTTGTGTATACCGTCCACCAAAAGCTGGCTATTTAGACTCATTCGTGAACGATATGTACACACATTTACTGAATTACAAATATATTTTCGTTGTTGGAGACATAAATGCTAGATTTGGCAGTGGTACGTTTGAAACGGAAAGTATTCGTGAAATGTTGAATGCCTGCAACCTTGAATGTTTGCCATTCACTGAAACCTTCCACACCGCTACCTGCGATAGCATTCTTGATATAATATCTTCCAACTGCAATGATCTTGTTATAGAATATGGCCAGGAGCCTGCTCCTGGATTCTCAGCGCATGACCTCTTGTACGCTGTATTTTCCTTATCTGCTCCAAAATCAAAACCCAAGACATACCTGGTGCGTGATTTCAGTAAATTTAGTTCAAGTGATTTTAGTGCGGATGCAGAATTACTCCCTTGGGAGCAGTTTTATAAAACAAACAATGTAGACGAAAAGGTCAGTCTCTTTAACCAAAACATCCACTTTCTGTATGACAAACATGCCCCTCAGAAGATAGTAAACGTTAAACACCATTCAACTCCATGGTTTAACAGAACAATTAAAGACTTGATAAAGATTCGCGACAGAGCCCGCAAGGAATTTTTAAAGTCAAAACTTCCAGACGACTATGAAAAATTCAGAATTCTACGGAATAACACAAAACAAGCGATAAGAAATGCTAAAGTAAAGTACACATATAACCTCTTCAGACACTGTGAGAATGTTGCAGCATCCTGGAGAGCTGCAAAATCCCTTGGAATAAGTGCTAGCCCCCCACCCGATATCCAAATGCCAGTTTCCCCCTCCGAGCTGAGCGATCATTACTTACACGTAGTTCCCAACAGTAACACAACAAGAATATCCCAGACCGTAGAGCATTATAGACTTCTTCCGCCGCCAAACCATGAAAAATTCTACTTCAAGTACATATACCCAGAACAAGTAGTGAAAGCGATCAGGTCTATTCGTACTAAAGCCAAAGGTCCAGACAACATTCCAATCTCCCTTCTCTCAAATTGTCTTGATATATTCCTGCCTGCCATTTTACACTTGTTCAACTTCTGTTTACAAAACGGAGTATATCCGACGCTCTGGAAGTGTGCGAATATCCGCCCAGTGCCTAAGAAGAGAATACCTGCTTCTTGCAGTGATTTCAGGCCCATCAGCATACTTTGTGCTCTAAGCAAAGTTCTAGAAAGAATAGTGCATGAACAAATGTGTGAATATTTGACCGAGTTCCACATCCTAAATCCTCATCAATCTGGATTTAAGAAAGGTCATAGCACAACTACCACGCTCTTAAAAATAACCGACGACATACGCTCAGCAATTGACCAACGACAGCTTACAATCCTATGCCTTTTTGATCTCAGTAAGGCCTTCGATTGCGTAAGCCATGAGTTGCTCCTTGCGAAGCTGCACTCTATTGGTTTATCGCGGCATGCATTGTCCTGGTTTGAATCGTACCTAGCAGGTCGGCAACAGAGGGTGGTCTTCTTCGATGGCTCCTCATCGAATTGGCAATCAGTAAGAAGTGGTGTACCCCAAGGGTCAGTTCTTGGACCACTGTGCTTCTCGCTTTATATAAATGATATGTCCAGTGTATTCAAAAACAGTCTCTGTCATATGTACGCTGATGACCTTCAGGCCTACTTCCATTTCAGTCCCTCTGATGCTCCTCACCATATAGAACTTTTCAACGAAGACATCGCTCACCTCCATGAGTGGACCCAAAACCATAACCTCCAGTTAAACATTTCTAAGACTCAACTTATATGCATTGGCTCTACTAAACTTCTTAACACTATCGATCTTAACTCACTCCCACCGATAAAATTACTAGACAGTGATATCTCCTACAGCAACTCTGTGAACAACCTAGGAGTAATTCTCGATAGAACCTTATCCTGGGGAGAGCATACCGCAGCCGTAATAAGGAAAGCTATATCATCAATGCATATCTTGAAGCGGAATATCCCTTACACGCCATCAAAAATGCGCAAGCTTTTAATCCAAACTTTGATACTCCCTATTATCGAATATGGATCAGTAGTGTATAACGATTTATCAGAAACACTCAACATAAAATTACAGAGAGTTCAAAATGCATGCGTTCGTTACATCTTAGACGTCAGGCGTGATGTACACATCACACCTTATTATGTGCAAATGCAGTGGTTGAAACTTCGTGAACGTAGGCAGCTGTCAATTGCTATCCTAACCCAGAAAATATTGTGTACAAAAACCCCTGGTTATCTCTATAATATGTTTAAACCAATGAACTCCGTCCACAACAGAGGAAATAGATTTACTGATTCCACTCTACAGATTCCCGTCCACCGTACAACTAAATACAATAAATCATTCCTTTGCACAGCTTCACGGCTCTTTAATACATTCCATCTTCACTCATTTACAAACTCTGTTAACACTACACAACTCAAGAAATACCTAATGTCAAGATTCCTGAAGGAATACGAAACACCTCAGTTGTTGAACTCGTAAACCACATAATATAAATAGTTCATACAAATTTTTGAAATACATCCGTGCCATACAGCTTTTTATAATATTTGTAATATCCAAGATACAACTTCCGTGGAATTGATAGTAGTTCGAGTAATCATGTCGCTCATGTACTTGTTTCAATAATAGATCAAATCATAATTCAGATAAAGAATGTAGTCCTTTTTTAACGTACTATTTTTATCCAATAGATTTAATAATACATTAGGTAGGTTATTTGTTTACTTATTATATTCTAATTTGCATTATTCATCTTGTATAAAATATTTGCTAATTGGTTTATTTAATAATAAGTGTATTCTATATTCTGCTCTGTTAGTTATTAAGCTAGGTTTAGTTTCTTATTACAAAATCTCAGGCCAGAACATTGTATACGCTACATAAAGGGGCTCTTTAGCCTCAGTGGCATTTCTTTATGAATAAATTCAAATTCAAATTCAAATTCTTTGTTTGTTTCTTTCTCTCTCTCTTTCTTTCTTTCTTTCTTTCTTTCTTTCCCTCTTTCTTTCTTTCTTTCTTTCTTTCTTTGTTTCTTTCCTGCTCTCTTTGTTTGTTTCTTTCTCTCTTTATTTGTTTCTTTCTTTGTTTGTTTCTTTCCTTCTTTCTTTCTTCCTTCCTTTTTCCCCCTACATCCCGTCTTTTCTCTTTGTTCCCCTTTCTAGTTACTGTATTTATTCGAACATTTGAATGATTCGATTAGTTTGTCGAACCATTGTTTTATTGGCTAATGTGATTGGGCACAATTTGTGGTGACCGACGGAAACGCTTTCTTTAATAGAATAATATTCATGGCAAGCTTTTGATGGCTGTGGTCTGGAGATCTTGGTAACTTAAATCATTCTTCATTAAATCGGAATTGGGAAAGGTTTGTCACTTCACGACATTTATTTGTCTTCGACCATTGCGAATAGTCAGTTTGGATTATGTAGGCTACTGTATATCTGTAAGCCTCCATTGGAAAATGTGGCTATGGAAGTGCAAACTCGTAGTGCACGACCCTTGTGTGTTTAACATTTGCGGCTAAGTTGCTTGTATGTTTATGTTCGACGATGTCGAAATGTAAATATTATATGTCAGAAAACTGCATCATAATGAGGGTCGTTAAAGTACTATTATTTATTATGAAAGAGTTTCTCCAACCAATCAGAGCTCATTCATTGACCAATTAGTAAACCTAGCTTCACACATGCGCTCTAAATACAATATGTCGGACATGAATTACATGATTTGAAAGTTGACCATGTAGCCTACTGTATATTGGATCAACCATTGTAGTTACAATCCCAAACACAAAGACAAAGTCAGCACGAACCTTTACGGTAACAGCCAGCCATTACCGACATGTTAAGTGTGCACCGTTCGTTTGCACAAACAAACTGCCGAATATTGCAAATTAAATAGCACTGTGCCTTAATATCCGCAACTCCAATTTCTACACAGGGTATTCGTAGGATTTCGCCGGCAAGTTTAGTGAATGCTGCTGTTAATATAAACACACTAAAACGTCGTGGTGCAGATCGGCAGGCTGTAAACATATGTCATTGCCAAGCAGACAGAGCGCATGCGTGGTTCAGAGAACTTGCATGGCACAGACAGCAAACTCAGCGCTTGCACTCCGATCACAAAATTCAAGTGACTGAATCTCGACAGATATTCATGAATATTTCTGTTCCAACATAAAATAAAATAAAATAACCACCAAAAACACCAGAAGTGACAGACAAGCACCGTCGTCCATAGGTGGCCCAAACGACCGAATATATCTCTACTTAGTACAGCTTGCGCTGGGCAATCCGTTAAAAATATCTAAGTACTATGAGTGTAAGAATTGTTCAGCATGAAAAGTTCTACAAAAAACGTCCGCGAGAGCATATGTCTATCTTCAATACATCGCTCACTATAAGGGTTTTTACGTTTTAATTTCTTCCAACCATGTCCATTCAACTACTAAGGCGATAGATTACGAGCTAGCTAAGGGCGAGTCTATCAACCCTGTTACAGCCTAGCTAGCGGGCGAAAGTATTGCCCCAGATACAGCCAGCAGAAAACCGTCCAGTCGTGTTGAGTTAATACTCCAGAGAATGGTGGTTGTGTTTGGAGTTTCCCTGGAGGTGAAACTCGGGTTTTCTTCATTTCGCCTATGAAACACAGTCAAGTTAAGTTTGGACGGAAGGGGGATTTGAGTTTCATTCATCTCGCCATTCCCTGGAAGTTTAACTCTCATTTCGCCTGTGAACTTTTCGTTCCGCAAAATTCACCGTCAATTTAAGATAGGACGGAAGGGGGTTTATATTATATTAAATCATACTGATTGGCGTATAATCTCTACTTAGTATAAAACAAAGTCCCCGGTTCTTTGATGCCACGGGTAATCTCGAGAGCCACTGCATGGATTTTGATGTGGTTTTCACCATTCTGTAAAGGATACCTCGAGGAAGGTTTCTGTAGAAAATAATTTATTTATGATCAAAGGAAGCCAAGCATTAACGATTTCAGAGAAAAACTCGAAAGACAATCCTGGCGTCCGTGCGCTTTTTAAGCTTACGCTGGGCAAACCGTTAACAATATCAATATACAATGAGTGTAAGAATTGCTCAGCATGAAAAGTTCTACAAAAACGTACGCGAGAGCACATCTCTATATTCGATATATCGTCCACTATAAGTGTTTTTAAATTGGACGGAAGGGGGATTTGTGTTCCATGCACCTCACCATTCATAAATTACGTCTGACAAGAATTTGTTGCACATGCATCTCCAAGATAATATAGTTAATAGTCCAGTCAGGGATTTCAACACATCATGCCGAGACGTAAAACGGATATAGATCGTAGTTCATTGACATCGTAAAGAAGCATTTATCACGTAATGCATTCACAACTATTCCCGGGGGAAGCCGGGCAGGAATGCTAGTATAAAAATAAAATAAAGTTATAATTATCGTAGAACATAAACAGTCGTATGCAACTCGCCTATAGGCCTAATGGTAATTGAGACACTCGTATGGAAATTATAGAACTCGCTTCGCTCGTGTTATAAACATACTCGTGACTTCTTTATTACCATTATAGGCTCGTTGCATAATCTACTAATTCAAATGGACATAGACATAATTAATGGTTTCCGGATATTCAAATTCATCCCTTGATTACAAAGACAGTATTGGTAAACGTGTGAATACCTGAAGGCTGGAGCAGTGACCATTAGAAGCTAACTCAGTCAACTGGATCCTGTAAATTACATTCAGAAACTTGTTTAATTGAATTAAGACTGTCTCACTGTTTTCCTAAACAGTTAATGAATGTGAAGCGTGCGGAGGAACTTCTCCAACAGTGTACACGTGCAGTGGAACTGAACTTTAAGGTGGCACTTGACAGGCCAACATGTACATAGTGTAATGATAATGTTGATTTCAAACTTTAAAGTTGGTGCAGGCATAGCTCAGCATGGAGAGGTCATACAAGCCTGGTGAGCAACTGACATGGACAGGAGATGACCTCTACAACTATGAGAGAATATAAGAATCCCTGCGACTCGGATACTCTATATCAGATGTCCTCAATCTGGCGCTCGTGAGCACAAGCTACACTGAGATCCATTCTTCAATTCAAATTCTGTTGCGCGAACTGGAATAATCTATCTATAGACTATATTTAAAACACTGAGGTGATTTTTGTTACCGCGAGATTGAGATAACGTCTTCACCGATTAACTTCCTAATGCATTCTAACGAGAGCTCTTGGCATGTAGATTTGCAGAGTGTCATTAAGGAAAATATATGTTAGGGTAAATTTTTAAATTATTAAAGAAAAAGTCGCCTCCGCGGTTTAGTGGTCAGCGTGCTTAACTGCCACCCTGGAGGTCCGCGGTTCGGTTCCCGGCTCTACCACGAAATTTGAAAAAGTGATATGAGGACTGGAACGGGGTGTACCCAGCCTCGGATGGTCCAAATGAGTAGAGGGGGTTCAATTCCCACCTCAGCCAAACTTGAAGTGGTTTTCCGTGGTTGCCCACTTCGTCTTCAGGCAAATGCCGGGATGGCACCTACCGTCAGGCCACGGCCACCCCCTTCCCTCTTCCTTGTCTATCCCTCCCATTCTTCACATCCCGTCCCATCTCTCATGAGGCCCCTTGCTCGCTTTGCAGGTGAGGCCGCCTGGGCGAGGAGCTAGTCCCGCCTCCCCAGTTGTATCCCCCAACTCGATGTGAAGCTCCAGGACACTGCCCGTAGGGCGGTAAAGGTGGGATCCCTCGCTGAGAGCGATTGCCACCTCAGCAATCCTCGAAGTGGTTTTCCGTGGTTTCGCACTTCCCACTCCTTTAATTATGGGAATTAAAAAGGGGGGAAATATTGTTTTGGCTCTATGGCTTAAACGTTTAGAGTGCGTATATGTGGAGGCAAATCACTTAATGGACGGAGAGCTATACTCTTCGACTTAATTTAACATCTTCCGATAAAACACTTCAATTTTCCAATTTCAAATTCGCTTGGCGTATTTTATCACAATCAATAAAGCTCAAGGGGAAACTCTGGAACGTGTAGGTCTCTATTTGCCTCATGAAGGTTTCAGTCATGGCCAGTTATATGTTGCGAAGTCGATCTGTCGACGCCCTTAAAGTTGCAACAGTGTCAAAAAGCAATCGTTCAAAAAATGCATACTGTATAAGAGAATCCTTCAGTAAATAGTTTCCAAACTACCGTCATGTTTTGACGGGTAACAACTAGTGTCTATTAAATTACAATTTTCTAATTGAATCATATACTCATATATAAGATCCGGAATTTAACAGCCCTATCTCTAGCTATAGCCTTGACGGTATTCCTTACTACCATCTCACCATGGTTTAGAAATAGTATGGGACAAGAAGTTCCGTGACGAACTAAAGAGCCTACTTTTCCTAAAATTTAAGATTCATGCCAATGATTAATCTATATGGATCTATCTAGAATAATGACGAAATTAAGTTGCTTATATCGAAATTTCTAATTAATTCGAAATACTGTATACCTAATGGAGCACTAGAGTTGGCAGCCCTGGTGACTGAATATATTCTTAGTTCCATCTCATAAGGTACAGAATACAAAATTTGGTTGAAGCCCAATGGATAGCATGGACGTTACATGCTGTTAAACAATGGATCTAACAGCGCACGTAAAATCATGTTGGCAACAATGACATACATGTATTGGTCAGAAATAATCTGAAATAATATGATTTATTGTTGTGTCAATTTTGAATGAAATCCATTAGTTAGTATAGAAGTTACATGCATTTTAAAATTGGATCTATCAACAGGCTAAGAATCATGTTGGCAGCACTGGTGTAGGCCTATATTAGTTACTTCACATTATTCTAGAATGCCAGGTACTATACGTGTGCAAAGTTTATTGGCTTGCATACTTTCTGATATATTGATATTAGGGTAAAAAAATTGAGACAGTATTTATTAACAGTTGGCAGCCCTGGTTGCTCTTAAGAATACGCATAGTCATATCTGTTATGGTACACATAGCACACACGAAATTTGGTCGAAATCCAAATGATAGTATAGAAGTTACATGTATTTATAGTTGGACGTCTTAGCAGGCTTAGAATCATGTTGGTAGCACTGACGTATATAAATTACTCCAAATTAATATAGAATGTCAGGTAATATACGTGTGCATAGTTTAAAGCTCTCAGCTTGCATACTTTCTGTTATATGGGTATTTGGATTTTAAAAAATTGAGAGAATTTATTAACAGTTGGCAGCCCTGGAGGCACTTAAGAATATGCTCAGTTATATCTGTTTATGTACACATACAACATACGAAATTTGGTTGAAATCCAATTGGTAGTGTAGAAGTTATATGCATTTAAAATTTGGACATATCAGCAGGCTTATAATCATTTTGGCAACACTGCCATGCATTGCCTCCTGAAAATTAAACTGCAATATTATTATCTATACGTGTGCCAATTTTAAAATAGCTCCCATTCATACCTTCCGAGATATCCAACATGGAGCTCAAAATTCAATTGCGATTTTTCAGCAGTTGGTAGCACTGACATCATTTTCAAATATCGCCGTGAGATATTCAGGTATAGATCTTTACTCCTACCAAATTTTGTTTCGATTGCTGCAGCCGTTTAGGAGTTGATAGGGGGGTGGGTGGGGACACACACACAGCCAGACAGACCGACAGAAGGGCAGACAGACAGACAGAAGGACAGACAGACAGACACACATTTGCCCGATCTCATAAGTCTACTTTTTCCTCATTTTTGCGAAATGTGAAAGGTAGGCTAAAAAATGCATGATGAAAATTAATAAATGTAAATCAAAAATATTGGAATGCAGCCGAAATAAATCAGAAACCTCTATGCACGTCAAATTGGCAGGTGAAAAGCTAAAGGAAGTAGGAGACTTCTGTTACTTTGGAAGCAAAATAACCAGTGAGGGACGAAGCAAAGAAGCGGCTTCGGTGGCGTAGTTGGTAGCATGCTGAGCTTCTATGCCCAAGGTCGCGGGTTCAAACCCGGCCGAAGTCGTCGGATTTTCTAAAGAGCGTTAAAATCCCTCAGTATGCTTTCCTTCGGAGTGGACGTTAAGTCGGTGGTCCCATGTCATAGATATATGGCATGTAAAAGAACCTTCCTCTAATTACACTTGTTTTTTTCGCTATAGTATTACCCACCAGGGTTGGCTTTTCTCACGGACTAAGCGAGGGATCCTACCTCTACCGCCACTGAGGGCAGTGTCCTGGAGCTTGAGACTCTGAGTCAGGGATACAACTGGGGTGTGTGACCAACACTACGCCCAGGCGGCCTCACCTGCAAAGCGAACAGGGGGCCTGATGAAGGGATGGGAAGAGTGGGACGGTTAGGCAAGGAAGGGGGAAGGAGGCGGCCGTGGCCTTACAGTAGGAACCATCCCGGCATTTGCCCGAAGACGAAGTGGGAAACCACGGATAACCACTTCGAAGATGGCTGAGGTGGGAATCGAACCTCCTCTACTCATTTGGGCCACCCGAGGCTGAGTAGACCCCGTTCCAGTCCTCATAGCACTTTTCAAATTTCGTGGCAGAGCCAGGAATCGAACCCAGGATCTCCGGGGCGTCAGCTAACCATGCTGACCGTTACGCTACGGAGGCGGCACTTAATTACACTTGTGTGAACCTAAATTTTAGGTTAGATTTGAATAACGCTCTTAGGTTCCAACGTTCGTCACCAGGAGCCGACTGCGGTGGCATCTAGTAGCCAATTTAACAGCTAGGTGTCGTTGACGGTAGCATTTGATAGCAAAGGTAGGAACTACTTGAAATTGATCGTCTGCAGTCCTTACCTGAATTACGGATAACACACACTAATACAGCCATCACAATTAACACCGGTTATCAGACAGATTCTACACACTCCCAAAGTACACGGGGCTACATGACCGCGCTGTCGCAGCCTCTAAACTGAGGAACCAACCAACACATAATCTAATTAAGGGACACTGGGACTGAAATTTTCCAATTCTATATAAACTGAGGTACAGCTTTGAAATTTTATATGGTTATGAATAGTCTTATTATAAACCACTGTGGGAAACGTGAGCATTGTAAGTTGATTAGTTCTCCAGATATTAATTATTTTGTACATTTATTGTGCTAATTATTCAAGTTTTATAAAGGTCAGCCGCGTTAAAAAAAAACAAGATAGTGTAACTTTTAGGTAATATTCTATTGTACTATAACAATTGGAAGAAACCTACGGATCCAATTTTGAATTGCATTAATGAGTGTCAAGATTTTATTTCATATCCAAGTTTTTTTCTAAAAAAAAATCGTTTTTTTCCAGTTTGAAAATTATTTGCAGCCATACTAAAAGTGCAATCTAAAAAACGATCCGCAGGTTTATAGTCATTGCAATGAAGATAATAAATTCCCATTTTGAAAGCAATAGCATAAGATTTATGACGCGAGTAACATTTTGAATTCCTGAAAAAGTGAATCCGAGAAAACAGCGATTTTCTAAAATGATGCACAATATACCAGGTTTCAGCTTACCAATGACATTATGATTGTTCTACAGCATAGGTGACACCCTGCTTCTTCTGTTTTGCAGCCTCCTCCTTCATTTCTGTCAGTTTCACCTTCCGTCGACATGCCTTTCGCTTCTCCATTTATGACCGCGGACATACATACTTCCTGCGACTGTCACATCTTGCAAGTGTTTGTGCTGTGACATGAGATACTGAAGTTAGTCTTATTCCTGATTTCAACTCTGTTGTTGTACTACACCCCATGTTGAATTCTGCTACAGAATTACTAACAGCAATTTCAAGTATTTTCCGTGAAATAAAAATCTCTTTTGGGCACTTCCTCCAGATAACAGAATGCAGAGACTCATTCTGATTTTCAGTAGCACCACGGATGCATCTGGATAGTAGCTCATCTGATGCCAGCCTTTGTTAAACAGGCATAATCTTGACAACTAAGGGTTCTTAAAGTTCTACAGCCATTTTGTCATGACTATGTGGTGTTTTACCAGCTGTGATACTTCGATTGTAGAAACACCATGACTCAGAACCTTCAGGACACTTACTGTGCCGGGGCGTTTAAAGGACACACCGTGCATTTTAAAGCTATGCCAGGGCTTAAAAAAATGGTGGAATTCGGATAAAAACACTGCTATATGATCCGCAGGGGATAGGGGTGTATTAATATGAAGAAAAAAAAACGAAAACCGACATTTTCCACTAAATTCACTAAAATTTCAGTTCCAGTGTCCCGTAAGGAAGAGTCAGGGAAGGGATTTTAGAACGATGTCGGCCGTGTCCTGTTGAAAGTAACCGACCCGGCATTTGCCTGGTCGAGAAAATCGGAAACTACGAAAACCATTTTCAGGACGACCGAGGTGGGATTCGAATCAACGCTCTCCCGTTGTCAGTGAGGCACGAGGTAACGCATTTGTGCTCTCGACCACCCTGGCTGGTTCCCGATGAATTACTTGTGCGAAATGCTGCAATTCTTGCGGCATATGAGGAAAGTAGTGTATTGATGAACGAAAGTTTTGTATCTCTCAGTCTGTTGTGGTAGCTAACCTCGGTAAAGTTCGCCAGACTTAGCATCTGTACGAAGTAAGTTCTCGCTCTGACAAGATTAAGACAATAATTACTTAGAGATTATATCCGTCCAAGTCTTACCAACAACTCGAGTCGGGAAAATGTAATTGGAGGACGAGGATTAACAGTTTCTCTTTACAGATGCAGAGAATAAAGACTGAAAGTAGATCAGGGAATTTCGATTTGTCCGACAGTATCTGGAATTTGCTCTGCAATCTATACATAAACCAGACGGCAGTTAATCGAGCCGAAGGACATGAGAAAAAAGATGGTATTCAGAGAGGTGTAAGGCAAGGCTGCAACATATATCAGCCATACTTTTCAACCTACTGTACATATTGAACAAGCAATTAAAGAAATTTGAGAAAAATTTAAATTAGGCGTGAAGATTCAAGAACTAATTTCAATTCAGAGATTTGCTGATGCCATCGTCATCTTAGGCGCCACACCACAGGATTTGTATGCGTTTTTAAATGGTAGCCTATGGATTTTGTCTTGAGGAAAGGATTTATGATGAAAATTAATAAATGTTAAACAAAAGCAAGTAGTTCCCTAGAGAACTATATAGCCTATTTTCATATGTCCCACATGGACGCCATGTTGGATTTCTTTAGAATTATATTCCAGCAGATGAATATTGTAATCATGACTTATTATACCAACCTGCATTTCTAACGCTTGTTTAGCACACATAAATTATAAATGTGATTTTAAAAATTTAGCACAGCTGCCATTTTGAAGTTCTCATAGAAATTGAACTAAACTAGATGCCATTATATTGAGCCTTGTATGAAGATTACCCGGGATAACATTCACTGCGCTGGGATTGATTAAGACGCGAGAAGAAACCATTTAACAATTTGAATTTCGCGTCGCCACCATGTTGGCTTTGTATTCATCAGGTAATTGAAAGGCCCATTGGTGAATGAATGTTGATAGTCTCTATGAACATACAAAATTTCACATTGATTGCTGTAATAAATTGGCAGATATTGAGAACCGTCTAAGTATTTCGGATGAACGCCATGTTGGATTGTTCTATATATAGGTCATAGAGTTATGTATCATTATATGGAGATTATTTCTTAGGTTCATTATTCAACCGTTAACATCGATCGCTTGATTAGCACACAAAAAGTAAAAAGAATATTTAAACATTTTGCACAGCTACCATCTTGAGGTTATTAAAGCAATTGGATAAAATTAGATGCCAATAGCTTTAATCATGTGTGCCGTACCGAGTTTCACTGCGCTCGGATGATTAAATCGCGATAAAATGCCATTTAAATAGTTTAACTTCGCTTCGCCGCCATGTTGATTTTGTAGATAACAATGTCACACAGGTGAACTTACGTCAATATTCTCTATCCATATTATTAAAAATATTGATGAAAACTTATCCGAGTCCGTCTGGCCATACTATCCGGCCGATTTTCTTCATCCTGTTTTTTAAATGAAAGGTATTCATGCACAGATTTGTCATCAAGTATTGCAAATCACTTAAATTACGCCTTTCGCAAATTATTTGATTTTTTCAACTTTTTCCAACTTTTTCCAACTTTGAAGTAACCATATCTTCGGTTCTAATTGAGTTACGAAGGTCGTTTTAGTCTAAGAACACTCAGTTTATCAAGCGCTATCATTTGAGCTCTTAAACCTTCAAATTGGATGATTCTGAGGAAAGTTATCTGTGGACATACGATATTACATCTCATGTTTTCAACAGTTTTTCTCATTGTGGCAATCATATCTTTGGTTCTAATTGAGTTACACTGTTCGTTTTGGTCTAAGAGCACTCAGTGGATCAAGCTCTATCTTTTGAGGTATTAAATATTTACATCTGTTGATGCTGAGGAATGTTATGAGTGACGAAGCGAATATTAGAAATAATTATGAAAATTTACCGAGTCCGTCCGGCCATTCTATCCGGTCGATTTCCTTCATACCACTATTAAATGAAAGTTATTCATGTACGGATTTGTTATCAAGTATTACAAATCACTTAACTTCTGCCTTCTTCAAATTATTTGATTTCTTGCACCTTTTTTACATTTTTTTTACATTGAAGCTATCTATATTATTAAAAATATTAATGAAAACTTATCCGAGTCCGTCTGGCCGTACTATCCGGCCGATTTTCTTCATCCTTTTTTAATGAAAGGTATTCATGCACAGATTTGTCATCAAGTATTGCAAATCACTTAAATTACGCCTTTCGCAAATTATTTGATTTTTGCAACTTTTTCCAACTTTTTCCAACTTTGAAGTAATCATATCATCGGTTCTAATTGAGTTACGAAGGTCGTTTTAGTCTAAGAACACTCAGTGAATCAAGCGCTATCATTTGAGCTCTCAAACATTCAAATTGGCTGATTCTGAGGAAAGTTATGTGTGGACATACTATATGACATCTCATTTTTTCAACAGTTTTTCTCATTTAGGCAATCATATCTTTGGTTCTAATTGAGTAACACTGTTCGTTTTGGTCTAAGAGCACTCAGTGGATCAAGCTCTATCTCTTGATGTATTAATTATTTACATTGGTTGATTCTGAGGAATGTTATGAGTGCCGAAGCGAATATTAGAAATAATTATGAAAACTTAACCTAGTCACCATAAGAAATATCAATGTGATATCAGTAATAGTTTCAGATATCGAATGCCGGAGAAATATTTCGCATGGCCGCCATATTGGATTTATATATATGTACGCCATGAAATTATCTACCATTAAATGAAAATTATTGGGCTGGCTTATTATTCAAAGATTCACTTCGATCGCATAATTAGGACACAAGAAGAACAAATTTACTTTTATTATTTCGCTCAGCTGCCATCTTGGCGTTACGAATGCAATTGAACAAAATTATTTGCCAGTAGATTAGAATTTGTATAAACTTTTACCCTACCAAGTTTCACTGCGCTCTGATGGTTAAATCGCGAGTAAGGTTCATTTAAATGTTTCAACTTCGCTTGGCCGCCATGTTGGTTTCGTACTTACCAGATTTTTGAAAGTCCTATATGTGAACTTATAATTGTGCCATTTATTACCATACAAAATTTGAGGATGATACTTGTAACTGTTGCTGAGATATAGAATGCTGGTGAAATATTTCGCTCAGCTGCCATATTTGATTGGTGAACCGTATTAAGATTTGGAATGCACGGTCGACGTCGTAGAAAGTAGTAGTATATATTTACTGAGTTCCATTCAAATCGTTTCGCTCGTTTAGATTTCATTAGGTGCATACACGAAAGGTGATCTCATAAGCCTTTTCATAAGTGAAAATAGGCTAATACTGGAATGCAGCCGAAATAAATCAGAAACGTCATATTGGCAGGTGAAAAACTAAAGGAAGTTGGAGACTTATGTTACTTAGGAAGCAAAATAACCAGTGATGGACGAAGCAAAGAGGATATAAATGTAGGTTGGCTCAGGCAAGGAAAGCATTTCTACAGGAAAGGAATCTGTTGACATCGAATATAGATTTAGGTATTGGGAAGTCATTTTTTAAATCCTTTGTCTGGAGCATGGCGCTGTATGGAAGTAAAACGTGGAATGTTGACGCAACAGAAAAGAGGAGAATTGAAGCGTTTGAAATGTGGTGTTACAGGAGAATTATGAAGATTTGATGGGTAGATAGGGTTACAAATGAAGACGTATTATGACGAGTGGGAGAGGAGAGATGTGTTTGGTGTCTGGCAATGAAGAGAAGAGATAGGTTGGTAGGACACACACACGGGAATAGCAAGCTTAGTTATGGATCCCCCGAGGAGGTTGATTACCGCGATGTCGCCAGCTATTCTCGTGATGCTCATTAACCCCTGCCTTGCAGCGACAAGTGGATATTTTGTTTGCCCATTATATCCTTAATTAATACGCTTCTGCGTGTTTTTCTTCATCCCTAGTCCAAATGAGATCGTAATTAATTTCACTCGCATTCGTCACACTCGGGGACATGGATAAAAACATTAAAAAAATTCCTGAGCTTCGCAAATGTTTCTTTCTCTGCAATGGTATTAGGAGCAAGTGTTGTACAGAAAGACATGAATGACTCAAAGTTAACAGGATATCTTTCTGGCAAGACCATGAGAGTATACTTCATGAAAAGAGTCTAAATGAAATTAATGCCTTACGCGAAACATGACACCATTGCTCCCCCCAGGGGTTCACATCTATTGTGATATGGGTTGGCGACCACGGGACCCCAGTGGAGTCCAGCATTGCTTCCACTTACTTGTGCCGGGCTCCTCTCCGTCTCCTTTCCAGTCGACCTACCTTGGTCAACTCTTGTTCTCTTCAGATCCCGTTGGTATTAGGGTATCCAAGGCCTAGGAAGTCTTTCACTATCCCACCTTAATTCGCCCTTGTCTCATCTTTCCTGAAACCCTCATTCTTTGAGGGGGCAGCCTTCTTTTTTGTTGTCATGTTATCTCCTGCCTTCTGCTCAAGGCCCTCAAGGAGGCAGTGTGTGTGTAGCTCCACCGCTTCTGGTGCACCCAGGATAGTGCTACACCCTCAAGGGTTCACGGCTGGTGAGTTTGGGAGTTGGTGACCCCGAGGGATTCCAGAGCTGGGTCCGTTTAGTCCGCTTTTTCCTCTGACCTTTGGGCGGCCCCTCTCCTCTTTCCCTTCCCTATCTGCCATTCATGGCTCTCCTTCCTTCCAAGTCCCTCAATCCTCATTCCTCAAGGGTTGAGGACATTTCTTTTCTTCCTGTCCTGTATTTGCCTTATCCTTTATTTGTTTACCATTTTATCATCTAGTATGTAAGTCTGTAGTTAGTATTAGTTATAATTTTTATTCTCATCTCATCTTTCACTATCACCCAAACCATTAGGGCCCGATAACCTAGATGTTAGGCCTCTCAAAACAACAATTAACATAATCATCACAATTGTTCCCTCAGGAACTTCTAACAGCTAAGTATTGGTTTTTACGCCAGATGAGGTGTTGGTTGGTTCTTAAGTTTAGGGGCTGCGACAACGCGGTCATGTAGCCCCGTGTACTTTGTGTGTGTAGAATCTGTCTGATAGCCGGGGTTAACTGTGATGACATAAGTGTGTGTAATCTGTTTTTTAATTTAAGTACTGCAACTTAGAATTTTCCAAATAGTTCCTACTTTTGCCGCCAAGCGCCACAGTCAACGACTACTAGGCTAAGTTCAGAACTTAGCAAGGCTACTAGACGCCACCGCAGTCGGCTCTTGGCAACGAACGTAGAAACCAAAGAGCGTTGTTTACATTCTTAACCTATCCAATTTAGCTTCACACAGGTGCAATTAGTGGAAGGTTCTTTAACATGCCATAAATCTATGACATGAGACCGACGCACAGTGGGCCAGAATCTTGAAAACGTGGCCAAAAAGGGAAAAAGAAAAGTTTCTAGATGGAATTTTGGACTATCAGGTTGGCTACAGTAATGTTGGGGCTACTGAATACCGGTTGTGCGGACGAGCAGTTGTTCATTTCGTTCCTTGTATCTCAGGTCAATCGCGGCAGTTCATTGTTAGCGGTGCGTGCAGCCGGCCAGGCTACAAAATACTCTTGTCGTTAAAGATAAATATTAGTGTTCTGTGTTACTGAAGCGACTATTTTCAATACGGAAGGTGTTCCAGTAGATATCTACTAATTAAAACACACTTAAGCTATATCATTATCAAATAATTAGTTATACATGTTTGTTTTTAAATTGACTTAATACCGGAATAATCATGAGAAAATTGCAGTATGTGCTTAAAAATAGAGATAAGTTACGACTTCCACGACATTCCACTTTCTTTTGCACTGTGTCCGCAAGTAGTCTATATATTATTACCTTTGTGAATTAACCTTAAAATCCACCTACTGGTACTGCCCCCGTAAATTGAATTATATTGAGACCACGGTGGCTGTATTAGCAAATATGAAGAAAGTTATGGTTGTCATAGTTGTGACGTGGATATTCATGACGTAGGCACGGATGACGCAGACTTTATGCAAGTAGGCTGATTGAGCTGAGATTCTTGGTGACGTCATGATTTTGTTCGAGAAAGATCTGAGATTTACCACGCAGTCGCAGGGAAACAAAGAATTGTGCTAAGGAAGAAGTTACGCTATTGGAGGAAAGGCTCGAACCAATGAATGATAGTTTGGAGGGAGACGGAGATTACTGAAACTATCATATTTAATTACTTTTGGAATACAGAATTGTGGAAATCTATTTTCAGTTATGGCATTGATTTGGAATTTTGAAGAAATTAATTTTGAGTTTTTGAAATTTGAAAATCCGTCAAGTATAGCCAAAGCTAGAACTTCTAGCAATAACGGAGGAACAAGCTATGGAAGGGATGGATACGCCCCTTACGAAGTTGATAAAAGGCCTTGCACATCAGAGAGGAGCTCTCATATCTCATATCTCATATCTCATTTTCTCGTGTCTTATAGTGGTTATTCTGATTATCATATTGTCAGACTTCGAGTGATTCAGTGAAGCAAGTCGTTATTAGCGTGTGGTATAGCCCACCGCATCGAACGAGCACGGAGCGTGCAGCAGTTCCATTTTACGGTGATTGAAACTAGGCGAAGTTGAAACGCACACATTAACGAGTCTACCAGATAATATATCAAGAGTTAGATAATGCCTGTATGCTAATTCTATTGAGCATTACAGTATTAAAGTGTGTAGGAAAGTTGAACATTTTCACGATTATAATTTGGAAGATATTGGCATTTTAAGACGGCAGACAAAAGTGATTTTCTCGCCACCTGAGAAGCACTTTTATAACACCACATTCTACGCTACGGCTGACACGTGTATTGCAACCGTGATACTACATATTGCATTTGGTGATACAACGCTACATTCTACTATGGAACAATATAATATGGCAGTTCTTTCAACTATGATTATAACAGAAGTGGAGATGGAATACTAAATCTTTAATGCAATTGGGACATATATCAATGGAGTGAAATAGCAGCATGGAACTTCGCTAATCATCTTTCTACAAAAGCGAGCATGTAGTGAACATCCAACTACACTCATGCATCGTAATCCAACGCTGAATTATATCAAATGGCAGTGGAAATATTTTCATACTCCACGATTATGAATATTTCTGCGGAAATAATTGCAATAAGTTTCATGGCGAATTTCTACCAGAACTTCAGGGAACTATCAAGAGAGTCCAGGGTAGACCCGGCTCACAAAGAAGAGTTTTGCCAGAAGGATGTCTATCGTCTACACGGAGCAGTGCAATTTCCGGAGGAGGAAGCAGTTCTATTCTCCGAGGGCGCTGGTTCCAGGTTCGAGGTCGGAGCACATCTTTACGTTGGTGAAATGGAACTAACAGCAGTTTTCTTTGGAAGATTTTCCTCTAGAACTTCAATCAACAGATAAGATAGTCGTGAACGTTTCTTGTTTTATTTGAGCCATTTAGCGATATCTGAGCAACCATCTTTACCATATTTTCTGTCCCATATATTTTGCCCCATATTCTTGCTTGATATTTCTGTACTCAGTACACTTTGATGAGTTATGCCTTTTTCTACGATTTATTAAGACATTGTTATGTCATTGGCATATTTAAATAATTTTGGATCAGTTGAGACTGATATGATATTCTTTCAGTAATTTGCATATTTTTGTAGTCACGATTTGACTGTAAAGTTAACGATTTTCTATGGCAGACTTGAATTCAGACAGCGTGTCACTTTATTAAAGTAATTCTTTTCAGTAAATTACTTTGACCAATTTTCTGTCATCCTCAAGAAAGAAGAATAATTAAAATATTTTAGAGCGTTAAAATCTATTACTGTATCGACGATCTTGGAAATACTAGTCGTTTTATGAACATGATTGCAACATAGACATTTATCGTCAGTTATGAAATACCATTGCATTATAGACAATTTTATGAAATATGAACTTTGATTACGATTTATTGAGTACACTATAGTAATGAACATTTGATAGGAGTTTTTCTCAATTCTAGATTGGAACAATAATGTTTGCATTCCAAAGTCTAATTGTATTCTATTCGATTATTTATGCAGTTTAGATGAACTTTGAAGATAGTATTTTTATACTACGATACTTTGAAGATATTAATCTCTATTTTGATAGACCAGGGAGGCGTGTCTAATCGTATTTGCTATTAAATTTATTTGTGATTGGCAAATTTTTACTTCATATCGATTCATGAATGAAACCCACGAAGGTTAAATATAATAACAGTTTTGACACAATTAATGAATATAAGAATTTTTAAAGAGGAACTATGGATGTATAATCGTTAGTTCAGTGGACGTGTAAAAGTCGCTGATGAATAATGCCCTTGAATAAGTGAAGGAGATTCCCACAGTAATATTAATGAAGTTAATGAATTTGTAAGTGGAGGTTTTGTATGTATTGTGGAAGATTTTGATGCCATATATATGGACATATATGATGAATTCTGGGCCTATTTTGTGCAATTTTGTGCGTTTTGGAGCGAGGTATTTTTCCGCTGAGAGTATTGTCCATGTCCTTTGAAAATTAATCATGTGAAGTTACTGTTAAAATTAACAAGAGTGTTTAAATAATTTGAGATAACGATTTTGAATGGAGGTTACCGTCACAAATAATAATAATAATTATTAAACCTTATTAAACCTGAATATAACATTTAAATATAACTAACCTTCATTGGTCGATTATATCAACACGATTTGAGTAATTATCAACCGGATAAACGTGTGGTTAATGTATTTCTAAAATAAATAATATAAATATTGTAAATAATTATGTAAATATCTTTAATAATAATTGGAAATGAAAGGGGATTAATAGAGGCCTGTATAAATTTTTCAATTGTCGTTTGACAATATTATAAACAATTTAAATTGTTATAAATAATTAACGAGCATTTTGTTATAAACATTTAGCGTTTTGTTATTATACTCTAAACAACGCTAGTAAAAAAATGGATTATGCCATTAATCAAGGTTTGGGATTATTAGAGTAATCCAGTGATATTTGAATAGAGCATTTAAAAGATTTGCGTGATAATATTTGAGTTGAGTTGAGGACATTTAAAGTGTTTTGAAAAGGAGCTAGGCTCTGATGTAACTAGCACATGCTAACGCTGGCTGGACAGGTGGGTCCACTTGACGATGCAAGCATGCGACTTGGTGCAGGTGGCCTGACAACTGTATGATAGAGGCCAAGGTCGTCTACATAGCAGGCTTGCAGTTATAAATAAAATGTGATGTTTATGAAAGAGGGAAAACAATTGCTATATGTCTCGTCCCAACTCCCTTATCCATTCCAAGTGTATTATTATTACGCTCATTTGAGCTAGAAAGCTGAAATTTTGTATGCAAAGTCTACAAGTCCTACAGGAGGACATGATTATATTGACAATGGCTTCTGATTGCCACGTAATTTTGTTGTTATATTTTTGTTATATTATTCCTTTATGTTAAATAAATTATTGTACAGTTTAAAGTTTCTTGTTTCCGTCTTGGTTCATTTTAAATATCATGGTGGAGGTTATTGTGAGGGCATACTTTTAAGTGATCCAGTTGGCAACCCAGACCCGAGATTAATTTGAATAGGTAAGTAAAAGGTAAGTATGAACCCCCGTATATTTTGGTGTGTTCCACAATAATTTCTTGTTAACTGCTGTGCTCTAATCTCGGTAGTATCTGTCAGTGCCATTTTCATTGATGTAGCTGTGCCGGTGCGTTTAATTATTGGCAATCCGATTGAGGGGGCGGATATCTGACAGCCTACTATCCGGATTATCGGGGACATTACCAACCCCGGCTTTGAGTCATGTTTTAAGTGATACTTGCAAAATGTCGTTTTCACATTATTTTGCAGACGATTTCGAGCGGACATCAAATCGACGTTGAAAAGTTTCGAGCTTACGCCATAGCAACTGCCAGTCACTACTTCAAAGAATACCCCTGGTGCAACATGCCAACAGCAGTCCATAGATTGTTGATCCACACACCATGCATTATTTCTTCGGCTATTATACCCATCGGTCAACTGTCGAAGGATGCTCAAGTATCAACCAATAAGTTGATCAACAAAAAGGCCTATCGCCTGAGTTTTTCTGGAATGTTTTCCAGAGTTAAGACTATGGAAGACGTGTTCAGGAAATTGTTGGCAACCACAGACCCCTATATTTCTTCTCCACGCAAATCATCACCAAAGAAACTGAAGTGTTTGTCACCAGAAGTCGTTGCCCTCTTGGTTCCTTTGGTGGAAGATTATGAAGATTCCGATGCAGATGATGAGGAGAAAGTCTTTGAAGATGATGATGATGATGATGATTCAGTTGAAGAAGCAGAGGAAGAAAAAAGGCGTTGAAAGATGAAAAGGAAGAAGAAAACGACAACTTCTAATTATTAGTTACAGACAATTTACTAAATGTTATGGTGTTTGAAGCCATTTTCAGGGTTGCCTTAGTAAACAAAAGTTTGATGTTCTTCGGTCAGTCAACACGATTGTACGCAAATGAGATGGGTTATGCTCATGTTAATTTTTAAAGGATTAGGGAATAACCCATCATATTTGGGTACAATCGTGTTGACTGACAGAAAAGCATCAAACTTTAATTTACTAAATTCATAATTATTGTTATTGATATGAAATTATTTTTTGGAACCTCTTACAGCATCTGCTATTCTCTATTTGATCCTTTCTCGACTTTTAATTTTTTTAGCTTATGTTTTTAACCATTAACTACAACAACCCCTACATATTGATTTTTATATAAATAAAAAAAATTGATCAACTTTTGTCCGACATCTTGAATCCACCATTTTGTTTTTAAAATTTTTTGAACTTATAATGTTCATCATCAACCTCCATAATTCCCCCCAAAAATATGTTTATATGAAATTATCAATATTTGACCGCCATTTTTTTTCACTTTTTGAGATCATATTCTTAATCGGCAACTTCGATAACCTTTATATACTAACTTCGGTACAAATTGAACAACTACTTATATTTTGGCCACGTTTTCAAGATTCTGGACCACTGTGCGCCGGCTTTACTTCCCCTCCGAAAGAAGGCAACTGAGGGATTTTTAACTCTCTTAAAAAATCCGACGGCTTTGGCCGGGTTTGAACCCGCTCTCTTGGGCATAGAAACTCAGCAGGCTACCGTCTACGCCACCGAAGCCGCCCCCAGATGAGGTGTATTGGGTCTGTAATGGCTTTTGACTGGAGAGATTGGCGTTAACGTTGGTAAGTAAGTAGAAGATCCCTTCAAATAAAACTAGGCTACACATTATTTAAGTTTTGCAAAGGATTGTGGGTGCTACAAAGTACTACAAATAATGCCAGGTAAGCGATTGAAGCTGTAGTCTCAGTAAAATATAATATCGGATGGCCTCGTCTGCTGGGTGCAAGCTTTGTGATTGACGCCCAGAGGGCAGCTTGCATGTTGAATGTTGTTGTTCCTTGGAGCGCTATGAAAGTCAAGGAGGTTAGATATCTAACCTCCTTGACACTATAGCGCTTTTTAGTAGAGAATGGAGGAAAATCCCGAGATTAATTTTGCCATTATGAACACGGTGGGTAGATTATTGGCTGAGGAATAACCTAACCACCAAGGGAAGATGATTAAGAAAAGGAGGTGGGTTTCGGACTGGAGAAAAAGGATAGAAAAATAGGATGAGAGTCCCACAAAAGTTATGACTTTAACTTTAATTGAACTTAGAGGCGGTTGCCACTGCAAATCAGCTCTCCGATACCTAAAGTGAGTAGGGACCTGGTCGAAGCTGACGGGAACCGCAGCTAAGACTTGGGCGGTTTGCCAGAGAAAGGCTTTAGTATATTTCCTCCCAAGCATGCATAAGACTACTATAGGGAAGGGTGATAGTCTGGCAAGACAAATAGTAACAGATTTATTCTGTGTTAACGAGAGCATGAACTGAGGAAGAGTTAGGAAGGCCAGGATCTTGCCTAACCGTTGTACTAGAAAAATGAGAAAGCGAAAAGAAACGCTTAATTTATTTAACAATTCAAAGGAAGTTGATAACTTTAACAAATATATATTTTCAATTTGGTTAACAATTTTTGGGTCACAGACCTCAGAAAACATTAAACGTTTGCTCCAGGCAATTGACAATTTATGAGGTTTCAAACCTTATATATGTTCTAAAATCTTTATAAGATTTAAAAAAGACAAATGAAGTAATTAAAGTTTAAACATTAAATTGGTACAAGGAGTGTACTATAAGAAATCTCTGAGAGAATATTCTAGAGAGAGTGACAACTTCGAAAATAACAAAAAGAAAAACATGAAGAATAAGATAGAAGTTCCTACAACTTCTTATATTTAAGCTGAATTACTTTATAACAATTATACAAAAGAGAGCAGGTCACTTACGGTGAAACCTGAAGAGAAAGTCAAAAGGAAGGTTCTAGACTTCCTATGTTCAAGTAGGAATCACAAGCCAAATGGGGCAGTTTCCAATTCGTGAGACCTAGAAATAACTCACTCAAGAGTTAAAAGAATTGTTTTCCCTGATTATGGCGACGAAACAATGTAAGTTTGAACCGTGTATAAAACACGTAGTTATACAGAAATTAATTAATGATAAACAAGCAAAATGGAAGGGCACTTCGTAGAGTGACACCTTATAGAAAAGTTACAATTTTATTAATATGGTTTGTTAGTAGAAGGTTGAGGAAAGATCGTTGGGATTTAGGATCAATGTTCATGGCCTTATTTAATGTAAACGGACGATCGCGACGCGGTAGAAAAGTGGAACAAGCACTAGTTATCACTATAGTCTTTTAAATAGAGGAAAAGTTCACTGTAGAGACACGAAAGTTTATGGGAAAGAAAGTTATTGCAATGATGAAAATAACTGGTTGCACTAGGTAGGCGAGAGTCTATTTCTTGAGAAAGTTGTGAATTACAATTAAATGCGCCATAGAACATTCCAACGGTGAAAGAAAGTTCGCTATTGCAGTAATTTATAAGGAAGATTCCTCATTTTAAATAGTATTCTCACAAGTGAGTGAAAAATACATGACGGCAAGACTCGCAGATAGAGTACAGGATCTGGAAGGTTCCAGAACGATCTTTATAGAAGAATGGGGTCAAAGTTAATCCAGCGGAGGAACTAGCTTGGTAATTTATAGACAGCGGGTATTAGATAATATCCCACGTGGTGAGAAGATTTCTCATTTAACAAGCATAAGAAATGCTGCTTTTCACCAAGATTGGCTTAATTAGACAAAAGCCCAACATGGAAAATCCCGCGAAGGATGATTATTTCAACAAATAAGAAATTTCACACTGCCTATAAAAGATCGTTAAAAGCATGTAGACGTTAACATCATGAAGATGAGGTTAAAACTTGAAGTTTGTACTTAACTTTTCTGCATGGCGAAAGTGAGGTTCTCCTTGATGGTTAAAGTTACCACATGGCGTGGAATCTAAAAAAATGCCTCGTTAGGTCAGGAGGCTAGCTCTAGTTGAGCCTTAACTGAGTCGACGGCCGGCGCACAAGTGAGACCCACTCAGCGGAGCACAGAGAGTCCAAGGAAGGGAAAGGAGTGGGGGTAGGAGACAAAAGGAATACATATCAGCATAACCAACATAAGAAATTAAATTCTCTTGAGGAGATGGTCTTCAAAGAGTTGATAGCAGGCGATACTAGCACAGCATGGTGAGTGAAAAAGTAGACGAAGTTCTCTTGCTCATGGAGATAAATGCTGACGATGGCAACGAGAACTGGTGGCCAGATGGATAAGGAAGTCCTCTTGCACCAGGAAGAATTGAAGAGCATCAGAGATACGCTGCTAGATGACGCTAGGTGGGTCATGGAAGATATATATCTAGAACAGACTCACAAAAGATATAAGCGACATGATCACCAAAGAGAAAATAGAAGATCACTGTTGGTGTTTGATGAAGAAGAAGGAATGAACATGCAAAAGCAATAAACTTTACATTCTCTCGTACCGTGTATTCCAAGAATACACCACACGGTCTACTGAATTCAAATGGGTTATTTTACATGCAAAGACCAAGTTACATGCGTGCCGTGATTTTTGTCACCTTTAAAAAAGTCACTTACCACGGCCAGGAGCGAACCTGTGAGCTTGGGGTTGGTAGTCCGACACGATGACTTCTCACCCACCGTGGCATGCATAGCGTCAGACATGTCTCTAGTGAGAAGGCGGTTGTGGATCTAAGTTAGGCACTATTCCAGCATTTGTCTGGAACAGAAGTGGGGAATGGCCCACGAATCTCCGTGTTGAACCCCCCTATGGACACTCAGAGCAAAACGTTTCTTAGCAGAACTTGGAATCGAGCCCAGGATCTTTAAGACCACACTAACACTAGTTTAAGCCATCACAATAACACAATTTATCACACACACCCGAGTACAATGGACCGCATGAGCACAATATGAACAACAGCAAAAACATCTCTCGTGTTCACCTCGTTGCGTAGCGGCTAGCATTCTTGGCTGTCACCGCAGAGGCCTGGGTTCGATTCTCGGCTCTGCCAAGAAATGTGATTCTGGTCTGAAGGGTGGAAAGGGGTACACTCAGCCTCGTCAGGCACAACTCAGTAGAGGTGGGATCAATCCATACCTCAACCTTCCCGAAAGAAGGTTTTCCGTGGTTTCCCCGCTTCTACTCCAGGCAAATACCGGGACGTTCATTAACCTAAGACCATGGCCGCCTCCTGCCCATATCCTACCTCAATTACAAATACACACACTCGTACAGTCATCACAGTGGCACAGGTTATCAGACAAATACTACACCAACCAACTACATTGGGCCACTTGACTACGATGTCGCAATCCCCCTGAAAGAATCAACAACATGAACAAAACGTAGTTCGGTGAAGAATTATACAGCCTATTTTCATATATCCTACTTATGTTAATTGCCTATATCAACATAGAACATGTCAGTTTGATTCTTGTAATAGATTCGTAGATATTGAGAACCGACTAAATATTTCGGATGGTCGCCATGTTGGATTTTTATATATGTAGGCCGTAGAGTTATGCACTATTACATGAAGATTATTGTGTAGGTGTATTAATCAAACTTCAATCGCTTGATTAGGCCACAAGAAATAGAAACAAGATTTTAAAATTTCGCACAGCCACCATCTCGTGGTTATAAAAACAATTGAAATAAATTAGATGTATGTGGATTAAAATTTATATAAGCACTTATCGAAAAAATTTAACTGCGCTCGGATGGTTAAATTGCATGACACCTGCATTTAAATATTTAAAATTTCGCGTCGCCGCCATGTTGGATTTGAGCTCACCAGGTTATTGAAAATCCCGTGGATGGACTTATGGTCGTAGCCTTTATCTACATAAAATATTTCAGTTTGATTGCTGTCATGGATTAGTAAATATTGAGTACTGTCTAAATATTTCGGATGGTCGCCATGTTGGATTTTCATATATGTAGTCAATAGAGTTATGTACTATAAGATGACGATTATTACGTAGGTTCATTATTCAAACGTTGACTTCGATCGCACGATCAGGACACACGAAATAAGAACTTGATTTTAGAATTTTTCACAGCCGCCATCTTGAGGTTATCTAAACAATTGAACTCAATTAGATGTCAGTGCATTACAATGTGTATAAACATGATTGATTGTACTCAAATGGTTAAATCGCAAGAAAAGTATTAAAATATTTCACCTTCGCTTGGCCGCCATGTTTCTTTTGTAGTTAACATGGTTTTGGATGGCAGATAGCTGAAGGTCTAGTAGTACCGTTTACCACCGTACAAAATTTCAGAGTGATATCCGAAATAGTTTCGGAGATATAGAATGCCGGTGAAATACGTATTTCGCACAGCCACCATGTTGGATTGGTGAGACGTAATAAAATTTGATGGCATGGTCGGGGTCTGCCGAAATAATAATAATATGACCTTACCGAGTTTCATTGAAATCGCTCCAGCCATGTATAAATTATTAGGGGGGCTCACATACGTATGCACACACATACACACACACACACACGGACAAAAGGTCTTCTCAAAGACTAATTTTAGCCTGGTTTCGATTTTTGCAAAAAATTAAAGTAGACTTATGAGATCTACACAGGGCGAATATTGTGTGTCTGTCTGTGTGTCTGTATGTCTGTGTGTCTGTGTGTGAGTGTGTGTGTGTGTGTGTGTGAGTGTGTGTACTCTGAATGTCTGTCCCCCCCCCCCTATCAATTCGAACACGGTGAAACTGAATTGAACGATATTTGGTACAAAGGTAGAACTAGCAAGGGGCACCTCAGTGCCATGTTTTATATCGCCGCCATCTTGACGGAAACGTAATGGCGGCCAACCAAATGTTCAAAGCTTAAATCAAATAACGACTAACCTAGTCATCCGATCTCAATCAAATTTTGCAACAACATATATTTATAGGGCGAGCGTTTTTTGACTAAGCTACAAGGTCACCAGCCCTATAGTTTGCAGATGGCGACCATGTATGTGTGCAAAGGGATTCCCCCTATCAATTCAAACACGGTGAAACCGAATTGAACGAAATTTGGTACAGAGGTAGCAGTAGCAAAAGACACCTCAGTGTCATGTTTTATATTGCCGCCATCTTGACGAAAACGTAATGGCGGCCACCCAAATGTTAAAAGCTTAAATCAAATTACGACCAACCTAATCAACTGATCTCTACTAAATTTTGCAACATTATACCTCTATGTATGAAGAATCTTTTGCCCAAACTACAAGGTCATCAGCCCAATACTTTGCAGATCGCGGCCATGAAGGTGTGAAATTCGATTCCTCCTATGTATTCAAACATGGTGAAACCGAATTGAACAAAATTTGGTACAGAGGTAACACTAGCAAAGGGCACCTCAGTGTCATGTTTTTATTGCCGCCATCTTGACGAAAACGTAATGGCGGCCACCCAAATGTTAATAGCTTAAATCAAATCATGACCAACCTCATCATCTGATCTCTACTAAATTTTTCAACAACATACCTTCGAGTAGGAATCATATTTTAACCAAACTAAAAGATCATCAGCTCAATAGTTTGCATATGGCGGCCATATATGTGTGAAAATAGATTACCCCTATCAATTCAAACACGGTAAAACCGAATTGAACGAAATTTGGTACAGAGATAGCACTAGCAAAGAGCACCTCAGTGTAATGTTTTACCGTATATCGCCGCCATATTGACGGAATCGTATTGGCGGCCATCCAAATGTTCAATGCTTAAATCAAATAACGACTAACTTAATCATCCGATCTCTACCAAATTTTGCAACAACATATATTCATATGTTGGACGTCTTTCGACTAAACTACAAGGGTATCAGCCCAATAGATTACAGACGGCGGCCATGTATGTGTACAAATTGATTCCCCCTATCTATTGAAACACGGTGAACCCGAATTGAACAAAATTAGGTACAGAGGTAACACTAGCAAAGGGCACCTCAGTGTCACGTTTTATATTGCCGCCATCTTGACGGAAACGTAATGGTGGCATCCAAATATAAAAAGCTTAAATCAAATTACGACCAGCCTAATCATCTGATCTCTACCTAATTTTGCAACAGCATACCTTTATGTGAGAAGCGTTCTTTGACCAAGTTACAAGACAATCAGTCCAATAGTTTGCATATGGCAGCCATATATGTGTGCAAATCTATTCCCCCTATCAATTCAAAGACGGTAAAACCGAATTGGAAGAAATTTGGCACAGAGGTAGCACTAGCAATGGGCACCTCATATTCATGTTTAATAACCATATAGCACGTTGTATTTCAACAAGCTACTACAACCAATATTCAATTATACTCCTTGGAAAGGACAAAGAGTTATAACAATACCCATGCATTTAGGAGAAAGTAGGCTATATGTTCTTAACTGAACATCTTATTTCATAAATGAATATAGGCTAAAAATTCTCACGTGTGCAAATTTAACTTCCGTTTACGAAAGAGATCGGTCTCCTCAACATCATACAGACAGATGACCTTGCTGTACCACAGCACTTAAAGTTCTCCCCAACCTCAATGGAGACATGAGCGTTCCAACACGTCCTGTGGCGCTCACGATATGAATTATTTAATTTGCGGAACTACTTAAAACAGTTGAGTGCTTCTTTCTAGAGCAAACACGATAAAAATAACAATGGCTGAGTGAAATGGATGGCTTGGCTGACTCTCGTCAAATATCTCCTCAGCAGAACAACTTTTCTGCGAATATAAATGTGACGTCTCCCAAGATATTTGCTGGTTGGAATAAAGGAAATTATTAATTCGCCACGAAGCCGCACAGACAATTATTGCATGTTATTAATGGCAGCGCCTGATGAGGAGTTGCAATACATCGCAGGAGCTGAGTGAATGGTTCTGGAGTAATGTTGCAGTGAAGTTCTTCTCTACAGGACGGAACCACACAGGCGCCGTGAGGCAGGTGGGCCACCGCTAGCAACAGCGTAGTGCCCAACTAGTTCATGATGATGATGATGATAATTGATGTTTTAAGGGGCCTAACATCTAGGTTACCGGCCCATAATGGTGTGGGTGATAGTGATACAAATAATATCGTATGGCCTTGGGTGCCAGGTGCAAGCTTTGTTATTTGACACCCAGAGGGCAGCTTGCATGTCGAATTTTATCGTTCCTTGGAACGCTATGAAAGTCAAGGAGGTTGGATATCTAAGCTCCTTGACATTATAGCGCTTTCTAGTGGAGAAAGGAGGAACTTTTGTTGGCGAAAATCCCGAGTATAATTTTTCCATTATGAACACGGCCTACTGAATTCAAATGGGTTCTTTAACATGCCAACAACGGTTGACATGGTGCCGTGATTTTTGTTGCCTTTCAAAACTCACTTACCACGGCCAGGAGCGAACCTGCAAGCTTGGTGGTTGGTAGTCCGTCACGATAACCACTCACCCACCGTGGTAAGCATGTTGATGATAATTGCTGTTTCAAGGGGCTTAACATCTAGGTTATCGGCCACTTAAGGAAGTAGGTGAATTTTGTTACTTAGGAAGCAAAATAACCGGTGATGGATGAAGCAAAGAGGATATAAAAAGTAGGTTAGCACAGGCAAGGAAAGCATTTCTACAGAAAAGGAATCTGTTGACATCGAATATATAGATTCAGGTATTAGGAAGTCATTTTTGAAAGCCTTTGTGGAGCGTGGCGCTCTATGGAAGTGAAACTTGGACTATTGGTGCAGCAAAAAATCGGAGAATTAAAGCGTTTGAAATGTGGTGTTACAGGAGAATGATGAAGATCAGATGGGTAGATAGAGTTACGAATGGAGACGTATTATGACGAGTGGGAGAGGAGAGATGTTTCTGGCGACTGCTAATGAAGAGAAGACATAGGTTGGTAGGACACCTACTAAGACACCCAGGAATAGAAGGAAAGCTCGAGGATAAGAACAGTAAGGGTAGGCCAAGGCTAGAATATGTTAAACAGGATACCTCGTGTGGTAGCTAGCCTATGTAGATATGAAACAACTAGCTCAGGACGGTGAAGCATGGATGGCTGCATCAAACCAGTCGAAAGTCTGAAGACTCAAACAACAACATGATGTGAAACATTAGAATGTCATATACATTATATCGAAAACTAACTACACACTTACATACTACGAGGGCTGATCAAAAAGTAAGTTGCATTTCCCAGTTATGGCCATTTATTTCACCAACTATACAACAGCAACACAATACAATGAAACGTCGCTTTTCCATATAGTTTCCAAGAACACCAAACATTTCTGCGAACGCACAACCAACTTGTCGATGCTGGATGCATAGAAAGTTCCTCCAGTGTTCTGCAATCACACGGAAACAACGGCCTTCACCTCCTCATCGGTCTGGAAACGTCGACCACCGAGCTCCGTTTTGTGCTTACCGAACAGATGAAAGTCACATGGCGCTAGGTCGGGACTGTAGGGTGGGTATTGACAGACCTCCCACTTGAAACGCTGCAGCAGTTCGCTCGTTTGGCGGGCCTTGTGAGGTGTTGCGTTATCGTGCAACAAAATCACACCGGCGCTCAATTTCCCCCGGCGCTTCTCTTTAATCGCTTTACGCAACCGGTGCAACGCTTGACAATACGATGCCGCGTTGATCGTCGTTCCTTTCGGCATGAATTCCACGTGCAGCGTCGCGATTTCTCTCAGGTGAATGCGCCGGTTCTGTTTAATGATC
Organism: Meconema thalassinum; assembly: GCA_946902985.2. Taxonomy (NCBI): domain Eukaryota; kingdom Metazoa; phylum Arthropoda; class Insecta; order Orthoptera; family Tettigoniidae; genus Meconema; species Meconema thalassinum. The sequence continues at coordinate 303,255,904 of OX336396.1, read as the reverse complement.
GCATTCACATTGTTGACATTTGCACGCGTCCTGGACGTTGCGGGCCTGCCCTCGCGATATTCGTCCCTGATATCCGTGCGTCCAGCTTCGAATTGCTGACATCACTTTACGATCACTTGCCGGGAAATGGCCCGCTCCCCATTCGCAGCACTAATTTCACGATGAATGCCCGTGCAATTCTTCCTTTTGACCCATAGGAATTGGATTGTCGCACGCACCTCATATTTGGAGTGAACGTCCAGTCGACGCGCCATTGCACTTGGCCGCTATTCACACCATACACGACGAGACACAACAGCGACCTGCCTAACAGATGTGTGGGCACAATCTGTCCCTTTCTCCGCTGTGCCCATGTTTGCGACACACAGTGCGCTGCTGCAGCGTGTTAGTGCAACTAACTTTTTGATCCACCTTCGTAGAAGAAGAAATGGAAAACAAACGAGAATTAGGACAGGAGGAACAGAAATGAATGCCCTGAATCCTCGAAGAATGAAGATTGAGGGACTTGAAAGGACGGAGAGACATGAAAGGTAGTTAGGAAAGGGAAAGAGGATAGGGCCTTCACCAGAGGCAATGGAAAAAAGGGGGGGGGGGGAAACTGGACCAAGCTCAGGAATTCCTCGGGGTCGCCAACTCCCGAAATCACCATCTGGAGCCCTTGAGGGTGTAACCCTATCGAGGGTGCACAATAAGTGGTGGGGCTACACACACCCGGCCTCCTTGAGGGCCTTGAGCAGTAGGCAGGAGATATGAAGAGAACAGAAGAAGGCTGACCCCTCGAAGAAGGAGGGATCAGGAAAGTTGAGACAAGGGCCCATTAAGGCGGGAAAGTGAGAGACTCCCCAGGCCTCGGATACCCTAATACCGTCAGGGTCGAAAAAGAAGAAGAGTTGACCAAGGGTGGTCGATAGGAAAGAAGACGGAGAGGAGCCCGGCACAAGTAATTGGAAGTAATGCCGAACTCAGCTGGGGTCCCGTGGTCGCCATACCACGTTCCACTAGTCGTGAGCCCCTGGGGGACCAACTAGTTCAATACATTTATACTTTTTAACGTATTTATTAACCACCATTACTTACATGAATTTCAGAGTAGTTACTGGAAATGCTGTCCTTCATTTTCTAAACACACGTTGCATCAACGTAGGAAGTTTTGGTACACTCGCTATAATATTCATCCTCACTGATATTTCGTTCCCGAGAGGCTCCAAAGCACGCGGATTGTTTCGGTATAACTTTCGATTGAGATTCCTCCACAAGAAATTTCGTAGATAGCCGAGGCTAACTAAATAATGCTCACGCAAAGCATGACACAAAAAAAAGTTCCATGTGTTGCCACGAGGAAAAAATATGGCGCTGTAAGCAATGTTAGGGGCCACAGTAAAGAATGCAGGAAAGATCAAACACATGATAACGGTGGATCTGGGAGGTTTATTAGTATTTATGTTTACAGACACTGTTCAATATGGCCTCCGGACTCAGCAATATGTTGCATCCGTAACACGACACGGTCGACAGATGCCCGCAGCATATCGGGTGAAATCGGAGCGACATTTTGTCGCATGCTAGCCTTTAGATCTGGCAGAGACCAGACGTGTCCTTGATAGACACGATCTTTCAAATATCCCCGAAACCAGAATTCACATGGAGTTAGGTCGGGGGACTTCGAAGGCCACGCATCGGGAAAATACCGCGAGATATTGCGTTACTGAAGGTGTCTCGAAGAAATTCTTTAGCATATCTAGGAAATTTCAGACTCCTACGACCATTATAGCGCGTGCAGTATCGCGCTGAATGCCATAACTTTAATTGTGGAGACCCGGTATTTCTCTATTCACTCCCAACGTCCTGATCTTCTTGTGGGCAATGCTATAGTCTGTTGGTTGGTTGGTTCCTCAGTTTAGAGGCTGCGACATGCGGTCATGTAGCCCCGTGAACTGTGGGTGTCTGTAAAATCTGTCTGATAAACGGTGTTAGTTGTGATGGCTCTATTAGTGTGTGCTTTCTGTAATTCAGGTAAGGACTGCAGACGATATTTCAAGTAGGCCTATTTCCTACGTTTTCTACCAAATTATATCGTGAACGACACCTAGCTGCGAACTTGGTTACTATATGCCACCGAAAACGGCACCTGGCTACGAACGTTGGAAGTTAATAGAGCGTTCATCAAATCTAACCTGCAAATTTAGCTTCACACAATTTTAGTTAGCAGAAGGATCTTTTTCATGCCATAAATCTATGACATGTTCCCGCCGGATTAACTTCCCCTCCGTTGGAAGGCATTCTTAGGGATCTTTAACCTTTCGAAAAATCCGATGACTTCGGCCGGGTTTGAACCCGTGATCTTGGGCACAGAAACCCCCGAAGCCGCCATATCCTGTAGGCTATAGCAATCATGCACATGACGACCACATATTTGCCCCGTTCTGTGAATCCACTATTATCACGACTCGCAGAACCGAACCTAGGGAGGAACGAGGCAAATAAAGCAGAAACAATTAGGTTACCCGGGCCCGAACAACTGTCCCGTCATGTTTTATTCAGTGCCTCATACAGGCTCTGTTGAATCTAACGGCATGGCAAGACAGAATGGAAGAAAAAGGAAATTCATTTGGAAATGTTGAACACATTTAATATTGATGTACGCCGGAGAATGGGAGTTGAGGGAGACGGGAAACCAAACTCTGCTCTGAGATATCTCTTAATTGGATTAATGTATTAACACGGCGCAAGAGACTAGGGATTTATTCTAAATAATTTATGCGCAAGTCAAGACTGATTCTTATCTTTCAGTTCAGAAACTGAAGGAGATTTATAGTTCTCTAACTCTTCTTTCTTCCAACCTCATCTGGCAGCCTGAATAAAATGAGGTTCTGTCTTTTACTTTAAGGACATTAGAGAGCAGACGTTTTACACAGTGGTTGTTTCTTTACGAGGCGAAACGCCGAGATCATCTGCTCCTATGATGTGGTCAACTACTATTACTCTTAACACAAAAACGAATAACCTACAGATAATAGAAGCTACAAGCTTAAAGAAAACAAGTAGTTTTATTAAGATCTAAATAACCCATTTTAATATATCCCACTGGTCTTTTCCAAGGGTTAAAATTATCCTGCCTATGAAAAGATTTTCCATGTCTTATACAAGTTTTTCGTTCACAACCTAAGTCCTCAACGACACCATTATGTTATGTGCTGGAATATACGGCTTTCAATATCGGTGATTAAGTCAAATGCACGGCTTCTATTAATAACAAAAATTAAGCTACATCATTTTTTCCATAAGATAAGGATTGTAATCAGAGCCCAGCATACCAATCATATTTTCAATCGCCTGAATATGATGCGAGAATTTTTAAAAATTAAGGGTTTAAAATTTCGAACTGATGCATATTGAATTTCTGAAAACAATCGAGCATCTATTATTCCAACGTTCGCCGCCAGGTGATGAATTCGATGCCATCTAGTAACCAAGTGCGCAAGCTAGGTGTCGTCGACAGTAGTATTTCGTAGCAAAAGTAGGAACTACTTGAAATTACTGTCTGCAGTCCTTACTTGAATTAAAACAGATAACGCACACTAATACAGTCATCACAATTAACACCGGTTATCAGACAGATTCTACACACACCCAAAGTACACGGGGCTACATGACCGCGTTGTCGCAGCTCCTAAACTAAGGAACCAACCAACCAAATTTTTTAGAATTTTCTAAAATAATATATCAGGGAAGGGAAGACACCCTAGGCCTCGGAATCCAAGGTACCCTCGGGGTCGGAAGAGAACAAGAGTACACCAAGGTCGACAGGCGAGATGAGAGGAGCTCAGCATAAGCCTGACTAAGCTGGGCTCCCGTCATCCCAGGGGTTGTGAACAATATCAGTAACCCCTGGGAGTATAACGCATCTTGGTGGGAGGATTGAGAGCGTTGACCAATTCTGAGAGAATGGACTTGTTTCTGACGCCATGCTACTTTGGAAATTCCTATAGGGGTACGCATGGCATATTATCCATTCGGATAATATTCAGTTGGTCAGTGTTTATCAATCAATTGTTTACAAGGCAGCAGTGAAAAATGCTTTCCATCCAGACTTCGTTTGCGTGTACTTCAAGCATAAGTACATGCTTCAGATGTAAACAATTCTCTATCGTCAAGATCGTCCGGTTACGTCACTCTTTGGGCAGATGACCTTGGTCTCCCATACCTTTAAACAACGAAAAGTACCTTCACAGAATGCATCACTGCTTTCTCTATGCTTCCTTCTGTCTCTGCTTGCCTTTCATGTACTTTCCCGGCACACGACTCTTCTCAACTTTGTAAGGCTCTCTGTAACCATGATTCGATTTATTTATACACGTGGACTTACAACGAAACGTCCTAAAGGTGGTTCATATACACCAGGTCATTATGTGTGTACGCGCCAGTAAACACGGCAAGCTAAGCCGGCTGTGACTAGTGCAGATCACTGCCGCGCGCACCCGGTCCAGCCGGTGGTTGGTGTGCTCCGCTGACTCATATCGTTAGTTCACACGTCTTTTGTCATTCATATGGACGTGTATCTGCAAAGCTCACACGTTAGTGTTGCACGTTTAGTGGGTATTATGATTACTGTGATTGTTGGTCATGCCTAGACACCAATTCACATTGCGCGAAGGTGTGTATACCCATAATTCGTATATGAAAAGCAGAAAATCTTGTTCTGAAACGAGACGAAATTTTTGAATCAAGTTTCCAGGAAGACCTGTGCCTAATGCCAATATAATTAGGAGGATCGCTAAACGATTCAAGGAAACAGGCTCCGTAAATATTAAAAGAGTTGACAGACATTCTTTCGTCGGAAGACGTCAGGTGAGTGTTACAAGAGAGGGAGGACATTTTCAGCATCGCCTATGAGCACTGTAAGTACACATTAGTGAACATGTTTGGTAAAAGTGTGAAAGTGGGAGCCGACCATACACAATGTCTATCTACTTGTTCAAAATATCGTGAGCCGGTAAATCACTCTAAACGTGTGGAGCGGACTGTAGTGACAAGTGTATTGCATAGAAAATGCCAGTTATTTAGGATAAAAATATCCGCTCCATGTGGGACTCGAAACCGCAACCTCATGCTTTATACGGTGTTTCTCTCATCTCTGAGCTGATATCTTAATTCTCTTTGGCGAAAGACACATTAGCATAGGGATTGTGCTAGCATGTGTTGGTTTCCCACTTCTATCTTCTGCCCTTTACGATGATATCAGTTTTACCAAACTTAACACCTGATACATGTAATTGTATTTTGCTGCTAATTATTTATGGGGGCTAGGGATATTTTTTAATCAAAATTCCCGTGTACCTGGATGTTTGATTGAATTTGTCTCATAACCAGAGTTATTGTTGTCACTATAGTAGCTGCGATTATAGTCGGAACTGGGCTAGGTCGCCCGGGATTTGGAATAAGGTAGTATTCAAAAATTTGCCTGAAGGAAATGTGGAAAAACCATATTCAAGATAGCCGCTGTCAGCGCTGGGTTTCGAACCTGCGATCTTCGGACTTGCTGCAGCTGATGAGCGATTTACCGCGCTCGGCTACGCCTAGGGTAGTTGACTTGCTGGGCTGTATGGTGTGTTAAGTTGGTAGGCTGTATGTTAAGTTGGTAGGCCGTGTTCTCAAGGTGTGACCGTGCGACCCTCGCTAATGAGCAGACCACACCTCATAAAGTGTGGCTAAGCTCAACATGGACTCAGGATTAGCTCTGGGACATCCTCACACTCAAGACTACTTCATCCTATCTGCGTCTTGTTTACTCTATTTACATTAATTTAATTAAGTAATTAGATAATAAACAAGTAGTTCCGTTACGAACTAAAGAGCCTACTTTTCTTAAAATTTAAGGTTCATGCCAATCTATATAGACCTATCTAGAATAATGACGAAATCAAGTTGGTAATACTAACATTTTTAAGTACTGCAGTGTGAAATACACCTGAAATAGTGTAGCCTAATAGAGTAACTTACTACTGTTGGCAGCCCTGGTGACTCTGAATATATTCTTAGTTCCATCTAATAAGGTATAGAATGCACATACAAAATTTGGTTGAAGTCTAATGGATAGTATGGACGTTACATGCTGTTTGATACTGGATTTATCAGTGCGCATAAAATTATGTTGGAACAATATAATGTATGTGATGCTCAGAATTAATCTGAAATATTACGATCAAGTATAGTGCCAATTTTGTATATAATCTATTTGTTAATAGGCTATAGACGTTACATGTAATTAAAAGTTGAAAATATCAGAAAGCTTGGAATCATGTTGGCAATACCGAAGTAGCCTATATTAGTTACTCCAAAATAATCTATACGTGTGCAAAGTTTAGAGCTGATGGCAGGCATACTCTCTGATATATATCGATATTAGGATTAAACAAATAGAGAGAACATTTATTAACAGTTGGCAGCCCTGCTGGTTCTTACGAATACGCATAGTAATACCTGTTATCGTACACAAAGCACATACGAAATTTGGTTGAAATCCATTTGTTAGTATAGAGGTTATAATGCATTTAAATACTGGACCTATTAGCAGGCTTAGAAGCATATTGGTAACACTGGCATGAATGGACTTGCGAAGATTAATCTGGAATGTTATTATCTACAGTATAAGTGTGCCAATTTTGGAACAATTCGTATGCATAACTTATGAGATATCCAACATAGAGCTCACATTTAAATTGTGATCTTTCAGCAGTTAGTAGAACTGACGTCAATTTCAAATATGGTCTTGAGATATTCAGGTATAGATCTTTACTCTTACCAAATTTGGTTTTGATAGCTGCAGCCGCTTAGGAGTTGATAGAGGGACACACACAGACAGACACACATTTCCGCAGATCGATCTCATAAGTTAAATTTTTCCTCATTTGCAAAATGTGAAAAGTAGGCTAATCATTTTATTATATTTATTTAATCGATTGTTCCCCTTTAGGAGAGCGATTGAACTTGAATACATGATTTTATCTCCTGGCATTTTCCCGCTTCTCATCCCAAAATCTCTTCATCCTCTCAGAATGCTCCTTCTTCCGCTCAGCTGTCCATTTTCTTCCAGGCTGTCGTGACGGTCTCTGATCAAACTTAACATTTTTGATTTTATTCCTGCACTCGGTGCGGTCCTCAAGATTTTCAATGTTGACCTGTTTTAGATCCCTCTGAACCTTTGTCAGCCACTCCGTGTTATAACGTTGAGCAATTTCATCGCCGTTCTGAAATTTTCCATCCTGTAAATGTGTGTATAAAACGGTACTCGGCGTTTTCTGATTACTTCCATTATCGTGTGGATCTTTTGGTAGAGTTCGCTTTGATGTCTCTTCATCCAAATACCGTTATTATTAACTGCCCCGTAAATCTTTCTGAGAATTTTTCTTTCCTGTTTTTCTATATCCTTAATATCATTTAATTAATTATTTATTTATTATTATACTCTTATTATATCACTTTTGCCTTTATGGACAGTGCTTGAACTTAAATATGTCATGGAGACACAATTTTCACGTATCTCCCTTCTTCCTCCTCTCGTCCCCAAATCTCTTCGTCCTTTGGCTGTTCCTGTTTCCGTTGTTCTGTCCGCAATGTTCTCTTCTTCTTTTCATTTGCTTTGAATGTTGTATTCTTAGCTTTGTTTCTGAATTCTCCTCTGTCTCCAATCATTTTCCTGTCGATCCCCACCTGCCTTGAGTCTTCCTCTATTTCATGATACCAATTACTTTTCTTGCTTGAGTTGTTTACTACATAAACAATCATCTTTGTAAGTCTGTTGTTGTTCATTCTCTGTCTGTGCCCGTAAAATGTTAGTCTGCGTTTTCTGATAATATCGATGAGTCTGTCTGTGTACTCGTATAGCTCTTTGGTAGGTATTTTCATCCATATCACTGTGTATTGCTCCTAATATTTTTCGGAGAATTTTGCATTCCATGCTTTCAGTTTCATTTATTTATTTATTTATTAGGAATTTTCCTTAATCCCAGAAATATTCTACCCCTCCACAAATTTCGGTCTTCACGTTCTTCCTCGCTTAAGCCTCTGGTAGTCATGCCAGTGCATTACAATGCGCATAAACGTTTTCTGTACCATATTTTACTGCGATTAGATAGCTAAATCGCGAGAAAAGTCTATCAAACTATTTCACATTCGCTTGGCCGCCATGTTCGTTTAGTATTTTACAGGTTTTTGGAAGTCTCATAGGTAAACTTCTAGTACCCTCTGATGTTGTGCTTGCTTGAGTCTTCAGTCTTTTGACTGGTTTGATGCAGCCCTCCATGCCTCCCTGTCATGAGCTAATCGTTTAATCTCTACATAGCTACCACATCCTACATCCGAGGCAATTTGTTTAATATATTCTAACCTTGATCTACCCCTACAGTTCTTGTCCTCAACCCTTCCGTCCATAACTAAACCTGCTATTCCCGGGTGTCTTAGTAAGTGTCCTACCAACCTATCTCTTCTCTTCATTAGCAGTCACCAGAAACAACTCTCTTCTCCCAGGGGCCGATAACCTAGATGTTAGGCCCCTTAAAACAACAATTATCATCATCATTATTATTATCTCTTCTCCCACTAGTCTCAATATCTCTTCGTTTGTAACTCTATCTACCCATCCGATCTTCATCATTCTCCTGTAACACCACATATCAAACGCTTCAATTCTCCTATATCACCGTAAAAAAATTCAGGGTGATATGAGTAATACAGGGCGCCAGGAAATGTTCACGTGAGGCTGTGAGAGGTTGCGTCATCAGTTTAGTTGGAAGCATGGTGTCCGTGATAGGGTGAAGGCCACACATGTGGGCTGTCGAAATCGTCAGTGTGTTTAGTTAGATTATTGGAAGAGTGCAACAGTATGTTATGAATGGCTGTCGTGAGTACAACGTTTACTGTTTGTTTGTTTGTTTGTTTGTTTGTTTCGATACAAGCGACAGCCGTGCTGCCAACGTAACTGGTGACGCTATCTCTCGCAGAAGCATGTAGGCACTGCGGAGAACATTCCCTGGCACCCTGTAGTTTCAGAGATATAGAAAGCCGGTGAAATATTTTGCACAGCCGCCATCTTGAGGTTATGCAGACAATTGAACTAGATTAAATGCCAGTGCATTACAATGTATTTAACAATTGCTGTACCAAGTTTCATTGCGATTTGATGGTTAAATCACGAGAAAAGTCTATTTAATAGGTTCAACTGCGCTTGGCCACAATGTTTGTTTTGTATTTAAGAGATTTTAAAAAATTCCATAGGTGACCTCCTAGTACTTCCCTTTATCAACTTAAAATTTTTCAGGGTGATATCAGTAATGGTTTCGGAGATATAGAATGACGATGAAATATTTCGCACAGCAGCCACGTTGAATTGGTGAGATGCAATAAAATTTGAAGGGCACGGTCGGCGTCGTCCGCAATAGTTCTATGAACTTACCGAGTTTCATTGAAATCGTTCCAGCGGTTTAGAAGTTATTAGGGGGGGGGCACAAACACGGAAAAAGGTGATACCATAACCCTTTTTAGCCTATTTTCAATTTTGAAAAAAATAGGCTTATGAGATCACCTTTTGTCCGTGTGGGTGTGCGTGTGTGTGTGTGAGGTGTGTGTGTGTCCCCTAATAACTTCTAAGCGGCTGGAGCGATTTCAATGAAACTCGGTAAGTTCATAGCACTATTTCGGATGACCGCGACCGTGCCCTTCAAATTTTGTTACGTCTCACCAATCCAGCATGGCGGCTGTGCGAAGTATTTCACCGGCATTCTATATCTCTGAAACTATTAGCGGTATCACCCTGAAATTGTGTACGGAGATAAAGGGCACTACTGGAAGTTCATCTATAAGTCTTTCAGAAACTGGTTAACTACAAAACGAACATGGCAAATTTGAAAATTTTAAATAGACATTTCTCGCAATTTAATGTTTCAAACGCAATGAAATCTGGTACAGGAAATGTTTATACACATTGTAATGCACTGTATCTAATTTATTTCAATTGTTTACTAACCTCAAGATGGCGGCTTTGCGAATTTTAAAATTAAGTTTTTATTTCTTGTGTCGTAATCATGCGATCGAAGTCTAAGTTTGAATAATGAACCTACGCAATAATTTTCCTTTAATGGTGCATGACTCTATGGGCTATACATTTAACAATCCAACATGGCGACCATCCGAAATATTTAGATAACAATCAAACTGAAATTTTGTATGTAGATAGAGGCAGTTAACATAACTAGGATATATGAAAATAGGCTGTATAGTTCTTCACGGAACTACTTGTTTTTTATTCATAAAATGAAAATAGGCGAAAATAAAGTTTTTGCGCGATCCTAAGTGGTCATTTCGATTGGAAAAAGAATAATAAGATAAATAAATAACACATCCTTATCTCCAAGATGGTGAGGTTGGATGAGGTCCACCTGCCGCAACAGCTGCTACTACTCGGTATTTATGTTAAGAGCCTCACTCCCTACCGTATCGGAGTTGGGATGCATGATATCGGAAATCGTTTAAAAAGCCCATACAGGAGTCGCTATCTCCTATTTTATTAACGCCTCCAGAAATGATAACATTATTTAGTTCCAGAAAGAAATACAAGCCCAAGATAAAGTGCTCTGGAAGAGGAAGGAAGGCAGTGTAATTTATTGTGCACGAATTATTAGATTATTTCCGGTGTTTTCTCTTGGAATGAGAGAGGGGAAATAAAAGTAACGGAATATTCCTTCGTGCTACTTCGTTCTCGTGTCATGAATCAAGACTTTTATTTGTTTACCTCATCCTCCTGCGAATGCGGGCGCACAGCCATTTTAAATATTTATTCTGAATGATATTATATAATTGAAATTGCATTGCGGCTCCTATCTCCGAAGGATTTCTTCTCTGCATATTATATTCTGACAGTGGTTATGCTGCACCTGACGCGTTCTAAATTTAAAGATAGAATTGTGACTCACGAAGCTATTAAAGATTGGTTGGTTCCTCTGTTTAGGGGCTGCGACAACGCGGTCATGTAGCCCTATGTACTTAGGGTGTGTGTAGAATATGTCTGATAGCCGGTGATAATTGGGATGGTTGTATTAGTGTGTGTTATCTGCTTTCAATTCAAGTAAGTACTGCAGAAAATCGATTTTCAAGTAGTTCCAACTTTTGCTACCAAACGCCACCGTCAACGACCATCTAGTTCTGAACTTGGTTACTATATACCACCGCAGTCGGCTCCTGGCAACGAACGTTGGAACCTAAGAGAGTTAGTCAAATATAACCTATGATTTAGCTTCACACCTGTGTACTGAGGGATTATTAACTCTCTTAAAGAGTCCGACGACTTCAGCCGGGTTTTATTAAAGATTACACCTATCGTACAAATACAGTTTCTCCAGAAAGTCCGTACAACCTTACACCTTTGAAGGGTTGTTGTTTAAATCTTCAGTCTTTTGACTGGTTTGTTACAGCTGTCCGTACCTCCCTGTCCTGAGTTAATTGTTTCATCTCTAAATAGTTACCACACCCTACATCCGAGGCAATCTGTTTAACATATTCTAACATTGGTCTACCCCTACAGTTCTTGTCCTCAACTCTTCCTTCCGTAACTAAGTTTGCTATTCCTGGGTGTCTTAGTATGTGTCCTACCAACCTATCTCTTCCCTTCATTAGCAGTCACCAGAAATAGGGATCTCTGTTTCGCGGCCTATAAGACCGCGAAACAGGGATTCCTATTTCAACGCCGGTTCTGAAAGTCTAAAAATTTTTACTTAGTCACCAGAAACATCTCTCCTCTCCCACTCGTCTTAATGCCTCTTTATTTTTAACCCTATCTACCCATCTGATCTTCATCATTCTCCTGTAACACCACATTTCAAATGCCTCTATTATCCTCTCTTTAGCTGCGCCAACAGTCCAAGTTTCACTTCCATAAAGCGCCACGCTCCAGACAAAGGTTTTAAAAAAATACTTTCTAATACGTTTCCTAAATCTATGATATCAACAGATTTCTTTTCTGTAGAAATGCTTTCCTTGCCTGAACCAACCAACTTTTTATATCTTCTTTGCTTCGTCCATCACTGGTTATTTTGCTTCTAAGTAGCAGAAGTCTCCTACTTCCTTTAGCTTTCCACCTGCCAATTTGGCATCAATAGGGATTTCTGATTTCGTTCTGCTGCATTCCAATATTTTTGTTTTAAATTTGTTGATTTTCATCATGATTCTTTCCTAAAGACGAACTCCATCCCATTTCAAAACTCATTCAAATCCTTTGGAGTGTCGGCTAAGATGACAATGTCACCAGTGTTGACATTATTTTGCTTTGCATCTTTACTTCTATATAATTTTTCTCTAATTTCCTTCATGGCTTGTTCAATGTATAGATCTAAAGTATGGGTGATAAACTGGAGCATTGTCTTACACCAGCTTCTCTCTCATGTCCTTCAGCTCGAATAACTGCCGTCCGGTTCCTGTATAGAATGCAGATCCTCATCCTATCCCTGTACTTTTTCCAATACTTTTCAAAACGTCAAACAACATATTCCAATCAACGTTATCGAAAGCTTTTACTAAGTCAACAAATGCCGTAAACGTTCTCTTATCTTTCCTTATTCTGCCATCAAAGATCAGCCTAAGACTTAGTACAGCTTCCCTTGTTCCTACGTTTCTCCTGAAACCAATTTTGTCTTCAGCCATTAAGTTTATTAATACGTCTCTACTTAGTATAAAACGAAGTCCCCGATTCTTGGATGTCACGGGTAATCTCGAGAATCACTGGATGGATTTTGATGCGGTTTTCACCCGTCTATAAAGGATACCTCGTAGGAAGATTTCTGTTCAAAATAATTTATTTATGATCAAAGGAAGCCAAGTAGTACCGATTTCCGTGAATATGTCGAAGAAAGACAACACTTGGCGGCCGTGCTCTTCTTAAGCTATCGCTGGGCAAACCGTTAAAAATATCAATATACTATGAGTGTAAGAATTGTTCAGCATGAAGAGTTCTGCAAAAAAGTCCGCGAGAACATATATCTAGCTTCAATACATCGCCCACTATAAGTGATTTTACGTTTTCATTTCTTCCAAACATTCTCAATTCAATTGCTGAGGCGACAGTTTACGAGCTAGCACGTAATGCATTCATAACTGTCCCCGGGCGAAGCTGGGGCGGGTTGCTAGTTATTATATGAAATATATCAAAATTACTTGCATATGAGCGAGTGTGCACCCACAGACAGCTACGACCGAATCATCATTCATTATGAGCCTAAACAAATCCAGTGAGCTACCGTTTGAAATTACACGCCGTGTTTAAGTGAATTAACGTCAATAAAATATCCGAGTGTTTTATTTAAGAATATAATTATATGAGGGTATCTCATTAATTGACTCGTGATCCCAAATGAAAATGTAATGCACAGCAGTTGCTAACTAATGGATGTGCGAAGTTTTAATTAAATGAACAGTTTACATACACAGTGGCAGATTATGCTAAAACAAGGGCCATAGCTCCACATTAGCGTCAGCTATATGATGCTGTTCGACTGCTAGCATATTTCTTCGTGTACATTTTGTGATGAATTCCTTCCGACCAGTTGTTGACAGATTACGTCGGGTCGCTAATATTTGCGCACACCGATTAAATACAGGCCGGACCTGTAATCTATGTTGGTGCACATTTTATGACATTCCAACTGTCGGGAGCAAACTATGTTACGAATTATTGGAACTTGAACCCAGGACCAATAGGCTGAATGCTTGTTGATCGAAGGGCAGGCAGGCAAGCACATCAACAAATAATTGCTCTCTGTTCTACCTAACTAATATAACAGTATATTTTTGGGATATCGAAATGCATACAGACTAATCGGAAGAGCAATGAGAAGTGAGTCTTTGCCCATTATTGATGTACGCTAGTTAAAGGTGATGTGTGCACCGCTGCTTCCGTTGTCCTTTAGGCTGGAGTAACACATGCGTACAGGCATGATCTTAGCCTACTTTCGACTTTGCGAAAAATGGAAGTAGACTTATGAGATCTACACTGAGCCAAAAATTGTGTGTCGGTGTGTGTGTGAGTGTGTGTACTCTGAATTCGAACATGGTGAAACCGAATTGAACGAAATTTGGTACAGAGGTAGAACTAGCAAAGGACACCTCAGTGTCATGTTTTATATTGCCGCCATCTTGACGGAAATGTAATGGCGGCCTCCCAAATGTTCAAATCCTAAATCAAATTTCGACTAACCTAATCATCCGATCTCTACCATATTTTTCAACAACAAATAATCATATGGCGTACGTCTTTTGACAAAACTACAAGGTCATCAGCTCAATTGTTTGCAGATGGCGGCCATATATGTGTGCAAATCGATTCCCCTATCAATTCAAACACGGTAAAACCGAATTTAACGAAATTTGGTACAGAGGTAGCACTACCAAAGGGCACCTCAGTATCATGTTTTATATCGCCGCCATCTTGACGGAAACGGAATGGTGGCCACCCAAATGTTAAAATCGTAAATCAAATTACGAGTCAAGATCTATACCCGAATATCTCAACGCCGTATTTGAAAATGATGTCAGTGCTAGCAACTGCTGAAAAATCGCAATTGAAATTTGAGCTCCATGTTGGATATCTTGGAAGGTATGCATTGGAGCTAATTCAAAATTGGCACACGTATAAATAATAACATTTCAGTTTAATTTCCAGGAGGCCATACATGACAGTGTTGCCATAATGATTCTATGTCTGCTGATAGGTCCAATTTTTAAATGCCTATAACTTCTACACTATCAATTGGAATTCAACCAAACTTCATATGTGCTATGTGAACATAAACAGATATGACTGAGCGTATTGTTAGTAGCCAACTGTTAATGAATGCTCTCAATTTCTTTTATCAACATACCAATATATCAGAAAGTATGCAAGCCGACAGCTTTAAACTATGCACGTATAGACCTGACATTCTATATTAATTTGGAGTAACTAATATAAGTCAGTGCTATCAACATGATTCCAAGCCTGCTGATAGGTCCAATTTTAAAATGTATGTAACTTCTATACTAACAAATGGATTTCATTCAAAATTGGCACAACAATAGATCATATTATTTCAGATCATTTCTGACCAACACATGCATGTCATTGTTGCCAACATGATTTTACGTGCGCTGTTAGATGCAATGTCTAACTGCATGTAACGTCCATGCTATCCAATGGACTTCAACCAAATATTGTATTATGTACCTTAGGAGATGGAACTAAGAATATATTCAGTCACCAGGGCTGCCAACTGTAGTGCTCTATTAGGCTACATTATGCCAGGTACCCTGTATTTCGAACTAATTAGAAATTTCTACATCACGAACTTAATTTCGTCATTATTCTAGATAGATCCATTTAGATTAATCATTGGCATAAATCTTACATTTTAAGAAAAGTAGGCTCTTTAGTTCGTCACGGAACTTCTTGTTTTATTATTTATGGCCATTTGAATTAAGGATTGTGTAAACCTCAGTGGATATATGAATGTAAATGAATGCAAATTCTACAAATGGTTGAATAGAAACATAATTCTACATAAATATGTGATTAATCATTCAATAAACAATCCCTGAAAATGTCAGTTATGTGGCATTTAGGGGTTCATAGAAAAGTGTACCTATGTGGTGGAAAAAGTGATATTGAGAAAACAACATTTGAAAGTTGGATATGTTATTTTACCCACATTTAAGTAACTATGTATCTAGGCATGCAGCATCAGATATAAATGTATTTAAAAAATACTTGCAGTTGAGTAATTTTCTTGAGATTTTTCACAAAGTAAAAAAGAGGTCATATATTAAAAAAAAAAACATATTTCAAAATTTTGATATTTTGACCCCTAATGAGTTACCTCCCCCCTACACAATTAACGCAAAATCAGGAATATAATAGAATAATATTGGATGATTACTAATATTTATATATCTACCATTCATATAAATAATTCAGAGCCACAATAATAAAACCTTTAAAGATTAATTTTAGAATTTAATTAATGCGAAATTAAAGCGATACAGCAATATCTATTTTGCGAAATAACTTTCGCGAAATAATTCTTACAAAATCATTCAAAAATTAGTACGAAACAAGTAGTTCCGTGAAGAACTATACAGCCTATTTTCATATATCCTACTTATGTTAATTGCCACTATCAACATACACAATTTCTGTTTGATTGTTGTAATAGATTCGTAGATATTAAGAACCGACTAAATATTTCGGATGGTCGCCATGTTGGATTTTATATATGTAGGTCCTAGAGTTATGTACTGTTACATGCAGATTATTGTGAACGTGTAGTATTCAAACTTCAATCGCATAATTAGGACACAAGAAAAAACAAGGAGATTTTAAAAATTTTCACAGCTGCCATCTTGAGGTTATGGAAACAATTGAAGTAAATTAGATGCCAGTGGATTAACATTCGTATAAGGATTTACTGTACCAAGTTTCACTGCACGCGGATGGTTAAATTGCGAGAAACGTCTATGTGAATATTTATAATTCGCGTCACCGCCATGTTGGATTTGTGATCACCAGGTTATTTAAAGTCCTATAGGTGAACTTAAGTTCATAGCCCCTATGAACATTAAAAAATGCAGTTTGATTGCTAAAATAGATTCGTAGATATTAAGTATCGTCTAAATATTTCGGATGGTCGCCATGTTGGATTATTAAATGTATAGGCCATAGAGTCATGTACCATTAAAAGAAAATTATTGCGTAGGTTCATTATTCAAACTTTCACTTCGATCGCATGACTACATCACAAGAAATAGAAACTTAATTTTAAAATTCGCACTGCCGCCATCTTGAGGTTATTTAACAATTGAACTAAATTAGATACTAGTGGATTACAATGCGTATAAATATTTCCTGTACCAGATTTCAGTGCGCTTGGAACATTAAATCGCGAGAAAGGTCTATTTAAAATTTTCAAATTCGCTTGGCCGCCATGTTCGTTTTGTAGTTAACCGGTTTTTGAAAGTCTTATAGGTAGACTTCCAGTAGTGCCCTTTATCTCCGTACAAAATTTTAGGGAGATACCGCTAATAGTTTCAGAGATATAGAATGCCGGTGAAATATTTCGCACATCCGCCATCTTGTGATTATGTAAACAATTGAACGAAGTTAGATGTCGGTGCATTACAATGTATATAAATATATACTGTACCAAGTTTCATTGCGTTTGGTTGGTCAAATCGCGAGAAACGTCTATTTAAAAGTCGCAAATTCGCTTGGCCTCCATGTTGGTTTTGTAGTTACCAGGTTTTCAAAAGTCACATAAGTGAACTTATAGTAGTTCCCTCTGTCACCATAAAAAATGTCAGGGTAATATCGGTAAGAGTTTCGGAGATATTGAATGCTGGTGAAATATTTCGCACAGCCGCCATGTTGGATTGGTGAGTCGTAACAAAACTTGAAGGGCACGGTCGTGGTCGCCGGGAATAGTGCTATGAACTTTCTGAGTTTCATTGAAATCGCTCCTGCCGTTTAGATTTTATTAGGGGGGGACACACACACGAATCACACACACACACACACACACACACACACGCGCGCACACACACGGACAAAAGGTGATCTCATAAGCCTATTTTTTCAAAATTGAAAATAGGCTAAAAATCAGTGTCGTTGAGATAACAGCCATCTCAGTCGACCACACCTGGAGTAACAGTGAACACGAAACTGCGTGTAGCTCCAGTAGGAAGACAACCAGATATGTAGTAGCCTGTAATATTACAGTTTAACCACAGTTGATTTTTAGCCTATTTTCAATTTTGAAAAAAATAGGCTTATGAGATCACCTTTTGTCCGTGTGTGTGTGCGTGTGTGTGTGTGTGATTCGTGTGTGTGTCCCCCCTAATAAAATCTAAACGGCTGGAGCGATTTCAATGAAACTCGGAACGTTCATAGCACTGTTCCCGGCGACCTTGATCGTCCCCTTCGAATTTTGTTACGACTCACCAATCCAACATGGCGGCTGTGCGAAATATTTCACCAGCTTTCAATATCTCCGAAACTATTACCGATATTACCCTGACATTTTCTATGGTGATAGAGGGAACTACTATAAGTTCACTTATGTGACTTTTGAAAATCTGGTAACAACAAAACCAACATGGCGGCCAAGCGAATTTGCGACTTTTAAATAGACGTTTCTCGCGATTTGACCAACCAAACGCAATGAAACTTGGTACAGTATATGTTTATATACATTGTAATGCACCGACATCTAACTTCGTTCAATTGTTTACATAATCATAAGATGGCGGATGTGCGAAATATTTCACCGGCATTCTATATCTCTGAAACTATTACCGGTATCACCATGAAATTTTGTACGGAGATAAAGGGCACTACTGGAAGTCCATCTATAAGACTTTCAAAAACCGGTTAACTACAAAACGAACGTGGCGGCCAAGCGAATTTGAAAATTTTAAATAGACCTTTCTCGCGATTTAATGTTCCAAGCGCACTGAAACCTGGCACAGGAAATATTTATACACATTGTAATCCACTGGTATCTAATTTATTTCAATTGTTTACATAACCTCAAGATGGCGGCAGTGCGAATTTTAAAATTAAGATTTTATTTATTGTGATGTAGTCATGCGATCGAAGTGAAAGTTTGAATAATGAACCTACGCAATAATTTTCCTTTAATGGTACATGACTCTATGGCCTATACATTTAACAATCCAACATGGTGACCATCCGAAATATTTAGACGATACTGAATATATACGAATCTATTTTAGCAATCAAACTGCATTTTTTAATGTTCATAGGGGCTATGAACCTAAGTTCACCTATAGGACTTTAAATAACCTGGTGATCACAAATCCAACATGGCGGTGATGCGAATTATAAATATTCACATGGACGTTTCTCGCAATTTAACCATCCGCGTGCAGTGAAACATGGTACAGTAAATCCTTATACGAATGTTAATCCACTGGCATCTAATTTATTTCAATTGTTTCCATAACCTCAAGATGGCAGCTGTGAAAAATTTTAAAATCTCCTTGTTTTTTCTTGTGTCCTAATTATGCGATTGAAGTTTGAATACTACACGTTCACAATAATCTGCATGTAACAGTACATAACTCTAGGACCTACATATATAAATTCCAACATGGCAACCATCCGAAATATTTAGTCGGTTTTCAATATCTACGAATCTATTACAGCAATCAAACTGAAATTGTGTATGTTGATAGTGGCAATTAACATAAGTAGGATATATGAAAATAGGCTGTATAGTTCTTCACGGAACTACTTGTTTACAACCATATAATCACTCCAAATATACAAACTCCGGATATCTATCACCATTTAGCATTTCACCTAACATCATACACCGTATACTGCATTTAGCATACACCGGACATTTGCAGTACAAATACTGCAACTAAAAATTGTACTTATTATAAATAATTTCACTTGTATTTTCAAACATAGATTTTATAGCCTAAGTGTAATGGATCTGATGATGATCGCTTGACGATCGAAACTGGTCATCCTAGTGTATTTATTAAGCGCATGTATTTTATTTCAGGATTAGGGCATAACCCAGCTCTATTTGGGTTCATTGGTGTTGACCGACTGAAAAGCACTAAACTCTTGTTAATCATCAGATCTTTACATCTTTACCAAATTCGGTAAAAACATACCTTTATATGGGACGCGTCTTGCACCCAAACTACAAGGTCATCAACTGTACCATTTCATGATGGCGGCCGTGTGAATTATGCAAGTTTTATAATCCATAACTTAGGACTCACCAATTCCGATTAACGAACCGAGAATGGTTTGAACTGTTCTAAAGGACGTGGTCCGTTCGAAATTAAAAGTTTATATTAAACAAGCTTACCCGGCAGATGTTGTCCTGCCAATCACAGAAAGTGTTGTAACTTGGTTTCTTGAAGTGCATTTGGATACCCAATATTTTTTTCAATTTCTGTTAACTGCCTCTAAACTATCGTGAATTGAATTAACTAATTTAGAAACATTCGTTGGAGCGTGCACAACAACTCTCCAAAGTTTCATCGCAAACGGATAAATGGCATTTAACGCATACGGGATTTGGTATAAATGATTCGTGCGCTGTCACTCATTTGTTGAATCTACTCGTGCCCAACCAACTGTGAAATGGATTTACTAAGTTAGAAAGCTTCACGTAAGTGTACACAAAACTCATCAAAGTTTCATCGCAATCGATGAATAGTATATGAACGCATACAGGATTTTGTTGGAACGCTTCGCGCGTCGTCACTCATTTCTTACATCTACTCGTGCGCTACCAATATTGTAAAATGGATTTACTAATTTGAACACCTTCCCTGGCGTGTACACAACAACTCATCAAAGTTTCATCGGAATCCGATGAATGACATATGAACGCATAAGTGATTTTCTTTAAACGATTCGCGTGCCGTCACTTATCTGTTGAATCTACTCATGCGCTACCTATTGTAAAATAGATTTACTAAGCCTGAAACCTTCTCTGGCGTGTACTCAATGATTCACCGAGGTTTGATCGCAATCGGATGAGTGATATATGACCGCATACGGGACATTGTGGAAACGATTCGCGCGCCGTCGCTCATTTGTTGAATCTACTCGTGCGCTACTTACTAAAAATTGGATTTACTAAGCCAGAAATATTTCCTGGAGTGTACACAACAATTCACCAAAGTTTCATCGCAATCGGATAAATGGTATATGGACGCATACGGTACTTTGTTGAAATGATTCGCGTGCCGTCACACATTTGTTGAATCTACTCGTGCACTACCTATTGTAAAATGGATTCATTAAGCCAGAAACCTTCCGTAGGGTGTACACAACATCTCACCCAAGTTTCATCGTAATCGGACGAATGGTATTTGAACGCATACGGGACCTTATTGAAACGCTTCGCGCGTCGTCGCTCATTTGTTGAAT
Organism: Meconema thalassinum; assembly: GCA_946902985.2. Lineage (NCBI taxonomy): Eukaryota > Metazoa > Arthropoda > Insecta > Orthoptera > Tettigoniidae > Meconema > Meconema thalassinum. The sequence goes on along the minus strand of OX336396.1, from coordinate 303,234,912 downwards.
CTACTCGTGCGAAACCTCCTGTGAAATGGATTTACTAAGTTAGAAACCTTCACGTAAGTGTACACAACATCTCACCCAAGTTTCATTGCAATCGGATGAATGGTATATGAACGCATACGGGACTTTGATTAAAAGTTCGCGCGTCGTTGCTCATTTGTCGAATCTACTCGTGAGCTACCTATTGTAAAATGGATTTACTAAGTTAGAAACCCTCACATAAGTGTACACAACATCTCACCCAAGTTTCATCGCTATCGGACGAATGGTATTTGAACGCATACGGGACTTTTTTGAAACGCTTCGCTCGTCACCGCTCATTTGTTGAATCTACTCGTGCGCAACCTCCTGTGAAATGGATTACTAAGTTAGGAGCCTTCACTTAAGTGTACATAACAACTCATCATAATTTCATCTCAATCTATGAATGGAATATAAACTTATACGGGATTTTGTTGAAACGCTTCGCGCGTCGTCACTCATTTGTTGAATCTAGTCGTGCGCTACCTAATGTGAAATTAATTTACTAATCCAGAAGCCTTCCCTGGAGTGTACACAACATCTCGCCCAAGTTTCATCGCTATCGGACGAATGGTATTTGAACGCATACGGGACCTTTTTGAAACTCTTCGTGCATCGTCGCTCATTTGTAGAATCTATTCGTGCGCTATCTATTGTAAAATGGTTTTACTAAGCCAAACACCTTCCATGGAGCTCACTCAACATATCACCCAAGTTTCATCGCAATCGCATGAATGGTATATGAACGCATACGTGACTTTGAAACGCTCTAACGTGCAGAGACAAACAGTAGAATTCGACATCACCGCCACCTTTGGTATAAAACACAACTTTTCGCCACGGGCGGAGTGTATGTAATGGCGGTAGTTGCACAGGTTGCGACCAGGTGGCTCTAACGTGCAGAGACAAACCGTTCAAAGACATCAGCTTTCACGAAGGCCAAGGCTAGTGGTTTCCATGACGACTGTTTTTGACTGTATATTGTGGTTCTAAAATTGTGTGTAAATTGTGGTTCAAAAATTGTGTTCATTCCACCTACCGGGTCAGATTGTGAATCTAAACCATACATGGACCCACCGTAATATATGTACATACCAAATTCCATCAAAATCGGTTCAGTCGTTTAGGAGGAGTTCAGTCACATACACACGTGTCGACGAATTATATTTATATAAAGATATTGTACTGCAGAAGTGACTTTAAAGAGCTAAGCCGTCTCGGTTACAAGACAAGATGGCAGCTGATCTCTCGTTCTGATCTATATTTCACTAATTTGAGTATGTTGCATGCAATATAGCCTCCTGATAGAAAAAAATAAACTTTGTATGAAATGGATTATAATGAACATATACTCCAGTGAATAAATCGTTTAGTCCAAGTCATTATTTGCTAAGACGTTGTATGTAAATCGATTGATAAGATTGACTTCGGTGGACACGTTTGGCTCTGTGGTTAGAGCTTTGGTGTTTCACACGGTTGACCGGGTTTCAAAACTTATCCGAGTTGTATTCTTTTGTTTGATTTTTTTGGTATTTATTGTTTCTTAAGTACTAAGACGTTATAAAATTGAGCTTTATGTTGTGCATTTTGCTATGGAATAGCCTATATATATTTAATTGAAAAGAAAAAAAAAGGTTCGCCAACGGATATGCACGAGTGACATCTACTAGAAACCAGTTGAACTATGCATGTGCTAACCACAGGCTACTAGATGCGAGCTACGCTCTCTGCCGGTTATACGTTTAAACCAACGACGTTTCGTTTCAGTTTCAATTATTAGTAGTCGGTGTTAATATAGTGAATTCCTACGTTTTTTGGAGTGTTCGCTTATTAAATTGTAAAATGCTGGGGTAACTTATAAACTATGGTTTGAACACCACTGCACAAATCCAGTATGTCATACTCTTGTGTGCCATTTGGCACTTCGACTAGGAAGAAAATAAGAGGTGATAACGACAAAGTAGTTATAACCATACCCATACATTTATGAGAAAGTAGGCTATATGTTATTTCCTGAATATCTTGTTAAATTATTAGATAGAGCATTAAGTATTAAAGCGACATATGTAGACATTTGAGCAGAAAGTCGTTCCCTTAGGCTATGAATGTCATACAGCCAGAGTTACGACCCTTTACAGTACGGAGTGTAAATTATGTTTCATGTCATAATTTGAATGAGATTAGCGTAAATCATAGCGGCTTCGATGGCGTAGTTGGTAGCATGCTGAGCTTCAATGCCCAAGATCGCGGGTTCAAACCCGGCTGAAGTCGTCGGATTTTTTAAGAGTGTTAAACATCCCTCAGTATGGTTTCGTTTGGAGGGGAAGTAAAGCCGGCGGTCATATATATATGGTATGATAAAGAACCTTCCACTAACTACTCTTGTGGAATCTAAAACTTATAGGTTAGTTTGATAACGCTTTATTAGTTCCAACGTTTGCCACCAGATGGTGACTGCGATGGCATTTAGTAGCCATGTCCGGAGCTAGATGACGTGGACGGTAGCATTTGGTAGCAAAAGTTGGAACTACTAGAAAAAAATCTTCCGCAGTCCTTTTACCTGAATCACACACTAATACAGCCATCACAATTAACACAGGTTATCAAACAGATTTAACACACACCCAAAGTACACGGGGCTACATGACTGCGTTGCCGCAGCCCGTAAACTGAGGAACCAACCAACCAGCATAAATCATCATTTTACATTTGTCACGAAAAAAACATAACGGTAAAATACGACATGTCAAAACATAAACAACCGCACAGTCATGCAAAATATATCCGCACGGCGAAAAAATGTGTCGATATCCGCGGGAAGAAGAAAAAAGTAATGAATGACATGTTTCATTCGTTAATAGTTTTCTGATGGGTTCATTCTTGTATTTTGTTTTAGAGGGCAGAGACTGCCTGTGGGTGTCGCTGTAGGTTTATTAGTGTTTTGTAGAACTGATTTTCTTCTATCTGATGATGCTCGCTTGACGAGCGAAACATGTCATCCTATCGTTCAATAGTCGTTAACAATATACAGAACGGCATGTTGGCTTTCACGCTCAGTGAATTAAAACTCAACAATTCTTCTAGGTTTGTGCCGTGTCTTGTGTGGGGTTTCGCCTAGGACACCAAGCTGGCTCATCAGTGGGCTCTTGGTGTCCCCGTCTAGACCCCCACAGGTGTAGCTAACTGGGCGCTATCTTCCTTTTTAAGAAGCTCACCTGCGCTTCTTTACTGCGAGAACTAACCGCTCAAGCAGCCATAACCTTCAGCCTAGGTGAAACCCCGCACAAGACATGGCACAAACCTTGAAAAGTTGCTGAGTGCCCGTGAAAGCCAATATACCATATTTTTGGAAGCCTTCATAGGGAGGTTATGGCTACTTGAGATCTTAGTTCTCGCAGTAAAGAGGCACAGGTGTGCTTCATAAAAAGGAAGGTAGCGCGTAGTTCGCTACTCCTATGGGGTCCGGGAGGTGACACCAATAGCCCACTGATGAGCCAGCTTGTTGTACTGCGCGAAACCCCACACAAGACACGGCACAAACCTAGAAGAATTGCTGAGTTTTATTTTACTGGCCGTGAAAGCCAATATAGCAACATGTAATTTAATTCAGATTAATTTTCACATATCCAGTAATTGAATTTATTTAGTGTTGACCGACTGAAAATACTCCGTTGACAATGATAACATCTGCTACTGTAATTTTAGTGAAAATTCGTCTAGGTTGGCAACACTATTTGTGCGTACAGCGCAAGCATATTGCAGATACAGCTCCGGAATATATCACGGTGCTAAACCTGGCTTGTATCAACTACAATTTATTGCTCCATTATCATGCGTCCTGAATTAATAGGGCTTTAACCTCTTCATTATCTCGCAGCAAATGTTATGTTTATTGTAAAACCCTGTCCGGGGTTCGAAACTCGAGCTGTGGCCATACTAAATGGTGACTGGGCGTCAAATATCAAATGGGATTGTCCCTTTGTTCAGGACTCGTCACAAAACATAAACGGTACACAGACTGTCTGTTCCTGTTCCAACCAATGACATTTATAGACTGCGCGAAGTCGTGGTCATCAGACCCGTCTAGTCGATTAAAGGAATTATGTGGATATTCCAAGTTTTAGGCTATGATACTAAGCTTTCCTTTGGGTTCTGATGCATTAAGAGTTTAGCGAATGCCTGCAATTTCCGTGTTGCTCCTCTCAATCTTGTTGTGAGATGTTGTTATTGTTTGAGTGTTCATTCTTTTGACTGCTTTGATGCAGGACTCCATGTGGTCCTGTCCTGAGCAATTCATTTCACCTCTATATAGGTAGGGGCTACCACATCCTACCTCAGAGACAATCAGTTTAAACATTTCTAACCTCGGTCTACCCCTACATTTCTCATCCTTCACACTTCCTTCCATAACTAAGTTTGCTATTCCAGGATGTCTTACTAAGTATCCTTCCAACCTATCTCTTCTCTTCATTACCAGTCGTAAGAAACATCTCTCCTGTCTCACTCGTCTTAATACCTATTGATATCTGTACATCTGATCTTCATCATTCTCCTGTAACACCACATTTCAAACGCTTCAATTCTCATCGTTTCTGTTACGTCGACAAACCAAGTTTCACTTCCATAGAGCAGCATGTTCCAAAATGACTTTCAATTAAATCTATATTTGATGTCAACAGGTTTTTTTCATTGCTTTCATTGTGGAATCAAGCTACTTCTTTGTTAAATCTAGAGTGAAGCTTGTCTGTTCGAGATGTATCACTTGTGAATGATAACGTTCACCATCAATAAAGCAAAAGCAACTTACGCATATAACGCTAGAATGCACCTACGTTACTGAACAGCAAAAATACACCAAATATATAAATCAGAATTATAAATAAAATTGATAATAGGCCTAATGTTGTCGTTGTACTGTGCATTGCACCTTTCCTGAGCTCGTATCTTGGCACATGTGTAATTCCAAGCGTTCCTGAAACACTGGACTAATTCATTGGTTTGAAGTTGAAAGGCGTAGCAGGCAATACGCAATATGCTGCTCTAACAGCCAATAGGGGAACAAGGAGGCTTGCAGACTAGACCGGACGCAGGAAAATATGACAGTAATTTGGGGAACCAACCATGCGAAGTCTTGACTCCTAATAATGCTGTTAGTGAATATAACTTTCTCCATTTAGTTGTAATTAAGTTAAGTTTACAAAAAAGGAAAGCTGCCAAAGCAACAAAGTATTATTAACTAGCGGAAATGCTTTATATTTCAACAGTCTAATTAAATTATTTAAATGAAGCATTAGAACTAATTTATGAAGAATATATCCCTCTCTGTAAGAAATGTGCAAGGGCTCCCCACTCAAGGACGGGGTGGGCTAAGGAAGCGAGTCCAACAAATCAAAATGGCGACCATTAACATTGGTACTCTTACGAGTCGAACCTGAGAACTTGCAGATACCTTGAAGAAACTACAAGTAGACATTGCCCGCATCCAGGAAACCAAATGGTCTGGCTCAAAATCCAAGCATATTGGTGAAGGATACAAGTTATTCTACCATGGAAAGATATCAGGCAGGAATGGCGTAGCTATAGCTGTGAGTACAAAGTTCAGAGATCATGTCACTGAAGTAAACCGTCTTTCTGACCGATTGATGTCTATTAAGATCGACACTGGTACGAAAACCTTACGTGTGATTTCATGCTATGCTCCACAAAATGGGTGCACTGATGATGAGAATGATGAGTTTTGGAACAAACTCGAAACTTACTTACAGTTTGTTGAAGAAGAACTCCTGTTAATTGCTGGTGACTTAAACGGCCACGTTGGAGGGAATAGAAATAGTTTCGACAGAGTACATTGGGGACACGGCTTTGAAGATCGAAATGAGGATGGAAACAGAATCCTGGAATTTGCTGTGGCCTTAGACTTAGCTTTGACTAACACCTTTTACAGAAAGCGACCATCGCACCTCATTACCTACAGTAATGGTGGAAGAAATACGCAGATTGATTATTGGTTGGTACGAAGGAGTGAAGAAAACGTGCAAAAAAGCAGACCCTGCAATAAAACGGGATTAATGCCAGGAGAAAAATAATAAAAATAATAATATCCCTCTCTGTAAGGGCTCTGGGCTAATGGGAGTGAAATGCGTTGATGCATGTCAGCTGCGACTTAAACATATTGGATTCAGCAAGAGAATCCAACTTAGCCACTTTCACTCCAACTTCAGCATATAACCTACAAGAGGTGCCCCTGTTAGGCCGAGCAACCCAGTGGAAGGTTGGGTAACCAATCCCAGCAGGAAGCTGGGTTGGCGAGCCGATCAGTGCTGGGGACTCCAAGGCTCACAACCTTGGCAGTACATTAGTCAGTGTGCAATATCACTGGCCCCCTATCTACAGTTTTTTCAACTGTGAAAAGCAAGGAGAAAACGTCTGCTGAAGCAACTACCACAGGTGGTAGCCAATCCACCGTCGTCTTGCACGACGCATGCAGGCCTTCGGACTCGGGGGAGCCTGCAACGACATGCTTGGAGGTATCGGAGACTCCTACAAACAAGATCAGACACAAATGTCGCAACTTCTTCGCAACATTCAACGTGAACTCCCTTATGAAGGTCGGTAAATTGAAACAACTGATTGACACCCTACAACATCATCAAATCCTGATCGCAGCAATTCAGGAAACAAGGTTTGTTGATGCAGAAGCTTTTGACTCCCAGAGGTATAGAATCTTCAAAGTAAAGTCAGAAAAGTGTAGTAAAATCCATCCCCCATCTCGGTACAGGATTTGTGGACGCCGTAGAATAGATTCCTTCGAATTATGGTGTTGGAGAAAAGTTCTTAGAGTTCCATGGACTGCGAAGAGAACCAATAAGTCAGTTTTACAGCAAATTAAACCAGTGTGTTCCTTGGAGGGCTTAATCCTGAAACAAAAACTGGGCTACTTTGGACACATCATGAGAAGACACAATTCATTAGAGAAGACCTTAATGCTGGGGAAGATAGAAGGCACAAGAAGAAGAGGGAGGCAAGGAATGAGATGGATGGATGGCATCACAGAAGCACTAAATTCCAGCTTGGAAAATCTTCGAGAGGCAGTGCAGGACAGAAGAAATTGGCGTAGTCTAGTACATAGGGTCACGGAGAGTCGGAATCGACTAAACGAGTAGAGAGAGAGAGAGAGAGAGAGGGCCAATAAGAAAAATAATTGGAGTTAGGCTTGCGATTCGATCCATGGACCATAGGCTCCGCAGTCTCTCCTACTAGAATCAGAGCCACCGTGGCAGTCTTTGAAACGAAAGGACAGGAAACACCAGAGATGGACGAATTAGCGAGCAAGAATTTCTCGCAGCTCTATTGCAGGTGGTAGGCAACCCACATGTCTTTCAAAGTGCATTGTCGCGACTACTTTACAAGAGAACGTTGTATGATCTCCTTTGCATTCTGCATTAACTCCAGGAGTTCTGGAACATTCCTGGAAGGTGCACATTCCTGAAGGTCACTCACAACAGATTGTGCTTCTCCAAAAGTGTGTAGTTTTAGCTTCCTTTCGTTGCCTTCATCGTCGTCCAATTCTTCCATGACTTCGCACCTGCTGTTTTCGGCAGCAATATTAACAACACTTTGAATGTCTTCAGTCGTTAACGTTTCCTAGATCTTTGTGTGTTCTGCTAGGTCTCTAGGATAAGGCGTCGGCTTGCGAGATGCTGGTTTGTTATGCCCGAGAACTGAAGGAGGGCTTTGCGGAATATACAAAGGACGTGGTGCGGTTGATGGTTCCCATGTTAAAGTTTTACTTCCACGACGGTGTACGAACTGCTGCTGCTGAAAGTTTGCCATACCTCCTGGAATGTGCAAAGATCAAGGTTAAGACGTTTATTGTGAAGTAGGGGGGTAATAGGGGTTCTAGGCCGCTCTAGAACCCCGTTATTACCACTACTAAGCCTCAGTCATGTTAAATATTTCTCGAACCCATGGTCGGATTTTAACAAATGAGGTGTCGTTGGACTCGGGCTGACGTCCTCTTTGCTGCGGACTACTCGTTATATTTTTGAATTTTTTTTTGAAAATTTTTGTTTTCAAAAGTTGGTGATAGTTTGAAAACCAAAGATGATAGAACGTTATGCCATGGCCCAAACGAATGGTCTTTATGACCTTTATTTTCTATAATGAAACTTTTTTACTTTTTATATTTTTTTGAAAACACTCGAATTTTGAAAATCCTATATTTTGGAAACTAGGAACTCTACAAAAAAAATTGTTTGACATAAATGAAAGGTCCCTATGCCCTCTACCCCCCAAATAAATGTCAATTCTCTAGGATGAAAACCTGTAGTAGTGTGGTAAGGGGGGAGCTGGACCACTTCTTATTGAGCCACCCTCGTATTTGCCCCGAACCTGATATCTCGCTAACCAATGGTCGGATTTGAACATACAGGGTGTCCTAGCACTCGTAGTGACGCCCCCTACTTTCCTATAGCCTCTTTATTTAATTAAACGACCAAAACTAAAAGGTCATGTGCTTTTAATATCTCGCGAACCAATCATGCTAGAGGTGTGTTCGACAGGTCCAAAGACTCGGGCTGACGTCCTCTTTGCTATAGACCACTCGTTATAATTTTTAATAAAATTGGAAAACTCGATTTTGGGGTAAACACGTGTTTTTGTGATTTTGCCGATATCTCGCGAACCAATCATGCTAGAGGCATGAACGAGGGGTCCAAGGACTCGGGCTGACGTCCTCTTTGCTATGGATCACTCATTGTAATTTTAAAAAAATTGGGAAACTCGATTTTGGGGTAAACACGTGTTTTTTGTGATTTTGCCAATATCTCACGAAGCAATAACGCTAGAGGCGTGTACGAGGTGTCCTAGGACTCGGGCTAACGCCCCCCTTTCAAATGTGGTAGATATTTTTTTCCAAAAAATAATTCACAAAGGGCCTAACGCCGTACATGTTGAAAAAAAAAATTCTTTACCGTTACCTGTTTATAATGTTTATGAAGCGTGGTGGTTGAGAGAGACGATACGGCTGGGTGTGTGTGTTTCAATGAACCTGTCGCTGACCACGGTGGCCGTGTTCAATAGATCAATTGATATTTCGACGGATCGGTGTATGACAGAGCGAGCGTGCGTTTTTCCTGATATTTTACCTTTAACGTGTAAACGGTGATGAGAACTTGATTCTATGTTGGTCGAAGCGAGTATCGAAAACAAACGAGCAGGAGGTGAAGGTCATTTGAGCTTATTGGAAGGCTCCGATCTGACTTGACAACAGGTGACGCTTGAAGGTGAAATAATCTGACCATTGTGCTGGCAGGGAAGTGCGAAAGGCATGCACACACATGTGTGAAACCACAGGCACGCTAAACCAGTGACATCCTGTCTTGCTTCGTACGTGACAAAATGCAAGTCCATGTGAAATTTGATCTACCGCAGGTGTTCACCTTGGACGTTATCTGTCCACGTGCATGATAACTGTTAACAAGTGACATCCTGTTTGCTTTGTACGTGACAAAATGCAAGTTCATGTGAAATTTGATCTACCGCAGGTGTTCGCCTGGGACGTTAGCTGTCCACGTGCACGATAAGAGAATGTTCAAAGCGTGGAAAGAAAAAAAAGATTATACATGCAACGTAGCATATATAAAGACATGTCGTTATCATTTCCACACTCACTTAGGTGACTACCTTTGAACACACTGCGTTGCAAGAAACCCCTGGTCTTGTTTATCAGTTTTGGTGTTGGCGGAAAATACTTATCCTTGTTGTGAGGTAGGTATATATTTATTTATTTATATATTTATTGATTTTTATATAAATACATGCAATTATTTATTGATTAGGTAATTAATGATTTTTATTTATTTATTTGTTTGCAGATAACGTGTATAGCCTACCTGTCGTGTGTCTGTGGGAAATATATATTAAAGAAAGAGAAAGACAGACCGATAGAAGGGGAAACCATTTCCACACTAGCCCACGAGACGGGAATATAGCAAAGCATTACACGTCAAGGTGAGATTTGTTTTATATATATATATATATAACCTGTTTGATTTTGTTTTGTTTATGAAAGGCATAAACTATATGGAATGGATATACTTATGGTGGTTTATTTTATTTCTTTTTAGATATTTGGAAGAAAAAAAAGGGTTCACTGCTATACAGTTGAAAACCAAGTGGCTTTAGAGTGGAACCATTGTCAAGCAGTCTACAGCTGAAAACTCAGGTGAGAGTGTTCTTTCAAAATAATGTCTTTTACTGCTGCGGATACGTTAACTTGGGAGCCCCTTGAGTCTTGTTTCAAATCACGTGTGTGCTCTGGCCGCGTAGTGAATGTTAGAAAAAGTTTGATTCCCAAAGAATTTTTAGAATCTTGTTTTGAAATTTTTAAAATTGAAATTTGTACAGCGCAAAGGTTGCATACGGCTTTAAAGGTGAATACAGAACTGGTGTGTGATTTCATATATAAAAAGAAGGACGTAGAGCATAAAGAGACATTTTATATTTGCAGTAAAATGCAAGAGCTTTTGATAGCCGATAATCTGAACGAGTGGTATCAAAGCCATGTGGTGAATGCCTTGCTATCAAAATTTGATAAACTGCAACAAGGACCCAGTGGTTTAGCCTTAGACAAAATTTATCATCTACAAATCAACATTTGTCAATTCAACCCGTTGAATGCAGGGTCTAGCTATATTAAAACACCACCAGCAATAGTTTCGAAAAAGGCAGTGGTGAATATTGAGAACCATGACAATGATTGCTTTCTGTGGTCTGTGGCTGCGTTTTTGCAGCCAGTACAGCAGCATTGTTACAGACCAGGAATGTACAAGGCCAAGTTTGTCGAATTGAAACATACTTTAAATTTAACTCGAGTATCGTTCCCTATGGACTTAACCGAGATCCATAGGTTTGAACAAGATAACCAGGACTTTTCGTTCATGGTGTATGGCCTTGACGGTGATGAGATTATGGGTCCTCTTTATGCCACAAAAGAACCGAAACGACATCACATTCATCTTTTATATTTATCTGTAGGAGAGGTGAATCACTATTGCCTCATTAAAAGCCTGAGTAGATTGCTAAGCAGTCAAATGTCTAAATATAAATGTAAAAAACATATTTGTGACCGTTGCTTGCAATATTTTACAACCCCTACGCTTTTGGAACGTCATAAGGTAGATTGTGTTTCTCAGGAAGCAGTGAGACTGATATTGCCACAAGGGGACAAGGCTGTGTTAAAGTTTAAGGACATTCACAAGCGTGACACTGTTCCCTATGTGGTATACGCAGATTTCGAAGCTCTCACCACACCCATGGCGGGATGTGAACCAGATCCCACCATCAGCTCAACCACACCCATTCAAAAACATGAACCCTTTGCCATTGGATTTAATATGGTGTGTGCCCATGACCCCACACAATCCGTTTACAAATACCGCGAGGGGCCAGATTGTGCCAAATGGTTCTTGGATGAACTTGTCAAGTTGGCTCATGATGTACAGGAATTACTGGACCACCCAGTACCCATGAGCCTATCTCCAGAACAGCAGCAGCAGTATGAGCATGCCACGACATGCCATATTTGCGAAAAGCCTATTTTAAATAGAGAGGAAAAAGTCAGAGACCACTCGCATTTTACGGGGGAGTTTCGTGGAGCTGCGCATAGTAAATGCAACTTGAACTTTCCAGCTCCTCGTTTCATTAGTGTCTTTTTCCACAATCTGGCGAATTATGACATTCAGTTTTTGATTCGTGAATTGGGCCATGTCAACAAAGGCTCGTTTACCATTATTCCCCAAAACCATGAGCGTTTTACAGCCCTGACATGGAGGTTGGGCGACTTTAGCATTCGATTTTTGGATTCCTTTAAGTTTATGGCGTCCTCGCTAGACAGCCTTGTGAATGGCTTGAATGAGGAGGAATTAAAAAATACTAGAATGCATTTTAATGATCCTGAGCAATTTCAATTGTGCATTCGGAAAGGTATATTCCCGTATGATTTCTGCAACAGCTGGGACGTGTTAAAGCAAAGAAAACTCCCACCACAAGAGAAATTTTACTCTAAACTAACACGCAGTACCGTTTCCGATGAAGACTATGCACATGCATGTCAAGTTTGGCGAGTGTTTGGCATGAACACGCTAAGTGAATATGCCTTGCATTACCTAAAACTGGATGTATTGCTGCTCACTGATGTGTTTGAAAAATTCCGTAACTTGTGTCAACACATTTACGGTCTTGACCCGGCTCACTATTACACGAGTCCTGGGCTCTCGTTTGATGCCGCTTTGAAATACACTCAAGTGGAATTGGATTTACTCACTGACGTAGACATGGTTCTATTTTTTGAAAAGGGCATTCGTGGCGGCTTTGTGTCACTTAACCAACGCCATGCCGAAGCGAACAATGTCTACATGCCTGATTATTCACCGGAAAAACAAGAATCGTTTTTAATGTACTATGACGTGAATAATTTGTACGGTTACGCCATGAGTCAGCCTTTGCCCTATGGGAAGTTTGCTTGGCTGACAGACAAACAAGTGTCAGAATTTGATGTGAACATGGCTAGCCAAGAAACAGGCCGTGGATATGTGCTAGAAGTGGATATTGAATATCCCTCATCCTTGTATGATGAACATGCCGATTTCCCATTCTGCCTTGAGCAAATGGTTCCCCCTGACAGTAAAGTGAAAATTGAAAAACTCATGGGCACACTTTACAACAAAAATCGGTATGTGCTACATATCCAAATGTTGGTGCAATGCCTCGCCCAAGGCTTGGTGTTGAAGAAAATCCACAGGGGTATTTCTTTTGCTCAAAAAGCATGGCTTGAGCCATACATGCGACTCAACACAGAGCACCGACAAATGGCAACACAGCAGTTTGAAATTAATTTTTTTAAATTAATGAACAACTGCATCTATGGCAAGTCCATGGAGAATGTCCGCAAATACCGTGACATTAAATTGGTGAATGTCTGGGAGGGGCGGTGGGGTGCCCGGCGGTACATTGCCAAGCCAAATTTCAAATCGATCAAAATTATCGATGAGGATTTAGCTACTATTGAAATGAGTAAGACCAGCGTGACCATGGATAAGCCCATTTACTTGGGTCAAGTCATTTTAGACTTTTCTAAATCGGTCATGTATCGATTCCACTATGAGTTTGCCAAACGCCATTTTGAGGACGTCTCTCTTTTGTATATGGACACGGACTCATTCATTTACCACATTCGCCACTGCAACCCCTATGACGTCATGAGGCAACATAGTGACTGGTTCGACACCTCTTGCTATAGTGTTGACAACGTGTTTCAGCTGCCCATAAAAAACAAAAAGAAAATGGGCGTTTTAAAAGATGAATGCGGTGATTCCATTATGACGGAATTCGTAGGTTTGGCTTCAAAAATGTATGCTTACCACACACTCAACTGTAAGGAAGCCAAAAGAGCAAAAGGTGTAGGTAGGGCAGTGGTAAAATCGCTACGTGTAGACGATTACTTAGCGGTTTTACGCACTGGCAAAGCTATGTCTCATACACAGTGCAGGATACAATCCAGCAACCATCATCTGTATCTTGTGGAACAGAGAAAACGCACCCTCGCCTCCATGGATAACAAACGTGTGTGGGCTGATGACCTGCTCACCAGCCTGCCCTGGGGTTATAATCGCAACGAGGAGGAGGTGTGATTTCATTGTTTAATCGTTTATGGGACATGGCTTTTTTGTAACTTGTAGATTTAGAAATTTGTAAATATTGGTTTCTGCAATTGTAAATAGTAGATTTTGTAAAATAGTGACAACCCACTTGGACCTTTTGCTCTTTAAAAGTTCTATGCAACCTTATTTTTTTTAATTTTTTTGATTGGTAAATAGTGTGATTCTTTTAACGCTGTACAAAGTTGAGTTTTTTTTTGTAAATATGAAATAAGTAAGATTTTTAGTAACTTTAATAACTAGTATTTAATTATTTTTCGTAATGTAAATGATAAACTAAAAAGTTCTTTTGGGATGAGTGTGCATGTCGAGAATGTGCTTTTGGGAATAAATAAAGTGGTTGTGTTTGTTCCCAAAGACAGGTGTGAATGTATGAGTGGAGAGAGAAAACTGGTGTGTATGATTGACCAGAGCAAACACGGTGAGGTAGGGTGGGTGGGTGGGGAGGGGGGGTAAATGGTCACTTATATACTCATTTTGTTTTAAATAGTTTAGTTTTTTCATTGAAATGTGGCAGTCAATAGACATTATTTTTGTAAAAACAGTCTTACCTGCAGTAGTCGTAGACCTCGACGTTTCTCCAAACACACATCAACACATTGCAGTATTATCAAGGTCAAGCACTCGCATCAACATCATTGTCAAATCTCAACTTTCGACATACACCAAATGGAAAAAATATGAAAACAGCAAAATGGAAATTCCATGTTTCCATATCACCAAAACAGCAAAACTTAAAACGGACATTTTTAAAAACTGGAAATGGCCATGTGTGAAATTTGAAAATTCAAAAACTTCAAACGGACATTGTTTAAAATGTGTCATCAGCAAAATGGAAAAATCCATATCATCAAAAACGTTAAACTTGAAACGAACGTTTTCAAAAACTGTAAATTGCAAAATGATAAATGACAGTGTGTGGAATTCATCATGTGTGAAATGTGTAAAATGAAAAAATCAGCCATCAACATCACGATTTCTTAAAATTAAAAATAACAAAACATCGTGCTCTGGAAAACTTTTGTTTTTATTTCATAGTCATAGTGAATTGACAAAAGAAAAATAGAATACAAACAAATCCCAATTCCTCACTCCTCAATGTTTATGTCCATGCATCATCAACTTTCCTTTCATAGCACTCATGACAATTAGGGCTGCCATCCTTTCACCTACTGAGGCATCACTGGATGTGAAACGTTGTTTAGCTTTCTTTAATAACAATTTATCTGCCACATGTCTTAAACCAGAATGACTATGGCGATAAGAAAGGTCATGTTCCTTGCATGCTTCATCCAAAAGATTAATGGGTACATCACCACGTTGTAAACGTTTTTCGAGACGAGTTCCAGGGCCGCAAAAACGATAACCTGGAAGATGGATTTCGAAAGGTAGGTATTGAATCTCTTTGTCAATGACGCCATTGCCAGTACAGGTCTGGCATATCCTTTTCCATTGATGGTAGAAAGGTTTGGTCTTCCTTCTCCTCTGTGGACGATGTTTGTGTTTGTTGTTGTTGCTTTTTCTCGCCATGACACCCGTGGAATGATTCAACAAAGTCTTTACATGGACTTTTATGACCGTGATACAGTTTCACTAGCTGACAAGTCGCACACTGACGCATAGACGGTATTTTTGCCATGGCCACTTGCTTATGGTGATCGTAATCCGTACAGGGTTGCAATTCACTCAACACAGGGTCTTGAGTCCATGATTTTGGTACATGTTGCCAGATTTCTTTCACTGCATTGGCGGCCACATAATAAATGAACGACTTGGGCAGCGCCAAGAGTTCCTCTTTGGTAAAACTGTCTAGTTTCTTTTTGCACACAAAGAACTTGCCGATGGCTTTGTCCGTAGCATTGCCTTTCTCCATGGTATCACGTGCTGTAGATGTTTACACGTCGCTTGTAGAAATCTCACTGACGTCATTCACAGGTAAATCTTGAGTTATAATTTTGTTCAACAACTCCCAGCAGGCATGAGTGGTTAACCAATGAAAGAGATGCCACGCATGCGATAGGGCTGTATGGGTAATGTTGCCACAGGAACAAGTATCCATGAGCGTTTGCAGGGAGGGGCAGCCCAACTCCATGAGGTCGATACATTGGCAGTAAGACGCCAAAAATGGTTGCAACCATTGACGTTTTTCATTACCTTTCACAAATACCACATTGGCCGAGGACAAGTGTGCTTTCATGACCACGTCCAAATATTTATAGGAAATGGTTCCCTGATTCCAGTCTAGTTGCCTATGATTTTCAATCCACTGGGTTTGTTTACGGTCTTTTTCACACAACAAATCAAAAGCATGGGGTGGTTTAAATAGCAAATGCGTAGCTTGCGATATCCAAAACGTGGTACAATCGATCATGGCCACTTGTTTAAATATAAATTTGTTGTCACCAATTTTAAACCCTTGGCAATCCACAATGAGTGTGCGCAACATGTTGACGCTTGCCTGGACCAAGTTCAACTGACGACTGACTGACGATCAGGTGTGATCATGGCATGGACTTACCTGCCATGCTAGTTTCAAATTAAGGTTAGGGTAGGACAGGGGGGACATGCAAAAATAAGAATTTAAGAATTACATCATTTTATTATCATAACACGTCTTACAGGCCTTTGTCATTTTGGGATAAGGACGATAGCAAATGATACAACAATATAGTCTCTTGTGTTTGTAACGTCCATAACACCGATGATGTCCCAATGTCTCTAAACTAGGCGTTTTTGATGGTGAGCTGCTCACCGAAGCACCATGGATACCATACGGTCCACACGTATCGTAACTTGTTTTCTTTTCATCACCCAGAGACACAAGTGAGGGATAGCTTGAATGACAGGGTATATTTCCCACTTTCATTCTGCACAGGTAGGGGCAGGTGGGTGACCAGCGCTGATGTTCCTGCATGGGTTCATCGCCCTCCTGCCATTGGTCTATGATGATGGGACAAAAGGCACATTTCACTTCATCTCTTGTTTTTAAATAGTAGAATCCAGCGGCCGCCAAGGCTTGAGGGTTTATGAAAGGCACTGGCCATGTGGCAAAAGTCTTGAAACGTTGTTCCTCAGAGTTTAAATTCATGGATGTGACGTCTCTTGAGGCTTTAAAGCAAGACATGACTGAGCGGCTTGACGTGGGATGACCTGTTATTTATACACTCGTCACTTGGTTGGATAGTGGATAATAGTTGACTTGTTTGTGATGAATAATCAAACAGTAGGCCGTGGTATTGGCTGGTACATTGTCATGCGTTTCAAAATCTAGTCGAATGTCGATATTGGATGGCTTGACAGACTCTTCCAGGTAAGAACAGTCAAAGACAATCAGTGGTGCTCTTGCCTTAAACGCTTGGGGTAGCAGCATGGGGCCGTTCTCTTTTTGATAATACGACCATCGAAATTTAGAAAACAAGTCGTACAGGGGGCCAAACTTATTTTTTGAAAAATCCAAATCCAGTCCTTCATAGGGAAACACAGCTCCGTTGAGGAAAAGACGTGCATTTCTCAATTGCAGGTGATCAAATTGCGTGGCATTTTTGGTTTGTTGATACTTGCGATTCGTTTGAAAACCCACAATCAGGTAGAGAGGTCTCTCTGTATAGCGAGCTGTTTTTACAGACCAACTGTGTGTGTTGGTGGTGGGCAATAGCGGATACTCATGGAGTGCCCAGCTTCTAAATTCCATGGGTAGAGGCATATCTCTCTTTACCATTTTGAGTATGTCCAGTTTTTTGCTATCGTTAAGGGTCACATGAGGCACTTTCCATAGCAAGCGTTGTAGTTGAACTTTTGAATCGATGGGGGCATTGTCAGCTCCCTTGAGTGCATTATTATCACTCCTGTCTCTCACCAGATAAAGCACTTGCCTTGCGTTGACCACAATGCGTTGGTGATCTTCGGCAAAGCCTAGAATCAGTTTAAGAGGTAAATATCCAGTAAAGGTTCCATCGGTGTGTACCATCCAGTCATTGGTCGAGTCAGGACACCAACCTGCCATGCAAAGTGTTTTACCTTCTTCCTCACTATAAGAGGGGTATAGTTTCATGACACTGGAAATGCCCACATTTCGAGTGCTATCCACCACGATATCGTTAATGACATACCGCACTTCAGAAAACAGAAAGGCCAAACCATGGTTGGCCAACTTGGATGTGGTGGGTGTAGAGCCATCGGCTTTGGTGAGCCGACCTTCAATCTGAATGACACTTTCATGCGGTAGGGTGTAAATATCTTGGTTGTTGATAACAAATTGAATTTCATCATTGTTATTGAGTCCAGGTGTTTGAGCTTGATAGGAATGGAGATCAATTCTTACCACTCCTGGTTGCTCCTCGATGTGGTTCGCTATCTCTAGGATAGAATTCATCATGAGGGTTGACGTGGTAACCCAAATGCTGTAAAATCTGCTTGCCTTGAGATGTTAACGTGTATTCACGTGGCAAACAACTAACACTATTCCTAGACGGTGTTGTTGCTTTATACACAAACTTCATAGTGGCTTTAGCACCAACTTGTAAGTCACTGGTGTGGTAGAATCTAGATCAATGAGTTGTTGATCTCTATTGATCAGTCTTAATGTTATATTACTAATACTATCGACA
The DNA here is from genome assembly GCA_946902985.2 of Meconema thalassinum. Classification (NCBI taxonomy): domain Eukaryota; kingdom Metazoa; phylum Arthropoda; class Insecta; order Orthoptera; family Tettigoniidae; genus Meconema; species Meconema thalassinum. The sequence goes on along the minus strand of OX336396.1, from coordinate 303,216,569 downwards.
GCCACAGCATGAAAAAGCACCACTGGAGGGTTTTCACGAATAATATACCCATTGGGCGATGTCACAATAAAGTCATAAAGCGAATGCGATGGTTCTTGATTGGTGTACACTTGGCTAATAATATTACACGTCACCGACACATGATGGTCCTCAATGAATTTCACTTCATGGTCCGATTCATGTTTTTTGTTGGGCTCCAACACACGTGGTTTAAATCCGAGTAATGGGCCAATGGAATCGGGGTGTGTTTTAAAGTCAATGTTGAAGGTAGAGAAAATACTGCAGCGATGAGTGTTAGTATTGCCTACAAGTTCAAACTTGTGCGTTCCGTCGAGAAATGACTTTAAACCATACTGATTGATCAATACCACATAAATGTGTTCATAAATATCATCGATCGTGTATCCACCAGAGTTCAGGGTGAGCACAGAATCATCATAGTAAAACTTGTTGTTCACATTTTCACGTATGTTGTATATTCGATTGTACGTTTCAAGAGAAACAAGTCCTAAACCATAGGGTTTTTCACTCAATTCGATAGGCGGGTAAAAGTCTAGGCTGACTTCAGGTCCACGTCCATGCACTGTAAACGTTTTACTTTCTGTCGACATACTGGTGGCGTTTTTGCTTATGCTGCGTCTTATATAAAAAAATTAAACACAAACGTCCACACTGTTGGCTGTTAAACGTTTGCTCACGTTTCACATTATAATATATCTTGATCCTGTTTCCAAAATAGGTCACTAGTTCCATGGGCGGGGGCAAATTCCCAAAACTGTCAAAGTACCATACCGTGGATCCCTCTTTGACATAAGCTACATAATGCGTTCCTGGTCCTCGGTGATCATCCAAATTGACAACAGCACATTCCTGTTTCCAGGGTCGTGGGGGTAATTGGTTTCGCATAAACACACCTCGAAAATGAGAAAGCTTTAGTTGTTTAGCATAGCTTTCCACTTGTTGATGCGTCAGGGCATGTCTCGCTATGGCTGAGGTTAAATTTTTTTTTTTTTAATATTTCGAAATGGTGAAATCCCAAATCCTTGTTGATAAAAGGCTGGCTTTAAATTGGCATTTCTAGCCCCCATGGCAATCGCTTCCATCGTTTCATTGTGTCGCTGACTTTCTTTGAGTTGTTGCTTGCCCTGCTGCGCGGCTTTAATGGTTTTCGCCACTGCACTGGCACCGCCCAAGAGTGAACCCAGAGCAGCCAAACCGGCAAATAATGCAGGTAAAAATCCCGCTCGTTTGGGAACGGGAATCACTCGCCCTTGGTTTGAAACCTGTCGCCGATGTTTTGGAATAACCTGTCTCTGTGCTGCTCGAAGGGCTTTCCTTATGGTCAATACATTATTTTTTCTTTTTTTCTTTCGCAAGGGCTTGTCCTCGAATGTTGTAAGCCCTGGCTTTGCCAAGGACAATGTCCTTTTTTTAGTCTTTCTCACTGCATACCTTTGTTTCACCATGATGATAATGACCAACAACCTTTCACACGAAAGTTTAAATCACAACTAACGTCAGATGGTTATTTCATGGCTGTATATTCCAATTCCACATAAAGTGGGAAATCGTTTATGGTTTTCCCCGCTTGCTTTTCATCCCATGTCAACATGAGATAAAAGGATAATTCGTCACCTGCATTGACCATTTCATGGTCATGGACCAACATCCTATGACCATTTATCTTTATTTGTAAATGGTTCTCATCAGGTATGGCATATTTGATGTGAATGGTTCCATCATAGTGTAATCGATAGTGGCTTAAACCCGAAGCAAGCACATAGGTCAAGTGCTGATCATGGAATAGCGGTAAATGGTTTCTGTCATTCACAGGTTTTTCATTTGTCAGATACACTAAAAACACAGATGGGATAAATTTATAAAGCCTTTTCATTTCATGGGTCACGTAACGCTTGGTACAAACATCGTCTTCGTCTTGTGGGTCTTCCACGTGAATAATCCGATGGTGATTAGCGCTATAGCCATTCACCATAAGCTGGGGCACTTTGTCATAAAACTCATACACTTTGTTATCCACATACTTTTTCGTAGTAACGTCTGTAGACACTTGAGGATGTTTTACATGGGTTAACCGCTTTCCCTTAAAGTCATAATCTCCCTGTTTTGTGCGTGGCACTACTGACCTATCCACATAGTGTTTATTAGCAGGATCTGTTTCCTGTTTAGGATCATGTATGAGGACAGGCCTATCTTTGGCCATCAACGCACGTCCAAAGACATCCATCGTCAACCTGTAGTAGCAGTCTACTGTTTCTATGACAAGGTTCGGTGTCCTGTATATAGACAGCCGGCTAGCCTGTCTAAGCCTTAGTTGACATGAAGATTATTAAGCAGCAAGAGTCATTCCCCGTGGGGGACATGGTTTCCCATCTCTGTCCCACATCACGTGAACAACGCCATGGTTCACTGTTTCCATCTTCCATTCGCTGCATCATTGTGGGGCCTTCCGGCTGTGGAAAGACAAATCTTTTGCTAACGCTCATCACAGCGCCCAATGGTCTGCGTTTTCAAAATATTTATATTTTTGCAAAATCTCTCTACCAACCCCTTTACGTGTTTCTGGATCAAGTCATGTCTGGATTACAAAAAGAGAATATGGGTTATTTTACATTTTCCATGCAAGAAAATGTGATTTCACCGGATGAGGTAAAGCCTGATTCACTCATGATTTTCGATGATGTATCCACTGAACGTCAAGGCATCATTCAAAGCTATTTCAGCATGGGTCGACACAAACATATCGATTGCTTCTATCTTGGGCAAACGTATTCTAAAATGTCCAAACAGTTGATTCGTGACAATGCCAATGTCATTGTTTTATTTCGTCAGGACGAGAGGAACAGTCGTCACATTTATAATGAACATGTGAATCCGGATATGACCTTTCAAATGTTTACAGAATTGTGTGCCAAGTGCTGGAACACTCAACGTCATGCCTGTTTAGTGATTGACAAACAAAGTGAACTCAACCAAGGACGGTATCGCTTAGGGTTTGATCATTTTATTGCTATTTAAGGCCCTGTCTCATTCCCCATCAAGTCATTTGTCAAGACACCATGGCGTTAGCAGAGAGTCAATTGAAAAAGCATATTATTAAAGCAAAACATACTATTCGCCAAAAGTTTCGTCAATTGAAACAATCACGTGCCAATCATGCTTTGTTTATTCAACAACATTTAGCACCTCCGCTAAAAGCCATGTTGAAACCCTCTTTCAAGCCATCTGAAACGCTACCCACCGTTTCACAAGCCACGCAGACGCTGCACGAGGACCCTGAGGAAGAGGAAGAGGAACAGGAAGATTTGACTAGTGTTAGTGAAGTTGAGGATGAGGAGGAACAAGTGTTTACGCCTCAAAAAAAGGCCGCACCCCTTGCAGAGTTTTTGAGAAAAAAGAAATCCTTGGCCATGGTTGAAACACCTTGCCCTTCCAGGGCGTCTCCGTTTTCACAACTCTTGGCCACCCCTCAACATAAAGCTCAACTGAAAACCATTTTAATAAAATATTATGGATCAACATTGGAACCCTATTTCACCGATCTATTTATTGGAAACACAGATACCACGTATGGTGTTCGCTATGAGGATGATAGTTTTAAAATTGGCGATTCATCCATTAAATTTGCTCGTACTAAAGCTGTCATTAAAAACATCAACTATAAATTAACGCCAGGACTGTTAAAGCTGCTCTTTTCTCGGACCCCCTCTTCCCATGATTATACGTCAGAGGATCTTGACAAATATAAATCCATTTTATTGGATACCCATGCTCACAAAAGACAGTATGATCCCACGCAACAAGTGAATGCCAATATATCTCAAAAATATAAAACCATCATTGCAAAAATGTTTCCCACCAGTCAAAGTACTCGTCGTAAAGTGTCCGCTTCGGGAGTGACATTTAAACCATTAAAACCCCTTGTGGATGTTACCTACTGGCATAATCCCAATAAGCTCGTCCAGCGGCTACAGTTGTTGCATGCCTCACGTCAAGCTGGCCATACCGGTCACGATTGGGAAATTCAAGAAATTGAACAAGAACTTCGAAATGCCAAAATTATTGTTTAAGCCCTCACCCATTAAAATGGGTATTGCTCACGAGTTGCATCGCCCAGCTAGGCGTCACTATCCGCGACTCAAGGTGATTTCACGAGGTGTGGATGAACTTTGGCAGGCTGACTTGGTTGAAATGATACCCTATGCTGGCGTTAACGACGGTGTACGCTATATGTTGACCGTCATTGATGTCTATTCCAAAATGGCCTTTGTTGAACCTGTGCGTCGCAAGTCTGGCCCACTAGTTACCAAGGCCTTTCAACATATTATTCAACACTCCCAACGTCAACCTCAGTTGCTACAAACTGACCAGGGGAAAGAATTTTTCAACAAGGATTTCTCCAGTTTTCTCAAATCTAAGGATATTCACCATTACACCACGTACAGCAATCTCAAAGCCAGTGTGGTCGAGCGGTTCAACCGAACATTGAAAACCCATATGTGGAAAGCGTTTACCGCTCAGGGCAGTTATCGCTGGTTGGACATGTTACCTGAGCTAGTATCACGTTACAATGACACCAAACATAGAACGATTGGGACCAAGCCACGTCTCGTAACTAAAAATATTCAGCGATTGGATAAACTGTTTAACCCCATAAAAACAGCCGATCCTAAACGTCACCGACTGAACATTGGGGATTTTGTTCGTGTGAGCAAATTTAAGTCTGCCTTCAATAAGGGCTACACGCCTCAGTGGGGGACTGAACTATTTCGAATTCGTCGAGTCTACTTGGACAGTCCAGTCACCTATTTACTCGAGGACCTCAACCATCAACCCATAAAAGGTAGATTTTATCTCCATGAACTTCAGAAAACAGCATTTCCTCAGCATTACCTTGTGGAAAAAGTGTTGAAACAAAAAGGAAATAAACTCTACGTCAAATGGTTAGGGTTTAACTCTACGTTTAATTCTTGGATCAATAAATTACATGTTGTGTGAACCTGTGTACTTTTTATTTATTCACACATGTTGTACACCACCTTTAGCTCTATGTGTACAGCGCCCCGCGCTTCATGCATGTTCATACATGTTTGTCTTTCCCTTTCCTCCTGTGTTCTCTCATACATTACCCCTCCCCTCTCCCTCCCTTCACCTCCCACCACTACTGTTTGCAGCTCTTGCCTATCTATTGGTTGTGACATCATTCCGACAAGTTGCATCATACTTTTTACTGATTCAGCGATTCCCACGCTTTGAACATTCTCTTATCGTGCACGTGGACAGATAACACCCAAGCGTACACCTGTGCCGGATCAAATTTCACGTCAACTTGCATTTTGTCACGTACGAAGCAAGACAGGATGTAACTTGTTAACAGTTATCGCGCATGTAGATAGATAACGTCCCAAGCGAACACCTGCGGTAGATCAAATTTCACGTCAACTTGCATTTTGTCACGTACGAAGCAAAACAGGATGTCACTGGTTTAGCCTACATGTGGTTTCACAAATGTGTGTGCATGCCTTTCACACTCCCCTGCCACCACGATGGTCAGATTATTTCACCTTCAAGCGTCACCTGTTGTCAAGTCAGATCGGAGCCTTCCAATAAGCTCAAATGACCTTCACCTCCTGCTCGTTTGTTTTCGATACTCGCTTCGACCAACATAGAATCAAGTTCTCATCACCGTTTACACGTTAAAGGTAAAATATCAGGAAAAACGCACGCTCGCTCTGTCATACACCGATCCGTCGAAATATCAATTGATCTATTGAACACGGCCACCGTGGTCAGCGACAGGTTCATTGAAACACACACACCCAGCCGTATCGTCTCTCTCAACCACCACGCTTCATAAACATTATAAACAGGTAACGGTAAAGAATTTTTTTTTTCAACATGTACGGCGTTAGGCCCTTTGTGAATTATTTTTTGGAAAAAAATATCTACCACATTTGAAAGGGGGGCGTTAGCCCGAGTCCTAGGACACCTCGTACACGCCTCTAGCGTTATTGCTTCGTGAGATATTGGCAAAATCACAAAAAACACGTGTTTACCCCAAAATCGAGTTTCCCAATTTTTTTAAAATTACAATGAGTGATCCATAGCAAAGAGGACGTCAGCCCGAGTCCTTGGACCCCTCGTTCATGCCTCTAGCATGATTGGTTCGCGAGATATCGGCAAAATCACAAAAACACGTGTTTACCCCAAAATCGAGTTTTCCAATTTTATTAAAAATTATAACGAGTGGTCTATAGCAAAGAGGACGTCAGCCCGAGTCTTTGGACCTGTCGAACACACCTCTAGCATGATTGGTTCGCGAGATATTAAAAGCACATGACCTTTTAGTTTTGGTCGTTTAATTAAATAAAGAGGCTATAGGAAAGTAGGGGGCGTCACTACGAGTGCTAGGACACCCTGTATGTTCAAATCCGACCATTGGTTAGCGAGATATCAGGTTCGGGGCAAATACGAGGGTGGCTCAATAAGAAGTGGTCCAGCTCCCCCCTTACCACACTACTACAGGTTTTCATCCTAGAGAATTGACATTTATTTGGGGGGTAGAGGGCATAGGGACCTTTCATTTATGTCAAACAATTTTTTTTGTAGAGTTCCTAGTTTCCAAAATATAGGATTTTCAAAATTCGAGTGTTTTCAAAAAAATATAAAAAGTAAAAAAGTTTCATTATAGAAAATAAAGGTCATAAAGACCATTCGTTTGGGCCATGGCATAACGTTCTATCATCTTTGGTTTTCAAACTATCACCAACTTTTGAAAACAAAAATTTTCAAAAAAAAATTCAAAAATATAACGAGTAGTCCGCAGCAAAGAGGACGTCAGCCCGAGTCCAACGACACCTCATTTGTTAAAATCCGACCATGGGTTCGAGAAATATTTAACATGACTGAGGCTTAGTAGTGGTAATAACGGGGTTCTAGAGCGGCCTAGAACCCCTATTACCCCCCTACTTTGTGACTTACAAGTAAAGTTCGTTTACGGTAACTTGCGCTTTTTTTTTCAGGTCTCGCGGGAACAAATAGTCGTACTGGACAGATAAAGCCGCCGCTGCCACGTGCATTGCAGCCAGCAATGGCCACGTGTATTCCATCAAGAGGTGAACATCTGTTATGAGTTTCCTAAACCTACATTCATCTCGCCCTTTTTAAAGGAAACTTGCATTTCTTTGTGGCATTTACCAAATGATCTTTCTAACAGCACACACTACCCACTGGCAGTTCGCTGACAGAATGCTACATCGTTGGGAGCGCTGTGACACAGCAGCTGATAACTTTAAATGTTACGCGTGTGGACTTATTTTTAGGCTCATCATTTCACAGCTCCAGGAAAATGCTTCCTACTGTAAGGTATTAATTTTATACTGGCGATATTACAATTTTCATGTAGGTAAAACTTCTGAATATGCAATAAACATCAACAATATATAATGGCTCACAGCACTTGGAAGACATTAAGATAATTAATCAATCCTTCGATAAATGCCAATATTGTGTAGGGTGGGTATTTTGTAAGTATTTTTATTCTCAATTGCATTTTGTGACTATTTTTAATCTAAATTACATTTTGTAAGTATTTTCTATCTAAATTGCATATTGTAAATATTGTCAATTCAAATAACAAGCTGTCGGCTCCACTTGCCCAGAGCTTACAACATGTGATAATGCACTATGGGGATTCATAAAGGGTATCGTTTCACAAAACGGATACAATACCACGGATGAACTGAAATATGCTGTGAGACAAGCTTTCACTAAAGTCACACCAGCAATGCTCCGAAGAATGTCGCACAGAACTTGGCGCCGTATTATCCTTTGTCATGAAAATGATGGTGCACAGACTGATGTTTTGGACTCGTAATGCCATATATTCCCAAGAAAACCTCTCTTAGCAATGGTGTACAACTTATTTAACTAGGTTTAGGGGTTTCTATTGGTTATTAGAGGGGGGTAACAGGACTTATTGACCACCCTGTATTATAAAGCTTTGCAAACAGGGGTCTGTGTAGCCCAGTTGGTAGAGGCGCTGAGCTTCTAACTGATAGGGAGTGGGTTTGACTCCCATCCAGGTAGTGGATTTTAGAAACAAAGTTACCACTATCAGAAACTGAAATGGCCCTGGGGTTCACTCGACCTACACCAGAAATGAGTAGCAGGGTAATTCCTGGGAGCAGCCAACTCCATCCTATCTTGTGCTGACGTCACAAAGAGTTGCACTACTCCAAGAGCCTCCAAGGCCTGTACGGCTTTAGCCCGTATCACACGACACTCATTGGCATGGAAGCTTCTGCTAGTATGGGTACACAACCCGCGGCCCTCAAAGTCAGTTTATGCGGCCCGCGGATAAATATTTTATACTATTGAAAACGTGAATGTATAGGCTTCATATTGTGAATGATGAGATCTTTCCCATTATTGTAGGCCCTAGGCCTAGTTGAAATAACAAAATTATAAAAATGCTTCGTTAAAAATAAATTAAAAAGGAAGCAATTATTAGGCATTGCATCGGTTTGAACATTCTGGGCACGAAGTAGCCTAAATATAATCAACATGTAACATACTTCCTCCCCTTTGACTTGGAATGTTCCGGTCCTCGAAGAACTGTTTCCGTGAATATATTTGGTTGTTCCGAGTTTTTTGCTGCAGTGTGACGGCGTGGGGAGTCTTAGGAGGTAGGCCTAATAACTCGTAGAGATCACAGGGCACGGGGCGCGCTGGCTCACGTTACACACATCTGTACCCTGCTCCTTTAGTTCGCAGATCTTTAACTGGGAACTTATTTACTTCACTACAAGCTCATTGTGGTGCTCATATGGTGAATACACCATTCATTCAGGCTAGGCTAAAGTGGAAAAATTCGAACTTTTTTTTTTTTTTTTTAGCGTATGGCTTTTAGTGCCGGGAGTGTCCGAGGACATGTTCGGCTCGCCAGTTTTGTAGCTGCTTCGAGACGGACACCCAATGGATGAGCTACAAGTACCGTTGGGGAGGAATGTTGGATGGGAGGGTCGAGGAGTTGGAAGGTAGCGGCTGTGGCCTATAGTTAGGGACCAACCCCGGCATTTGCCTGGAAGGAAGATGGGAAACCACAGAAGACCATCTTCAAGGTCACCGGCGGGGGGATTCGAACCTCCTCACCTCCCGGATGTGAGCGACTGCCAACAGTCATGCCGCAACGACCTCGGCTAACTCACCCGGTATTCGAACTATGAACATAATAATTAATCAATTGATTTGGAATTTTGTCTGCTGTTGTTGTTATTCTTAATTCATTTTAGGGACTTCAGGCATCTTGGTCATCAGTCCCGTACAGTTGGTTGTGTGTTGAATTTGTCTGCATTTATGCAATGACTGTAGTAGTGTGTGTGTCAGCATTATGGACAAAGACGAGGTAGGTGCCTCTGGATTTGAAGTAAGGTACTATCCCAGCATTTTCCTGGAGGAAGTGTGGAAAAAACACACTCATGATAGCCGCCGTCAGCGCTGGACTTTCTGCAGCTGCCCTTGCGGCCATGGTGCGCGATTTAACGAGCATGGATACGCCGCGGGGCTGGATGTTTGTCTATGTGCAGTGTAAATATGAAAATGTAATTATAGCAAGTTCATTATAAACTTGATCTTGTCGATGTCCAGTAGATGCTGGAAGTGAACTGTCCTTGGGTGCCGCTGTCCGAAGTGCAAAAGATTTGAGTTCGAATCCTCGGAGTGACATCTTTTACAAGTCTCGCTCAATAGATAACTTTAGTTTTGACTAAGGAGAGACATTATGCGTGGGAGTCTTGAGACTTTAGATTGGTTTGATGCAGCTTTCTTTTTTAGTCACTCGGTAAAATGTAGCATTTCTTAAACAAAGAATATTACAATTTCCTTCACTTAAAAATTAATTCCAGTTCAAATTATTTTAGGATCATTCATTTCTGAGAACTTATATAACTTATAGGCTTATAACGTATACAATTATAATTGAATTATGGAATGATGATTGTTGTTTTATGGGGCGGAATAACGAGGTCGTCTGCCCCTTGAATTATGGGTAAAGTGCCATATAATATATATATATATATATAAGACCCCATCATACATGAACCTTCGCTTCAGGTTAGGGAAGGCCTGTAGTAGTATAATGTCATCAGCATCACTCAAAAGTTATAACTTTTTTGACATGTTAAGAATATTTTGGTTTAATATATGCAGTGTTTCAGTGGAAAATAGGCACATGCCACGTGACGAAGTTTCGTGATACGAGTATTGTTGAGTGTATGCTACACAAAGAAGTATTTTCTATCTAAATTGCATTTTGTAAATATTGTCAATTCAAATAACAGTACAGTAAGTATGTAGTTAGTTTTAGTTGTAAGTAGGTAGTTAGTTTGTCTATTAGATATATGCCATTGTTCAATTAGACTGTGGTGTGTGAGTGTGACTGTGATGTGTGAGGGTGCATGTGAGTGTGCCTGGTGACAGACTGTTTTAGTGGTAGTATTTGTTGTTGGTGGAACTTTAGTATTTTTTTTTGTTAGTAGAATTTTGGTATTTAATTGTTAGTACGGTAGAAGGTTAGTATTTTTGTTAGTAGAATTGCTCTTTACTTATTCTGAAAGGGAGTAGCAGCCTTTCAGAATAAATCAATTCTCTACTTGACTTATAGACGTTTAAGATATCGATAATATACTGCTCAAGAAAATTAAAGCACCACTTTTTTCAAAGGCCACCAAATTTTGAAAAGTTGACCTACAAGCTCGAAATCTCAGTATGACGTTTGTCCTGACGCCTACCAAGCATATGCTTCAGCATAACTCCCTAACTTGAGTAGTTTCGGGGTAGCACCCCGAAAACCAGCCCATTTTCGAAAACCGCAAATTGAAGTTTGCGAAAAACGCTGCAGGACTAGTCGCAGGTTGCCAAAGCAGTCGAAAATGAATGAGTCAGGAGATTATAGGGTCATTAGCACTAAATCAACCTTTGTTGTTCTTTCTACTTCCTCCAGTGCTCCTTCATCTTTTCGCTGTGTCTTCTTTCTCTCTTCCTACCATTTTGAGCCTGTTCTCTTATATTGCCTTCCTTGGAGTCCTTCCATTCCAAATATTTTTTGAAAATTTATCTCTCTTGTGCATCTTCTTCTCTTACATTGCTTCTTTCTAAATCTGTCTTTACTTCTTGAAACCAGGCTGTTGTCGATTTCTTTCTCCAAAGATATTTAAAAATCTGTTTGGGTAACCTGCTGTCATTCATCTCTTATATAAAAACAAGTGTCCTGACTGACTGACTGACTGACTGACTGACTGACTGACTGACTCATCATCGGCCAGCCAAAACTATTAAAGTTAGAAACATGAAATTTTGGGAATATGTTCGTTGTAAGTCGAAAACGCCCACTAAGGAAGGGTTTTTGGATATTCAGTTTCTAAAGGGGTGTTAAGGGGGTACACTTGCATTTCATTGAATAACAATATCTCCAGATTGCTTTCATTGGGGGATTTGATACTCGGCATATAAACTCATCATTAAAAATAAGAAGATAAGTGTCTGAGGGTTTTTCGATGTGGTGTATATTTTGAGGTGAAAGGGGTGAAAAGTGGGGGTTGAAGGTTTCCTAACCGAGCGTGTATCTCTTAAACGTCATAGGCGAGGAGTTTGGACCTCAGCGGAAAAAAATCAGCATAAAAAATAACAAAATAGGTGTTTGACCGTTTTTTCATAAATCCAATATAAGGGGCCCATGGGGAGGGGTGAAAATATGGGGAGGGGGGAGGAAACGTAATATGTCTGAGTGTAAAGTTATACATGACCTATGTTGTAGACAATAACACATTACATCTTTTTTGTCTCTTGCTATTTCATCATACGACGAATACTTAGGGAGTTATTAATGATTTTGTGCTTTTTGGCCGGAATTTTCTAAGTCCCAGGAATGACATAAAAATTGATTCGAATGAAATTTCGAAAAATAGTTTTTTTGAAATACTTTTATTATATTTTTCACGTCTTTTAGGGTCCGAAACCAACATGATATTTTGATGTTTTTTTTTCGTCCCATGCATTTTTGGTTTCAGGTGATAGAATTATTTTCCACTAGGACCGATGCTTATCTATTATATAAAACTAATAGTCCAGTGAATAGAGGTCTGTTACCTTACAAACGGTCCGGTAGTTCTAAATTTTTTCTATGTTGTCTAGGACGGCTAGTTCTATATAAATGTCCGAAAAATAACAATCGCCTCTTCTTTACTGCCTCCGTTATGTTTTCAATGTTCCGATATATTTCTTCTTCACTTCTTAATTCCCAATACTCTGTAGTTCTTAATGGACCGAGAATTTTAATTGTTTTTATTTTTAATTATAATTTTATTAATCCTATAAAAATTTCAAGTTTTAATTATAATTGTTTTAATAAGAAAACTACTTCATGTACTTTAGGTGAAGGAGATAAAGAGATAATGTTTGCTTTCCAGTAATAAAATTTCTTCGTATATGGCTGAAAGATTCAACTATCAGCATCATTGGCACATAAATAGTGCTTATAATGAAGGTTAATATATATATAAAGGGTTAACAATCACTGAAAATTTAGTCCTCTTTACTCGTTTACTCGTGATTGAAAACAGTGGTTAAATTGGGTGGTTTACGTTGACAATTAACGTGTGTGACGTCATAGTATGATGTAGCAGCCGAGTACCAAGAAGGCAGTGCGAGAACAGAGTTTCAAGAAGGCAGTGCGAGAACAATCAAGTAGGCAGTGAAGAAACAAAATAGAATCTTGAAATTCTGTTCTCGCACTGCCTTCTTGGTACTCGGATGCTAGCATTTAAAATGATATAAAGTCCAGTCTTTCTAACTGATTATCAGTCTCTATTTTTTCAACTTAGAAGTGTTACCAGCAATTCTATGAAGAAATCACATGTGAAATGAATGTTACTGCTTGAGATTCTAGGCATCAGTGATCTGGTAGCGGGTTATTCAATTCGTGTGTGGTAACATTTAAAGTGCTCGTGTTTCCAATGCGGATTGTATAAAAATAAAATATGTGAACCAGAATCTGTCCTCGACTAGCAGGTCGTGTGTGGTACAATACATTATCGGTCTCGTCGCTGTGGATTCTCCATATTCATACCAGAGAGAAATACACAGCGAGTTTCAGTCATATTGAACAGGCTTCATGTGAATATATTGTATTTACAGCTTTGTGTCCTAAAAGTAACGTTTTCAGCGCACACCCCGTATCCCGTTTGGTCTCAAAGATAGGTCGTTTTTGTGCCATAATATAAGGTGCGTTCAAAAAGTAACGAGCCGGAGGCTGGAATGCGCAAACCGGTGACGACATCGGCTAATCGTGGCGTGTGTAACGAGGTGTGGTTCCTGCCAGAGCGTGGAAGGTCACAGCCCGTCGCTAGAGGGCATGCGTGCACGTCACGTGACGATACAAAGCGAGCAGCAGCATGCATCAATCGTCCAACCAAGACCAAGACAGTAGGCCATTCGACATGCTTCCTGGTGTGGTTGAAGACTGTGGGCACCCATTGGGCACACACTATCTGCAAGTGCAGTCGTTCCTTCATGATGGTGTGCACACTTCCGACGCTCAATCCGACCACGGTGGCTATGGCGTTCACTGTCACTCGGCGGTCCTGGGTAATGAGTGCTTCAACCAGCTGGACGTTGTCATCGGTAATGCAGGGGGGTGCCCCAGACCGGGCATCATCGGCTAACGACACCCGTCCTTCCCTGAAGCGCTTGTGCCACACTTTGACCCTTGCAAGGGCCATCCAGTGTTCGCCATACACTTGGGACATTCGGCGATGAATGTCCGCTCCCCCTACTGTCAGAAACAAACAACACCTCTTTGCTCTTCGTTTGACGCCTCCATGTCATTGTTTGCAATGCGACTGGCAGCGTTGGACGATTGATGCATGCTGCTGCTTGCTTTGTATCGTCACGTGACGTGCACGCGTGCCCTATAGCGAAGGTCGGAACCACACCTCACACGCCACGATTAGCCGATGTCTTCACCGGTTTCCGCATTACAGCCTCCGGCTCGTTACTTTTTGAACGCACCTTATACTCTGACGGGAAAATCACAAATAAACCCTCAAGACTTCAGATTTCGTAAATGTAGAGTTTCACATGTAACTTCCATACTAATAAATTAAGTTCTTTCAAAATTGGCACATACAGTGTACAGATCGTAATATTTCAATTTAATTTTGAGCATCCCATTTATGGCAGTGTCGCCAACCTGATTTTACGCATGCTGATAAATTCAATATTTAAATACAGGGTCTTTCATATAAAGTAGGAACGGCAAGCGGCTGTTTAGTTATTCTCTGCTGCGATGGCCTCGACCGAGCTTGTGGCGCGCCATGGCCCCATGCTGTACTATTGAAACCGCGCGCATAGTACATACAAGGGCTGTTTATTTTTTTTTAAATTTTTTAAATTCCGAAGGTCCGTATAAAAATAACAGATTGACATACCAAACTGATTTTACTACTAAATGTTTGCTTGTTTTATTCGTATGCTTCAACATAATCGCCAAAACGATTGAAACACTTGTGAAAATTTGTGAAAATCATCCACGACCACACTGTACCAACGTTACGATAGACTTTTACAAAAAAATTAAGTGTGAAGTTTTGGACCATCTGACGTGTAGTCCAAACCAGCACTGAATGATTTTCACCTTTTTCGAGAATTGAAGGTATGGTTGGGCGGCAACGCCTCGCCATAAAGGGGGACACTTCAGGAGACTCCAGACGTACCCTCCTCAGTGGCGGCAGAATATCTTGCCGAGGGCATTGGAAAGCTGGTGTAACGATACGACAAATGTTCCAATCGTTTTGGCGATCATGTTGTGATATAAAAATAAAACAAGCAAACATTTAGTAGTAAAATCAGTTTGGTATGTCAATCTGTTATTTTTATACAGTCCATCGGAACTTGAAAAAAATAAAAATACAGCCCTCCTATGTACTATGCGCGCGGTTTCAATAGTACAGCAGGGGACCATGGCGCGCCACAAGCTCGGCCAAGGCCACCGCAGCAGCGAATAACAAAACTGCCGCTTGCCGTTCTTACTTTATATGAAAGACCTTGTACATGTAAAGTACATTTTATCTATCTGAACCAAATTCTGCATGTGCATTGCGGACCTTATGAGATGGAACTAAGAATATATTTAGAGTCGCCAGGTCTGCCAACTGTTGATATATGCTCTCGATAATTTGAAGAAAATTAGGCTCTTTAGTTCGTCACGGAACTACTTGTTTTTTCACGAGGCTGCGTGTAGCCCGTTCAGATCCTCAGTACATTTCTTGGCAGAGTCTCAATACGTACCCCGAGACCTCAGAAGGAATTATCAGCGCTACAAAGGGACAAGAAGGAGACGCAGTTGGAGGCCGGCCCGCCCTAAGCTCTAGCGGAGATCCCAGTAAATGGAACTTGTTTCAGATAAGCCAGATAAAAGAAAGAACTATTTTAGGAGGCAGTAAGGCCATAACAAACGCAATTTTATATTATAATGTGCATTGCCTTTTAGCTTCCATTCCAGGCTGCAATCCTTCTTCATCAAATGAGACGTTAGCACCCCTCACCTTAGTTAGTGATGCTTTAAGGGAAAACACCCTTGCAATTTCACAATTTGCATCCAGAATATTGTTCTG
The DNA here is from genome assembly GCA_946902985.2 of Meconema thalassinum. Taxonomy (NCBI): domain Eukaryota; kingdom Metazoa; phylum Arthropoda; class Insecta; order Orthoptera; family Tettigoniidae; genus Meconema; species Meconema thalassinum. Next base: position 303,200,880 of record OX336396.1, on the reverse strand, counting down.
CTGAGATAAT